>OY757020.1:101119675-103519675 GCA_963580285.1 Lucinisca nassula
GGAGTAAGTTAATTGTATCAATTCCTGATCTTTGTTTTACTTCTACTTTGCATATCAGGGCTGTTTTGTTTGTGCCGTGTGGCGGCTGTAAAAGGTCTCCCCGTACATGCATTTAATGCTCTTATTTTTCCAATCCTCAGGGATTGCTTATACAATTGCTTTTCACTGTTCCATCAATTGACATCCTTTAGATACCTGTTGAAGGTCATTATTAAACCGATGTTCGTTCCTCGTTGTATAACAACTGCTTGTTTGACATCCCTGTACTTTAAGTAGACTAGGATGTTTTGTGGGCTTTTGTTGTACCTTCCTTCTATTCGAAGGAATCTTCTTCAGTAATTTTATATGCTGTTTTATTTAATAACCGGTATGAACATCGCTTTAGTATTGACGGTATCACAACCTTACTAACCAAAATGAGTATTACAAATACATTTAAAATATCAATATCACCCCTTAGGTTACACTCTGCTTCTTCTGTACGGATTCCCCATTCTATTAAGAACTTTAATACTATGTTGCCTTCGGTATTGGTTAGACCCTTAAATTTGTCTTCTGTAACTTCAGTTAATCTCAAAGGAGCAGGCAATACCAATGTTTTTGGGAGTAGTCTTCGTATAAGACTATCTCCTCTCAAATCGCCCATCCTTCGAAAATATACTAATCCGTGGAAAAGAAGTGGAATGTATCCCAGTATTTCTAAGTGCAATGCCAAGAGGTGCAGATGTTGTTCGCATTTAAGCACTGCGTCTACCGTTACTTCATCTGTAAACGGTAGACGCTTCTCTGTAGTTAACATGTCTGATTTGACATGACAGTCTACAGATTTAATTTATCTAATTACTTGACGTGCTACAAACTGTAATATGCAGTACGTCGGTCAAACTAACCGCATGCTTAAAACTAGATTGAACGAGCATTATCGTAGAATGAGTAAGCCTAAGAAAACTGACACTTTCTTGTACCGTCACTTTCGACGTACAGGTCATTCTGTAAATAACATTGTTATACAACCAGTGGAAAAACTTTATTACGATGCAAATTCTACAACTAGATTCAAAATAATCAAAAGACATGAAGCTGAACTGAAATGGATTAAATTTTTACAGACCCCTTTTCCACTGGGATTTAATGACAACATTTATCATGAGGGTAATATTTCCAGAATGCCGGACTTTGATATTTTCTCACTCCTGGAATGTCGAAAACGCAGAACTAGATCTCACGGCACCAGGAAAAATGGTAACTTTAAACGTAAATCACGTGCGTTTAAACGAAACAATACTAGACTGAAGTGACTGTCTATTATATTATTAAATCATGGACGCCACTCTATGCTTTCATTTTTAAGTTCATTACCCGTTTCTGTCTTACGTCTTCTGGACACCGAGGCGAATAAATTCTACGATAGTTCTCATCAGTTATATGATGCGGCTCTATTAACTAGAGGCTATACTCAGCATACTCTCCGTCCTTACATTGATTCTGAAATTAATCATAAACGCCATTTCTTCAAAATATCCTTCATCAATAAGGGTATGGATTTTATAGATTTGCCTAGTATCTTCCGTGAGAGATCCGTACTTTCTTCCATTCCTGCTTATTTTCAAAATACTGAAACACCTATAATTTGCTATAAATATAACAAACCTGTTAGATCTATCATTTTTAATTTCAATAAACTTGTTTCAGATCTTGATATTGATACTAATACTCCTGATTCATGTGATTGTAAAAACTCAAAGTATTGCTATTCTGCTGCTGGTCATGTAATTACTGGCAATTTGAAAATTATTCCTGATTCAAGGATAAGGAATATAATTTCTAAAGGACCGAAATATCGGTTTCCTTCTAAAATTGATTTCAGTAAATGTAGAGATGAAATCGCTGCTTCATTGAATGAATTCGGTAATCGATGGTGTAAGCGAGAGTATGTTGAGCATAAAGCCCTTAAGGACTGGAAACTTAGCATTTTAAAACTAGTGAATAAACGCATTTCTTTCTATTCTCAAAATACTAACTTATTACCTCCTAAGCCCAAGACGTCTTTACGTCATCTTAAACTAGGTATTCAAGAATTTCATAAGAAGTTTGTTTTGGCCCCTGCAGACAAGGCCGCTAACAACGTCGTCGTTGTGTGACGGCTCCACTATGTTAACACGCTTAAGCAGGAGCTTGGTGGTACTAAGGCCTATGAACTTCAGCCTTTAGCTGAAGAGAGAGCTATAGTAGATAAACATGTTTGTCTTTCAGCCACCAAGTTTGCTGTGTGTGTTAACGAAGGCCAAGACAAGCTTCCTACGCTATACTGGTTACCAAAACTTCATAAAAAACCTTACAAAGCACGGTTTATTGCAAATTCTAGCTCTTGCACTACCACTGAACTTTCTAAATTATTAACTTCCTGTCTTACTGCTATTAAAACGCATGTAATTAAATATTGTGATAAAGTCTTTGAAAGATCAGGAAGAAATCTGTTTTGGTCTATAAAAAATTCGAATGATGTTTTAAATAAATTGAAATCTAGACAGTTTCGTGCTTCTAGTCTGTCTACCTACGATTTTTCCACTCTTTACACTACACTTCCTCATAATTTTATAAAAGAAAAGCTTAATGATTTAATTGAATGGGCTTTTCACAGAGAAGATTCTCTCTATCTTGCATGTAATGTCAGAAATGCATTTTTCACTTCTAAAGAGCATAAGAATTATACACTTTGGTCATGTCAGAAAGTGTGTGATGCCCTCACCTTTCTACTTGACAATATTTATATTAGATTCGGTACTAAGTTATTTAGACAAATTGTGGGTATTCCGATGGGTACTAATTGCGCACCTCTTGTGGCTGATCTGTTCTTGTATTGTTATGAAAGAGACTTCATTTTGTCGCTTTCCATTGATAACCAATCTGAAATTATTGAAGCTTTTAGCTCTACTTCTAGATATTTAGATGATTTATTAAATATTGATAATACCTATTTTGATGGTTTGATCAGTCAGATTTACCCCCTAGAACTTCAGTTAAATAAAGCAAATTCTTCTGATACCGAGGCCCCGTTTTTGGATTTACATCTATCTATTGTAGATGGATTTGTTTCGTGCAAAATTTATGATAAACGCGATGACTTTGATTTTGAGATTGTAAATTTTCCTTTTTTGGATGGTGATGTTCCTCGTGCGCCATCCTATGGCGTTTATATTTCGCAATTAATTCGATTTGCTAGAGTGTGTAGTCATGTAACTGACTTCAACACTCGTAATAAATTATTAACGGCTAAACTCCTTAATCAGGGTTATCGGTACCATAAACTACGCAAAGCCTTTTCAAAATTTTATAGACGCCATTCTGATTTAATTTCAAAATTCAATATTGGACTTAAATCTCTTCTGCAACAAGGTCTATCGGAACCCGAATTTTATGGTGACTTAGTATTTAAATTCAGAAAAATATATAACCGCAATGACTTCAGTACCCAATTTCGTAAAATCATTCTTCGATATAAAAAGATTGGGTACAACATGGATATTATACGACAGACTGCATGCATGGTAGTTAACCCAATCACGGTTGGCAACTTTGCTTCCCTCTTTAATTGCACGCCGGTGGGTCAGGCCTCAGATTCTATGACGGCTCCAACGTAAAGGCTTATTGAGAATTAGAGAGATCTAATTCAAGGTAATGTTGGTTGGTGCCTGATGCTCTGTCTCTGGTCGGGCTCATCGGAGTCTAACTGTTGGTTTTCTTTTGCTCCAGCATTTCAGTGGTTTCTTGCTGTCGAGTCCTCACCGTTGTCTCACCTCTGTGGTTCTTTGATTTTTGTGTTCACGGAGATGTTGCACTGATGAGTTAGGAGGCCTTCATGCGGACTGAACAAATTATTTGTCTAAATCGCGACGGAAGTAAGGGCGAGGATTGTGGCCACGTAAAATCGATTTAAGCCCCCCAGTGGAAATCTTCCACTGACCGTTCCAAGGCGGCTCTTCTGTGGCGATTTATTTATGTTGTTGTTTGTTACTTACTGTGTGTATCACTTGTGTCTTTTGGTTTTGGATGGCCATATGGCCATTTTGTGGGAAAGTAACTGTCCTTATGGCCTTCCTTTGTTTGGGTTTCCATTATGGTCTGGTCGCTTAATGTTTGTATTTCTTTCCCTTTGGTGTCTTTTATGGGTGGAGTAAGTTAATTGTATCAATTCCTGATCTTTGTTTTACTTCTACTTTTCAACACAAACTGATAGAAAAGGATATAAAATAAATGGCTTTTCTCGCATCATTGATGCAAAATAGATCAGTTCCGAGGCACACTCGATTCTTTCATGTGGTTGTAATCCGACATCTACGTTTGTAAGACGTACACAATTTTCGAATGCCTTGGCATACGAATGATCAATCCGCTTTTTGAACCAATGATGTTTAGTTCTGAATAATGAACGTACGAAATACCGTTTTCTTTCACCAGCTTTCATGTCTAACTGAATCAACGCTTTGATCAGTTCTTCCCCACGACACGGTTCTTTGCTCAAGAAACTGGAATATTTTTTTAAGCAAATTTCTCGCAGAAATCGAATGAAACACATCAAATAAACGGCTGGAAATTCATTTATCTGTCGTTCGGCAGTAAGTGATTTAATGATATTTTCCATTTCTTTTGGGTCCTTATTTGTACAATTTCCATAAACTTTGGCGTAGTAAGCCGACTTGAAAAGGTCTGACGATTTTGTCAAATGTTCGACAACACTATACTGTGATTGCAAATCGGAGAGTCCAGTAGTCTCAAAATGTCTTTGTGAGATGTTCGCTGAAAAGTGAACTTTAATTTTATTGCTTCGATTATTTCTTATTCGTCCTAAGCACTGAATCATGTCTCCAATTCCTGGGATCGCTGGATTGGTCAAATCAAGGTACAGATAAACAGTGTCGAAATGATCCAAATTGATGTCGATACCGACCTTGTAGGCGCTAGTAAATCCGAAAAGTCTAACGTTTCGAAATAACTCTCGAAATCCATCTTCTCTGCAAAATGCATTTTTAGTGCCTTCAGGAGTATCTCCAGTGATAAAAATGGTTTCAAATTGTCCCCCTATCATTATTTCTAATCTTTGCAAAATGATCTTTGTCGTGGATATAACAGCTACATTGTACCCATCATAAAGATCTTTAAATAACGAAAACGTGATGTCTTTATCGAGCCCAGGTAAAGAACACCCTTCATTCGCACAAAGAGCCGTATTGATGTATTCACGATACGCTCGCAAGTACCACGTTTCGTACAAAGCATGGGAATTATCACCACCCAAGATGTCGCAAATAAATTTGTTCACATTACAAACAACAGATGCCATTACTCCGGTCTTTATTTGTTTCTCCGATTCCATGTCAGTTACGAAATCCTTTAATGTCTTGGTAAAGCAGGACTTCACATTCAAAAAACAATTCTCGTAAAACAGTATATCAACACCTTTTTCAAACATTCCTGCAGAAGGGTTGATTTGGAAAACAAATTGTAAAGGTAAGTGGGTTTTATTTGTGCAGCCCAACATATCTCTTATAACATTCACTTCTCTCGGACCTAAATGCGCATCGACGCATATAATTCGGTCTGCTTTTTGGACTAGATCACGAAATACTTGATATATTTCAGTTCTGTATCTTGTGACTTCGGATTTGAATTCTTGCAGAATACTACGTACCTCGTCCAATAATATAAACTTGTATTTCGTATTATAATACCAAGTCCTGTCGAATCTATATAATGACTGTAATTGGCATATCAATCTTGGCGTTTCAAACTGGCTGCATTTTTTCTTTCTAGGGGTTTGATCGTAACAGACAAGCCCAAATTCCGTTCTGTAAGAATAATACTGCGATTTAGCGAATGTTTTTCTAGGCGTTATCATCAGTATAGAAGCCTGTCGACCTGTTTTACCATGAGCTTTTATCAATTTCCTGAGATAAAGTTTCACTTGACACGTTTTCCCGGTGCCCATTTGTGATTTGATAAAATAACATACACCGCCTTCATAATGTGTTGGTAATGGTTGTATATATCTTTCACTTTTAGAATATAGGTGTACTTGTGAATGTCCATATTTTCGTTTTAACTCTTTTTCAATGAATTCGTTTTCAAATCTTTTTGTAGGATATCCGTAGTTATCGTAGATATAATCTTTACAAATTTTCGTTAACGATTTAAAAGTGCGTGATTTTTTGATAGCCATTATCTCTCTCTCTCTCTCTCTCTCTCTCTCTCTCTCTCTCTCTCTCTCTCTCTCTCTCTCCTGGATTTATGGTGAGTGCGCGTTAGATTTTTTCTTCCTACTTTAAATATCGTTTTTGTATATTTTAATTATTAATGAGTAAGAGAGAGAAAAAAACTCGATAAATAATGATATGTATATAAATTTGGATAATGCATGATTTTTTTCAGTTTTCACATAGATATTTATTGAAACATGAGGGAGCTTTCAGATAAAGAAACTACAATTTTATTAACAGCTTTAGGACTCTTAATATTCGTAAATATTCTTCTCCATCTTCTTATTTTTTGGATTTAATGTTTCTTTTTTAAAAGTACGGACCAATGCTTTCAAAAGAATTTATTGAGAATTATACTGGAAGTATACCAAATCGATATCGTTTGATTAAAGAAGCGCTATACTCATATGAATTTACGACTACTTGTCCAAATAAAGACCTACTTAGTGTCGGGTTAGGTGACTCGGTGATTCATTTTGCTCAATATCTATATGAAAAATGTATCGAAGATACAGACGTCTGGTATGATATGAAACTTTTCTTCAACGGCGAAGATAAGGTTATTCGATACGCAGCACGAACTAATAAAAAGGTGCTGTTTTTATCTTTGTTTCATTTACGTAAGTTCTTCGAAATGATTATGGGTAACATTGAAGCGGAAGACCAAGGTCATTTAAAATCTCCTCCATATAGGAATTTATTACCGAGGAATAACGGTGATATGGGTATTGCTGGAGAGAATTTTACCAAACATATAGTTATGGAAAAACATTTAAAGAAATGCGTAAATGATGGCAGTAAATTGCTTATATGCGAAATACCTAATTGTGCTACAACCCCGGATTTATTAATATTCGATGATGATATTAATGTGGAGTATCATAGTTTTAGAGCAGTGACTGACTTTTGCAACGGCATTGTGGAAGTCAAATCGACCAAACTAAACAATGAGGTCAAATGCCCGGTCAGCGGTTCTGAATTGGTCGAGTTGTTGGAGCGTTGGACTAAATTTAAAAAACTTTTAAAGAATGAACAAACGTGTTGTAAGTCAATTCCGCATTGGATGTCAAATCAGCGTATGATGAGTAAGTTACACGTACAAATAGGAAATATAAGTGTACATGAAAGGAATAAATCTAATATCTCGATTATACCCGGACAGTTGTGGATCAACTTAGTTTCAAACCCTATAGGGCGTCAAATACTCGGACAGCTTATGTCTGTGGCGTCACTGCAACTATATAGAAGACAAAGATTGGATGCTTATTTATCATTGGTATTTTTTAAGGATTTTGAATCTCCAGAATTTGTCGTGTGTTTGAATTTTACTGTAGATTGCGATTTACTCAAAAGAGTTAATGAAGACATTGGAAATCGAATATTTGACTCCGATATAATCAAATTGGCTAAGAAATATTTGAAATAATAACATGATAACTTTGTCATTATTTTTATGTTTCATTAGTTTAATCGGGAGGATGCAGGGGTAAACATAACAAAAATCATGAACAATAAGGTCAACCGATACAACAGTTGTCCAAACTTCGTCAAAATAACTAGTTCAATGTGCAGGAATTTTTCGAGGCGTTTAAATTATACGAATGATGACGCTGCCCTAAAACGTTATCTTTCACTTCGATATAGCAAAATTGAAAAACCTGCAATTGATCTTGGGCCTATTTATTTTGGAAATTATAATGGTACAAAAGAGGTTATTAAAAGAGTGAGTGAAGAAGAGAAGTATGCAATAGAGCGATTGAAAAATTGTCCATCTAGTATCGTATGTCTTCCTAAAGTAGTGCTACACAATATTGCCATATTCAACTACAGAGGCATTGATTTGCATCAATTTCGCGAAAAGCTAGCGACATTCAGTGTTAAGAAAAGAATAAATTTATGGATTGAAATAGTCGATCGTGTCTTATGGATACACAAACATTACGGTTTAGCCAATACCGATATAAAGCTGGAAAATATTTTAATCGATCCGAAAAACACGAATGTTGTTTTATGCGATTTGGGGTCGTTTGTAAATGCTGAACTGGGCGTGTCTGTATTGAATGGTCCTAAATGTTACCAAACGTCGGCTTGCTATGCTCCTCATGTACCGGAACATTTCACAAGTTTGCTTTCGTTTGAGATTTATTTACTGAGTCGCGTTTATCTTGAGATAAGATTTCCTGAAATTTTCGACTGCGTTAATGAGTATGATGCCGGGAAACTACAAACACATCTAGGCACTGCTGATAAGTTTATATTGAAAATATGCCGAGAACAATATAACGACTACAAAACTCGCGAACAATTTCTTAAAGATATATTACCGTTTAGAAATAAGTTTCGGACTATTAGAGGCGAGCTGATGAAACAAAACATTCAAAAACGCCATTTGGTGACAATGCCCAACAGGACGTTGAGTACTGAACAAGCAAAAGAATTATGGGTAGAAAAATACGTGTTTGGAATTCTGAAAACCATAGATAGTCTTCAAAAGTTTGAACGGGAAAGGGTTTTCTTGAAAAGTAGAGGTGAAGAAATCGACGAAGAAGCAAGTCAGCTGCTTCGAAGCAATGTCAAAGAATTTTATAGCCGGGTCTGTCATAACGCGATGGAGGGCAAATTCCCCTCAACTGTATGTTTGCTCATTATACATTTATTTCATGAGATAGCGCGAGTATTTGGGCGTCACGCCGTCCATGGCGAGTTTAAACTCGATCTAGTTGATTTAACGAGAGAGTTTGGTCATAACCTGCGCCCTTTGCGAAAGAATTACTGGTTTTCAAGAGAATATAAGAACATATTTACAATCGGTTATTACGTAACGCCTTCTGGCAAATTAATGACCTTAAATTTAATGATTAAAAAATGTATGTAACGAACAAATATAAGGTGATTTTTGAATTTCAAATGATGTGCTTGTCTGCTGACAAGGATACCGCTAAAACTGTTCCAACGAGTACTTGGGGAGGATTAGATTTTGTCGATCATCTGATTAACCAGTTACTTTTTGACGTTGAAGAAAATATGTATCGAGTGCTAACGACCTTTGATCAGTCCCAAAGCGGAGATCAACGTTATAAAAGGCGTAATTTTGATGATGTTTGGGAATCGGAGGATTGGTTATGGGGCCAGGATTTAGAATCATTTGAAGACACGTCAAGGTTGAACATTTTGGAAAAGACTGTCGCTGACACTATTCAAAAACAGTTATCCGAACTTGACCCGTATCTATCCTTTATAGACGCTTGTTTTTCCAAGTTTCACCGAGACGGAAGATTAACGGAGTTGTTCCAAAGATCTTTCATATACGAAGTCCTATTTCACCATATAATCCACCGAAAAAACACGAACCTAGCGAAAGCGTTTATTCAAGCGAGACGTCGATCTGTGTTGGGTATTGAGCCTTATGATCCTACGGTTTTGTACGTGTCAAAATGGTACTCTAAAAAATACGCTTATTTCATAGTGCCACGCAGAATGGGCAAAACGTATGCTCAAATGTTAGTAATTGCCTTTACCGCATGTTATTTTGACGAGAATAAGACTATATACGCGGCTCACAATAAAAATTTAGCAGAATCAACTCGTCATGGCGTAGAACAAATTTTATATGAAGAAAGTAAAATTGACTCCCAATTGATTAAACGCATTAATACGCCTATCGACGTAACTGAAGTCGTAAGAGGAGGAAGCGAAAAAATTTCGACTGTAGACTATATATCCGGCGCAAATGGAAAAGCTCCACGGGGGAAGACTGCGAACTTTTTTTGCTGCGATGAATCGGTCAACGTTCCTCTCATGAATTTGCCGGCAATTATGGCTCACGGTACGTTAAGTTCGTGCAAAATGATTTTTCTTACTTCACCTTGTGCTGATAAGGTGGATTTATTTAAGCGCATAGTTTTTGGTCTCATCCCAAAAAACGACGTGATTAATCTATACAGGGTTAGTTTTTTCTGTTTGGATCCAAAACATTTGAAGTACGTTAAGAGCCAAGCCGCGTGCCCAAAATTACACATGTATGTTCCGAATCATGTTGTTTTGGACACAGCTAATGCCGAAATAACCAGTGTGCTAACTAACTGCGAAGAATCTTACGAAAACGAATTGGGTATACTTACTAAGCGCGATTTACCCGAAAATTCTGGTGAAAATGGAAATATATTTTCATTGGAATTGATCAGATTCCTTACAAAAGATCCTTACGCCATACAGACGGTGACTATCGAAGAAATTGACGAAGCGTTCTTTTATTTCGATCCTTCAATAAATTCGGCCAAGTCGAGCGCAAATGCTTTATGCGCTGTCGGTAAAACCGCTTCCGATGTACCTATTTTGTTGTACTGCGACGAAATTATAAATGAAGTTGGGGTTTGCATGCTCGACTATTCCTCCAGAATGACTTCGATGATAATAAATGCAATGGATCACATACATGAATCCCTCTTCGAAGCTCGATGTTTGAAAAAGAGCCGACGGGTGAACTGTACAAAACGATTGCGATATTATTTAGCAATCGAAGCGAACTGCCAAGAAATAGTTGCTTCTGAACTTTACACGAGAGTTAGAAGATTTTGCCGAACTGTGTCAGATAAATACGATGTATTTTTTTATTTTTACGGATCCGACGAAAAAACAAAACGCTACAGAAAGGAACTACAAGGAAGGAAACCGGGCTATTGGCTTTTAGCTAAAAAAGCAGACATCTTTCGGCTTACAATACAGCATATCAATAGGCGAAAAATTTTCATAAGTTGCGCTCTCGGATGGCAAAACGCTGAACAACCCATTACGCCCTTACTTAGTCAACTGAAAAATTTCTGTTACGATTCTCGGAAAGAAACTTACACGGGGAAAGTTGCAAAAACGTCTCGCGACGATATGGTTGTATGTTTATTATTAGCAACTCATCTTTGTTTGGTCTTCAGCGGAACGTTTCTAAGTAACAAATATAAAGGGAATATCGTCCATTTTGGCGCCAACGAACCGTGGGTACATTCTTCACTGATCACCAATGATGGAGCCTACATACAGTTTGGACAGAGAAATGTTAAGGAGACGTATTTACGATGAAGACCTGAATCGCAAAGTAAGGGCTCTTCTTCGTAAAAGATTTTTGTCACCGCTTCTTTCGAGCAACTGCTCTAAGTTGATAGTTGAGCCTGAAGTCACCCTTTTCGGTCGGATTCTTCGGGATAGGGAAGAGTTGTTGAGAAAAACCAGAAATCCCTATCCTCGCAAGTGCGATTTCAGTGTCATAAATTCGAAGCTAAATGCCCATAAAGAGGTTCTTGAGGAAACTAAAAAGGAGGTTATACGGGCTTATGCGAGGAAGAATTTAATGGGAATACACATACAATTAATGCGAACCATTCGATGTCATTTCTACTCACGATTTGAAATTCAGAAGTACGTGGCATGGAAATTAAGTTTTGAAAATCTTAAAGGCTCCAGCTATGAGCCAGGCGCGTTTATTGACATGATGGTGAAAAGACATCTACGGGAGACGTCAGTCAGGATTTCCGCCACGACATATGAGGAAGAAACGGGATTAAGGCACGCCGCCTTAGTGCGGGCAAATTTTCGAGTAAGGGATCACGTTCTACATCCTTTCAAGGCGCCTTACATGCCTAAGGATACTGAATATACGGCCGGGGCGATGTTGAAAATGGTGACTGCCGTAAACCGATGCTCTTTTGCGCTAAATAATATCAGTCATGTCCGAGCATATGACACTCCGGCACTCTTATTTGACGCCGCCCGAAAATCTGGCCGTTCATTTGAATCGTTTTGTCACGAATTTGAGAACATTTCTTGTTTGATACCGGACAGTGCGGTAATTATTGGCAAAGATATTCCAATGTTGAGAGATATTTCCAATTTATTTTGGTTATACAATACGAGGCATGAAGAACCGGGAGGTATGAATGTTGACTGTCCTTATAACATATTATTCGTGGATTTGGAACAAGTGCATAAAAGTTTGGTGGCTGAATCGTTAATTTGGCGATTTGTACTAAAACGACATATAGGTGGTCAGACATTACTGGACTCATATAAGAATAAGTATCTGAACGCAATTCCTCCGTTCAATTTATGCCAAGAATACCCGGGGATATTCGCAATTCTGATGCATTTTCTGTGGCAAAAAGATCAAGATGATTTTAAAACTATACGATGGGCATTGCATACCATACAAAGTACTCCAAAGCGTTTATATCGAGAGAATGTAGACCGCGCGGCCGATATTATTATAAATTTAATGTATAGAATAGATGATGCTGCCGCAGTTTTGGATAATAAAAACTGGCACTTTGAGACTAACAATTATAAAGAGTATTTAATGGATGCTTCAAATCATTTTTTATTGAATAATGTATTATGGATTTAAAAAAAAAAAAAAAAAAAAAAAAAACAATACAGTCAAACCTGTCTTAGTGGCCACCAATTAAGCAAGCAAACTGTCTTAAGCAAGCAGGCATTCAGTTCCCGAAAAAGGAAAATGCATTAAAATTCACCTGTGTAAAGCAAGCACCTGCCTTAAGCAAGCACTTTTTGAACATTCCAGAGGTGCTTGCTTAATACATGTTGGACTGTAAATAAACAAACTCATGGGGCATGTAGCAAACATATTTTAATAATCATCATCAGAATCATCATCAGTATCTTCTTCTTCTTCTTCGTCGTCGTTATCAACTGCAGGTTGTTTATACCGGCTTTCTTCCCGACATAAATCGTACTCTTTAACCATGGGTTTAGTTTGGATGACAACTTTTTTCTTTAAAATGCCATTGGGCGAAGAAAGTTCGCTCGCGAATGGCGATAGAACGGGTACATTTGGTAAATTGTTCCCGATATTGTCATCATTATTGTCATCATTATTTTCATTATCATTATTTTCGTTACGATCGTCGTCATGCTGTATATATGATGGTTGTAATAGCTTACTTTCTCTTCGATCCTTTTCTAGCTCTGAATAAATCATTTGCTGATCTAACAGTTCGTCTTTCATTTCTTCTTGTTCCATCTTCAGATCGTGTATTTGATCGATTAAAGGTAAGATTTTGTGACCTGTCTGTGTAATTTGTTTCAGAGTTTTCTTCGCTTTATGTAATTTTTGAAGAATGCTCACGTCTCGCTTGCGTCTCGATTTGTTATCGATGCGAAATTTATCTAAATTTATGCCTATTAATTCATTGTATAGATTTGATGTCAGCGAACCAGCTGCTCCTTCTGGAAATAATTTATCGCGTTCTCGACTTATGGCTAAAGCCCGACTGTTCAGATATCTGTCTAAATTTAATCGTAACTGCTGTCTATCTAAAGTATCGTTTAGAGTCATGTTATTTTATATTTTCCATTTCCTCTCAGTTTTTTTCTTCAATAATTTGATAACAATGAAAACAATGCAAGGCACATATAAAAACAATCAATTTACAGTTCTTAAATTAGATTTCGGGGTGTGCGGTCCACCCATCATTGTTTCTGACCAACTTGCACACGGTGAGAATCTCCCTAATATTATATTCCCCGGCATAAACCATTTGTTATCCCCATCACCTTTTATCACTCCGGGCTCACCTTGGGAGAATAATCTACCCGCTGCCAAAGAATGTTGGTTTTCCATGACTTCATCATTCCACGTGTTTCCAGGCATTGCGAGTAAAGTAAGATCCGAAAGGGATTCGTTCTTAATAGTATTTTTGAAAGAGTATTCGTCGTCCGAAATGTCGTCCTCGGGTAATTTGCTCTGGTTTTTTTTCGTATCGCTAAGACGATTATCGAACCCTTTATCGGACGATAATAACTTGGCCATTCTTTGAACGCTTTCCCCAAACTGTAAGGCCGATCTATTTCCGTAAAAATATTTGCTTAAGGGGAAGTTGTCAGGATTTTTACTCAGACAAGTTTCGTATAATAAATTAGTTGGGTTTAAAATTGTTGAACTGAACCAATTTTGCGATGATACGTGTCTCACAGGATCAGGTACAGTGTTCGGTTTAAACGCGTCTATGTATGTTTCAAATGCACCCATAGTACGACCGGTCGGTGACCATCCACGATCTACTGACTCTGTCGAAAGAATCACCTCGCAAGGTACTGGGTACATTTTAGGCTTTTTAAATTCTGAATCGAGGTTGAATGTTAACGGTTCGCGTCCGCCATAACATTCCGGCTTGCATAGTTTAAAGTTGTGAGAATTAGGTACTCGAGTCACGCATGCGTTTGGAACTAACATACTCGAAGGTCCCAAACCGTTATAACAAGTTGGACAATTTTGTTTGGTTTGAATAGTCAGCGAATTAGCGGTTTCTCTAAACAATCCAATTTGTTCTGTCACCGGCGCGAGTTGCACGAATTTCGTTGCTGCGAGTTTTGCAACTACCATAGAATCGGTTACGAATCGCTTTGGATAAATGAATGCTATCCCGAACGGAGGCAGCATATTTTTCTCAAAAAGCCAGTCTACGAATGTATTAACGTTTTCGGGATTCGGACCAATTCTCAGTAAAGTATGTAATGTCCATTTTAAAATTATCCTTTTCTCAAATCCATCCATTGCGACAGTTGTCTCGTCGAGTAGGTCGCAACCATCGTCGATACACTTCATTTCGTGGTACGTTATGCCTTTTAACGCCGGGCATAACTGACAGAGATCGTGCAGAATGGGAATATTCATTTTCACACTTTCATTTTCGACGTCAATCGAGGCTAGTATGTCACATAATGTGGGATTTTTTTCTTTAAACGATTGCCACCATCGCAATGAGAAAGGTCGTCGCCCAGGTCTCTCAATTTCTTTTTGACCTAACTGGCCTTCGCTGTTTTTTTTATCATTCTCGCTGTGACTTTTTCTCTCTGTGTCTGGATCGTTTGATAAATCAAAGTGGCTTGGTCTGTCCAAGTCTTCGGACTTGTCAAAAAAGTCAGTTAGAGGCGCTTTATCGTTGATCCGAAAATTAGCCGAAAGCGTCGCGAAATGATCACAAAAAATCGTCCAGTTATAGCAAGGCGATAAGCACATTTGATTATACATAACGAGATGTCCTTGCTCAAGACTGTGCAACGGAAATATTTTGCTCGCATTGACTCGAAATTCGTTCTCCAACAGTTTAGCATCTTTGTCAGAAACGTCGATCTTGAGTCGTCGTAGTCTTGTCAATTGATTTTGTATCATTTCATCAACATTTCTTTTGTTCGGTACTGTCAGCATTTTTTTGACGAAGCCTTTGAGAGAGCCTAATTTGATTTCGCAACGAACTCCATCTGAACCCATAAACCACGCCCTTTTTGGGATTAGCGGCGACTTTTGTGAGCCACCCAGCACTGGAGGTTGGGTGTTAAATGTCACTCCAAAAAAGTGTACTTCATCCTCGGTAAATTCGTGCGAAAGTCCCGTTTTGTCGATGAAATTGCTGTCAAGGCGATCGTTTCTTATTTCATAGATGGCATACCTTTGGTCACCCATATGTATATATTGCACGTCCATTTGTTTTGTCTCGGATTCCATGTCTATCAGTTTTCTATTGGCGAATCCTCCAGATGAATCATTCATTACCGAGTTACCGCCTAAAGCCACAGTTGGGCTGAATTCGGACGTTTCTGTAGATATCAACGCCTTTTTCGTGGTTAATTTAACCTTAACCGGTGGACTTATAAGCCCGAGGTTAACGAAATAATTTTTAAGCGCGGGGGTCATAAGGACAACCCCTGCTGGAGTTTGATTTGGATCGTTAAATTCTGTAATTAATTCTGGCAAAGCTAATCCGTTGTCACAAAAATACTTGAAACTTGCATTAACCATTCGGAGAAACCAACCAGCGCTTTCGTAATGAGAACGCTCTTTGTTCAATGCGCAAGTTAACGTTCTTAGACGTTCACTATGAAGTTTATACATCTGAGTCGAAGAAACCGTCGCATTTACTTCTGCATCGGGTAAACAATGAATGTTAACCGAATGAGATATAGTGTCCTGAATAAGTTTTGTAACTCCGCCTTTTGTGAGAGACGTTTCGATCATGGATTGCATCTTCTCGTTCTCTTTAATGAACGTGTACATGGCTTCTCGCGTTCCTGGAGTCAACGATTTCGACCAGTCCATCATTAATTTGTCTCCCGTTAAGGAGTTTAATGCCGGGAATAATGCTTTTAACGTAGTCAATAACGTTTTATCTACTTGATAGCGAACGCAATTCGGCTTGTCTACGAGCAGCTTCCGCTTTCCCTGAATAACTTGCGGCTCTGGAGGAGCTTGCCCTAAAACAGTTACTTGTGCTGCAGGTATCTGTCTGTACTCATACGGCCAAATTAAATATTTTAGACAGTCGGACGTTTCTTGAACTATGTAACATTCAGCCATTAGTCCTACCGTGTCATCTTGCGCTTTTGAACAAAGAGATTCGATGATTCTACAAGCTAACATTAATTTTATTTGAGGCATCATTTTTTCCCAAGTGATTCGACCATTTGATTGAACCGTCTCATCGAATACATGTTTACAATATGTAACAAAATTTTCTGCCAATCGTTTTGCGGCTTGGTCGCTCAATTGATCAAGTATACGGTTACATTTTCCGCTGAGAATTTGGTTCATTGTTCCTCGAAACCCATCAGGGTATAAACAAGGTGGTGTTTTATCCATGTTTTAGTTCTCTACATACAGACACAATAAGCAAAATAATGACAAAGATATACAGGCCGATATACACATATATTCTAAAACAAAATGGCGAAAAAAATCTCAAAATAGTTCTTCCAATGAATCTCCCCATACATAAGAAGCACGTGTATATTTATTTTCTGTAGATTTGTCATTTCCGCGTCTTCGTGGTCTATCTACTTTTTTCTCTACATAGCCTACGGGATGACACACGTTAACATATGATGATCTGTTGTATTTCGTTACTGGCCCTATCGGCGAGATAGTTTTACTTCCTCCAGCAATCATGGTCCTTTGAGGTCTAACTTTGTCCTTTTCGAGAGACAGGGGAGACAGGTTTACTGACCCCTTTCCTCGTTTAGGGCTAACTTCGGGGGAAAAATATGACCCAGTTTTCATAAACGTGGAAGATTTATCACGTTTATGTCTGACTACTGGAACTTCGACAGGTATTGATTCTCCTTCGTCCGACAAAGAACTGGGACAAAAGTTTTCACAACTTTTGCCTTTTTTTGAAAACCGATTTAAAGCGTTAGTAGCCAACCTCAGACTGTGTCTAGATTTGTCTGCTAACTCCTTATTTTCAAGAGTTATCATTCTGCCTTTTGGTCGTTTCGATTTGATTACAGGTGATTCGATAAGATTCGTGTCTTCTTCTCCCGACGAAGCTCTAGATCTTGTGGATATCTTTCTGTAAGTTTCACTTTTTGTCGCAATTCGAGACTTTTCGGTGGGTTTTCGACCTTTCGATCGCTTGATGAGTTTGGTGCTCTCAGATTCATCCGTATTTGATTCAGTATCTTCTTAATCGTCCGATGATGATCTTTCCCCAACTGATTTTCCCTTCACTGACTTATCTAAATCTCGGTTAGCCGATCCAAGACGACTTTTGGTCGCAACTCTTGACTTTTCAGTAGATTTCGATCTACTTTTCCCCGATTGTTTTCTGGATAAATCTTTAACGGGTTCTTCATCGGATGCCGAAACATCAGATTCTATATCTGTCGAGTGTTGGATCACTTGGGCAGCTGTTTGAGCACCTTCCCAAGAATCAAAAAGTGGGGTATTACTGGTAAAGACCGGTGGGCCTTTCAAATGATATACTTCTTTTAGTAACTTGAAATAATTCGCGTACATTTGTTCTTTATCCTTGTTATCTAACCGCCACATTATTTCGGCAAGGTGACTTTCGAATTGGGATCCTTTTGTACCAGCCATGCGTTTAAAATGATCCTTCGCGTGTTTCCAGGCCCCTTCAATTCGATTCGTATGCACGGTGACTTCTTCCTTAGTCAGTGCATTTTCGTATACCTTTTTAAAAGCGTACTTATGTACTACCGTGAAATGCTTATAGCCGTGTTTGTTCAAATTACAGTACGCCGACCACCCGTCGCTGTAGATTGTAGATCCTTTTTTTACATGCCTTTTTATTAACCTCAACAATGTTTCTTCTTTTCTGTCGCTCACTGGATACATAATTAGAAAGTTAGTGTCTCTTTCAATCATTCCAAAAATCCAAATTTTCAAACCTGCGTGTGGATTTCCTCTTTGATACTTTACCCGCCTCCCAAATAGACTTTCGTCTATTTCTATGTTACCGCTTAATTTCTTTGGAAGAACATGTCTCGTAAAGTATTCACTGAATAATTCTCTCATGTAACACGCCCAATTTACGGCCGTAGAACCGTAACTTATTCCTGCGAATTGCGAACACATTTTTAAACTACAACCGTCCAAATACGATTTCATGAACAGAACGATGTCCCTCACTTCCAGTTTGGAATTTTCAAAAAACGAAAATATTCTGTCACGAGCTTCATGATCATGAACTTTTTTACACCTGAACCCTCGTGATTGTATTGTCATTATACCATCGCATTCGGTATTCTTATGCTTCCCTTTTCTGGGGACTAGCTTGCAAGGGATTGTTTCCGCTAACAATCCATGGGTTCTCAGCCATTTTTTTATTTGGGTCTCGTCTTGCTGGAAAAGGTGAAAGAATGTCCAAGGATTATATAAATGTTGAAAATCAATTTCATCTAAATTCGTTGTTCTCTTTTTGTAATTACCAGCACATTGCAATGTCTTTTTTATCCGTTGACCCGGTTCAGCATCATCCTCGTCTGAAGGCATGTCTTCGATATGATCATCGGACATTTTTTTTAGAAAATTAATTATCACTAAATGAAAAAAAAAATATTTTCAATATTCAGTTATTCACAATTCAAACAAAAAGGCAAATAAATAAATAAATATTTTATTTCCATAATATTGGAGGACACAAATAGTCGATTTACATTTATTGTCAAATTTTCTGGTGGATACATATATGTTTATTTATTTGAAGTTAATCGAATGTATAAAACATAAAAAGAAATTAAAAGGTAAGATAAGGAAAAGAAGGCCTTCGCTTATCATTGCTTTTGAGTCGCTCGTGTAAGAGTCAAACCGTAGCCGCCGATGAGCTATTTGGTACGTTTTTGATTCAAAGCAGGGGGATATTATTTGCGTAGTATCGACTTGAAGGGGGGGAAATAAAGTTCCGTTTTCTCCGTATGTCAGCCTGTGAAAAACTTTTCTTCTTTCTTTGAAGAAAAATAGATTTAAAGTTTCTTCGTTGTTCATTTGATTGGGTATGCAATAATTTATATTCAACATGCAAACGCGCTTAGTTTTGCAACAGATTTTCCCAGTCTTGTTCGAAACAAATACAACCGACATTTTTGGATAGTTTTTAAGCACTGGCAAGAAATGAGTATAGATATATCCAAATATTTGTTCTATTCCGTTCGTTGGATGGTTCATTGTCTTGATATCTATCGGATTGGCTTTGATTCGACTGGCTTTAAAAGGAACGTGATTTGAAGCGTGTGGGTTTGGACAAGCAAGTGGCTTTCTCGGAGCTATATACCCTGTGTAACCGCCCTCTGTTTTTATTCTGTTTTGGCCCTGAAAGCTGGGGCTGCTATATGGGCGTATATATACCATTCGATCTTGTCGAAAGTAGAAAATGACGAATATTTGTTCACCATATTCGAGAAGACAATCATGTTTCAATTCACAGAAAAAACTTGACGACCCAGGGAACCAGATTATTTTTTCGCAACAAGAGGTTTTGGTCTTCGATCCAAAAACTATTAGCGAATATTCGGGAGGTCGCAAATATCGATAACCGTTATGGAGATCAATTATTTGTACTCGTAAAATTCCATGACCTACTGTCGAAATTGTATGTGAGACGCTTAAATCTTCAGAGACATTTCTCTTGCCCGGTAGTATATCGTGAGACGTCTTTAATTCCCATGTACCTTGATACTTTTGAGGATAAATGCGAATACATCTGGCCGCCGATGTTAAAAACACTAGAAAATAAAATGGTTTTAGTAGAAACATTCTAGGGGCGGGACTTCCTCTTTTTTCTCTTTATTTCCCTTCTTTTTCCTTTCTTATAACTTCACACAAACTTTGTGGTGCATTAATAGTCTATATACCCAATTGAAGTCGTTAATTGCTGTCGATTTGTTATTGTGGATGAGTGCTATTTCTACATATGTCGCTAAATAAATTGATGGACATAAAACAGAAGATCTGTCTTTTAAGAAGTCTCCTAGAATTTTCTTTAAGAAAGCGTCTTTATATAAGAGGGCTTTATCGTAAACTAAATCGTATATGTGAAATATTTTATTTTCGTTAAATCCGCACACGATGTCTCCGTTTGCTCTATCATAATGTTGAATCAATTGTCTTTTATCGTTAATCGGCCAATATGGGATCAATTTTTCAACTGCTGTAGGAACTGAATACGAGTTGTTTTCTATCAATGTTTCTAAATTGAGTTCGAACAAATCAAATGCTTCTTGCTTTCCAGGCAATTGTTTTAAACGACATATGGTACATTCGTGCCGCTTTACTCCCCAAGGATCAAACATTCCAAGATCTCTCCCAATCAATCTATTGATTCGAAATTCAGTGTTATCGTAATCGATTTTCTCGGCCGTGGTCTCCTTATCTCCGATTAAAACGTACGATTCAGCAGTTTTTAATGCATTATTTCTATTGGATACGAGGGTTGGCAAAGTATCGCGTTTGAAGTAGTTACAACACTTAACATGTCTGTTAAACTTGACCGTACTTGACTCTTGGAAATTGGTCAGTCGTTTGTATTCTGAAAGGCAAATTTGGATATCATTTCCTTCGTCTGTCGTGTCTCTAGTGAGATGTAACTTTCTTAACATATCTAAAGCCTTTTGTGTCCGAGCAGCCGTTAAGACAGCGTCTTCTTTCTTCATGCCGCATCCAAATACGAAATAATGATAGCATACGTCATATGGAGTTATTTTTCTCACGAGATCTCGCATGTTTATACCGCAAGACATACAACAGTAAATAGTCAGAGATGCAGCGTCTATGATATTAACGTCAACGTAAGCTTTAGAGCAAAAATATAGGGACAATAAATTTTTGACATTATCTTCGATATTATTTCCTTCGAAGATCGAACATATAACGCAATTTAAATCATAACACTTAGAATACCATTTGTGAGACGTTGTAGAGTAGTAGTTTATATACTCGTCCTGAATTCTTTCGTATACCTCGTTACAGCTGGTAGTTCTCATAAGTTCAAAGAGCGTCATCTTTTTTTTTTCAGAACAAACGTAATGTAAAGCGTTCGCCGGGATTGATAGAGGTAGTGGAACCTCTAGTAGTTTTTTCGTGGATCCGTCCCACCGGCTGCAATTTGCTGGCGTGGAAACGGCATTTAGCTATCGCTTCAGGATGATCGACATAATATCTATTGAGTAGATTGTCGATAAATGATGCGTTGTTGGCATGATCTTTATCATTATTTAAAAACAATACGTGTTCATTTGAACTGATTGTCATATTTGGTAAATAAGGACTTCCCAAAATATCTACTACGGTGGGATCAAAACTTTCACTCCATAATGGTGGATATATATACACGTCCATTGTCGGCTTAAGAGGCAGAGGCCCCGTATTGATAAGTTGAACAACGTCGCCTCGATTTGTGTTAACTAACACCGTCATAATTAAAGTCGTGGTATTTATCTCAGCTGTCTGTAAAGGACAACATCTCGCCGGGAACGTTTCAAATCTTTGAATCCAGTCCTCCAACATTTCGTTCATTTTCATATTTCTTAAATCTGGTGGAACCTCGTAGAACAGATCGCGTGGAAACCATGTGGAGTCTTTAGACAAAAATTTATGAGCATTATAGTTTACGCAGTATTCCGTTAAACTTGAGAGGGTTTCTGGTCCTAATGACCTTTCCACCAATATTCTCGCCCTTTTTGTGCCACGCACAGCAGAATTATTCGGATTTAAAAACATTTTTTCTTCTTTTCTCTTTTTTTTTCTGGAAAACTAAATGTGTTCTGATATATTAAAAAGGAAAATGCACTCTTATTTCTTTCACTATCTCGTCGTCTGATAAAATAAAATTTTTTGAACCCGTCATTTTCATCCAGACTTTAAAATGAGTCTTTACTGCAAGTGTTTCATTCTTATCCAGACCAATTACTGCATTTTCCGTTTTGTTAGAAATTTTTAGCAACCAATATCTATTACAAGCGAAGTCAGTATCAACTACAATTGTATCTTCATCCAATATAATGGTTCGTAGCTTATATCCCCAATCATAGAAATTTTGATTCCAAGACGATAAATTCTGATTAATTACATACGCAATAGATAAACCATATCCCGCAATTTTTGAGGGCTCTTTAGAACAAGGATTACTGGAGAAATATTGGTAAATGTCGGAACTATTTAAACTACCAGAGTAGCGATAAATGTCCATTGGCTTTGTAAGAAATAATCCCAAGTCTAACGCGTAGTCGAAAATAAAGTGTTCACCCTTTATGAATGCGGTAAGGACGGAAACGTCGAGTTGAATATGTTTAGTGAGAGTTAAATAAAGTAAAGCATAGGAAACATAAGAACGACTAATGATACTATCTTCATCGGGTTCTTCGAAAATTTCCTTGTATATAAGAATTAGCTTATATCTTATCGCCGGCAACGTTACTTCGTATATTTTCCCCAAAATTGGATTGTCTCCAGTGTTTAATTCGATGTGCTGTTCATCGGATTGTAAAAGAAATTTTAGCTGATACTCGGTCTGTAGTTGATTTATATCTGTAACGCCATAATATGATAAACATATATCGTATACAAGCGTTCTAAATACAAACCTTTTTACATAATTTTTCATCAAACACAACGGTTCCGGAATTAAACATTTTTTCAATGTTAAAGCATTGAATAAAAACTTAACGAAACGTTCAGCTTCGTGAGTATAAAATTTAATCCACATCTCTCTTTCATTAAAACAGAAAGAAGATTAAGTAAATTAAAGATAAAAAAAACAATCATTTATTATCAAGCAAAAATCCACCAGATTTCAACATATTTTCTAATGCAAGAATCGCAAAATAATCCTTTATGTTGACAGGCGCTTGTTCTTCATTTGCTTCTAATTTAGATATTCCCGCTTTCACTAACTGACCGTCTTCGTTTGTCATCTCAGAAGTCACCTGTAACTGGCGTGGGGGATTATCCTCTAAGGATGTCAGTTGGCGCTGTCCTATCATTTCTTTCAATTCCAAAATACCGGTTTTCAATTCTTGTTGTTCAGTAATTAACTGTTTAAGTTGTTTGATCAACGGCTCGTCTTCGGAAGTGACTGCATCGTGAGATCGTTTCTTTGGCTCGCTTATTGGCTGAATTTCATTTTTTGATGAAGCCGAGTTTAAAAGAGCATTAGTTATTTCTGTTAAAAGTTGTCTTTTAGCTTTTTCCACTTTTTCCATAGTTGTTGATTTTATATTGCGTGGGTGTTGAATACTTGTTGTATTAAATATTTCATTATTTGATTTCGTTACTCCAGCATAAACAAATTCATTATCCACTGGCTTTGGGCAAAATTTCAAATTTTGTCTCAATAACTGCGTTCGATTAGTTATACTAAGTCCTTCTGTCGTTACGGCTAGAATAATCGATTTCATATCATTGTTAGTAAGTTTTGAAGATCTTAAAGGAAAACGATTGGTCCATTTATAGTCCGCGATAGAACCTTGTCTTTTGGGAATGCAAACAACAGCAACGTGGTCGACAATTAGTGTATTTTTATTATGACATAAACTGAATCCCGGGAATATTTTTTTGAGGTATAAGAGCGGCTTATCGGCTATGTTTCGTTGCTCAAAATATAATCGACTGATCTCGATTATCGTTTTAACAAATTGGCAATCGTCTATTAATATAGTAGCCTTGAGTGCTTGTCTGTTATTTTCCCATTGATTTACGCGGCCTATAACTGCGGTTTTGTAATAATGAGATAATGTTACGTCGAGTGGTAGTTTATTCATTTTTATCAACCTTTCAACTTGATTGTAATTCATGTATGTGTCCATATTCGAGTCATTACAACAATCGTGAACGGCATCAGAATCTCCGCGCTCGCAAACGGGACAATATGTAATTAATTGACATGTGGCTAAAATAGTTTTTGGTATCATGTTTTCTTTTTCTACACGTATATAACTATATATTTGACTACTTGATTTTTATTCTACTGGGAATAAAAAGAGCATATCTTTAATAGTTTTGTACAGTTATTTTTTTTCACGAATTAAGAACTTCGGCGTGCCCGGGGAGGGGGTGGATAAATAGATGTTGGTTTCAATCGATAGGATATCTCATCTCGTTAGTAACGTATATGGAAACAAAAAATGTTTATTGGTCAGATATGGAGATGCAATCATTCACGCGCAACCTGGAGAAATATTAATTTATTTCGTTAATGAATCTAGGAATGTGGTAATTAACTTTTTACGACGTCTCATGTATAATGACAGGAACATCAGAAAACTCGAAACAGTAAGTTTGACAACGCTAGGCGGAAGACCATTGCCATTAGATATTGACGATAAAGTGAAATTATTCAAAGAAGTTAATGGCTCGGAAAATACTGCGCATATCGAAGCCGCATATATTTTAAACGAGCACGAACTAGAATGTTTTGAATATTTCTGTAATTACTTAGATGATTATTTAAACGAAAATAATACAAGTGGTTATTTTACATTACCATTGTTTATACGAGACATTATCGAAATAGTTAATCGTGAAAATATTGACAAAATTATCCCATTTCCGGTCATAAAAGTATTGTTAGTAAGTGATCAACATTGTATTACCGAAGCGGAATGGAAACGGTATGACACAATCCATAAACCAGTTTCTGGGACTTTCTACGCTCCTCCAATGCCAGATTCTAGATATTTGTACACGGTATCTTATTATATCGACGAAAAACAAGAATTATATTCTATTCTCTGCAATTTAAAAAGTGACGTTACCCTGATAGCGTTAAGGGGATAATGAGTTTAAGTGGTCGCTACCAACCTTCTTTTGTCGGACCGCTTACATCTTGCCGTATTGAATGCGATCAAAGTTGCATGCGAAGAGAAGCTGAGGATAGACAAGGAAGACTTCTCGGAAGAATATGCGGATTTTCTGATTATATCTCAGAGGCATACCCTTATTTTAATGGTACCGATACTGTATATTTTGATGAATTTTTTAACTTTGTCAATAAACCCATCGAAAGAGTATTAGATAACAAAAATCCCTATCGGTTTTATCGGCGACGATTAGAATCTATGAGGTCGTCTGTGAAACTAGGACTTTTACATACAGTAAGGAGAATGACGTTCCCCGGTGTGACTATAAGCGTTAGTCCTATACCTGAAGCGCGTGTGGGAGAAGAAGAGGTTTTGATAATAGATGGTGACATGTCTTTAGTGCGAGATAACAATGACGATGCCGCGACAAGACATTTGAAAATAGGCGAACCTTATTTCGTCGATTTATCGAGATATGATGTTAAAAAGCTCGTGAAATTACTGTTCCATAAGCCAATCAATATTTCATGCCTGCATGAAATTGTGGACAAATGCGAATTGGTCAATGAACCAAATGATCAATATTCGTTGAGTGGAGCTACGTTGACACTAGTAATTTTTATTTCTCCATTGAATGGATTATATCAATGGTTTTATATTCTACACGAAGGCACATTACACGATGAGTTAATCAAAGTTATAAATAACCAGGTAACGAATTACGAAGAATTCGTACCTATAGCCGCGATGGAATTAGGTCGCACCAACCCTACAAACAACGCGCCTCCATACCATCGACTGGATGGAGATGTCTACATCCACAATTTTGTCGTGCACTTAGGTAGTAGAGAAAACTGGAGAATATATTTACCGGTTCCTTATGCAACAAAAACGGGACAGAACTCCGACAAAGATGATACACGGTCGGTCAAAACATGCTGTACATATTTCATAGAAAATATAGAAGACACTGACAAAGAAAATGAACTATGTGATTCGCAATACGCGCCGTCAAATAAACCTTCAACCTTATCAGCGTTGAAAAGAAACAGTATTTGCGAAGAAGAGGAAGTCGTCGCCATTTCTAACGAAATGCGTTTATTCGCTGCTTTTTGGTACTACAAAATGCTAAAGAACTCAGATCCAGAGGTGCATTTAGACATGAAAAACTGGATATGCGGTTTAATGGATGCGAGTTCGTACGTCATGTTTCCTGAATGGTGGCAGCACCTCGAAGAAGATACTGAATTTTTAACGTCAAACTCGTTATGTACTTCAAGAAATTTTCATTCGGATTGCAAATTAGGGTTCAGGGGTGTGCCAATGTATGGGAGAGGTGATATGTCAATGCGTGGGCCAAGTGACATGTCAATGTATTTATCTTCTGTTATGGAATCGTAAATGCTTTCGTGAATTGGCGAAATGTATCCGTTATCATCTAATGGCGGTTCGATTACGTTACACTGTGGGTCGAAGTTGCATAAACAATCCGCCGATTTTGTATGCGTTTTTCTTTTACGTTTTCTTCGGCGAATAGCGAGATAAACTCCTGTGAGCACAAAGCAACCGAAACATAAAAAAGATAACATAATTGCGAGAACTATCTTTGTAATCATGTTTTCATAGCAATTTTGGCCGGTGGTATGCATGCAAGCCCCGCAAGTCAATTTGCATTGCCGTCGAAACCATTTACCGGCAGATTCGCAAAACGTGTGGTTAGTAGCTGACGTGTTCATACGTCCAAAGCTTGCCACACATAATTTTTCATTTTCATCGCGTGAAGTGCACATTTGCAATGTGTGCTCTTGAAGAGTTACATTTAAATCAGTGTGCTTCCTTTCGATAATTTGTTTACATTTCACTGATCTGTCTTTGCAAGAAGGATTTGAAACGAAGTACCTTTTATGTAGTTGAATATTGTTGCTCCAGTCGCTTTTAATACCGCAGGTACTGGCGCAGCCCGTTCTAAATTCATAGTTAATATCACAGTAATTTGGTCGCCGCCAAACATGATACTTGCAATATTTTTCGGGTAGAAAATCGATAGTTGCTGCTAGAATGTTAGTAATAAATATTGTAGTACAATAAAACATAGTTTGTATGTATTTTTTTCTCCTTTCTTCCTTTTTACTTACTGACATAAACTTACGCATGTACACACTCTTGTTCTTTTTGAGAAATTAATGTATGCATTTATATAACTTTTTGATCTAAAGTTAATAACCTTACTTATACATTTTATGTCAGTGAAATAATAAATAACGATTTACGTATATATATATATATATATTCTTCTCTATTTGCTTTCAGAACGAGTCAATATGTAAACAACAAACAGTTGGATATCTGACCTTTCAATGGATAGTGAAACGTGTGTGATAACCTTTAAACGGCTTATACAAGACAAATGGTTTAATTTTCGACTTAAGCGTTTAAGACGGGCAATTGATAGGGGTTCCCAGGATTTATATTTCAGAGAGCTATTTAGCATTAAAACCGACATCACAAGCTTGCCAGATACTTCGGAAAAAATGTTTAAACGGTTTATCCAATACTTAAGGTTACTCCATTATAATCATAAGAGCAACATAAAAGTATCAAAAAGATGGACATTTTATCGTAGTGAAATGACGCCGGAAATCCTTTATTCATTAAAGGCACAAGTTCAAAGAAATGATTTCTTTATGATTGGAAGTTCTATGCAGGATACGTTCCGTGGAATCTTACTACTCCAAGAAGAGATGCACCAGAGCGAAGTGAATTATTTATTACGCGATACACATTTGAGATTATCTCCGAATATACTTTCTACGTGGCATTCCAATAGAATATTTAACTACTTGCATTCAATCGAAGGGAAATGGATATTATGTGGAAATGAAGAATTGTCAGTCCAAGAAAAGGACATTGAAATTACTTTCGGATAAATTACATTGCATTTCCCATTGTTTTTCCCTGTCAAAAAGACTCTCCTCCATTAGAAACGATCATCTGCTTATAGGTTTTGGACATTAAGTTTTTGTGTGATATTTGATTATAACATATAGTTGAGTTGAAGGATATACAATGTCAAAAATTGGAAATGAAAGAAAAAGAAATGTTTGTTGGTTTGTTTGTTTGTTTTTGTAAACAAAGTTTTCGATAGCAAAGAAATAAAAAACTTTCCTGAATCAAAGATTCGATTTATTACATAAAATTAAGAAAAACAACAACAACACCCCCCGCGCCAAAACAAAAAAAACACCACCCATCGACCTCTCCTCCTCAGTATTATAATTTGGAGTAAACTAAAAGAGAAGATAAGCGGTTGGATGAATTGATGCCCGTTATGCAATCGGATAAGTCAATTTAAAAACACTTAAGCACATGAAAACAAAATGCATTGCTTGACGATGTAGAGACGCTTCGTTATTTAACGGAAACTGGACCCCGTTGTCATAGCCGAAACAGTTTGAACCTGGTTGATGTAAATCCCGACAATTAAAGAATAACGCTAAAAATGGTGTGGTCATATCCTGACTGAAAGTTTGTCTTGTCTTATTTAACCATATTGTTGGTATGGTTTTATTTTGTGTTGATTGTGTCCCCATAGAACATTTTTGTGTGACATTGACTAAATGATATTTCAGGTCTTCTAGTTTCGTATCGTTTATCATAAATGCATTATCTTGAGGATTACATACTAACGTGACGGGGACAGTTTCATTGTCAACTAGCATTACAACACTGGATCCCAGAGATATCGCCTCGATATGGGCACAATGAGTCAATTCACGCCAAACCATCTGCGTTTCTTCGAGGTCTGAACTGAAAATCAAATTTGGTTGCACGGCCGGTATACTTGCGATGAAATTGTGTTCATGGCATTTCTTAGGAATACTTTCCGATTCTATAAAGATAGTATTTTCTTTTTCTAGATTTTTTGTGTCCCAACACAGCGGTTGCTGAAAGGAAATTCCATCGGATAAAATGACACTCACTTTCAAAATCCTATTTCTTTCAAGTTTTGTCTGCAGACAATCATGTCGTAAACGACAAAAAAACGTCCTGTTTTTCACATCGGTGTAAGGAAGGTCGTCCCATGTACAACAATTGTTTTGGATTTCTTTGGAGTTTATATCGAGCAATGTCCGCATTTTCAAAGAAAAACCGTTATAATCAATCTTATGAGAGCTGAAGTTCAACCATCCCATTCGTATGATAAAAATTCCATTTCCTCTATAAGGGTTATATCTTACTTTGTATGTACATTCATTTTTAGGATAGTTTTTATCCAAAATTTTTGAGATACTTGAAATTTCTGAATTAACGAGCTTCCAAAGTATTAGTAACTCCTGAATGTTCATTTTTCCCCAAGTGCTTGTGTAATTGTGCTGTGTCAGTATATTTAAACGTATCTATTATTCTTTTTGTAATTGCTCAAATAATATTTCTTTCGCAGCATTGTATTCGGTGTCATTCCTTACACCAGCCCCCCCCCCCCCATTACCCCGGCGTTGCCAATGTAGTGGCTGCGTTGATTGAATGTCACCGTGAATGTCTAACGGTGGATCATTTAAATCAGCTATTGTTGGGGGAGATTGAGATCGATCGGGAGACAAAGATGGTAACGACCAATCAGACGACTCAGAATCTCTTCTTCCACTCGTATTTACAGGTTGTGCGGAAGCTTGTTGTTGTATCGTTGACGTAAATTGTAAAGATGGCAATGACCAATGTGATGATTGAGGAGGCTGATATTGCGAAGTAACGTTTTCACTTGAAAAAACGGGTGAAGGCAACATAATATCTCGGATCGATCCGCATGGAGACGACTCATTGGTTTGGGACGGTATACATGATGAATCGTCGCTATCAAAGTATATGGGTCCTTCGATGTCCGAGGACGATGACGAACTAGAGGAAGGTGAGCCGTGATCGATTAATTGAATAACTGGTGGTCTTCTGGGATAATCCGGTATTTGAGAGAAAAATGACGAATCTCTTTCATCTGGCCATGGGATTGTTCTGATATCAGATTGAGCAGCGGAAGATAAATTACACCGTCTTCTTCTTTCAGTTCTGCTCCTTGCTCCTTCGGATGCAGAGGGTTGGTCATCTGCCGCTCTTCTTATCGCCGTTTGTCGACGTCGGTCTCTCATTCTCTCTTCTTCAGAAGGAGTTATATCGTCATTCCAAATTACATTTATTGAATCTTGCGACATTATGCTTATATATGTGTGTGTAGTTTTTTAAATAACATCTTTTCTTTCTCGGCTTTTATTTTATTTATTTACTTCTTCATTTTGAAGAATTCAAATATTTATTTTCCCTTTATTTAAACACGTATTTTATTGACCATTTTGTTTTAAGGTTGGGGGTGAGAGGGAGCAAAAAAAAAAAAAAAAAAAAAAAATGAACCGCAAAAAAATGTCCGAAAAGTTTTCTACTTTGAAAGAGTTCGTTGAACGGAAAGAAGCAATAAAAAAGCAATTAAATATGAGTGAACAAACTGACGAGAATAATCAAGGTTTTGAAGATGAAGATGATTTGATTATCAATCAACTATTTCGTCCAGAAGTGTCTAAAACACTTATTTTGTCTAGATCGAGTATTTTCTACGGTTACGTTAATGGAAATTCTGAGAGACGTTCTTTATTTCAAAAATCGTTGAGCAAGTTATTTTTCGAAGATTTAGATGATATACTATACACCACTCTGCCATGGGAAAGGTTTGTGATCCATCCGAGTATCAAAACAAATATGATGTTTTGTATGGCAAATGGCGTCGTTGCGTATTCTCATCTACCCGGTAAGCCATATACATGGTCTTGTGGTGCCAAAGAATTCGCGAAGATTCGCCATGAAAATCATTTGCATAAAAGCATACAACATCTGCTGATCAAATTATTCAAGAAAGGTAACCGTGATCTCATGTATAACCGAATATCTGTTTTGACGAGCGAAGAAATCAGTAGACTCAAGACTTTCGGAAAGGTCGATCATGAAACTGCCACAGTTATATGCGGTATAGTTCTTACCACCTATATAAACGAGGTATGTAACGATATTAACGATTACTGTCGCAGTTTTTCAAAAAAGCTGCATTCCATTTTCAAACTGTATCTCCTTTATTTGTTCGTTTTAGGATTTGTTCCCAGGGTTCCTATCGAGACGAATACGTCCTTAGTCGGTACAAAATTCTTTGATAATTTGCCGCCGCCAGAATTTCAAAATTTCGCGATTCCAAACGTCGAAGATTTATTGATAATTTACAAAAATGGGCATGTCAAAGCTTTTGATTGGGTCTGTGGCAAGGAATGTATATGCGATGGCGACATCGTCTTAGATGTAGACACTGTGAGTGCCCCAACATTTAAAAGTTTGGGAGAATCGATGTGGTTCGCGGAATGCCGAAATAAAGAACTCCGAGAACTGTTGTATCGTTCTCAAGCGCCAATGCGGTATATAATAACGGAACAAAAAGAAGAAGACTCCGAAAGCGAGGACAGCAGGATCGATGAGGACGCAGAGAAAGGAGACAACCGAAAGCGAAGAAAAGAGAGAGACGATAAATATACTCACGCCAAAAAAATGCGCGAATTGCAAGAAAAAAGGGAAGTGCTAATGTACGACAGGAAATTGAAAGAGTTGATAAGAGCCGAGGAGATGCGCGACAGACACAATAACTTGAAGACAGAGAACAAACTGCTGAACGCTTGTGATCAGCTCCTTCTCAAAGTAAACCATCATCAACGTTATACCCAAAGTAAAATTGCAAACACTATCGATTATGAAGACGATGGGGACTTCGGTTTCACCAGGCAGATCTCGTCCATAGTCGGAGAGAAGAAAATGGAATTGGATCGCATTAGAAATTTGCTGTCCGGATATGGAATAAAGCAATCTTCCGATAAAGATAATGATTTTGGCGAGCGAGAACGTATCGAAATTCTTGTAAATGACATTATCATGAAATCAATCCAAACTTTCATGAAAGAGCTTAATATGATCACAGATCAAGCTAAACAACTATACGACAAAACGCAGTGTAAGATATCGCAACTGACGGATATGTCGGCTCCAGAGTTGATTTCTAATACCGAAAACCAATACGTTAACGACATATTATACACGGAAGCGGAAAAAATGCATGACGTAAGAACGCACCTGAATGAAACTCTGGGAGATCTTCGATCGCATGCGCGAGCAAACGAAGACATGCGACATCTGGTCAGAATTGATAAGGAAATATCCGCGATAGACACTCTGAAAGAAAAACTTAAAGCTCAAGTTGCTTTAAACACAAAGCTGACTGAGATGCAACAGTGTTTGGTCGACAGGTTAAATATGACTGTTGGGGAAGGAGTTAAAACGAAAGCTCAATTTGAAGCGACGAAGAAAATGAATATTGATTTGAAGAAAACGCTGGACACTTTGAGTTCCATAATGTTTAGAAATCTGAAAGATTTCAACAGTCAACTCACCGCTATAGAGGCAAAGGTTAGGAACCGGGATAAATTGAATAGGAAAAAAATGAATGAACTGATCGAAAACTGCAATACTCTGACAACTACCACATCGGCAAAAGTCGAATCGATAATAGAGGAAATGAAGGAAAATACAAAAGCACATAAAATCGCTAATGAAAAGTATCAAGCTTGGGTCAACGGCATTGAAAGTCGCTGGAGCGACCTGAAATCCACGCCTGAAGTCATTGAAAGCACAGTTATCTATGAGAAAAACGATATAATAGAAAAGATATCAGAGCCCTGGATTCCTGTGTCCGGATGTAAAGGATTAGACGATGAACAAAACGATATTTATCGATCGGACGTGAAAATTATCGAGTTGAAAGATCATTTTCGCAAAGCAGATATAAGCCATAAAGTAAGTCTAGATGTGGTAAATGCTGATTCCAAATCGTTGCGAGAAGACTGGGAAGCTGCCATTGATGTTATAGTTCCTAGCAGGGTATTTTTCACTAATACCAGTCACAGAACTAGACAAATTAATGTCAATGAAATGTGCACTGAACACGTTTTGCCGTTTATTAATTGGCTTTATCTAGATATCGGCGATTTGGGCGAGGTGAGCCCTCATTCGGTATCCAAAGATGAACTATTCACCAATATCGAAGAAAATGTGAGAGACTTCGTTTACAAATCAGGTGGTATGTTGTTCGCCATGTCGGCGCTTAAATCAAAAACTGAAAAAAATGAACAGCCCATCACTTCTTTGGTACCAGTGAATACTAGCAGTTCCTCGAATGACGTGAATGACGCCACTATATTTCACACGTTGGAAAATTAAATGGAAGTCCATTCCGGTTTCTTTGTAATCGGCAAAGTTACGGTGATCTTATAAAAATAATGTCTATCTACCGAAAATGTGATGGCGTACGAATGTTCTCGCCTGACTCTCAAGGCTTGAAATAATAAGGCTGGTAGTTTTACTGGCCCATCAATAGGTCTGATGAAACAAATCCGAATAGTGTTTTTGTTCACTGAGAAAGATTTCAAGGAAAAGCGTTTATCGGTTAAGCTATCTTTGATCAATCGAAATAGGTTAAAGTCTTCCAGTTTCATTTCTATCTTATCCAGCTCATTCTTTATTTTCAACAAGACTTCGTCTTGCTCATCCGTATGTTCCGTTATCCAGTATTTCAATATTGTCTGAGATATCTCTTCTTCGTCAGATTCATTATCGGTTACTTCTAAAAGAATCGGGAAGTGTTTGGCCAATTTCAGCTGATAATTGCGATGAAATAAAGTGCCTGGAGTTAATTCGTACGGGTAAAACAAAGAACTGGATGACTGAACGTTTAACTTTGAGGAGGGAGGAAACAAAGATTTACTCTGTTTTGTTACGTAAGATTGATACCTGTACGGGTTTAACCCGTATAAAAGACGCCTTACGTATCGGCGGAATAAAGCTGGCATTCTCAACATAAGAGTTTTTTTTGCGGGGGGGCGCTCACGATTTTTATTTTACAAATATTTTTATTATTATTTTTATAACGTAGCCAACACGCTTTTTACAAATCCGCTAATACGTTTACGACAAACTGGTCAAACTGAACGGAACATACGGATGAGTAAGATTCGAGCGCCCAATTTCTGACGTGAACATTGGCATATGTTTCGAGATGTTCATCAACTTGAGGATGGATATATAGAAATGATGGATATATAGAAGACGATACTTTATTCTTAAAAGCGACAGTTACTCCTGTCAACTGGGGTGGGTGTTTTTAAAGCAAATGTGACGTGCATCTTGCGTCCGACTGATTCAGTTGGACAAGGCCTGCTCTTGCTGTTGGGTAAGGTGGGAAATATTGTTTCCTCTTATACCACAATCTGAAAAAGGAGAGTGTCAATTTTTTTTTTCATCATTTTCCTCCAAGTTGATTGTGACATCATCTATAAACTCAAATAGCTGTGTAGGGCAGGAGCGGTAATTAGTGTGCTCTTTCGCAGTCTTAATACTTATACGACAGGCTGCATGCATGGTAGTTAACCCGGCCGTTAACCCTATCACGGTTGAGAGCTTTGCTTCCCTCTTTAATTGCGCGCCGGTGGGTCAGGCCTCAGATTCTATGACGGTTCCAGCGTAAAGGCTTATTGAGAATTAGAGAGATCTAATTCAAGATAATGTTGGTTAGTGCCTAATGCTCTGTCTCTGGTCGGGCCCATCGGAGTCTAACTGTTGGTTTTCTTTTGCTCCAGCATTTCAGTGGTTTGTTGCTGTCGAGTCCTCTGTGGTTGTTTGATTATTTGTGTTCACGGAGATGTTGCACTGATGAGTTAGGAGGCCTTCATGCGGACTTAACAAATTATTTGTCTAAATTGCGACAGAAGGGCGAGGTTTGCGGCCTCGTAAAATCGATTTAAGCCCTCCAGTGGAATTCGTTTCCACTGACCGTTCCAAGGCGGTTCTTCTGTCGCGGTTTGTTTTTGTTGTGGTTTGTCTTTGGGTGTTGGTGATGCTTATATCATTTTATTTTGGATAGCCTATTGGCCATTTTGTGGGAAAGTAACTGTCATTTTGGCTTCACGCTATTGATGTTTCCATTAGGTCTGTTGTTTCATGTTTGTGCTTCTTTCCCTTTGGTGTCTCTGATTGGAGCTGTGGGTTGATTGTGTCTCTGATGGGAGTGGTGGGTTGATTGTATCGATTCCTGATCATTGCTTTCGCTTCTATTTTTAATAAATATGGGTTGTGTAATCGGCGACCTTTACGCAACCACCGTTCCAGCCCCAGATCTGATAGCCGATATATACTGCTGAGAACTGTATATTTTAGGCCTGGTTTTTGGTGCAGTTCGTAGTCCTTACCTACCCCCCCCCCCACTCCCTCCTCCTACACCCAAAGCCTCAATATCCGGACGTTGGTGACATCGTGTTGCAGTAGCGGTAACTTATATGCGATGTATATTTCGGTATACCGCGAAATATACATCGAATACATGGGGGGTATTCCCGAGGCCAGTAAGGACGGGGAACCCCTATATTTATTTTTAGAATCGTTAAATTACTTATTCAGCGTCTAATGAATATGATTTTATAAAGAAATTCCCATTTTTTAAATTTTGGAAAATGTCGAAAAAGCAAACTCCCCATGGGGCGAAATTCGGTATATTGCCGAATTAAAATAAAGAAATACCCGAATTTACAATTTGTTATTACATTACATACTACACTTGTCCGTACGACAACAATTTCTCCGGTACCGTTCAGGACCGGTCAGTACCGGGAATTAGTATCAGAGGGATTGTTCTTATCACTTCCGCCATAATAAGGATTGAGCTGTGGAAATCGTAAGTCCCTGTCCCACCAACCTTCCTCCTAATACACGGGCATCTGTATATTTTATGCGGGGGTTAAAACAAGTTATTCTGATATAAGTATATTGTGGCATAATGTAAAAAATTATATGCCTCAACTTGCCACAGAAAGTAATACCATTATAAAACACAACGCTACGAATCCAACACATACTGTAACAAGTATGGGCTTTATTTTTCAAAATTGTTCGGTCTACGCACATCCCTGTAAATGTTGCCAATGGAGTGTGTTCGGGCATCCAAATTTTATCGCCGCTGCAGGGAATTGAACCCGGTCCATCTAGCATCAGAGAAGCAAGTGCACTAACCATAGTCATGTAACTGATTTCAACACTCGTAATAAATTATTAACGGCTAAACTCCTTAATCAGGGTTATCGGTACCATAAACTACGCAAAGCATTTTCAAAATTTTATAGACGCCATTCTGATTTAATTTCAAAATTCAGTATTGGACTTAAATCTCTCCGCAACAAGGTCTATCGGAACCCGAATTTTATGGTGACTTCCCTGGTGAAAAAGTCACTAAAAATTCATCGAAATTTCACCGATATTTCGCTGAAATTTCGCTGAAAAAATACTGATAAATTTGGTCAATATTCTAGCAGAATTTCATAGAAATATTACCAAATTTTCAGTGGCATTTCAGTGATATATTAGTGAAATTTCGGAAAATTATTGACCAAATTTATCACAGTAATTTCAACTAAATATCAGTGATATTTTCACTGATATTTAACTGAATATCAGTGATATTTTCACTGATATTTCATTGCAATTTCACCGATATTTCGCTGAAAAAATACTGATAAATTTGGTCAATATTCTAGCAGAATTTCATAGAAATATTACCAAATTTTCAGTGGCATTTCAGTGATATATTAGTGAAATTTCGGAAAATTATTGACCAAATTTATCACAGTAATTTAAACTAAATATCAGTGACATTTTCACTGATATTTAACTGAATATCGGTGATATTTTCACTGATATTTCATTGCAATTTCTGAAAAATATTAACCAAATTTATCACTGTAATTTCAACGCATTTTAAGTAATATTACAGTGAAATTTTTGAAAAATAATGACATTTTATCAACGTAAATTTCGTCGAAATTATCAGTGGAATTTCTCTGATAATTAAATATTAATGAAATTTCTGGTGACTTGAGCTGTTTCCTGGGACGTTAATACCTGACCTTAGCTGTTGCTTGGCCGGACCAAAAAAATAAACAATACAAACAATCAGTAATTAAAATCTGTCTTTGCTTTTCTTATATTTCACTGAGCTGTCAAGTGAGAAAACCAACAACACTGTCTGTGCACCTAGCAAAGACTTAGATCAGCCTGGGTATCTAACAAGTCTGAACAGTCTTCAATGTAGATAAGATGATATCTAGGATCCTTAGCTACCCACTATGTGCACAATGAAGACTGATCGGCTACTCAGGCTGACCAGAGTCTGCCCACATGAGCAGTCGCCCCTGAACCTTCACTGTTCGCATATGTATCAAATGCATGTTCTGGCTCAAATCATAGCAATATCAAATGAACATCATTCATCCATCACTGTGTACTTCCCATTTCGAATGTTTCTAATTTTTGAATTAAGGTTTACACATAGGTCTTTCCACTGAAGTTCTTTTTCAGCGTCGGTTCCCATGAATGGGAAAAAGGAGAAGACTTCATCTGAATAAAGAAACAAGAAAATACATTACGATAACACATCCGTGCGACATAGTGCATTTTTCATATCTCCAAAATGACTATTTTTCTGATGAAAATCCGTGATATTTCTCTCACAAATACTGCAAACATAGGTTGCGGGTGCTCGTTAGAACCGCCTCAATGAGGCGGTTCTAACGAGTACCCACAACCTATGTCTTGGAGCAGAAATGAGAAAAATAGTATATACCCCCATAAACCCCAGTTTTCTCTATACAAAGTGGGGTGTAAGGGGGTGTTCATTTCACGGACTTGTTCACGTGATGATATTTCATATGAAATCAAATGGACCATGCCAAGCGAATGTGTCTTAGAGCATATGCGAAGAGTAAAGGCGCAGACTAGCCTGCTCATATGTACCCAGAACCTTAACTGTTGGCTCACAACCAACATGGAACCTAAGTGCATCTTCAGTCACCCTAGCTCATTTTAGAGGCTGAAAATGGGCATTTGAATTTCAATATTACTGAAGGCTCAAAGACACTTTTTCGCTTGACGGGGCTCAAATAGCATTTTCACTTTGTTTGTAGGAAAACAGATCAGCAGACATAACTTGATTTGCTATAGTTTAATTGAACATTGTTATGTGACATTCCAAAAGATTATTTCCTAAAAACTCTTTTATGACTGTTTGATGTGTACAGAAAAATCTGTCCGGAGTGATTTGTTGCAGATTACAAGACAATTGTTTCCCATTGCCTATTCAGGCTGGTTGTGTAAGATTTGAAGTTTGTCATGATTTTTGAAAAACTTACTTCTCAAAGCCCTCCTTTTTTCCCTGGGCATGGCTTGCCCCTCCCCATAGACCGTCATATTGACACATTCCTCCTTGCTCACAAGCAGCTCAAGGACATTTAGAGCATACTTGTTTCGGGTTTTTGCAGTTCTCGCCCTATCAAGGCGTTCTTTTGTTGCTCTTATGCCAAATTTGGCCTCTCCTAAGTAAACCATATCTGCAAAGGTAATAATAAAAGGTGTTTCTGTAACCCGGCTCTGTAAGTAACAAACTAAATTTCCCACTGACATGTATAATTTCCATTCCAAACTTTTCCAGGACATGCCAGTAAAAAAAAGTTCCTTTTACCCCTTTGTAGCTTGTAGCTGAATAATGTTTTGCAGAAAGTATATATATATATATATATATATATATATATATATATATATATATATATATATATATATATATATATAGAAAAAATAGAAGTGAAGGCAATGATCAGGAATCGATACAATTAACCAACAGCTCCTATCAGTGACACCAAAGGGAAAGAAACAAACATGAAATAACTAGACTCTAATGGAAACATCCCCCAGGTATTAGACTTCCCGCCTTGCCGTGGCCCTGGGGGCTCAATTCCCACTGGGCACGTTGCTGCTGTGGTCAATGTGCCCACTGGGAAGAGCTAAAGGAAGTACCACCCGTTTGCCGTGGGTGGCGTCCTGTAAGCCGGAAGAAGGGATCCTGGAGGTTGAGGGTTACCTGAGGTGGCGGTGCTTCAGGTGCCCAACACGCCTCTTTGGCCTGGCTTTTCGGTGTAGACGGGTGGCCGTGCGGTCCGGCACGGTCAATCGGCTGGTCACGCCGAGCCCTAGAGATACCGCTTTGCTTTCTCTTCAACTCTTTTTGTATCTTTCCTGATACCAACCATATGCCCATTTACCTTACCCTTTTCTGTCTTTTTATCTCTAGAAGGCGGTGGCTTAACGGATCAATCGTGTAGGCATTTTGTTTATACGAGTATATCTCACGTGTATCTCTAACATCTGGGAGTTGGATAACCACTCCAGTATGGTGTTCCCTTGTAGGGCTCCACGGAGGGCGGAGAGCACTTGGGACGAAACTAGAATATTTTTCTTATGGCTCCTGGAAAAAAACATAACCGCAAATCACCTAACCGCAAATCACCTAACCACAACGCACCTAAACGTAAAAAACAAGAAGATTCATCCGAATCGGATGAACACAGTCAACAATCCAGTCAGCAGTCAAGTCAACAATCTAGTCAGCAGTCTGCTGAACCAAATTTTGACAATGTTCCGCGTTTCTTGGTCGTTACGTCGCTTGACGATACACGAACTGTATCTAGCCTTTCCCCCTTCGTCATCGAGAAAAGTATTCTCTCCATTGCCGGACACCCTAAGAGTATAAAACAACTCAAATCGGGTGATCTTCTCTTGGAAGTCGAGAAAAAACAGCAAGTGGTAAGCCTGCTAAACACCAACAAACTCTTTGATCTAAAAGTTAAAGTCGCTTTACATAACACGCTCAATTCATCTAAGGGAGTGATTCGCAGTCCAGAACTGCGTCCTTGTTCAGATGAAGAGATAGTCGATAACCTTAAGGATCAGGGAGTTGTTGGTGTTCGTAACATTCAAGTTCGTAGAAATGGTGTACTAAAACCAACAGCAACTTATGTGTTGACTTTTAATACACCAATTCTACCCAAGAAAATCAAAGTAGCATATCTTTCCATTAACGTAGAGGTGTACATCCCAAACCCTCTTAGATGTTACTCTTGTCAGGCTTTTGGCCATCACGAAAGCAGATGTCAGAGAAAAAAACTCTGTCCTAATTGTGGTGAAGAAAAGCATGTTGATAATCACCTCAACTGCAAAAATGAACCCAAATGCGTAAATTGTGATGGCAAACATGCTGTTTTCTCCCGAGACTGTCCGGCATGGAAAAAAGAAAAAGAAATACTCACTGTCAAGTACCAAAGGGGGATAACATTCCCAGAAGCGCGGAAGATTGTCGAAGAGCGATACATAACACCAACCACCAGTTTCGCCAGCATCACAAAGGGTGCTGGTGTAAAATGTACCAGCTCCGCAACACAGACTGCTGAATCATACATTGCTGAACTGAAAAAGTCTGGTGCATGGAGTAAATCCACTCCAGCACCACAAAGTTCAACCAATTTATCAAAAGGCGCAATCCAGGTTGCTTCGGATCGGTCGAAAGCGACCGTACCGAAGCCAGCGCCGAATGTAAAAGAGAAACCCGACTCAGGTCGAACTAATAAGGGGTCGCAAGATCCGATCAAAAAACATCAATTGTCTCAAAGACAAACAGACAGACAACGTAAAATGGAAAGAGACAATATAAAATTTCAGAACAGATTCGGATCTTTGAGTGACAGTGATATGGAGTTGACTGAAACTCCATCATCACCAAGTGGCAATAACAGATCGAGGTCTGCCACACCACGAGCTGGTGGTAGCAGATCTATATCACCAATTGCACCTCCATAATAGTTTCTAGTCTTTAAATATCTCTCCTTAAAATGGATTTAAAACACAAAATAATACAATGGAATTGTCGAGGTCTTAAATCAAATTATAATGAACTCTTATTACTTATTTCGCTACTAACCCCATCGGTGTTTTGTTTGCAAGAAACTTTTTTAAAAACTGATGACAACATAGATGTCAGGGGGTTTCAATACATACAACTATATCTATTCTGATGGTAAAAAACCATCTGGTGGCAGCTCAATTTTTGTTAAATCATGTTTACCACAAAGAGAGATCAAATTAAAAACAGACCTTCAAGCTGTAGCAGTATCGGTTTCTCTGGATAAAGAAACTACAATTTGCTCTCTATATATCCCACCCTCATTTTCTTTAAAGCCCGAACATCTTGACTCATTGCTGAGTCAACTTCCATCGCCATATCTTTTAGTTGGCGACTTCAATGGTCACAATATTCTATGGGGCTGTAAAGATGTCAATAACAGAGGAGCACTTGTCGAAGATTTTATTGCAAAGAACGACCTTTGCTTGATGAATGATAAATCTTATACTTACCTTCACCCTGCGACAGGTCATTTGTCTTCTTTAGATCTCTCTTTGTGTCACCCATCTCTCTTCTTGGACTAGGACTGGTCTGTTCATGATGATCAGTGCGGAAGTGATCACTTTCCTGTTATAATAGAGAGCGTAAACGAACCAGATGAAGACTGTAACCAGAAATGGAAAATGAATAAAGCCGACTGGGAATTATTCCATAATTTATGTGAAGAAGAGTTATCAGTTGATCACTTAAATGAATCATCTGACATTGTTTCTGATTTCACAGATACACTTATTAATATATCAGAGCAATGCATTCCAAAGACCTCCACAAATACTAAGAGAAGCAAGTCTTGGTATAATAATGACTGTAAAGAAGCTATTAAAAAGCGTAAACAGGCTCTAAATAAGTTCTGCAAAAGTCCCACTTCAGAAAAGCTAAACGACGTAAAAGTTTTTAGAGCTAAAGCTCGGCGAACAATCCGAGCTTCAAAACGAAAGTCATGGAGAGAATATGTCTCCAAATTGAACTACAAAACCCCCATTAAAAAGGTTTGGGATATGGTACGAAAAATTTCAGGAAAAACAAAGTCCTCTAGTTTTACACATTTAAATACTGAATTTGACACAATAGCTTCAACAAAAAAAGATATTTCAGATACTCTTGGTCACACATTCTTGAGAAATTCATCATCGCGTAATTATTCTGACACTTTTAGAAATTTCAAAAAGGACCAGGAGAAAAGAAAACTTAACTTCAAATCCCTTAATCACGAAGAATACAACACACCTTTTAACTTATCCGAACTCATTGAAGCCATTGAAAAATCACATGATACGGCAACCGGCCCCGATGAAATTCATTATCAGATGCTTAAGCATCGCATCTGCCAAAAAGTTCTCTTACAACACTTTTAGATATCTTTAATAATATTTGGGAAACGGGGGTCTGTCCTGAGAGTTGGCGTGTAGCTACAGTTGTACCAATTCCGAAACCAGGGAAAGATCATGCAGAACCTACAAATTATCGTCCGATAGCTTTGACAAGTTGTTTGTGTAAAACATTGGAGAGAATGATAAACAAGAGATTAGTCTGGTACTTAGAGTCCAACAACCTCATTTCAGAATATCAATCGGGGTTTCGTTCGGAACGTAGTACCAATGACAATTTAATAAGACTAGAAACATTTATACGAGATGCTTTTATTAACAAAGAACACGTAGTGGCTGTCTTTTTCGACTTGGAGAAAGCATATGATACAACATGGCGTTATGGAATATTGAAAGATCTACATAACATAGGCTTAAGAGGAAAACTTCCCAGTTTTATTGAAAGCTTTTTAGGGGAGCGCATGTTTCAGGTGCGTGTGGGGTCTACCCTGTCAGATTTCTATGATCAAGAACAGGGTGTCCCACAGGGTAGTATTCTTTCAACTACGCTATTTAACATCAAAATAAACAATATTGTACAATGTTTGGACGACAAAACAGATTGTTCATTGTATGTTGATGATTTTTGTATATGTTACCGTTCAAAAAATATGAAAACAATTGAACGAAAGTTACAACAAAATTTAAAAAGAATAGATGATGATGATGATTTCGTGTTTAACGACGCGTCAACCCTCTTTGTGGGTCATAAGCGTCAAACGGTTGATGGTTAAACGGCATGAACAATTATGATGATATTAAAAGTAAAAAGTCAGAATGATAATGTATAAAAATCTGAAACAGTTAAATCTTATGAAAAAGTCCAATTTCTTTTAAGAATAAAATAATATTATCAACAGGTACATCTCGAAACAGTTGTTGCAAAGTGTCAGCTTTGAAATATAAAACACGTGAGGGTGAAAAGTCAACACAGTCAATTAAGATATGTTTCACAGTGAATGGCTGATCACAACCTACACAAGAAGGCTGATCATCACCATTAAAAATATAAGAATGAGTAACTCTAGTATGGCCGATGCGCAGTCGTGTTAATACTACGTCCTCTTTTCTGGAAAACTGTGGAGGAGAGCATTTTGTACTAACGACAGGTTTAATGGCATGGAGTTTGTTATTTATTGCACGGTCCCATTCGCCTTGCCATTCCGACAAGATGTATCTGTTGATAAATGGTTTAAAATTGTTAAAAGGAATTTTAAAAACAGATGGATCAAGATTGAGCGATTCCTTTGCTTTCTTGTCAGCATATTCATTGCCGACAATGCCAATATGGCTCGGAAGCCAACAAAACAAGATTTGGTGTGTTTTAGAAATTTCATGATGTTTTTCGATCAATTTTTGAATTTGAGGATTTTTAGATGATGAATGGTCTAAAGCCTTAAGCACAGAAAGTGAATCCGAAAATATAATTGCTTTTTGAATTGTTGAAGAACTGATAAAATCTAAAGCTAGGTCTATTGCTTTGGCTTCAGCTGTAAAAATAGATGAACCATCTGGAAGGCGCATGGTTTTGTGTGTATCTTTAGAAACATACGCACAGCCAACTTTATCTCCTTCTTTGGAACCATCAGTATAGACTTGCTGGTAATCATTGTAACGTGACTGCAGTACCTGAAAGTTTTGTTTGAGAAGTATTGGATTTGATTCGGATTTTTTTCCATCATGTAAGTCGAACAGAATAGAAGGTTGTTTAATACACCAAGATGGAACTTCGGCGGTTTCATGTTTTTGAATATTTTTAAGGTCGATACCTGAATTTTCCAGCAGTGGTAAAATACGTAATCCAAAAGGTTTGATTGCTGTGGGTTTTGTTTCATACTTATCTACAAATTGAGGTCGAAATGAAATTTTGGATGCCGGGTTAGATGGATTTGCAGCAAGTCTGATAGCATACTGAAGAGAAAGTTTCTCTCTGCGCGAGGTTAAAGATGGTTCACCTGCTTCTACATAAAGGCTTAATACGGGAGAAGTACGGAAGGCTCCCATGGCCAGACGAAGGCCTTGGTGATGGATAGTATCCAAGGATTTTAAATAGGACTTTCTGGCAGAACCATAAACAACAGACCCATAATCTAATTTAGATCTTATTAAAGACCGGTAAAGATGTAATAAAGTATACCGATCTGCTCCCCAACTTGTATGAGCTAAAACTTTCAAAAGATTCAAAGCTTTTAAGCATTTCGCTTTAAGATATTTAATATGTGGAATAAAAGATAACTTTTGATCAAATATGACCCCAAGAAATTTGGCTTCTTCAACAACAGGAATTTGTGATCCGTATAAAAACAGGGAAGGATGTTCGTGTTTCTTCCGTAGTTTACAAAAATGAACACACTGCGTTTTCGACTTGGAGAACTTGAAACCATTTTTATCAGTCCATTCTTCTATTCTTTTTAAATTTTGTTGTAACTTTCGTTCAATTGTTTTCATATTTTTTGAACGGTAACATATACAAAAATCATCAACATACAATGAACAATCAGTTTTGTCGTCCAAACATTGTACAATATTGTTTATTTTGATGTTAAATAGCGTAGTTGAAAGAATACTACCCTGTGGGACACCCTGTTCTTGATCATAGAAATCTGACAGGGTAGACCCCACACGCACCTGAAACATGCGCTCCCCTAAAAAGCTTTCAATAAAACTGGGAAGTTTTCCTCTTAAGCCAATGTTATGTAGATCTTTCAATATTCCATAACGCCATGTTGTATCATATGCTTTCTCCAAGTCGAAAAAGACAGCCACTACGTGTTCTTTGTTAATAAAAGCATCTCGTATAAATGTTTCTAGTCTTATTAAATTGTCATTGGTACTACGTTCCGAACGAAAGCCCGATTGATATTCTGAAATGAGGTTGTTGGACTCTAAGTACCAGACTAATCTCTTGTTTATCATTCTCTCCAATGTTTTACACAAACAACTTGTCAAAGCTATCGGACGATAATTTGTAGGTTCTGCATGATCTTTCCCTGGTTTCGGAATTGGTACAACTGTAGCTACACGCCAACTCTCAGGACAGACCCCCGTTTCCCAAATATTATTAAAGATATCTAAAAGTGTTGTAAGAGAACTTTTTGGCAGATGCTTAAGCATCTGATAATGAATTTCATCGGGGCCGGTTGCCGTATCATGTGATTTTTCAATGGCTTCAACGAGTTCGGATAAGTTAAATGGTGTGTTGTATTCTTCGTGATTAAGGGATTTGAAGTTAAGTTTTCTTTTCTCCTGGTCCTTTTTGAAATTTCTAAAAGTGTCAGAATAATTACGCGATGATGAATTTCTCAAAAATGTGTGACCAAGAGTATCTGAAATATCTTTTTTTGTTGAAGCTATTGTGTCAAATTCAGTATTTAAATGTGTAAAACTAGAAGACTTTGTTTTTCCTGAAATTTTTCGTACCATATCCCAAACCTTTTTAATGGGGGTTTTATAGTTCAATTTGGAGACATATTCTCTCCATGACTTTCGTTTGGAAGCTCGGATTGTTCGCCGAGCTTTAGCTCTAAAAACTTTAACGTCGTTGAGCTTTTCTGAAGTGGGATTTTTGCAGAACTTATTTAGAGCCTGTTTACGCTTTTTAATAGCTTCTTTACAGTCATTATTAAACCAAGGCTTGCTTTTCTTAGTATTTGTGGAGGTCTTTGGAATGCATTGTTCTGATATGTTAATAAGTGTATCTGTGAAATCAGAAACAATGTCAGATGATTCATTTAAGTGATCAACTGATAACTCTTCTTCACATAAATTATGGAATAATTCCCAGTCGGCTTTATTCATTTTCCATTTCTGGTTACAGTCTTCATCTGGTTCGTTTACGCTCTCTATTATAACAGGAAAGTGATCACTTCCGCACTGATCATCATGAACAGACCAGTCATAGTCCAAGAAGAGAGATGGGTGACACAAAGAGAGATCTAAAGAAGACAAATGACCTGTCGCAGGGTGAAGGTAAGTATAAGATTTATCATTCATCAAGCAAAGATCGTTCTTTGCAATAAAATCTTCGACAAGTGCTCCTCTGTTATTGACATTTTTACAGCCCCATAGAATATTGTGACCATTGAAGTCGCCAACTAAAAGATATGGCGATGGAAGTTGACTCAGCAATGAGTCAAGATGTTCGGGCTTTAAAGAAAATGAGGGTGGGATATATAGAGAGCAAACTGTAGTTTCTTTATCCAGAGAAACCGATACTGCTACAGCTTGAAGGTCGGTTTTCAATTTGATCTCTCTTTGTGGTAAACATGATTTAACAAAAATTGAGCTGCCACCAGATGGTTTGTTACCATCAGAATAGATATAGTTGTATGTATTGAAACCTCTGACATCTATGTTGTCATCAGTTTTTAAAAAAGTTTCTTGCAAACAAAACACCGATGGGGTTAGTAGCGAAATAAGTAATAAGAGTTCATTATAATTTGATTTAAGACCTCGACAATTCCATTGTATTATTTTGTGTTTTAAATCCATTTTAAGGAGAGATATTTAAAGACTAGAAACTATTATGGAGGTGCAATTGGTGATATAGATCTGCTACCACCAGCTCGTGGTGTGGCAGACCTCGATCTGTTATTGCCACTTGGTGATGATGGAGTTTCAGTCAACTCCATATCACTGTCACTCAAAGATCCGAATCTGTTCTGAAATTTTATATTGTCTCTTTCCATTTTACGTTGTCTGTCTGTTTGTCTTTGAGATAATTGATGTTTTTTTATCGGATCTTGCGACCCCTTATTAGTTCGACCTGGGTCGGGTTTCTCTTTTACATTCGGCGCTGGCTTCGGTACGGTCGCTGTCGACCGATCCGAAGCAACCTGGATTGCGCCTTTTGATAAATTGGTTGAACTTTGTGGTGCTGGAGTGGATTTACTCCATGCACCAGACTTTTTCAGTTCAGCAATGTATGATTCAGCAGTCTGTGTTGCGGAGCTGGTACATTTTACACCAGCACCCTTTGTGATGCTGGCGAAACTGGTGGTTGGTGTTATGTATCGCTCTTCGACAATCTTCCGCGCTTCTGGGAATGTTATCCCCCTTTGGTATTTGACGGTAAGTATTTCTTTTTCTTTTTTCCACGCCGGACAGTCTCGGGAGAAAACAGCATGTTTGCCATCACAATTTACGCATTTGGGTTCATTTTTGCAGTTGAGGTGATTATCAACATGCTTTTCTTCACCACAATTAGGACAGAGTTTTTTTCTCTGACATCTGCTTTCGTGATGGCCAAAAGCCTGACAAGAGTAACATCTAAGAGGGTTTGGGATGTATACCTCTACGTTAATGGAAAGATATGCTACTTTGATTTTCTTGGGTAGAATTGGTGTATTAAAAGTCAACACATAAGTTGCTGTTGGTTTTAGTACACCATTTCTACGAACTTGAATGTTACGAACACCAACAACTCCCTGATCCTTAAGGTTATCGACTATCTCTTCATCTGAGCAAGGACGCAGTTCTGGACTGCGAATCACTCCCTTAGATGAATTGAGCGTGTTATGTAAAGCGACTTTAACTTTTAGATCAAAGAGTTTGTTGGTGTTTAGCAGGCTTACCACTTGCTGTTTTTTCTCGACTTCCAAGAGAAGATCACCCGATTTGAGTTGTTTTATACTCTTAGGGTGTCCGGCAATGGAGAGAATACTTTTCTCGATGACGAAGGGGGAAAGGCTAGATACAGTTCGTGTATCGTCAAGTGACGTAACGACCAAGAAACGCGGAACATTGTCAAAATTTGGTTCAGCAGACTGCTGACTAGATTGTTGACTTGACTGCTGACTGGATTGTTGACTGTGTTCATCCGATTCGGATGAATCTTCTTGTTTTTTACGTTTAGGTGCGTTGTGGTTAGGTGATTTGCGGTTAGGTGATTTGCGGTTATGTTTTTTTCCAGGAGCCATAAGAAAAAAATTCTAGTTTCGTCCCAAGTGCTCTCCGCCCTCCGTGGAGCCCTACAAGGGAACACCATACTGGAGTGGTTATCCAACTCGCAGATGTTAGAGATACACGTGAGATATACTCGTATAAACAAAATGCCTACACGATTGATCCGTTAAGCCACCGCCTTCTAGAGATAAAAAGACAGAAAAGGGTAAGGTAAATGGGCATATGGTTGGTATCAGGAAAGATACAAAAAGAGTTGAAGAGAAAGCAAAGCGGTATCTCTAGGGCTCGGCGTGACCAGCCGATTGACCGTGCCGGACCGCACGGCCACCCGTCTACACCGAAAAGCCAGGCCAAAGAGGCGTGTTGGGCACCTGAAGCACCGCCACCTCAGGTAACCCTCAACCTCCAGGATCCCTTCTTCCGGCTTACAGGACGCCACCCACGGCAAACGGGTGGTACTTCCTTTAGCTCTTCCCAGTGGGCACATTGACCACAGCAGCAACGTGCCCAGTGGGAATTGAGCCCCCAGGGCCACGGCAAGGCAGGAAGTCTAATACCTGGGGGTAAAAAGAATAGAAGAATGGACTGATAAAAATGGTTTCAAGTTCTCCAAGTCGAAAACGCAGTGTGTTCATTTTTGTAAACTACGGAAGAAACACGAACATCCTTCCCTGTTTTTATACGGATCACAAATTCCTGTTGTTGAAGAAGCCAAATTTCTTGGGGTCATATTTGATCAAAAGTTATCTTTTATTCCACATATTAAATATCTTAAAGCGAAATGCTTAAAAGCTTTGAATCTTTTGAAAGTTTTAGCTCATACAAGTTGGGGAGCAGATCGGTATACTTTATTACATCTTTACCGGTCTTTAATAAGATCTAAATTAGATTATGGGTCTGTTGTTTATGGTTCTGCCAGAAAGTCCTATTTAAAATCCTTGGATACTATCCATCACCAAGGCCTTCGTCTGGCCATGGGAGCCTTCCGTACTTCTCCCGTATTAAGCCTTTATGTAGAAGCAGGTGAACCATCTTTAACCTCGCGCAGAGAGAAACTTTCTCTTCAGTATGCTATCAGACTTGCTGCAAATCCATCTAACCCGGCATCCAAAATTTCATTTCCACCTCAATTTGTAGATAAGTATGAAACAAAACCCACAGCAATCAAACCTTTTGGATTACGTATTTTACCACTGCTGGAAAATTCAGGTATCGACCTTAAAAATATTCAAAAACATGAAACCGCCGAAGTTCCATCTTGGTGTATTAAACAACCTTCTATTCTGTTCGACTCACATGATGGAAAAAAATCCGAATCAAATCCAATACTTCTCAAACAAAACTTTCAGGTACTGCAGTCACGTTACAATGATTACCAGCAAGTCTATACTGATGGTTCCAAAGAAGGAGATAAAGTTGGCTGTGCGTATGTTTCTAAAGATACGCACAAAACCATGCGCCTTCCAGATGGTTCATCTATTTTTACAGCTGAAGCCAAAGCAATAGACCTAGCTTTAGATTTTATCAGTTCTTCAACAATTCAAAAAGCAATTATATTTTCGGATTCACTTTCTGTGCTTAAGGCTTTAGACCATTCATCATCTAAAAATCCTCAAATTCAAAAATTGATCGAAAAACATCATGAAATTTCTAAAACACACCAAATCTTGTTTTGTTGGCTTCCGAGCCATGTTGGCATTGTCGGAAATGAATATGCTGACAAGAAAGCAAAGGAATCGCTCAATCTTGATCCATCTGTTTTTAAAATTCCTTTTAATAATTTTAAACCATTTATCAACAGATACATCTTGTCGGATGCTGTGCAATAAATAACAAACTCCATGCCATTAAACCTGTCGTTAGTACAAAATGCTCTCCTCCACAGTTTTCCAGGAAAGAGGATGTAGTATTAACACGACTGCGCATTGGCCATACTAGAGTTACTCATTCTTTTATTTTTAATGGTGATGATCAGCCTTCTTGTGTAGGTTGTGATCAGCCATTCACTGTGAAACATATCTTAATTGACTGTGTTGACTTTTCAACCTCACGTATTTTATATTTCAAAGCTGACACTTTGCAACAACTGTTTCGAGATGTACCTGTTGATAATATTATTTTATTCTTAAAAGAAATTGGACTTTTTCATAAGATTTAACTGTTTCAGATTTTTATACATTATCATTCTGACTTTTTACTTTTAATATCATCATAATTATTCATGCCGTTTAACCATTAACCGTTTGACGCTTATGACCCACAAAGAGGGTTGACGCGTCGTTAAACACGAAATCATCATCATCATCATCATTTAATGGAAACATCAATAGCAGAAAGCCAAAAGGACAGTTACTTTCCCACAAAATGGCCAATTGGCTAACCAAAATAAAACAATGCAAGCGATACAAACACACAAAAGACACACCATAACAAAAATAAATCGCGACAGAAGAACCGCTTTGGAACGGTCAGTGAAACGAATTCCACTGGGGGGCTTAAATTGATTTTACGCAGCTGCAATCCTCGCCCTTACTTCCGTCGCGATTTAGACAAATAATTTGTTCAGTCCGCATGAAGGCCTCCTAACTCATCAGTGCATCATCTCCGAGAACACAAAAATCACACAACCACTGAGATGAAACAACGTTGAGGACTCAACAGCAAGAAACCACTGAAATGCTGGAGTAGAAGAAAACCAACAGTTAGACTCCGATGGGCCCGACCAGAGACAGAGCATCAGGTACCAACCAACAAACATAAAATTAAATTTCTTTAATTCTGAGTAAGCTTTTACGTTGGGACCGTCATAGAATCTGAGGCCCAACCAACCGGCGTGCAATCAAAGAGGGAAGCAAAGTTGTCAACTGTGATTGGGTTAACCACCATGCATGCAGTCTGTCGTATAACATTTATGTTGTACCCAATCTTTTTATATCGAAGAATGATTTTACGAAATTGGGTGCGGAAGTCCTTGCAATTATATATTTTTCTGAATTTATATAAAAGCCTAAAATGCATACAACCAGTGTTTCTTTATATTCTATTCTGACCCAAGTCACCAGCTATTTGAGCAACAAATGTTTAGTTACATTCTGATGCCTAACACACATCCTTTTTAGAGCCGGGCTGCTTACGCAGTCAAATTCACTTTTGACTGGAGATCTGGACGCAGGTTTGAACTTCAGGTTCGGAACATCTTTCCTTGAAAATATTTTCTCATCTCATATCAGTTGGAGGCTGGTGGAAAGATGGGCGCTTAGTACTAGTTAACGGCTTGGAAGGTCTAAGCTTACCGAGAAAAGTGTGGCTAGGAGCACCAACAATTATCAAGTGATCTATCAGTTTCAGCTGGTGCAGAAGCACCATGCCGACTCATCTATTTCTCAAAGCCCCGATGGGCAAGGGCCTTCCAAACTGACCTAAAATATGTGTTGACGGAGATGTGAAACCTCAATACAACCAACCAACCAATTTTTTGGGAAAGAGTTTCTGACTGTTAATCATAGCTTATTTGTTTATTGGTGTTTTTTTTTTTATTATTATTTGATATCTTCCTTTTTTGGTGTAATGGGGAGGGCTTGGGACACTAGTTGATTGTTGCTTATCTGAATTCTGCTAATTCTCTACAAGATAAGAACAGTACACACCTATATTACCGACAGATTTCACGGGTGCTAGTGTTACATGGGCGGAAAATGTAATTTCATGTCCCACTGATTTTAGAAAAATAAACTTCTCATTTTATGGATTTTTTCCTGATGGAACATTGAAACTGAACATGAAATTCAGTAGAAATTTCATTTTTGATATAAATTTCTACTTAAATGTCATAAAATTGATCAATAAAAACTGAACATTCAAAGTGTGCCATTTTTCATGGACATTTTTTTTCTTACTTTTGACATTTGAATAAGTGCTGCCAATAATGTTAATTGCTTGATTAATCGTTATTTAACTTTTATACACTTAACTGTTATAGATATCTAAAATATTTTTTTGAAAAAAATGCTTCTTTTTGATGCCACCTCAATTTGTCTAGATATGGGTCGCTTTTTTGTTTCTACAGTCTTTAAAACATGCAATATTTTTGTCTGCATAAAGAAAAATTATGAGTATATATGTATTAATTGTAAAACACACACTTTTTATAGTAAATAAATATTTAATCAACTTTTCTAAATCTTTTTCTGAAATTCTCTGCTACTGTTACAAATGGACAGATGCTAATGTTACACGGACAGAAAAAAATTGTGCTAATGTTACGAATTGGACACAAAAAAAATATTGATTGTGTTACTACATGGACGGAACGTAAAATTTTCTAATGCTACTAGGACTGAAAGTAGAAATGCTAATGTTATTACAGACAATAATTTCTTTGCTAGTGTTAACAAATGGACGGACCATAATATTTGCCCTAAAAATGCTAATGTTATGAAGGACATTTTTTGTTTTGCTAGCGTTTCCAAATGGACAGACCATTAAAATTGCTAAAAATGCAAATGTTACGAAAGACAGATTTTTTTTGCTAGTGTTACCAAATGGACATACCATAAAATTTGCTAATGTTACGACAAATTAAAAGGGGAAATGCTAGTGTTTTTAAGGACAGAAAAAAAGTTCTGCTAATTAAAACCATATTTCATAAAACAAGGAGGTGTAAACATTTAAGTTTAATCACAAGTCCTGTATGAAATACTTTTCTTAGTAATATATCCTCAAGATCTGATTCCTGTTTCGCATATATTGTACATAATTGTATGTGCCTTTAACCCATTAACTACTCCCTGCTGTTGTGGCTTTTCATGTACAAACTTGCATGTTCCTGTAGCCTGCATGCATTAGTTCTGGGCGCCTGATAACGAACAAATATAATCTCTTGATTAAAACAAATTCTCCATTGAATCATATATCTATCTGTTGAACAATCATTTGAATCTTCTCTAAGAGACAAATGTAGTAAACGGTAATCACATAGATGTTTTGGTGGAGAAAAAACAAATATACAAGCATCGTTATCCGGACCACAGGTAGTTTGTGTGTTAGCAAAAACCACATCTTGCACGCAGGTGCCCTGTCACAAGAAAAAAAGGCTTAGTGACGTACTGAAAATGGCATATCATTATGGAATTGAGGAAAAGCAAGTAAATAATTAACCTTTAACCTGCTGAATATTCAATTAAGGCATACCCATTACTGACTCTGCACCAATCAGATTACTTGATGCAGTTTATTTCTACATATTCATAAAATGAATGTCAAACAGTGTAGATCCTGATCAGATGGCTTCTTCAGAAGCCATATGATCTCGATCTACACTGTTTGCAAAGATAGGGCTTTTGGCCTACAGCAGGATAAAGGTCAAACAAAAAGCAGTTTGAACTCGTTTTATTTTTTCAAAGAGATAACACTGAAAATGGTGGCCAAACATTGTTGACCAAGATCAGTCGTCAAAACAGACCTGTATCAGTTTGAAATGTCACTTAGCCTTACTCTCGTGGCAGGACACATAGTTCATATTGGGTTGGGGTATTTCCAGCACTGAATTTACCTCATTGCTTTTTCACTTCATATACATATATATCAGTATTCCACTTTTATATATCTGTATTCCTCACTGTTCACTCTAACATCAATAATTTAACGCAATGAAGATGTTCTGTCTTTTAAACAACAATCTTTAGATGTTAATATAGTTGAAAGTGCTGGAAATGCCCCCCAGTCTTACAGCTGACTGGTTAGCCAGGCAACCACAGTGCAGCTGGACCTGGGGGCTCACCATAGCAACTAAATAAAATTGTACTTTAAAGTGTTGTAAACGTAGATGATCTTACATGAGTGGTCAGTTCATTTGAAATGATCACGAGTGTAAGATTTTGTTTATCATATACCGGTATGAACATTTTAAATGGAATTATATCATCTTTAATTATGACAATGATTTAATAGAAAATGCATGTTAACATGGACATCATCATCATGACGTTTCTAATTCCTGTTCATGCGATATTTGTGAAATGATGTAATCCACTGCATATCAGTTTATGATACAATTTCACATTACTCAATCATTGTGTAAATGTCAAATCCTTGAACAAATATTTTGTTGACAGTAAGGTAAGTATGATCTACTCATCGAATGCATTGTTTGATATTTACACTAGCCACTGTCTGTATATATTTCTGAGCAAATGACTTTATCATCTAATGAAAGTCAATTGCACATGTGGTGTTGTCTGAAAGTGACATCGTGAACAGACAGGCGTCTTGATTGTTGTATCAATGTTCGCGTGATGGCTGTTAAAGGCCATGGCTAGACATGTTGGTTAAGAACAATTTTGTGTCACGCATTTTGTACAGTTTACACCGTTAGCTCACATTTCTATGGACTAAAAATAATCAGAAAAAAGTGTAAATATAATTTATCATATGACGTCGTGTCTGAGAGTGTATTAACGTCATGCATTAAATTCGGTAATCCACTAGTGGATTAAATATGCAAATTACTTAGAAACGCTCCGTAACGTTACAAGTACAATATCCTTAACGACGTTGCGTTTACTAATGTCGGAATCCTGACATTTTTGCATACAAATTGTTAATACATGTTAAATGCCTTTTTTATGTCATATGATAAATAGAATCTTGCATTCGTGTTCATGTATTATTAAATTTATTTAACTCGTTGAGGAAAAGGCATAAAATGCTCGGCCAAGCCTCGCATGTTATACCTTTTCCTCAACTCGTTTAATAAATTCAATAATACATGAGCACTCATGTAAGATCCTCTATATAATAGTTTAAATTTGATTGTTTGAAGTTCCTTGGGTGATGAAGTTAGTGGTAGTCTTTAAAATTCCACACAAAGTGCATCATGGAATTTTAGCTGTCCATTAGCTTCATCACCTCTTGAAAGTCAAAAAACAATTTTCTATTAAATAAATTGTGATCATAGGAATTAATAAAACTTCACTTAGAGATACTTCCTTTATTTTGTACCTCTTTTCACAACAGTTACAAGTCAAAAGTACTGGTATCATATCTCTAGTAAGCTTCAATTAATTTTGAAAAAAAAAAAAAAAAAGACAGCCAAATACTGATTGACAACTAGAAAAAGTGTCCATAGGACACGGATGCCCCCGCCAAATGCCATTCATAAAAAATATTACAAATGTACTTCAAATCAATCATAACATATATGCATCAAGGGCAGATAATCCAAAAACCAAAAATGCAAGAGTTGTCTTCCTTGTTCATGACACATCGTCTCAGTGTGATGAATGCACCTGTGAAGTTTCATGAATATATTCCATATGGTTTAGGAGTTATGGCCCGGACACGGTTAACTATATGGTTCCGAGTCAAGGGCAGATAATTCAAAAACCAAAAATGCAAGAGTTGTCTTCCTTGTTCATGACACATCGTCGAAGTGTGATCAATGCACCTGTGAAGTTTCATGAATATATTCCATCCTCAATCACGAGCACTGTCTCATCCCTTTCTTCCATCTGTAATATTAATAATAATAACAATAAAAATAATAATGATAATTATAATAAAGATAAAAATAAAAATATTGTGGGGGCTTGGCAGGACCGTCTCGATGATGCGGTTCTTTCGAGTACCCACAATAAGAACAATAATGTATACCCCTACCACCCCTAGTTTTACTAAACAAAAGCGGGGTTTCAAGGGTCGAAATTTTCAGGCGTGTTTTCGTGAAACAGAGAAAAGTTAATTAAAATTCTTACCTGTCCCCGACCAAGTCTAAGAGACGCGTTTTTAAATGCATATTGATGATGATGATGATTTCGTGTTTAACGACGCGTCAACCCTCTTTGTGGGTCATAAGCGTCAAACGGTTAATGGTAAACGGCATTGAGAATTATGAGGATATAAAAAGTAAAAAGGTTGGTTTGATATGTATAAACTTCTTAAACAGTTAAATCTTATGAAAAAGTCCAATTTCTTTTAAGAATAAAATATTTTCAAAAGGTACATCTTGAAACAATTGTTGCAAAGTGTCAGCTCTGAAGTATAAGTTACGGGACTGTGAAAAGTCTACGCATTCAATTAAAATATGTTTCACAGTGAATGGCTGATCACAGCCTACACAGGAAGGCTGTTCATCACCATTTAAAATATACGAATGAGTAACTCTAGTATGGCCAATGCGCATTAATACTACATCCTCTTTCCTGGAAAACTGTGGAGGAGAGCATTTAGTTCCAACGACAGGTTTAATGGCATGGAGGTTGTTATTCATCGCACGGTCCCATTCGCCTTGCCATTCCGACAAGATGTATCTATTGATAAATGGTTTAAAATTATTAAAAGGAATTTTAAAAACAGACGGATCAAGATTGAGCGATTCCTTTGCTTTCTTGTCAGCAAACTCATTGCCGACAATGCCAATATGGCTCGGAAGCCAACAAAACAAGATTTGGTGCGTTTTAGAAATTTCATGATGTTTTTCGATCAGTTTTTGTATTTGAGGATTTTTAGATGATGAATGGTCTAAAGCCTTAAGCACAGAAAGTGAATCAGAAAATATAAGAGAAACATACGCACAACCAACTTTATCTCCTTCTTTGGAACCATCAGTATAGACTTGCTGGTAATCATCGTAACGTGACTGCAGTACCTGAAAGTTTTGTTTGAGAAGTATCGGATTTGATTCGGATTTTTTGCCATCATGTAAGTCGAACAGAATAGAAGGTTGTTTAATACACCAAGATGGAACTTCGGCGGTTTCATGTTTTTGAATATTTTTAAGTCGATACCTGAATTTTCCAGCAGTGGTAAAATACGTAATCCAAAAGGTTTGATTGCTGTGGGTTTAGTTTCATACTTATCTACAAATTCAGGTCGAAATGAAATTTGGAATGCCGGGTTAGATGGATTAGCAGCAAGTCTGATAGCATACTGAAGAGAAAGTTTCTCTCTGCGCGAAGTTAAAGATGGTTCACCTGCTTCTACATAAAGGCTTAATACGGGAGAAGTACGGAAGGCTCCCATAGCCAAACGAAGGCCTTGATGATGAATAGTATCCAAAGATTTTAAATAAGACTTTCTGGCAGAATTTAAATGCATATTAAATAGAGTTGAAAGCCATATAGTTTTAACCCGGGAATTTTAACACAATACATTACGAAATTACGCCTATACAATTACATCGCGAATTATAACGCCGAATAAAAAAGAAGTAAATTTTAAGATGAAAAAAAAATATATATATGAAAATTTGTTTATTTTTGCGCAAAACATAGATCATGGGGGCTTGGTAGGACCGTCTCGATGTGACGGTCCTATCGAGTATCCACGGTCTATGTTTAAGATCCGAAATAAGAAAAATAATGTATACCCCTGCAAACCCCAGTTTTTCTAAATAAAAGCAGGGGGTTCTAGTGGTCGAAATCTTTTAGGCGTGTTTTCGTGATGGTACGTATATGATACAGCGAAAAGTCAATAAAATTTTGTTGAGAGAACTTGTGACCCAACCCCAGTGTACACATTTATGTAAAAGTGACAATAAAATATGTCCATAACAATAAAATGCTTACCCGCCCCGACCATTCAGCATCTTCAACACAGGACTGCGCCAGTGCGTCCATTTCGTCATCAAAACTTAAAGCATTTGATGCTCCGTCCATTTCTATTTGTGTTCTTACGAAATTCAGCGCGAGTTCGAATTCTACAACACTTTCCATCTTTATCATACGACTGCTAAAACGATATTAAAACGTTAGGACGGACGTGCGCGCTCTTACGAGGAAGCTTAAATCAGAACGAGGCTGTCGTCTCTCATCGGCCGATGCTCGACACATTCGGAATGTTGTTTGGCAACTAGTTTTTGGTTATTGATAAACGCCGCCATTATAATGGTCAAGGCGTTGTTATTATGATGTAACGCGGGAACTAATTAAGATGACTTTCTCTACGCCTGCACCTGTCAGTAGTAATATCCTAAATGTTGGGATGGAAGACTGCTGCTACCGTGCAACGTTACAACAACGTCGTTTCGCTTAACATGCGCAACAATTTGCGTTAACGACGGACTGACTGACCGCCCCCCGCCCATCGGGGCTTGAAGAAATAGATGGGCTGCCTAATGCTTCCACGCAGAGCTGAGTCCGACCCCACACAAGTACTGGTAAACCGCTTAGAAGATCTAAGCCTGCCCAGGCAAAGCGGTGCTAGTCGGACGGTCCATGCTTATAAACCCTTTTGGTTTCATTGGACGACAGGGCTTGAGATGTCATTTCATCTCAATGTCGGGAAAAAGTCCCACAAATTTGGAAGCAACGTCTCCAAAATGACCTATACAGTATTGACGGGGGCGTTAAATCTCAAATCAGACAAACAAACAAACAAACGGACTGACTGCCCCTGACCAAACGGAGCTAACCCTGATCGAGCGCATCTATCGCTCCGTCTCCGCTATGCCCTCAGTCAACCCTCTTTATACCGACATTCGTTATAACGACAAACTCGTTATAACGATAATTTAAACGGTACGAATCTTTTGCTCAAAACTAAGCATCGATCTGATCAGCTTGATAGGAAATGAGTGTATAAATTCCATAGCCAAGAAAAATTCTCCGAGATACAAATGTTATAGATATATGTTAGAATCGCCTCGATGAGGCGGTTCTAACGAGTACCCACAACCTATGTCTTAATAAGGAAAATAAGGTTTACCCCCCTACATACCCAAATTTTACGGTATAAAAGCCGGGTTTAAGGGAGTCAAAATTATATAGGCGTGTTTTCGCGATGATTTTACGAATTTATAGTAGCGACAGAAGCGGAGCAAATTCTTTCTGATCAAGAGTTTCGCCTCGATTCTCCTCGTTTCGCGTAAAAGTATTTTTGCTCTGGCTACGCCCCCACGATAACTGTATAAATTCCATAGCCGAGAAAGATTCTCCGAGATATAAATATTGTAGATATGTCCGGTAAAGGTCTCGCACAACTGGAAGCAACGCCCCCCAAAATGACCTATACGGCGTTGACGGGGACGTTAAACCTAAAATCGAACAAACCAAACTTTATTTTCCGGGACGTGGTCCATTCCTAGTTTCTCACATCAAATCGCGCTCTTCCAGCACCTTCCATTGTTTTCCGGTTTTCGAGGCGATAATTGTTTTGCGGGTGAGAGAATTAATTTGCGCCCCATCAATACTATACCGGGTAGTATCTCCCTAAATATTGGGATAGGAGCGCTCGAGCGAACGGGGTAGACCCCGATCACCCCGACCTGATCGGGGACAGCGAACTTCGCCAATCCGCGGGAACATCTTTCGCCTCAAAATTTAGGATACTTTCGGCGTAATTACCGTGATTTACGTCATTCGAACACTCGTCCGATATTTAGGGTAGTTTCGTCATCTTATAGTTTCCCTTACGTTTCACCGGAAGTTATACGCATGCTGCGCATGCGCAGTTCGTGGGGCTAAAGTAACGCCCTTACTACTCTTACATTTTGTGAGCTTTTCCCAATACATTTCCGACTCCTGGGTTGAATACGTTGCTGGCGGGTTATCGTTAGCCAACTTAATGGGCGTTCGTGTCTGACGCACCTGAGCTGGCTTGGTTGGCAAAGGAGTGGACGCCAAATTAAAACTAGATCGTGTTCTGGGTTTGTTGGTAATTGATTTTATTGCTCGTAGACTTTTTTCTTCATAGCTTCCGGTGTATTCGGCATTTACACAACCTGGCAGGTTATTTCTGCATAATGTGCAGTAACACGTTAGTTTTTTTAACTAAGAGTTTGTATGGGACTCCCGGGACATTTAGTACCTGGTGTAGTTTTCTACTTCCTTGCAAAGTTTGAACTTCTGCAAGCTTGTTGTCTCTTTTTATGTCTCCTTTCTTAACATGATAGAATTTTCTTTTTGATCCAGGTTCATCCAAGCACAGATTGCTTTCAGAACACCATGTAAACATGTCTACCGCATTGGAGATTACCACCGTTCTACCGAGTAAGGCCATGTCCACAGCTCTATTAATACATCCTAATTCGCCGTCACATTCTGACTTCCCATGATCACTACCAAAGTAGTTCCATTCAACATGTACACCTTTGAGGCTTATATTTGCAAATGTACCCTTCCCCTTGTATTGAGAGGCACAACCATCTGAGAAAACAACAACTCTATTGAATAATATCCCTGATTCTTTTAAGTAGCCCATTGTCTGTTCAAAAAAATGATTTACAGCGTAGTGGTCATGTGAGTGATCATCACTCAGAAAAACAAGCGATTCCCTAACGGTTAACTCGGGGAAGTCGAGAGAGTGGTAAAACACAACGACAGGGTGTATAGTTACCTGCTGTATTGTGTAGTATACAGACTTTGGTTCGTCTTGGAAACGAATTTGTCTGTTTTTTCCAAAGTCCATCACAAGAACTACACAGTCATTCGGCAAATTTGTCTTCATTTCATCAAACTGTCTCTGCTGCCACTGTCCGATGAAAAGGTGCTCTGGAAAAGTTATCCCTTGTACTGGGCTGACAACATCAATGATAAGTTCTTCCAACATTGTTTTATAATTTCCTGTATGGGTTTTAAGGACTTTCCGTGTTTTCCCATCCTCTATAACTCTTTCCCAGTGGTTCCAAGTCACTTCTTTGTCATTTTTATTTATTTCTGCAGCATTTCCAAGATAACTTAATAGTCTTTCTTTTGTGTCACTACATTTTTCACATTCCTTGAATATGCACTTCGAAAAGTGATTACGCTGTGTTTGAGTTTTCGTACAAAGTACAATGTCCAGCAATTGGTTGAAATCTTTGATATTGCTGACTGCTGTTAGGGCTTTTAGTTTATAACTTAAGTTTTGGCACACCTTGCACACACAAAAGTTCCAATGCTTACTTGTCAGTAATCGTACATTTTTGGGCCTTAACATTGTAAACTTTGTGAACCCTATCTTTGATTCCTTATGGTCCTTCCTGAACAATGAGAAAGCAACAGCTAAAGTACATTGCATTACATATCCTGGACCATGTTTATTGGCATATCGCTTTTGTGGCAAAGGTGTTGATATGTCTGAACGAAAGTAGAAGTTCCTAGCTAAATGTTCTGTCCTAGGTGAAAGTCTTGTATACCACTTGGGATACTTTATTCCACTCCAGGGTTTACATTTCACTCTTGTACTTTTGCTACCCTTTTTTTGCTGAATTCCAATTTTAGCAGCTTTTGTATCCTTAATGTTTTGGATATATTTTCCAACTTTTGGTTTTGGACTGTTCTCCACCAAATCTTCTGTGGGTTGTCTTTTTCTTTCAGTATTGTCAAATTCACCATCAAAATTCCTACCCTGTGATTTTGCACCAATTTCCATCAACTCTTCTGTGGCTTGTCTTTTTCTCGGTGTTGAATTCTGAACGAGGTTGTTCATGACACGCGCGAATTTATCAGCACATTGTGGCAGTACCTTTCTAGCTTTTGATGTCACATTGTATAGCGTTTTCTTTGACCCGAACCCACTTTCAGACTGCTGTGGTGATGATCTCTGTTTGCTTTTTTCCTGTGCTTTTTCCTGCTTTCTTACTCTGTCCTTCTTCCTTACCCAGGTCTTTTTGATGGCTGACATTTTTTGCCTGTACTTTTGTTTTGATTCTCGCCATTGTTTTCTAAGGCTTTCTGATTTTGCCCTTGTCCTTGGTTTAGATTTCTCTGCCATACCTGATGAAGCCATTGGTTCCAGGGTATTGGCTGCTTCTTTCAGTCTTTCTCTATACTTCTGTTGCCTTAATTTATTTTTTTCTCTAAGTGACACCAATTTGTCTGGGCCATTCTTGATGCGCTGTCTGTAATCCTTACTTCTTTCCTTCTGCCTCTCTAAATACTGGTCATACTTTTTTCTGTTGCTTGCTTTCAGGTTTTGTCTGTATAGAGCAGAGGGATCCTGTCTGGCCAGTGATGTTGGACTAAGGTCATTGGGACCCTGACTGTCCATTTTAGTGGGCGGCTCCTGTTTACAAATAAACACAACAAATCGGTCGGATGGCAATGTCGCGCCTGCAAGGCCTTGTCCCGAAATTAGGTTAAGGTGGTGCAACTTTACAAAGTCAGTGGACCATGAAATACTGGTCAAAGTCATGAGGTAATACTCTGCTGATGGAATACATGCCATGCATAAAGTTACATGCAAGGGTCCTACAGTTCTCAAATTATGGACTTGGACTCTCAGGTTGACGCCAGGATTAATGCAAACAGACATCACTGAACCGTGAAATATAGGTCAAGGTCATGAAGTAATACTATGACAGTGTAGGACACATCAATGATGAAGTGTATGTTTAATGGTTGGTAGTCACTGTAACATGCAATATGTGTTTGTATTGGGGTTTAACGGCCCTGTCAACACTAGGCCATTTTAGCTGGTCTGGTTGTCAGTTTACATATCTGCACTTTGCCTGGGCAAGCTTATTCATAAGCAGTTAACCAGTACAATGTACATTATTTCGCCAGAAACTGGGACTGTGCAATATATATATTCATGAAGTTATGCTCTGGTGATGATGCACATACTAATGATGAAGTGTTACTGTGTATGCAAGGTATGATGATTGATTGCCTATAAGATGGACTTGAATTCTAGGGTTGACACAATTTGACAAAGTCACTGGTCCGTGAAATATAGGTCAGGTCATGAAGTTATGTTATGGTGATGGAAAACATACCAACGATGAAGTGTATACAAGGTTTGATGATTACTGGTAAACTAGTTCTGAAGATATGGACTCGAACATTAGGGTTGACACAAATGTTGAAGACGATGGACAAATTAAGAACCAGACACCTATATCGCATCCGCTTACAGGCGCGACAAAAAAAACACACATATACATATTTAACTTTAACCGCTTTTAACCCTTTTCAAACTTAGCATACGGCTCGATATGAGTGAAATAATCTTGAAAGGGCCGGAAAACCAAAAAAAAAAAAAAAAAACTTAGCATAAGAAGAAAAAGTGTCTATAGGACATGGATGCCCCCGCCAAATGCCATTCACAAAAATATTACAAATGTACTTCAAATCAATCATAAAATATATGCATCAATCAAGGAGAGGATACGTATAGGCCTAGCCTACATCCAATCCCTTGATTGCATATGTATGTACTATGTATGTATGTATATATACATCTGTTGTGAAAAAATTGTTAACAAACTAGAGATGGTGTTTGTGAAACACTATGCCCCCAACCATATGCTTGACCCTAAATGCCAAAATTTTCAAACGGTTATAACTGAAAAACACGATTTTATAAATACAATTTTTCATGGTTGATGATGATGATGATTTCGTGTTTAACGACGCGTCAACCCTCTTTGTGGGTCATAAGCGTCAAACGGTTAATGGTTAAACGGCATGAATAATTATGATGATATTAAAAGTAAAAAGTCAGAATGATAATGTATAAAAATCTGAAACAGTTAAATCTTATGAAAAAGTCCAATTTCTTTTAAGAATAAAATAATATTATCAACAGGTACATCTCGAAACAGTTGTTGCAAAGTGTCAGCTTTGAAATATAAAATACGTGAGGTTGAAAAGTCAACACAGTCAATTAAGATATGTTTCACAGTGAATGGCTGATCACAACCTACACAAGAAGGCTGATCATCACCATTAAAAATAAAAGAATGAGTAACTCTAGTATGGCCAATGCGCAGTCGTGTCAACACCACATCCTCTTTCCTGGAAAACTGTGGAGGAGAGCATTTTGTACTAACGACAGGTTTAATGGCATGGAGTTTGTTATTTATTGCACGGTCCCATTCGCCTTGCCATTCCGACAAGATGTATCTGTTGATAAATGGTTTAAAATTATTAAAGGGAATTTTAAAAACAGATGGATCAAGATTGAGCGATTCCTTTGCTTTCTTGTCAGCATATTCATTGCCGACAATGCCAATATGGCTCGGAAGCCAACAAAACAAGATTTGGTGTGTTTTAGAAATTTCATGATGTTTTTCGATCAATTTTTGAATTTGAGGATTTTTAGATGATGAATGGTCTAAAGCCTTAAGCACAGAAAGTGAATCAGAAAATATAATTGTTTTTTGAATTGTTGAAGAACTGATAAAATCTAAAGCTAGGTCTATTGCTTTGGCTTCAGCTGTAAAAATAGATGAACCATCTGGAAGGCGCATGGTTTTGTGCGTATCTTTAGAAACATACGCACAACCAACTTTATCTCCTTCTTTGGAACCATCAGTATAGACTTGCTGGTAATCATTGTAACGTGACTGCAGTACCTGGAAGTTTTGTTTGAGAAGTATCGGATTTGATTCAGATTTTTTGCCATAATGCAAGTCGAACAGAATAGAAGGTTGTTTAATACTCCAAGATGGAACTTCGGCGGTTTCATGTTTTTGAATATTTTTAAGGTCGATTCCTGAATTTTCTAGCAGTGGTAAAATTCGTAATCCAAAAGGTTTGATTGCTGTGGGTTTAGTTTCATACTTATCTATAAATTGAGGTGGAAATGAAATTTTGGATGCCGGGTTAGATGGATTAGCAGCAATTCTAATAGCATACTGAAGAGAAAGTTTCTCTCTGCGCGAAGATAAAGATGGTTCACCTACTTCTACATAAAGGCTTAATACGGGAGAAGTACGAAAGGCTCCCATAGCCAGACGAAGGCCTTGGTGATGGATAGTATCCAATGATTTTAAATAGGACTTTCTGGCAGAACCATAAACAACAGACCCATAATCTAATTTAGATCTTATTAAAGACCGGTAAAGATGTAATAAAGTATACCGATCTGCTCCCCAACTTGTATGGGCTAAAACTTTCAAAAGATTCAAAGCTTTTAAGCATTTCGCTTTAAGATATTTAATATGGGGAATAAAAGATAACTTTTGATCAAATATGACCCCAAGAAATTTGGCTTCTTCAACAACAGGAATTTGTGATCCGTATAAAAACAAGGAAGGATGTTCGTGTTTCTTCCGTAGTTTCCCCCAGGTATTAGACTTCCTGCCTTGCCGTGGCCCTGGGGGCTCAATTCCCACTGGGCACATTGCCGCTGTGGTCTCTGTGCCCACTGGGAAGAGCTAAAGGAAGTACCACCCGTTTGCCGTGGGTGGCGTCCTGTAAGCCGGAAGAAGGGATCCTGGAGGTTGAGGGTTACCTGAGGTGGCGGTGCTTCAGGTACCCAACACGCCTCTTTGGCCTGGCTTTTCGGTGTAGACGGGTGGCCGTGCGGTCCGGCACGGTCAATCGGCTGGTCGCGCCGAGCCCTAGAGATACTGCTTTGCTTTCTCTTCAACTCTTTTTGTATCTTTCCTGATACCAACCATGTGCCCATTTACCTTACCCTTTTCTGTCTTTTTATCTCTAGAAGGCGGTGGCTAAACGGATCAATCGTGTAGGCATTTTGTTTATGCGAGTATATCTCACGTGTATCTCTAACACCTGCGAGTTGGATGACCACTCCATTATGGTGTTCCCTTGTAGGGCTCCACGGAGGGCGGAGAGCACTTGGGACGAAACTAGAATTTTTTCCGTTATGCCTCATGGAAAAAAAAATAACCGCACCCACGCATCTAAACGTAAAAAAGACGAGGATTCATCCGAAACGGATGATCCCAGTCACCAATCTAGTCAACAGTCTAGTCAACAGTCTGAATCACCAAAGATTTTAAATTTTCCACGCTTCTTGGTTATGACATCAGTCGAAGAAACTCGCACTGTGTCAAGTTTATCGCCTTTTGTGATTGAAAAGAGTATTGTGTCCATTGCCGGACACCCAAAAAGCATCAAAAAGCTTAAGTCAGGTGATCTCCTTTTGGAAGTAGAGAGAGAACAGCAGGTTAAAAGCCTGCTTGGTACCACAAAGCTCTTTGATCTCAAGGTCAAGGTGTCTCTGCACAATACACTCAATTCGTGTAAAGGTGTCATCCGCAGCCCAGAGCTACGTCTTTGCACCGGTGCAGAGATAATTGACAACTTGAGATCTGAGGGCGTCATTGCAGTACGTAACATCCAAGTTCGTAGAGATGGTGTATTGAAGCCAACAGGTACTTACGTGTTGACCTTTAATACACCAGTTCTGCCCAAGAAAATCAAAGTAGCATATCTTTCGGTAAACGTAGAGGTATATATACCAAACCCTCTCAGATGTTACTCATGTCAGGTTTTGGCCACCACGAAAGCAGATGTCAGAAGAAACAACTTTGTCCAAACTGTGGTAAAGACAAACATGTTGATAATCACCAAAATTGTAAGAATGAGGCCAAATGCATCAATTGTGGTGGCAATCATGCTGTTTTCTCTCGAGATTGTCCGGCATGGAAAAAAGAAAAAGAAATACTCACTGTAAAATACCAAAGAGCGATAACCTTCCCAGAAGCGCGGAAAATTGTTGAGGATCGAAACGCAACACCAACCACCAGTTACGCCAGCATCACAAAGGGTGCTAGTGTTAAAGTGTCCAGCTCCGCAACACAGACTGTTGATTCATACATAGCTGAACTGAAAAAATCTGGTGCATGGAGTAAATCCACTCCAGCGCCACAAAGTTCAACCAAGTTATCAAATGGCGCAATCCAGGTTGCTTCGGATCGGTCGACAGCGACCGTACCGAAGCCAGCGCCGCATGTAAAAGAGAAACTCGACTGCGGTCGAACTACTAAGGGATCGGAAGATCCGAAAAAGCAAATGTCTCTAAAACAAACAGACAGACAACGTAAAATGGAAAGAGACAATATAAAATTCCAGAACAGATTCGGATCTTTGAGTGACAGTGATATGGAGTTTGAAACTCCATCATCACCAAATGGCAATAACAGATCGAGGTCAGCAACACCACGAGCTGGTGGTAGCAGATCTATATCACCAATTGCAGCTCCAATATAGTTTCTAGTCTTAATCTCTTCATAAAATGGATTTAAAACACAAAATAATACAATGGAATTGTCGAGGTCTTAAATCAAATTATAATGAACTCTTATTACTTATTTCGTTATTAAACCCATCGGTTTTTTGTTTGCAAGAAACTTTTTTAAAAACTGATGACAACATTGATGTCAGGGGTTTCAATACATACAACTATATCTATTCTGATGGTAACAAACCATCTGGTGGCAGTTCAATTCTTGTTAAATCATGTTTACCACAAAGAGAGATCAAATTAAAAACAGACCTACAAGCTGTAGCAGTATCGGTTTCTCTGGATAAAGAAACTACAATATGCTCTTTATATATTCCACCCTCATTTTCTTTAAAGCCCGAACATCTTGACTCATTGCTGAGTCAGCTTCCATCCCCATATCTTTTAGTTGGCGACTTCAATGGTCACAATATTCTATGGGGCTGTAAAGATATCAATAACAGAGGAGCACTTGTTGAAGATTTTATTGCAAAGAGCGATCTTTGCTTGATGAATGATAAATCTTATACTTACCTTCACCCAGCGACAGGTCATTTGTCTTCTTTAGATCTCTCTTTGTGTCACCCATCTCTCTTCTTGGACTATGACTGGTCTGTTCATGATGATCAGTGCGGAAGTGATCACTTCCCTGTTATAATTGAGAGCGTAAACGAACAAGATGAGGACTGTAGCCAGAAATGGAAAATGAATAAAGCCGACTGGGAATTATTCCGTAATTTATGTGAAGAAGAGTTATCAGTTGGTCACTTAAATGAATCATCTGACATTGTTTCTGATTTCACAGATAAACTAATTAATATATCAGAACAATGCATTCCAAAGACCTCCACAAATACTAAGAAAAGCAAGCCTTGGTTTAATAATGACTGTAAAGAAGCTATTCAAAAGCGCAAACAGGCTCTAAATAAGTTCTGCAAAAGTCCCACTTCAGAAAAGCTAAACGACGTTAAAGTTTTTAGAGCTAAAGCTCGGCGAACAATCCGAGCTTCCAAACGAAAGTCATGGAGAGAATACGTCTCCAAATTGAACTACAAAACACCCATTAAAAAGGTTTGGGATATGGTACGAAAAATTTCAGGAAAAACAAAGTCCTCTAGTTTTACACATTTAAATACTGGTTTTGACACAAAAGCTTCAACTAAAAAAGATATTTCAGATACTCTTGGTCACACATTCTTGAGAAATTCATCATCGCGTAATTATTCTGACACTTTTAGAAATTTCAAAAAGGACCAAGAGAAAAGAAATCTTAACTTCAAATCCCTTAATCACGAAGAATACAACACACCTTTTAACTTATCCGAACTCGTTGAAGCCATTGAAAAATCACATGATACGGCAACCGGCCCCGATGAAATTCATTATCAGATGCTTAAGCATCTGCCAAAAAGTTCTCTTACAACACTTTTAGATATCTTTAATAATATTTGGGAAACGGGGGTCTGTCCTGAGAGCTGGCGTGTAGCTACAGTTGTACCAATTCCAAAACCAGGGAAAGATCATGCAGAACCTACAAATTATCGTCCGATAGCTTTGACAAGTTGTTTGTGTAAAACATTGGAGAGAATGATAAGCAAGAGATTAGTCTGGTACTTAGAGTCCAACAACCTCATTTCAGAATATCAATCGGGTTTTCGTTCGGAACGTAGTACCAATGACAATTTAATAAGACTAGAAACATTTATACGAGATGCTTTTATTAACAAAGAACACGTAGTGGCTGTCTTTTTCGACTTGGAGAAAGCATATGATACAACATGGCGTTATGGAATATTGAAAGATCTACATAACATTGGCTTAAGAGGAAAACTTCCCAGTTTTATTGAAAGCTTTTTAGGGGAGCGCATGTTTCAGGTGCGTGTGGGGTCTACCCTGTCAGATTTCTATGATCAAGAACAGGGTGTCCCACAGGGTAGTATTCTTTCAACTACGCTATTTAACATCAAAATAAACAATATTGTACAATGTTTGGACGACAAAACTGATTGTTCATTGTATGTTGATGATTTTTGTATATGTTACCGTTCAAAAAATATGAAAACAATTGAAAGAAAATTACAACAAAATTTAAAAAGAATAGAAGAATGGACTGATAAAAATGGTTTCAAGTTCTCCAAGTCGAAAACGCAGTGTGTTCATTTTTGTAAACTACGGAAGAAACACGAACATCCTTCCCTGTTTTTATACGGATCACAAATTCCTGTTGTTGAAGAAGCCAAATTTCTTGGGGTCATATTTGATCAAAAGTTATCTTTTATTCCACATATTAAATATCTTAAAGCGAAATGCTTAAAAGCTTTGCATCTTTTGAAAGTTTTAGCTCATACAAGTTGGGGAGCAGATCGGTATACTTTATTACATCTTTACCGGTCTTTAATAAGATCTAAATTAGATTATGGGTCTGTTATTTATGGTTCTGCCAGAAAGTCCTATTTAAAATCCTTGGATACTATCCATCACCAAGGCCTTCGTCTGGCCATGGGAGCCTTCCGTACTTCTCCCGTATTAAGCCTTTATGTAGAAGCAGGTGAACCATCTTTAACCTCGCGCAGAGAGAAACTTTCTCTTCAGTATGCTATCAGACTTGCTGCAAATCCATCTAACCCGGCATCCAAAATTTCATTTCCACCTCAATTTGTAGATAAGTATGAAACAAAACCCACAGCAATCAAACCTTTTGGATTACGTATTTTACCACTGCTGGAAAATTCAGGTATCGACCTTAAAAATATTCAAAAACATGAAACCGCCGAAGTTCCATCTTGGTGTATTAAACAACCTTCTATTCTGTTCGACTTACATGATGGAAAAAAATCCGAATCAAATCCAATACTTCTCAAACAAAACTTTCAGGTACTGCAGTCACGTTACAATGATTACCAGCAAGTCTATACTGATGGTTCCAAAGAAGGAGATAAAGTTGGTTGTGCGTATGTTTCTAAAGATACGCACAAAACCATGCGCCTTCCAGATGGTTCATCTATTTTTACAGCTGAAGCCAAAGCAATAGACCTAGCTTTAGATTTTATCAGTTCTTCAACAATTCAAAAAGCAATTATATTTTCTGATTCACTTTCTGTGCTTAAGGCTTTAGACCATTCATCATCTAAAAATCCTCAAATTCAAAAATTGATCGAAAAACATCATGAAATTTCTAAAACACACCAAATCTTGTTTTGTTGGCTTCCGAGCCATATTGGCATTGTCGGCAATGAATATGCTGACAAGAAAGCAAAGGAATCGCTCAATCTTGATCCATCTGTTTTTAAAATTCCTTTTAATAATTTTAAACCATTTATCAACCGATACATCTTGTCGGAATGGCAAGGCGAATGGGACCGTGCAATAAATAACAAACTCCATGCCATTAAACCTGTCGTTAGTACAAAATGCTCTCCTCCACAGTTTTCCAGAAAAGAGGACGTAGTATTAACACGACTACGCATCGGCCATACTAGAGTTACTCATTCTTATATTTTTAATGGTGATGATCAACCTTCTTGTGTAGGTTGTGATCAGCCATTCACTGTGAAACATATCTTAATTGACTGTGTTGACTTTTCACCCTCACGTATTTTATATTTCAAAGCTGACACTTTGCAACAACTGTTTCGAGATGTACCTGTTGATAACATTATTTTATTCTTAAAAGAAATTGGTCTTTTTCATAAGATTTAACTGTTTCAGATTTTTATACATTATCATTCTGACTTCTTACTTTTAATATCGTCATAATTATTCATGCCGTTTAACCATTAACCGACTGACGCTTATGACCCACCAAGAGGGTTGACGCGTCGTTAAACACGAAATCATCATCATCATCATCATTCTTCCGTAGTTTACAAAAATGAACACACTGCGTTTTCGACTTGGAGAACTTGAAACCATTTTTATCAGTCCATTCTTCTATTCGTTTTAAATTTTGTTGCAACTTTCGTTCAATTGTTTTCATATTTTTTGAACGGTAACATATACAGAAATCGTCAACATACAAGGAACAATCAGTTTTGTCGTCCAAACATTGTACAATATTGTTTATTTTGATGTTAAATAGCGTAGTTGAAAGAATACTACCCTGTGGGACACCCTGTTCTTGATCATAGAAATCTGACAGGGTAGACCCCACACGTACCTGAAACATGCGCTCCCCTAAAAAGCTTTCAATAAAACTGGAAAGTTTTCCCCTTAAGCCAATGTTATGGAGATCTTTCAATATACCATAACGCCATGTTGTATCATATGCTTTCTCCAAGTCGAAAAAGACAGCTACTACGTGTTCTTTGTTAATTAGTCTTATTAAATTGTCATTGGTACTGCGTTCCGAACGAAAACCCGATTGATATTCTGAAATGAGGTTGTTGGACTCTAAGTACCAGACTAATCTCTTGTTTATCATTCTCTCCAATGTTTTACACAAACAACTTGTCAAAGCTATCGGACGATAATTTGTAGGTTCTGCATGATCTTTCCCTGGTTTCGGAATAGGTACAACTGTAGCTACACGCCAGCTCTCAGGACAGACCCCCGTTCCCAAATATTATTAAAGATATCTAAAAGTGTTGTAAGAGAACTTTTTGGCAGATGCTTAAGCATCTGATAATGAATTTCATCGGGGCCGGTTGCCGTATCATGTGATTTTTCAATGGCTTCAATGAGTTCGGATAAGTTAAAAGGTGTGTTGTATTCTTCGTGATTAAGGGATTTGAAGTTAAGTTTTCTTTTCTCCTGGTCCTTTTTGAAATTTCTAAAAGTGTCAGAATAATTACGCGATGATGAATTATTCAAGAATGTGCTCCCAAGAGTATCTGAAATATCTTTTTTTGTTGAAGCTATTGTGTCAAATTCAGTATTTAAATGTGTAAAACTAGAGGACTTTGTTTTTCCTGAAATTTTTCGTACCATATCCCAAACCTTTTTAATGGGGGTTTTGTAGTTTAATTTGGAGACATATTCTCTCCATGACTTTCGTTTTGAAGCTCGGATTGTTCGCCGAGCTTTAGCTCTAAAAACTTTTACGTCGTTTAGCTTTTCTGAAGTGGGACTTTTGCAGAACTTATTTAGAGCCTGTTTACGCTTTTTAATAGCTTCTTTACAGTCATTATTAAACCAAGGCTTGCTTTTCTTAGTATTTGTGGAGGTCTTTGGAATGCATTGTTCTGATATATTAATACGTGTATCTGTGAAGTCAGAAACAATGTCGGATGATTCATTAAATTGATCAAATGATAACTCTTCTTCACATAAATTATGGAATAATTCCCAGTCGGCTTTATTCATTTTCCATTTCTGATTACAGTCCTCATCTGGTTCGTTTACGCTCTCAATTATAACAGGGAAGTGATCACTTCCGCACTGATCATCATGAACAGACCAGTCCAAGAAGAGAGATGGGTGACACAAAGAGAGATCTAAAGAAGACAAATGACCTGTCGCAGGGTGAAGGTAAGTATAAGATTTATCATTCATCAAGCAAAGAGCGTTCTTTGCAATAAAATCTTCGACAAGTGCTCCTCTGTTATTGACATCTTTACAGCCCCATAGAATATTGTGACCATTGAAGTCGCCAACTAAAAGATATGGCGATGGAAGTTGACTCAGCAATGAGTCAAGATGTTCGGGCTTTAAAGAAAATGAGGGTGGGATATATAGAGAGCAAATTGTAGTTTCTTTATCCAGAGAAACCGATACTGCTACAGCTTGAAGGTCTGTTTTTAATTTGATCTCTCTTTGTGGTAAACATGATTTAACAAAAATTGAGCTGCCACCAGATGGTTTGTTACCATCAGAATAGATATAGTTGTATGTATTGAAACCCCTGACATCTATGTTGTCATCAGTTTTTAAAAAAGTTTCTTGCAAACAAAACACCGATGGGGTTAGTAGCGAAATAAGTAATAAGAGTTCATTATAATTTGATTTAAGACCTCGACAATTCCATTGTATTATTTTGTGTTTTAAATCCATTTTAAGGAGAGATATTTAAAGACTAGAAACTATTATGGAGGTGCAATTGGTGATATAGATCTGCTACCACCAGCTCGTGGTGTGGCAGACCTCGATCTGTTATTGCCACTTGGTGATGATGGAGTTTCAGTCAACTCCATATCACTGTCACTCAAAGATCCGAATCTGTTCTGAAATTTTATGTTGTCTCTTTCCATTTTACGTTGTCTGTCTGTTTGTTTTTGAGACAATTGATGTTTTTTGATCGGATCTTGCGACCCCTTATTAGTTCGACCCGAGTCGGGTTTCTCTTTTACATTCGGCGCTGGCTTCGGTACGGTCGCTGTCGACCGATCCGAAGCAACCTGGATTGCGCCTTTTGATAAATTGGTTGAACTTTGTGGTGCTGGAGTGTATTTACTCCATGCACCAGACTTTTTCAGTTCAGCAATGTATGATTCAGCAGTCTGTGTTGCGGAGCTGGTACATTTTACACCAGCACCCTTTGTGATGCTGGCGAAACTGGTGGTTGGTGTTATGTATCGCTCTTCGACAATCTTCCGCGCTTCTGGGAATGTTATCCCCCTTTGGTATTTGACGGTAAGTATTTCTTTTTCTTTTTTCCACGCCGGACAGTCTCGGGAGAAAACAGCATGTTTGCCATCACAATTTACGCATTTGGGTTCATTTTTGCAGTTGAGGTGATTATCAACATGCTTTTCTTCACCACAATTAGGACAGAGTTGTTTTCTCTGACATCTGCTTTCGTGATGGCCAAAAGCCTGACAAGAGTAACATCTAAGAGGGTTTGGGATGTATAACTGTATTAAAAGTCAACACATAAGTTGCTGTTGGTTTTAGTACACCATTTCTACGGACTTTGATGTTACGAACACCAATAACCCCTTGATCTTTCAGGTTATCAATGATCTCTTCGTCTGAACAAGGACGCAGTTCTGGACTGCGAATCACTCCTTTAGATGAGTTTAGTGTGTTGTGAAGTGATATTTTTACCGAAAGATCAAAGAGTTTTTTTGGTGGCGAGCAGGCTTACAACTTGCGGTTTTCTCTCGAGTTCCAAGAGAAGGTCACCTGATTTGAGTGATTTAATACTCTTTGGGTGTCCGGCTATGGCGACAATACTTTTCTCGATAACAAAGGGAGAAAGGCTTGACACAGTTCGTGTATCGTCAAGCGACGTGACGACCAAGAAACGCGGAACATTGTCAAAGTTTGGTTCAGCAGACTGCTGACTTGATTGTTGAATTGACTGCTGACTGGAATTTTGACTGTGTTCATCCGATTCGGATGAATCCTCGACTTTTTTACGTTTAGGTGCGTTGCGGTTAGGTGCGTGGGTGCGGTTGTGTTTTTTTCCATGAGCCATGAGAAAAAATTCCTAGTTTCGTCCCAAGTGCTCTCCGCCCTCCGTGGAGCCCTACAAGGGAACACCATAATGGAGTGGTTATCCAACTCGCAGGTGTTAGAGATACACGTGAGATATACTCGCATAAACAAAATGCCTACACGATTGATCCGTTTTGCCACCGCCTTCTAGAGATAAAAAGACAGAAAAGGGTAAGGTAAATGGGCATATGGTTGGTATCAGGAAAGATACAAAAAGAGTTGAAGAGAAAGCAAAGTGGTATCTCTAGGGCTCGGCGTGACCAGCCGATTGACCGTGCCGGACCGCACGGCCACCCGTCTACACCGAAAAGCCAGGCCAAAGAGGCGTGTTGGGAACCTGAAGCACCGCCACCTCAGGTAACCCTCAACCTCCAGGATCCCTTCTTCCGGCTTACAGGACGCCACCCACGGCAAACGGGTGGTACTTCCTTTAGCTCTTCCCAGTGGGCACAAAGACCACAGCGGCAATGTGCCCAGTGGGAATTGAGCCCCCAGGGCCACGGCAAGGCAGGAAGTCTAATACCTGGGGGAAATTTTTCATGGTAAACACCAGCTAATTTTCCGCATGGAATTCATAAATGGAAATTCCACCATCAATCTATTCAACAACTCTCAAGTCTAGCTCCAACAATGGGGCAGGTTGGGTGGGGCAGGGCGGGGTTGGGTGGGGTGGAGGTTGGGTAGGGAGGGTGGGAGTATGGGTTGGGTGGAGTAGGTGAGTGGGGTAGGGTGATGTGTTTTGAGCATGTGTGTGCGTGGGGTGTTTTGGGGTGGGTTGGGTCGGGAGGCGGGATAGGGTAAGGTAGGGTAGGGTAGGGTAGGGTGGGTGGGATGTGGTGGGGTTGGGTGGGTGGAGGTGTGTGTTGGGTAGGGTGGGTGGGGTGGGATATGGTGAGTGGGATGGGATGGGGTGGGGTGATGTGGGGGGGGGGGTGGGTGGGTGTGGGTAGGGTAGGGGTGGGGTAAGGTCGGATGGGTGGGTATTGTGGGGTGGTGTGGGGTAGGGTGGAGGTGTGGGTGGGTAAGGTAGGATGGGTGGGTATTGTGGGGTGGGGTGGGGTGGGGTAGGGTGGAGGTGTGGGTTGGGTGGAGGTGTGGGTTGGGTGAAGTGGGTTTTTGATTGATTTGAGGTTTAACGTCCCCGTCAACACTATTTAGGTCATTTTGGAGACGCTGCTTCCAATTTCGTGGGACTTTTACCCGACATTGAGATGAAGCGACATCTCAATCCCTGCCGCCCAATAGGGTTTATATGCATGGGCGGGCCGACACGCATCAGTTTTCCTGGGCAAGCTTAGACCTTCCAAGCAGATAACCAGTACTAATGTGTGGTCGGTATCAACTCTGCGTGGAAGCATTGTGCAGCCCATATATTTCTTCAAGCCCCTATGGGCGGGGGCGTTAGGGGTGTGAAGTGTGGGTGGGTGGGTAGGGTAGCGTAGCGTAGGGTAGGGATAGGGGTGGGTGTTGTGGGGTGGGGTAGGGTGGAGGTGTGGGTTGGGTAGGGTGGGTGGGGGTGGGTATGGTGAGTGGGGTGGGGTGTTTTGAGCATGTGGGTGTATGGTGTTTTGGGGTTCGGTGGGTAGGGAGGTGGGGTGGGGTAGGGTAGGGTGGGGTGGGGTGGTGTAAGGTAGGTAAGTATGATGGATACCCCTGTCAAGTTTCATGAATATATTACATACGGTTTAGGAGTTATGGCTCGGACACAATGTCGGGACGGACGAACGGACGGACAGGGGTAAAAATTAATGCCCTTCCGCTATTCTCCGAATAGGTGGGGGCATAAAAACTATCTTGCAAACAGTGCAGATCCAGATCAGATGGTTTCTAAAGAAGCTGTCTGATCAAGGCTACACTATTTGTATTTCTGTCTGTAAAGAAAGATAGTGCACCAGGCCATCAAACTGGTCATAAATTCAAAATTGGTGTGGTATCTTAACTATTCAGCAGGTTAAGTATAAAATGACATCTTGAAAAATCAGCAATTTATACGATTTGGAACAGCTGGCATGAAAGCCAGAATGACTGCAAGCCACATAAAAATAAGGTATTATAATAAGAATGAATTTTATTTTTTGTGAATACCTTACTGAGTAGAGCCAGGTGAGCTTTATGTGAAGTTTGTGAGTGACAAAATACCAAAATTTTTATGTGTCTTGCAGTAAATCTTTGGCTTATGCAGCTTGCAGTAAGTTGTGGCACGGTTTGCAATGGTAGCATGTCTTACTTGCACAGGCTAGCATAGCAGGGCTAAGGTGCAGGTAATAATTTGTTTATTGTCACCTCAGTGCCCGAGTTCAAACATTTTGCACCCGCAGAATTTCTGTTACACAGTGCAGCAAATTTTGCAGCTGCAATTGATAATACACCACAACCTCATTATAACATGGTTCATTATAACACTGTTTTGTATATAACACTGTTTCCTGATGGATCCGAAAAATGTATGGATTATATATGAATGGTCATTTTTCTATGTAATCTACACATTTTTGTTTGGATATAACACGGTTGTTTAACTAACAGGGCCTCTGTTTTGGATCCCAACAATAGTGTTATAAAGGGGTTGAGTGTATGTCTGTAATGGGGTTTTATGACTCATCAACACATTTTAGGTCATTAAAATTTGGAGATCCCCAGTGACCCAACCCACACTTTTCCTGGATAAGTTTAGACATGGTCAGCTGTTAACTAGTACTAAGCGCTTATCTTTCTGACATCGCCGACAGCTGCCCTACTTGAATCCGTGGCATGAGTGAAAAGCTGTGCCAGACTGAAGGATCGAACCCCCATCCTCCTGATCTTGTTGAATGTGCATACTGAGCAACGTGGCCCAGTTAATAATTGAATATACATTCTATTGTAATAATTTTTATTTTCAGACATTAACTAAGTTGGCACTAGTGCCAGTCTTACATTACTTAATATGATTCTCATTAACAAGTGCAAGTCTTACAAAATCAAGGGTAAGGTCTCTCACTGCCGTCGGTTCGAGTCTGACGCAAAGTTCTGCAACGGAAGGTCAGGTGGTTTTTCTCTGGGTACTCCGGTTTTCGCCCACCTCAGATTAACGGTCAGCTCGATATGAGTGAAATAATCTTGAAAGGGTCATAAAACCCAAACCAAAACAAAATTATGGTAAGCCCCTGCACATCGGGGCTTGAAAAAAGATTGGCTCCTATCCAGTAATACAAGTACTGATAAACCGCTTAGATGACCTAGGCCCACCCGGGCAGAGCGGTGGGAGATGGACCGTCCATGCTTAAAAAGTTAAAAATGTCTATTATTTGTCTTGTTTGATATGAGGTTTAACGTTCCTGTCAACACAATCGAGGTCATTTTGGAGACGTTGCTTCCAATTTTGTGGGACTTTTACCTGACATTGAGATGAAATGACATCTCAATCCCTGCTGCCCAATAACACCAAAAGGGTTTATATGCATGGACGGGCCAACTTACAACAGTTTTCATGGCCAGGCTTAGACCTAAGCAGATTACCAGTACTAATGTGCGGTCGGTTTCAACTCGAACAGCCCATCTATTTCTCCAAGCCCAGATGGGCAGGGGCAGTCATGTAGTCTATAAAAAGCCAAAGAAAATAACATTCTTTTAATATTTTAATGCATTATAATGTGATTACTAAGACTGGAAAAAAACAACAATTTCCAGAAGATAATGTGTGTAATGTTTTCTCTTTTCTGATCAAAATATAGATTGTGGGTACTTGTTAGAACTGCCCGAGATCTGTATATATTTGAGAGCAGACATAAGAAAAATTGTGTATATTCTTGAACACCCCAACTTTACTACATTGTATATAAAAGTGGGGCATCAGGGAGCCTTTGTTGCATAGCCTTATAAGTTGATAGATTCCTTGCATGTCACACCCTGTGCAGGTTCAAGGAATCTATATGCAGTAATGTGAGTCAATGAATGAAACCATAGAGGTGTTACTGATACATGCAAAACGTTTTTATGGGGTTCACCTTTTTAAGTTAGTGACAAAACAATTAAAATCAATATGATGAAAATAAAAAATTTAATTGTGTCGCGAAAACTAGTGACAAGTAAACAACACGTGAAAATTCTGTTTTAAATTAATTCCGAATTGCATGCTATTTTGTTCGAAGCATGGATACACTTTGTGCGGTCATGATTCAATACCTGTATAACGCATAAATACGTATATAAAAGGAAAACCAAGCGATAATTCACTGCCCCGTTCTATTCCAATATAAGAGTATTTAGGCAGGGGAGCTAACCGGAAATCGTATGTACCGCTTACTGTCCGTATGTAACGTTCGCAAATTTTATTTTTGTCCATCAGTTACATTCCCAATCGCTGACCATGTCCAAAAAAATAACGTTTTGTGCGTTTTAACTTACAAATGCCCCGTTCGAATAAAGGAAAAGTAATGTTTTGTGTTCCGTTGCATCAGGATGGAGTTTCCAGTATGATCCGATCGACACTTTGAGAATGGCTTCAATAAAATCCTTTAATTTATGCATTTTAAAGAGAACAACAAATGCGATCGTTACACTATGAAATCGTTACGAACCAGGACCGAAAATTTTAATGACTAATTTCAAGGTCAAAACACATGCTCTTTTTTTCCTCAGTCGTAATACTCTTACCGTTACTGGGTCACCATTTTGGAATGCGTGCGCTTTATGGGTAATTTCGCGCGGTTTTCCGACAATCCCAGTAAATTTCCATGCAATCGTTACGGCAATTGAAGACAGAAAAAAAATTCCGTAACGTTCATAACGCTAGCATGGAAAAAAACCACCCACATATCCGCAGATATCTGTATTATTATGACTTTTGAATAAGACACTGAACTTTCTTTTATCAAGCTTACACTGTTTACGTCCCATTTCTGTCATCCTTTCCCAAAGCAAAGCAAATAATAGGACCATAGTGTTTGCAAACGTTATGCGTAAGACAATGGACAGAAAATTGTAGCCCCGACCATCTTGGACCAAAAAAATGAAATTTCGGGAAAATAAATAAATGAAAGATAATGAAAACACAGTGTTTGTCATTTCAAATTTATGTTTTCATAAATCCTAAAGAAATCGATCTTTTTTACAAATCTGCATTATCTCCACATCAGTTATAAAAAGGGTACCTAATCTAGGTGGGAGGTAATTCTGTCCAATTTTGGGCTCGTCTACTACATAAAACAACAAAACTCAAGGACACAAAATGGAACATTCAATTATTTTTTTTTTTATAATTTAATATATTAAGCAAAGAATCATATTTTCCCAAAACAAAAGTGAAAAAAAAAAAAATAGTAAAATATAAAGAAAATGCATTTTTATGCTTTCCGTCTTAGTAACACGATTTGACCTACTGACCTACTTTTTGACAGGACCCTTTTTGGAACTTGACCCAGATTTCATCAAGGCAATCATTCTGAGCAAGTTTCATGACAAATGGACTTAAATGTAGACTCAGAGTGTTCACAACATTTTCCTATGATTTGACCTTCTGACCGTATTTTTGATCTGACATGACCCATATTCGAACATGACAGAGATTTTGTCGAGGTGATCGTTTTTAGCAAGTTTCATGAAATTTAGTCTGAAAATGTGGCTACTAGAGTGTTCACAAGGTTTTTCCATGATTTGACCTACTTACCTACTTTTTGACCTGACATGACCCATATTCAACCTTGGCCAAGATTTCATCAAGGCAATCATTCTGAGCAAGTTTCATGATGATTAGACTTAAAATGTGGCCTCTAGAGTTTTCACAAGGTTTTTTTATGATTTGACCTACTGACCTCATTTTTTAACTGGACATGACCCATATTCAAACTTGAACAAAGGATGATGATGATTTCGTGTTTAACGACGCGTCAACCCTCTTGGTGGGTCATAAGCGTCAGTCGGTTAATGGTTAAACGGCATGAATAATTATGACGATATTAAAAGTAACAAGTCAGAATGATAATGTATAAAAATCTGAAACAGTTAAATCTTATGAAAAAGACCAATTTCTTTTAAGAATAAAATAATGTTATCAACAGGTACATCTCGAAACAGTTTTTGCAAAGTGTCAGCTTTAAAATATAAAATACGTGAGGGTGAAAAGTCAACACAGTCAATTAAGATATGTTTCACAGTGAATGGCTGATCACAACCTACACAAGAAGGCTGATCATCACCATTAAAAAGATAAGAATGAGTAACTCTAGTATGGCCGATGCGCAGTCGTGTTAATACTACGTCCTCTTTTCTGGAAAACTGCGGAGGAGAGCATTTTGTACTAACGACAGGTTTAATGGCATGGAGTTTGTTATTTATTGCACGGTCCCATTCGCCTTGCCATTCCGACAAGATGTATCTGTTGATAAATGGTTTAAAATTATTAAAAGGAATTTTAAAAACAGATGGATCAAGATTGAGCGATTCCTTTGCTTTCTTGTCAGCATATTCATTGCCGACAATGCCAATATGGCTCGGAAGCCAACAAAACAAGATTTGGTGTGTTTTAGAAATTTCATGATGTTTTTCGATCAATTTTTGAATTTGAGGATTTTTAGATGATGAATGGTCTAAAGCCTTAAGCACAGAAAGTGAATCAGAAAATATAATTGCTTTTTGAATTGTTGAAGAACTGATAAAATCTAAAGCTAGGTCTATTGCTTTGGCTTCAGCTGTAAAAATAGATGAACCATCTGGAAGGCGCATAGTTTTGTGCGTATCTTTAGAAACATACGCACAACCAACTTTATCTCCTTCTTTGGAACCATCAGTATAGACTTGCTGGTAATCATCGTAACGTGATTGCAGTACCTGAAAGTTTTGTTTGAGAAGTATCGGATTTGATTCGGATTTTTTGCCATCATGTAAGTCGAACAGAATAGAAGGTTGTTTAATACACCAAGAGGGAACTTCGGCGGTTTCATGTTTTTGAATATTTTTAAGGTCGATACCTGAATTTTCCAGCAGTGGTAAAATACGTAATCCAAAAGGTTTAATTGCTGTGGGTTTAGTTTCATACCTATCTACAAATTGAGGTGGAAATGAAATTTTGGATGCCGGGTTAGATGGATTTGCAGCAAGTCTGATAGCATACTGAAGAGAAAGTTTCTCTCTGCGCGAGGTTAAAGATGGTTCACCTGCTTCTACATAAAGGCTTAATACGGGAGAAGTACGGAAGGCTCCCATGGCCAGACGAAGGCCTTGGTGATGGATAGTATCCAAGGATTTTAAATAGGACTTTCTGGCAGAACCATAAACAACAGACCCATAATCTAATTTAGATCTTATTAAAGACCGGTAAAGATGTAATAAAGTATACCGATCTGCTCCCCAACTTGTATGAGCTAAAACTTTCAAAAGATTCAAAGCTTTTAAGCATTTCGCTTTAAGATATTTAATATGGGGAATAAAAGATAACTTTTGATCAAATATGACCCCAAGAAATTTGGCTTCTTCAACAACAGGAATTTGTGATCCGTATAAAAACAGGGAAGGATGTTCGTGTTTCTTCCGTAGTTTACAAAAATGAACACACTGCGTTTTCGACTTGGAGAACTTGAAACCATTTTTATCAGTCCATTCTTCTATCCTTTTTAAATTTTGTTGTAACTTTCGTTCAATTGTTTTCATATTTTTTGAACGGTAACATATACAAAAATCATCAACATACAATGAACAATCAGTTTTGTCGTCCAAACATTGTACAATATTGTTTATTTTGATGTTAAATAGCGTAGTTGAAAGAATACTACCCTGTGGGACACCCTGTTCTTGATCATAGAAATCTGACAGGGTAGACCCCACACGCACCTGAAACATGCGCTCCCCTAAAAAGCTTTCAATAAAACTGGGAAGTTTTCCTCTTAAGCCAATGTTATGTAGATCTTTCAATATTCCATAACGCCATGTTGTATCATATGCTTTCTCCAAGTCGAAAAAGACAGCTACTACGTGTTCTTTGTTAATAAAAGCATCTCGTATAAATGTTTCTAGTCTTATTAAATTGTCATTGGTACTACGTTCCGAACGAAAGCCCGATTGATATTCTGAAATGAGGTTGTTGGACTCTAAGTACCAGACTAATCTCTTGTTTATCATTCTCTCCAATGTTTTACACAAACAACTTGTCAAAGCTATCGGACGATAATTTGTAGGTTCTGCATGATCTTTCCCTGGTTTCGGAATTGGTACAACTGTAGCTACACGCCAGCTCTCAGGACAGACCCCCGTTTCCCAAATATTATTAAAGATATCTAAAAGTGTTGTAAGAGAACTTTTTGGCAGATGCTTAAGCATCTGATAATGAATTTCATCGGGGCCGGTTGCCGTATCATGTGATTTTTCAATGGCTTCAACGAGTTCGGACAAGTTAAAAGGTTTGTTGTATTCTTCGTGATTAAGTGATTTAAAGTTTAGATTTCTTTTCTCTTGGTCCTTTTTGAAATTTCTAAAAGTGTCAGAATAATTACGCGATGATGAATTTCTCAAGAATGTGTGCCCAAGAGTATCTGAAATATCTTTTTTTGTTGAAGCTATTGTGTCAAATTCAGTATTTAAATGTGTAAAACTAGAAGACTTTGTTTTTCCTGAAATTTTTCGTACCATATCCCAAACCTTTTTAATGGGGGTTTTATAGTTCAATTTGGAGACATATTCTCTCCATGACTTTCGTTTGGAAGCTCGGATTGTTCGCCGAGCTTTAGCTCTAAAAACTTTTACGTCGTTGAGCTTTTCTGAAGTGGGATTTTTGCAGAACTTATTTAGAGCCTGTTTACGCTTTTTAATAGCTTCTTTACAGTCATTATTAAACCAAGGCTTGCTTTTCTTAGTATTTGTGGAGGTCTTTGGAATGCATTGTTCTGATATGTTAATAAGTGTATCTGTGAAATCAGAAACAATGTCGGATGATTCATTAAAATGATCAATTGATAACTCTTCTTCACATAAATTATGGAATAATTCCCAGTCTGCTTTATTCATTTTCCATTTCTGGTTACAGTCCTCATCTGGTTCGTTTACACTCTCAATTATAACAGGGAAGTGATCACTTCCGCACTGATCATCATGAACAGACCAGTCATAGTCCAAGAAGAGAGATGGGTGACACAAAGAGAGATCTAAAGAAGACAAATGACCTGTCGCAGGGTGAAGGTAAGTATAAGATTTATCATTCATCAAGCAAAGATCGCTCTTTGCAATAAAATCTTCGACAAGTGCTCCTCTGTTATTGATATCTTTACAGCCCCATAGAATATTGTGACCATTGAAGTCGCCAACTAAAAGATATGGCGATGGAAGTTGACTCAGCAATGAGTCAAGATGTTCCGGCTTTAAAGAAAATGAGGGTGGGATATATAGAGAGCAAATTGTAGTTTCTTTATCCAGAGAAACCGATACTGCTATAGCTTGTAGGTCTGTTTTTAATTTGATCTCTCTTTGTGGTAAACATGATTTAACAAAAATTGAACTGCCACCAGATGGTTTGTTACCATCAGAATAGATATAGTTGTATGTATTGAAACCCCTGACATCAATGTTGTCATCAGTTTTTAAAAAAGTTTCTTGCAAACAAAAAACCGATGGGTTTAATAACGAAATAAGTAATAAGAGTTCATTATAATTTGATTTAAGACCTCGACAATTCCATTGTATTATTTTGTGTTTTAAATCCATTTTATGAAGAGATTAAGACTAGAAACTATATTGGAGCTGCAATTGGTGATATAGATCTGCTACCACCAGCTCGTGGTGTTGCTGACCTCGATCTGTTATTGCCATTTGGTGATGATGGAGTTTCAAACTCCATATCACTGTCACTCAAAGATCCGAATCTGTTCTGGAATTTTATATTGTCTCTTTCCATTTTACGTTGTCTGTCTGTTTGTTTTAGAGACAATTGATGTTTTTTGATCGGATCTTCCGATCCCTTATTAGTTCGACCTGAGTCGAGTTTCTCTTTTACATGCGGCGCTGGCTTCGGTACGGTCGCTGTCGACCGATCCGAAGCAACCTGGATTGCGCCTTTTGATAAATTGGTTGAAGTTTGTGGTGCTGGAGTGGATTTGCTCCATGCACCAGATTTCTTTAGTTCAGCTATGCATGATTCAACAGTCTGCGTTGCGGAGCTGGAAACTTGTACACCAGCACCCTTTGTGATGCTGGCGTAACTGGTGGTTGGTGTTGTGTATCGCTCGTCAACAATTTTCCGCGCTTCTGGGAATGTCATCCCCCTTTGGTATTTGACAGTAAGTATTTCTTTTTCTTTTTTCCATGCCGGACAATCTCGAGAGAAAACAGCATGCTTGCCACCACAATTTACACATTTGGCCTCATTTTTACAGTTTTGGTGATTATCGACATGTTTTTCTTCACCACAATTTGGACAGAGTTTTTTCTTCTGACATCTGCTTTCGTGGTGGCCAAAAACCTGACACGAGTAACATCTGAGAGGGTTTGGTATATAAACATCCACGTTAACTGAAAGATATGCTACTTTGATTTTCTTGGGTAGAACTGGTGTATTAAAAGTCAACACGTAAGTACCCGTTGGCTTCAATACACCACCTCTACGAACTTGGATGTTACGTACACCAATGACGCCTTCCGATCTCAAGTTCTCAACTATCTCTGCATCGCTGCAAGGACGGAGCTCTGGGCTGCGGATAACACCTTTGCATGAATTAAGTGTATTATGCAGAGATACTTTGACCTTGAGATCGAAGAGCTTTGTGGTACCAAGCAGGCTTTTCACCTGCTGTTCTCTCTCGACTTCTAATAAAAGGTCACCTGACTTAAGCGTTTTAATGCTTTTGGGATGTCCGGCAATGGACATGATGCTCTTTTCTATCACGAATGGGGATAGACTTGACACAGTGCGTGTATCTTCACATGATGACATTACTAAGAAGCGTGGAAAATTTAGTTGCTTTGGTGCTGCAGACTGCTGGCTAGACTGTTGACTAGACTGCTGACTAGGTTCATCCGTTCCGGATGATTCCTCGTCTTTTTTACGTTTGGATGCGTTGCGGTTATGTTTTTTTCCATTAGGCATAAGGAAAAAATTATAGTTTCGTCCCAAGTGCTCTCCGCCCTCCGTGGAGCCCTACAAGGGAACACCATAATGGAGTGGTTATCCAACTCGCAGGTGTTAGAGATACACGTGAGATATACTCGCATAAACAGAATGCCTACACGATTGATCCGTTTAGCCACCGCCTTCTAGAGATAAAAGACAGAAAAGGGTAAGGTAAATGGGCATATGGTTGGTATCAGGAAAGATACAAAAAGAGTTGAAGAGAAAGCAAAGCGGTATCTCTAGGGCTCGGCGTGACCAGCCGATTGACCGTGCCGGACCGCACGGCCACCCGTCTACACCGAAAAGCCAGGCCAAAGAGGCGTGTTGGGTACCTGAAGCACCGCCACCTCAGGTAACCCTCAACCTCCAGGATCCCTTCTTCCGGCTTACAGGACGCCACCCACGGCAAACGGGCGGTACTTCCTTTAGCTCTTCCCAGTGGGCACAGAGACCACAGCGGCAATGTGCCCAGTGGGAATTGAGCCCCCAGGGCCACGGCAAGGCAGGAAGTCTATTGAACAAAGGAACCAAGATCTTATGGTGGTTTAAAGTGTGTGCAAGTTTTGTTAAAATCAAATCATAAATGAAACTGCTATTGTGCAGATAAGACCAAAGTAGACAATTTGTGCCCTTTCAGGGGCCATGACTCTGGAACACATGATGGGATATGGGTGGTTCAACAAAGGAACCAAGATCCTTTGGTGCTTCAAGTTCAAGTTATGTGTAAATTCGGTTAAAATTATATCATAAACAAAAGTTATCATGCAGGCAAGACCAAAACAGCCAATTTTTGCCCTTTCAGGGGCCATAACTCTGGTACCCATGATGGGATATGGTTGGTTCAAGAAAGGAACCAAGTTCTTGTGGTGTTACAAATTGTGTGTAAGTTTAGTTAAAACAAATCATAAATGAAATAGCTATCATGCATACAAGACCAAAGTAGGTAATTTTTGGCCTTTCAGGGCCATAACTCCATAACACACGATGGGATATGGCTGGTTCAAGAAAGAAACGCAGATCTCATGGTAGTACAAGTTGTGTGCAAGTCTGGTTAAAATCAAATCATAAATGAAGATGCTATCATGCGGACTATACCAAAATAGGCAATTTTTGCCCTTTCCGGGGCCATAACTCTAACACATGATGGGATATGGCTGGTTCAAGAAAGAAACCCAGATTTCATGGTGGTACAAGTTGTGTGCAAGTCTGGTTAAAATCAAATCATAAATGAAGATGATATCGTGCGGATAACAAATTGTTTACTTACTGACAACGGACGAAATGTGATCACAAAAGCTCATCTTGTCACTATGTGACAGGTGAGCTAAAAATACAATACAAATAAACTGGTAAAGCAATGAAACAAAGAAACATAATAATGAAAATACAAACTGTTGCATGATGAAAAACATGCAGATTTGGCACATGGACCATATACATAGGAGTTGTGTAGACATATGAATGTTCAATGGCTATGAAAATGTGTACAATGAAACTTGTATTGAGCAACCATACAACACACCACTTTTAACTAAAAGTTGTTTAATGAAGAGGTTGTATAATGCAGGTTAAAAGTAATGTAGAAAGCCTTTTCTGGAGTTTATGTTTATGAGGAGTCTTGATCTTCTTTAACAACAAATGATTCGTAAATACAAGTTTGGAGCAGAAAGCCTTTTTTATATTTTGCACGACTTTTATCCTGCTTTTGACAACTAATGGTTCTTGAATGAATTTGTATTCAAAAGAAATACAACAGACAACAAGATGGGTTTATGGAAACCCTATGCCCCCCCCCTTCCCTAAGGCTGAGAAAATGGGCTCTATATGTCTGACATTGAATAAGCTGATCTTGTGCCATTTTTCATTAAGCAGGTCAAAGATCAAAGTCTTCTGAGAAGATGTAACTCTAAATGTCCAGCACAGAATAAACTGGTTTTGTGAATTTCATTAAGTAGGTCAAAGGTCAAGGTAAATTTCGTCTATTAAGATCATTTGAGAAGATACGACTCTATGTGTCTGACATTGAATAAGCTAGTTTTGTGCCATTTTTTCATTAAGTAGGTCAAAGATCAAGGGTCAAGATCATCTATCAAGATCATAGATCTGAGACATGAGATACACATGCTGTATATGTGAGAGTGAAAAAAGCTGGTTTTGTGCCATTTGTCATTAAGTAGGTCAAAGGTCAAGGTCATCTGTCAAGGTCAGCTGAGACATAAGATACACATGCTGTATTTGTTTGACATTGAATAAGCTGCTTTTTAAGTAGTTCAAATGTCAAGGTCATCTGTCAATGTCATCTGAGAAGATGCGGATGTATGAGATATATGTATGATATTGAAAAAGCTGGTTTTGTGCAATTTTTCATTAAATAGGTCAAAGGTCGAGATCAAGGTCAGGGTCAAGGTCATCTGAGACATTAGATACACATGCTGTATATGTTTGACATTGAATAAGCTGGTTTTGTGCCATTATTCATTAAGTAGGTCAAAGGTCAAGGTCATCTGAGAATATGCGGCTCCATGACATACACATGCATGTCAAATTTTAAGTCCCTATCTGTGCTTGTTTAAAAGTTATAGGCAATGTTACAGTTCCGTGATTTTGGTGATTTGACCTTAAAGAATGACCTTCATTTATGACCTGTCATGAATCATGGATGCACAGATACACATGCATGGCAAATATCAAGTACCTATATGTACTTGTTCAAAAGTTATGGGCAATATTAAAATTGGGGTATTTTGACCTATATTTGACCTTTGACCTTGAGGCATAACCTTCACGGTATCAAGTCACCACTCAAAATGTATTGCTCCTTCAGATACATATGAATGCTAAATATGAAGTCTCTATCTCTACTAGTTCAAAAGTTATGGCAAATGTTAAGGTTGCTGACAGACAGACAGACAGACAGGGCAAAAACAATATGCCCCCCCACCCCCATCTGATCTGGGGGGCATAAAAATTCAATAGAAATAAATTGGTAAAGCACTGAAACAAAGATACATAATAATGAAAATACAAACTATTGCATGACGAAAAACATGCATATTTGGTACATGGACTATATTCATAGGAGTTTTGTAGGCATATGAATTTTTAATGGCTATGAAAATGTGTACAATAAAACTTGTATTGAGCAACCATACAAAGCACCATCTTTAACTTAAAGTTGTATGATGAAGCAGTTGTATAATGCAGGTTAAAAGTAATGCGGAAAGCCTCTTCTGGAATTTCTGCAGTACTTTTTTCTGGTTTCAACAAGTAATGGTCCCTTAATACAAGTTTGACTGTATTAAAAAGAAAAACAACATACTAAAATACCATCCAATAAAGTGAAGAAGCACAACTCAAAGATACATAACAATGGAAAATGTCACTGTATTGCAAAGCAAAACACAATAATAAAATACCATCCAATAAAATGAAGAAGCACAACTCAAAGATACAAAACAATGGAAATTCTAACTGAAGAATTGGCATATATATAGGTTATAATATACACATTTTCAAAGGTGGGACAAATGTGTATTATAAAACCAAGTATCAAGCAACCACAAAAAGCAACACCTTTTCAGTTAAGAGGTTGTATACTGTAGAGCAAAAGTAATGCCGAAATCCTGTTCTGGAGTTTGTGCATTACTTTTGATCTGTTGTAGCAACATTTGTATACAGTGTTTGTTTTAGTTTGTACTATATGGTTGTTTAATTAAGGTTAAATGTATAACTGGCACATAGGCTGTTGGCATATGTATTTTCTATATAGTGAGGAAAATGTGTATAGTAAAAACTTGTATTAAGCAACCACAGAAAGCAGCACCTTTGAGTTAAGATGTTGTATAATGAAGATGTTGTTTACTGCAAATCAAAAGTAATGTAGGAAGCCCCTTCTGCAGTTTCTGCATTACTTTTGATCTGTTTCAGCAACATTTATCTACAGAGTTTGGTTTAATTTGTATTACATGGTTGTTTAATTCAGGTTCTATGTATATAAAAGAAGCATGACTGAAAATGTAATATGCAATGTAAAACAAGTGATGAAAGTTACAGAATGACATATTGTGTAAGAACCTTAAAAACGTATCAAAAATTACACAAATGTTTTGGACTAGAAATACTCATGGGCGGAACAGGAAATAGGTGAATTAGTATTATACGTATGTAGAATAACAATTACTGATTTTTAAGCTGTTGAAAGTAATAACTAAAACTTACAAGTATTAAGCTTACACAGTCTCAGTTATAGTCTGCAAACACGTGTTTAATTTTCTGGTTGGGGACTGAAACGTTTTGTGGGTTGGTATTTTGCATTACAAGTATGATTGCAATCAAACTGTATCAATTAATTTAACTATTTTATTAAAGCTACCGTTTTCATTCTAATTAACGTGCTCTTCCTAAACAAAAACTGTATATTCAACTGTTGTCATTTAATGGAGATCAGAAATATAGCAGAAAGCTCCTATAGGAGCTTTTTGAACTGGTTTTGATCTGCCTCAGATGAAAACATATTTAAATAGCTTAAGCTTCTATGTTTTATAGGTTTACAAGTACTGTGAAGATGCTATGTGCTGTGCACATTTATTAGAATGAAAGTGGGGTCATATCACTAAATGTGATTAATACCCCACATGGCACCCTTGAGTTGTGGGGCTTTACACACTAAGATCACCTAATGCCCCTAGATAGGTGCGTGAAGTTTCAAAGTAATAACATACACAGTTATTGAAATAATTGGAGGTTATATGTAAACTTTTGAGATTGTAAATTTTCCTTTTTTGGATGGTGATGTTCCTCGTGCGCCATTCTATGGCGTTTATATTTCGCAATTAATTCGATTTGCTAGAGTGTGTAGTCATGTAACTGACTTCAACACTCGTAATAAATTATTAACGGCTAAACTCCTTAATCAGGGTTATCGGTACCATAAACTACGCAAAGCCTTTTCAAAATTTTATAGACGCCATTCTGATTTAATTTCAAAATTCAATATTGGACTTAAATCTCTTCTGCAACAAGGTCTATCGGAACCCGAATTTTATGGTGACTTAGTATATAAATTCAGAAAAATATATAACCGCAATGACTTCAGCACCCAATTTTGTAAAATCATTCTGCGATATAAAAAGATTGGGTACAACATGGATATTATACGACAGACTGCATGCATGGTAGTTAACCCAATCACGGTTGGCAACTTTGCTTCCCTCTTTAATTGCACGCCGGTGGGTCAGGCCTCAGATTCTATGACAGCTCCAACGTAAAGGCTTATTGAAAATTAGAGAGATAATGCTGGTTGGTGCCTGATGCTCTGTCTCTGGTCGGGCTCATCGGAGTCTAACTGTTGGTTTTCTTTTGCTCCAGCATTTCAGTGGTTTCTTGCTGTCGAGTCCTCACCGTTGTCTCATCTCTGTGGTTCTTTGATTTTTGTGTTCACGGAGATGTTGCACTGATGAGTTAGGAGGCCTTCATGCGGACTGAACAAATTATTTGTCTAAATCGCGACGGAAGTAAGGGCGAGGATTGTGGCCACGTAAAATCGATTTAAGCCCCCCAGTGGAAATCTTCCACTGACCGTTCCAAGGCGGCTCTTCTGTGGCGATTTATTTATGTTGTTGTTTGTTACTTACTGTGTGTATCACTTGTGTCTTTTAGTTTTGGATGGCCATATGGCAATTTTGTGGGAAAGTAACTGTCCTTATGGCCTTCCTTTGTTTAGGTTTCCATTATGGTCTGGTCGCTTAATGTTTGTATTTCTTTCCCATTGGTGTCTTTTATGGGTGGAGTAAGTTAATTGTATCAATTCCTGATCTTTGTTTTACTTCTACTTTTAACCAGAATTCTAAGTCCGAAAAGGGGCATAAGTCAGTTAAAATTACTTCTAGAGTTATGGGACTTTACACACTAGTTCACCTAATGACCCTAGATAGGTGTCTGTGAAGTTTCAAAGTGATAACACAATTATTGAAATAATTTGAGGTTGCAGGTAACGTTTAACCAGAATCCCATGTCCGAAAAGGGGCATAATTCAGTTAAAATTAATTCTAGAGTTATGGGACTCTACACACTAGGTCACCTTATGACCCTAGATAGGTGTCTGTGAAGTTTCAAAGTAATAACATACACGGTTATTGAAATAATTGGAGGTTAGAGGTAAACTTTAACCGGAATTAATTAAGTCCGAAAAAGGGAATAATTCAGTTAAAAATTTATTCTAGAGTAATGGGACTTTACACACTAGGTCACCTAATGACCCTAGATAGGTGTGTGAAGTTTCAAAGTAATAACATACACGGTTATTGAAATAATAAGAGGTTGCAGGTAAACTTTAACTGGAATTCTCAGTCCGAAAAGGGGCATAATTCAGTGTGTGTGTGAAGTTTCAAAGTAATAACATACACAGTTATCAAAATAGTTGGCGGTTTGAGGTAAACTTTAACCAGAATTTTGCCACAAATGAACATCAACACACACAGACCGACCGACCAACACATTGACTCCTATATACCCCTTCTCAAACTTTGTTTGTGGGTGTAGAATTATATGGTAATTGATGAATTTGTTAATTTTAGCTAAGCCTTATAGTGCGATTAATTGTTGTCATTAATTTTTTTGAGAGACATCTGTCTCTTTGGTTGCTAATACAACTGGAGTTATGTCCAGGATTGGCATTATTGATCTGGAATGTCAAATTTGTGATAGCTATTGAGAAAGTGTTTCTAGCTTAATTTAATATTTGAAATAAGAACATCTCCGTTTAGTTTTTCTTAAAGTGACTCAACTTTGTTTGACCCATTACCTCATATGTTATATAAAGATTATGACATCATTTTCTATATTAAGTTTAAAATTGTGAATTTTTTTCAGAAAATAAATTTTTACTGTTGGAAAACTTTGAAAACATTATGTAAAATGGAGCAAATGCTCCTTAGGAGCAAATGCTTTATTTTTCATCATGTTTTGAAGTATAACATTTTCCAGAGGCGTCAAAATGCATCTCAATTAGTTAATGGGATAAGAGGAGATGCTGAGTACAGTTTGGGTACAAGAGCTCACTTTGAGCAAGTTACCTGGAAACTAAACCAACAACATGAACGTATTTAGTAAACAGTGAAAAGTTACTATTAAGCAATGTTGATTGAACTCTTTATACGAAATATAAAAAATGTACAGTGCAACTTTAAGGATGTAAAGTTTGGAAACTGGTTCGTTTTGTGATGTACAGTGAATCCTCGTTATAATAGAACTTATTTAACCGGCACCCTCATTGTCCGGCAGTATATTTTGAAGCCATTTAGAAACGACTGCAAAATAAATAGACGTATCTGTCACAAAGACATGCATTTGTTTGATATAGACCACTAGAAGTGTAGAAAGGTTTCCTAAGGGAGCCTTCTACACTTATTGTATTCTATATTAAACGATCACATAATTAGATCTGTTTAAAATTAGCTGAATGTATCTTTTTTATTTACTTTATTAGAACAGCATATTGGTTACAACATCGATATTTCTCATAACAACAATGCTGTTATAACGAGGGCTCACTGTACATGTACCAACACTGTGACTTTTTTGGAACTAGTAATTGAAATGTTCTGCAGATGGTAGTAAAATTTATAGTCTCTTCAATTTTGCCAATGTGTTGGTGTCCTTGAGAGGGCTTCTCGTAAAGCCAATCTTTACTGGCAGAGCGTCAAGCAGTTCTTTTTCTATCCTTGAGCTGTCATTTTGTTCCAATGCGTCAGTCTGGCTCATCAAGGTCTTCACCTGTGGGGTGAACAGTGTGACCATGGAGAGGTCATCGTTTTGTTGGATCCCAATAGAGCACATGATGGCGTGATCTTCTTCTCCATCAGGGTACTTTGTGTTGCATTTTGGGCAGGCATTATTGTTAAGCTTTTTATTGTAACACGCACTGCGTTTGCATGAACAGTATATATTAATGTTGCTAACAGCAACCACTTCACCTTCCTCTTCGTGCCTGTATGTTCCAGTTACCACAGGAACGGAGTCTTTGGGCAAGATATGTAAAACAATAATGTAAGGAGGTTGTAATGAGTTGCAAAAATCTTTGTCTTTGCGCTTATCTATGACTAATTATTTACACCCATGTAAACCCAAGTTTTACTACTTAACCCATACAATGCCAACCATGACAATTGGTTGGGGGGGGGGGGCGAAACGACTAGGGTTTGGGGGGCGAATCGACTAGGGGCCCAAATAGGCAACGAAACGACTAGGGGGGAACGACCAGGGAGGAATCGTATTGGGGGCGAAACGTCTTGTTACCGCGTAAATGACCAAAGCGCGTTTAGGTTTACCATGAATAAATTAATGCGCGTAAGTAGTAGTTCTGTTAATAAGAATATCCCAAACTAATCTCGGATTCGCAGCCTTGCTTCAAACAAAAGGTGATTTTTTAAGCAGTTTTGGGTTTTGTTCTATAAACATGCAATTCCAGATAGAATGGAAATCTTTTAAACAAGATGCGAAGAAAACTGCTGGTTTACCGACATACTTTGTGATTTCTGGAAATTATAGTCCGTTTCAGTGAGCATAGATAGCAGACTGTATCTCCGTCCTTTCGTGTAATTTTGAAGTGATTGGGTATTTGTAAAAAGTTTGCACTGACAGTCTAAGTTATTAACCAATGAGGACATCGTTTACTTGCAGACGTACAGAATTTTACAATGTAAGATTGTTTCTGATTGGTGAATAATTTAGAGCAAACTCAATTCTAGACAGCTGCCGCTGAAAAACAGACGGATCAAGATTGAGCGATTCCTTTGCTTTCTTGTCAGCACACTCATTGCCGACAATGCCAATATGGCTCGGAAGCCAACAAAATAAGATTTGGTGCGTTTTAGAAATTTCATGATATTTTTCGATCAGTTTTTGTATTTGAGCATTTTTAGATGATGAATGGTCTAAAGCCTTAAGCACAGATAGTGAATCAGAAAATATAATTGATTTTTGAAATGATGAAGAAATGATAAAATCTAAAGCTAGGTCTATTGCTTTGGCTTCAGCTTTAAAAATAGATGAACCATCTGGAAGGCGCAAGGTTTGGTGCGTATCTTTAGAAACATACGCACAACCAACTTTATCTCCTTCTTTGGAACCATCAATATAGACTTGCTGGTAATCATTGTAACGTGACTGCAGTACCTGAAAGTTTTTTTTGAGTAGCATTGGATTTTTTGCCATCATGTAAGTCAAACAGAATAGAAGGTTTTTTAATAGACCAAGACGGAACTTCGGTCGTTTAATGTTTTTGATTATTTTTAAGTTCGATACCTGAATATTCTAGCAGTGGTAAAATACGTAATCCAAAAGGTTTGATTGCTGTGGGTTTAGTTCTCTACAAATTCAGGTGGAAATCGGGAGTCCAACTGTTGTTTTTTTTTTTGCTCCTGCATTTCAGTGGTTTCTTGCTGTCGAGTCCCCACCGTTGTCTCACCTCTGTGGTTCTTTGATTATTTGTGTTCACGGAGATGTTGCACTGATGAGTTAGGAGGCATTCATGCGGACTGAACAAATTATTTGTCTAAATCGCGACGGAAGTAAGGGCGAGGATTGTGGCCCCGTAAAATCGATTTAAGCCCCCCAGTGGAAATCTTTCCACTGAACGTTCCAAGGCGGTTCTTCTGTTGCGATTTATTTTTGTTGTTGTTTGTTACTTACTGTGTGTATCACTCGTGTCTTTTTATTTTGGATGGTCATATGGCCATTTTGTGGGAAAGTAACTGTCCTTATGGCCTTCCTTTGTTTAGGTTTCCATTATGGTCTGGTCGCTCAATGTTTGTGTTTCTTTCCCTTTTGGTGTCTTTGGTGGGTGGAGTAAGTTAATTGTATCGATTCCTGATCTTTGTTTTACTTCTACTTTGGAACAACAGACTGTTGAATCGTATCAGTAGAGTCATCTGACTCTTCGTTCCGTTGACGTTTTTTTGTGTGGCGGTTAGTTTTTTATTTTTATTATTCGCCATGAGGAGAATAGTTTCATCCCAAGTGCTCTCCGCCCTCCTTGGAGCCCTACAAGGGAACTGCATAATGGAGTGGTTATCCGACTCGCAGGTGTCCGACTCGCAGGTGTGATGCACGTGAAATATACTCGCATAAACAAAATGCCTTCACGATTTGTCCGTTTGGCCACCGCCTTCTAGAGCCTTCTAGAGATAAAAAGACAGAAAAGGATAAGGTAAATGGGCATATGGTTGGTATTAGGAAAGATAAAAAACGAATGGAAAAGAAAGCAAAGAGGTATCTCTAAGGCTGGGCGCGACAAGCCGATTGACCGTGCCGGACCGCACGGCCACCTGTCTACACCGAAAAGCCAGGCCAAAGAGGCGTGTTGGGCACCTGAAGCACCGCCACCTCAGGTAACCCTCAACCTCCAGGATCCCTTCTTCCGGCTTACAGGACGCCACCCACGGTAAACGGGTGGTACTTCCTTTAGCTCTTCCCAATGGGCAAAGACCACAGCGGCAATGTGCCCAGTGGGAATTGAGCCCCCAGGGCCACGGCAATGATGATGATGATGATTTCGTGTTTAACGACGCGTCAACCCTCTTTGTGGGTCATAAGCGTCAAACGGTTGATGGTTAAACGGCATGAATAATTATGAGGATATTAAAAGTAAAAAGTCAGAATGATAATGTATAAAAATCTGAAACAGTTAAATCTTATGAAAAAGTCCAATTTCTTTTAAGAATAAAATAATATTATCAACAGGTACATCTCGAAACAGTTGTTGCAAAGTGTCAGCTTTGAAATATAAAATACGTGAGGGTGAAAAGTCAACACAGTCAATTAAGATATGTTTCACAGTGAATGGCTGATCACAACCTACACAAGAAGGCTGATCATCACCATTAAAAATATAAGAATGAGTAACTATAGTATGGCCGATGCGCAGTCGTGTTAATACTACGTCCTCTTTTCTGGAAAACTGTGGAGGAGAGCATTTTGTACTAACGACAGGTTTAATGGCATGGAGTTTGTTATTTATTGCACGGTCCCATTCGCCTTGCCATTCCGACAAGATGTATCTGTTGATAAATGGTTTAAAATTGTTAAAAGGAATTTTAAAAACAGATGGATCAAGATTGAGCGATTCCTTTGCTTTCTTGTCAGCATATTCATTGCCGACAATGCCAATATGGCTCGGAAGCCAACAAAACAAGATTTGGTGTGTTTTAGAAATTTCATGATGTTTTTCGATCAATTTTTGAATTTGAGGATTTTTAGATGATGAATGGTCTAAAGCCTTAAGCACAGAAAGTGAATCCGAAAATATAATTGCTTTTTGAATTGTTGAAGAACTGATAAAATCTAAAGCTAGGTCTATTGCTTTGGCTTCAGCTGTAAAAATAGATGAACCATCTGGAAGGCGCATGGTTTTGTGCGTATCTTTAGAAACATACGCACAGCCAACTTTATCTCCTTCTTTGGAACCATCAGTATAGACTTGCTGGTAATCATTGTAACGTGACTGCAGTACCTGAAAGTTTTGTTTGAGAAGTATTGGATTTGATTCGGATTTTTTTCCATCATGTAAGTCGAACAGAATAGAAGGTTGTTTAATACACCAAGATGGAACTTCGGCGGTTTCATGTTTTTGAATATTTTTAAGGTCGATACCTGAATTTTCCAGCAGTGGTAAAATACGTAATCCAAAAGGTTTGATTGCTGTGGGTTTTGTTTCATACTTATCTACAAATTGAGGTCGAAATGAAATTTTGGATGCCGGGTTAGATGGATTTGCAGCAAGTCTGATAGCATACTGAAGAGAAAGTTTCTCTCTGCGCGAGGTTAAAGATGGTTCACCTGCTTCTACATAAAGGCTTAATACGGGAGAAGTACGGAAGGCTCCCATGGCCAGACGAAGGCCTTGGTGATGGATAGTATCCAAGGATTTTAAATAGGACTTTCTGGCAGAACCATAAACAACAGACCCATAATCTAATTTAGATCTTATTAAAGACCGGTAAAGATGTAATAAAGTATACCGATCTGCTCCCCAACTTGTATGAGCTAAAACTTTCAAAAGATTCAAAGCTTTTAAGCATTTCGCTTTAAGATATTTAATATGTGGGATAAAAGATAACTTTTGATCAAATATGACCCCAAGAAATTTGGCTTCTTCAACAACAGGAATTTGTGATCCGTATAAAAACAGGGAAGGATGTTCGTGTTTCTTCCGTAGTTTACAAAAATGAACACACTGCGTTTTCGACTTGGAGAACTTGAAACCATTTTTATCAGTCCATTCTTCTATTCTTTTTAAATTTTGTTGTAACTTTCGTTCAATTGTTTTCATATTTTTTGAACGGTAACATATACAAAAATCATCAACATACAATGAACAATCCGTTTTGTCGTCCAAACATTGTACAATATTGTTTATTTTGATGTTAAATAGCGTAGTTGAAAGAATACTACCCTGTGGGACACCCTGTTCTTGATCATAGAAATCTGACAGGGTAGACCCCACACGCACCTGAAACATGCGCTCCCCTAAAAAGCTTTCAATAAAACTGGGAAGTTTTCCTCTTAAGCCAATGTTATGTAGATCTTTCAATATTCCATAACGCCATGTTGTATCATATGCTTTCTCCAAGTCGAAAAAGACAGCCACTACGTGTTCTTTGTTAATAAAAGCATCTCGTATAAATGTTTCTAGTCTTATTAAATTGTCATTGGTACTACGTTCCGAACGAAAGCCCGATTGATATTCTGAAATGAGGTTGTTGGACTCTAAGTACCAGACTAATCTCTTGTTTATCATTCTCTCCAATGTTTTACACAAACAACTTGTCAAAGCTATCGGACGATAATTTGTAGGTTCTGCATGATCTTTCCCTGGTTTCGGAATTGGTACAACTGTAGCTACACGCCAACTCTCAGGACAGACCCCCGTTTCCCAAATATTACTAAAGATATCTAAAAGTGTTGTAAGAGAACTTTTTGGCAGATGCTTAAGCATCTGATAATGAATTTCATCGGGGCCGGTTGCCGTATCATGTGATTTTTCAATGGCTTCAACGAGTTCGGATAAGTTAAATGGTGTGTTGTATTCTTCGTGATTAAGGGATTTGAAGTTAAGTTTTCTTTTCTCCTGGTCCTTTTTGAAATTTCTAAAAGTGTCAGAATAATTACGCGATGATGAATTTCTCAAAAATGTGTGACCAAGAGTATCTGAAATATCTTTTTTTGTTGAAGCTATTGTGTCAAATTCAGTATTTAAATGTGTAAAACTAGAAGACTTTGTTTTTCCTGAAATTTTTCGTACCATATCCCAAACCTTTTTAATGGGGGTTTTATAGTTCAATTTGGAGACATATTCTCTCCATGACTTTCGTTTGGAAGCTCGGATTGTTCGCCGAGCTTTAGCTCTAAAAACTTTTACGTCGTTGAGCTTTTCTGAAGTGGGATTTTTGCAGAACTTATTTAGAGCCTGTTTACGCTTTTTAATAGCTTCTTTACAGTCATTATTAAACCAAGGCTTGCTTTTCTTAGTATTTGTGGAGGTCTTTGGAATGCATTGTTCTGATATGTTAATAAGTGTATCTGTGAAATCAGAAACAATGTCAGATGATTCATTTAAGTGATCAACTGATAACTCTTCTTCACATAAATTATGGAATAATTCCCAGTCGGCTTTATTCATTTTCCATTTCTGGTTACAGTCTTCATCTGGTTCGTTTACGCTCTCTATTATAACAGGAAAGTGATCACTTCCGCACTGATCATCATGAACAGACCAGTCATAGTCCAAGAAGAGAGATGGGTGACACAAAGAGAGATCTAAAGAAGACAAATGACCTGTCGCAGGGTGAAGGTAAGTATAAGATTTATCATTCATCAAGCAAAGATCGTTCTTTGCAATAAAATCTTCGACAAGTGCTCCTCTGTTATTGACATCTTTACAGCCCCATAGAATATTGTGACCATTGAAGTCGCCAACTAAAAGATATGGCGATGGAAGTTGACTCAGCAATGAGTCAAGATGTTCGGGCTTTAAAGAAAATGAGGGTGGGATATATAGAGAGCAAACTGTAGTTTCTTTATCCAGAGAAACCGATACTGCTACAGCTTGAAGGTCGGTTTTTAATTTGATCTCTCTTTGTGGTAAACATGATTTAACAAAAATTGAGCTGCCACCAGATGGTTTGTTACCATCAGAATAGATATAGTTGTATGTATTGAAACCCCTGACATCTATGTTGTCATCAGTTTTTAAAAAAGTTTCTTGCAAACAAAACACCGATGGGGTTAGTAGCGAAATAAGTAATAAGAGTTCATTATAATTTGATTTAAGACCTCGACAATTCCATTGTATTATTTTGTGTTTTAAATCCATTTTAAGGAGAGATATTTAAAGACTAGAAACTATTATGGAGGTGTAATTGGTGATATAGATCTGCTACCACCAGCTCGTGGTGTGGCAGACCTCGATCTGTTATTGCCACTTGGTGATGATGGAGTTTCAGTCAACTCCATATCACTGTCACTCAAAGATCCGAATCTGTTCTGAAATTTTATATTGTCTCTTTCCATTTTTCGTTGTCTGTCTGTTTGTCTTTGAGACAATTGATGTTTTTTTATCGGATCTTGCGACCCCTTATTAGTTCGACCTGGGTCGGGTTTCTCTTTTACATTCGGCGCTGGCCTCGGTACGGTCGCTGTCGACCGATCCGAAGCAACCTGGATTGCGCCTTTTGATAAATTGGTTGAACTTTGTGGTGCTGGAGTGGATTTACTCCATGCACCAGACTTTTTCAGTTCAGCAATGTATGATTCAGCAGTCTGTGTTGCGGAGCTGGTAGATTTTACACCAGCACCCTTTGTGATGCTGGCGAAACTGGTGGTTGGTGTTATGTATCGCTCTTCGACAATCTTCCGCGCTTCTGGGAATGTTATCCCCCTTTGGTATTTGACGGTAAGTATTTCTTTTTCTTTTTTCCACGCCGGACAGTCTCGGGAGAAAACAGCATGTTTGCCATCACAATTTACGCATTTGGGTTCATTTTTGCAGTTGAGGTGATTATCAACATGCTTTTCTTCACCACAATTAGGACAGAGTTTTTTTCTCTGACATCTGCTTTCGTGATGGCCAAAAGCCTGACAAGAGTAACATCTAAGAGGGTTTGGGATGTATACCTCTACGTTAATGGAAAGATATGCTACTTTGATTTTCTTGGGTAGAATTGGTGTATTAAAAGTCAACACATAAGTTGCTGTTGGTTTTAGTACACCATTTCTACGAACTTGAATGTTACGAACACCAACAACTCCCTGATCCTTAAGGTTATCGACTATCTCTTCATCTGAGCAAGGACGCAGTTCTGGACTGCGAATCACTCCCTTAGATGAATTGAGCGTGTTATGTAAAGCGACTTTAACTTTTAGATCAAAGAGTTTGTTGGTGTTTAGCAGGCTTACCACTTGCTGTTTTTTCTCGACTTCCAAGAGAAGATCACCCGATTTGAGTTGTTTTATACTCTTAGGGTGTCCGGCAATGGAGAGAATACTTTTCTCGATGACGAAGGGGGAAAGGCTAGATACAGTTCGTGTATCGTCAAGTGACGTAACGACCAAGAAACGCGGAACATTGTCAAAATTTGGTTCAGCAGACTGCTGACTAGATTGTTGACTTGACTGCTGACTGGATTGTTGACTGTGTTCATCCGATTCGGATGAATCTTCTTGTTTTTTACGTTTAGGTGCGTTGTGGTTAGGTGATTTGCGGTTAGGTGATTTGCGGTTATGTTTTTTTCCAGGAGCCATAAGAAAAAAATTCTAGTTTCGTCCCAAGTGCTCTCCGCCCTCCGTGGAGCCCTACAAGGGAACACCATACTGGAGTGGTTATCCAACTCGCAGATGTTAGAGATACACGTGAGATATACTCGTATAAACAAAATGCCTACACGATTGATCCGTTAAGCCACCGCCTTCTAGAGATAAAAAGACAGAAAAGGGTAAGGTAAATGGGCATATGGTTGGTATCAGGAAAGATACAAAAAGAGTTGAAGAGAAAGCAAAGCGGTATCTCTAGGGCTCGGCGTGACCAGCCGATTGACCGTGCCGGACCGCACGGCCACCCGTCTACACCGAAAAGCCAGGCCAAAGAGGCGTGTTGGGCACCTGAAGCACCGCCACCTCAGGTAACCCTCAACCTCCAGGATCCCTTCTTCCGGCTTACAGGACGCCACCCACGGCAAACGGGTGGTACTTCCTTTAGCTCTTCCCAGTGGGCACATTGACCACAGCAGCAACGTGCCCAGTGGGAATTGAGCCCCCAGGGCCACGGCAAGGCAGGAAGTCTAATACCTGGGGGAGGGCCACGGCAAGGCAGGAAGTCTAATAACTGGGGGATAAGCAAGTCAAGACTAAAAGCTTGAACGATTTTGAAAATCGGTGAGGGCAGCTGATTTATAGTAGAGTTAGCATGTCATCCCCTTGTCCTCCAATAAATCCTTCAGGAAAGGTTTGCACTTCCTGAAACTTTGAATCTGTTAGCTCAGGTGAGCGATACAGGACCATCTTCGTCCTCTTGTTTGTTGAAAAGCGTGCAGCAAAGGTGCAAAAATTACAGGTTAATAAATGCTCCGTCTTTGGTCGGGCCCCTCGGAGTCTAACTTGGTTTTCTTTCGCCCCATGCTGTCGAGTCCTCAACCTTGTTTCATCTCAGTAGTTTTTTATTTGTATGTTCTCGGAGATTTTACACTGATGAGTTAGGAAGCCTTCATGCGGACTAAACAAAATTAGTGTATACCGCGACAGAGGTAAGGGCGAGGATTATGGCCATGTAAAATCGATTTAAGCCCCCCAGTGGAATTCTTTCCACTGACCTTTCCTAGGCGGTTCTTCTGTGGCGGTTTATTTGTGTTGTTGTTTGTTACTACTTACTGAGTGTATCACTTGTGTCTTTTTATTTTGGATGGCCATTTGGCCATTTTGTGGGAAAGTAACTGTCCTTATGGCCATCCTTTGTTTAGGTTTCCATTATGGTCTGGTCGCTTCAGGTTTGTGTTTCTTTCCCACTGGTGTCTTTGATGGGTGGAGTAAGTTAATTGTATCGATTCCTGATCTTTGTTTTACTTCTACTTTGGTTGTGATTAGAGGCAATATGACTGCTCAGTTGTACAGGGACACTGTGCTTGCCCCTGTAGTTATCCTATTCATCAACCAACGCCGTGGACACACTGTATTCCAACATGACAATGCCCGTCCGCAACCCAGTTCCTTGCCGCTAATAATATCGATGTAATGTAATGGCCGGCGCTATCAGCTCATCTGTCGCGTACCGAACAGATTTGGGAGGAGTTAGACAGGTGTGTTCGGAATCGCCAAAACCCTCCCCAAACATTAGCCCACTTACAGCAAGCACTCGTCCAAGAATGGGGGAATCTTCCTCGGAGAGTCGTCCGCCAGTACATTCGTTCAATGCCTAGCAGGTGTAATGCGGTAATAGACACTCAAGGTGGCCATAGATATTGACAGATTGTCTGAAAATTTTTCAGTACCCCACGTTGCTTTGTGTGATTTTGGAAAACCTAAGCCAGGCAGGAATGAACTGTAACTGTCAAAATGTTCACAATTGAATGCTGATTATTTAATAATAGTTTTTGTTTTTCTGAAGCATTCGTGTGATAAGAAAATAAACTACATATGACATGTTGCTTCATAAGTTTGGCTCAGTATATATTGGGTGATAAATAACCGAACGGATAGGTTAAGCTAACAGGTTAATTCATGTGATGCAGTCACTTATTAGGGATTATCCTAGTGCAACTTTGGGGCCCTTAATCAGCCCCTATTTTACCCAATTTAGAGACGCATATTCCCAAATTTTATCACAAATTTCTCAATTTCTGTTGAACTACATTTTGATAAAAAAATCATGAAAATTGGACCAAAAAATGACAAAAGTTCCAGCTGATTTTAAGTCCCAACTATAAAAATTAGCGAGCTGTTTTTCCCCAAACCCAGCAGGCCCAGGACCCTGATTCTGAAGAGTAGGAAAATCTTTGCTTATATTTGAGGTAAACTTATAACCATGACAGAAGGTAGGGGACGTTTGAAAGAATCAATATCTCATTGTATAGATCAGGTGTATGATTTACTGTGTGATATATCAATAATCACTGGGTCATTTGTAACCCAAGTACCTAGTGAGATCACTTCGCTTATGCTTATGACATTAACAACTGACCTGATATAATATATCACTTCCAAAGCTAATCGGTTTCTTAAACAAAACCCAAATAAAAATCCTGGATACCCATTTGATAATGACATTCTTGCATATTGAACTTTTGGATTCTGAACATTCTGTTCTTCGAAATAACCAAAGCAGGTTTGTATTCTCAACTGAAAGATCCTATTATTAAGCGTCTGTCAAGTTCTAAGGTTAAACTGAAGTAGTACTTACAAATATTAGCTATTCAGTTCCATTTACGTGGGAAATTAAACATTAGATACTGCAGTGGCCCATTTATTTCTTTAAATACCCAATTGAAGTTGAATATAATGTGATACCCAATTCCAATCAAAAGCTTATCTTTCTCTGCCAACTGTATGGACAGGGTTTTCCCTTTACAAGTCAGCAACACATCAGGTATAAAGAACCTGTATAATTCAAGTGAGGCAGGATAGGCCAAAGCAATACTGTACAAACAAAGGGACCATTATCAACATGGCAGTGACACATTTTTGTCTTTTTAGCTTGTAAGGAAACAATGGTGATTAACAGTGAATCCTTATCAAATTTTAAGGCTCTCTTAAGCTGTCATCTATGTCATGTTGTGCATAATCAGGTTGGTTTTGCATTGGCTCATCAACAACATGGAATTAAAAATGGAATCGGAACACTCCAAGCAACATCTAATGAACAGTTTACATCAAAACAAAAGAAGGGATAAAAAAAACTGACATGTCCCCGAAAAATTTCCATTTGTTCCCTAAAATGAAATTTAAAAGGGGGACAAATGTTCCCTAAATAAAAACTTCGTACAGTGTATAATTTCGGTACATAGTATAATCAAGTCAGACTGTGTCCTTGTTTCCTTTTTGCTATGCCTATGTATGAAAAAGTAAGGTAAGGGTACTACTAAAATATAAATTTGTAAGATAAGTGAAATGCTACTGATTATAATATCAGACTAAATTTCTGCAACATGTCCAAAAATGGCATATAATCAATTTATTTCCTAATTTTATTAACATGTTAAACCGGCCCCGATAGCTCAGTTGGTAGAGTGTCCGCTCCGGGGAACGGGAGGTCTCGGGTTCGATCCCGGGCCGCGACATACCAAAGTCGTTAAAAATGGTACTAGCTGCTCCTCGTTTGGCACTCAGATTTACGGGGTAGAGCTAGGACTGGTCGATCCAGTGTCAGGATAATGTGACTGGGTGTGGTATCATGTAATGTGTCTGGGACATGATACTTCAGTGAGACAGCACTATAAACGTGAGCATTGAGCTCCCTGTCGCAACCAGACACCGTCGTGATATGACTAAAAATTGTTGCAAGCGACGTTAAACCCGAATTCACACACACACACACACACACACACACACACATTAACAAGTTAAATTTTGGATAATTACGGGGGAAAAACCATCTTGTAACGTGATTTCAGCTAGGCAGGTGTTATTTCGTTTTGTTTTTTTTTTTGGCAAAATAAAATACATTTAAAAAATATTCATAATGTGTGCTTATACTTGTACAATATATACAATATAACCATGGAGTTTACTATGACAATATAAAGTACAATATACCTCACAAATTTGGAACCTTAATAAGAAAACATGACATATAAATACTATTAATTGGTTTCGTCATTAATCCAATTTGCTACGAACATTCCAGAACCATACTTAAGAGTTTGTTAAACAAGGAATGTTCCCACCTCACCCCCGCATACAAATAAATACAAGTTTATAACTTCATACAAACTACTTGCACAGTGTCTTAAACTTTGATTGAAACCTCTCTAAGTCTATCAAGTGCCTGCAGTCTATCACAGTTTCAGGCACCAGCATCTGTACTGAATTATTATCATTTCAGAATGGCTACCAACTTGGACACACTAATGAAGCAACAGAATAAAGCTGGGCCATATCAGAAAAGTGTACGTCCATTGGTGACTGGTTTCCACCCTGCAGTAGAGTACCAGTCAGATGGACAGACGAAGAAAGCCATCAACTGTGTAGTCGCAGATAATACAAGGGCTGCAAAAGTGACCGTTTTTGATGAGGCCAAGTTTGCAAGGTGTAAGGACGGAACAAGTCTTTTACTCAGAAACTTCATTGTGAAGCCGGAAACCCAAAGTTTGACCGTGATTAGCAGGTCACAGGTCTTCCCTTCAACACCTGTGGAGTCCACTATCCTGGATGAGGCCAGAAGACTGTTTTGTCCCCCTCCAGCAAAAGTAACTAGCATTGTAAAAGCATTGGCATCACCAGTCAAGACAAAAGTGTCCATCATGGGCCAAATTATGAAGGTAAGAATTTTTACTTGTTGCAGTTGTTCTGATCCCCATATGGACTGGCAACAGTCCTTTGAGGATATTTACTATTGATTACAATATTCATTAGACTGTGGAGTGGACATGATACTCAGTAACTGTTAAGGCTGACAATTAATTAGTCGATCGATACATTCCACAACAATAATTATCATTTCTTTGGTCTTGGATCGTTTCGCCCGTGAGTTGTTTCGCCCGTGAGTCGTTTCGCACTGATTAGGTGGGTCGTTTCGCCCTTATTTTTTCAAGCCCTATTGATTGAGGTTATGTTTGTTTTGGTAGGTAAAGGGTTGATGTGGGTATTGGGAGTTCCGGAAAACATGGTTTTGCCCTCGTGTGGTGCAACTGGACGACCTACTGACGGCTTCTACGTCAAGTTTGAGCAACTGAGCTACCACCTTTTCGAGAAAGATATTCGAGCTCACATTTTATAGAAATTTTGACTTATCACTCTAGCAGCTACATTTATTGATGGATTTTAATGTAGCTTCACACAATTGTTGGGTATGATAATATATGAAGCAAGTTTGACTTTCTGAGTTCTGAGATTCAGTCAAGGTCACTGTGGCTTTTTTTTTAGAAAAACGTTTTCGTGGCTGTAGCTAGCACCTAGATGTTTCAGTGGATTTTGATGTAACTTCACATAAATGTTAGGTATGACAATCTCAACCAAGATCAACATTCAGGGTTTTGGCCTGAAGGTCACTTTCTATTTTTAGAACTACCTTGTTAAGTCTTATGGTTCGATTTTGCTCAAATGAACATGATAACCACCCGAGCTAAAACATCCAAACCCTAAAACATCTAGGGCCGATTGCATAACAAAAGTTTAAATTAGTCAAGGGTAACCTCTAGTTTAAATCTGGTTTGCATAATAAAAGTTGAGCTCTAGTTTAGCTAGGCCCAGTCTTGCTATCCGGGTGTTAACTATCATTGAGTTAAGTAAGTCTAACCTAGTGGAATACTAAATTGAAGGGTCATTTTCTCTAATACACCGGTGGTTGTCATAACAACGTTTGAAGTTACAAGACATCACATTTTTGTACGTGTATTGATGTAAACATGTCAAGCAAACTTTACAGAGTTCGATAAGAACACGTTATTAGGCTTAATTGAGCCACAAATAGTAATAATTGACAGCGAGAAGAACGATTTAAGAACCCTACAATCCAGGGCAAAGATATGGGAAACTATATCCAAGGAATTCAACAGTGCTACTGCTATTCGGGTGCAATCCCCGAGCTGAAGGACTTGTACAAGAGATTTAAAGTGGATGCAAAGAAACAATTCACAGAGTACAACAAGCAGATTCGATGTACAGGTGGAGGGGAAAAGCCGAAAAGCCCGGATAAACTAAGTAAAATGGTATTCAGCATTATTCCACAAGACTTTGTGCCATACGACAACCAATTTGATGACGACAACAATAGTCAAGGATCACAGAGTCTCGATAGGTATGATGCCTTCCAGTATTTGTTTTTAAACTTCCGCAAGTACATGTCTGTCTGTCTTTCTGTTTTTCTGTCCGTCCTGCTGTTGATATATCTGTTTAATACTCGACATTTTTGTCGCACCTGCTGGCATGGTGCGACATAGGCGTCCGCTTTTCCGTCCGTGCGTTTGTGCGTCCGTCCGTCAACAATTATGTGGACCCTTGCGATGTGCGTCCGTCCGTCAACAATTATGTGGACCCTTGCGATATCATCAACTATAGATGCTGGAACCATCAAACCTTGCACAGTGTGTCTCCTCGACATGCCCACTCACCACGCACCTTGACCCGGTGACCTTGACCTATATTTCACGCTCCAGTGACTGACAGATTTTACGTCGACCGGTTGCGATCTCATCAACTATACATGCCTGAACCGTCAAACCTTGCATAATGCTTCTCCTCGACATGCCCACTAACCACACACCTTGAAGCTCCTGCCCATAGGGGCTTGAAGAAATATATGGGCTACATGATGCTTCCACGCAGAGCTGAATCCGGCCCGCACACTAGTACTGGTAAACCGCTTAGAGGATCTAAGCCTGTCCAGGAACGCGGTGCGAGGCGGACCGTCCATGCTAACAAACCCTATTGGTTTCATTGGGCTTGAGATGTCATTTCATCTCAATGTCGGGTAAAAATCCCACAAAATTGGAAGCAACGTCTCCAAAATGACCTTTACAGTGTTGACGGGGACGTAAAACCTCACATCAAACAAAACAAAAAACCACACACCTTGACCCGGTGATCTTGACCTATATTTCATGTCCCAGTGACTTTTATAGATTTGACTTCGACTCTAATGATCTCAGCAACTGTAATGTACTAATGCAGTCCCATTGACCTTGCCCCGAGCAGGTGCGACACCGCATTCCGCGGAATTCTTGTATTAGACTGATGTTCATCAGTGCCCTATCCTTAAGTGTGATATTCGCAGTTCCCGAGCCATTTCCCCTGATATATGTTTGCCATTTAGATAAATGCAGCATCTTGTGGCTCGAACTTCTTTTACCTTCTCAAAGGAATAAAATGCAACTTGACACATGTGATAAGTATGAAGTGTGTAGTTGTGAATGGCACATAAATGTTCACCCACAAAGCAGTCATGTGCACATTTCATCAGTAAAGTGGATTTTTCCTGTGACAAATGCCACTGTGGTGGTATAAATCGGGTTTACTGATAGCTCTTGTTTGAAATGATGATTGACCAACGGGAACAATGTATAGTTGATAAGTCAATTAAACTTGTTCTTTCAGGCAGAGGGACCCCCAGGTATTAGACTTTCTGCCTTGCCGTGGCCCTGGGGGCTCAATTCCCACTGGGCACATTGCCGCTGTGGTCTCTGTGCCCACTGGGAAGAGCTAAAGGAAGTACCACCTGTTTGTCGTGGATGGCGTCCTGTAAGCCGGAAGAAGGGAACCTGGAGGTTGAGGGGAACCTGGAGGTTGAGGGTTACCTAAGGTGGCGGTGCTTCAGGTGCCCAACATGCCTCTTTGGCCTGGCTTTTCGGTGTAGACGGGTGGCCGTGCAGTCCGGCGCGGTCAATCGGCTGGTCACGCCGAGTCCTAGAGATACCGCTTTGCTTTCTCTTCAATTCTTTTTGTATCTTTCCTGATACCAACCATATGTTCATTTACCTTACCCTTTTCTGTCTTTTTATCTCTAGAAGGCGTAGGCTAAACGGATCAATCGTGTAGGCATTTTGTTTATACAAGTATATCTCACGTGTATCTCTAACACCAGCGAGTTGGATAACCACTCCATTATGGTGGAGGGCGGAGAGAACTTGTGACGAAACTAGGATTTTTTTTCTTTTGGCTAATGGAAAAAAAACATAACCGCAACCACGCACATAACCGCAACGCATCTAAACGTAAGAAAGACGAGGATTCATCCGAATCGGATGAACACAATCAACAATCCAGTCAGTAATCTAGTGAGCAATCTAGTCAGCAGTCTGCTGAACCAAATCTCAACAATGTTCCGCGTCTCTTGGTAATCACGTCGCTTGATGATACACGGACTGTATCTAGCCTTTTCCCCTTTGTCATCGAGAAAAGTATTCTTTCCACTGCCGGACACCCTTAGAGTATAAAACAACTCAAATCGGGTGATCTTCTCTTGGAAGTCGAGAGAAAACAGCAAGTGGTAAGCCTGCTAAACACCAACAAACTCTTTGATCTGAAAGTTAAAGTCTCGTTACATAACACGCTCAATTCATCTAATGGAGTGATTCGCAGCCCAGAACTGCGTCCTTGTTCAGATGAAGAGATAGTCGATAACTTGAAGGATCAGGGAGTTGTTGGTGTTCGTAACATTAACGTCCGTAGAAATGGTGTATTAAAACCAACAGCAACTTATGTGTTGACTTTTAATACACCAATTCTACCAAAGAAAATCAAAGTAGCATATCTTTCCATTAACGTAGAGGTATACACCCCAAACCCTCTTAGATGTTACTCTTGTCAGGCTTTTGGCCATCACAAAAGCAGATGTCAGAGAAAAAAACTTTGTCCAAATTGTGGCGAATAAAAGCATGTTGATAATCACCTCAACTGCAAAAATGAACCAAAATGCGTAAATTGTGATGGCAAATATGCTGTTTTCTCCCGAGACTGTCCGGCGTGGAAAAAAGAAAAAGAAATACTCACCGTCAAATACCAAAGGGGGATAACATTCCCAGAAGCGCGGAAAATTGTCGAAGAGCGATACATAACACCAACCACCAGTTTCGCCAGTATCACAAAGGGTGCTGGTGCAAAATGTAACAGCTCCGCAACACAGACTGCTGAATCATACATAGCTGAACTGAAAAAATCTGGTGCATGGAGTAAACCCACTCCAGCACCACAAAGTTCAACCAATTTATCAAATGGCGCAATCCAGGTTGCTGCGGATCGGTCGACAGCGACCGTACCGAAGCCAGCGCCGAATGTAAAAGAGAAACCCGACTCGGGTCGAACATATAAGGGATCGGAAGATCCTATCAAAAAACATCAATTGTCTCAAAGACAGACAGACAAACAGTGTATAATGGAAAGAGACAATATTAAATTTCAGAACAGATTCGGATCTTTGAGTGGTAGTGATATGGAGTTCACTGAAACTCCATCATCACAGAGTGGCAATAACAGATCGAGGTCAACAACACAACGAGTAGGTGGTAGCAGATCTATATCACCAATTGCAGCTCCATAATAGTTTCTAGTCTTAATTAGTGGTTGCGGTTATTTTTTGTTCCATTAGGCATAAGGAAAAAATTCTAGTTTCGTCCCAAGTGCTCTCCGCCCTCCGTCGAGCCCTACAAGGGAACACCATAATGGAGTGTTATCCAACTCGCAGGTGTTCGAGATACACTTGACATATACTCGTATAAACAAAATGCTTTCACGATTGATCCGTTTAGCCACCGCCTTCTAGAGATAAAAAGACAGAAAAGGGTAAGGTAAATGGGCATATGGTTGGTATCAGGAAAGATACAAAAAGAGTTGAAGAGAAACAAAGCGGTATCTCTAGGGCTCGGCGTGACCAGCCGATTGACCGTGCCGGACCGCACGGCCCCCGTCTAGACCGGAAAGCCAGGCCAAAGAGGCGTGTTGGGTACCTGAACCACCGCCACCCCAGGTAACCCTCAACCTACAGGATCCCTTCTTCCGGCTTACAGGACGCTACCCACGGCAAACGGGTGGTATTTCCTTTAACTCTTCCCAGTGGGCACAGAGACCACAGCGGCAATGTGCCCAGTGGGAATTGAACCCCCAGGGCCACGGCAAGGCAGGAAGTCTAATACCTGGGGGCTTTCTTTGCTTTAGGATGTGGAAACAATTTACCTAACTAAAAGCATAATGCCTAGCTTATCACGACACAAACTACCCCCGCCCATAGGGGCTTGAAGAAATATATGGGCTGCATGATGCTTCCACGCAGAGCTGAATCCGGCCTGCACACTAGTACTGGTAAACAGCTTAGAGGATCTAAGCCTGTCCAGGAACCGCGGTGCGAGGCGGACCGTCCATGCTAATAAACCCTATTGGTTTCATTGGGCGACAGGGCTTGAGATGTCATTTCATCTCAATGTCGGGTAAAAGTCCCACAAAATTGGAAGCAACGTCTCCAAAATGACCTTTACAGTGTTGACGGGGACGTTAAACCTCAAATCAAACAAACAAAATCACGACACAAAGCGGAAAAGTCCGATTTATAAACTAAAAGACTGCATAGACAGTGGATGAGATGAAGATGATTTCGTGTTTAACAACGCGTCAACCCTCTTTGTGGGTCATAAGCGTCAAACGGTTAATGGTTAAACGGCATGAATAATTATGATGATATTAAAAGTAAAAAGTCAGAATGATGATGTATAAAAATCTGAAACAGTTAAATCTTATGAAAAAGTCCAATTTCTTTTAAGAATAAAATAATATTATCAACAGGTACATCTCGAAACAGTTGTTGCAAAGTGTCAGCTTTGAAATATAAAATACGTGAGGGTGAAAAGTCAACACAGTCAATTAAGATATGTTTCACAGTGAATGGCTGATCACAACCTACACAAGAAGGCTGATCATCACCATTAAAAATATAAGAATGAGTAACTCTAGTATAGCCGATGCGCAGTCGTGTAAATACTACGTCCTCTTTCCTGGAAAACTGTGGAGGAGAGCATTTTGTACTAACGACAGGTTTAATGGCATGGAGTTTGTTATTTATTGCACGGAACAATTCGCCTTGCAATTCCGACAAGATGTATCTGTTGATAAATGGTTTAAAATTATTAAAGGGAATTTTAAAAACAGATGGATCAAGATTGAGCGATTCCTTTGCTTTCTTGTCAGCATATTCATTGCCGACAATGCCAATATGGCTCGGAAGCCAACAAAACAAGATTTGGTGTGTTTTAGAAATGTCATGATGTTTTTCGATCAATTTTTGAATTTGAGGATTTTTAGATGATGAATGGTCTAAAGCCTTAAGCACAGAAAGTGAATCAGAAAATATAATTGCTTTTTGAATTGTTGAAGAACTGATAAAATCTAAAGCTAGGTCTATTGCTTTGGCTTCAGCTGTAAAAACAGATGAACCATCTGGACGCACAACCAACTTTATCTCCTTCTTTGGAACCATCAGTATAGACTTGCTGGTAATCATTGTAACGTGACTGCAGTACCTGAAAGTTTTGTTTGAGAAGTATCGGATTTGATTCGGATTTTTTGCCATCATGTAAGTCGAACAGAATAGAAGGTTTTTTAATACACCAAGATGGAACTTCGGCCGTTTCATGTTTTTGAATATTTTTAAGGTCGATACCTGAATTTTCTAGCAGTGGTAAAATACGTAATCCAAAAGGTTTGATTGCTGTGGGGTTTGTTTCATACTTATCTACAAATTGAGGTGGAAATGAAATTTTGGATGCCGGGTTAAGATGGATTTGCAGCAAGTCTTATAGCATACTGAAGAGAAAGTTTCTCTCTACGCGAAGTTAAAGATGGTTCACCTGCTTCTACATAAAGGCTTAATACGGGAGAAGTACGGAAGGCTCCCATAGCCAGACGAAGGCCTTGGTGATGGACGGTATCCAAGGATTTTAAATAGGACTTTCTGGCAGAACCATAAACAACAGACCCATAATCTAATTTAGATCTTATTAAAGACCGGTAAAGATGTAATAAAGTATACCGATCTGCTCCCCAACTTGAATGAGCTAAAACTTTCAAAAGATTCAAAGCTTTTAAGCATTTCGCTTTAAGATATTTAATATGGGGAATAAAAGATAACTTTTGGTCAAATATGACCCCAAGAAATTTGGCTTCTTCAACAACAGGAATTTGTAATCCGTATAAGAACAGGGAAGGATGGTCGTGTTTCTTCCGTAGCTTACAAAAATGAACACGCTGCGTTTTCGACTTGTAGAACTTGAAACCATTTTTATCAGTCCATTCTTCTATTCGTTTTAAATTTTGTTGTAACTTTCGTTCAATTGTTTTCATGTTTTTTTAACGGTAACATATACAAAAATCATCAACATACAATGAACAGTCTGTTTTGTCGTCCAAACATTGTACAATATTATTTATTTTGATGTTAAATAGTGTAGTTGAGAGAATACTACCCTGTGGGACACCCTGCTCTTGTGCATAGAGATCTGACAGGGTAGATCCCACGCAGACTTGAAATACACGCTCACCTAAAAAACTTTGAATTAAACTGGGAAGTTTTCCCCTTAAGCCGAGGTTATGGAGATCTCTCAATATTCCATAACGCCACGTGGTATCATATGCTTTCTCCAAGTCGAAAAAGACAGCTACTACGTGTTCTTTGTTAATAAAAGAATCTCGTATAAATGTTTCTAGTCTTATTAAATTGTCGTTGGTACTACGTTCCGAACGAAAACCTGACTGTCATTCTGAAATGAGGTTGTTGGACTCTAAGTACCAGACTAATCTCTTGTTTATCATTCTCTCCAATGTTTTACACAAACAACTTGTCAAAGCTATCGGTCGATAATTCGTAGGTTCTGCATGATCTTTCCCTGGTTTTGGAATTGGTACAACTGTAGCAAAACGCCAGCTCTCAGGACAGACCCCGGTTTCCCAAATATTATTAAAGATATCTCAAAGTGTTGAAAGACAACTTTTTGGCAGATGCTTAAGCATCTGATAATGGATTTCATCGGGGCCGGTTGCTGTATCGTGTGATTTTTTCAATGGCTTACACTAGTTCGGATAAGTTAAAAGGTTTGTTGTATTCTTCGTGATTGTGGGATTTGAAGTTAAGATTTCTTTTCTCTTGGTCCTTTTGGAAATTTCTAAAAGTGTCAGAATAATTTCGCGGTGATGATTTGCTCAAAAATGTGCTACTCAGATGGATAGAACTGCACTGCATGGTGATGCGAATGCTGGCACAAAAATGCAGAAGATAAAAGAAAGTTGGACATGATGTTTACCATGATTAATCATAAATTAGACGAAATTTTGTTACAAATGATGTGCAAAGAAACTCGGGCGAAACAAAAATTTGAAGCGGTAACGTGGATATTCGATAGAAGACATTTCAGCATATTGTCTGTTCCTATCTGTTACACTAACGTTCTTTTTTATTACTGTTTCAGATGGATAGAACTGTAATGCATGGTGATGCGAATGCTGGCACAAAATACAGAAGAGAAAAGAAAGTTGGACATGATGTTTACCTTGATTCATATGGTCTATTCTAATCTGTTACACTAACGTTCTTATTTTTTACTGTTTCAGATGGATAGAACTGCAATGCATGGTGATGCGAATGCTGGCACAAAATGCAGAATAGAAAAGAAAGTTGTACATCATAGTGTAGATTATATTTTCTTGTCCTTTGGGATCATTGATTCCATTGTGGAATTTTGAAAATATCTGAGGGTCACTGATGAGGCCTTATTGGCCGAAACTAGCTAGTCTGACCCAGAAAACATGTACACTCCATATTTTTTCAGTTCTGTGGTGTATTCCTTGCTTCCAAAGGATAACCCTTTAATAGAACATATTGGACATGATGTTTGCCATGATTAATCATAAATTAGACGAACTTTTGTTATAAATGATGTGCACAGAAACAAAATGTTACTGCCGCTATTGGAAGGTTCCCGTGGTTGTTGTTGTTGTTTCCAGTTTCCCCGTGTCACGGGTCGTCAGCTGGTAGGGTCCCAGGGAACGAATCCATTTTGGCCCTACACCGTAGCCGTTCGGTGGTATCCCCATTCCACGTTGCCGGTGAATGGGGAGTCCATCGCTCGGCTCCAGCCCCGTCCGTCAGTGTCTATCGTAAGTCCGCTGCAGTCGGTCCATTTTGTCTTCTACTCGACGTTATAATTTTTTGCTTGTCAATATGCCGAACCGTGTCAGAGCAGGAAAGGGTCAATTATGATATTGGTGTTTTTTTTTATTATTTGATTTTTGTATATTTATGTAACGTATGTACACTTTTACATTGCTTGGTCTGTTTCCCCAGCTTGTTGAGTGGTCTATTTTTAAGTATATATATGCGGGCGGATGTGCTTACCCCGCCACGGACCTGTTTTGTTTGTTTTCCTTGTGCCCTAAAGGTGGTGTTGTCCGTTTTAGGGCAAGCCCACCCGCTCACAGTTGCTGGGGGTGACAGTTTTTGTACCTGCAAGATTGTGCTAGTGGTTTATATTTTGTGTTTTTTTTTTGTTTATCTGTACATACAATATGTAACATAATAACATGAAGTGCCGGCCTACGCGGTCTCGGGCTTAAATTCGTATTTATTTTGTTAGTGAGTGACTTCTATCGCGGAGGATGTGCAAAGTAGGTCAATCCCTTTTTATGCATTTGCCGTTTTAAGTTAAGAAAAAGTGATGCCTTCCTCGAGGTAGGATGCCGCACTCTGCGGGACCATAAGTGGGTCAGTCGCCATGTTTGCATTTCATTTACGCATCCTACATGAAGGAAGGCACCATAGGAGGAAAGTGTATTCCTGCCTAGCCATTTGGAGGCCCGAGACAACGTTTGCCGATCTCGTTTGTGTTGTTGTCCTTTTTGGGACAAGCCCATCCGCCCACAGTTGCTGGGAAGGACAATTTTTGTACCTGCAAGGTTGTGCTTGAAGATTATATTTGTGTTTTGTTTTTGTTTATTCTGTACATACAACATATAACATAGTAACATGGTGTGTTGGCTTCCGCCGTCTCGGGCCCAAATTCGTATTTATTTTAGTGAGTGGTGATCTTTTTATTGTGTCCTCTATCGCGGAGGATGTGGAAAGTAGGTCAATCCCCTTTTATGCTTTTTCGTTTGAAGTTAAGAAAAGGCGATGCCCTCCTCGACGCAGGATGTCGTATTCTGTGGGACCGTAGGAGAGTCATTTTGTGTCGCCATGTTTGCATATCACTATCGCATCCTACGTGTAGGAAGGCATCATAGTAGAAAAAAAAGTATATTTGCCTAGCCTTTTGGGGACCCGAGACAACGTTTGCCAATCTCTTTAGTCAAAGTGGTTAGTGCAAATTGTTATACAATCATGTAGGTCGCATACAAGCGTCCGACTGCGCACGTGCGCAGTCGGGCGCTCCTATGCGATCTTGTTTTTAATGTTTCATATTTACACAAAAATAAAAATGTTTGAAATCGCTTTTTGAGAAAACTCTTCTTCTTCTTCATTTAACTCCAGGTTTTTTATCTCTCTTTTCTATACTATCCTCTCTACTGTATTCCTATCCTACAACTATCGCTATATCTACCTATCTACTGTGGTTGTATGTTGTTTTAGTTTCGCGTGGGTGTTTGTGTGTGTTAAAAGCCTTCCTTCAGGTCGCGCTAAGTCATGCCCTAGTCAGTTAGTTAATTGCCCTTGTCTGTATTGATATGTGGCCATCTTGACCGTCTGTCTTTATTACGGTCATAGCGCAATTTGCTGTTTTTGGTGATTTTTATGTTATGCGACAAGGGCAGTACGGAGGGCTGTATGATATACCGGGCGAGATGCGGTTTTTCAGTCGTGGTGGTATGCAAAAGGCCCTTTTGAGAGCCCCCAGGTCATTCCGTTTGGGTAACCTTATAATGTACATCCTTTATTAGAAAGCGAAAGTTGCGAAAAAAAGAAAGAAAAAGATGTTTTAAGGCGTCTTGTTTCTTATTTCTGTCCCACTTTTCTATATGCGTTCCTGAAGGTGAGGCTTTGTTTGCTAGTTAGCTGTTGTGCCGTTCTCCTTTGGGTTGTGTGGCTCTCGATCAGCCAGGCTTTTGACGCAACGCTCCTAAGTGCAAAGTCCAAGGACCGCAACCACAGCGCTACGTCTCGTTCTTACTTCCCGTTTGCCTTACCCCCTCAGGAGGGGCCGGGCGACGGATTTTCCTTGTGGGTCCATGCCCAGTCCCGGCGTGTTTTCGTGTGGTCCTCTTTCGGGCTGTGTGGCTCCCGATCAGCTAGGGCTTTGGTGCAGCGTTCATAAGTGCAAAGACAGTGGGCCGCAACTACAACGCTGCACCTGGTCTTAACTTCTCGCTTGCCACACCCCCTCTGGAGGGTTGGTCGGGGCCATGGATTTTCCTTGTGGTGAGTCCATGCCCCGTTCTGCTATGGTCTTCTCGCAGTGATCCAGGGATCGTTGTCACCGATAGGCACTCATAAGTGCAAAGCCGAGGCCGCAACCACAGCGCCTATCGTTGACTTTGTTCCCCTTTTCGCTGTGAGACGGCCGCCCTTTGATCACTACGGCCCTTTTTGGTTGGTAGCGTCTAAGGTGCGGTTAGAATATTTATTTTTACTGTTCTGAACTCGGGTCTCTAGAGATTTTGGTTTGAAGTATGTATTCTCGGACGGGATGTGTTTTACGGTACAATGCGATTAAATTTAGTCTGCGCACTTAGTTTTCCCCTATATTTTGTCCAGGTAGTTTGTTTTCTCAAAGAATTTGAAAACCGCGTCCCTCATTTCCTGTGAATTTAGATTGAGCAGAGAAATCGCGTTTATCTCCCCTTGGTATCCTAATGTTGTACGTTCTCCCTTTAGTTCCCTTCTGGCGGGGCCGTGTGCGGGGCACTCTGCGAGGTAGTGTTGAACACACTCCACCCCGCCACAGTGCCCGCATAATGGATTGGCCTCGCTATAGAAATGTTATGTGCATTTAGTCCGTTGACCCCGAGTCTTAGTCGTGTATATATGCGATCGAGCTTTCGGCTGTCACTATATTGTACCAATTTCGGGGTCAAGGACCGACAGATCCAGTGTCTAAAGCCGTGTTGTCCCTGCCATATGCGCGCCCATTCCTTTTTGATGCTGGCCTTAATGATTGCGTATACTTCTTGTGGGGTGGGGAGGTAGTCAAGTGCCACTCCCCGGGTCAGAGCTTCATTGGCCAGTGTGTCTGCGCGCTCATTCCCCTGCACGTTGCAGTGGGAGGGGATCCAATCTATGTTCAGGGTGATACCTTGTTTAAGAATTTTGTGTATTAGGATATGATGATGATGATGATGATGATGATTTCGTGTTTAACGACGCGTCAACCCTCTTTGTGGGTCATAAGCGTCAAACGGTTAATGGTTAAACGGCATGAATAATTATGATGATATTAAAAGTAAAAAGTCAGAATGATAATGTATAAAAATCTGAAACAGTTAAATCTTATGAAAAAGTCCAATTTCTTTTAAGAATAAAATAATATTATCAACAGGTACATCTCGAAACAGTTGTTGTAAAGTGTCAGCTTTGAAATATAAAATACGTGAGGGTGAAAAGTCAACACAGTCAATTAAGATATGTTTCACAGTGAATGGCTGATCACAACCTACACAAGAAGGCTGATCATCACCATTAAAAATATAAGAATGAGTAACTCTAGTATGGCCGATGCGCAGTCGTGTTAATACTACGTCCTCTTTTCTGGAAAACTGTGGAGGAGAGCATTTTGTACTAACGACAGGTTTAATGGCATGGAGTTTGTTATTTATTGCACGGTCCCATTCGCCTTGCCATTCCGACAAGATGTATCTATTGATAAATGGTTTAAAATTATTAAAAGGAATTTTAAAAACAGATGGATCAAGATTGAGCGATTCCTTTGCTTTCTTGTCAGCATATTCATTGCCGACAATGCCAATATGGCTCGGAAGCCAACAAAACAAGATTTGGTGTGTTTTAGAAATTCCATGATGTTTTTCGATCAATTTTTGAATTTGAGGATTTTTAGATGATGAATGGTCTAAAGCCTTAAGCACAGAAAGTGAATCAGAAAATATAATTGCTTTTTGAATTGTTGAAGAACTGATAAAATCTAAAGCTAGGTCTATTGCTTTGGCTTCAGCTGTAAAAATAGATGAACCATCTGGAAGGCGCATGGTTTTGTGCGTATCTTTAGAAACATACGCACAACCAACTTTATCTCCTTCTTTGGAACCATCAGTATAGACTTGCTGGTAATCATCGTAACGTGATTGCAGTACCTGAAAGTTTTGTTTGAGAAGTATCGGATTTGATTCGGATTTTTTGCCATCATGTAAGTCGAACAGAATAGAAGGTTGTTTAATACACCAAGATGGAACTTCGGCGGTTTCATGTTTTTGAATATTTTTAAGGTCGATACCTGAATTTTCCAGCAGTGGTAAAATACGTAATCCAAAAGGTTTAATTGCTGTGGGTTTAGTTTCATACCTATCTACAAATTGAGGTCGAAATGAAATTTTGGATGCTTGGTTAGATGGATTTGCAGCAAGTCTAATAGCATACTGAAGAGAAAGTTTCTCTCTGCGCGAGGTTAAAGATGGTTCACCTGCTTCTACATAAAGGCTTAATACGGGAGAAGTACGGAAGGCTCCCATGGCCAGACGAAGGCCTTGGTGATGGATAGTATCCAAGGATTTTAAATAGGACTTTCTGGCAGAACCATAAACAACAGACCCATAATCTAATTTAGATCTTATTAAAGATCGGTAAAGATGTAATAAAGTATACCGATCTGCTCCCCAACTTGTATGAGCTAAAACTTTCAAAAGATTCAAAGCTTTTAAGCATTTCGCTTTAAGATATTTAATATGGGGAATAAAAGATAACTTTTGATCAAATATGACCCCAAGAAATTTGGCTTCTTCAACAACAGGAATTTGTGATCCGTATAAAAACAGGGAAGGATGTTCGTGTTTCTTCCGTAGTTTACAAAAATGAACACACTGCGTTTTCGACTTGGAGAACTTGAAACCATTTTTATCAGTCCATTCTTCTATTCTTTTTAAATTTTGTTGTAACTTTCGTTCAATTGTTTTCATATTTTTTGAACGGTAACATATACAAAAATCATCAACATACAATGAACAATCAGTTTTGTCGTCCAAACATTGTACAATATTGTTTATTTTGATGTTAAATAGCGTAGTTGAAAGAATACTACCCTGTGGGACACCCTGTTCTTGATCATAGAAATCTGACACGGTAGACCCCACACGTACCTGAAACATGCGCTCCCCTAAAAAGCTTTCAATAAAACTGGGAAGTTTTCCTCTTAAGCCAATGTTATGTAGATCTTTCAATATTCCATATCGCCATGTTGTATCATATGCTTTCTCCAAGTCGAAAAAGACAGCTACTACGTGTTCTTTGTTAATAAAAGCATCTCGTATAAATGTTTCTAGTCTTATTAAATTGTCATTGGTACTACGTTCCGAACGAAAGCCCGATTGATATTCTGAAATGAGGTTGTTGGACTCTAAGTACCAGACTAATCTCTTGTTTATCATTCTCTCCAATGTTTTACATAAACAACTTGTCAAAGCTATCGGACGATAATTTGTAGGTTCTGCATGATCTTTCCCTGGTTTCGGAATTGGTACAACTGTAGCTACACGCCAGCTCTCAGGACAGACCCCCGTTTCCCAAATATTATTAAAGATATCTAAAAGTGTTGTAAGAGAACTTTTTGGCAGATGCTTAAGCATCTGATAATGAATTTCATCGGGGCCGGTTGCCGTATCATGTGATTTTTCAATGGCTTCAACGAGTTCGGATAAGTTAAAAGGTTTGTTGTATTCTTCGTGATTAAGTGATTTAAAGTTTAGATTTCTTTTCTCTTGGTTCTTTTTGAAATTTCTAAAAGTGTCAGAATAATTACGCGATGATGAATTTCTCAAGAGTATCTGAAATATCTTTTTTTGTTGAAGCTATTGTGTCAAATTCAGTATTTAAATGTGTAAAACTAGAAGACTTTGTTTTTCCTGAAATTTTTCGTACCATATCCCAAACCTTTTTAATGGGGGTTTTATAGTTCAATTTGGAGACATATTCTCTCCATGACTTTCGTTTGGAAGCTCGGATTGTTCGCCGAGCTTTAGCTCTAAAAACTTTTACGTCGTTGAGCTTTTCTGAAGTGGGATTTTTGCAGAACTTATTTAAAGCCTGTTTACGCTTTTTAATAGCTTCTTTACAGTCATTATTAAACCAAGGCTTGCTTTTCTTAGTATTTGTGGAGGTCTTTGGAATGCATTGTTCTGATATGTTAATAAGTGTATCTGTGAAATCAGAAACAATGTCGGATGATTCATTAAAATGATCAATTGATAACTCTTCTTCACATAAATTATGGAATAATTCCCAGTCGGCTTTATTCATTTTCCATTTCTGGTTACAGTCCTCATCTGGTTCGTTTACACTCTCAATTATAACAGGGAAGTGATCACTTCCGCACTGATCATCATGAACAGACCAGTCATAGTCCAAGAAGAGAGATGGGTGACACAAAGAGAGATCCAAAGAAGACAAATGACCTGTCGCTGGGTGAAGGTAAGTATAAGATTTATCATTCATCAAGCAAAGATCGCTCTTTGCAATAAAATCTTCAACAAGTGCTCCTCTGTTATTCTTATCTTTACAGCCCCATAGAATATTGTGACCATTGAAGTCGCCAACTAAAAGATATGGCGATGGAAGTTGACTCAGCAATGAGTCAAGATGTTCGGGCTTTAACGAAAATGAGGGTGGAATATATAAAGAGCAAATTGTAGTTTCTTTATCCAGAGAAACCGATACTGCTACAGCTTGTAGGTCTGTTTTTAATTTGATCTCTCTTTGTGGTAAACATGATTTAACAAGAATTGAACTGCCACCAGATGGTTTGCTACCATCAGAATAGATATAGTTGTATGTATTGAAACCCCTGACATCAATGTTGTCATCAGTTTTTAAAAAAGTTTCTTGTAAACAAAAAACCGATGGGTTTAATAACGAAATAAGTAATAAGAGTTCATTATAATTTGGTTTAAGACCTCGACAATTCCATTGTATTATTTTGTGTTTTAAATCCATTTTATGAAGAGATTAAGACTAGAAACTATATTGGAGCTGCAATTGGTGATATAGATCTGCTACCACCAGCTCGTGGTGTTGCTGACCTCGATCTGTTATTGCCATTTGGTGATGATGGAGTTTCAGCGAACTCCATATCACTGTCACTCAAAGATCCGAATCTGTTCTGAAATCTAATATTGTCTCTTTCCATTTTACGTTGTCTGTCTGTCTGTTTTTGAGACAATTGATGTTTTTTGATCGGATCTTCCGATCCCTTATTAGTTCGACCTGAGTCGAGTTTCTCTTTTACGTGCGGCGCTGGCTTCGGTACGGTCGCTGTCGACCGATCCGAAGCAACCTGGATTGCGCCATTTGATAAATTGGTTGAACTTTGCGGTGCTGGAGTGGGTTTACTCCATGCACCAGATTTTTTCAGTTCAGCTATGTATGATTCAGCAGTCTGTGTCGCGGAGCTGGTACATTTTACACCAGTACCCTTTGTGATGCTGGCGAAACTGGTGGTTGGTGTTATATATCGCTCATCGACAATTTTTCGCGCTTCTGGGAATGTTATCCCCCTTTGGTATTTGACGGTTAGTATTTCTTTTTCTTTTTTCCATGCCGGACAGTCTCGAGAGAAAACAGCATGTTTGCCATCACAATTTACGCATTTGGGTTCATTTTTGCAGTTGAGGTGATTATCAACATGCTTTTCTTCACCACAATTAGGACAGAGTTTTTTTCTCTGACATCTGCTTTCATGATGGCCAAAAGCCTGACAAGAGTAACATCTAAGAGGGTTTGGGATGTATACCTCTACGTTAATGGAAAGATATGCTACTTTGATTTTCTTGGGTAGAACTGGTGTATTAAAAGTCAACACATAAGTTGCTGTTGGTTTTAGTACACCATTTCTACGGACTTTGATGTTACGAACACCAACAACTCCCTGATCTTTCAAGTTATCGACGATCTCTTCATCTGTACAAGGGCGCAGTTCTGGACTGCGAATCACTCCCTTAGACGAATTTAACGTGTTGTGGAGAGAGACTTTAACCTGAAGATCAAAGAGTTTATTGGTGCTTAGCAGGCTTACAACTTGCTGTTTTTTCTCGACTTCCAAGAGAAGGTCACCTGATTTGAGCTTTTTGATACTCTTAGGGTGTCCGGCTATGGAGTTAATACATTTCTCAATTACGAAAGGAGAAAGGCTGGATACACTTCGTGTATCGTCAAGCGACGAGACAACCAAGAAACGCGGAACATTGTCGAAATTTGGTTCAGCGGACTGCTGACTGGTTTGTTGACTTGACTGCTGACTGGCTTGTTGACTGTGTTCATCCGATTCGGATGAATCGTCTTGTTTTTTACGTTTAGGTGCGTTGTGTTTAGATGCGTTGCGGTTATTTTTTTTCCATGAGGCATAAGGAAAAAATTCTAGTTTCGTCCCAAGTGCTCTCCGCCCTCCGTGGAGCCCTACAAGGGAACACCATAATGGAGTGGTTATCCAACTCGCAGGTGTTAGAGATACACGTGAGATATACTCGTATAAACAAAATGCCTACACGATTGATCCGTTTAGCCACCGCCTTCTAGAGATAAAAAAGACAGAAAAGGGTAAGGTAAATGGGCATATGGTTGGTATCAGGAAAGATACAAAAAGAGTTGAAGAGAAAGCAAAGCGGTATCTCTAGGGCTCGGCGCGACCAGCCGATTGACCGTGCCGGACCGCACGGCCACCCGTCTACACCGAAAAGCCAGGCCAAAGAGGCGTGTTGGGCACCTGAAGCACCGCCACCTCAGGTAACCCTCAACCTCCAGGATCCCTTCTTCCGGCTTACAGGACGCCACCCACGGCAAACGGGTGGTACTTCCTTTAGCTCTTCCCAGTGGGCACAGAGACCACAGCGGCAATGTGCCCAGTGGGAATTGAGCCCCCAGGGCCACGGCAAGGCAGGAAGTCTAATACCTGGGGGTATTAGGATATGAATGTCCTGCAGTATATCTGGTCTTGTAGTGCTATTCCCAGAGTTTATGCTTTGTATTGAGCTTAATGAGTCTGTTAGTATAACAACACTATCGGGTTTTTGTTCCTGTATCCATTCCAAAGCTTTTTGTATGGCTATAAGTTCTGCAGTGTAGACTGTGAGGTGCTGGTTAAGTTTGAATTTTTGGTCGAAGTTTAATTCTGGTATTGTGAAAGCACACCCCGTTTCTTTTTTGTCAGCATCTTTGCTTCCATCAGTGAAAATTTTAAGCGCTTGCTTATAGTTTTCACTGATGTGTGATTCTGCGATCTCATTGCATTTTTTCTGTAATGTTTCATTTTTCTTTATGACACCCGTTAGTGTTGTTTTTGCGCATAGGCTTCTTAAGTTAAAAACTTCCGGATATGTTTGTTCCGCTGTTTTGACCTGCTCGAGGTCATGGTTTTAATTAGGTCCTGGACTTTGATAATATAGGGTATCTTTCCTCTTAACCTATCTCTTTTAACATGATTGGGCGTGTCGGCGATCATTTCGTTTATGGGGAGACTTTCCCTAAGACTGCTTGAGCGGGCCCAGTACTTGAGTTGCAGTTCATCCATCCGCAGGTGCAGGGGCATGATGCTGCATTCAATCTCCAGGTCCAGGTTCCGCATTCCCCTGTATGCCCCAGTGGCGATTCGGAGGGCTGTGGCCTGTATGCTATCTAGTTTTTTCAGGTGTGAGGGCGCCGCAGACGCGTATGCTTGGCAGCCATAATCAATTTTGCTTCTTATCAGTGCTTTGTACATTTTGATCAGGGTTTTCTTGTCTGCTCCAAAGTTTGCCCCCGAGACCACCCTTAGCACATTTAGGTCCCGCTGGGACCTGGACACCAGGTTTTCAATGTGCAGTCTCCATGTTAGATTGCTGTCAAAGTACATGCCCAGGAATTTGGCATGACCGGCGTACTTTATTTCCTGCCCGTCAACGTCAGCCTGGGCATGCCCTTTGAATCTGCGAAATTTCTGTTGTAAACTACCACTGTTGTTTTTTCAGTTGACAATTTGAAGCCCCAATTTGTAGCCCAATCATGTATGGCATTTAACGCTTTTTGTAATGCAGGAATGGCACTTTTCGGTTTTTTCGCGGTTTTCCATACTAAGTCGTCATCTGCGAACATGGATATTTCCAGCGGTAATGCATTAAGTGTTGCCTGCAGTGTGTTCAGTAATAGGTTGAAAAGGATAGGAGATAGCACCGACCCCTGGGGGGAACCGTTCTCGCATTCATAAAAACCGGACACCTCGCTACCTATTTTTACGTTCATTTTTCTATTAGTCAAAAAGTCTCTGATCCAGGTTAACATTTTTCCTTGAATTCCGAATTTGTTTAGTTTTAGGAGGACCCCCCTAGTCCATAGTAGGTCGAAAGCTTTTTTCTAAATCCAAAAATATCGCTACCAGTGAGTGTTTCAATAGTTTTGCCTTTCGGATGGCGGATTCCAGTCTGGTGATTTGATCAATGGTAGATCTATGTTTTCTGAAACCTGATTGTTCGTTTGCTAAGAGGTTGTTTTTCTCAATGTGTGCTGTTATCTAGATGCTACCATGGTTTCCATGATTTTACATATGGTTGATGCGAGTGAAATCGGCCTATACGATTTCGGCTCGTGGGGGTCCTTGTCTGGTTTTAATATCGGAACAATGGTGCTCTCCTTCCATTGTGTAGGGAGGGTCCCCTCGTCCCAAGATTTATTTATTAGTGCTAGAAGTTGATTTTTTCCCTTTTCTGGTAGATTTTTTAACATGTCGTAGTGGACGTTGTCTGCCCCGGGGGCGGTGCTCTTTTTCTTATTAAGCGCGCTCTGTAGCTCCCTATGGGAGAAGTTCGCATTGTATGCACGGCACTGGCCAGCGCGATCGGCGTCTTGAACGGCCTGCTCAATCATTGGGTCCTGCGTTTCCCTAATGCGCCTAAAATTTGGGTCTAAATTTTCGTTACTGCAGACTTTCCGGTAGTGTTGTGCTAAGATTTCTGCTTTTTCATTGTTTTCGTGATATCTTGCGTTTCCTTGTTTTAAAACGTCTACCGGTTTTAGTGGTTTTCCATTAAATCTTTTTATTGTGTCCCAAATTTTCTTAGAATTTGTTTTATATGTGAGAGTAGACACAAAATCCCTCCAGGCTTGTTGTTTTGTTTGTGGTTCCCGTGGTTCCAGGCAGTACCGTGTTTTATACCATTCGCTATGTCGTGAGACCCGTTACGAGTTACGTCCATTCCAATATCTTGGTTTGCGTTTTGTGTCAGAATACCACGAGGCTGACGATTAACTGTGGAATGCGGCCCAAAGAGGTAGTATCTAAATAACATGAGCATATCCCACACTTTATATATCTATGCTATTTCCTTTCAACGCACATCGGTAACTGTATCAGTCATTTTCATGCATATCCTCATCAGTTGCATTTCCAAATATATGTTCCTTATTTCGGACGTAATGTTAAATTCGACATTTTCCAACTTTCTAGCTACGAACTTAAGTATAATAAGTCAGTATGCTCCGCTTCAGCTACATTATTTTATGAGCATTCGTATTTTTATCATGTTAAAACCTATCGCGGAAATTGTTGCATGAGCCTGTAGCATCCCTTTTGTTTCTTTTCAGTTCGACGGTAATTTAATATAAACTGCAGTACGCTCAAAGGTGTTTGTTTTTCGTCACCTCTTGCGGACTTTGAAGTCACAGTCGAACTCTGCGGATTTAAACAGATAACCCTGCGTATGAAGTGAAAACAGTAATATAGGCATTCAGTCCTATATATCAACAAAGTTTGAACTTTCCAGGCCTTACAAAGAATTCACTGTTAGTTTACGGACTTATTGGGAATTATTCCAGTGCTTCTGAAACGTTAGACCCTTATATTTGATATGTGGACAATTCCATAGATCTATCCATTTCTCCATACAGACGGGAGATAAACCATGTTATATGATGTTAAAACACAACATCCATACAGACTGCAGATAAACTATATTATATGATGTTTAGACACATCATCCATACAGAGTGGAGTTTAACCATATAAAATGATATGTAAGATACAACATTCATACAGACTTGAGATAAACGTTATTAAAATATGTAGAGACAACATTTATTCACACTGGTGATAAACCATATGTGATTCGAAACAACATTCATCCATACAAGCGATCAACTTTACTGGAACCAATACTTTAGATGTTATGCTGTGAAAAGCTTAATTATTTAATTGAATGGGCTTTTCACAGGGAAGATTCTCTCTATCTTGCATGTAATGTCAGAAATGCATTTTTAACTTCTAAAGAGAATAAGAATTATACACTTTGGTCATGTCAGAAAGTGTGTGATGCCCTCACCTTTCTACTTGACAATATTTATATTAGATTCGGTACTAAGTTATTTAGACAAATTGTGGGTATTCCGATGGGTACTAATTGCGCACCTCTTGTGGCTGATCTGTTCTTGTATTGTTATGAAAGAGACTTCATTTTGTCGCTTTCCATTGATAACCAATCTGAAATTATTGAAGCTTTTAGCTCTACTTCTAGATATTTAGATGATTTATTAAATATTGATAATAACGGGCCTCCGTGGCCTAGTGGATAAGAGCGCTGACTCTTAGTCATTAGGTCTCTCACCGCCGTAGGTTCGAGCCTCGCTCGGGCCACGTGTGAGACGCCAAGTTCTGCAACGGAAGGTCAGGTGGTTTTTCTCCGGGTACTCCGGTTTTCGCCCACCTCTGATTAACGATCGGCTCGATATGAGTGAAATAATCTTGAAAGGGCCGTAAAACCCAAACCAAAAAAAAAAAAAAAAAAAAAAATATTGATAATACCTATTTTGCTGGTTTGATCAGTAAGATTTACCCCCTAGAACTTCAGTTAAATAAAGCAAATTCTTCTGATACCGAGGCCCCGTTTTTGGATTTACATCTATCTATTGTAGATGGATTTGTTTCGTGCAAAATTTATGATAAAAGCGATGACTTTGATTTTGAGATTGTAAATTTTCCTTTCTTGGATGGTGATGTTGCTCGTGCGCCATCCTATGGCGTTTATATTTCGCAATTAATTGCTAGAGTGTGTAGTCATGTAACTGACTTCAATACTCGTGATAAATTATTAACGGCTAAACTCCTTAATCAGGGTTATCGGTACCAGAAACTACGCAAAGCCTTTTCAAAATTTTATAGACGCCATTCTGATTTAATTTCAAAATTCAATATTGGACTTAAATCTCTTCTGCAACAAGGTCTATCGGAACCCGAATTTTATGGGGACTTAGTATATAAATTCAGAAAAATATATAACCGCAATGACTTCAGCACCCAATGTCGTAAAATCATTCTTCGATATAAAAAGATTGGGTACAACCTGGATATTATACGACAGACTGCATGCATGGTAGTTAACTCAATCACGGTTGGCAACTTTGCTTCCCTCTTTAATTGCACGCCGGTGGGTCAGGCCTCAGATTCTATGACGGCTCCAACGTAAATAAAAATCAAAAATGAGTTCCTTTAAGAGCAATGAAAACATTCATAAGAAAGAAGATAGGTCATACTACGTAGTTTTGGCTAATAAAGCCTCATCAGTGACCCTGTAATGCTTATTGAAAATTAAAGAGATAATGTTGGTTGGTGCCTGATGCTCTGTCTCTGGTCGGGCTCATCGGAGTCTAACTGTTGATTTTCTTCTGCTCCAGCATTTCAGTGGTTTTGTAGCGTAATGCTTAGTAGGCCGTAAGATTTTCTAAAAACTGAGAATTTTACGTTCTTAGTTTGGTAGAGAGAGTGTTTTGACACCTCATTATTGATTTGGTCTTTAGTGAAACTTGATAATGGAAAATCTGCGGGGTAGTTGTTAAATTGTCATTGATTAAGTATTTAGCTTCACGCCCCTCTTTTTCCAATAATGGACTTGTCACCACTCTATGAATTATAAACGTGTACTGTCACCACCACATGCTTGACAAATGTATTTATCACCTTGTTAAGGGTTTCCAGGTGCTAATGTCTTTTATTAATGTATAGGGGTGTTTAAATATTCCAGTTAGTAAAAGACTTTCACACTATTTATGAGTTCATTCACTTTACAGATATGTTAATATGGTAAAATGATCTTCGGGCTTTTCTTACTAATGGGTTTTAACACGTGCGAATGGGTATGACTAAGTATGCAGGTGTGAGAGTACTATATAAGGAGCGAGTGCGAGGGAGCAGGGGAGTTGGATTTCAGATTGATACCAGACTCTGAAATGGTTATACGTGTATTTACAAGATTTGGTTTTTACAACCTTGGACATGGATTCGGCTTTAAGATGATATCTCAGAAACATTAGAACTTCTAGTCAGTATTATATAGACACTGGTAGGATGTGATTTGGTATGAGAGAGACTCCTGTGGCGTATTACAGTATGTTGTCAATAAACTAAATATTGTATCAGAATGTCTTTATTCGTTCCTACCAACCCAGAAAACACAACGCGAAGGATAGACTAAGAAACAGTAATTACGTAACATGCGTAAACCTTTTTGGTGCCAAGTGACCAGGATATGGACTTAACTCAATGAACATAAAATAGTGACATTTTTGGCTGTGAAAATAATTGGATACCCTGTGGAATATATAACATTTGGATTTAAGGTAAGCCTAGTTTGTTTTCTAAATTTCATTTTACCATAATGGCAGACGCAGACGCAAACATTGGACATGTATTTCAAAATCTGGCACAGGAGATGGGTAAAGTCTCCACGGCTTTGGGGGCCCAGGGTATAAGTCAAATAATAGCACCATTTGATGGGGAAGCACGAAAATTTAAGGATTGGGTTAAATCTATAGAAAAGTATGCACTTTTGACGGACCTGGATGATGCGACAGTTAAACGTGTTGCATTCCAATCAAGTAGGGGGCCAGTAAGTGATTTTATTCGTAGATATCAGGCAACACATCCAGCTGTCAACTGGAATGTATTTAAAGGGGAATTAGCGAACAGATTTTCTGAAGTAGTGGATGAGCAGCATGCATTTATGCTTCTCAGAAAGGTACACCAAAAACATGGGGAAACAGTACAAGTTTATGCCGAAAGGCTAATTACATTATCAGAAGAGGCATTTCCTCTACAACAAGGGCCTGTCATACAAAGACAGTTGATTGACATTTTTGTCGATGGGTTACTTGAAGATCATCTAAAAATGAAAATTTTAAGGGAAAACCCTAATAATTTAGAGGCAGCAATTACATCTGCTACGAACGAACAAAACATTCGTAGGAGATTCAATTTAAGAACTAGACATCCTCAGATACCTGATGAGGAAGAAATGGAAGTAGACCATTATCGGCCTGCTCCACGCTGTTTTAGGTGTAAGAGAACCGGGCATAGGGCAAAGGACTGCAAGGCAAAAGTGACTGTTAATTCATTGGAGGGAACAGATAAAAATCAGGGATATTACGGGCAGGACCGGCTTTGCTGGTATTGCAATAAAAAGGGACATTTTAAAAGGGACTGTCGTAAAAGGCAAAATGATCTTAAAAACCTAAATCAAGGAAGACAATGGGGACAGAAAAACTCAAATACTAATAATAGTAATGCTAATCAGGAAAACTAGGGCACTCCTTTCGTAATGAAGCCGCCGGAAGGAGTGATAGGTTTAAAAAGAAAAAGGACATTCCAAATTACACTATAGCATTGACAGGTAGTCCAAATTCTTGTTTAATTCAGATAGGGAAAAATAAATATAGGTCATTGGTAGACTCAGGAGCCGAGGTGTCTCTGATACATAGACGTGTATATAATGCACTTAAAAAGAAACCACCATTAATCCGTAAGACAGCTAATCTACAGTCAGTTAATGGCGGACGATTGAAAATTGACGGGTGTGTTATTATCAACCTTAAAATAGGAAATGTAGAAATAAAACATGAATTCTTTGTTTCGCCTTCTATAAACAGAAATCTTATCTTGGGTAGAGATTGGCTTGTACAAAATGGTGTTAGGCTTTATTTTGATTTAGGCTTCCTGAGAATAGGAGAAACTTCTGTACCTTTGGAGGAAGACATTCATATTTCTTGTCTAGTAAGGTCAAGGTCAAAAGTTTTACTTAGACCACAGACGGCTACTGTCTGTTTGGGAAAGGTCAAAAATACGGCTGAATTTCCTAGATCTAATTTATATTCAGTTTCGGCCATTGATACAAAATTTACAGCTTCAGAACCAGGGCTTATGGTTTCAAACTCATTGGCTAAATTAGGTAAGGGTGTGTCATTGCAAAAATTGAGGCAATAGACATTGATAGTGTGCGAGACGTAGATCGTCTGACAAATCAGAACACATTTGAAACTTGTGATTGGACGTCTGACGTAGACGTGCCCGCCGAACACAGACATGACATTGTGCAATTTCTCAAAAACAACTTTGATTTATTTGCTTTAAAAGACTCTGAGTTAGGACACACAGATACTATAAAAATGAAAATAGATACACAGGATCACCCACCCATTAAATTAAAGCCTTACAGGACACCCTTAAAAGACAGGGAAGTTGTTGATCAGGCTGTTGATGAAATGCTTGAAGCAAATGTAATCCGAAGGTCAAAATCACCTTGGAGTTTTCCCGTTGTTATCGTCGATAAGAAAGACGGGTCAAAACGATTCTGTGTAGACTTCAGAAAACTTAATCAAATTACTAAACCTAATTCTTACCCTCTTCCTTTGATTGATGATATTTTGGCAAATTTAGGAAAAGCAAAATACTTTACATCTTTAGATTTAAAGTCTGGTTATTGGCAGGTTCTTATGGATGAAAAGGACAAGGAAAAGACGGCATTCACTTGTCATAGAGGTCTCTTTGAGTTCAATGTTATGCCATTTGGACTTATGTCAGCACCGGCCGTGTTCCAAGAAATGATGTCTATCGTATTGCAAGGTTTGAGTGATTTTTCAACGGCATACCTTGATGACATTTTGATATACAGTGAAACTAGAAGAACACCTTTTTCACCTTCAGACAGTCTTTAATAGGCTAAGGGAACATGGCCTTAAATTAAAACTTAAGAAATGCTCATTCTTGCGAGCAGAAACAAATTACCTTGGGTTTATTATCAATGGTAAGGGAATCTGTCCTGATCCACAGAAGGTAGAGGCAATTAAATCTTTGCCAGCACCAACTTGTGTGCGAGAAGTTCGATCCTTCATAGGGATGTGTTCTTATTACAGAAGGTTTGTTCCGAACTTTTCGGAAATAGCAGAACCAGTTGTGGCATTGACGAGAAAACATGCACGATTTCGCTGCACGGACGAATGTCAGTCTGCCTTTGACTATCTTAAACAGAGTCTGACAGTCGTTCCATTACTAGCATATCCAGACCCGAATGAACCATATGTTCTGTATACAGATGCCAGCAATTCTTGTATAGGGGCGTGTCTGACACAAAAGTGTGACGAAATTGACAATGTGTTCCATAATGTGAAAAATGAGAAACCCATCTACTACCTTTCCCACAAATTAAGTAGAACTCAATGCAAGTGGTCCACCATAGAAAAAGAAGCTTTTGCAATTCACTATGCATTGCAGAAACTTGACTACTATCTGCATAATGCAAGATTTGTGATAAAAACTGACCATAAACCTCTGAAATACTTGTTAGAGTCCCCGATTCAAAACAAGAAAATTAGCTTATGGGCTCTTGGCATGTCTGGCTATAACTGCTCATTAGAATACATACCAGGTACAGAAAATACCTGTGCTGACCTACTTTCTAGGAAACCAGACATAAATCATGTCCAATCAGATGAACCCTTTGTCTTAGACATTAATGACAATACCTTTGAGGTAGGGGCTATCAATTCAAATGAGATGGAGCCCAAACAATTTGCAAATTGTAAGGTAGCAGAGCAAGGTGCACCGGAAGTCCCAAATACAGAGTTGTCCGTCTAAATATGGTTCGTGAACAGGCAAAAGACAGTGAAATTTTAGATCTCAAGACTATTTTGAAGCATGTGGGACCTTCTCAAGCAGTAAGGCGGCGATACGTCATCGACAATGATGTGCTTTACTACTTGTCGGATCCAAATGACAACCCCACGTTACGACTGTTTGTGCCGCAACACTTACGACAGTGTGTCGTGAAGCAATATCATGATGACAATGGTCACATGGGAGTGCAAAAGACGTATGACTCTATCAGGCAGAAGTATTTCTGGCCTAACTTATTTCAAGAGCTGAACGAGTATGTTTCTTCTTGTGTTTTATGCCAGACAAGATCCGCACAAAGGACAAAACCTTTGCTGCAAATGCCTGACTTACCACCTTACCCTATGGCTAAGTTAAGCTTAGACTTATCTGGGCCATATCCCAAAACGTTGTCAGGGAACAAATACATAATTGCCTTCGTTGACTGGTACAGTGGATGGCCGGAAGCCTTCGCAGTGCCAGATAAAACAGCCGATACTGTGGCGCACTTGATTATCAATGAGATTTTCCCGCGCTTTGGCTGTCCGTTAGAAATTGTGACGGAGGTGAAAACGTAAATCGTGTGGTTAAAGAAACCCTACAAAGCCTCAATATACATCATGTAACCACTTCGGTCTGTAACCCGAAGGCTAATAGCAAAGTTGAAAGATTTCACAGGACACTGCACGATATATTAGCAAAACGGTTACAGGGTAATCAGTCCACCTGGGATTTACATTTGAACCAGGTACTGGCCAGTGTTCGCTTTAATATAAGTGAAGCCACTGAATACTCGCCATACTATTTATTGTATGGTAGAGATGTTGTCTTACCCATTGATAACCTGTTGAGGCCTAGACGGAAATACCAAGGGGAGGATATGCATCAAATATCTCTCCAGGAACAGCATAAAGCTTTTATGTTTGTTCATGGTCGTTTACGAAAGCAACAGCGTAAACAAGAAAAACACGGTAACAAAAACCGGAAGGATATTTCGTATAAAGTAGGGGATCCTGTCTTCTGGCAGAAATACAAACGTGAAGGTAAAATGGACAGAAATTTCATTCCATTTTACAGAGTCATAGAACAGAAATCACCAGTGACTTATATTATCAAAAATCAATTAGACGGTACCACAGAAAAGGTGCATGCAGACCATTTGAAGCTGGCTAAGGTAGACCAGTGGGAAATCCCCAAAACAGCTGCTGGTCAGCCTCGTCGGCGAGCTGCATATGTCGCGCCTCCACCGTCTGATTCTGATGACAGTTCGTCAGAGTCGTCTGACTCAGAACCAGAAAAACCTCGAAACAAGCTGATTAAGCTTGATGATGATGATTTCGTGTTTAACGACGCGTCAACCCTCTTTGTGGGTCATAAGCGTCAAACGGTTAATGGTTAAACGGCATGAATAATTATGATGATATTAAAAGTAAAAAGTCAGAATGATAATGTATAAAAATCTAAAACAGTTAAATCTTATGAAAAAGTCCAATTTCTTTTAAGAATAAAATAATATTATCAACAGGTACATCTCGAAACAGTTGTTGCAAAGTGTCAGCTTTGAAATATAAAATACGTGAGTGTGAAAAGTCAACACAGTCAATTAAGATATGTTTCACAGTGAATGGCTGATCACAACCTACACAAGAAGGCTGATCATCACCATTAAAAATATAAGAATGAGTAACTCTAGTATGGCCGATGCGCAGTCGTGTTAATACTACGTCCTCTTTTCTGGAAAACTGTGGAGGAGAGCATTTTGTACTAACGACAGGTTTAATGGCATGGAGTTTGTTATTTATTGCACGTTCCCATTCGCCTTGCCATTCCGACAAGATGTATCTGTTGATAAATGGTTTAAAATTGTTAAAAGGAATTTTAAAAACAGATGGATCAAGATTGAGCGATTCCTTTGCTTTCTTGTCAGCATATTCATTGCCGACAATGCCAATATGGCTCGGAAGCCAACAAAACAAGATTTGGTGTGTTTTAGAAATTTCATGATGTTTTTCGATCAATTTTTGAATTTGAGGATTTTTAGATGATGAATGGTCTAAAGCCTTAAGCACAGAAAGTGAATCCGAAAATATAATTGCTTTTTGAATTGTTGAAGAACTGATAAAATCTAAAGCTAGGTCTATTGCTTTGGCTTCAGCTGTAAAAATAGATGAACCATCTGGAAGGCGCATGGTTTTGTGCGTATCTTTAGAAACATACGCACAGCCAACTTTATCTCCTTCTTTGGAACCATCAGTATAGACTTGCTGGTAATCATTGTAACGTGACTGCAGTACCTGAAAGTTTTGTTTGAGAAGTATTGGATTTGATTCGGATTTTTTTCCATCATGTAAGTCGAACAGAATAGAAGGTTGTTTAATACACCAAGATGGAACTTCGGCGGTTTCATGTTTTTGAATATTTTTAAGGTCGATACCTGAATTTTCCAGCAGTGGTAAAATACGTAATCCAAAAGGTTTGATTGCTGTGGGTTTTGTTTCATACTTATCTACAAATTGAGGTCGAAATGAAATTTTGGATGCCGGTGATGATGATGATGATTTCGTGTTTAACGACGCGTCAACCCTCTTTGTGGGTCATAAGCGTCAAACGGTTGATGGTTAAACGGCATGAATAATTATTATGATATTAAAAGTAAAAAGTCAAAATGATAATGTATAAAAATCTGAAACAGTTAAATCTTAAGAAAAAGTCCAATTTCTTTTAAGAATAAAATAATATTATCAACAGGTACATCTCGAAACAGTTGTTGCAAAGTGTCAGCTTTGAAATATAAAATACGTGAGGGTGAAAAGTCAACACAGTCAATTAAGATATGTTTCACAGTGAATGGCTGATCACAACCTACACAAGAAGGCTGATCATCACCATTAAAAATATAAGAATGAGTAACTCTAGTATGGCCGATGCGCAGTCGTGTTAATACTACGTCCTCTTTTCTGGAAAACTGTGGAGGAGAGCATTTTGTACTAACGACAGGTTTAATGGCATGGAGTTTGTTATTTATTGCACGGTCCCATTCGCCTTGCCATTCCGACAAGATGTATCTGTTGATAAATGGTTTAAAATTGTTAAAAGGAATTTTAAAAACAGATGGATCAAGATTGAGCGATTCCTTTGCTTTCTTGTCAGCATATTCATTGCCGACAATGCCAATATGGCTCGGAAGCCAACAAAACAAGATTTGGTGTGTTTTAGAAATTTCATGATGTTTTTCGATCAATTTTTGAATTTGAGGATTTTTAGATGATGAATGGTCTAAAGCCTTAAGCACAGAAAGTGAATCCGAAAATATAATTGCTTTTTGAATTGTTGAAGAACTGATAAAATCTAAAGCTAGGTCTATTGCTTTGGCTTCAGCTGTAAAAATAGATGAACCATCTGGAAGGCGCATGGTTTTGTGCGTATCTTTAGAAACATACGCACAGCCAACTTTATCTCCTTCTTTGGAACCATCAGTATAGACTTGCTGGTAATCATTGTAACGTGACTGCAGTACCTGAAAGTTTTGTTTGAGAAGTATTGGATTTGATTCGGATTTTTTTCCATCATTTAAGTCGAACAGAATAGAAGGTTGTTTAATACACCAAGATGGAACTTCGGCGGTTTCATGTCTTTGAATATTTTTAAGGTCGATACCTGAATTTTCCAGCAGTGGTAAAATACGTAATCCAAAAGGTTTGATTGCTGTGGGTTTTGTTTCATACTTATCTACAAATTGAGGTGGAAATGAAATTTTGGATGCCGGGTTAGATGGATTTGCAGCAAGTCTGATAGCATACTGAAGAGAAAGTTTCTCTCTGCGCGAGGTTAAAGATGGTTCACCTGCTTCTACATAAAGGCTTAATACGGGAGAAGTACGGAAGGCTCCCATGGCCAGACGAAGGCCTTGGTGATGGATAGTATCCAAGGATTTTAAATAGGACTTTCTGGCAGAACCATAAACAACAGACCCATAATCTAATTTAGATCTTATTAAAGACCGGTAAAGATGTAATAAAGTATACCGATCTGCTCCCCAACTTGTATGAGCTAAAACTTTCAAAAGATTCAAAGCTTTTAAGCATTTCGCTTTAAGATATTTAATATGTGGAATAAAAGATAACTTTTGATCAAATATGACCCCAAGAAATTTGGCTTCTTCAACAACAGGAATTTGTGATCCGTATAAAAACAGGGAAGGATGTTCGTGTTTCTTCCGTAGTTTACAAAAATGAACACACTGCGTTTTCGACTTGGAGAACTTGAAACCATTTTTATCAGTCCATTCTTCTATTCTTTTTAAATTTTGTTGTAACTTTCGTTCAATTGTTTTCATATTTTTTGAACGGTAACATATACAAAAATCATCAACATACAATGAACAATCAGTTTTGTCGTCCAAACATTGTACAATATTGTTTATTTTGATGTTAAATAGCGTAGTTGAAAGAATACTACCCTGTGGGACACCCTGTTCTTGATCATAGAAATCTGACAGGGTAGACCCCACACGCACCTGAAACATGCGCTCCCCTAAAAAGCTTTCAATAAAACTGGGAAGTTTTCCTCTTAAGCCAATGTTATGTAGATCTTTCAATATTCCATAACGCCATGTTGTATCATATGCTTTCTCCAAGTCGAAAAAGACAGCCACTACGTGTTCTTTGTTAATAAAAGCATCTCGTATAAATGTTTCTAGTCTTATTAAATTGTCATTGGTACTACGTTCCGAACGAAAACCCGATTGATATTCTGAAATGAGGTTGTTGGACTCTAAGTACCAGACTAATCTCTTGTTTATCATTCTCTCCAATGTTTTACACAAACAACTTGTCAAAGCTATCGGACGATAATTTGTAGGTTCTGCATGATCTTTCCCTGGTTTCGGAATTGGTACAACTGTAGCTACACGCCAACTCTCAGGACAGACCCCCGTTTCCCAAATATTATTAAAGATATCTAAAAGTGTTGTAAGAGAACTTTTTGGCAGATGCTTAAGCATCTGATAATGAATTTCATCGGGGCCGGTTGCCGTATCATGTGATTTTTCAATGGCTTCAACGAGTTCGGATAAGTTAAATGGTGTGTTGTATTCTTCGTGATTAAGGGATTTGAAGTTAAGTTTTCTTTTCTCCTGGTCCTTTTTGAAATTTCTAAAAGTGTCAGAATAATTACGCGATGATGAATTTCTCAAAAATGTGTGACCAAGAGTATCTGAAATATCTTTTTTTGTTGAAGCTATTGTGTCAAATTCAGTATTTAAATGTGTAAAACTAGAAGACTTTGTTTTTCCTGAAATTTTTCGTACCATATCCCAAACCTTTTTAATGGGGGTTTTATAGTTCAATTTGGAGACATATTCTCTCCATGACTTTCGTTTGGAAGCTCGGATTGTTCGCCGAGCTTTAGCTCTAAAAACTTTTACGTCGTTGAGCTTTTCTGAAGTGGGATTTTTGCAGAACTTATTTAGAGCCTGTTTACGCTTTTTAATAGCTTCTTTACAGTCATTATTAAACCAAGGCTTGCTTTTCTTAGTATTTGTGGAGGTCTTTGGAATGCATTGTTCTGATATGTTAATAAGTGTATCTGTGAAATCAGAAACAATGTCAGATGATTCATTTAAGTGATCAACTGATAACTCTTCTTCACATAAATTATGGAATAATTCCCAGTCGGCTTTATTCATTTTCCATTTCTGGTTACAGTCTTCATCTGGTTCGTTTACGCTCTCTATTATAACAGGAAAGTGATCACTTCCGCACTGATCATCATGAACAGACCAGTCATAGTCCAAGAAGAGAGATGGGTGACACAAAGAGAGATCTAAAGAAGACAAATGACCTGTCGCAGGGTGAAGGTAAGTATAAGATTTATCATTCATCAAGCAAAGATCGTTCTTTGCAATAAAATCTTCAACAAGTGCTCCTCTGTTATTGACATCTTTACAGCCCCATAGAATATTGTGACCATTGAAGTCGCCAACTAAAAGATATGGCGATGGAAGTTGACTCAGCAATGAGTCAAGATGTTCGGGCTTTAAAGAAAATGAGGGTGGGATATATAGAGAGCAAACTGTAGTTTCTTTATCCAGAGAAACCGATACTGCTACAGCTTGAAGGTCGGTTTTTAATTTGATCTCTCTTTGTGGTAAACATGATTTAACAAAAATTGAGCTGCCACCAGATGGTTTGTTACCATCAGAATAGATATAGTTGTATGTATTGAAACCCCTGACATCTATGTTGTCATCAGTTTTTAAAAAAGTTTCTTGCAAACAAAACACCGATGGGGTTAGTAGCGAAATAAGTAATAAGAGTTCATTATAATTTGATTTAAGACCTCGACAATTCCATTGTATTATTTTGTGTTTTAAATCCATTTTAAGGAGAGATATTTAAAGACTAGAAACTATTATGGAGGTGCAATTGGTGATATAGATCTGCTACCACCAGCTCGTGGTGTGGCAGACCTCGATCTGTTATTGCCACTTGGTGATGATGGAGTTTCAGTCAACTCTATATCACTGTCACTCAAAGATCCGAATCTGTTCTGAAATTTTATATTGTCTCTTTCCATTTTACGTTGTCTGTCTGTTTGTCTTTGAGAGAATTGATGTTTTTTTATCGGATCTTGCGACCCCTTATTAGTTCGACCTGGGTCGGGTTTCTCTTTTACATTCGGCGCTGGCTTCGGTACGGTCGCTGTCGACCGATCCGAAGCAACCTGGATTGCGCCTTTTGATAAATTGGTTGAACTTTGTGGTGCTGGAGTGGATTTACTCCATGCACCAGACTTTTTCAGTTCAGCAATGTATGATTCAGCAGTCTGTGTTGCGGAGCTGGTACATTTTACACCAGCACCCTTTGTGATGCTTGCGAAACTGGTGGTTGGTGTTATGTATCGCTCTTCGACAATCTTCCGCGCTTCCGGGAATGTTATCCCCTTTGGTATTTGACGGTAAGTATTTCTTTTTCTTTTTTCCACGCCGGACAGTCTCGGGAGAAAACAGCATGTTTGCCATCACAATTTACGCATTTGGGTTCATTTTTGCAGTTGAGGTGATTATCAACATGCTTTTCTTCACCACAATTAGGACAGAGTTTTTTTCTCTGACATCTGCTTTCGTGATGGCCAAAAGCCTGACAAGAGTAACATCTAAGAGGGTTTGGGATGTATACCTCTACGTTAATGGAAAGATATGCTACTTTGATTTTCTTGGGTAGAATTGGTGTATTAAAAGTCAACACATAAGTTGCTGTTGGTTTTAGTACACCATTTCTACGAACTTGAATGTTACGAACACCAACAACTCCCTGATCCTTAAGGTTATCGACTATCTCTTCATCTGAGCAAGGACGCAGTTCTGGACTGCGAATCACTCCCTTAGATGAATTGAGCGTGTTATGTAAAGCGACTTTAACTTTTAGATCAAAGAGTTTGTTGGTGTTTAGCAGGCTTACCACTTGCTGTTTTTTCTCGACTTCCAAGAGAAGATCACCCGATTTGAGTTGTTTTATACTCTTAGGGTGTCCGGCAATGGAGAGAATACTTTTCTCGATGACGAAGGGGGAAAGGCTAGATACAGTTCGTGTATCGTCAAGTGACGTAACGACCAAGAAACGCGGAACATTGTCAAAATTTGGTTCAGCAGACTGCTGACTAGATTGTTGACTTGACTGCTGACTGGATTGTTGACCGTGTTCATCCGATTCGGATGAATCTTCTTGTTTTTTACGTTTAGGTGCGTTGTGGTTAGGTGATTTGCGGTTAGGTGATTTGCGGTTATGTTTTTTTCCAGGAGCCATAAGAAAAAAATTCTAGTTTCGTCCCAAGTGCTCTCCGCCCTCCGTGGAGCCCTACAAGGGAACACCATACTGGAGTGGTTATCCAACTCGCAGATGTTAGAGATACACGTGAGATATACTCGTATAAACAAAATGCCTACACGATTGATCCGTTAAGCCACCGCCTTCTAGAGATAAAAAGACAGAAAAGGGTAAGGTAAATGGGCATATGGTTGGTATCAGGAAAGATACAAAAAGAGTTGAAGAGAAAGCAAAGCGGTATCTCTAGGGCTCGGCGTGACCAGCCGATTGACCGTGCCGGACCGCACGGCCACCCGTCTACACCGAAAAGCCAGGCCAAAGAGGCGTGTTGGGCACCTGAAGCACCGCCACCTCAGGTAACCCTCAACCTCCAGGATCCCTTCTTCCGGTTTACAGGACGCCACCCACGGCAAACGGGTGGTACTTCCTTTAGCTCTTCCCAGTGGGCACATTGACCACAGCAGCAACGTGCCCAGTGGGAATTGAGCCCCCAGGGCCACGGCAAGGCAGGAAGTCTAATACCTGGGGGTGATTAAGCTTGAACGTAGGCAAAGAGAGGATTCTGGAGATGAGGATGACATACCACTGATGGAACTGGCTGGACGCTTACGCGAACGGGAGGGTCGCATTAATACAGAACATGATGAGTCTGCGGAAAGCGTAGATGTATCGGACGACGCAATGTCGCCAGACTGTTCGGACTCTGAGGCTACAGTTGACTATGACTGGTCCGACTCAATGATGGTGGACGAGGTTCGAGCCCCATCTAAAGTTCAAAGCACTGAGATTATCAGGCAAAGAAACAAGAAAATGACAAACAAGGGCGATAATGCCCAGGTAAAGACACTGTTAAATGCTATAGCGGGAATGTTCTAAAGAAATAAATAAAGGCTTCACCTGTAAATAGGTTAATATATGTATGTTTTAATATGATGTGTGCACACATAACAGAAACAGTCAAGTTTCGGGGTACCCGGTAAAAGGGGGTAATTAAGTAATTAGGAATAAATATTACTTTGAGGAACGATTAGGTCCTTGTTATTCGTGAAAAATTAAAACGTGTAAATATGTCATTGTACATGGAAAGTATATATTGTATAAGCGGTTTTACTGCAAGAAAACTTAAGAGTATGTCTGTATCTTTGCAGGACAGACAGACACACAGTACAAGATGAGTCTCTCTATAATATTTTTATTGGCTGGCTTTGCATATGGGGTCATAGTTCATGAGAACGTCATTTTTCATAAAGTGAATGATGATGATGATGATGATTTCGTGTTTAACGACGCGTCAACCCTCTTGGTGGGTCATAAGCGTCAGTCGGTTAATGGTTAAACGGCATGAATAATTATGACGATATTAAAAGTAACAAGTCAGAATGATAATGTATAAAAATCTGAAACAGTTAAATCTTATGAAAAAGACCAATTTCTTTTAAGAATAAAATAATGTTATCAACAGGTACATCTCGAAACAGTTGTTGCAAAGTGTCAGCTTTGAAATATAAAATACGTGAGGGTGAAAAGTCAACACAGTCAATTAAGATATGTTTCACAGTGAATGGCTGATCACAACCTATACAAGAAGGCTGATCATCACCATTAAAAATGTAAGAATGAGTAACTCTAGTATGGCCGATGCGCAGTCGTGTTAATACTACGTCCTCTTTTCTGGAAAACTGTGGAGGAGAGCATTTTGTACTAACGACAGGTTTAATGGCATGGAGTTTGTTATTTATTGCACGGTCCCATTCGCCTTGCCATTCCGACAAGATGTATCTATTGATAAATGGTTTAAAATTATTAAAAGGAATTTTAAAAACAGATGGATCAAGATTGAGCGATTCCTTTGCTTTCTTGTCAGCATATTCATTGCCGACAATGCCAATATGGCTCGGAAGCCAACAAAACAAGATTTGGTGTGTTTTAGAAATTTCATGATGTTTTTCGATCAATTTTTGAATTTGAGGATTTTTAGATGATGAATGGTCTAAAGCCTTAAGCACAGAAAGTGAATCAGAAAATATAATTGCTTTTTGAATTGTTGAAGAACTGATAAAATCTAAAGCTAGGTCTATTGCTTTGGCTTCAGCTGTAAAAATAGATGAACCATCTGGAAGGCGCATGGTTTTGTGCGTATCTTTAGAAACATACGCACAACCAACTTTATCTCCTTCTTTGGAACCATCAGTATAGACTTGCTGGTAATCATCGTAACGTGATTGCAGTACCTGAAAGTTTTGTTTGAGAAGTATCGGATTTGATTCGGATTTTTTGCCATCATGTAAGTCGAACAGAATAGAAGGTTGTTTAATACACCAAGATGGAACTTCGGCGGTTTCATGTTTTTGAATATTTTTAAGGTCGATACCTGAATTTTCAAGCAGTGGTAAAATACGTAATCCAAAAGGTTTAATTGCTGTGGGTTTAGTTTCATACCTATCTATAAATTGAGGTCGAAATGAAATTTTGGATGCCGGGTTAGATGGATTTGCAGCAAGTCTAATAGCATATTGAAGAGAAAGTTTCTCTCTGCGCGAGGTTAAAGATGGTTCACCTGCTTCTACATAAAGGCTTAATACGGGAGAAGTACGGAAGGCTCCCATGGCCAGACGAAGGCCTTGGTGATGGATAGTATCCAAGGATTTTAAATAGGACTTTCTGGCAGAACCATAAACAACAGACCCATAATCTAATTTAGATCTTATTAAAGACCGGTAAAGATGTAATAAAGTATACCGATCTGCTCCCCAACTTGTATGAGCTAAAACTTTCAAAAGATTCAAAGCTTTTAAGCATTTCGCTTTAAGATATTTAATATGGGGAATAAAAGATAACTTTTGATCAAATATGACCCCAAGAAATTTGGCTTCTTCAACAACAGGAATTTGTGATCCGTATAAAAACAGGGAAGGATGTTCGTGTTTCTTCCGTAGTTTACAAAAATGAACACACTGCGTTTTCGACTTGGAGAACTTGAAACCATTTTTATCAGTCCATTCTTCTATTCTTTTTAAATTTTGTTGTAACTTTCGTTCAATTGTTTTCATATTTTTTGAACGGTAACATATACAAAAATCATCAACATACAATGAACAATCAGTTTTGTCGTCCAAACATTGTACAATATTGTTTATTTTGATGTTAAATAGCGTAGTTGAAAGAATACTACCCTGTGGGACACCCTGTTCTTGATCATAGAAATCTGACACGGTAGACCCCACACGCACCTGAAACATGCGCTCCCCTAAAAAGCTTTCAATAAAACTGGGAAGTTTTCCTCTTAAGCCAATGTTATGTAGATCTTTCAATATTCCATAACGCCATGTTGTATCATATGCTTTCTCCAAGTCGAAAAAGACAGCTACTACGTGTTCTTTGTTAATAAAAGCATCTCGTATAAATGTTTCTAGTCTTATTAAATTGTCATTGGTACTACGTTCCGAACGAAAGCCCGATTGATATTCTGAAATGAGGTTGTTGGACTCTAAGTACCAGACTAATCTCTTGTTTATCATTCTCTCCAATGTTTTACACAAACAACTTGTCAAAGCTATCGGACGATAATTTGTAGGTTCTGCGTGATCTTTCCCTGGTTTCGGAATTGGTACAACTGTAGCTACACGCCAGCTCTCAGGACAGACCCCCGTTTCCCAAATATTATTAAAGATATCTAAAAGTGTTGTAAGAGAACTTTTTGGCAGATGCTTAAGCATCTGATAATGAATTTCATCGGGGCCGGTTGCCGTATCATGTGATTTTTCAATGGCTTCAACGAGTTCGGATAAGTTAAAAGGTTTGTTGTATTCTTCGTGATTAAGTGATTTAAAGTTTAGATTTCTTTTCTCTTGGTTCTTTTTGAAATTTCTAAAAGTGTCAGAATAATTACGTGATGATGAATTTCTCAAGAATGTGTGCCCGAGAGTATCTGAAATATCTTTTTTTGTTGAAGCTATTGTGTCAAATTCAGTATTCAAATGTGTAAAACTAGAAGACTTTGTTTTTCCTGAAATTTTTCGTACCATATCCCAAACCTTTTTAATGGGGGTTTTATAGTTCAATTTGGAGACATATTCTCTCCATGACTTTCGTTTTGAAGCTCGGATTGTTCGCCGAGCTTTAGCTCTAAAAACTTTTACGTCGTTGAGCTTTTCTGAAGTGGGATTTTTGCAGAACTTATTTAGAGCCTGTTTACGCTTTTTAATAGCTTCTTTACAGTCATTATTAAACCAAGGCTTGCTTTTCTTAGTATTTGTGGAGGTCTTTGGAATGCATTGTTCTGATATGTTAATAAGTGTATCTGTGAAATCAGAAACAATGTCAGATGATTCATTTAAGTGATCAACTGATAACTCTTCTTCACATAAATTATGGAATAATTCCCAGTCGGCTTTATTCATTTTCCATTTCTGGTTACAGTCTTCATCTGGTTCGTTTACGCTCTCTATTATAACAGGAAAGTGATCACTTCCGCACTGATCATCATGAACAGACCAGTCATAGTCCAAGAAGAGAGATGGGTGACACAAAGAGAGATCTAAAGAAGACAAATGACCTGTCGCAGGGTGAAGGTAAGTATAAGATTTATCATTCATCAAGCAAAGATCGTTCTTTGCAATAAAATCTTCGACAAGTGCTCCTCTGTTATTGACATCTTTACAGCCCCATAGAATATTGTGACCATTGAAGTCGCCAACTAAAAGATATGGCGATGGAAGTTGACTCAGCAATGAGTCAAGATGTTCGGGCTTTAAAGAAAATGAGGGTGGGATATATAGAGAGCAAACTGTAGTTTCTTTATCCAGAGAAACCGATACTGCTACAGCTTGAAGGTCGGTTTTTAATTTGATCTCTCTTTGTGGTAAACATGATTTAACAAAAATTGAGCTGCCACCAGATGGTTTGTTACCATCAGAATAGATATAGTTGTATGTATTGAAACCCCTGACATCTATGTTGTCATCAGTTTTTAAAAAAGTTTCTTGCAAACAAAACACCGATGGGGTTAGTAGCGAAATAAGTAATAAGAGTTCATTATAATTTGATTTAAGACCTCGACAATTCCATTGTATTATTTTGTGTTTTAAATCCATTTTAAGGAGAGATATTTAAAGACTAGAAACTATTATGGAGGTGCAATTGGTGATATAGATCTGCTACCACCAGCTCGTGGTGTGGCAGACCTCGATCTGTTATTGCCACTTGGTGATGATGGAGTTTCAGTCAACTCCATATCACTGTCACTCAAAGATCCGAATCTGTTCTGAAATTTTATATTGTCTCTTTCCATTTTACGTTGTCTGTCTGTTTGTCTTTGAGACAATTGATGTTTTTTTATCGGATCTTGCGACCCCTTATTAGTTCGACCTGGGTCGGGTTTCTCTTTTACATTCGGCGCTGGCTTCGGTACGGTCGCTGTCGACCGATCCGAAGCAACCTGGATTGCGCCTTTTGATAAATTGGTTGAACTTTGTGGTGCTGGAGTGGATTTACTCCATGCACCAGACTTTTTCAGTTCAGCAATGTATGATTCAGCAGTCTGTGTTGCGGAGCTGGTACATTTTACACCAGCACCCTTTGTGATGCTGGCGAAACTGGTGGTTGGTGTTATGTATCGCTCTTCGACAATCTTCCGCGCTTCTGGGAATGTTATCCCCCTTTGGTATTTGACGGTAAGTATTTCTTTTTCTTTTTTCCACGCCGGACAGTCTCGGGAGAAAACAGCATGTTTGCCATCACAATTTACGCATTTGGGTTCATTTTTGCAGTTGAGGTGATTATCAACATGCTTTTCTTCACCACAATTAGGACAGAGTTTTTTTCTCTGACATCTGCTTTCGTGATGGCCAAAAGCCTGACAAGAGTAACATCTAAGAGGGTTTGGGATGTATACCTCTACGTTAATGGAAAGATATGCTACTTTGATTTTCTTGGGTAGAATTGGTGTATTAAAAGTCAACACATAAGTTGCTGTTGGTTTTAGTACACCATTTCTACGAACTTGAATGTTACGAACACCAACAACTCCCTGATCCTTAAGGTTATCGACTATCTCTTCATCTGAGCAAGGACGCAGTTCTGGACTGCGAATCACTCCCTTAGATGAATTGAGCGTGTTATGTAAAGCGACTTTAACTTTTAGATCAAAGAGTTTATTGGTGTTTAGCAGGCTTACCACTTGCTGTTTTTTCTCGACTTCCAAGAGAAGATCACCCGATTTGAGTTGTTTTATACTCTTAGGGTGTCCGGCAATGGAGAGAATACTTTTCTCGATGACGAAGGGGGAAAGGCTAGATACAGTTCGTGTATCGTCAAGTGACGTAACGACCAAGAAACGCGGAACATTGTCAAAATTTGGTTCAGCAGACTGCTGACTAGATTGTTGACTTGACTGCTGACTGGATTGTTGACTGTGTTCATCCGATTCGGATGAATCTTCTTGTTTTTTACGTTTAGGTGCGTTGTGGTTAGGTGATTTGCGGTTAGGTGATTTGCGGTTATGTTTTTTTCCAGGAGCCATAAGAAAAAAATTCTAGTTTCGTCCCAAGTGCTCTCCGCCCTCCGTGGAGCCCTACAAGGGAACACCATACTGGAGTGGTTATCCAACTCGCAGATGTTAGAGATACACGTGAGATATACTCGTATAAACAAAATGCCTACACGATTGATCCGTTAAGCCACCGCCTTCTAGAGATAAAAAGACAGAAAAGGGTAAGGTAAATGGGCATATGGTTGGTATCAGGAAAGATACAAAAAGAGTTGAAGAGAAAGCAAAGCGGTATCTCTAGGGCTCGGCGTGACCAGCCGATTGACCGTGCCGGACCGCACGGCCACCCGTCTACACCGAAAAGCCAGGCCAAAGAGGCGTGTTGGGCACCTGAAGCACCGCCACCTCAGGTAACCCTCAACCTCCAGGATCCCTTCTTCCGGTTTACAGGACGCCACCCACGGCAAACGGGTGGTACTTCCTTTAGCTCTTCCCAGTGGGCACATTGACCACAGCAGCAACGTGCCCAGTGGGAATTGAGCCCCCAGGGCCACGGCAAGGCAGGAAGTCTAATACCTGGGGGATAAAGTGAATGAAATTACAACCACACGGGCTAGGTGGCTTGTAACGTTGGTGCAAGATTTAGGTCCCTTTAAATACTTCTTAGCAGGCATTGCTGCGGACATAAATCGGGCCGCAAATGTAACTGACGTACTCATAGAACGCTATGGTCCTAGAGGGGATATTTTTCATGAAACTCTCACAAATTTACGGGAAGAGGTAGATTCTCTTGGCAGAACCTTGAACGGTATACTCCAGAGCTACACTAGTTATAAGTCAATAGGGTCGAGGACGCGTAGATCTTTGATTCCGGGGGTTGGATCGGTGCTTTCGTTTCTTTTTGGCACTCTCTCAGAGAGCGACCTTGAGAACGTCAGGCGTGGCGTAAATGACCTGTCTAAAAACCAACAAACCATTATCCATGTACTGGAAGAACAAATGTCTCTGCTCAATGTCTCTAGGGTACAAATTGCAGAAAATCGTGATGCTATAATGGATCTAGTAAAGTGTGTCAATCTTTTGGATAAAAGGCTGCGAAGCTTTGCTAATCTTCTCATGAAACGTTTTGAAGAAATAGAATTGTTCATGAACCTGCACATTCAAATGGACCTAATATTGAGTGGTATAAAAGATGCACTGCAACGTGCAATGCTATATTTGGAAAATTTGAGGGTAGAATTGAATATGCTGTCACTTAATCATCTTTCACCAAGTACAGTAACTCCGCGACAGTTGCGGTCATTACTACTTCAAATCAAAATGAAATTACCGTCTTCACTTAAATTACCGGAGGATCCGGAGAAAAACATTTGGTACTTTTACAAAGTTTTAACATGTTCTACGATTTTAGAAGGGGACAAAATTCTTGTTTTAATTAGTATACCACTTTTGGATTACCAGGGGGAATTTGAGGTATACCAGGTACACAGCATTGCTGTACCGCCTGGTCCTAATCTAAACAGTAGGAAAAGCTTTCCCAATATGGTAGCTAAATACAATGTTGAGTCGTCAGGATTCTTGATCAATAAAGCGAGAAATCAATACGCCTTATTAAGTTCTGAAGAATTGCAAACTTGTAGCAATCCAGTTACAAAATATTGTAGTCCCAAAAATGCCGTTCTGCCTGTAAATTTGAATAAATTATGTATTCTGGCATTATTCTTTAAAGATAACAGAAAAGTTGATAAATATTGCGTAAGGATGGTGCAGCCCAATGCAGTATTACCCTCTGCCCAATATATCTCTTCAGGTAACTGGGTAGTAAGTGCTCGCGAACTCTTAAAATTCTCAATTGTATGTTTAGCGTCAAATGGGCGTAGATCACCTATGACGCAACAAACTCAAACAATGACTTCTTACGTAGATGTAATAAAACTTAAAAGTGGTTGTTACGCTGCAAATGATTACCTAAATCTGCCACCATACTATGAATTTGAGGGGTATAGGGTGGATACAATGGACCCTTTGAGCGGATTGTTGAGAGTTCAAAATCAAACTAAATTTCGCATATGGGATTCATTTGAACAGGCATTGCCTAACTTCACGGGGTTAAACTTACCTAAGAATTTGGACGCCATTGACCCGATCCCTATGAAATACATGTTACAAAAATTAAGGGGGCTTAAAGGTGTCGAGGTATCGGACTCGTCCATACCTATCTGGGTCTACATTGTAATAAATCTATCAATATTGTTAGTACTCATAGCCCTTGTATGTTTCTGCTGTAAACATAAGAAAAACAAACACAATTGGACCCCTACATGTTCATGTTTGCGTTGCTTAGCCAAGCCTGGTAAAAATGAAGAGAGAGCAAACGACGGCGAACCTGAGTGCCGACAGTCTACAGGGGACAACGACGGTCAGGCAACGTATATGTTGCTCGAAGGTAGTGAAAACCTCGCCTGTGGACAGGAGAACCAACAAACATTGAAATCTATCCGATTTAGTCAGCTTCTGAATTCGTCGAATAGTTCATCCTAAAGTGTTGTTGTCACGTAGAAAGAACATTAGCCACATGTTGTACTGTTAGTTGGTGTGAAATAACTAATGACATTGTTTTGAACAGTAAGACATTATCACCAGTCCAACCATGACGGCAGATGCTTGTTTCCCATTTCGCATTGATAATTTCTACTTAATGGAATTTGCCACCAGAAAACTGTGAAACTAACATTAATATTCAGCCTTTTCGGAGACAGTAATTACTTTTGATAAAGGGGTGTGACGGAGATCCAAAAGTTCCGTATAATTAAACGTTTTGATGTGCTAAGTGGACTGAGCCATTCACGCCTAACATGGAAAAAGCCATCATCTGAATATTCTATGAACATGTGTTATTCGGATATCCTCACATAAATGAGAACAGTTGGGGAGAACTTCATTCTGTTTCTAACTTTTGTCAAACCAAAATATACTCAGTAAAAACGACTTAAAAACAACTCAAAATATGGCGAAAAATTTCAAGGCAGCTTGTGAGCAAATAGTTACTGCTAGGGACATAGAAAGTTTAGCTCCGGGACAGACGCCATGCAAGCAAATGTCCCCGGATGCTATAGTTGCAAAGGTTGTCTTCAGTGAAGAAATGTGCAACAGGGCGCACATCCACAGGAACAATGAACAGGAGACGGACTGCGCAAGTAGTCTTTGTAGTGGAAATTCGGACTACATTCGGAAATTCGCACTTTGTGGGAAGAGGATGAAACAAGCGACGATATAATATTGCCGCATATCATGACATTAGATATGGACAATACGACAGATGATGATGATCTGGATTATTTGGCGGGTATCGAACCCATTTCACCAGTAAATCAGTACAGCGAAGTCACCTCCACATTCAGGTGGCCAGTGGTTAGCCAGCCATCGGGAATGGGCCTTAGGCCAGGTGAGATAATGATACCGGCTGGCGCGGAGGACGGCAGTGATGATTTCTATAGGGACGGCGAGGCGGACGACGTCGGGATTGTTCAGGAGTACTACAGAGATAGTGTGGAACATTTTTATTCAAACTTGTGAAGTGCCGGGAATATAAACTCTCATGTAGGAGATATTCTCGAAGGACTTATGTAGAAAGACTTAGTTAGTAGTGAATTTACATGTTTAATGTTGGATGTTGTAATTTTGGTTGTATACAATTTTGGCCACAGGAGTGAATAGGTATTTAGGTAAGATTTATAAAATTTCAAGTTACATGTATATTGCAATGTAAGGTTTGTTGTGTAATTAAATTGCAACAAATGAGAATGTTTAATATTGAATTGCAATGGTTAGTACATGCACTTCGAATTAATTACGGTATTTAGGGATAAAATTTCTTGAATATGTATATGAACTGATTTTAAATGATCTGTTTAAGGCTATTATATACATAATATGTTAAGAAATGTGTATGGTTGTGTATGTACGTATGTGAGTCGTAAAGTTTTAGCTAATGTTCTTTGAAATAATCCAAGATCATTGCTTGGCAAGGGGACGCTTGTAGCGTAATGCTTAGTAGGCCGTAAGATTTTCTAAAAACTGAGAATTTTACGTTCTTAGTTTGGTAGAGAGAGTGTTTTGACACCTCATTATTGATTTGGTCTTTAGTGAAACTTGATAATGGAAAATCTGCGGGGTAGTTGTTAAATTGTCATTGATTAAGTATTTAGCTTCACGCCCCTCTTTTTCCAATAATGGACTTGTCACCACTCTATGAATTATAAACGTGTACTGTCACCACCACATGCTTGACAAATGTATTTATCACCTTGTTAAGGGTTTCCAGGTGCTAATGTCTTTTATTAATGTATAGGGGTGTTTAAATATTCCAGTTAGTAAAAGATTTTCACACTATTTATGAGTTCATTCACTTTACAGATATGTTAATATGGTAAAATGATCTTCGGGCTTTTCTTACTAATGGGTTTTAACACGTGCGAATGGGTATGACTAAGTATGCAGGTGTGAGAGTACTATATAAGGAGCGAGTGCGAGGGAGCAGGGGAGTTGGATTTCAGATTGATACCAGACTCTGAAATGGTTACACGTGTATTTACAAGATCTGGTTTTTACAACCTTGGACATGGATTCGGCTTTAAGATGATATCTCAGAAACATTAGAACTTCTAGTCAGTATTATATAGACACTGGTAGGATGTGATTTGGTATGAGAGAGACTCCTGTGGCGTATTACAGTATGTTGTCAATAAACTAAATATTGTATCAGAATGTCTTTATTCGTTCCTACCAACCCAGAAAACACAACGCGAAGGATAGACTAAGAAACAGTAATTACGTAACAGTTTCTTGCTGTCGAGTCCTCACCGTTGTCTCACCTCTGTTGTTCTTTGATTTTTGTGTTCACGGAGATGTTGCACTGATGAGTTAGGAGGCCTTCATGCGGACTGAACAAATTATTTGTCTAAATCGCGACGGAAGTAAGGGCGAGGATTGTGGCCACGTAAAATCGATTTAAGCCCCCCCCCCCCCCCCCAGTGGAAATCTTCCACTGACCGTTCCAAGGCGGCTCTTCTGTGGCGATTTATTTATGTTGTTGTTTGTTGCTTGCTGTGTGTGTCGCTTGTGTCTTTTGGTTTTGGATGGCCATATGGCGATTTTGTGGGAAAGTAACTGTCCTTATGGCCTTCCTTTGTTTGGTTTTCCATTATGGTCTGGTCGTTTAATGTTTGTATTTCTTTCCCTTTGGTGTCTTTTATGGGTGGAGTAAGTTAATTGTATCAATTCCTGATCTTTGTTTTACTTCTACTTCCCAAGTGTTTGACTTAAAAACTCATTATGTGTCTCATAGACACATTTCCTAGAAATGAAAAGATAGTTTGTGACCATCAGTATCATTGATACCTTACAATTATTATCAAACATGGTGTGCTTTGAAAAGAAATACTTTCATTAGCACAACATATTTTAAGGCATTATAAGACGTTGCATCAAACATCTCTCTCACATTTATAAGCTGTTTGTCCGTTTTCACCTCTTCAACTCCATTTCATGTCTTTTAAACCAGAATCTCTCTAAAGTTTCAAGAAAAGCTTAATGATTTAATTGAATGGGCTTTTCACAGAGAAGATGCTCTCTATCTTGCATGTAATGTCAGAAATGCATTTTTGCACTTCTAAAGAGCATGAGAATTATACACTTTGGTCATGTCAGAAAGTGTGTGATGCCCTCACCTTTCTACTTGACAATATTTATATTAGATTCGGTACTAAGTTATTTAGACAAATTGTGGGTATTCCGATGGGTACGAATTGCGCACCTCTTGTGGCTGATCTGTTCTTGTATTGTTATGAAAGAGACTTCATGTGGTCGCTTTCAATTGGTAACAAATCTTAAATTATTGACGCTTTTAGTTCTACTTCTAGATATTTAGATGAGGCGTGTTGGGCACCTGAAGCACCGCTACCTCAGGTAAACCTCAACCTCCAGGATCCCTTCTTCCGGCTTACAGGACGCCACCCACGGCAAACGGGTGGTACTTCCACCTACGGCAAACAGGTGGTACTTCCTTTAGCTCTTCCCAGTGGGCACAGACCACAGCGGCAATGTGCCCAGTGGGAATTGAGCCCCCCCCCCAGGGCCACGGCAAGGCAGGAAGTCTAATACCCCAGGGACACAAGTCAGAGGCACAGGACGATAATTACGGGCAAGAGCCCTACCTCCTTTTTCAAGAGGGGACAGTTGTTTGCTAGAGCCATTCATTGGGGGATTTCACCCGTATCAAGAGACTGTTGAAACAAGTCTGCAAAAACTGGACCCAAAAACTTGACCCAACTCATTTGCTAGTTCCTTCAGGACTATTGGTTGAAACTCATCAGGTCCTAAGGCCTTATTGGGGTTTAAAGTAGAAGTAAAACAAAGATTATGACGGGCCTCCGTGGCCTAGTGGATAAGAGCGCTGACTCTTAGTCATTAGGTCTCTCACCGCCGTAGGTTCGAGCCTCGCTCGGGCCACGTGTGAGACGCCAAGTTCTGCAACGGAAGTTCAGGTGGTTTTTCTCCGGGTACTCCGGTTTTCGCCCACCTCTGATTAACGATCGGCTCGATATGAGTGAAATAATCTTGAAAGGGCCGTAAAACCCAAACCAAAAAAAAAAAAAAAAAACAAAGATTAGGAATCGATACAATTAACTAAGCGACCAGACCATAATGGAAACCTAAACAAAGGAAGGCCATAAGGACATTTACTTTCCCACAAAATTGCCATTTGGCCATCCAAAATAAAAAGACACAAGTGATACACACAGTAAAGTAGAAGTAAAACAAAGATCGGGAATTGATACAATTAACTTACTCCACCCATAAAAGACACCAAAGGGTTTGTAATACTCATTTTGGATAATAAGGTTGCTCATTTTGGTTAATAAGGTTAATAAGTAACAAACGCCAACATAAATAAATCGCCACAGAAGAACCGCCTTGAAACGGTCAGTGGAAAGATTTCCACTGTGGGGCTTAAATCGATTTTACGTGGCCACAATCCTTGCCCTTACTTCCGTCGCGATTTAGACAAATAATTTGTTCAGTCCGCATGAAGGCCTCCTAACTCATCAGTGCAATATCTCCGTGAACACAAATAATCAAAGAACCACAGAGGTGAGACAACGGTGAGGACTCGACAGCAAGAAACCACTGAAATGCTGGAGCAAAAGAAAACAAACAGTTAGACTCCGATGGGCCCGACCAGACACAGAGCATCAGGCACCAACCAACATTACCAAGAATTAGATATCTCAAATTCTCAATAAGCCTTTACGTTGGAACCGTCATAGAATCTGAGGCCTGACCCACCGGCGTGCAATTAAAGAGGGAAGCAAAGTTGCCAACCGTGATTGGGTTAACTACCATACATGCAGTCTGTCATATAATATCCATGTTGTCCCCAATCTTTTTATATCGATGATGATGATGATTTCGTGTTTAACGACGCGTCAACCCTCTTTGTGGGTCATAAGCGTCAAACGGTTAATGGTTAACGGCAATTAGAATTATGAGGATATTAAGAATAAAAAAGTTAGTTTGATATGTATAAAAATCTTAAACAGTTAAATATTATGAAAAAGTCCAATTTCTTTTAAGAATAAAATAATATTTTCAAAAGGTACATCTTGAAACAATTGTTGCAAAGTGTCAGCTTTGAAGTATAAGTTACGGGACTGTGAAAAGTCTACACATTCAATTAAAATGTTTCACAGTGAATGGCTGATCACAGCCTACACAGGAAGGCTGTTCATCACCATTTAAATTAAAAGAATGAGTAACTCTAGTATGGCCAATGCGCAGTCGTGTTAATACTACATCCTCTTTCCTGGAAAACTGTGGAGGAGAGCATTTAGTTCCAACGACAGGTTTAATGGCATGGAGTTTGTTATTTATTGCACGGTCCCATTCGCCTTGCCATTCCGACAAGATGTATCTATTGATAAATGGTTTAAAATTATTAAATGGAATTTTAAAAACAGACGGATCAAAATTGAGCGATTCCTTTGCTTTCTTGTCAGCAGACTCATTGCCGACAATACCAATATGGCTCGGAAGCCAACAAAACAAGATTTGGTGCGTTTTAGAAATTTCATGATGTTTTTCGATCAGTTTTTGTATTTGAGGATTTTTAGATAATGAATGGTCTAAAGCCTTAAGCACAGAAAGTGAATCAGAAAATATAATTGTTTTTTGAAATGATGAAGAACTGATAAAATCTAAAGCTAGGTCTATTGCTTTGGCTTCAGCTGTAACAATAGATGAACCATCTGGAAGGCGCAAGGTTTGGTGCGTATCTTGAGAAACATACGCACAACCAACTTTTTCTCCTTCTTTTGGAACCATCAGTATAGACTTGCTGGTAATCATCATAACGTGACTGCAATACCTGAAAGTTTTGTTTGAGTAGCATTGGATTTGATTCGGATTTTTTACCATCATGTAAGTCAAACAGAATAGAAGGTTTTTTAATACACCAAGATGGAACTTCCGCCGTTTCATGTTTTTGAATATTTTTAAGGTCGATACCTGAATTTTCTAGCAGTGGTAAAATACGCAATCCAAAAGGTTTGATTGCTGTGGGTTTAGTTTCATACTTATCCACAAATTGAGGTGGAAATGAAATTTTGAATGCCGGGTTAGATGGATTAGCAGCAAGTCTAATAGCATACTGAAGAGAAAGTTTCTCTCTGCGCGAAGTTAAAGATGGTTCACCTGCTTCTACATAAAGGCTTAATACGGAATAGGTACGAAAGGCTCCCATAGCCAGACGAAGGCCTTGGTGATGGATAGTATCCAATGATTTTAAATAGGACTTTCTGGCAGAACCATAAACAACAGACCAATAATCTAATTTAGATCTTATTAAAGACCGGTAAAGATGTAATAAAGTATACCGATCTGCTCCCCAACTTGTATGGGCTAAAACTTTCAAAAGATTCGAAGCTTTTAAGCATTTCGCTTTAAGATATTTAATATGGGGAATAAAAGATAACTTTTGATCAAATATGACCCCAAGAAATTTGGCTTCTTCAACAACAGGAATTTGTGATCCGTATAAAAACAAGGAAGGATGTTCGTGTTTCTTCTGTAGCTTACAAAAATGAACACACTGCGTTTTCGACTTGGAGAACTTGAAACCAATTTTATCAGTCCATTCTTCTATTCGTTTTAAATTTTGTTGCAACTTTCGTTCAATTGTTTTCATATTTTTTGAACGGTAACATATACAGAAATCGTCAACGTACAAGGAACAATCAGTTGTGTCGTCCAAACATTGTACAATATTGTTTATTTTGATGTTAAAAAGCGTAGTTGAAAGAATACTACCCTGTGGGACACCCTGCTCCTGATCATAGAAATCTGACACGGTAGACCCCACACGCACCTGAAACATGCGCTCCCCTAAAAAGCTTTCAATAAAACTGGGAAGTTTTCCTCTTAAGCCAATGTTATGGAGATCTTTCAATATACCATAACGCCATGTTGTATCATATGCTTTCTCCAAGTCGAAAAAGACAGCTACTACGTGTTCTTTGTTAATAAAAGCATCTCGTACAAATGTTTCTAGTCTTACTAAATTGTCATTGGTACTACGTTCCGAACGAAAACCCGATTGATATTCTGAAATGAGGTTGTTGAACTCTAAGTAACAGACTAATCTCTTATCATTCTCTCCAATGTTTTACACAAACAACTTGTCAAAAGCTATCGGACGATAATTTGTAGGCTCTGCATGATCTTACCCTGGTTTCGGAATTGGTACAACTGTAGCTACACGCCAGCTCTCAGGACAGACCCCCGTTTCCCAAATATTATTAAAGATATCTAAAAGTGTTGTAAGAGAACTTTTTGGCAGATGCTTAAGCATCTGATAATGAATTTCATCGGGGCCGGTTGCCGTATCATGTGATTTTTCAATGGCTTCAACTAGTTCGGATTAGTTAAAAGGTGTGTTGTATTCTTCGGGATTAAGGGATTTGAAGTTAAGTTTTCTTTTCTCCTGGTCCTTTTTGAAATTTCTAAGTGTCAGAATAATTACGCGATGGTGAATTTCTCAAGAATGTGCTCCCAAGAGTATCTGAAATATCTTTTTTTGTTGAAGCTATTGGGTCAAATTCAGTATTTAAATGTGTAAAATTAGAGGACTTTGTTTTTCCTGAAATTTTTCGTACCATATCCCAAACCTTTTTAATGGGGGTTTTGTAGTTCAATTTGGAGACATATTCTCTCCATGACTTTCGTTTTGAAGCTCGGGTTGTTCGCCGAACTTTAGCTCTAAAAACTTTCACGTCGTTTAGCTTTTCTGAAATGGGACATTTGCAGAACTTATTTAGAGCCTGTTTACGCTTTTTAATAGCTTCTTTACAGTCATTATTATACCAAGGCTTGCTTTTCTTAGTATTTGTGGAGGTCTTTGGAATGCATTGCTCTGATATATTAATAAGTGTATCTGTGAAATCAGAAACAATGTCAGATGATTCATTTAAGTGATCAACTGATAACTCTTCTTCACATAAATTATGGAATAATTCCCAGTCGGCTTTATTCATTTTCCTTTTCTGGTTACATTCTTCATCTGGTTCGTTTACGCTCTCTATTATAACAGGGAAGTGATCCTTCCGCACTGATCATCATGAACAGACCAGTCATAGTCCAAGAAGAGAGATGGGTGACACAAAGAGAGATCTAAAGAAGACAAATGACCTGTCGCAGGGTGAAGGTAAGTATAAGATTTATCATTCATCAAGCAAAGATCGTTCTTTGCAATAAAATCTTCGACAAGTGCTCCTCTGTTATTGACATTTTTACAGCCCCATTGAATATTGTGACCACTGAAGTCGCCAACTAAAAGATATGGCGATGGAAGTTGACTCAGCAATGAGTCAAGATGTTCGGGCTTTAAAGAAAATGAAGGTGGGATATATAGAGAGCAAATTGTAGTTTCTTTATCCAGAGAAACCGATACTGCTACAGCTTGTAGGTCTGTTTTTAATTTGATCTCTCTTTGTGGTAAACATGATTTAACAAAAATTGAGCTGCCACCAGATGGTTTGTTACCATCAGAATAGATATAGTTGTATGTATTGAAACCCCTGACATCTATGTTGTCATCAGTTTTTAAAAAAATTTCTTGCAAACAAAACACCGATGGGGTTAGTAGCGAAATAAGTAATAAGAGTTCATTATAATTCGATTTAAGACCTCGACAATTCCATTGTATTATTTTGTGTTTTAAATCCATTTTAAGGAGAGATATTTAAAGACTAGAAACTATTATGGAGGTACAATAGGTGATATAGATCTGCTACCACCAGCTCGTGATGTGGCAGACCTCGATCTGTTATTGCCACTTGGTGATGATGGAGTTTCATTCAACTCCATATCACTGTCACTCAAAGATCCGAATCTATTCTGAAATTTTATATTGTCTCTTTCCATTTTACGATGTCTGTCTGTTTGTCTTTGAGACAATTGATGTTTTTTGATCGGATCTTGCGACCCCTTATTAGTTCGATCTGAGTCGGGTTTCTCTTTTGCATTCGGCGCTGGCTTCGGTACGGTCGCTGTCGACTGAACCGGAGCAACCTGGATTGCGCCATTTGATAAATTGGTTGAACTTTGTGGTGCTGGAGTGGGTTTACTCCATGCACCAGATTTTTTCAGTTCAGCTATGTATGATTCAGCAGTCTGTGTTGCGGAGCTGGTACACTTTACACCAGCACCCTTTGTGATGCTGGCGAAACTGGTGGTTGGTGTTATGTATCGCTCTTCGACAATCTTCCGCGCTTCCGGGAATGTTATCCCCCTTTGGTATTTGACGGTGAGTATTTCTTTATCTTTTTTCCACACCGGACAGTCTCGGGAGAAAACAGCATGTTTGCCATCACAATTTACGCATTTGGGTTCATTTTTGCAGTTGAGGTGATTATCAACATGCTTTTCTTCACCACAATTAGGACAGAGTTTTTTTCTCTGACATCTGCTTTTGTGATGGCCAAAAGCCTGACAAGAGTAACATCTAAGAGGGTTTGGGATGTATACCTCTACGTTAATGGAAAGATATGCTACTTTGATTTTCTTGGGCAGAATTGGTGTATTAAAAGTCAACCCATAAGTTGCTGTTGGTTTTAGTACACCATTTCTACGGACTTTGATGTTACGAACAACAATAACCCCTTGATCTTTCAGGTTATCAATGATCTCTTCGTCTGAACAAGGACGCAGTTCTGGACTGCGAATCACTCCTTTAGATGAGTTTAGTGTGTTGTGAAGAGATATTTTTACCGAAAGATCAAAGAGTTTTTTGGTGGCGAGCAGGCTTACAACTTGCTGTTTTCTCTCGAGTTCCAAGAGAAGGTCACCTGATTTGAGTGATTTAATACTCTTTGGGTGTCCGGCTATGGCGACAATACTTTTCTCGATAACAAAGGGAGAAAGGCTTGACACAATTCGTGTATCGTCAAGCGACGTGACGACCAAGAAACGCGGAACATTGTCAAAGTTTGGTTCAGCAGACTGCTGACTTGATTGTTGACTTGACTGCTGACTGGAATTTTGACTGTGTTCATCCGATTCGGATGAATCCTCGTCTTTTTTACGTTTAGGTGCGTTGCGGTTAGGTGCGTGGGTGCGGTTATGTTTTTTTCCATGAGCCATGAGAAAAAAAAACTCATAGTTTCGTCCCAAGTGCTCTCCGCCCTCCGTGGAGCCCTACAAGGGAACACCATAATGGAGTGGTTATCCAACTCGCAGGTGTTAGAGATACACGTGAGATATACTCGTATAAACAAACCTACAAATGCCTACACGATTGATCCGTTAAGCCACCGCCTTCTAGAGATAAAAAAAAACAGAAAAGGGTAAGGTAAATGGGTATATGGTTGGTATCAGGAAAGATACAAAAAGAGTTGAAGAGAAAGCAAAGCGGTATCTCTAGGGCTCGGCGTGACCAGCCGATTGACCGTGCCGGACCGCACGGCCACCCGTCTACACCGAAAAGCCAGGCCAAAGAGGCGTGTTGGGTACCTGAAGCACCGCCACCTCAGGTAACCCTCAACCTCCAGGTTCACGGCAAGGCAGGAAGTCTAATACCTGGGGGAAATACAGGTAAAGAGAAATTACACTGTGGCAATTATTTTATATCTTAGGAGTAAATACTCCAAACACGAGACACCGTGTTCTACGCAATACAGAGTATGTATTGTATATATTGTTTTCAAATATAAACCTTTTCTAAAAGTCATGTTCGGTAAACTGCTTGGCTCAATATTCACTACCTGACTTGGTTCGATATTCATTATCCGGCAACTCTAAATTTGAAAGCAAATGTATTTTGTCGATAAGAATAGTTTCAGGTTGTAACACTCTTAGCAGTAAATATACATATACTTAATTGAATACTGATCAATTGCTCTGGAAGCTTGCATGCTGAATCCTACTAGTAATACTACCATAGTCATCATTATCAGGGCTTTCTTATATATTCCATTTTTAGCTCAAGTCAGAACTCTGAGTTATTAAAAGTAGAAGTAAAACAAAGATCAGGAATTGATACAATTAACTTACTCCACCCATAAAAGACACCAAAGGGAAAGAAATACAAACATTAAGCGACCAGACCATAATGGAAACCCAAACAAAGGAAGGCCATAAGGACAGTTACTTTCCCACAAAATGGCCATATGGCCATCCAAAACCAAAAGACACAAGTGATACACACAGTAAGTAACAAACAACAACATAAATAAATCGCCACAGAAGAGCCGCCTTGGAACGGTCAGTGGAAGATTTCAAGTCTGCCTAAATGAACTTAAGTTGTTCAACATTAATCATTTAAGATATACCTACAACAAAACTTAATTGAAAGTTAATAAGAAATTATCAGGAACTGATACAATCAAATCCAACGTCTTCCCCACAATATCACCCATATATATAACTTATTGGTTTTGTACAACCCCATCTACATGTACAGCAACAACAGTCTATGCAATGCTTCTGACAATTTAGATTTAAGGTTTAACTTAGCATATAGTACTTGGGACCATTTTTTGTGGAAGAGGGTGAGTGATATGCCCCAGGTTTGATGGTGTGCCGTCCATGGAGGTACATCTACAACAACAACAACAACTTCGGCACTCTCCGGACATTTCCGTGGATGTCACTGACATTCGCCTGCACGAGATTTTCCTGGGGTTTGTGGCCACGTTGTTCAGTCTCTTCGCCTCCAGCTCCTGAACTGATTAGACGTCCCAGGGTACAGCTCCGGACTTGGTAAGTTATAGGCGTATTAAAATCTAAAAGATCTGTGAAAGAAATTACAGAACCATGCGGGTATTGTGGTAGAAAAGGACATGGGAGCCACGCACCACCCCACATCAGAAAATAAGAATGCCCCGCATATGGAAAAATGTGCGACCGCTGCCACAAAAGCAACCACTTCCCCCAGGTATGCAGAGGGGCTAAGCAGCCGCGTCTTGTATTTCTTGTATTTCTTCTAAACGGTGACAATCAAAGTACTGTGAGAACTGGGATTCTCTCTTTTTTCTGTTTACCTTAAGTTGGCAGAACTTTGTGTCTTATTATTTTTTTTTTTTTCAAGGTTTGATATTACTCACAAGAAGTGATTGTTTTATGTTATGCTCATACACGGGCTTGACATTTGTTTTCTTAATGTTGGTGGTTTGAAATCAAAAAATTATGATAAAACCAAAGATGATATATTTCTGAAGAGCATATCGGCTCATGATATTGTGTTATTAGCTGAAACTCATATGGGTTACAATGATAGTGTCAGTATACTCGGTTATCATTATTTTCAGGTTTCCCTTTGGTTTCTTTCCCTTTGGTGTCTTTTATGGATGGAGTAAGTTAATTGTATCAATTCCTGATCTTTGTTTTACTTCTACTTTGTAGACCAGTTTCTCGAAACAATCGCCACTATGGTGGCATTGCTATTCTAACGAAGTCTTGTATAAAAATGGTGTTAAAATTTTGCCTATTAGTAATACCAATTATCATTGGATTCAGCTGAGAAAGGAATTTTTTAATATATCCAAAGATATTTTTATATGTACAGTCTATTATCCTCCAAGCAGTTCGGCATATTTGGCTGATGAGGATGACTGTGAAATTTTTCAGTTGATTGAAAAAGATATCTTTAGGTATCGAAATTTAGGTGATATAATCTTATGCGGAGATTTTAATGCACGTTGTGGCAACGAAAATGACTTTGTTAACGATGATTTGGATGACTTTGTGCCTATTGGCTCAAATTATGTTGCTGATTTTTCCAAGAAAAGACATAGTAAAGACTCTAAAATTGATTCAAGAGGAAAAGAACTGCTTGATTTTTGTATTGGTAACAACCTGCGAATTTTAAATGGTAGACTGCTTGGAGATAGTATGGGTAACTTTACATGTTTCAATGTACATGGCCAAAGTGTTGTTGATTATGTAATCACATCTGAGGAGTTATTACGCCATTTAATTACCTTTAAAGTTTCAAGTTTTAACCATATGCTATCTGATACTCATTGTAAGCTTTCATTTAAGCTGATGGCTTCTTATGCTGATAATATGCATGTTTATGACAGTCTTAGTTCTATGCCTATGCAATATATCTGGGATAAAAATTCAGCGAAAAATTTTGTACATATTTTACAAATGCTAATACTTCACAGAAACTGATTGATTTTAATAGGTCTTGTATTAAGAATGGTGTTGATGTTGATACATGTTGCTCTGATTTTGAAGGCATTATCATTTCTGCTGCTGATAAAACTTTGAGGAAACCTAAAATTTGTTCAAAATCTGGTAAGAAAGCAAATCAAAAATGGTTTGATGCTGATTTACATATTTTGCGCAGCAGACTTCTAAGTAAAGGCAGGTTAATGAGTAAATTTCCCTTTGACCCAGGAATCAAGGGGAATTATTATAAACTGTATAGACAGTACAATAAAATCCGAAAATTTAAGAAAAGGACTTTTAAACAAAATATTCTAAATCAGCTAGATGAACTTCAGTCCTCTGATCCAAAAGCATACTGGCATCTTATTGATACACTAAAGGAGAATAAAAACGGTTCACAGTCGTCTATAGATCCAACTATTTGGGAAAACTATTTTAAATCATTAAATTCTGTTCCCGGTAAATTTCAACAGAAACTGAATTATTTGAATGACCTCCTTCAAAATCTTGAGCAACAGAATGTTTCAACTTTTAATTCATTAGATTTTAAGATTACTGATAAAGAAATTACGGATGCTATTTCAAAGTTGAAATCCAATAAATCTGGGGGATTGCAATTAATAAGTAATAATATGGTTAAAAGTGTACAAAATTTTATTTTACCCAGTTTAAAAATTTTGTTCAACAAAATATTGCTTCTGGGAGTTTATCCTAAAAATTGGGCTGTTGGCTACATTTCCCCTATTTTTAAAACTGGTTGCAAAGAAGATCCAAATAATTACCGTGGAATAACGGTTGCAGGTTGTTTAGGTAAATTGTTTAATACCATATTGAATAATAGGCTTGATCTTTTTTTATCTGAAAAAAAAATCTTATAAGTAAGTGTCAGATTGGATTCTGCAAAAACTCACGTACATCTGACCATATGTTTGTAGTTAAATGCATAATTGACTACTATTTTTCTACAGGCTCTAAAGTATATTCTTGTTTTGTGGACTTCCAAAAAGCTTTTGATTCGGTTTTACACACTGCTATTTTGATCAAACTAGTCAGAATGAATATTCAAGGCTTATTTTATAATATTATTAAAAGTATGTACTCCCTATCTTTGCTATGTGTGAAAGTTAATGATAAGATTACAAAAACTTTTAAATCCTCAGTTGGGGTTAGGCAGGGTGATGTTTTAAGTCCAAATCTGTTTAAAATTTTTATTAATGACTTGCCTAATTATTTACTGTCATCTCCAGATCCTATATACTTAAATAACAAAAGAATAGATTGTTTAATGTATGCTGATGATGTTATTTTGTTATCATCCACACCGGAAGGTCTACAGCATAAACTGGATTTATTACAAGCTTTTTGTGAAGATTGGTGTCTCTCTATAAATATTGAAAAAAAACAAAAGTTTTGATTTTTAATAAGGCAGGTAGATTAATTAATACACATAGATTTTCAATCTTTGGTAATACTCTATGTTGTACTACTTCCTATAAGTATCTTGGAATTCTTTTTTCCGCTTCTGGCACCTTCACACCCGCAAAAAAAACAGCTATATGATAAGGCAGTGAAAGCTTTATATTCCCTTAAGCGTAATATTTTATCACTGAACCCTAGTATTTTTACCAGTTTGCATATTTTCGATCATACAATTAAACCTATATTGATGTATGGTTCAGAAATTTGGGCATGTTCTTTATCCAAAAAAGCTACTCTTGATGATTTATTTGATTTTTCTAAAATTTCCAGAAGTTTTTATTCTGAAAAACTGCACATTCATTTTAACAAATATATTTTAGGTGTTCATAAAAGAAGTTCTAACTTTGCTGTTTGCTCAGAACTCGGAGATACCCCATTCAGATTAGTATTATTCTTTCTGCCTTATCATATTGCCAAAGGTCCACTGATTCAGATTTGCTAGCAGATGCTTTTGCTTGTTCTAAAATACTACATAAGAAAGGTATTTACACATGGTATACTTCTGTTTGTAATATGAACAAGTTACTTGATTCATCCATTACTTCTGAAACATTTTTGAATATGAGCACAAATACTTTAAGAAGTTAATGAAAAATATCATTTTAAATAAATATAAAGATTTTTGGAAACGCTTTCGTGCAAATCATATTGATGGAAAATTAAGGACATATTTCTCATTTAAAGATGATCTTCAGTTTGAGCAATATTTGAATATTATTAAGGATTTTGATAAAAGAAGATCTCTTACTAAATTGCGTATAAGTTCTCATAGACTTCAGATTGAAAGAGGTAGGTATTCAAAACCTCCTACTCCTTTAGAAAACAGAGTTTGTGATTATTGTCCACAAGAAATTGAAGATGAAATTCATTTTTTGATTAAGTGTCCAAAATATGCTCATATTCGTAAACGTTTCTTTGCACTGGTTCAAAATCAGTGTAAAAATTTCATTTTGTTAAATGATAACTTGAAATTTAATTGGCTTCTATCTAACACTGATAATCTTATTATATTTGAGCTTTCGAAATTCATATATGAAGCCTTCCTTATTCATAGCTAGTCATTCTGAGCAGTGCCTCATGTGAGGTAAATATATATTGTATACACACCAGAATCTCTTTATAACACTATTAATGGGGTCCAAGACAGAAACCGTGTTATGTCCAAACAAAAATGTATGGATTGTATAGAGGAATGACCATTTATGGTCATTTTTCTATGCAATGTATACGTTTTTGGGATCCATCTTGAAACCGTGTTATATCCAAAACTGTGTTATAATGAATCATGTTATAACGAGGTTGTGGTGTGTAGAGCTGATTATACTCAGGATTATGTCTTCTTTGGCAACCTCTTTGTAGCACTGCCGTTGGTTATCCAAAAAACTAATGGTGTAACGAGCAGTGTTATAATGAGGTTGTAAGGTATTAATTTTTGTGTTTCTTTGTTCTAATCATATTCAATCATAGTAGGGAGATTTTCTCCTTTGATTATATGTCCTTTAGGGGCCCTTAATTGGTAATAAATCCATTGTCATTGTCATTGTCATTGTATTTAGGTACACCAGATAGATATATTTTGTAGCGGTGTATTTGTAGCTGTATGTTTCGTTTTCTAGGTCGTTTTCACCGAGTCGTTTCGCCCTGATTAAGTGGGTTGTTTCGCCCTTATTTTTTCAAGCCTTACGTTTGTTTTGGTATACTAAGGGGTTGATGGGCGGGGGGGGAGGTATCGGAAGTCCCGGAAAACATTGTAATAACCTCTTTTGGTTACTGACGACTTATACGTCAGGTTTGAGCAAATGAGCTACCCCCTTTTTGAGAAAGAAATTCGAGCTCACATTACATAAATATTCACCATATTTGCATTATTTGCTGGCTCCCAGCTTGCACATTGGCAATAGCCCCGCGCCTGCCCGGGGGTAGAAATATGGCGGCTGCCTTCGGGAGTGTGGCAGAGTGGTAAGACCCCACCGAAAACAGTCCCACTGCCGAGACCACCCGGTGCCTCGAAATAGGTGGCTGCCTTCAGGTTCTGTGGCAGTTGGGTAAAAGCCTCCAACATACAGAACGATCGTCCGTTCGACCGGTATTATTTTGTAATTCAATTTATTCAAATGCATCTTACCAAATTTTTTTACAATTCACTACGCGAGATCTATCCTTTTAAACCTTTCCTGTCTCATGTTACTACCACGCTTCATTTGTACGTGTATCATCATTGCTCGTGGGTCGCGCACCACAAAGAAGAAACCTCATCTGTATATGTTTGTACTGTGTATGTGTCACTTTTTCATGCTCCTTCACTCTGCACATCAATAAAAGATGCATTTTGTATACGTTACTAGATAAGTAACTTGTCATTTCATGTTACCTCAAAGTTATTTTATGTTACATCAATGTTAACAGAATTGGATACTTATCACGAAGTTCTGAAGTGTTCGTCATCATCTAACACAGCTTTATTCTTTATTAGTTTATAAAATCCTTCGTTCTCTCTGAAACTTATCACCTCAATAATTTCTTACCATAATCGTGGATCTCATATTTAGCAAAGGATCTCCTGTTTTCAGAGCCAAGCTTTTATTTAAGCAAACGTTTTCGGCCTCCCTTGTCTGTAGGGAATAAAATATACAGATCACTTTCCTTCTGTAGTGAATGGGGATGAAATTCCTTGTTGAAACAGGAGCCACTTGTTTGCCGTGAGTGGAGTCTCGTATGCTGGAAGAAGGGATCCTGATGATTGAGAAAAGCCCAGGGATCTCCAGCTTTTCAACACATCATTTTGGCCCATATTTCAGATAGAAGAGGGGTTTGGGCTAGATCCGGCCTGAATCATTCGGCTCAGTCGTGCCAAGCTCTAGAATCGCACAGCTTGTCCTTATCTTCCTTCTTTCTTTTTTACGTATCTTTATGGTACAAACCGGGTGTAATTTTGTCTTATTCCTCTATCTTTGAGTGTTATTTGATGGGCGGCGGCTGATGGATCAATCGGTGGGCTTGTACTAGGGAATTTCAGCAGAAGCTTCTGTGAGGGAGAGAATATGGGTGGGGATGGGTCCCAACTGTTCCTCATTTTTTCATTGAAATCTGGGTGCATAGTTGGGAGTCATAAAACAGAAGTGGAGCGGAAGGACTCTGGTCCTGTCATCGAGTATAATAGCAATGTAGCCTTGGCGTTGGAAATAGGAGATCCATTTCCATTAAACGTCCCCTTGTAGGGCTCCAAGGAGGGTGGGGCGCATAGCTATCGAATCATTTATTATCACCATGGGATCCAACACAAGAAAAAGAGCATTTTTAGACCTATCAGATGACGACCCGGAACCGACAACTTTCAATTTTAAAGCCAATGAAAATTTCGCTCGATTTTTAGTGATTTCGAGCAAGGAAGAAAAGGCCATTACCACTCTGTCACCATTCATTATCGAAAAACAAATTGAATCAATTATAGGAATATGTTCTATAAAAGGGTTATCCTTTGGAAGCAATGAATACACCACAGAAGTGAAAATATGGAGTGTACATGTTTTCTGGGCCAGACTAGCTAGTTTCGGCCAATTAGGCCTCATCAGTGACCCTCAGATATTTTCAAAATTCCACAATGGAATCAATGATCCCAAAGGACAAGAAAATACAATCTACACTATGATGTAGGGCAGGGAGACGTTTTACAAACTCCAAAAAACGTCAAAAAATTAAAAAATGGAACTCTTTTGGTCGAAACAAACAGGAAATCTCAAACAGAAAATCTACTCAAAATAAATAAATTTTTCAATTTGAATGTCTCTGTCACGGAGCATAAAACACTAAATTCTTGCAAAGGTATTATCCGTGACAGAATGTTAAAACAAGAATCTGAAACTAGCATCGTCGAATATCTCAAAGATCAAGGAGTAATGGCCTGCAAACGATTTAAGATTAAAAAAGATGGAAAACTCATTGACACAAATACGTTACTTCTAACATTCAACACTACTTCCTTGCCGAAGTCACTGAAAATATTTTACAGGATAATACCGGTTGACATTTACGTGCCCAATCCTCTGCGATGTTTCAATTGTCAGAGGTTTGGACACCACGAAAACGACTGTACTGTCCCTGACGGATCTGTTTGTGAGAAGTGTGGTGGTACCGATCACCACACTACAAACTGCAAGAATTCTCCAAAATGTGTGAACTGCGGAAAAGATCATTTGTCTAAATCCAATGTCTGTGAAGTTTGGAAAACAGAAAAAGAAATCATGAAAATCAAAGTTACACAAAACGTCACCTATTTGGAAGCAAAGAAAATTCAACAAAACAAACCAGAAAACACATTCGCCAAAGTTGTACAATCCCTTACCAGCAAACCTGAAACAAAAGAAACATCCACACAATTTAATGAGAAAGATTTTGAAATTAAACCCCATTCTAAAGTTATTACCTCTTCTATAAAACCCAAAACCACATCGTCACAACCTACATCTTCACAACCTACTACATCGTCACAACCTACTACATCTACTCATCATTCAAGAACCGAATCTAGACAAACTGCACAGACCAGTTCACAACCTAACGGCAAACATTCTAGCAGATCTCACTCCCGATCCACGTCGGGGACAGCAGATCAAAAAGAAAAAAACGGCAAAGAAAAGCATAAAGGATCAAACCCAAACAGTAAAGGGGCGTCTGCTGATCCAGTAAAACTGGCTAATCAGTACGTCGCCCTTGAGGACATGGAGTTGGACGTTGATCCCTCCACGTTCTCAAAGTCTAATAAAAGATAAAGGATTAAATTCCTTGTTTTAATCTTCTCTCCATTCAACCATGGATAAGAAGTCAATAATTCAATGGAATTGTCGAGGACTGAAAGCCAATTTTAACGAACTTTTAATTTTAACTACACTTTTTTCTCCTAATGTCATTTGTCTCCAAGAAACTTTTTTGAAAACTACAGATAATATTAATTTCAAAGGTTACAGTATGTACAATCATATCACAACGGATAATCAGAAGGCATCAGGAGGTACATCAATCCTGGTAAAATCTGACGTTCCTCATAGGAAAATAGATGTAAACACTAATTTACAAGCTGTTGCTGTAAACGTCACTTTATCCAAATATATAACGATTTGTTCTGTCTACCTACCACCACACTATAATTTTTCTAAAAAAGAATTAGAAAATTTAACAAATCAATTACCTAGTCCTTATATACTATTAGGAGATTTTAATAGTCACAGCAAATTATGGGGTTGCTTGGATACAAATGACAAAGGAGAAATCATAGAAAATTTTATTGCTGAAAATGATTTATGTTTATTTAATGATAAACAACCAACATATCTTCATTCTCCCACAAGAAATTATTTTGCTTTAGATCTTTCAATTTGCTCTCCAAATATTTATCTAGATTTTGATTGGTCTGTTGTGGACGATCTCCATGGGAGCGATCATTTTCCGATAGTAATTGAAGAAATTGCATCGACCCATGAGGATCGTCACCCCAGATGGAATTTGAATAAAGCAAATTGGGAAAAGTTTAATCAATTATGTGATGAAAAATTCGACCCTGAACTTTTTAAAACTGCAAGTGATATACAAGATTTTACTGATGAATTGATTGATATTGCTGAAAAATGTATTCCTAAATCCTCGACTTTTTCAAAAAGAAACAGACCTTGGTTTAATGATGAAGTTAAAACCTCAATCAATAAAAGAAAATCTGCATTACGAAAATTCAATAAACAACCAACAAAAGAAAATCTTATCCATGCCAAACATATGCGAGCTAAAGCTCGCAAAACAATAAAATCGGCCAAAAAAGCATCTTGGCAGCAATACGTCTCCAAACTGAATACCAGAACACAAACTAAGAAAATATGGGACATGATTCGAAAAATTAGTGGCAAAAATAAATCAAATAAACATGTCCATATCAAATCGAACGGAAATATATGTTCAACGGCTAAAGACATTTCCAATGCCTTGGGGGAAAATTTTCAGAAAAGCTCCTCGAGCTCAAATTATTCTGAAAGCTTCCAAAATATTAAACAAGAACAAGAGAAAAAAAATTTAAATTTTTCATCATTAAATCATGAAAAATATAATTTACCTTTCACTACTAAAGAATTATTAGATGCTCTCCATAAATCTCATGATACTGCTGCTGGCCCCGACGACATACACTATCAAATTTTAAAACATTTACCCAACAAGGCATTGGAAACATTATTAAACATTTTGAATGATATTTGGATCACTGGAAAATTCCCTGAAAACTGGAGAAAAGCTACCATTATTCCTATTCCGAAACCTAATAAAGATCATACTGAAGCCACTAATTACAGACCTATTGCTTTGACAAGTTGCTTATGTAAAACAATGGAGAGAATGATTAATGATAGGCTGGTTTGGTTCTTAGAATCAAACCAGCTTATCACTAAATTTCAAGCTGGTTTTAGAAAAAACAGCTCTACTAATGATCATTTGATTCGCTTAGAATCATTTATACGTGATGCCTTTATTAAAAAAGAACATGTCGTAGCTGTATTCTTTGACCTAGAAAAGGCCTACGATACCACTTGGAAGTATGGCATCATGAAAGATTTACACACATTGGGCCTTAAAGGCCGATTACCACTTTTTGTTCAAAATTTCTTGTCCGATCGAACATTTAATGTTCGCTTAGGAAATACATTATCGGACACATTTGATCAAGAACAAGGTGTACCACAAGGTAGTATTTTATCACCAACCTTGTTCAGCATAAAAATTAATAATATAGTTAAATGTGTAAAAGACCCAGATTGTTCGCTTTTTGCTGACGATTTTGGAATCTTTTATCGATCCAAAAATATGGAAACCATTGAATTTAAACTGCAAAGGTGTTTAAATAATATAGAAACTTGGGCAACAGAAAATGGTTTCAAATTTTCTAAAACAACAAGATGTGTTTGTGAAACACTGATGCCCCCGGACAGCGACAATGTTAATGTTTTTAAAAATTTTGAAAAAAATAGGTCAAAGGTCAAGTTCAAGGTCACGAGATCAAAAATTATGGTACCACTGGAAAGGTCTTGTGATAAGGTATACACATGTGAAATATGAATGCTCTATCTATTACCATTCAAAAGTTATGCCCAATGTTAAAGTTTTTGCAGACGGACAAACAGACAAACAGACGGACAGACCAAAAACTATATGCCCCCGAATCTCTTAGATTCCGGGGGCTTAAAAACTCAGTGTGTTCATTTCTGCCAAATTCGAAAGATGCATTTAGATCCTGTTCTTACTATATACGGCAGTCCAATTCCAGTCGTCACTGAAGCGAAATTTTTGGGTCTTTTATTCGATAACAAATTGTCTTTTATTCCCCATATCAAAGCTTTGAAAGCTAAATGTTTAAAAGCTCTTGATATTCTTAAAGTCCTGTCCAGTTCCGACTGGGGAGGAGATCGCACTGTTCTTTTAAATCTTTATAGGTCTTTAATTCGTTCCAAATTGGACTATGGCTCCATAGTCTATGGATCTGCTAGGAAATCTTATTTAAAATCTTTGGATACTATACATCATCAAGGTTTACGTCTAGCACTAGGTGCCTTTCGCACCTCACCTGTTGAAAGTCTTTATGCTGAATCGAATGAACCATCACTGTATGTTAGAAGGGAGAAATTGTCTCTTCAATATGCTACAAAATTGGCCGCCAATCCACGAAATTCAGCATATGACATTGTTTTTAATCCTAATTTCGAACGATTCTACAACAAACCATCGGCTATTAAACCGCTTGGCCTAAGAATCAAGCCATTATTTATGGAGGCCAATATTAATATTAATAATATTCAATCTTTTACGTTACCATCAAAAGAGCCATGGACGTTAAGTGCTCCAAAGATTATTTTAGATTTAAATAAAAATAAGAAAACAGAAGTAGAATCTCATATTTTTAAAAACGAATTTTTAGAAATCAAATCCAATTTTAAACGTCACATTTCCATTTACACTGACGGTTCGAAACAAGATGAGAAAGTTGCTTGTTCTGTCATTAGTCCGAATTTTACTGACAGCATTAGATTACCCGATAATAGCTCTATTTTTACCGCTGAAGCGAAAGCAATTGATATAGCACTCTATCATATACGAGATCAATCCGAAAAACAATTTATCATTTATTCTGATTCCCTTTCTGTATTAAAAGCTCTAAAAGAACAACAGCACAGGAACCCCTTGATTCAACAAATTTTACGAAAATATCATTACCTTTCTGTCTGCAAGGAGATTATATTCTGCTGGCTTCCAAGTCATGTTAATATTCGTGGAAATGAATTGGCTGACTTGGAAGCCAAGTCGGCATTATCGTTAACTATTACAAATTTAAAAATTCCTTTCTCTGATTTCAAATCAAACATCAATAAATATATAAAGAAAAAATGTCAATCAATTTGGGACAATGAAACTAATAATAAATTAAATAAAATTCAACCTAATTTTTACAGTAAATGCCTATTTTTGAACTATAGCCGAAAAGATCAGACAAAAATTACGAGATGCCGTATTGGACACACACGACTCACACATTCCTACATTTTAAAAAACGAACAAGCACCTTTCTGTATATCTTGTAACGAACCGTTCACTGTTAAACACTTTCTCATCTCATGAATTGAATTTAATCATATACGCTCAAAATATTTTAACATGACTACAATGAAAGATCTTTTTAATAATGTTCCTTTTTACCAATTAATCAATTTTCTTAAAGAAATCGGTCTTTTTAACAAGCTGTAATTATTAAAATTTTAATTGTTTAATCTTGCACAATTTTATGTATAATATATAACTGTTTTAGACGCTATATGCCCTATTAGGGTTGAGCGTCTTTAAATAAAACATCCATCCATCCATCAACATTGGCAATATTGGAAAAACAGGTAACCAGACCCCCCTGACCTTGAAAGGTCAGGGGGGGTCTGGTTACCTGTTTTTCACCCCCTGACCTTGAAAGGTCAGGGGGGGTCTGGTTACCTGTTTTTCAAACACTGAAAACCTTCAGACTAGGTACCAGCAGATAATGCAAATAAGGTGTATAATGTGGTTATGTCTGTGAAAATGACAGTGTATATGTAAAAATATGACATATTTCTCTCTCTGCTCGAAACTTAGATTGCGTGTTTGAACTGTCTAATTGTGTATGTTTTAGAAACCGAAATAAGAAAAATAAAGTATGTGTGAAAACCCACTGTTCACTGTATAAAGTGAGGTTCGGAAGAGGTTTTTTTTTCCGTTTGATTTGAGGTTTAACGTCCCCGTTACCACTGTATAGGTCATTTTGGAGACGTTGCTTCCAATTTCGTGGGACTTTTACCCGACACTAAGATAAAATGACATCTCAAGCCCTGTCGCCCAATGAAAACAATATGGTTTATAGGCATTGATGGTCTGACTCACACCACTTTGCATGGAATGGCTTAGATCCTCTTACAGTTTACCAGTACTTGTGTGTGGTCGGTTTCAAACCATTCTTTGATATAAAACGATTGGGTACAACATAAATGTTACAGGACAGACTGCATGCATGGTAGTTAACCCAATCACGGTTGACAACTTTACTTCCCTCTTTAATTGCACGCCGGTGGGTCAGGCCTCAGATTCTATGACGGTTCCAAGATAAAGGCTAATTGAGAATTAGAGAGATCTAATTCAAGGTAATGTTGGTTGGTGCCTGATGCTCTGTCTCTGGTCGGGCCAATTAGAGTCTAACTGTTGTTTTCTTTTGCTCCAGCATTTCAGTGGTTTCTTGCCGTTGAGTCCTCACCGTTGTTTCATCTCTGTGGTTGTTTGATTATTTGTGTTCACCGAGATGTTGCACTGATGAGTTGGGAGGCCTTCATCCGGCCTGAACAAATTATTTGTCTAAATCACGATGGAAGTAAGGGCGAGGATTGTGGCCAGGTAAAATCTATTTAAGCCCCCAGTGGAATAAGTTTCTGCTGACCGTTCCAAGGCGGTTCTTCTGTCCGGGTTTGTTTTTGTTGTGGTTTGTCTTTGGGTGTTGGTGTCGCTCATATTTTTTTTATTTTGGATAGCCTATTGGCTATTTTTGTGGGAAAGTAACTGTCCTTTTGGCTTTCCGCTATTGATGTTTCCATTAGGGTCTGTTGTTTCATGGTTGTGTAATGTGTTTCTTTCCTGTTGGTGTCTCTGATGGGAGCTGTGGGTTGAATGTATCGATTCCTGATCATTGCCTAAACTTCTATTTTTCAGCATTGCATGGACGCATCATGCAGCCCATCTATGACTTCAAGCCCCGATGGGCGGGGTCCATAAGGTTCAGAAGGGACTTAATTGCATAGACTTACTCCCCGTACATCAACCATAGTGCAGTTTATATTTTACTTTTGGTCCTTTGAGATCAGCGTGAATATTCTAAGAAATCAGAAATAAATTATTGGTTTAGACTCAATAGTCTAGACAGGTTTTTAATTATTTGGACCCATTTTGATTTATACCAGTCTTTGAATCGACTGCCTATTAGAAATTCGCAAAATTGCAGTATGTTTCCTCTGGCTTTCTTTGCCGGATCATTACAGGGTCACTGATGAGGCTTTATGAGCCGAAACTACGTAGTATGACCCATCTTCTTTCTTATGAATGTTTTCATTGCTCTTAAAGGAACTCCTTTTTGATTTTTATTAGCCTTCACTGCAGCTGGTGTTGTGCCGTGTGGCGGCCGTAAAACGTCTCCCCGTACATCAACCATAGTGCAGTTTATATTTTACTTTTGGTCCTTTGAGATCAGCGTGAATATTCTAAGAAATCAGAAATAAATTATTGGTTTAGACTCAATAGTCTAGACAGGTTTTTAATTATTTGGACCCATTTTGATTTATACCAGTCTTTGAATCGACTGCCTATTAGAAATTCGCAAAATTGCAGTATGTTTCCTCTGGCTTTCTTTGCCGGATCATTACAGGGTCACTGATGAGGCTTTATGAGCCGAAACTACGTAGTATGACCCATCTTCTTTCTTATGAATGTTTTCATTGCTCTTAAAGGAACTCCTTTTTGATTTTTATTACTAACATGTTTTATTTACTTAATAGATGTTTCTCAACAAATAGTGACGTAAGTCTGTGCGTAAGTAATAAGTTTATACGAATAAAGTATTGACACGACAAGATATACTGGAGAAGTACCATATAACTGGTTACATTGTTACCTAATCAGTCTTTACTGGGACGTCAAAACTTAATTCAAACAAACAAACTAATTTTAAAGAGTAATAATCAAATACATATACAAAGTAGTGGTTTTAGAATATAAGTGTACATAAACTATATATAGTTATGTACATGTCTTCACAACCAGAATACTCAACCCACTAAGTTATCCTCATCCCAGTTGTTTTGGTTAGGGTTATTTTGAAAATGATGCATTTTTTCATCGCAACATTGTGTACAACTTTACGCAAGTTTTAGCAGATGAAAAAAGTAACAGTACTGTTACCTCAGGTCACTTTTACCATTAACAATAAACTGACAATCAGGAAGGGCTTGTAGTTTAAGCAGACGAAAAGGTAACAGTACTGTTACCTCAGGCCACTTATATCATTAACAATAAACTAAAAAGGTTATTTTTAAGTTGATACATAGTTCCCTGTAATGTTATGTGTTTATTAAAGTGGTCATTTCCAAGTCTGTCTCTTCGTCCACAAACTCCCGACTTTCCACTATTTTACATAGACTTTAATCAGATGCGGAATACTTGGCGTGGGCATCACGAAACTCCCAGTCCGGGTCTGTACTAAACCGCATGTCCATTGTCTTCATGTCTGTTCGCTCAAATTTGGGTCTTTTGTCTCTATTTCCACACACAATGCTATTTTTTAGCTTTAATCTTGTCCGTCATCTCCCATCAGGAATTTTAGTAGACGATTTTTTTATGTTTAAGAAGTTGGGTAAATGTCAGTCAACACACAATCAGCCGAGGCTAAGTTGAGATTAGACTGGCCAGTGTTATGTAGCGCATTACAGTCACATAGACAAATTCAATTGGGTTTCTATGAAATCCTTTATATTTTCTCCTTTACTTTTCAGTCTGTTAACAAGCTCTATATATATAATAAACCGCGAGAGCACTGAGCGATTAACTCCAGTGACTTCAAAGTAGAAGTAAAACAAAGATCAGGAATCGATACAATTAACTTACTCCGCCCATCAAAGACACCAAAGGGAAAGAAACACAAACATGAAGCGACCAGACCATAATGGAAACCTAAACAAAAGAAGGCCATAAGGACAGTTACTTTCCCACGAAATGGCCATCCAAAATAAAAAAGACAAAGGCCTTCCTTTGTTTAGGTGTTCATTATGGTCTTGTCGCTTCATGTTTGTGTTTCTTTCCCTTTGGTGTCTATGATGGGTGGAGTAAGTTAATTGTATCGATTCCTGATCTTTGTTTCACTTCTACTTTAATATCCTTTATTCTAATTAATAGGTTGTGCTCATTCATTAGGTCTTCAAATATTAAACTCGCAAAGTTTGTTTTAATACTAAAATCTATATTTATCTGTGGACGTCCCACAACTCCACCGATCTCTAATACATGTTTTCTTATTTTAATTGTCGGTAATACATATGATGTAAACAGTTCTTCGTCAGACATCTGCCTTTTTACAGCTGTTTTCTCCTCTATCTTTACCTTTTCCCTATTTAGAAAATTTAATCCTTTTTGAAAAGACGCTCTATCCTCAACAGGCATTTCTCTAAAAGCCATATCCTAGGCGTCTTCAGAAAACTTTGCAATCGTTTTAATGTCTTTAGCCTTAGTGAGTTGTTAGACCAAGTGGGGGTGCGTTTTGCACTTTGAGCTGATATCTACTTTATCTTAACAGCCGCCCCCAGGTATTAGACTTCCTGCCTTGCCGTGGCCCTGGGGGCTCAATTCCCACTGGGCACATTGCCGCTGTGGTCTCTGTGCCCACTGGGAAGAGCTAAAGGAAGTACCACCCGTTTGCCGTGGGTGGCGTCCTGTAAGCCGGAAGAAGGGATCCTGGAGGTTGAGGGTTACCTGAGGTGGCGGTGCTTCAGGTACCCAACACGCCTCTTTGGCCTGGCTTTTCGGTGTAGACGGGTGGAAGTGCGGTCCGGCACGGTCAATCGGCTGGTCACGCCGAGCCCTAGAGATACCGCTTTGCTTTCTCTTCAACTCTTTTTGTATCTTTCCTGATACCAACCATATGCCCATTTACCTTACCCTTTTCTGTCTTTTTTTTATCTCTAGAAGGCGGTGGCTAAACGGATCAATCGTGTAGGCATTTTGTTTATGCGAGTATATCTCACGTGTATCTCTAACACCTGCGAGTTGGATAACCACTCCATTATGGTGTTCCCTTGTAGGGCTCCACGGAGGGCGGAGAGCACTTGGGACGAAACTATAATTTTTTCCTTATGCCTAATGGAAAAAAAACATAACCGCAACGCATCCAAACGTAAAAAAGATGAGGAATCATCCGAAACGGATGAACCCAGTCAGAAGTCTAGTCAACAGTCAAGCCAGCAGTCTGCAGCACCAAAGCAACTTAATTTTCCACGCTTCTTGGTAATGTCTTCATGTGAAGATACACGCACTGTGTCAAGTCTATCCCCATTCGTGATAGAAAAGAGCATCATGTCCATTGCCGGACATCCCAAAAGCATAAAAACGCTTAAGTCAGGTGACCTTTTATTAGAAGTCGAGAGAGAGCAGCAGGTGAAAAGCCTGCTTGGTACCACAAAGCTCTTCGATCTCAAGGTCAAAGTATCTCTGCATAATACACTTAATTCGTGTAAAGGTGTTATCCGCAGCCCAGAGCTCCGTCCTTGCAGTGATGCAGAGATAGTTGAGAACTTGAGATCGGAAGGCGTCATTGGTGTACGTAACATCCAAGTTCGTAGAGGTGGTGTATTGAAGCCAACGGGTACCTACGTGTTGACTTTTAATACACCAGTTCTGCCCAAGAAAATAAAAGTAGCATATCTTTCAGTTAACGTGGATGTATATATACCAAACCCTCTCAGATGTTACTCGTGTCAGGTTTTTGGCCACCACGAAAGCAGATGTCAGAAGAAAAAACTCTGTCCAAATTGTGGTGAAGAAAAACATGTCGATAACCATCAAAACTGTAAGAATGAGGCCAAATGTGTAAATTGTGGTGGCAAGCATGCTGTTTTCTCTCGAGATTGTCCGGCATGGAAAAAAGAAAAAGAAATACTTACTGTCAAATACCAAAGGGGGATAACATTCCCAGAAGCGCGGAAAATTGTTGACGAGCGATACACAACACCAACCACCAGTTACGCCAGCATCACAAAGGGTGCTGGTAAACAAGTTTCAAGCTCAGCAACACAGACTGTTGAATCATGCATAGCTGAATTAAAGAAATCCGGTGCATGGAGCAAATCCACTCCAGCACCACAAAGTTCAACCAATTTATCAAATGGCGCAATCCAGGTTGCTGCGGATCGGTCGACAGCGACCGTACCGAAGCCAGCGCCGCATGTAAAAGAGAAACTCGACCCAGGTCGAACTAATAAGGGATCGGAAGATCCGAAAAAGCAATTGTCTCTAAAACTAACAGACAGACAACGTAAAATGGAAAGAGACAATATAAAATTTCAGAACAGATTCGGATCTTTGAGTGACAGTGATATGGAGTTTGAAGCTCCATCATCACCAAGTAGCAATAACAGATCGAGGTCTGCAACACCACGAGCTGGTGGTAGCAGATCTATATCACCAATTGCAGCTCCAATATAGTTTCTAGTCTTAATCTCTTCATAAAATGGATTTAAAACACAAAATAATACAATGGAATTGTCGAGGTCTTAAATCAAATTATAACGAACTGTTATTACTTATTTCGTTATTAAACCCATCGGTTTTTTGTTTGCAAGAAACTTTTTTAAAAACTGATGACAACATTGATGTCAGGGGTTTCAATACATACAACTATATCTATTCTGATGGTAACAAACCATCTGGTGGCAGTTCAATTTTTGTTAAATCATGTTTACCACAAAGAGAGATCAAATTAAAAACAGACCTACAAGCTGTGGCAGTGTCAGTTTCTCTGGATAAAGAAACTACAATTTGCTCTCTATATATCCCTCCCTCATTTTCTTTAAAGCCCGAACAGCTTGACACATTGCTGAGTCAACTTCCATCGCCATATCTTTTAGTTGGCGACTTCAATGGTCACAATATTCTATGGGGCTGTAAAGATATCAATAACAGAGGAGCACTTGTCGAAGATTTTATTGCAAAGAGCGATCTTTGCCTGATGAATGATAAATCTTATACTTACCTTCACCCTGCGACAGGTCATTTGTCTTCTTTAGATCTCTCTTTGTGCCACCCATCTCTCTTCTTGGACTATGACTGGTCTGTTCATGATGATCAGTGCGGAAGTGATCACTTCCCTGTTATAATTGAGAGTGTAAACGAACCAGATGAGGACTGTAACCAGAAATGGAAAATGAATAAAGCCGACTGGGAATTATTCCATAATTTATATGAAGAAGAGTTATCAATTGATCATTAGCTCACCTGTCACGTAGTGACGAGGTGAGCTTTTGGGATCACTTTTTGTCCGTCGTCCGTCGTGCGTGCGTGTGTGCGTGTGTGCGTGCGTGCGTGCGTGTGTGCGTAAACTTTTTCTTCAAATGACATCTCCTCCTAAACCACTGATCGGATTTTGACCAAACTTCACAGGAATGATCCTTAGGTGGTCCCCTTTCAAAGTTGTTCAAATGGTTCCGGTTCATTGCACATCTGGGTCACAGGAGCTAAAAATAGATTTTTGAAATGAAAACTTTAAAAATCTTCTTCTCTGAAACCAAAAGGCCCAGGTCTTCGATATTTGGTATGAAGCTTCATCTAGTGGACCTCTACCAAGATTGTTCAAATTATGGCCCTTGGGCCAGAAATGCCCCCGCCCCTGGGGCCTTTGTGTTTACATAGGCTTATAAAGGGAAAATCTTTAAAAATCTTCTTTTCTGAAACCACAAGGCCCAGGTCTTTGATATTTGGTGTGAAGCTTCACCTAGTGGACCTCTACCAAGATTGTTCAAATTATAGCCCTAGGGCCAAAAATGCCCCCGCCCCGGGGGCCTTTGGTTTTACATAGGCTTATACAGAGAAAATCATTAAAAATCTTCTTCTCTGAAACCGAAAGGCCCAGGTCTTTGATATTTGGTATGAAGCTTCATCTAGTGGACCTCTACCAAGATTGTTCAAATTATGGCCCTTGGGCCAGAAATGCCCCTGCCCCGGGGGCCTTTGGGGTTTACATAGGCTTATATAGGGAAAGTCTTTAAAAATCTTCTTCTCTGAAACGGCAAGGCTCAGATCTTTGATATTTGGTGTGAAGCTTCATCTAGTGGACCTCTACCAAGATTGTTCAAATTATAGCCCTTGGGCCAAAAATGTCCCCGCCCCGGGGGCCTTTGGTTTTACATAGGCTTATATAGGGAAAATCTTTAAACATCTGCTTCTCTGACACCACAAGGCTCAGGTCTTTGATATTTGGTGTGAAGCTTCACCTAGTGGACCTCTACTAAGATTGTTCAAATTATAGCCCCAGGGCCAAAAATGCCCCCGCCCAGGGGGCCTTTGGTTTTACATAGGCTTATACAGGGAAAATCTTTAAAAACCTTCTTCTCTGAAACCGAAAGGCCCAGGTCTTCGATATTTGGTATAAAGCTTCATCTAGTGGACCTCTAACAAGATTGTTCAAGTTATGACCCTTGGGCTGGAAATGCCCCCGCCCCGGGGGCCTTTGGGGTTTACAAAGGCTTATATAGGTAAAATCTTTAAAAATGGTCTTCTCTGAAACCACAAGGCCCAAGTCTTTGATATTTGGTATGAAGCTTCACCTAGTGGACCTCTACAAAGTTTGTTCAAATTTTAGCCCTAGGGCCAAAAATGCCCCCGCTGGGGGGCCTTTGGGTGCTTATATAGGGAAAGTTTTAAAAATCTTCTACTCTGAAACCACAAGTCCCAGGTCTTTGATATTTGGTGTGAAGCTTCACCTAGTGGACCTGTACCAAGATTGTTCAAATTATAGCCCTGGGGCCAAAAAAGCCCCTTGGCGGGGGCCTTTGGTTTTACATAGGCTTATACAGGGAAAATCTTTAAAAATCTTCTTCTCTGAAACCGCAAGGCTCAGATCTTTGATATTTGGTGTGAAGCTTCATCTAGTGGACGTGTACCAAGATTGTTCAAATTATAGCCCTCGGGCCAAAAATGCCCCCATCCCCGGGGCCTTTAGGTTTTTCATAGGCTTATTTATGGAAAATATTTAAAAATCTTCATCTCTGAAACCACAAGGCTCAGGTCTTTGATATTTGGTATGAAGCTTCACCTAGTATAGCCCTTGGGCCAAGAATGTACTAGAGACACTGATTCTCAGGTGAGCGATTCAGGGCCCTCTGGGCCCTCTTGTTTTAATGAATCATCCGACATTGTTTCTGATTTCACAGATACACTTATTAACATATCAGAACAATGCATTCCAAAGACCTCCACAAATACTAAGAAAAGCAAGCCTTGGTTTAATAATGACTGTAAAGAAGCTATTAAAAAGCGTAAACAGGCTCTAAATAAGTTCTGCAAAAATCCCACTTCAGAAAAGCTCAACGACGTAAAAGTTTTTAGAGCTAAAGCTCGGCGAACAATCCGAGCTTCCAAACGAAAGTCATGGAGAGAATATGTCTCCAAATTGAACTATAAAACCCCCATTAAAAAGGTTTGGGATATGGTACGAAAAATTTCAGGAAAAACAAAGTCTTCTAGTTTTACACATTTAAATACTGAATTTGACACAATAGCTTCAACAAAAAAAGATATTTCAGATACTCTTGGGCACACATTCTTGAGAAATTCATCATCACGTAATTATTCTGACACTTTTAGAAATTTCAAAAAGGACCAAGAGAAAAGAAATCTAAACTTTAAATCCCTTAATCACGAAGAATACAACAAACCTTTTAACTTATCCGAACTCGTTGAAGCCATTGAAAAATCACATGATACGGCAACCGGCCCCGATGAAATTCATTATCAGATGCTTAAGCATCTGCCAAAAAGTTCTCTTACAACACTTTTAGATATCTTTAATACTATTTGGGAAACGGGGGTCTGTCCTGAGAGCTGGCGTGTAGCTACAGTTGTACCAATTCCGAAACCAGGGAAAGATCATGCAGAACCTACAAATTATCGTCCGATAGCTTTGACAAGTTGTTTGTGTAAAACATTGGAGAGAATGATAAACAAGAGATTAGTCTGGTACTTAGAGTCCAACAACCTCATTTCAGAATATCAATCGGGCTTTCGTTCGGAACGTAGTACCAATGACAATTTAATAAGACTAGAAACATTTATACGAGATGCTTTTATTAACAAAGAACACGTAGTAGCTGTCTTTTTCGACTTGGAGAAAGCATATGATACAACATGGCGTTATGGAATATTGAAAGATCTACATAACATTGGCTTAAGAGGAAAACTTCCCAGTTTTGTTGAAAGTTTTTTAGGGGAGCGCATGTTTCAGGTGCGTGTGGGGTCTACCGTGTCAGATTTCTATGATCAAGAACAGGGTGTCCCACAGGGTAGTATTCTTTCAACTACGCTATTTAACATCAAAATAAACAATATTGTACAATGTTTGGACGACAAAACTGATTGTTCATTGTATGTTGATGATTTTTGTATATGTTACCGTTCAAAAAATATGAAAACAATTGAACGAAAGTTACAACAAAATTTAAAAAGAATAGAAGAATGGACTGATAAAAATGGTTTCAAGTTCTCCAAGTCGAAAACGCAGTGTGTTCATTTTTGTAAACTACGGAAGAAACACGAACATCCTTCCCTGTTTTTATACGGATCACAAATTCCTGTTGTTAAAGAAGCCAAATTTCTTGGGGTCATATTTGATCAAAAGTTATCTTTTATTCCCCATATTGAATATCTTAAAGCGAAATGCTTAAAAGCTTTGAATCTTTTGAAAGTTTTAGCTCATACAAGTTGGGGAGCAGATCGGTATACTTTATTACATCTTTACCGGTCTTTAATAAGATCTAAATTAGATTATGGGTCTGTTGTTTATGGTTCTGCCAGAAAGTCCTATTTAAAATCCTTGGATACTATCCATCACCAAGGCCTTCGTCTGGCCATGGGAGCCTTCCGTACTTCTCCCGTATTAAGCCTTTATGTAGAAGCAGGTGAACCATCTTTAACCTCGCGCAGAGAGAAACTTTCTCTTCAGTATGCTATTAGACTTGCTGCAAATCCATCTAACCCGGCATCCAAAATTTCATTTCCACCTCAATTTGTAGATAAGTATGAAACTAAACCCACAGCAATCAAACCTTTTGGATTACGTATTTTACCACTGCTAGAAAATTCAGGTATCGACCTTAAAAATATTCAAAAACATGAAACGGCCGAAGTTCCATCTTGGTGTATTAAAAAACCTTCTATTCTGTTCGACTTACATGATGGCAAAAAATCCGAATCAAATCCAATACTTCTCAAACAAAACTTTCAGGTACTGCAGTCACGTTACAATGATTACCAGAAAGTCTATACTGATGGTTCCAAAGAAGGAGATAAAGTTGGTTGTGCGTATGTTTCTAAAGATACGCACAAAACCATGCGCCTTCCAGATGGTTCATCTATTTTTACAGCTGAAGCCAAAGCAATAGACCTAGCTTTAGATTTTATCAGTTCTTCAACAATTCAAAAAGCAATTATATTTTCTGATTCACTTTCTGTGCTTAAGGCTTTAGACCATTCGTCATCTAAAAATCCTCAAATTCAAAAATTGATCGAAAGGCATCATGAAATTTCTAAAACACACCAAATCTTGTTTTGTTGGCTTCCGAGCCATATTGGCATTGTCGGCAATGAATGTGCTGACAAGAAAGCAAAGGAATCGCTCAATCTTGATCCATCTGTTTTTAAAATTCCTTTTAATAATTTTAAACCATTTATCAACAGATACATCTTGTCGGAATGGCAAGGCGAATGGGACCGTGCAATAAATAACAAACTCCAGGCCATTAAACCTGTCGTTAGTACAAAATGCTCTCCTCCACAGTTTTCCAGAAAAGAGGACGTAGTATTAACACGACTGCGCATCGGCCATACTAGAGCTACTCATTCTTATATTTTTAATGGTGATGATCAGCCTTCTTGTGTAGGTTGTGATCAGCCATTCACTGTGAAACATATCTTAATTGACTGTGTTGACTTTTCACCCTCACGTATTTTATATTTCAAAGCTGACACTTTGCAACAACTGTTTCGAGATGTACCTGTTGATAACATTATTTTATTCTTAAAAGAAATTGGTCTTTTTCATAAGATTTAACTGTTTCAGATTTTTATACATTATCATTCTGACTTCTTACTTTTAATATCGTCATAATTATTCATGCCGTTTAACCATTAACCGACTGACGCTTATGACCCACCAAGAGGGTTGACGCGTCGTTAAACACGAAATCATCATCATCATCAACAACTGTTTCGAGATGTACCTGTTGATAATATTATTTTATTCTTAAAAGAAATTGGACTTTTTCATAAGATTTAACTGTTTCAGATTTTTATATATTATCATTCTGACTTTTTACTTTTAATATCATCATAATTATTCTTGCCGTTTAACCATTAACCGTTTGACGCTTATGACCCACAAAGAGGGTTGACGCGTCGTTAAACACGAAATCATCATCATCATCATTATCTTAACAGCCGACTGTCTTGACGAAAAAGAACGAACTAACGACGCATTTATGAAACAGTCGGTCAAAAATTAAGTTGAGAAATGACTTTTTTTTCAATAGAGTTATATGTCTGCCAAGTCAACAGTTAAGGATAAGCCGTCTGATCAGGATCATCACTTTACAAATACAGATGATGATGATGATGATTTCGTGTTTAACGACGCGTCAACCCTCTTGGTTGGTCATAAGCGTCAGTCGGTTAATGTTTAAACGGCATGAATAATTATGACGATATTAAAAGTAACAAGTCAGAATGATAATGTATAACAAGAAAAAGTATAACATGTAGTTACATGTTATACATAGGCGTTGCCAAATGTGTATATATCATTACATTAGCGATCACCTTATACACTGAAACACCGAGATAATTATGGAGATTCCCTAAACCCTAGGTCATTAAAGAGCAACATTATGAATCCTCTAGACCATATAATGAAACCGAAAACCTAAAAGTAAAAGAAAGCTTTTCAAACCCCACCGAAACGAAGTAAGCTACATACGAAGGCAAGGCTTAACTGACGTGTGGTTCAAGAGATGTCGCAGAAAGTGTTGATGCCAGACGACGATAACAGACTAAAACGATAAATACGTTGAACAACTGACCATCCCATAATCTACTAGGAACATATTGCTCTGGTGAGGTACAAAGCTTCTATATATCTGTGAAGTTTCATCCAGATATTCCATATAGTAAGGGAACTAGAGGCCAAAAACCATTTTTCAGATACTTCAAAGGGCAATAACTCTGACAAACAAAAAATAACGAATTTTGCCCATCAACAATCCCAAACCACTCATCCCCGATACTAATATGTATGCAAAATTTGAACAGAATCCGTGAAAAAATACTCGTTTTCCGTAGGAATCGAAGTGCGGACGGACGGACACCGGAAGGTATAACATAATACCCTGTCTCATTGAGGTGAACATTTCTGCCAAGTAATATTTAAATCCATCAAGAAATAAGAAAGTAATTGCCCGGACAAGACAAAACCTTTTTTAATATATTTAACCTCTAAGTATGACCTTGACCTTTGAGGTACGGACCTGGATCTTGCGCGCGACACTGTCTCATTGAGGTTAATTTTTCTGCCATGTAATAGTTAAATCCATCCAGAAATAAGTAAGTTATTGATCGGACAGGACAAAACTCATCCTTTTACCTTTAACCTTAAAGTATGACTTGACCTTTGAGGTATGGACCTGGGTCTTGCGCGCGAAACTGTCTCATAGAGGTGAACATTTCTGTCAAGTTAAAATTTGAATCTATCCAGAAATAAAATAGTTATTGATCGGACACGACAAAACCCATTTTTTCACCTTTAACCTCTGAGAAAGACCTTGACCTTTCAGTTACGGACATGGGTTTTGCGCCAACTGACCAAATATTAACGAAATTGTATCAAAGGGTTGAGGAGATATGGAGCGGACAAGAAAGTGCCACGGACGGAGAGACGAAGGGCATTCCTATAATCCCCGCTCTGCTTCGCAGCGGAAGATTAATAAGAAATTCTCCAACTCCAGTTTATCTGTTCAGAGAAACTGGAGTTTACAGGGATGCACATTTATTTTTTATTCTTGCTCTAAGAGACAGGACGTGGGTGCCTGTTGCTACTGCTTAGTGAGGCAGCTTTAACGAGTACCCACAGTCTACGACTAGAGCAAATAAAAAAAAAATGTTGCTGCCTTCCACCACTATTTTTTATTTCTGCAACGCAGACTTTTTTGTGCTTGGGAACTAAATGGAGAACATAAAGACACAAGAGTACATGCAGCAAAAATAAATTTTAATGAATGTAGTTGCAGCACCTGACATGTATGGGAGATCACTTCTCCCTTGAATGGCAGAGACATCTGTAGTTAAAATCACCTTCAGCCTACCCCTTGGAACTGCTCAAAAGTGGGCGCCAAAGCAACTTTTGAACAGTCTCAAAAGGGGGACATCTAGCTTATAGAAAAACCAGAGGTACCGACCAAATAAAAACTTATAAAAGCATATAACTAGATGTAATTTTTTGATGGGACTAACAGCGATGCGATTTTTACTGTATTATAATAATAAAGTACAGACTACCTGCATTATTTCAAAACTCCATATCAAAAACTCCATGTCGGGAGATACTATTTCTTTTGTTTTACTCCCATCGTTCTTTTAGACAAACTTATGAACCTGGGACTAAAATCCATGCAATACCAAAATATTGTTATTGCATACTGAAGCTTTTGTTTTGCAGATTGAGATAATGAGAGTAATTATTTTTTGGCACATTTATGCATTTAATGCTGGAATGAGACAGACAAAATAAACAAGAGACACATGAGCCTCTATGCCCCACCAAAGGCCAAGCTCAAAATCTTGCCCTAGTTTCCATAGGTTCCTGTGAAATAAACATGTTTTAATTTTCATACCTAAATGACCTTCAGCCAAGGAATAACCTTGACGACTCCAACTGCTTCATCCACTTCTTTAGTCTACCACTGCATTTACTGGAAAGGGCTTGTGAAAAAGAATGCACACGTGAAATATGGAAGCTCTGTCACTTTCCAATTGAAAGTAATGGCCTATGTCAAAGATTGAAAAAAAGCAAAACAACATAAAAGTAAAAGACCACGAGGCCAAAAAATATACCACCAGTAGAAAAGTCCTGTGAGAAACATGAAAGCCCTACCATCACCCAAAATGAAAGGTACGGCCAATGACAAAGCTCTAAAAAAGGAGCTCAAACATAGGCCAAATGGCAGGGGTATGAGATCAAAATTTTTGGCACCTCCTAAATGGACCTGGGACAAGGAATGCACATGTGAAATATGGACAAAATCTATCTGTTACCGCCTAAAAAGTCATGTCCAATGTCAAGATTTTTTGCAGGCAGGCAAACAGAAGGATGAACAGACCAAAAACATTATGTGCACCTGATTCTGAGGTTATGGAGGCCATAAAAAGGGGAGATAATTCAGCCTAAATTGCAAGATAGAGCCATTGAACTAGGGTAGTAGGTGAATCTTTGTTTTTTTTCAACCCACAAATGTCTCGGGGACATATGGAAACTGGACCTCAGTTTAAGACTCCTGCGTTCTAGGTCTGACGGTCCTGGATTCCTGATTTACCGAAGAAGTAAAATTAGCATTACACCACACAGGCTCCAAAAGTTGAGCTAAATGTAGCACTAATGAAGTTAAATGTGTATGAAGCTCCATGGCAGGAGACCAAATACTTTTAAAAATATGGCTAAGGTTGAGGTTTATTGACTAAATCTTTGAAAAATAGGCCAAAGCTCAGACACCAAGAACACAGGTAAAAATGTGGGGTACTGCTGAAAAGACTTTTTTTGTCCCAAGGAGCTCCAATTTAAAAGCTCGAAAGACGCGGTAGAATGCTGCTGAAAAGAAGCAGAATATGGGCTGTAGAAAAAAAATCAAAAGGAGGGGTTGATGATCCGGCCAAAACCCAACAATAAAGTTATGGCCCTTAGTCAGAATGTAGTACTTAAGATGGAGAGTATTTATGTGAAATTCCATGATGCTTAGGCTTTATACTTATTTTTTAAGTTTGTAGCCAAGGTTTAGTTCTCCTGGAATAACAACGATGAGTGATATCAATAACAGCAAAGTTTTTTTTCTTCATCATTTAAAAATACAGACAAGCTAATAATGTGGGCGACAGAAGGTACGCACAGAAAAATAAGGATCTTATGATGTCAATGTCTATCTGGACATTCCCATCAATTAAAGGGACATAATGGCACACAGACTACTAACCAACACAACACTAATATGGCAGCTAAAAACATGGCTTTAACCCTTACCTTGTCCAATACTCAAATTAGCCGCATCATTTCTTATCTTCAACAAATCAGATAACTTGGTTTAATGCACCGCTAGAAAACCCATAAACTGAATGTCAATGTGGAGCATGAGCCTATGCTCTCTGTAGAAGCAATGTATTCTGGATCTACACTGGTTGCAAATAGAGGGGCTGCTGTAAGCAGCAAGATAAGGCCAAGTATTTAGATGATACAGTTGCACAAGTGATATTTTGCATGTGATATCTATAACAATGCAAATCTTTAGGATGCATTGAACTTGGTGTACAACCTTATATACTTGTGATAGAATTGGAGCCTTAATGGTTGTTTAACACAACGACATAAGCATGTATACAAATTAAAATTGGCACTTCAGAATATGCCATATACAAAGCGACATAACATTGAAGAAAAAGCATACAAAACATAAACCAAACTGAAAGCGAACTTGCATATAAATACATAGAAGACTAAACCACACCTGACAGTATTGGTATATTGCATATAGCACAACCTTTGTATAACACCACTGATATTAGCTCGGACCAGAAACTGTTTGCATTACTAAACGTATACAAACTAGAAATGTGTCAACACGACACAGATGCCCCTGCCAGGGGCCAAATGTAACATGACAGCATAGCTCACCTGCTTCACACTTCAATCACTGAACCATGAAATACAGGTCACATTGACCTAGATATATTTCGAAGTCAATCATGGGGCCATATGGAAGTAATAATCCAGATATAAGGTTTCTCTATCAATGAGTATTCAAGATATAAGGCAAAATCACTGGACCATGAAATACAAGTCACACTGACCTAGATTTATTTCCAGGTCAATTATTTAGTCACACAGAACTAATCATCAAGGTATGATGTTGGTATTCAATATATAAAGCAAAATCACTGAACCATGAAATATAGGTCACACTGACCTAGATTTATTTCGAGGTCAATCATGGGGTCACATGGAACTAATATAACTGGTTTGACATTTCTCCATCAAAAAGTATTCAAGATATAAGGCAAAATCACTGGAGCATGAAATATAGGCCACAATGGCCTTGATTTATTTTGAGGTCAATCATGGGATCACATTGAACAAATATACCTGGAATATTATTTCCCCATCAAATAGTATTCTAGATATAAGGCAAAATCACTGAACCATGTAATATAGGTTAAACTGACCTCAATTTACTCAAAGGTCAATGATTGGGTCACATGAAAACTAACATACCAGGTATAACATTTCTCCATCAAATAGTATTCAAGATATAAGGCAAAATCACAGGACTGTGAAATATAGGTCAAACTGACCTAGGTTTATTTCGAGGTCAATCATCAGGTCATATGGAACTTATATACCCGGTATGAATTACCTCTTTCAAATAGGATTTAAGATATAAGGCAAAATCACCATACCATGAAGTATAGGCAACACTGACCTCAATTTATTTCCAGGCCAACCATGGGGTTACATGAAACTAAAATACCAGGTATATCATTTCCCAACCAAATAGTATTCAAGATATAAGAGAAAATCACTGGACCATGAAATATAGGTCACATTGACCTAGATTTATTCCAAGGTCAATTGTCAGGTCACATGGAACCTATATACCAGGTATAACATTTCCCCATCAAATAGTATTCAAGGTATAAGGCAAAATCATTGGACTGTGAAATGTGGGTTACCATGACCTTGACCCCTTTACACTTGAAGCAATGTCACATAGCTGGTTGACGTGCAGCCCATTGTGTCTTCAAACAATTAACATAAAGGAAATCTAGTATAACTTATTACTTAACCTGAGCCTTTAACATTAAAAGTTTTTAAGTCAATGACCTTGACCTTGAAGACATTGGCATGGCCGCATCGGTGGGGGCATTGGCGAATCAAACTTTGGATCTATATGTATTATTATGTCAAATATGTACCCAAAGACACTGTAAAAAATCTGTTTCTACCTGTTATAAATACCTTAACCTGAGTCTTTAAAATTAAACATTTCTAAGTGCATGACCTTGACGACATTAGCATTGTAGGGGGCATTGGTGTATAAACTAGATGTATATCTATTACAATACCAAGTATGAACCAAAGTCATCATAAAAGTCAGTTTGTACCTGTTACAAATACCTTAACCCGAGCCTTTAATAAACAAAATTGCTAAGCCTGTGACCTTGACCTTGAGGTCATTGGCATGGATGGGGTTATCACCAAATTAAACTTTGGACCTATATCTATCATCATATTAAATATGAATTGATTCCATCAAATGGTTTGGAAAATATGACTTCTAGGAATTTCAAAAACCTTAACCTGAGGTTACAGGAAGACGTACGGATGTACGTAGATATGCACGTACAGACATATGTACACACGTACGGAAAAACCGAAAAACTATATGCCCCTGGCATCGCCGATGCGGGGGCCATAATAAAAATTTGGCACTCCAGGGGAATATGCCATATACAAAGCCACATCACTAAAGGAAAGCATACAAAACATAACCAAACTTGAAAGTGAACATGCATATAAGTACAAACAATACTACAACACACCTGACAGTATTGGTATATTGCGCACAGTGCAACCTTTGTATAACACCACAGATATCAGCTGAGACCGGAAACTGTTTGCATAACTATATGCGTACAAATAAAAATTGGCATTCCAGGAGAATATGCCATATACAAAGCCACATAACATTAAAGAAAAGCATACAAAACATAAACCAATTTGAAAGCGAACATGCATATATATATACATACAAAACTTCACATCAGATGGTATTGGTATATTGCATACAGCACAACCTTCTGTATAACATCACTACTCAGCCCAGACCAGAAACTGCTCACATTACTATGCAACCTTTAATTAATGCATTATAGGTTTTTTGGGTTCACCAGTGCAAATCGCTTGTATAGCCCTGGAACAGTGTCAAAGCAGCGGATAGCAGTGCCATATGAAGGCTGTGACGCAACAAGAAAAAACAGCATGCCATATGCAGCAAAAAAGGAAAAAATATGTATTTGCTCTTCATGTATTCTAACAATAACATTTAGCCAAAATACGCATCTTGCGGATTATGCAAACACGTACTCAGACATTGCCATTTTTTTTTCCTGCAAAGCTAGCCAGACCCAAAGCCACAAGCTAATTTTTTTATTTCCCCCTAGTATGGCAAGCTCTTGGCACAAATTTTCGTTTTTTGCATGGATATAAAGCCTGCGTAAGGGACAAAGATGTTTTTTTTGTATCTCAATAAACCAAATGCTACGTCCTATGCAAACTTTTCCCTGTAAGTAGGGCAAATGCAAGGCCAAAAGCTTTGTCAGGGCAGATATAGACCTAGATTTCCCAGACCAGGGCTTAAAATGACTAAATACAACATCTGCTAGACATACACCAGACAAGAAATGGCAAGCCCTTACTACTGGCCAACAAAACTAAATTAATGCGCTATTACAAGTATGTGTTTACCCTATGTATAACTCACATCACAGAAACAAGATAAAACAATAACCTGTGTACTCCCACAGCAATGTAATTACATATCAACAACAAAAAAAAGGCAAATCCTCATGTGCAGGAGCATAGAGTAAATACAATACATATAACAAGAGGGCCGGGTATGCTCACCTGACTTGATGCAAAAACAATGTAAGCGTACATACTGTTTTTCTGTGGTAACTTCTATACAGAATGTCAAGAGCAAAAAACAGTTAGTCTGGAAAAAAAAGCCAAAAAGCTGAAATAAAACATGTTGTAAGCAGAATTCCAGCTGTGGTACTTATATTCAAATGTATTGAACCCTAAGGCACCCATTTTTTTTTTGCAAAAAACATTTTTCAGCAAAAAATGTCAGTTACATTGTTATTGCACCAAACGACGATATACCGGTAATGAGACATGAATACAAGGTATATATATGTTCTGCGCAAAGTGAGAATCGGTACAATTCCGGAATTGTCCTGCGCAAAGTAGGAATTCTCACTTTGCGCAACAATTCCGGAATTGTACCGGTTCAATTCTAGAATTGCGCAAGGGGTTGGGTGTGATCTTATCGATTATTTGTAAAGGTAAATTTCTCTGCGCAAAGTAGGAATTATTTGGACAAAGTAAGAATCATTCAAACCAGATAGAAGGTTCCGATAAAAGAATGAAGAAAGCATGTTGTCCAATCTGTCCGGGATCGAACCCGCGACTATGTCTGGTCGAAAAGTTAAACATGCATGAACCATGCATAACGCTCAGTGTCAATTACAAGTGACATCTATTTTGGCTCAATGACTTCCATATATCTTAAGACCAAATATGGTCTTAAAATGCATGTTCATAACGAAAACACTTCTATTCAAATACATTGAAACTTATATTGCCTGAGATTTTTTTTTCTTATTTCTTCGCAAAAGATAGATTGTAGGTACAAACTAGGCGGCCCTAACGAGTAACCGCAGCCCGTGTTTCTGAACAGAAATACAATGAACACTGTATACCTCTATATCCCACTGCTTTATATGTACTATAAAAAAGTGGGTTTCAAGGGGTCAAAACTATATGGGCATGTTAGCGTGATGTTATTCTGCTTATAAGTTACGAGTATTTGAATATATTAACTTCTTTAGAATTCGCATCTATACTTTTATAAAAGTAACAGTAAATTATAAATGTTAATAATTCCTACTTTGTCCCGATTCTTACTTTGCGCAGGGACAATTCCGGAATTGTCTTGCGCAAGGTAGGAATTCTCACTTTGCGCAACAAAGTGAGAATTCTTACTTTGCGCAGGACAATTCCGGAATTGTACCGATTCCTACTTTGCACAGAACACATATATATATGTTTTTTTATATAAGAAGGTGCCACCTGCTGCAAAAAATAGAATACTTCAGTTGGTATGACCTATACAACACATTTAGTCTTCTGGCAGTCCCCCAATCTGATCCGACTAAGTGCTGTAAGCCGAGGCATTTTTGCATGAGGCCAGCCCGCAACTAACCATGTAGGTGTAGCCCTTGCTTTGGTGCAGAATAAAAACAACAAGAGCACTTAAGGCTTTAGCAAGCAACAAATTCCACCAAAAAAGTCTTATTTCAACCCTTTTCCTGCTGCCTATGACAACCTTTTTTTTGGCAAGAACAGTGTAGATCTAGATCAGATGGATTTTGAAGTAGCCATCCAGGCAGGCTCTTTTTTTTTTTTTTTTGGTTTGGGTTTTATGGCCCTTTCAAGATTATTTCACTCATATCCAGTCGATCGTTAATCATAGGTGGGCGAAAACCGGAGTACCCGGAGGAAAACCACCTGACCTTCGGTTGCAGAACTTGGCGTCTTACATGTGGCTTGAGCGAGGCTCGAACACACGGTGGTGAGAGACCTAATGACTGAGAGTCAGCGCTCTTATCCATTAGGCCACGGAGGCCCGTAAAGGCAGGCTCTACACTGTTTGACATTCAGCTTATGGATCTGTAGCAATAAAATTCCATTAAGCAAGCATATTGGTTAACCCAGGGAACATATGTTTAGAGCTTAAAGGGCTTTCATTCCCAGAGTGACGTGCACAGAAAGCACATGTGTATTGCTGAATTCCAGATTTTGTGATTTTTTTGGGGTCCTTGGAAAGTATCAGCTGCCCACAATGCGCACAGTGTGCATAAGGCAATGACCCAATGCAAGTAAACTCTTGCTGCCCAGAAGTTTGATTTTTCGGACTAACTGCAATAAACCCTAAGCTGGTCTGCTGGTGCCCATCACCTTTTTGAGCATAGGAGATTGTGGCTTGGTTGCTCTGTTCTGCTGTCTGGTCTTGGGCTAGAAATGAAGAGCAAAGCCTGCTTCTATGCACAAGTGGAACAAAGTGATTTGGCTGGAAATTACCATTTTGATTTCTATAGCCGGACCACATTATGGGCAAAACAGGGATATTTGACCCATATGGCAATAATGGTGTAACAAGTTTGTGAAACAATCTCCTAATGTTCAGATTTTCATTCGGGTAAACAGATAGGAAGGACATACCAAGAGCTGTACTTAAAGACTGGATTTGCCACATACTAGACCAAGAGGAATTCTCCAAAGTAGAAATTATTTCATCATGCAAAACCATTGTTATGTCACTGGCTGTAACCTTTGAAGGGGTTAACCTATAATCCCTAATTGCAAATGGGTTGTATAAAACTATCTGTTCTTGAATTAATTGAGACACTAATGGGTCATTTTTTCCAGTGAAAGTAGTTTCAAGCTGCATTAAACAAACTGCACATCTCAACCTTAGTTCTGTAGATAGACTTTCGTCACCAACTAACAAAATACTAACTGCATTAAACAAACAATTCCCATTTGGTGTCGCACACAGAGGTATAAAGTCCTCAGGGATGTCCTCAGGTACAAATTGCGAGGCCATATGGTCAACTCTCCCAACCCCAAATGTATCTGTCCCAGGTTATGGAATAGCATATTGATCAATAGCGCCAGACAGCTTGCCCATTTCAATTCGCAGCGTACCAAAGCTGGTCCTCGCTGCTGCATTTAGCATCTGCAACGCAGTAGTGAAGAACAGTTGTCTCTCAGCACACATCTGAAAATCCAACACCAATACAAGAAACAGCTATAAAGCCCCATATATATGCAACAAGAGGGCCATGATGGCCCTAGATCGCTCACCTGATCCAAACTGCAAGATTAAGAAGGTTATAAGTTTAGGTAAATCTATTAAAATCCATCAGTAAATGCTGGAGCTAGTGTTAAGAAGTTTTTTTTCTAAAGACAGCAACAAGAACCTTAACCTTGATCCCAACACTTTGAAAGCCATACCAAACAAGAACGTTAATTCACAAGGTTTTTCTATGATTTGACCCACTAACCTACATTTTGACTGGACAGGTCCCATTTTCGAACTTGATCAAGATATTGCCATGACAATTATTCTGAGCAAGTTTGATGATGATTGGACCAAAACCCTGGTCTCTAAAGTGTTCACAAGGTTATTTTATATAAGACCTGTCGCCAGATACGATAGTTCACCGGAAGCCGCGCTTTGACTAAGTTGCGCAAAGGCAAATTTTCAGACCAATAACAGAAACAAAGTCACAAAGAAAGAATCCAGTGCTATATCAATATTGGGGATCATGTATGATTCAAGTCTGTCACATTAGTATACATTTTAATTTCATTTAACCCTTAGACATGAATCAGCCAATCAAAACATGCCAAATAAAAAGGCTCTATCACAAATGGTTAAGAAGTTATAACAAAGTAGATCACAGGGCAAGGGTCAAGTCACAGGTCAAAATTTTATGTACTAGTTGGAAGGCAATGTCACAAGCAATCCACATGTCAAATATGAAAGCTCTACCTAAAACAGTTAGAAAGTTGTCTAAGTCATAGGTCAATATTTTTTGTATCAGTGGAAAGGCAATGTCACAAGGAATCTACATGCCAAATATATAGGCTCTATGTCAAATGGTTAAAACTTTATGATAAAGTAGGTCAAAGGTCCAGGGTCAAGGTCACAGGTCAAAATTGTTTTGTACGAGTGGAGAGGCAATGTCACAAGGAACCTACATGCCAAAAATGTAGGTGCTATCTCAAATAGTTAGAAAGTTATAATAAAGTAGGTCAATGGTCACAGGTCAAAGCCACAGGAAATTTTTTTTGTATGAGTGGTAAGGCAATGTTACAATGAAACTACATGCCAAATATGAAGGCTCTATCTCAAATGGTTAAAAAGCTATGATATGTAGGTCAAAGGTCCAGGGTCAAGGTCACATCAAATTTTTTTGTATGAGAGGAAAGGCAATGTCACAAGTAACCTACATGCCAAATATGAAGGCTCTATCTTAAACAATTAATAAGTCATGATTAGTAGGTCAAATTTCCAGGGTCAAGATCACAGGTCAACATTGTATGAGTGGAAAGGCAATGTCACATGGAACCTACATGTCAAATATGAAGGAAGGCTCTATCTCAAACGGTTAAAAAGTTATGGTATGTAGATCAAAATGTCAGGGGTCAAGGTCACAGGTCAAAATTGTTTGCATCAATGGGAAGGCAATGTCACAAGGAACCCACATGCTAAGTATAAAGGCTCTATCTCAAATGGTTCTAAAGTTATGATAAAAAAAACTTGAGTGTTCATAAGGTTTTTCTATGATTGACCTACTGACCTACTTTTGGACTCGACATGAATCTTATTAAAACTTGACCAAGATATTGTCATGAATATCATTCTGAGCAAATCTGATGATGATCAAACCAAACCTGTGGCCACTAGAGTGTCCACAAAGTTTTTCTATGATTTGACGTACTGACCTCCTTTTTTGTATGAGTGGTAAGGCAATGTTACAATGAAACTACATGCCAAATATGAAGGCTCTATCTCAAATGGTTAAAAAGCTATGATATGTAGGTCAAAGGTCCAGGGTCAAGGTCACATCAAATTTTTTTGTATGAGAGGAAAGGCAATGTCACAAGTAACCTACATGCCAAATATGAAGGCTCTATCTTAAACAATTAATAAGTCATGATTAGTAGGTCAAATTTCCAGGGTCAAGATCACAGGTCAACATTGTATGAGTGGAAAGGCAATGTCACATGGAACCTACATGTCAAATATGAAGGAAGGCTCTATCTCAAACGGTTAAAAAGTTATGGTATGTAGATCAAAATGTCAGGGGTCAAGGTCACAGGTCAAAATTGTTTGCATCAATGGGAAGGCAATGTCACAAGGAACCCACATGCTAAGTATAAAGGCTCTATCTCAAATGGTTCTAAAGTTATGATAAAAAAAACTTGAGTGTTCATAAGGTTTTTCTATGATTGACCTACTGACCTACTTTTGGACTCGACATGAATCTTATTAAAACTTGACCAAGATATTGTCATGAATATCATTCTGAGCAAATCTGATGATGATCAAACCAAACCTGTGGCCACTAGAGTGTCCACAAAGTTTTTCTATGATTTGACGTACTGACCTCCTTTTTGACCCAGCATGACCCATATTCAAAATTCACCAAGAAATTGTCACAATGATCATTCTGAGCAGGTTTGATGATGACTGAACCAAAACTGTGGCCCCCAGAGTGTTCACAAGCTTTTTCAATGATTTGACCTACTGACCTACTTTTTGACCCGACAGGACCCATTTCTGAAAAACCGAGATATTGGCATGATGATCATTCTGAGCAAGTTTGACAATGATTGGACGAAAACTGTGGCCTCTAGAGTGTTCACAAGGTTTTTCTATGATTTGACCTACTGACCTACTTTTTGACCCAACATGACCCATATTCGAACTTGCCCCAGATATTGTCATGATGATCATTCTGGCCAAGTTCGACTATGATTGGACCAAAACTGTGGCCTCTAGAGTGTTCACAAGGTTTTTCTATGATTTGACCTACTGACCTACTTTTTGATCCCACATGACCCATATTCAAACTTGACCGAAATATTATCATGATGATCATCCTGAGAAAGTTTGACAATGATTGGACCAAAACTGTGGTCTCTAGAGTGTTCACAAGGTTTTTTCTATGATTTGACCTACTGACCTACTTTTTGACCCGACATGACCTATATTCTAACTTGACCCAGATATTATCATGATGATCATTCTGAGTAAGTTTGATGATGATTGGACTAAAACTGTGGCCTCTAGAGTGTTCACAAGCTTTTTCTATGATTTGACCTACTGACCTACTTTTTGACCCGACATGACCCATATTCAAACTTGACCGAGATATTGTCATGATGATCATTCCGAGCAAGTTTGATGATGATTATACCAAAACTGTGGCTTCTGGAGTGTTCACAAGGTTTTTCTATGATTTGACCTACTGACCTACTTTTTGAACCGACATGACCCATATTCGAACTTGACCCAGATATTATCATGATGATTATTCTGAGCAAGTTTGATGATGATTGGACTAAAATTGTGGCCTCTAGAGTGTTCACAAGGTTTTTCTATGATTTGACCTACTGACCTACTTTTTTGACCCGACAAGACCAATATTCAAACTTGACCCAGATATTATCATGATGATCATTCTGAGCAAGTTTGATGACGATTGGACCAAAACTGTGGCTTCTAGAGTGTTCATAAGGTTTTTCTATGATTTGACCTACTGACCTACGTTTTGACCCGACATGACCCATATTCGAACTTGACCGAGATATTGGCATGATGATCATTCTGAGCAAGTTTGACGACGATTGGACCAAAACTGTGACCTCTAGTTTGTTCACAAGAAAAAGTTTACGCACGGACGACGGACGACGACGACGGACATCTTACGGCCACAAAAGCTCACCATGACCTTCGGTCAGGTGAGCTAAAAATACTGTCAGTTAGAACATGTTATGTTAAAAGGTACTGATATGTTTTATCTTTGATTTTTATTAGCATCCTTAATCTGCTTAATTTAATCCACATTTAGTGATCATACGCATACATGACCTCAAAGAAACTGACAAGTTCTGACAGCCAACAAGGTGTTTGTAAAGGCAGTGGATTTTACTGCAATAAAAATGCCTTCTTGTAAGAACAAGAATGCCGTCTGAGGGACAGCCATAAACCTCCACTGCCTTCAGCAACACAGTTTAACCCTGTGACTTTCACCATGACCTTGAATTATCAACCTTATGATGGTTAACATTTCTGCAAAGTAATTTTAAAATCCATCAAGGAGTAAGAAAGTTATTGGTAAAACACTCCAAAAAGACCCTTTTTCCACCTGATCTCTAAGTGTGACCTTGGCCTTTCAGAAACCAACCTGTGTTTTGCGCTCAACACATCATCCCATGATGATTAACATTACTGTAAAATAATTATAAAATCAATCCAGGAATAAGAAAGATAATAAAAAGACGCTTTTATGACCTTCCACCTCTAAGTATGACCTTGACCTTTGAGGTTTGGACCTGAGTCTTAGGCGCAACACACCGCCTCATTATAATTAACATTTCTGCCAAGTAATATTTAAATCTATCCAGGAATAAGGAAGCTATTGAACAAACACAAGAAAACCCATTTTCTGACCTTAAACCTCTAAGTATGACCTTGACCTTTGAGGTACAGACCTGGGTCTTGCGCGCGGCACTTTGTCTCATTGAGGCGAACATTTCTGTGAAGCAATATTCAAATCCATACAGGAATAAGAAAGTTATTGATCAAACATGACAAAATCCATTTTTTGACCTTTAACCTCTAACTATGACCTTGACCTTCGAGGTACGCACCTGGGTCTTGCGCGCGACACTTCATCTCATTGAGGTGAAATTTTTTGCTAAGTAATATTCAAATCCATCCAAGAATAAGAAAGTTATTGATCGGACACGACAAAACTCATTCTCGACTTCTAACATCTAAGTATGACCTTGACCTTTGAGGTACGGACCTTGGGTCTTGCGCGCGATACTCCGTCTCATTGAGGTGAACATTTCTGCCAAGTAATATTCAAATCTATCCAGGATTAAGAAAGTTATTGATCAGACACGACAAAGCACATTTTTGACCTTAACCTCTAAGTATGACCTTGACCTTTGAGGTACGGACCTGGGCTTTGCGCACGAGACTCCGTCTCATTGAGGTGAACAACTGACAAAAGTTTAATGAGATTCTATCAAAGGGTTGAGGAGATATGGAGCGGACAAGAAAGTCTTACAGACAGACAGACAAAGGGCATCACTTTAATCCCTATTACGCTTCACAGCAGGGGATTAATAAATGAAAGGACAAGGCATAATCTGTTTTGCTGTACCAGACCTTAATAAAACAGTGCGTTATTAGTTTTTTTTTTTGCTTTCGGTTTTTGCAGCCCTTTCAAGATTATTTCACTCGTATTGAGCTGACAGTTAATTAAAGGTGGGCAAAACCGGAGTATCAGGAGAAAAACCACCTGACCTTCCGTTGCAGAACTTGGCTTCTCACCCATGACCCGAGCAAGGCTCAAACCAACGGCGGTGAGAGAACTAATGACCAGGAGTCAGCGCTCTTACCCTATTAGGCTAGTGGGTTATTAATATGTGAAAAAAATGCATTCATAATGATTATCATGGAAACAACTGGGACTATAAGGCGTAAACATCACCATTCTTATTATGGCTCTAAAACATGCATTGGTGGTACTCACCATTAGAACCGCAGCTCTAAAGTAGATTGTGGGTACTCATTAGAACTGCCCCCAGAAGACAGTTAAAATATGTATCCACAATCTGTTGGGGAGGGGGAAGGGAGTAGTTAAGCCCACAATGTATTTTGTTGTGGTTTTATTTTTTCCCTTTTTTTTGTTATTCATCAGGTAAACATGGCAAAAAAATAATTTTAACCCCATCAAACCCACTTTTATATACCAAAACATGGGTTTGCATGGGTAAACAATATTTTTTTATTCCCGCCCAAAGAAAATAGATTGTGGGTACTAGATGAAAAACGTCCTGTGGAGGTGGCTCTATTGAGTACACACAATCTATATTGTTGTGTAAATATAAAAAAATATGCTCTTCTAGCTAAAATTGCCCATTATTTGGAAAACAAAATTTGTAATGCATTTGAACAGCCAAGCTTTCAGGTGCTTGGTTAATCTTCAGGTAACTCCTCATAATATGTAAGCTTGGACTCATACAGATACCCCTAAGAACCAAAACTCAGATAAACTGCATTCTGTATTTTTACCCAAAGACATAATGAAGCTTACATTTAAGATCTTGAACAGACAGCCTATAAATTTTTTTTTGAGAATTCACTGTCAATAACTGAGCTTAATTACTTCCAGATTGACCGCCACATATAAATCTCAGAGCTTGTGTAGGCCTCCTGAGGTAAAGATTTTAGCAAACAAGTAGAAAGCAGGAAACCATCTGGAATACATTGGGGAAAATATGGCAGCTGCCAGAAGGCTTCACTATGACCACTAAATGTGGATTTACTTACCTAAGCAGATTAGGAATGGAAATAAAACCCAAAGATAAAACATTCCAGTACCTTTCTCTTGCAAATGGACCAATAATGTTTTTAAGGTGGCCAAGCACTTTAAGCGGAGAAGAGAATAAAAAATACTGAGTCTGAGACATCTTCGACAAAGGCCAGTAAGTGACCTTTGGCCAACGGAATTGATAACATCCCACCCAGCTTATTGCAAATGTTTCCATCCCGATTATGCAATCGGGGAAAATGCGAAAAAGTTGCCTTTTTAAACCATACAAATGGCTAAGCGACCAAATTTGGCCTTCATATAAAACAGATAAAGATCAGCCTAAGGTCACCAGCAGAACAACATTGGTAGAGTCAGAGTGCCAGATGCTATAAACCAAGTCTCAAGGCCACTGGCCATTGAGTCCTCGCGAAGTTTTTTTAAAGACCTTTACCATAAATGGACATGGCAGCCATAATGGTCATGTGGCACAACCTTCATTTCTTTTTTTTTGGTTTGGGTTTTACTGCCCTCCCATGATTATTTCACGCATAACGAGCCGATTGTTAATCATAGGTTGACGAAAACCAGATTACCTGGAGGAAAAAACACCTGAACTTCCACTGCAGAACTTGGCGTCACACGCGTGACCTGAGCGAGGGTCAAACACATGGCAGTGAGAGACCTAATGACTAAACGTCAGCGCTCTTATACATTGGGCCACAATGCCCATCAAAACAAACTTACGTTTCCATCTACCTACAAAGGCTCCACGTGTGATTTGGCCTGAATTGGCTTTGTAGTTTAGTGAAGAAGATAAAACTACTGAGTCTGAACCATCCAGGCCAAAGGCCAGTAAATGATCTTGACCTTTGAAATTTGATAAACTCCCATCCAGCTGATTGAAAATACCATATCTGATACCATAGGCTACCATGCAACCAAAACTTGAACAATTTAGCCATTTTTTTCCTCCCATACAAATATGATTAATATCTAAGTGACCAATTTGACCAAGACGTAAAACCGGTCAAGGTCAACCTAAGGTCATTATTTGAACAAACACGGTAGGGCGCCTGAGTCCCCAATGCTACATACCAAGTCTCAAGAGCACCGGCCATTCAGTTCTTGAGAAGAAGATTTTTAAAGGTTTTACCGTTTATGGCAATGGTGGCCATATTGGCCATGTGAATTATAATTATAATCTTTTATTTGCGCAAGCCTGATAATAACTGGACCAAAACTGCAACCTCCAATGTAGTCAAAAGGTTTTTTCTATGATTTGACCTACAGACCTACCTTTTGAAACAGACATGACCCATAATAGATTTTAACTGGCATATCGCCTGGGCAATCTTGGTGATGGCTTAGACCAGTGGATATTTAAAAGGAGCAAGGATATTGTGGGATATCTAGTCACCCGCAACACCAAGGATGGCATCTATGCTATGCTTACGTTTCCTGTTTGTCCCATGTTCGGGCCCATGTTGAGCAACAGGGCCTGTAGGGCAGGGATAAGGCACATGCTGTGATTGAGGCATAAAAGGTGTCCCAAATGTGGAACCATAAAATGGTACAGTAGGACTTGCAATACTACGGAAAGAATTTCCACCCTCTGCAAACAAATCTGGCTGGGCATGTGAAGGCATAATTTGGTCTGAGGAGAGACAATGCTGAAAAGGATAACTGTATGGGTAAGCTGGCAAAGGAAAGGGCATAGGGTGTCTGGCCTCATTACCTGGGATTACCTCAGACAACAATGCTGGCAAAAGTGACCTGCATGCTGCGGCGGGAAAAATGGTGCTATTTCCCTTATTGGATTTCATTGGTTGGCGCGGTGTCGGCAAAGGCAGTAAACTGCAGGCAGGTTCTGGTGTGCTACACCCTGAGGGCTGTGTGGCTGTCAGAGTGCCCCGTATCATTTCAGTCGATGTCATGTCCTTTACCTTGCCAAGCATTCCCTGACATGAAGGAGATGGAGACAGAGTCTCCTCCTGGGAGGAACAAAACGTCCTCTCTGGCGAGGCCATAGTTGCCTGGTGGGCTGGCAACAGCTGGGAACTGTAATCAAGGACAGGTGTGGTGTGGGCCAATGTTAGTGTGTTTGCAAGAGTAGTTGCGACAGTCTCACGTGCAACCGTACTGACCGAAGACATGCCCTTAACTATCCCCTGTGTTGCTATGCTAGTAGATGGTGCTGAGGGCCCTCCAGGAGAGGAACAATGAACCTGCTTTGGGGAGGTTGGTGCTGCCATTGATCGCTGGGGCTTTGCATGCCGAAAACTACTATCAGGCCCAGGAAAGCTGCCCCCTGAAGGCAGAGAATTAGACAAAGGTGGCACTGTGTCCTCACCTGCTAACCCAACGATGGACACATTACCCGGACGCTCTTGCCTGGTAGATGACACTCTAGGGCCAGCCAGGGAGGGACAAAGAGGAAACCCCGAGGGAGCTGTATCCGCTTCTGGGCGGGCATTAAGTTTATGCTGAGGTGCAGTGGTTGCCTTTGAAACCATGTGCTGTATGGATTCTTCAGGTTCGAGGCATTTGAACTCATGAACTATGAAATCATCACCCTTACCACCTTTAACCTGGAATTGATGTATGCATGAAACTTTCTTAAGCAGATCTGAAGGATCCTTATCATACCCCATCTCATGTATCTCCTCTGCGGCCATCCCAAAAAAATCTTCAGCAATGGCATTAAAAAACAAAAGCTTCTGCGTTTTATTGTCTTGCGTAACCTCAACACTTGCCGTAATGCCCTTTGCAGATACTTTATAAACCTTTTTACATTTGTCACATGTGAACAAACCAGAATCTAAATTGACAAACATTTTTTTCTTACAAGAAACCAGGGGGCAGGCATCATAAACATATACCGAGATGTCTGTAGGTAAGGCTGAGAACACCTGTGAATCATTTGTATGGGCCAATGCAGCTATGCTGTCTACTTTTTCTGCAGCCACTGGCTTCGGAGATAGGTCTACGGTTGCTGCAGTACTCATGTTGATGCTATGCAAGCCCGCAATGGCTTCAAAGGTTTGATTTAGATGGTAAACAGCCTTTGTAGCATTTATAACATTATATAAACCGTAGTTCTGCACAGCTATGTTTTCAACTACAATAATGTCACCTTCTTTGCCCTGAAACTTCTCCTGAGCAGGGCTGAAGAAACAGAGGTCTAGCTTTACCTTTTTATCCCGAATACAAACAATTAACTTTGTCTTGTTATTACTGTGAGGGCGCTTCTCAACTGAAGAAATTACCCCTGCAACATTTATTTTCCCCCCATTGACAAACTGAAGCACATTGTCTAAAGGGGTAATTTCAACATTTGAGAAAAAAGGCCCTTCGCTACTGTCCTGCACTAAGGACTTATGATTCAAAGTCAATTGGAGACCACTAGACGTACTGCAGAACCGCTCATTACACATGTTGACCTTCACGTTCTTAAAGCTATAGGTTTTTCCCTCTTTTAACTGACAAGAAAACTTTTCTGCGTCCGCACCCCAGGCAATAATGTCAATCTTGCTGGAATTGTCCATGATAAGGCCTACAAGTCTGGTCTTGTTCGAAGCTTCACTTTGTACAGTCTTCACTGTTTTCACAGTTGCCTCCAGGTCAATAAACTTATGCACGTGGAGCTAAGTTATGTCTTTAATTGGCAACCTGAAAATAAATTAGGCACCAATAAAGCACCCATAACCCACGCCAAAGCCAACCATCACATTATGTCTCAAACAGAACAAATAAGATTGCATCGCTCATCTATTTCCTTCACAGGGAAAAAGGAGATAAAAAAAGACGAAATGCAAGGGCCAAGGTCACAAGACAGAAACCTATGGCACCCCTTGAAAAGTCTTGTGGCAAGGAATACACGTGAAATACAAAAGTTTTACCAGTTACCACTCAAAAGTTATGACCAATGCTAAATTTTTTGCAGACAGGCAAACAGAAAAAAAGACTGTCAATGGGGCATTGTTAAGTTCTGACCTATTGACCAACCTTTAGAACTGACATAATTCATATTAGAGCCCGACCTCGCTATTGGCATGATGAACACCTCAATGAGACAGAGTGTCTTGAGCAAGACCAGGGTCTGCACCTCAAAGGTCAAGGTCATACTTAGAGGTTAAAGGTCAAAAATGGTTTTTGGCGTGTCCGATCAATAACTTTCCTATTCCTGGATGGATTTAAATATTTTAAAATCAGTCCAGGAGGATTTAAACATTTCTTGTCAGAAATGTTTACCATAATGTGACTGTGTCGGAAGCAAGACCCAGGTCCAAACCTCAAAGGTCAAGGCCATACTTAGAGGTGAAAGGCCAAAAAGGCGTCTTTTTTATCGTGTTCAATCAATACCTTTCTTATTCCTGGATTTGATTTTAAAATAACTAGACAGTAATGTTAATCATCATGAGACAATGTGTTGTGCGCAAAACCCAGGTTGGATTCTGAAAGGTCAAGGTCATACTTAGAAATCAAAGGAGAAAAAAGGGTCTTTTTGGGGTGTTTTGTCAATAATTTTCTTACCCCTGGATGGATTTTAAAATTACCTGGCAGAAATGTTAACCATCATAAGATTGATAATTCAAGGTCATGGTGAAGGTCACAGGGTTGAGCTTTGTTACTGAAGGCGGCAGGGGATTATGGCTGTCCCCCAGACGGCATGCTTGTTACTCATTGTATAATCATGACCTTTTGAGGTAGGCACCTGGACCTTAATTTGCATTTTTGTGGTTAAATTTCCTGTGAAGTTATATCTAAAATCAAACGAGTCACATAGTTATTGTCCAGACATGCGAAAAAACACCCCAGGGATTTTTTGTTTTGAGCTGGACATCGGCCAAAGTCCTTAGAAATTTATGACTGTCGCAAAGATTACAGGCAAGGAAGGGCAAAATGTCCTGAAATAACTTTGGACTCTTCTTTGTACCAATATTGTTGGCAGAGGGGGGGGGGTCAATTTTTTTAAAACAATGGTAGCATTGACTATTTTTAATCCTTACCTTGCTGAATGCAAAACAGTGTAGATCCTGACCAGATGGCTCCTGATCAGAATCTACACTGTTCCCATACTGTGCTTGCCGTGAACAGGAGAATCAGGGTTAATTTAAGTAAATTGCGTCTTTCCAAACTTGTCCAAATTAAATCTGGTATGTTTGATAAATGATGGAGCCGTCCCGACAATGTCTGAACTGCAATTTTAGCCAGCAGAATCCCTGGACCCTTTGCTGACGTTTCATAGTTTTTTTGTATGACCATGACCTTAAAGTACAAACCTTGGGTCTGTGCATGACACACCCACATTTTGGTTAACATTCTTGCCAAGCAACACCCAAACCCACCCAGGAACTAGAACACTGACCCTGTCAGGAAGGGCCCCGCTATTGATATTGGGTACTCTATAGAAACGCCTCAGCGAAGCAGTTTTATCGAGTACCCACAATCTATGTTTTTAAGTCGCAATGAGATTCCAACTGATTTGACATAAGGTACATCAGATAGATAATTGTTTCAAATAAACCAGTGAAAGAGAGAAAAAAAGAAATGAAGAAAAAAGAATATGTTCACTGTGGAAAATATAGATCAATAAGATTCCAAATCTGAGGCAAACAAAACTAGAGCTGTCAGAGGATCTGACTATAGCCCCGCACAGCGCCATCAGAAAAGAAGCGCTATCAGAAAAGAAAAAAAAATAGCACATGCACATCTTCAGACCTATATGAAATCACCTGTAAAGTTTCAAAAGGATTGACCTAGAACTGTAAGAGGAGTTGCGATCACTAGGTAGCTACTCCCTATACATTTTAACATTAGTAGATCTCAAAAATTGTCTACGTTAAAAAAAGGTGAAAAAAGTGAAATGAAAAAAAGCACATGTACATCTTCAGACCAATATGAAAACACCTGTAAAGTTTCAAAAGGATTGACCTAGAACTGTAAGAGGATTTGCGATCACAAGGTAGCTACTTTCTATACATTTTAACATTAGTAGATCTCAAAAAGTGTCTAAGTTAAAAAGGTGAAATAAGTGAAAAAAATTATTTAAGGATAATGAAAAAAGCACATGCACATCTTCAGACCTATATGAAAACACCTGTAAAGTTTCAAAAGGATTAACCAAGAACTGTAAGAGGAGTTGCGGTCACAACGTAGCTACTCCCTATACATTTTAACATTAGTAGATCTCAAAAATTGTCTAAGTTAAAAAAGGTGAAATAAGTGAAAAAAATTATTTAAGGATGATGAAAAAAGCACATGCACATCTTCAGACCTATATAAAACACCTGTAAAGTTCAAAAGGATTGACCTAGAACTGTACGAGGAGTTGCGGTCACAAGGTAGCTACTCCCTTTACATTTTAACATTAGTAGATCTCAAAAATTGCCTAAGTTAAAAAAGGTGAAATAAGTGAAAAAAATTATTTAAGGATAATGAAAAAAGCACATGCACATCTTCAGACCTATATAAAAACACCTGTAAAGTTTCAAAAGGATTGACCTAGAACTGTAAGAGGAGTTGCGGTCACAAGGTAGCTACTCCCTATACATTTTAACATTAGTAGATCTCAAAAATTGTCTAAGTTAAAAAAGGTGAAATAAGTGAAAAAAATTATTTTAGGATGATGAAAAAAGCACATGCACATCTTCAGACCTATATAAGTTTCAAAAGGATTGATCTAGAACTGTAGGAGGAGTTGCGGTCACAAGGTACCCACTATCAAATATTACAGACGGAATTACAGACAGAAAGACAGACAGACAGAATTCCGGACAAGCCAAATCCAATATAGCCCCCACTTTTTCAAAGCGGGGCTATAATAAATAAATAAATGTGAGACGGGGAGATTCCAAATATGTAAAGCAATAGGAAATCAATGTAATTATTATAAAAAATGTACCAAAATATGAGGCACTGAGCAAATAACAGAGAGAGAGAGAGAGAGAGAGAGAGAGAGAGAGAGAGAGAGAGAGAGAGGTAGTTCTGATAGTGACTTCTGACGGGCTGTCATCTTTAACGTTTCTATCTGAGTTATTATTGATAAGTGTGCTTGTGAGCTGCTAAGAAAACATTTTATATCTTTGAAATTAGATGACACTTCTCACTCGTTCTGCCCACAATTATCACATTAAGATTCTATTAGTGAACCATTAAAGTGGTGATTACTTGATGAACACTGTGTTTGCATCCCTTTTTATTCACCCAAATCACCTTTAAATGGTTGTTATTTAATAACTGCCTGTGAGCAATTACCTGGTTCTTTATCAAAAACATCTAAAAGATAAAAGCTTTACGAAAACACCTATACAAACAAATAATAAATTTAAAGGACAAAATGAACTTTTCAAAATAAAAATGCGATACATAACTAAAACACGCCTATTCAATTACATTGAACATCAAAAAAGGTTGATCCCTTGAGACCCCAGTTTTACTTATATACATGTAAATGAGGAGTTCAATGGAGTCAGACTGACATAGACATGGCTTTGTGATGGAAAATGAAAACGAAATAAAAATATATAGTGTGTGCATTATAGACACACGCATGTATAATTCAGACCCCCTACCATCCCACTTTATATGAGCCTATCCACTCTATGACATAATTTCCATAGGATGCGCAGGCTGATCTGTTGCTTTGCTGGTCGTTCAATAAATCTTGTAGGTTTTGTCATGCACAGGGTCTTATGGTAAAACTGGGGTTTAAGGGGTTATACAATTTTTCTGATTTCTGCTCAAAAACATTTATTGTGGGTAGTCGATAGGACCGCCTGGCCGACATGTACAACCGCCTCGTCGAGGCGGTTCTTCAAGAGCTTACAATCTATGTTTGGAGCAAAAATAATAAAAATCAAAATTTTTCTTCAGAAGAGGTTTTGTTAAGTAAAATTTTCAATAGGTTAGGCATATTTTCGTAATGGATAAATATAAATTATCTTTCTATAGGAGAAATGTTACATTAGTGTGATAACAAATGGGATCAGTGCTCGAGAGCAATCAATAGCTTGAGACTTTCAGCGCAATAGAATACTGTGATGATTTTTTATAAAATGAACCTAACCCTTATCCTGCTGAATATTCAATGTAGCCACACCCATTTCTGATCTTGAGCCAATCAGACTACTTGTTGTTATTTCTTCACACAAATTCATAAACTGGATGTCAAACAGTGTAGATCCTGATCAGATGTCATCAGAAGCCACCTGATCTGGATCTTCATTGTTTGCAAAACTAGGGGTTGCAGTGAACAGCAGAATTAGGGTTAATATTATGTTAATATTATCTCTCTTCCCTTGATACGGTTTTGGCTCATAAGAAATTATAGTCATTAAACTGAGACATTTAATGTGAACTTCCTTGTGCACAACTCTTCAGGTCAGAAGGCATCTCTAGCTCAAGCTCTAGCTCTAGCTCAAAACAGTCTAGTGCACTTGGTTCTCAAAGTCTAGTGCACATGTGTCTCTGAATTAGGGCAAAGTAAGGTGCACATCTATCTCTGACCTAGAGCACACCTAGTGCACTTTATGTCAAGTTTATCTCTGACCCATCTGTACCTAGGCCCTGCACGAGACACCCCATCTCAGACTCAACAAGGCAGTAGATATGGAGGCAGCAAGAAAGCTTTACAGAAGAACAGACGAAAAACATGCCTATAATTCTCGCCCTGCTCCGTGGGGGGAGGGGGTCAAGAATTGTGAGAGAGGAACAAAGAGAAGGAGGGATAATAACAGATACTTACATTCTTTTGTATTGTGCGATACTGGAAGCCAAGGCTAGAGGATCAATATAAATAAACCACTCGCATGTAAACACCAAAACTGGACCTGAAAAAAAAAAAAACACCCTTTACCTACAGAACAACATACATCTGTTTTTTTTTGTTTTTTTTTTTGTTGTTGTTTTTTTGTGTGTGTTTTTTTCCCTCAGGAAAACCATAAGATGCTACTGGCAGCATTACGGAGTGTATAGGCCAGTACGGTTACCCTCCCACAACCCAAGCTATACTTGACAAAAAATCCAACGCCCCAGTTTTTAAAGTTTGATAATTTCGTTTCCAGTAAAGATATTCTTCCGAAACTTACCAAGAAGGTTTCTGACTTTAATATGCGTCGTTTAACCGCCTTACATTTAATCGAACATGTCACGTGACCTCCCTGTGTACGGAAAAGTCCTAAACAAGTTAATTGCATGTGCATCACGGTGTCCATACATTTCTTTTAAACGTTTACTGGGCTGCAAAGTCGAGTGGTTAGCAGATGTAAAAAACATAAAATTGTTCGCCTTACTGTAAAACGAAGAGCCCGGGCAGTTGGTAAAGTCGAGGGTTGTACGTCTGTTGGCCAAGTACGTGCGTATGCAATGTAGTGATTAGCATTTTGTTCCTCATTGTTTGCCAATAGAAGTCATACGTTTCTTCCCGCAAACTGTCGAGCTGAGCCTTGCAAACCAATTTAAATGTTTTATTTTCTTTTTTACCATTATTCTAACGTACATGCATTTGTACGTACGTCTGAATTCTCGTTAGAGTTTTGCAGTGTGTTTGAGTAAATGTGTTAAAACGTGAGTAAATGAGTTGTAAACGTTAGTAGTTTTATCAAATACAGAAACTAATGATGTTTAAACTGTTTGCGAATACATGCGTAGTGTGTGCATTCAAAAATCTGAACGTGCCTTATTTACTGGAAGGCAAGGTCGTAAAAGCATTGAAAAGAATCGTGTGTTGTGCAGGTTTTGTGCATATCCCTCGACAGTTACCGCCCTTTGAAAAAGTGCCAAAAATGTAAATTTTATCAGATGCCTAGGATACAATTACGATGACATGACTTTCTGTTAATTTGCAGCTTCTTCGATAGCTGCCATGAAACGTTTTCACAATAAAATGAATTTGTGACTTTTTTGTTTTAGGGTATGGTCTCCAAAATTGATGTTTCAGCTACAACAAATCGTCAATTTCAATAAAATTTCAGTATATTATGTCAAAATGAGGTATCTGGCCACGGTATAAATTTGATAGCTGTCCAAGTTTTCAATTTTTAGAAAAGTCAAAAACATTTACCTGGGGCGTTGGAATTTTGGTTAAGTATAGATACAGCACAGCTCAGGTAAAAAAACCTTGTTTTCTTTTTGAATCCGAGGACCAATGTTTCAACCCGCGCTAGCCCGCCGATTCGCCTGGAGTAAACCATTCCGATTGTAAAAGATGCACTCCAAGTTTTGCGTTTGATATTCCGAGGACATATCGCGGACCCCCGAGCTTCTCTGTTGCTTATATAATCTGGTACTCAGATTAGGATCTGACCCGTTTACACAAATGTTACAGTTATACTAACGATGTATCATTATGATGGACGAACACTACACAAAATGGAACCGCCCCGCTGAACAAAATGGAATTTGAACCTAGCCATCGAAAATTTGCAATACGACCTGCAAGTAAAACGTCACACCCTGCGCACCTGCACAAATGGAATCGCATCTCTGAACTAACTCCAATTTGTGCCAGGGCATCGGAAAATCTGCAAAACAATCTGCAAGTAAAACGTCACACCGCTGCGCACCTGCACAAATGGAATCGCATCGCTGAACTAACTCTAATTTGAGTCAGGGCATCGGAAAATCTGCAAAACAACCTGCAGGTAAAACTTCACACCCTGCGCACCTACACAATCTAGATCAGCCTCCGCATTCGCACAGCAGTCTAATCTACAACATCCGGCCAATTAAAAGAGGGAAGTGAAAACTCCGGCCACTTCAGGTGGATGTACAGATTGCTCTATGTTGTTTGTAGGTGTGCTCATGCGCTGACTGTTTGGAAATTTGTGATAAAGATTTAACTGTACACATCTAATACGTGGTCTATACATATATATGCATTATTTGTGCTGTCGGACCTGCACACACATTTTGATATTGAGACTTTAAAAACACTGCATGTTTTGCAGATAAATTGTGCATGTTATCAAAATATACGGCTACAAAAACATAGCACCGGAAAAAATGTATTTCTTTATCTGGTTATCTTGACAGACCTAGTCTGCCTGTTTGTTCGTCTGTTCGGACCGAAATACCACAAAAGGGGGGTTAAAATTTTGCGTACAGGTGTCAACTCAGGTGCCTATATTTTGAGCTGACTAGGACGGGACATCTGACCGTTCGAAGTGCGACTTTCTTCCGATTTATACATCCGTCCGTCTCTTCTGTCCGATATGACCATTGAGACAGCGCATGACAAAACGTACTATGTTTCAGCGACCATCGAAGACTCAGATCAGACTGTGCATCCTATGATTTCCGCACAAAATCTACGCAAAAATTATGTAATGGAAACGCGGAAAATAAAAATTATCCACGCATGATGCACGAACCATCAAGGCTACGCAAAAGCTGTACTGTAGTTATCTGTTCGTTGACGTTTTTGTTCATGATAAATACTAGCATAGGTATATTTTTCATTATCTTACATTATTATATGCTTTAAAACTTAATAAAAGTAAATATGAAAAAAAAAAAACCAAATTAAATAAAAAAAAATGTACAGGTAGATCTATATCGTAAAAGTTCTCTGAGTATTTTCGCGAGAAAATATCGCCTACGGGTACACTTTTATGACTCCCAATAACTTCGCGGAACTCCGAGTGTGCAAACATAGCGCGGACCTTGCGGGTGTTTTTCAAGAGCGTCCGCCCAATTTATACTTCTACTCAGAAACAGTCCGAATGTTTGATAAACTTCGTGAAACGCTGATATTTGGAATACAGAGTATTTGGTTTTTTTACCTGAGCTGTACTGCAACTACCAAATTGATTGAGGTGGTTAGAAGTTTTGACCTTTTGAACATTTCACAAATTCTGGTTTTGTAAGTCCAGAACGAAGCTGTGAGTTAAAACTTCATAAACTCACAATTGGAAAATTTTGAATTATAGTGTTTCTTGTGCAATAAACTGAAATAAGTACAAAATCTTAAAAACATGCTGTAAAACAGTATATTTCTATTTTGGGCATGTAACTACATCAACAAAATGACAGCCCCCATAGACAGCAATTGTAAAATGTACAAAAGGCCATAATTTCAAAACAACCAAATTCCATCAAATTTGCACCAAAATGTTTGCCCCATTAAAGGCAATATTTGAAAGAGGGATATTCTTTGTGGGTGTTCCCCTTAAGGAGAAAATAAAAGATGAGAAATCACAAAAATATGAATTAAACAAAGAACCTCAACTCTAAGTCTAACAACTGTGTGGCTAGAGCAACGTAACTCAGTATAAAAAGTAGAAGTAAAACAAAGAACAGGAATCGATACAATTAACATACACCACCCACCAAAGACATCAAAGAAAAAGAAACACACCTGAATTGACCAGACAAAAATGTAAACCTAAACATAGGAAGGCCAAAAGGACAGTTACTTTCCCACAAAATGGCCTAATGGCCACCCAAAATAAAAAGACACATGCCAAACACACAATAAGTGGCAAACATAAACTGCCACGGAAGATCCGCCTTGGAACGGCCAATGGAAAGGAATACCGCCGAGGATGGGGCTAAAACGATTTCGCGTGGCCACAATCCTCGCCCTTTCTTGTGTAGCGGTAGACATTATTTTTGTTTAGTCCGCATGAAGGCTTACTGCTGTTGTGGTCTTATGCCGAAAGTTTGAAGATTGTGTGCTTCACAGTTTGCAATTGATTAAGAAGTATATGAAAAAAAAAACAGATGGACAGATGGATGAATAAAGGGGCATAATACATTAAAGCTACAATTGCTGGACTTTGCCATACATGTGCATTGCCACTGTCAATAACTACAGTAACTGAGTAAGTTTCATTCGGATAAGTATATCAGTTTTGAAACTGAAAAATCTTGAATTTTTTTCATTTATCCAAAGGGCAATAACTCTGAAAATAGTGTAGCCGGAGTTAATGTAACCTGCCACAAAATTAGAGTAATGTTACTCCGACCGTATGTTTAAAGCTTGATACCTTGAATGTTTTTAAAGCATTTTAAGGAGAAACAAAATTTGCGGACAGACAGACAGATGGACAGACAGGGTGATTACTATGGGGCACCCACTAAGCAAACTTGCAGGACCCTAAAAAGATACCTTATACCATTGGGAATGGGGCCGAACTTTGGCCCCAAATCATGCAGATGACCTTCCATCCCTATAAGTATGATCCCGACCATTGAGGTATTGCCCCAGACCTCGCGCGCATCACACTATCACACCATGCAGAGTTCCCAATAACTCAAAATTTGGAGTAAATTACTTTTACAGTAAAAACCTGTCATAGTGGCCACCTCTACTAAGCAAGCAGGTATTTGGTTCCCAAAGAAGGAAAATGCATTAAAATCCACCTGTATTAAGCAAGCATAGGTGCTTGCTTAATACAGGTTGGACTGTACATCAATCTCCAATCCAACTTTTTCCGGAAAGCATCAGTGGAAAAGTGCGGCAGACATGGGTAAAACTCCATCCTTTTTTCTGTATGATACCATTTCCTACTACATTTTTTCCAACAACAATTCTGCCAAGGCTATATCACGCTTGTGGGGATGCTAAGTTTGTTTGATTTGAGGTTTAACGTCCCCGTCTACACTATTTACGGCATTTTGGAGACGCTGCTTCCAATTTCGTAGGACTTTTCAAAATAACTAGACAGTAGTATTAACCATCACGAGATGTGTTGTGCGCAAAACCCAGGTTGGTTTCTGAAAGGTCAAGGTCATACTTAGTGGTCAAAGGTGAACAAGAGCTCCGCAAGCGGGGCATTATACGCCCGTGGCAAATTCATAGGGGCATAAATCTGATAATACTTGGATGACGGTAATTCTCGAAACTTTACGCACATCTACATTTCATGGTCTTACTACCTACCAAGTTTAAGCTTGATCAGATGAAAACTGTAGGAGTAATCCAGAAACGAAAATGTTTACAAAAATTTCAAAGGGGCATAACTCTGTTAATATTTGGCGGACATTAATTCTCGAAACTTTCACACATCTACACACCATGGTCTTACTACCCACCAAGTTTCAGCTTGATCGGATGAAAACTGTAGCAGGAGTTATCCGGAAACGAAAATGTTTACAAAATTTCAAAGGGGCATAACTCTCTTAATATTTGGCGGACGTTAATTCTCGAAACTTTACGCACATCTACACATCATGGTCTTACTACCTACCAAGTTTCAGCTTGATCGGATGAAAACTGTAGGATGAGTAACCGGAAACGAAAATGTTTACAAAAATTTCAAAGGGGCATAACTCTGTTAATATTTGGCGGACGTTGATTCTCGAAACTTTACGCACATCTACACATCATGGTCTTACTAACTACCAAGTTTCAGCATGATCGGATGAAAACTGAAGGAGGAGTTTTCCGGAAACGAAAATGTTTACAAAAATTTCAAAGGGGCATAACTCTGTTAACATTTGGCGGACGTTGATTCTCGAAACTTTACGCACATCTACACATCATGGTCATACTACCTACCAAGTTTCAGCTTGATCGGATGAAAACTGTAGGAGGAGTTATCCTGAAACGAAAATGTTTACAAAAATTTCAAAGGGGCATAACTCTGTTAATATTTGGCGGACGTTGATTCTCGAAACTTTACGCACATCTACACATCATGGTCATACTACCTACCAAGTTTCAGCTTGATTGGATGAAAACTGTAGGAGGAGTTATCCGGAAACGAAAAGTTTACAGACGGACGGACGGACTGACGGACGGACGCCGACCCCATAACATAATACGACCGTTTTTTCAAAACGGGCGTATAAAAAAGGGTCTTTTTGGGGTGTATTGCCAATAATTTTCTTACCCCTGCATGGGTTTTAAATTACTTGGCAGAAGTGTTAACCACCATAAGGTTGATAATTCAAGGTCATGGTGAAGGTCACAGGGTTGAGCTTTGTTACTGAAGGCAACAAGGGATTATGGCTGTCCTTCAGACGGCATCCTTGTTACTCTTTGTATAACCATGACCTTTTGAGGTAGGCACCTGGGCCTTTCTTTGCATATTTTGGTTAAATTTCCTGCGTATTTATCTCTAAAACCAAACTGGAGCCAAATAGTTATTATCCAGACATGAGAAAAGAGATCCCAGGGTTTTTTTTTTTTTTGGGGGGGGGGGGCTGGACACCGGCCATAGCCCATAACAGATACTTACATCTTTTGTATTGTGCGACACTGGAAGCCAAGATCAACATCAATAAACCGCTCGCATGTAAACACAAACTGGACCTGAAACAAAAAAAAAAACACCCCTATACCAACAGAACAACCTGCCAGTCTTTTTTTTGTGTGGGAAAAAAGGCATCAGATGTGGCTATTGTGAGCAGTTTTCTTGCCCATGTCAGCAAGTATTAACTGCTTTCCCCTAACCAAACTTTTAGGAATCCTTCCTTCAATGGGGATCTTGAGGCTGATAACACGGCCCTAAGAACTTTCAGACTTTTTCGAATAAGGGAAACCCTGATGCCCTGAACATAACACGGGAGTACTCAACCAACACAAATTGGACTACTCGCGCTAAAAGGAGCCCACGCAGCTTGACAGTAATGCACTAGTCATATGCAACCACTATCCAGAGTTGCCGTTAACTCAAAATTTGGAGTTAATTACTCCAACTTTTTATTTCTGAATCCACATTTTTGTGAAGTCCCAATAGAAATGTATGGTAAAACTCTTAAACTTTTTCTGGAGGACAGCATTTTTACTCCAATTTTCAAAATCCCAATGAGAACCTTGCTATCCCCCTACACACACACCTACAGGGATGGGCTGGGGATAGCAGGGCTAATGTGTGGAGATGTAACCCTCTGTGTCCCCCCGCAATGCCAGTTTGATATAATGCAATTTTTTTTTATTTTTGGTTTGGGTATTACGACCCTTCTCAAGATTGTTTCACTCATATCGAACCAATCGTTAATCAGGTGGGAGAAAAAAGGAGTACCCAGGCATAAACCACCTGGCCACCTGTTGAAGAACTTTGGAGTCTCACACAGGCTTGAATATACAACAGTGAGAGAGTCAGCACTCTTATCCACTAGGCCACGGAGGCCCGTATAAGGCAAACACACCCCAGTGGAATAAACCATTATAAACATCTGGGTTGTGAAAACCAGTGCAGGGCTCCAAGCAGGGCTGTGAAAAGCCATAGTACCCGCTGTCCCGTAGAAAGGGGGGGGGGCAGTGGTTACAAATGACTTGCATTAATCCCCCAAGCCATCTATTGTCTGCCAGGCAAAAATGCAAACAAGAGCCAGTAACCACTGAGGTCTCTACTCCTATGGTCTTCGTATGCATACAGTGTTATCGTGAAAATTCGCAGAAAGCTCCCCATAATTCCACACCCCGAACTTGTGAAATGTGATAGCTCAGTGGTTAGAGCACTTTCCTCTGATGCTAGAGGTCCCGGGTTCGATCCCTGGCAGCAGTGAAAAAATTTCCGTGTCCGAAAATGCTTCATTGGCATCATTTGCAGGGATGGATGCCATTAAGTGCACTGGGCTTCGGAGGGCCCCTGTGCAGTAAGAACCATCCCCTGTGCCGGTCGAAGAACCCTACCGTAAGTACATTACTGTGTAGGCTTTCCTGCAAACCAAGAGTGTACCTATGTACGTAATGTACACCTGCGAGTAATGGGCAAAGATGACCGAACGCAGTATCAGTAGAAAGAAAGAAGGACGGCACAATTGATGGCATTCATTCCCGCAAATGTTAATGTCGCCTGTTAGGACACCCGATTTTTAATCAACAAGTCTCGAGCAAGTACACTTATGGCTACCCGAACTACCACGCCCATCCAAAGCAAAAAATCCTGTTTCCAAACCCAAACAATATATCAATTGAAAGTGAAACTAAGTTTGTGAAGCGTGAGTCTAGTCTACCTTGACATTATTTATGATGCAGAGCGCGAAATATTGCCCCGCAAAGCGTAAATAATGTCTTAAAAGTTTACTACGTATAACTAATACCTTGACATGCCACGAGTTTGTTTTTTCCTTTCTTCAAGCCGAAAAATTACTGCTTTGGAACACTAAATAAGTGAGCTGTACTTAGCAGCGTGTTCTTCAAGATGGCGAATCAAGTAGTCCGTAGCGTGTCTAGACATGACGTCACCACATTCGCAGTCTCTTGAGGTTTCATATACAACCGTTTTGATTTTTTTTTGTTAAGTGATTCTATCCATTTTTTGTACTTTTTTTAATATTATGTAAGCGAATAGATGCAAAACTCAACAGTGTCGCGTGTCAAAATGTAAGAACTACTTTTTTCCCCATTTATATTCATACGCTTAAGAGGTTCAGTAGAGGGAAAAGGGCATTTAATCTATCATCTAATATGTCAATAAAATGAACCAAATATATATAAAAAATACATGAGTACTGATAAAAAATAATGTAATTGAATTACAGTCTTTGTCTATTCACAAAGAATTTGAAAGACGACGGTCATTTCTTTCATAATGCTGCACATCAAAAAGTTCGCTTCCAACACATGAATCTAGGTCAAACCCAGCGGATAGCTAGATTTTGCAATCAAAAACTATTATGAATAATAACTAAGCACCAAAAACAAAAGGAGGTCGTTTTTTTAATGAATTCAAATAAATAATAATAATAATGACTAGAAAAAAACCTTACCTCTGCTATCCGAACACGACTAAACTGTAGGAAGGTCAAAAACTTAGGAGGCTCTCGATGGGGTCGCAGTGAATCCGTCAGAACACTTTCGCGTTAAAAAAAGTATACTCAGAAATACGTTATCTCGGTAAATGCTCTGAATTCATGTATATATTTTTGTGACCAATCTTTGCGAATATTTATTTAGACTTCGAACGTTCATGCCTGGAAAAAAAGTTATATAGGCCACACGAACTTTGGTCCGCCATTTTGAAAGAAGGTGACCATAAGAATGGTCCATTTTTCACAGGGGTGTTAGGTTGCATGGTCTTCCATTTTATTTCCTTTTTGGAAATTCTCAACCATAAACAAGACCATATAGGTCATAAATAGAAGCTGACTACTAAATCCCAATTCAATTTAAACCCTACATTCCCAAAAATTACTTAGATATAAATCCTCACCTTTACCTTAAAACCCTTCTCTGGAATATTCCAACCACATTTCCGAAACAATTATAGGCATATGAAGATACTATTTTTTGAAGGGAATTAAGAGAATTCATATTTTTTTAATAACCAACGCCTAGAAAATCTGAAACAGTTAAATCTTATGAAAAAGACCAATTTCTTTTAAGAATAAAATAATGTTATCAACAGGTACATCTCGAAACAGTTGTTGCAAAGTGTCAGCTTTGAAATATAAAATACGTGAGGGTGAAAAGTCAACACAGTCAATTAAGATATGTTTCACAGTGAATGGCTGATCACAACCTACACAAGAAGGCTGATCATCACCATTAAAAATATAAGAATGAGTAACTCTAGTATGGCCGATGTGCAGTCGTGTTAATACTACGTCCTCTTTTTCTGGAAAACTGTGGAGGAGAGCATTTTGTTAGCGGCCTTGTCGGCAGGGGCCAAAACAAACTTCTTATGAAATTCTTAAATACCTAGTTTAAGATGACGTAAAGACGTCTTGGGCTTAGGAGGTAATAAGTTAGTATTTTGAGAATAGAAAGAAATGCGTTTATTCACTAGTTTTAAAATGCTAAGTTTCCAGTCCTCAAGGGCTTTATGCTCAACATACTCTCGCTTACACCATCGATTACCGAATTCATTCAAGGAAGCAGCGATTTCATCTCTACATTTACTGAAATCAATTTTAGAAGGAAACCGACACCTCGGTCCTTTAGAAATTATATTCCTTATCCTAGAATCAGGAATAATTTTCAAATTGCCAGTAATTACATGACCAGCAGCAGGATAGCAATACTTTGAGTTTTTACAATCACATGAATCAGGAGTATTAGTATCAATATCAAGATCTGAAACAAGCCTATTGAAATTAAAAATGATAGATCTGACAGGTTTGTTATATAGTCTGAAATCCCAGTCTGTTTAAAAAAAAAAAAAAAAAACCCAGGTATTAGACTTCCTGCCTTGCCGTGGCCCTGGGGGCTCAATTCCCACTGGGCACATTGCCGCTGTGGTCTTTGTGCCCACTGGGAAGAGCTAAAGGAAGTACCACCCGTTTGCCGTGGGTGGCGTCCTGTAAGCCGGAAGAAGGGATCCTGGAGGTTGAGGGTTACCTGAGGTGGCGGTGCTTCAGGTTCCCAACGGGTTACCTGAGGTGGCGGTGCTTCAGGTTCCCAACACGCCTCTTTGGCCTGGCTTTTCGGTGTAGACGGGTGGCCGTGCGGTCCGGCACGGTCAATCGGCTGGTCACGCCGAGCCCTAGAGATACCACTTTGCTTTCTCTTCAACTCTTTTTGTATCTTTCCTGATACCAACCATATGCCCATTTACCTTACCCTTTTCTGTCTTTTTATCTCTAGAAGGCGGTGGCAAAACGGATCAATCGTGTAGGCATTTTGTTTATGCGAGTATATCTCACGTGTATCTCTAACACCTGCGAGTTGGATAACCACTCCATTATGGTGTTCCCTTGTAGGGCTCCACGGAGGGCGGAGAGCACTTGGGACGAAACTAGAATTTTTTCCTTATGCCTCATGGAAAAAAAAATAACCGCAACGCATCTAAACACAACGCACCTAAACGTAAAAAACAAGACGATTCATCCGAATCGGATGAACACAGTCAACAAGCCAGTCAGCAGTCAAGTCAACAAACCAGTCAGCAGTCCGCTGAACCAAATTTCGACAATGTTCCACGCTTCTTGGTTGTCTCGTCGCTTGACGATACACGAAGTGTATCCAGCCTTTCTCCTTTCGTAATTGAGAAATGTATCAACTCCATAGCCGGACACCCTAAGAGTATCAAAAAGCTCAAATCAGGTGACCTTCTCTTGGAAGTCGAGAAAAAACAGCAAGTTGTAAGCCTGCTAAGCACCAATAAACTCTTTGATCTTCAGGTTAAAGTCTCTCTCCACAACACGTTAAATTCGTCTAAAGGAGTGATTCGCAGTCCAGAACTGCGCCCTTGTACAGATGAAGAGATCGTCGATAACTTGAAAGATCAGGGAGTTGTTGGTGTTCGTAACATCAAAGTCCGTAGAAGTGGTGTACTAAAACCAACAGCAACTTATGTGTTGACTTTTAATACACCAGTTCTACCCAAGAAAATCAAAGTAGCATATCTTTCCATTAACGTAGAGGTATACATCCCAAACCCTCTTAGATGTTACTCTTGTCAGGCTTTTGGCCATCATGAAAGCAGATGTCAGAGAAAAAAACTCTGTCCTAATTGTGGTGAAGAAAAGCATGTTGATAATCACCTCAACTGCAAAAATGAACCCAAATGCGTAAATTGTGATGGCAAACATGCTGTTTTCTCTCGAGACTGTCCGGCATGGAAAAAAGAAAAAGAAATACTAACCGTCAAATACCAAAGGGGGATAACATTCCCAGAAGCGCGAAAAATTGTCGATGAGCGATATATAACACCAACCACCAGTTTCGCCAGCATCACAAAGGGTACTGGTGTAAAATGTACCAGCTCCGCGACACAGACTGCTGAATCATACATAGCTGAACTGAAAAAATCTGGTGCATGGAGTAAACCCACTCCAGCACCGCAAAGTTCAACCAACTTATCAAATGGCGCAATCCAGATTGCTTCGGATCGGTCGACAGCGACCGTACCGAAGCCAGCGCCGCACGTAAAAGAGAAACTCGACTCAGGTCGTACTAATAAGGGATCGGAAGATCCGACCAAAAAACATCAATTGTCTCAAAAACATACAGACAGACAACGTAAAATGGAAAGAGACAATATTAGATTTCAGAACAGATTCGGATCTTTGAGTGACAGTGATATGGAGTTCGCTGAAACTCCATCATCACCAAATGGCAATAACAGATCGAGGTCAGCAACACCACGAGCTGGTGGTAGCAGATCTATATCACCAATTGCAGCTCCAATATAGTTTCTAGTCTTAATCTCTTCATAAAATGGATTTAAAACACAAAATAATACAATGGAATTGTCGAGGTCTTAAACCAAATTATAATGAACTCTTATTACTTATTTCGTTATTAAACCCATCGGTTTTTTGTTTACAAGAAACTTTTTTAAAAACTGATGACAACATTGATGTCAGGGGTTTCAATACATACAACTATATTCTGATGGTAGCAAACCATCTGGTGGCAGTTCAATTCTTGTTAAATCATGTTTACCACAAAGAGAGATCAAATTAAAAACAGACCTACAAGCTGTAGCAGTATCGGTTTCTCTGGATAAAGAAACTACAATTTGCTCTTTATATATTCCACCCTCATTTTCGTTAAAGCCCGAACATCTTGACTCATTGCTGAGTCAACTTCCATCGCCATATCTTTTAGTTGGCGACTTCAATGGTCACAATATTCTATTGGGCTGTAAAGATATCAATAACAGAGGAGCACTTGTTGAAGATTTTATTGCAAAGAGCGATCTTTGCTTGATGAATGATAAATCTTATACTTACCTTCACCCAGCGACAGGTCATTTGTCTTCTTTGGATCTCTCTTTGTGTCACCCATCTCTCTTCTTGGACTATGACTGGTCTGTTCATGATGATCAGTGCGGAAGTGATCACTTCCCTGTTATAATTGAGAGTGTAAACGAACCAGATGAGGACTGTAACCAGAAATGGAAAATGAATAAAGCCGACTGGGAATTATTCCATAATTTATGTGAAGAAGAGTTATCAATTGATCATTTTAATGAATCATCCGTCATTGTTTCTGATTTCACAGATACACTTATTAACATATCAGAACAATGCATTCCAAAGACCTCCACAAATACTAAGAAAAGTAAGCCTTGGTTTAATAATGACTGTAAAGAAGCTATTAAAAAGCGTAAACAGGCTCTAAATAAGTTCTGCAAAAATCCCACTTCAGAAAAGCTCAACGACGTAAAAGTTTTTAGAGCTAAAGCTCGGCGAACAATCCGAGCTTCCAAACGAAAGTCATGGAGAGAATATGTCTCCAAATTGAACTATAAAACCCCCATTAAAAAGGTTTGGGATATGGTACGAAAAATTTCAGGAAAAACAAAGTCTTCTAGTTTTACACATTTAAATACTGAATTTGACACAATAGCTTCAACAAAAAAAGATATTTCAGATACTCTTGGGCACACATTCTTGAGAAATTCATCATCGCGTAATTATTCTGACACTTTTAGAAATTTCAAAAAGGACCAAGAGAAAAGAAATCTAAACTTTAAATCACTTAATCACGAAGAATACAACAAACCTTTTAACTTATCCGAACTCGTTGAAGCCATTGAAAAATCACATGATACGGCAACCGGCCCCGATGAAATTCATTATCAGATGCTTAAGCATCTGCCAAAAAGTTCTCTTACAACACTTTTAGATATCTTTAATAATATTTGGGAAACGGGGGTCTGTCCTGAGAGCTGGCGTGTAGCTACAGTTGTACCAATTCCGAAACCAGGGAAAGATCATGCAGAACCTACAAATTATCGTCCGATAGCTTTGACAAGTTGTTTGTGTAAAACATTGGAGAGAATGATAAACAAGAGATTAGTCTGGTACTTAGAGTCCAACAACCTCATTTCAGAATATCAATCGGGCTTTCGTTCGGAACGTAGTACCAATGACAATTTAATAAGACTAGAAACATTTATACGAGATGCTTTTATTAACAAAGAACACGTAGTAGCTGTCTTTTTCGACTTGGAGAAAGCATATGATACAACATGGCGATATGGAATATTGAAAGATCTACATAACATTGGCTTAAGAGGAAAACTTCCCAGTTTTATTGAAAGCTTTTTAGGGGAGCGCATGTTTCAGGTGCGTGTGGGGTCTACCGTGTCAGATTTCTATGATCAAGAACAGGGTGTCCCACAGGGTAGTATTCTTTCAACTACGCTATTTAACATCAAAATAAACAATATTGTACAATGTTTGGACGACAAAACTGATTGTTCATTGTATGTTGATGATTTTTGTATATGTTACCGTTCAAAAAATATGAAAACAATTGAACGAAAGTTACAACAAAATTTAAAAAGAATAGAAGAATGGACTGATAAAAATGGTTTCAAGTTCTCCAAGTCGAAAACGCAGTGTGTTCATTTTTGTAAACTACGGAAGAAACACGAACATCCTTCCCTGTTTTTATACGGATCACAAATTCCTGTTGTTGAAGAAGCCAAATTTCTTGGGGTCATATTTGATCAAAAGTTATCTTTTATTCCCCATATTAAATATCTTAAAGCGAAATGCTTAAAAGCTTTGAATCTTTTGAAAGTTTTAGCTCATACAAGTTGGGGAGCAGATCGGTATACTTTATTACATCTTTACCGGTCTTTAATAAGATCTAAATTAGATTATGGGTCTGTTGTTTATGGTTCTGCCAGAAAGTCCTATTTAAAATCCTTGGATACTATCCATCACCAAGGCCTTCGTCTGGCCATGGGAGCCTTCCGTACTTCTCCCGTATTAAGCCTTTATGTAGAAGCAGGTGAACCATCTTTAACCTCGCGCAGAGAGAAACTTTCTCTTCAGTATGCTATTAGACTTGCTGCAAATCCATCTAACCCGGCATCCAAAATTTCATTTCGACCTCAATTTGTAGATAGGTATGAAACTAAACCCACAGCAATTAAACCTTTTGGATTACGTATTTTACCACTGCTGGAAAATTCATGTATCGACCTTAAAAATATTCAAAAACATGAAACCACCGAAGTTCCATCTTGGTGTATTAAACAACCTTCTATTCTGTTCGACTTACATGATGGCAAAAAATCCGAATCAAATCCGATACTTCTCAAACAAAACTTTCAGGTACTGCAATCACGTTACGATGATTACCAGCAAGTCTATACTGATGGTTCCAAAGAAGGAGATAAAGTTGGTTGTGCGTATGTTTCTAAAGATACGCACAAAACCATGCGCCTTCCAGATGGTTCATCTATTTTTACAGCTGAAGCCAAAGCAATAGACCTAGCTTTAGATTTTATCAGTTCTTCAACAATTCAAAAAGCAATTATATTTTCTGATTCACTTTCTGTGCTTAAGGCTTTAGACCATTCATCATCTAAAAATCCTCAAATTCAAAAATTGATCGAAAAACATCATGAAATTTCTAAAACACACCAAATCTTGTTTTGTTGGCTTCCGAGCCATATTGGCATTGTCGGCAATGAATATGCTGACAAGAAAGCAAAGGAATCGCTCAATCTTGATCCATCTGTTTTTAAAATTCCTTTTAATAATTTTAAACCATTTATCAATAGATACATCTTGTCGGAATGGCAAGGCGAATGGGACCGTGCAATAAATAACAAACTCCATGCCATTAAACCTGTCGTTAGTACAAAATGCTCTCCTCCACAGTTTTCCAGAAAAGAGGACGTAGTATTAACACAACTGCGCATCGGCCATACTAGAGTTACTCATTCTTATATTTTTAATGGTGATGATCAGCCTTCTTGTGTAGGTTGTGATCAGCCATTCACTGTGAAACATATCTTAATTGACTGTGTTGACTTTTCACCCTCACGTATTTTATATTTCAAAGCTGACACTTTGCAACAACTGTTTCGAGATGTACCTGTTGATAACATTATTTTATTCTTAAAAGAAATTGGTCTTTTTCATAAGATTTAACTGTTTCAGATTTTTATACATTATCATTCTGACTTGTTACTTTTAATATCATCATAATTATTCATGCCGTTTAACCGTTAACCGACTGACGCTTATGACCCACCAGGAGGGTTGACGCGTCGTTAAACAAGAAATCATCATCATCATCATCTGTTTAAAAAATCCCCCAGGTATTAGACTTCCTGCCTTGCCGTGGCCCTGGGGGCTCAATTCCCACTGGGCACGTTGCTGCTGTGGTCAATGTGCCCACTGGGAAGAGCTAAAGGAAGTACCACCCGTTTGCCGTGGGTGGCGTCCTGTAAACCGGAAGAAGGGATCCTGGAGGTTGAGGGTTACCTGAGGTGGCGGTGCTTCAGGTGCCCAACACGCCTCTTTGGCCTGGCTTTTCGGTGTAGACGGGTGGCCGTGCGGTCCGGCACGGTCAATCGGCTGGTCACGCCGAGCCCTAGAGATACCGCTTTGCTTTCTCTTCAACTCTTTTTGTATCTTTCCTGATACCAACCATATGCCCATTTACCTTACCCTTTTCTGTCTTTTTATCTCTAGAAGGCGGTGGCTTAACGGATCAATCGTGTAGGCATTTTGTTTATACGAGTATATCTCACGTGTATCTCTAACATCTGCGAGTTGGATAACCACTCCAGTATGGTGTTCCCTTGTAGGGCTCCACGGAGGGCGGAGAGCACTTGGGACGAAACTAGAATTTTTTTCTTATGGCTCCTGGAAAAAAACATAACCGCAAATCACCTAACCGCAAATCACCTAACCACAACGCACCTAAACGTAAAAAACAAGAAGATTCATCCGAATCGGATGAACACAGTCAACAATCCAGTCAGCAGTCAAGTCAACAATCTAGTCAGCAGTCTGCTGAACCAAATTTTGACAATGTTCCGCGTTTCTTGGTCGTTACGTCACTTGACGATACACGAACTGTATCTAGCCTTTCCCCCTTCGTCATCGAGAAAAGTATTCTCTCCATTGCCGGACACCCTAAGAGTATAAAACAACTCAAATCGGGTGATCTTCTCTTGGAAGTCGAGAAAAAACAGCAAGTGGTAAGCCTGCTAAACACCAACAAACTCTTTGATCTAAAAGTTAAAGTCGCTTTACATAACACGCTCAATTCATCTAAGGGAGTGATTCGCAGTCCAGAACTGCGTCCTTGCTCAGATGAAGAGATAGTCGATAACCTTAAGGATCAGGGAGTTGTTGGTGTTCGTAACATTCAAGTTCGTAGAAATGGTGTACTAAAACCAACAGCAACTTATGTGTTGACGTTTAGTACACCAATTCTACCCAAGAAAATCAAAGTAGCATATCTTTCCATTAACGTAGAGGTATACATCCCAAACCCTCTTAGATGTTACTCTTGTCAGGCTTTTGGCCATCACGAAAGCAGATGTCAGAGAAAAAAACTCTGTCCTAATTGTGGTGAAGAAAAGCATGTTGATAATCACCTCAACTGCAAAAATGAACCCAAATGCGTAAATTGTGATGGCAAACATGCTGTTTTCTCCCGAGACTGTCCGGCGTGGAAAAAAGAAAAAGAAATACTTACCGTCAAATACCAAAGGGGGATAACATTCCCAGAAGCGCGGAAGATTGTCGAAGAGCGATACATAACACCAACCACCAGTTTCGCCAGCATCACAAAGGGTGCTGGTGTAAAATGTACCAGCTCCGCAACACAGACTGCTGAATCATACATTGCTGAACTGAAAAAGTCTGGTGCATGGAGTAAATCCACTCCAGCACCACAAAGTTCAACCAATTTATCAAAAGGCGCAATCCAGGTTGCTTCGGATCGGTCGACAGCGACCGTACCGAAGCCAGCGCCGAATGTAAAAGAGAAACCCGACCCAGGTCGAACTAATAAGGGGTCGCAAGATCCGATAAAAAAACATCAATTGTCTCAAAGACAAACAGACAGACAACGTAAAATGGAAAGAGACAATATAAAATTTCAGAACAGATTCGGATCTTTGAGTGACAGTGATATGGAGTTGACTGAAACTCCATCATCACCAAGTGGCAATAACAGATCGAGGTCTGCCACACCACGAGCTGGTGGTAGCAGATCTATATCACCAATTGCACCTCCATAATAGTTTCTAGTCTTTAAATATCTCTCCTTAAAATGGATTTAAAACACAAAATAATACAATGGAATTGTCGAGGTCTTAAATCAAATTATAATGAACTCTTATTACTTATTTCGCTACTAACCCCATCGGTGTTTTGTTTGCAAGAAACTTTTTTAAAAACTGATGACAACATAGATGTCAGGGGTTTCAATACATACAACTATATCTATTCTGATGGTCACAAACCATCTGGTGGCAGCTCAATTTTTGTTAAATCATGTTTACCACAAAGAGAGATCAAATTAAAAACCGACCTTCAAGCTATAGCAGTATCGGTTTCTCTGGATAAAGAAACTACAGTTTGCTCTCTATATATCCCACCCTCATTTTCTTTAAAGCCCGAACATCTTGACTCATTGCTGAGTCAACTTCCATCGCCATATCTTTTAGTTGGCGACTTCAATGGTCACAATATTCTATGGGGCTGTAAAGATGTCAATAACAGAGGAGCACTTGTCGAAGATTTTATTGCAAAGAACGATCTTTGCTTGATGAATGATAAATCTTATACTTACCTTCACCCTGCGACAGGTCATTTGTCTTCTTTAGATCTCTCTTTGTGTCACCCATCTCTCTTCTTGGACTATGACTGGTCTGTTCATGATGATCAGTGCGGAAGTGATCACTTTCCTGTTATAATAGAGAGCGTAAACGAACCAGATGAAGACTGTAACCAGAAATGGAAAATGAATAAAGCCGACTGGGAATTATTCCATAATTTATGTGAAGAAGAGTTATCAGTTGATCACTTAAATGAATCATCTGACATTGTTTCTGATTTCACAGATACACTTATTAACATATCAGAACAATGCATTCCAAAGACCTCCACAAATACTAAGAAAAGCAAGCCTTGGTTTAATAATGACTGTAAAGAAGCTATTAAAAATCGTAAACAGGCTCTAAATAAGTTCTGCAAAAATCCCACTTCAGAAAAGCTCAACGACGTAAAAGTTTTTAGAGCTAAAGCTCGGCGAACAATCCGAGCTTCCAAACGAAAGTCATGGAGAGAATATGTCTCCAAATTGAACTATAAAACCCCCATTAAAAAGGTTTGGGATATGGTACGAAAAATTTCAGGAAAAACAAAGTCTTCTAGTTTTACACATTTAAATACTGAATTTGACACAATAGCTTCAACAAAAAAAGATATTTCAGATACTCTTGGTCACACATTTTTGAGAAATTCATCATCGCGTAATTATTCTGACACTTTTAGAAATTTCAAAAAGGACCAGGAGAAAAGAAAACTTAACTTCAAATCCCTTAATCACGAAGAATACAACACACCATTTAACTTATCCGAACTCGTTGAAGCCATTGAAAAATCACATGATACGGCAACCGGCCCCGATGAAATTCATTATCAGATGCTTAAGCATCTGCCAAAAAGTTCTCTTTCAACACTTTTAGATATCTTTAATAATATTTGGGAAACGGGGGTCTGTCCTGAGAGTTGGCGTGTAGCTACAGTTGTACCAATTCCGAAACCAGGGAAAGATCATGCAGAACCTACAAATTATCGTCCGATAGCTTTGACAAGTTGTTTGTGTAAAACATTGGAGAGAATGATAAACAAGAGATTAGTCTGGTACTTAGAGTCCAACAACCTCATTTCAGAATATCAATCGGGCTTTCGTTCGGAACGTAGTACCAATGACAATTTAATAAGACTAGAAACATTTATACGAGAAGCTTTTATTAACAAAGAACACGTAGTGGCTGTCTTTTTCGACTTGGAGAAAGCATATGATACAACATGGCGTTATGGAATATTGAAAGATCTACATAACATTGGCTTAAGAGGAAAACTTCCCAGTTTTATTGAAAGCTTTTTAGGGGAGCGCATGTTTCAGGTGCGTGTGGGGTCTACCCTGTCAGATTTCTATGATCAAGAACAGGGTGTCCCACAGGGTAGTATTCTTTCAACTACGCTATTTAACATCAAAATAAACAATATTGTACAATGTTTGGACGACAAAACTGATTGTTCATTGTATGTTGATGATTTTTGTATATGTTACCGTTCAAAAAATATGAAAACAATTGAACGAAAGTTACAACAAAATTTAAAAAGAATAGAAGAATGGACTGATAAAAATGGTTTCAAGTTCTCCAAGTCGAAAACGCAGTGTGTTCATTTTTGTAAACTACGGAAGAAACACGAACATCCTTCCCTGTTTTTATACGGATCACAAATTCCTGTTGTTGAAGAAGCCAAATTTCTTGGGGTCATATTTGATCAAAAGTTATCTTTTATTCCACATATTAAATATCTTAAAGCGAAATGCTTAAAAGCTTTGAATCTTTTGAAAGTTTTAGCTCATACAAGTTGGGGAGCAGATCGGTATACTTTATTACATCTTTACCGGTCTTTAATAAGATCTAAATTAGATTATGGGTCTGTTGTTTATGGTTCTGCCAGAAAGTCCTATTTAAAATCCTTGGATACTATCCATCACCAAGGCCTTCGTCTGGCCATGGGAGCCTTCCGTACTTCTCCCGTATTAAGCCTTTATGTAGAAGCAGGTGAACCATCTTTAACCTCGCGCAGAGAGAAACTTTCTCTTCAGTATGCTATCAGACTTGCTGCAAATCCATCTAACCCGGCATCCAAAATTTCATTTCGACCTCAATTTGTAGATAAGTATGAAACAAAACCCACAGCAATCAAACCTTTTGGATTACGTATTTTACCACTGCTGGAAAATTCAGGTATCGACCTTAAAAATATTCAAAAACATGAAACCGCCGAAGTTCCATCTTGGTGTATTAAACAACCTTCTATTCTGTTCGACTTACATGATGGAAAAAAATCCGAATCAAATCCAATACTTCTCAAACAAAACTTTCAGGTACTGCAGTCACGTTACAATGATTACCAGCAAGTCTATACTGATGGTTCCAAAGAAGGAGATAAAGTTGGCTGTGCGTATGTTTCTAAAGATATGCACAAAACCATGCGCCTTCCAGATGGTTCATCTATTTTTACAGCTGAAGCCAAAGCAATAGACCTAGCTTTAGATTTTATCAGTTCTTCAACAATTCAAAAAGCAATTATATTTTCGGATTCACTTTCTGTGCTTAAGGCTTTAGACCATTCATCATCTAAAAATCCTCAAATTCAAAAATTGATCGAAAAACATCATGAAATTTCTAAAACACACCAAATCTTGTTTTGTTGGCTTCCGAGCCATATTGGCATTGTCGGCAATGAATATGCTGACAAGAAAGCAAAGGAATCGCTCAATCTTGATCCATCTGTTTTTAAAATTCCTTTTAACAATTTTAAACCATTTATCAACAGATACATCTTGTCGGAATGGCAAGGCGAATGGGACCGTGCAATAAATAACAAACTCCATGCCATTAAACCTGTCGTTAGTACAAAATGCTCTCCTCCACAGTTTTCCAGAAAAGAGGACGTGTTGTTGGCACGACTGCGCATCGGCCATACTAGAGTTACTCATTCTTATATTTTTAATGGTGATGATCAGCCTTCTTGTGTAGGTTGTGGTCAGCCATTCACTGTGAAACATATCTTAATTGACTGTGTTGACTTTTCACCCTCACGTATTTTATATTTCAAAGCTGACACTTTGCAACAACTGTTTCGAGATGTACCTGTTGATAATATTATTTTATTCTTAAAAGAAATTGGACTTTTTCATAAGATTTAACTGTTTCAGATTTTTATACATTATCATTCTGACTTTTTACTTTTAATATCATCATAATTATTCATGCCGTTTAACCATCAACCGTTTGACGCTTATGACCCACAAAGAGGGTTGACGCGTCGTTAAACACGAAATCATCATCATCAACTGTTTAAAAAATGCCGAGATAGATTTATCAGTTTTTAATACCGCCAAGTCACTTTATTTCTTGGTCGAAACATGACAGCGGCAGTCATTCCAGGCGCCGTGTTAGATGGAAAAGTCTGTCTTACAAACATAACAGAAAGCATAATATTGTCCCGCCTTCGATGGCTTCAGTACCGGCCTCAGATTTGTATAATCTGCGATAAATTTCTGCACCACTCTACACTTTTTTGGCATCGGAAGCCATTTTGATTTGTATGACATGTCGGGTTCGCAATCTTGCAATTTTTAACCAGCTATTGTTTTGGTTTTCTAATAAACAATGCACAAACCAGTCTGTTTTTCAAGGGGAACAATCCAATTTATTACCGGTGAACATGTATAATTTTCATTGTGTACAGGTAGACGCGACTTCCGTTATTTTATCGGTACCGTTTTTTGCCGGAATTTTGATGTACGAAATCGTAATGCGGAAATCAGACCTGAAAATCGGTATGATTCCGCAAAAATCGGAATGGTTGGCATCTCTGACACTGGACTCAGACGTTGATGACGACTCCTCTGATTCTTGCAACTTCCTACGCATAATCTTATATTGTTTATCAGAAGTACCAGGCACCTTGTTTTTCTTTCTTTTAATACCGGTAGATTTTGAAATAGATGTAGACGAGGAAGAGAGTTTCTGCTTTTTCTGTTTGAGTTTCTTAGTATCAGGTTGGTGTAAATCAGATGTCATGTTGCTACGGGATTCTCTGATTATTGGCCCGCTGCGTCTGCTAACAGATCCCAGCCTGGAGTGGCGTAACCGCGAACTCGAACCCCGAAAAAAAGGCCCTAGTCTGTCGTGCCGACGATATTTGGTTGTAAGGCTGTGTAGATGAAGACGGCATCTGGATTGATACAAGATTCTGTACCATGCTGAAACAAAAGGAAATGCAAAGTATCTGAAATGACAAGGCAAAGTGTAATGAACCTATAGCAAATATTTGTCCCGAAAGGATATATATATATATATATATTTATCTTAGTATGCCTAGGGTGGCAAGAATTAAACAGTAGGTACTGTTTACTATCTGTCTCTTTATAAAAAATATCAGTTTCAATTTTTCCTTCGTTATTTTTCACCAAAACATCTAGGAAAGACTGTTCCTTATTGTTATACTGTAATGCACGTCGGCTAAGAACGATAATATCAGTAGAACATTCCCCACGAATTAGGAATGGAGGCAGTAAAGTACTGGTTAGAAAAATATCCCGCGGAACGGAAAAGTCAAAGATTTTCGAATGATTTCATTATAGAAGGTATTCAATTCATTCTCGAGAACAATACATTCTCATTTGACAAAAACTTTTATAAACAAAACAAAGGTACAGCAATGGGCACGAAGTTCGCACCTGTTTATGCAACTCTTACCATAGGCTACCTTGAAGAAATATTATATCAAGAGATCAACACGCTTTTCGGGAATGAGTTTGGAACCTATTTTATGACAAACTGGAAACGGTTTCTAGATGACTGCTTCGTTCCTTGGACAAAATCTAGCGAAGATTTAGCAACATTACACACTATCTTAAACAATTTACATAAAGATATCAGATTCACAGTACAGTATAACAATAAGGAACAGTCTTTCCTAGATGTTGGTGAAAAATAACGAAGGAAAAATTGAAACTGATATTTTTTATAAAGAGACAGTAAACAGTACCTACTGTTTAATTCTTGCCACCCTAGGCATACTAAGATAAATATACCATTCAATTTAGCACGTCGGCTAAGAACGATAATATCAGAAGAACAAACTTTACAGGTTCGCCTGCAGGAATTAAAATCTTTCCTCATTAAACAGAAATATCCTGAACCTGTAATAGATTGGGGGATAAAGAAAGCAATGGCGCTAGACAAGAATATCCTTAGAACCGTAAGGGTTAGGCAAGATGAGTGCATCCTCCCTTTCGTATCAACATTTAATCCAAAAGACCCGGAAATATTCCCGGTTATTATCAACAATGTACCGATTTTGGAGAAAGATGAAAAAATGAAAGGCATTATTTCAAAATACAAGTTTATAAAGAGTAAGAGACAGCCCTACAACCTTAAGCGTCTACTCACTAAAGCAAAATTTACTTCAAAGTTTGACCATAAGGTGAAAAAATGTAACAGACCGAACTGCGGTCTCTGCATTCATTTATTAGAAGGAAACTGTTTCACATTCAATTGTGGAACTAGATTCATAATCCATGAAGATATGTCATGCGATGTAAAAAACGTAATTTACGTAATGAAATGCAGGGGCTGTGGAGAGGAATACATAGGTGAAACCGGAACTTTCCTGCGTAATCGTGTCACAGTACACAACCAACACATCCGTGACCCAAAAACAAGAATGCTAAAAGTAAGTGAGCATATTGACAATTGCGCTAACACATTAGAGCCGAAATATAATATTTTCCCTTTCTATAAGATGTACACAGACAGTGTAACATTACGACGGTCAAAAGAAAAACTCTTTATAAACACTGCTGCCAAAACTAAACAGGGCTATTTAATGGGATGCGTGCCATCAAAGTATTCGTACACCGGAAACGTTATTTATTTGAAACGGAAACGTTAATTATGACGTTACGTTTCGTTGCTTAGTAATTTAAAATGTCTTCTTGATAATCTGTTGTAAATGCAGTGAAACCGCGGTAGAGGTTTACTGAAAATATAGTGTTATTTGGCAAACTCGGACTTATTGATTTTTCTTTATATATATACATGTATTTGAATATATATCCAGATACATGAATGTTTTGTTTGTTTGATTTAAAGTTTACCATCTCCGTCAACACTGTACAGGTCATTTTTGAGATGTTGCTTCCAATTTTGTGGGACCTTTACCCGATACTGAGATGAAATAACATCTGAAACCCTGTCGCCCAATAAAAATACATGAATGTATATGCGAATAATGATGCCAGCACTCAGTAATATATATTAATGCAAGACAGAATTGTAGCTATAGTGGTGTAGGTATGGTGTAGGTAGACTGATAACTGGACACTTTTTCATTACAATTGTTAATAAATTACTTACATTACCAACAAAGTCACAAGAGCTAGAGTCAATATAATAAATAAGTTCTGAACAGTAAGATCCTTTGGAAGCAAAGAATACACCAAATAAACGTAAATAGCAGACTCGGTTTTATTGAGTCTGTTCATGATAAGTACTGAAATGTGCTACACCGGCCACGTCCGCTAGCACCGGCTTAAGCAGAACTCTATTTTTAAAATGATTTTAAATGAACTCAATGATCCTAAATGCCCATGTGGATTATAACTAAAAAAACCGGCAATGCCCATGTGGATTATAACTCACAAAAGGCAAAAATTGCAGAAAAAAGACTCCGCTTACTTGACCTATGTGGCAGCATTACTGGCCCGTAACACACAAAAGGTCGCAAAAGCCTATACTAGCTAGACCCATCTGGAAGCCTAGATACCGATAACTCACAAAAGGTCGCAGCTTGACCTAGGTGGCAAAACAAAAAAACAGACTCATTTTGTAACCGAGTATGAGTCACCAAACAAATTTACACATACTATAAATACCTGCTTGCAAACTTGAAACTAACAAGAATCTAGCTGGCATTAAATGCAGTTGGGAGTCTGCTTCTCTGCCCACAAACTAGCACCCATAATGGACATATAAAATTTTACTAAACCAGCATCATTGACACGAGTGCCATCTGCTGCTACAAATTCATTCAAAAATCGTGAATTAAAATTCTGCCGAGAATGTTCCCACAATTACATATTTTTATATTGTTTATCCTTTATTTCTATACGGATAAGGTTATTCACTTCATTTACTTTGGCATTGAAGCCTTCATATTGCCCTAACCTGGGCAGCAGTTCTAAGAGGATAATAAATGTAACTCCTTCAGCAATGCTAAATTGTACAAATTCAAAAATCTGTGATGTCACTGTCTTCGGCTCAATCCCCACATGGCCGGGATCGATTGACCCAATAGACAAAATTAAAATTTCTGGTTTGATTGATTTTATGCTATCGGTTTGATGCCACACACTTTTTCTGGCTTTATAAAACACTTTAGCACCACCAACTGCGGCCCAATGAATGGACAAACGCTCTTTGTCGATGTTCATGTGAAATAAACCCTGTTCGCCGGCCCACTTATTCAAATTTGTGGAAAAATAGTCACCCGCTAATTGTACACTTCGCTGGGTCATGGCGGTAGCCATGATGTCAATATGTGTAATGTTCGTTCGAAATCAATACACACGCACACAATTATCAATAAAACTATTAACCCGTTGTGCAACTTTAGAACGCTAGCAGTAAACCGAAAGTTGCGATTAAAATATGAACAACTACGAGAATCTAGGCTACCTTCTAAAGACAGAAATAGGTGAATTTACGGAGTCCATTAAAAATTAGTTTCGACACATACCTGGCTTTCTTCCTCGAGCGTGTGTGCAATCTGATAGACAAGGGCGATAATTTGTAGCAAACACGGTGGCTAACCGATGAGAAAATTCACGGCGGTTTTACAACCCCCGTAATCACTACAAACTATACAAGGTTCTCAAGATTATAAATGCCATTTTTCCATGGGAAAATTTTGTTTGTTTTTTCTTGTTTCTGCTCAAAATATAGATTGTTGGTAGCAACAATCTATATTTTAGAGCAGAAATAAGGAAAATAAGGTTTACCCCTATAAACCCCAATTTTACTATATAAAAGTGGGGTTCAAGGGGGCCAAACTTATATAGGCGTGTTTTCGTGATGCGATCAAGCCCATATTGATGATAACAGCATTAATAAGTTTAACACTTTCATTTCAGATGTATAAGATATTATGAAGATACAGTTCCAGCATATCTTTCTGATACATTTAAACGGTTCTTTGTGTCGATTCCTGATCATTGCCTTCACTTCTATTTTGATAGACGGGTCTAGCAAATACTTTAAGTGTATAAAACAGATAAAAGAAAACTGTTGCAGTTTTAATCTGTAATATCTCCTTTTTACCGGCCACAAAAATCATACTATAGTGCATAGGAGTGCTTACATTCATAATGCCTTCAAGCCTTGCCACGACATTAATCGAAAAAACTTATTTACAGCTCTCGGTTCCATTTGTCCACTTAATGAAAGTATCCATAGAAAAGTTGACCCTCTTTCCAATGACAGTGTTTGTTAACCCTTTTTGTACCAAATGGAATCTTCCTCCTTATATATAGTAGGAGCCCATTTCAAAATTGCTGAACTTTTTGCAAACAGTGTAGGCCCTGATCAGACGCCGCGTTCTTGGGCGTCTGATCTGGGCCTGCATTGTTTCCCAGATAACCGATTTGGGGTTTCTGATACTAATTGGGTAAATGACATTACACCGAAACTGCAGTTATATTGAAAACAGTGCTTTAATTATCCTAAAATTTTAATGTTAGTTTTATTATACAGATGAAGAAATAATTAGTTCGATCGACTGTTTATACCCAAGCATCAACTTTAAAAGTAATTACCTCTGACCACATGTGTTTATATGGTATAACTAAGATAAGGAAAATTTAGATACGCTACTTCCAAATGCGGGAACTCTTACACATATGTTGAACAGCATGAAATCCAGCTTTTTACAGTTTTTTTGTTGAATGTTGTCCATAACATAATGCCTTCTTAATTATTACAAAAAATGCAAGCATGTTCCACTCCCCGTGGAGCCCCTTCTAACTATCTGTTACATTTATGTTTAAACAGTTACAAAAGTGTGAGGAATTTCATAATTATTGAATGACAATTACAATAAGATTGTACATATAATAGTATTGCAAACACTTGGGATACAGATTCGAATAAGTCATTTGACTTTTTTCTGAATCCCATTTGTATAGTCATTGTACTGTAATCGTATTATATTCTGTTTTGTATACTTTTCATGTATTATGCAAATAAAATAAAGTTTAAACCAAATAATGGCAAGCAAACTACATCACTAAATAAAAACATTTGTTCCGAAGAAATTGTTCTCAGATATTGACTTTTCTGTTATATTGAGTGTAGTTGTAGAGAGGATTGACTGTAGTGAATAAAAGGAATCCAATTCTCTTACCAGATTAACAGTCCGTGAAATGTATACCCTGATAAACGCTTACATTATGTAGGAAAAAGTGGGGTTTACCGGGGTATACATCATTTTCTTATGTCTGCTGTAAAACATAGATTCATTTGATTTGTGGGTACTCGTTAGAACCGCCTTAATGATAACGCACAGTCTATGTTTTGAGTATAAATAAGAAAAAAAAATCAGTTTTTTCTTATGAAAATTGCCATTTTTAACAACTGCGAAAATCACATTTTATTACATAGGCCTATTAACATAATGGGTATTTATTTGGAGCTGAATGACTCGTACATGTATATCTTAATTGAGAGTTTGTGACCTCATGAACTCACAGCCTTGTTATGGAGCCAGACAATTGAAATTTCAACCATGCAACAACTTCCTTATTTATAAAAATGATGATTTTGTTGAAATTTGTTGCAAAATGTTCAAACCTTTTTGGTTTTTAGCTCACCAGAGCCGAAGGCTCGGGGGAGCTTATAGGACAGGCTGCTGTCAGTCGTCGTCGTCGTCGTCTAACGTCAACACTTTCAAACGACATCTCCTCTGAAGCCACTGGGCCGATTCAGCCCAAATTCCTTCTGTAGCATCCTTGGGATGGGGGATTAAAAGTTTGTGATTTTAATGAAAATCGGCTCATTAGTTTGATTGCTATGGCAACTTAGAGTTTCCATAGACTTATAATGGGGAAAATGGCATTTACTGCCAAGCTCTGCAGATATTTTGACAAAACTTTCATAGAAATGTTCCTTAGGCAATCTACTGTCTGCCATATGATTTTAGGCCTACTGCTCATTTCTATTGGATGCCATGGAAACCATAGAAAAAAAAATACTTCAAAAATCATCTCCTCAGATGATGATGATTTCGTGTTTAACGACGCGTCAACCCTCTTTGTGGGTCATAAGCGTCAAGCGGTTAATGGTTAAATGGCATGTAGAATTACGAGGATACTAAAAGTAAAAAAGTAAGTATGATATGTATAAAAATCTGAAACAATTAAATCTTATGGAAAAGTCCAATATCTTTTAAGAATAAAATAATATTATCAACAGGTACATCTTGAAACAATTGTTGCAAAGTGTCAGCTTTGAAGTATAAGTCACGGGACTGTGAAAAGTCTACACATTCAATTAAGATATGTTTAACAGTGAATGGCTGATCACATCCTACACAAGAAGGCTGATCATCACCATTCAAAATATAAGAATGAGTAACTCTAGTATGGCCAATGCGCAGTCGCGTTAATACTACATCCTCTTTCCTGGAAAATTGTGGAGGAGAGCATTTTGTTCCAACGATAGGTTTAATGGCATGGAGTTTGTTATTTATTTCATGTTTCCATGCATCTTGCCATTCCGACAAGATGTATCTGTTGATAAATGGTTTAAAATTATTAAAAGGAATTTTAAAAACAGACGGATCAAGATTGAGCGATTCCTTTGCTTTCTTGTCAGCATATTCATTTCCCACAATGCCAATATGGCTCGGAAGCCAACAAAACAAGATTTGGTGCGTTTTAGAAATTTCATGATGTTTTTCGATCAATTTTTGTATTTGAGGGTTTTTAGATGATGAATGGTCTAAAGCCTTAAGCACAGAAAGTGAATCAGAAAATATAACTGCTTTTTGAATTGTTGAGGAACTGACAAAACCTAAAGCAAGGTCTATTGCCTTGGCTTCAGCTGTAAAAATAGATGAACAATCTGGAAGGCGCATGGTTTTGTGCGTATCTTTAGAAACATACGCACAACCAACTTTATCTCCTTTGGAACCATCAGTATAGACTTGCTGGTAATCATCGTAACGTGACTGCAGTACCTGAAAGTTTTGTTTGAGAAGTATCGGATTTGATTCGGATTTTTTGCCATTATGTTTGTTTGTTTGTTTGATTTGAGGTTTAACGTCCCCGTCAACACTGTAAAGGTCATTTTGGAGACGTTGCTTCCAATTTTGTGGGACTTTTACCCGACATTGAGATGAAATGACATCTCAAGCCCTGTCGCACAATGAAACCAAAAGGGTTTATTAGCATGGACGGTCCGCCTCGCACCGCGGTTCCTGGACAGGCTTAGATCCTCTAGGCGGTTTACCAGTACTAGTGTGCGGGCCGGATTCAGCTCTGCGTGGAAGCATCATGCAGCTTTTCCATCATGTAAGTCGAACAGAATAGAAGGTCTTTTAATACACCAAGATGGAACTTCGGCCGTTTCCTGTTTTTGAATATTTTTAAGGTCGATACCTGATTTTTCCAGCAGTGGTAAAATACGTATCCCAAAAGGTTTAATTGCTGTGGGTTTAGTTTTTTACTTATCAACAAATTGAGGTGGAAGTGAAATTTTGGTTGCCGGGTTAGATGGATTTGCAGCAAGTCTAATAGCATACTGAAGAGAAAGTTTCTCTCTGCGCGAGGTTAAAGATGGTTCACCTGCTTCTACATAAAGGCTTAATACGGGAGAAGTACGGAAGGCTCCCATGGCCAGACGAAGGCCTTGGTGATGGATAGTATCCAAGGATTTTAAATAGGACTTTCTGGCAGAACCATAAACAACAGACCCATAATCTAATTTAGATCTTATTAAAGACCGGTAAAGGTGTAATAAAGTATACCGATCTGCTCCCCAACTTGTATGAGCTAAAACTTTCAAAAGATTCAAAGCTTTTAAGCATTTTGCTTTAAGATATTTAATATGGGAATAAAATATAACTTTTGATCAAATATGACCCCAAGAAATTTTGCTTCTTCAACAACAGGAATTTGTGATCCGTATAAAAACAGGGAAGGATGTTCGTGTTTCTTCCGTAGTTTACAAAAATGAACACACTGCGTTTTCGACTTGGAGAACTTGAAACCATTTATATCAGTCCATTCTTCTATTCTTTTTAAATTTTGTTGTAACTTTCGTTCAATTGTTTTCATATTTTTTTAACGGTAACATATACAAAAATCATCAACATACAATGAACAATCAGTTTTGTCGTCCAAACATTGTACAATGTTGTTTATTTTGATGTTAAATAGCGTAGTTGAAAGAATACTACCCTGTGGGACACCCTGTTCTTGATCATAGAAATCTGACAAGGTAGACCCCACACGCACCTGAAACATGCGCTCCCCTAAAAAGCTTTCAATAAAACTGGGAAGTTTTACTCTTAAGCCAATGTTATGTAGATCTTTCAATATTCCATAACGCCATGTTGTATCATATGCTTTCTCCAAGTCGAAAAAGACAGCTAAGTACTACGTACTTTGTTAATAAAAGCATCTCGTATAAATGTTTCTAGTCTTATTAAATTGTCATTGGTACTACGTTCCGAACGAAAACCCGATTGATATTCTGAAATGAGGTTGTTGGACTCTAAGTACCAGACTAATCTCTTGTTTATCATTCTCTCCAATGTTTTACACAAACAACTTGTCAAAGCTATCGGACGATAATTTGTAGGTTCTGCATGATCTTTCCCTGCTTTCGGAACTGTTGGTTTTCTTTTGCTCCAGCATTTCAGTGGTTTCTTGCTGTCGAGTCCTCACCGTTGTCTCACCTCTGTGGTTCTTTGATTTCTGTGTTCACGGAGATGTTGCACTGATGAGTTAGGAGGCCTTCATGCGGACTGAACAAATTATTTGTCTAAATCGCGACGGAAGTAAGGGCGAGGATTGTGGCCACGTAAAATCGATTTAAGCCCCCCAGTGGAAATCTTCCACTGACCGTTCCAAGGCGGCTCTTCTGTGGCGATTTATTTATGTTGTTGTTTGTTACTTACTGTGTGTATCGCTTGTGTCTTTTAATTTTGGATGGCCATATGGCCATTTTGTGGGAAAGTAACTGTCCATATGGCCTTCCTTTTTTTAGGTTTCCATTATGGTCTGGTCGCTTAATGTTTGTATTTCTTTCCCTTTGGTATCTTTTATGGATGGAGTAAGTTAATTGTATCAATTCCTGATCTTTGTTTTACTTCTACTTGGTACAACTGTAGCTACACGCCAGCTCTCAGGACAGACCCCCGTTTCCCAAATTTTATTAAAGGTATCTAAAAGTGTTGATAATGAATTTCATCGGGGCCGGTTGCCGTATCATGTGATTTTTCAATGGCTTCAACTAGTTCGGATAAGTTAAAAGGTGTGTTGTATTCTTCGTGATTAAGGGATATGAAGTTAAGTTTTCTTTTCTCCTGGTGCTTTTTGACAATAATTATCACAATAATTACGCGATGATGAATTTCTCAAGAATGTGCGCCCAAGAGTATCTGAAATATCTTTTTTTGTTGAAGCTATTGTGTCAAACTCGGTATTTAAATGTGTAAAACTAGAGGACTTAGTTGACTCAGCAATGAGTCAAGATGTTCGGGCTTTAAAGAAAATGAGGGTGGGATATATAGAGAGCAAATTGTAGTTTCTTTATCCAGAGAAACCGATACTGCTACAGCTTGTAGGTCTGTTTTTAATTTGATCTCTCTTTGTGGTAAACATGATTTAACAAAAATTGAACTGCCACCAGATGGTTTGTTACCATCATAATAGATATAGTTGTATGTATTGAAACCCCTTACATCTATGTTGTCATCAGTTTTTAAAAAAGTTTCTTGCAAACAAAACACCGATGGGGTTAGTAGCGAAATATGTAATAAGAGTTCATTATAATTCGATTTAAGACCTCGACAATTCCATTGTATTATTTTGTGTTTTAATCCATTTTAAGGAGAGATATTTAAAAGACTAGAAACTATTATGGAGGTGCAATTGGTGATATAGATCTGCTACCACCAGCTCGTGGTGTGGCTGACCTCGATTTGTTATTGTCACTTGGTGATGATGGAGTTTCAGCGAACTCCATATCACTGTCACTCAAAGATCCGAATCTGTTCTGAAATTTTATATTGTCTCTTTCCATTTTACGTTGTCTGTTTGTCTTTGAGACAATTGATGTTTTTTGATCGGATCTTCCGATCCCTTATTAGTTCGACTAAAGCAGATGTCAGAGAAAAACACTGTCCTAATTGTGGTGAAGAAAAACATGTTGATAATCATCTCAACTGCAAAAATGAACCCAAATGCGTAAATTGTGATGGCAAACATGCTGTTTTCTCCCGAGAAATACTCACCGTCAAATACCAAAGGGGGTAACATTCTCAGAAGCGCGGGAAATTGTCGAAGAGCGATACATAACACCAACCACCAGTTTCGCCAGCATCACAAAGGGTGCTGGTGTAAAATGTACCAGCTCCGCAACACAGACTGCTGAATCATACATAGATGAACTGAAAAATGGTGCATGGAGTGAACCCACTCCAGTACCACAAAGTTCAATTAATTTATCAAATGGCGCAATCCAGGTTTCTTCAGATCGGTCGACAGCGACTGTACCGAAGCCAGCGCCGAACGTAAAAGAGAAACCCGACTCAGGTCGAACTAATAAGGGATCGGAAGATCCGATAAAAAACATCAATTGTCTCAAAGACAAACAGACAGACAACATAAAATGGAAAGAGACAATATAAAATTTCAGAACAGATTCGGATCTTTGAGTGACAGTGATATGGAGTTCGCTGAAATTCCATCATCACCAAGTGGCAATAACAGATCGAGGTCAGCCACACCACGAGCTGGTGGTAGCAGATCTATATCACCAATTGCAGCTCCAAAATAGTTTCTAGTCTTAATCTCTTCATAAAATGGATTTTAAACACAAAATAATACAATGGAATTGTCGAGGTCTTAAATCAAATTATACCGAACTCTTATTACTTATTTCGTTATTAAACCCATCGGTTGTTTGTTTGCAAGAAACTTTTTTAAAAAACTGATGACAACATAGATGTCAGGGGCTTCAATACATATAACCATATCTATTCTGATTGCAACAAACCAGCTGGTGGCAGTTCACTTTTCGTTAAATCATGTTTACCACAAAGAGAGATCAAATTAAAAACAGACCTACAAGGTGTAGCAGTATCGGGTTCTCTGGATAAAGAAACTACAATTTGCTCTCTATATATCCCACCCTCATTTTCTTTAAAGCCCGAACATCTTGACTCATTGCTGAGTCAACTTACATCGCCATATCTTTTAGTTCGCGACTTCAATGGTCACAATATTCTTTGGGGCTGTAAAGATATCAATAACAGAGGAGCACTTGTCGAAGATTTTTTTGCAAAGAGCGATCTTTGCTTGATGAATGATAAATCTTATACTTACCTTCACCCTGCGACAGGTCATTTATCTTCTTTAGATCTCTCTTTGTGTCACCCATCTCTCTTCTTGGACTATGACTGGTCTGTTCATGATGATCAGTGCGGAAGTGATCACTTCCATGTTATAATTGAGAGCGTAAACGAACCAGATGAGGACCGCCATGAGAACATTTGGAGATGTTTACTTCGGACGACTTGCTAAAGTTCTTACAGTGGCTAACGCCTCATTCACCTGTACCCCATCCTTTTGGTTCTTCAAAGCATCCAAGTCTTGTCTCATTGTTTTTACCTGCGTGTCAACTGAGGATTCACCAGCCGCCTTTTCCACATTTGGAGTATCTGAAAAATGTGCACCATAGAATTAACCTACAAACAAAATGAACTCTGGTCATGAATCGCTCACCCGGCAACTGGGAAGCCATTTTTTATGGGGGGGGGGAGGGTTTACGGCTCTTTCAAGATAATTTCACTCATATCGAGCCGATCGTTAATCAGAGGTGGGCGAAAACCGGAGTACCCGGAGAAAAACCACCTCACCTTGCGTTGCAGAACTTGGCGTCTCACACGTGGCCCGAGCGAGGCTCGAACCTACGGCGGTGAGAGACCTAATGACTAAGAGTCAGCGCTCTTATCCACTAGGCCACGGAGGCCCGTTCTGGGAAGCCATTGAAAAATTCAGTTACCTTAAGTCAAACTCAAAATAAAATGGCCTTGAATGTCAATACTTCTGGGGCTTCCTTACTCATTTTGATGACTATCTACCTTTTTCCAAATACGTCTTCATTTTTTCAGCCCTTTCAAGATTATTTCACTCATATCGAGTCGATCGTTAATCAAAAGTGGGCGAAAACCGGAGTACCCGGTGAAAAACCACTTGACTTCCGTTGCAGAATTTGGCGTCTCCTATGTGACCCGAGCGAGGCTCGAACCTACAGTTGTGAGAGACCTAATGTTTAAGAGTTAGCGCTAACCATTATCCACTAGGCCACGGAGGCCCGTATGTCTTCAATTTTATGTAAACATGTAGAGCATCGGATCATTATTCGTATGCAACAAACAGGCTGGTCCTGGAGATGTTTTTAAGGTATTTCCAAAGTGGGTGTGGTGGTCATTACTGTCATGTGACCAGGAATCCGCTTTAACAAACAGCAGCCGACAACAAAGTCTTACTATACTATAAACTCACCAATAAACTTTCAGCAAAACAAAAACTGAGGTTATAAAAACTTAAAAGTATGTATTCAAGTTACCCAATCATGGCTAGGTTTGTCTAGTCCAGTGCATAGCCCTTACAGGATTATTCCTGCTAACAAGTCCATTGTTGTTGTACTATCTAATTATATTTAATGTCTCAGTATACCAGTATAGTTATGGCGTTCCTGAATAAATAACCTATTTCTAACCATTAAAAACCAGTGTATGTGACATTAAACTTAAGGCACAAATAAAAACAAAGAACAAAAACTGTACTACAGTATACCTTGAGATGCCGTGGTCAAAGCCTGTCCCTTCGGTGTCTCAGCCACATTAGCATGCAGGATTGTATGATGCAACAACATGCTAACACCCTCTATGTTATCTTGTTTGCCCGTAAGAGGCATCACATCTTTCACTAATTCACCTAAACAAATACATGGACCACAACTAAATATGTAAGCTGAATGAGTCAAGACTGTTATTCAGACTCACTACAAGTACACAATTATGCCGATTGTAATGCATGTGCCTTATGCTGTTTTTTTTTTTTTTTTTTTTTTATCGCCTTTCAAAGATTATTTCATTTATATCGAGCTGGTCGCTAAACAGGTGGGCGAAAACTGGCGTACCCGGAGAAAAACCACCTGACCTTCCGTTGCAGAACTTGCCATCTCACGTGACCCGAGCCAGGTTCAAACATACAGACAGAGGTGAGAGACCCAATGATTATGAGTAAGCGCTCTTATCCACTAGGCTATGGAGGCCCGTGAGCTAATGATTTTATAGATAAAACTTAAAATATTCTCATAACACCTTGACAAATAGGCTTACTTGGTCTGCTACACTGCTGTGACAAATCTCTAACCGAGCTGGGGAAAAACGAATACCTAGGTAAAGGCAAACCGCCCAACAATCTCATTGGTAAAAAAACCTACTGTCAATGCTCTGTATTATGTTGTAGCTTAACATCCTATACATTTTTTTACAAGTCCTTTCAAGATAATTTTACTTATGTTTAGACCACCCGATCTGCAATGTGGATGAAACTGGAGTACCTGGAGAAAAACCACCAAACACACACTTTTTTTTTCAAAAGAATATGAGACATTGCTAGAATTTAATAAATTAAACTACCTGTTAGTTTCTCGAACTCCAATCGCAGCTCCGAGAGGGATTAATCTTCCAGGGCATTTTCCTTCTTAAGCCTAGCTAAAACCACATCTTCCCCCATTTCCACAGCCTTGACCTTTGCTACCACCGGGATAAGACTTTAACCAATTAGAGAAAGCCTAGGCTTCAAGGTAACTATAAGTGACATGGCAGCTACTGGTAAGGATATCAGCCACTGAAAATGTACAAATACCTTCCTGTCAAAATTTTATTCAGGACAGACATAATCAAAACTTTCTAAAAATCCTATACAACACTCGTAATTCATACCAGGTTTTGGTTTTGTTTGTATGATTAGAGGTTGTACGTCCCCGTCAACACAATTTAGGTCATTTTGGAGACGCTGTTTCCAGTTATGTGGGACTCTTACTTAACATTGAGATGAAATGACATCTCGATCTCTGCCGCCCAATAAAACCAAAATTTATATGAATAGATAGGCCGACTCGCAGCAGTTTCCCTGGCCAGGCTTAGGATGCCTTCATGCGGACTGAACAAATTCTTTGTCTTAATCGCGACGGAAGTACGGGCGAGGATTGTGGCCACGTAAAATCGATTGAAGCCCTCTTCCCCCCCCCCCCCACACACACACACAGTGGAATTCGTTTCCGCTGACCGTTCCAAGGCGGTTCTTCTGTCGCGGTTTATTTTTTTATGGTTTGTCTTTGGGTGTTTGTGTCGCTTGTGTTATTTTATTTTGGATAGCCTATTGGCCATTTTGTGGGAAAGTAACTGTCCTTTTGGCTTTCCGCTCTTATTGTTTCCTTTTGGGTGTGCTGTTTCATTTTTGTGTGTCTTTCCCTTTGGTGTCTTTGATGGGAGCTGTGGGTTGAATGTATCGATTCCTGATCATTGCCCCCACTTCTGTTTAGACCGTCTAAGCATATTACCAGTACTAATGGTCAGTATCAGGTTCTGTATAATATTAATACCACGCCAACTGTCGTGTTGCGGAAATAAAAGCTAATCTCAATCACTGAACCAGGAAGTCATTAATATAGTAATTCTAACTATCCGCAGGGGGCCGCAGAACCCGCCTCGCGCAGGCTGAAACCAGCAACAATTCAAGAATGAATTCTCATGTGTACTTACTAAGACATACAAAACGTTGTGCATATGCATTCTTTTATTTTTTTTTTTTGGGGGGGGGGATTTTACGCCCCTATATACAGTATTCCAATTCTATTAAACCGATTGAAGGACGATAGTAAAAAGCCCTGCTGAACAGTCGAGAAAAATTTTCACCTCCAGGGCAATCGAACCCAGGCAACCAGCTAGAAGGCGAGCACTTAACCCACTGGGCTACCGCTGTTTCATATAAAAAAAAGTCAGCAAAATCAGTTTTCAGTGCCCAGTGACGAATAAATTCAAAAAGCAAAATTAGCTAGTTCAATACCACACTGAAACAAAGTAAATGCAAAGGCCTATCAAACCATATAGATCTGACAACCTAATAAATAAATAAAATAAGCAGTGTAAGGCCCAAAATGCGTTAAACTCATCGATACTGTGACGTTGTCTGATTATGGCTAGCAAAACAGCTGCCATTCATTTCCAACCAGAAATTTGGTCCTTCACCATACTCAGAAATTGCGAAAAAATACAAGTACCTCCCTCCACCTGCAACTTACAATATAAGCGACCACGACCAACAAAACTGCTGTTTCTGTTTCTGGTCAGATTATAATCATTCTAAGCCCAAATACATCTGACCACGTCAATATTTCCAACCAAACACACTGAGAAATCAGCTGTTCTAAACCTTTATTTCACCTAGAAAGAAATAAAAACGAACAGCACCAAATAAATCTAAGAAACATGTCAGACCTATCGAACATCAAAAACTAAGAAACTTCGGGTACCAAACCCGAACCCAAAAGTGGCAGCCTCCGGCCGAACCTCCTGACTGCACAACAAAATAAGGCTAAACGCCCAAAAATATTCACAAATTTCATAAAAACTGTGAACAAATTCTGTTGATCACGTGGCGAAAATCCGCTAGCTGACCAAAGACGTAAACACGTCCTTCTCGGCCGATGAATGCGACTCTCGAGATTTACTTGAGGTATTGACCATCACGAAAGCAAATGTCAGAAAAAAACCTGTACTAACTGTGGTGACGAAAAGCATGTTGATATTCACTGCAGAGGCCAAATGCGTAAATTGTGGTGGCAAACATGCTGTTTTCTCCCGAGACTGTCCGGCGTGGAAAAAAAGAAATACTCATTGTCAAATCACAAAGTGGGGTAACATTCCCAGAAGCGCGGAAAATCGTTGAAGAGCGATACACAACTCCAACCACCAGTTACGTCAGCCTCACAAAAGGTACTAATGTAAAAGTTTCCAACTCCGCAACACAGACTGTTGAATCGTACATTGCTGAACTTAAGAAAATATGGCGCATGGAGCAAATCTACTCCAGGACCACAAAGTTCAACCAATTTGTCAAATGGCGCAAACCAGGCTGCTCCGGATCAGTCTACAGCTACCGTACCCAAGCCAACGCCGCATGTAAAAGAGACATATGACTCGGGTTGAATCAGTAAGGGATCGGAAGATCCGATCAAATGTCAAATACCTCTTGTCGAGGACTATGACGAATTAATGGATAATAATGTTCAAGCCAGTCCTCGCAAGGGTAGTAAAATTACAAGGATACCTTATATAAAGTAGGTAATTTCGTCGATAACGACGCATTAGTTTCTAGTCGTGTAAATATCTCTCAATCGATCCAAAACACAAAATAATACAATGGAATTGTCGAGGTTTTTAATCAAATTATAATGAGCTCTTATTACTTTCTTTATGAAATGTAGAAGTAAAACAAAGATGAGGAATCGATACAATTAACTTACTCCACCCATCAAAGACACCAAAGGGAAAGAAACACAAACATGAAGCGACCAGACCATAATGGAAACCTAAACAAAGGAAGGCCATAAGGACAGTTACTTTCCCCCAAAATGACCAAATAGGCATCCAAAATAAAAAGACACAAGTGATACACACAGTAAGTAACAAACAACAACATAAATAAACCGCCACAGAAGAACCGCCTTGGAACGGTCAGTGGAAAGAATTCCACTAGGGGGCTTAAATCGATTTTACATGGCCATAATCCTCGCCCTTATCGCTGTCGCGGTATACACTAATTTTGTTTAGTCCGCATGAAGGCTTCCTAACTCACCAGTGTAACATCTCCGAGAACATACAAATAAAAAAAACACAGATGAAACAAGGTTGAGGACTCGACAACATGCAACAACAGAATTGCTGGAGTAAAAGAAAACCAACAGTTAGACTCTGAAGGGCCCGACCAAAGTCGGTTTTTTGTTTGCAAGAAACTTTTTTAAAAACTGATGACAACATCGATATTAGGGGTTTCAATACATATAACTATATCTATTCTGTTGGTAACAGACCATCTGGTGGTAGTTCAATTATTGTTAAATCTTGTTAACGACAAAGAAAGGTCACTTTTAATATCCTCATAATTCTCAATGCCGTTAACCATTAACCGTTTGACGCTTATGACCCACAAAGAGGGTTGACGCGTCGTTAAACACGAAATCATCATCATCATCAAAGAAAGGTCAAATTGAAAACAGAACTACAAGCTGTAGCAGTGTCGGTTTCTCTGGATAAAGAAACTACAAATTACTCTATATATATTCTACCCTCATTTCCTTTAGAACCCGAACATCTTGAATCATTGCTGGGTCAACTTCCATCGCCATATCTTTTAGTTGGTGACTTCAATGGTCACAACATTCTATGGTGTTGTCAAGATAACAGCAACAGAGAAACATTTATTGGTGATTTTGTTGCAAAGAACAATCTTTGCTTGATAAATGATAAAACTTATACTTATCCGGCCCGCACACTAGTACTGGTAAACCGCTTAGAGGATCTAAGCCTGTCCAGGAACCGCGGTACGAGGCGGACCGTCTATGCTAATAAACCCTATTGGTTTCATTGGGCGACAGGGCTTCAGATGTCATTTCATCTCAGTGTCGGGTAAAAGTCCCACAAAATTGGAAGCAACGCCTCCAAAATGACTTATACAGTGTAGACGGGGACGTTAAACCTCAAATCAAACAAACAAAACCCTCACCCTGCGACAGATCATTTGTCTTCTTTAGATCTCTCTTTGTGTCACCCATCACTCTTCTTAGACTATGACTGGTCTGTCTATGATGATCAGTGCGGAAGTGATCACTTCCCTGTTATAATTGAGAGCGTAAACGAACCAGATGAGGACTGTAACCAGAAATGGAAAATGAATAGAGCCGACTGGGAATTACCATAATTTATGTGAAGAAGAGTTATCAGTTGATCACTTTAATGAATCATTTGACATTGTTTCTGATTTCACAGATTCGCTTATTAAAATATCAGAACAATGCATTCCAAAGACCTCCACAAATCCTAAGAAAAGGAAGCCTGGGTTTAATAATGACTGTAAAGAAGCTATCAAAAACGCAAACAGGCTTTACTGAACAAAGTACCTGTCTTGATCGCGACGGAAGTAAGGGCGAGGATTGTGGCCACGTAAAATCGAGTTAAGCCCCACCCCCAAGTCGAATTCGTTTCCGCTGACCGTTCCAAGGCGGTTTTTCTGTCGCAGTTTATTTTTGTTATGGTTTGTCTTTGGGTGTTTGTATCGCTTATATTATTTTATTTTGGATAGCCTTTTGGCCATTTTGTGGGAAAGTAACTGTCCTTTTGGCTTTCCGGTGTTGGTGTTTCCGTTGGAGTTTGTTGCTTCATGTTTGTATTTCTTTCCCTTTGGTGTCTCTGATGGGAGCTGTGGGTTAATTCTATCGATTCCTGATCATTGCCTCTACTTCTATTTTAAATAAGTTCTGCAAAAGTCCAATTACAGAAAAAACTAAACGAGTTAAGTCGTACAGCTGTTTGGACGGATTTTCACTTCGATCGGGTTTCTTGTGGAAGTTACGCGGACAAGGTTATCCAGCATGAGAATCGTGTGGCATTGTCTGAGGCTCACATGTTTGGTTTCTAAATAGAAGTTGGGGCAATGATCAGGAATTGATACAATCAACAAACAGCTCCCATCAGAGACACCAAAGGGAAAGAAGTACAAACATGAAACAACAGACCCTAATGGAAACATCAATAGCGGAAAGCCAAAAGGACCCTGCATCAGGTTAGTATGTTATGGACTGAGGCTTCAAATAGGTGTTGTAATATAGTATATCTTCATCTGCACGGGTTTTCCAGTCAACTTAGCGGCCCCGATAGCTCGGTAGAGTGTCCGCTACGGGGAAGGGGAAGTCACGGGTTCGATCCCGGGCCGCGACATACGAAAGTCGTTAAAAATGGTACTAGCTGCTCCTCGCTTGGCACTCAGATTTACGGGGTAGAGCTAGGACTGGTCGACCCAGTGTCAGGATAATGAGACTGGGTGTGGTATCGTGTAATGTGTCTGGGACATGATACTTCAGTGGGGCAGCACTATAAAAGTGAGCATTGAGCTCCCTGTCGCAACCAGACACCGTCGTGATATGACTGAAAAATTGTTGAAAGCGTGGTTAAACCCGAATTCACACACACATGCACACATTTCCAGTGAACTTCAGTCTTAATATAGGATGCTGTAGCCCCAGAAACTGCTGTTATGCCGAAGACTGATTTGATACTCCTGTAATCATACATGAGTTCATCAGGGTTTGCTTGTTAAAAAAGACAAACGTTATTTTTATTCGACAGGCCATCATACAGAGTATACAGTTTTCCTAGCTTGGTTTGCAGTGTTTCAGTATTTATGAATGCTCCAAGAATTAGTTGCATAATTTGAACATCAAAATGCCACTCTTTCATAATGCCGAATTGTTTATTGTCAGTGGTGGTGGAAGCTCTGTTGAAAAGCATGAGCGTTGGGATTTTCATTCAGAAAGTCAGATGGTGGCTCTTCCCCCACATCAGTATTTTCTCAAAGAAACACATAATTGCCGACTTAAATCAAACAAACAAACTTAATTGACGATTTTGTCCAATTGAATGTCATCACGCAAATGAAATATTGCAACATTGCCTTACATAACATAATTTTTAATTGTATCCGTATCCACGTATATGACATTTTAGAGACAACTGGTTTCATTTCCGAAGTTCAACTCCACTAAATGCGGCCCCCGCCCATCGGGGCTTGAAGACATAGACGGGCTTCCACGCAGAGCTGAAATGCGGTCCTACATTAAGAATCGTTGTATTCTTGGTATACGGTGCAAAGACATTTTTGATGAAATATGTTCGGTTTATGGTCATAATGAAATGTCTTTTCCGACATTTTTTTTGGTTGGTGTAAGAAATTCAGCTGTGGGTTAGGCTCAACAGAGGATGCACCACATGATCGTCGGCCGAAAAGAGCAACATCTGCCAAGATGGTTGCTAGAGTGAAAGAAATAGTTGCTACCGATGCACGATACACCACTAGGCAAATAGCTAGTATGGTTGGCATCTCATTAGGAGCAGCTCATACAATTCTGAAACGGGATTTGAAAATGAGAAAGATCTGTGCTAGATGGATTCCCCATCTGTTGACAGATGAGCAGAAAAAGACACGCGTTCAGTGCACTAAGAAGCTGCTGAAAAAGTTTCCAAATTACAATGCACGGTCTTTCCCTAATGTCGTCACAGGTGACGAGACATGGGTTCATTTTTTGGAGCCAAAACGAAAGATACAGAACAAAATATGGGCAACAAAGTATTGAAAAAGACCATGAGCGTCAAGAAGGTAATGTATGCCATATTCTTTTCAAACCAGGGCCCTGCTATTCAGGTTGCTGTGCCTAGAGGCAAATCTGTAAATGCGAAGTTTTACAAGAATAAAGTTCTTCGAAAATTGAAGAAATATTTCAAAGAACGAAGACCCGCAACTGGTTTGGCCAATGTCAGATTGCTACATGACAATGCGTCATCGCACATAGCGTTCGTTGTGCAAGACTGTCTGAAGCAGGAAAGGGTTGTTGAACTCCCTCACCCCCTGTATTCCCCTGACCTTTCCCCGTGTGACTTTTTTTTTGTTCCCGCGGCTGAAAAAATACCTTTCTGGTCGAAAATTTGTACAGCGCAAACACCTCGGTTCTGCATTATTCCAGTGACTTCATTGTATACCTCGAAAAGACTACAAAAATGCATTCAATGATTGGATCAGAAGACTGAAAGTTTGTATGTTAAAGGGGACCCCCAGGTATTAGACTTCCTGCCTTGCCGTGGCCCTGGGGGCTCAATTCCCACTGGGCACATTGCCGCTGTGGTCTTTGTGCCCACTGGGAAGAGCTAAAGGAAGTACCACCCGTTTGCCGTGGGTGGCGTCCTGTAAGCCGGAAGAAGGGATCCTGGAGGTTGAGGGTTACCTGAGGTGGCGGTGCTTCAGGTACCCAACACGCCTCTTTGGCCTGGCTTTTCGGTGTAGACGGGTGGCCGTGCGGTCCGGCACGGTCAATCGGCTGGTCACGCCGAGCCCTAGAGATACCGCTTTGCTTTCTCTTCAACTCTTTTTGTATCTTTCCTGATACCAACCATATGCCCATTTACCTTACCCTTTTCTGTCTTTTTATCTCTAGAAGGCGGTGGCTGAACGGATCAATCGTGTAGGCATTTTGTTTATACGAGTATATCTCACGTGTATATCTAACACCTGCGAGTTGGATAACCACTCCATTATGGTGTTCCCTTGTAGGGCTCCGTGGAGGGCGGAGAGCACTTGGGACGAAACAAGGATTTTTTTCTTATGGCTCCTAAAAACAAACATAACCGCAACCACGCACCTAACCGCAACGCACCTAAACGTAAAAAAGACGAAGATTCATCCGAATCGAATAAACGCAGTCAAAAATCCAGTCAGCAGTCAAGTCAACAATCAAGTCAGCAGTCTGCTGAACCAAACTTTGACAATGTTCCGCGTTTCTTGGTCGTCACGTCGCTTGACGATACACGAACTGTGTCAAGCCTTTCTCCCTTTGTTATCGAGAAAAGTATTGTCGCCATAGCCGGACACCCAAAGAGTATTAAATCACTCAAATCAGGTGACCTTCTCTTGGAACTCGAGAGAAAACAGCAAGTTGTAAGTCTGCTCGCCACCAAAAAGCTTTTTGATCTTTCAGTAAAAATATCTCTTCACAATACACTTAACTCATCTAAAGGAGTGATTCGCAGTCCAGAACTGCGTCCTTGTTCAGACGAAGAGATCATTGATAACCTGAAGGATCAAGGAGTAATTGGTGTTCGTAACATCAAAGTCCGTAGAAATGGTGTACTAAAACCAACAGCAACTTATGTGTTGACTTTTAATACACCAATTCTACCCAAGAAAATCAAAGTAGCATATCTTTCCATTAACGTAGAGGTATACATCCCAAACCCTCTTAGATGTTACTCTTGTCAGGCTTTTGGCCATCACGAAAGCAGATGTCAGAGAAAAAAACTCTGTCCTAATTGTGGTGAAGAAAAGCATGTTGATAATCATCTCAACTGCAAAAATGAACCCAAATGCGTAAATTGTGATGGCAAACATGCTGTTTTCTCCCGAGACTGTCCGGCGTGGAAAAAAGAAAAAGAAATACTCACCGTCAAATACCAAAGGGAGATAACATTCCCAGAAGCGCGGAAAATTGTCGAAGAGCGATACATAACACCAACCACCAGTTTCGCCAGCATCACAAAGGGTGCTGGCGTAAAATGTACCAGCTCCGCAACACAGACTGCTGAATCATACATAGCTGAACTGAAAAAATCTGGTTCATGGAGTAAACCCACTCCAGCACCACAAAGTTCAATCACTTTATCAAATGGCGCAATCCAGGTTGCTTCGGATCGGTCGACAGCGACCGTACCGAAGCCAGCGCCGAATGTAAAAGAGAAACCCGACTTAGGTCGAACTAATAAGGGATCGGAAGATCCGATCAAAAAACATCACTTGTCTCAAAGACAAACAGACAGACAACGGAAAATGGAAAGAGACAATATAAAATTTCAGAACAGATTCGGATCTTTGAGTGACAGTGATATGGAGTTCGCTGAAACTCCATCATCACCAAGTGGCAATAACAGATCGAGGTCAGCCACACCACGAGCTGGTGGTAGCAGATCTATATCACCAATTGCACCTCCATAATAGTTTCTAGTCTTTTGAATATCTCTCCATAAAATGGATTTAAAACACAAGATAATACAATGGAATTGTCGAGGTCTTAAATCGAATTATAATGAACTCTTATTACTTATTTCGCTACTAACCCCATCGGTGTTTTGTTTGCAAGAAACTTTTTTAAAAACTGATGACAACATAGATGTCAGGGGTTTCAATACATACAACTATATCTATTCTGATGGTAACAAACCATCTGGTGGCAGCTCAATTTTTGTTAAATCATGTTTACCACAAAGAGAGATCAAATTAAAAACAGACCTACAAGCTGTAGCAGTATCGGTTTCTCTGGATAAAGAAACTACAATTTGCTCTCTATATATCCCACCCTCATTTTCTTTAAAGCCCGAACATATTGACTCATTGCTGAGTCAACTTCCATCGCCATATCTTTTAGCTGGCGACTTCAATGGTCACAATATTCTATGGGGCTGTAAAGATATCAATAACAGAGGAGCACTTGTCGAAGATTTTATTGCAAAGAGCGATCTTTGCTTGATGAATGATAAATCTTATACTTACCTTCACCCTGCGACAGGTCATTTGTCTTCTTTAGATCTCTCTTTGTGTCACCCATCTCTCTTCTTGGACTATGACTGGTCTGTTCATGATGATCAGTGCGGAAGTGATCACTTCCCTGTTATAATTGAGAGCGTAAACGAACCAGATGAAGACTGTAACCAGAAGTGGAAAATGAATAAAGCCGACTGGGAATTATTCCATAATTTATGTGAAGAAGAGTTAACAGTTGATAACTTAAATGAATCATCCGACATTGTTTCTGATTTCACAGATACACTTATTAATATATCAGAACAATGCATTCCAAAGACCTCCACAAATACTAAGAAAAGCAAGCCTTGGTTTAATAATGACTGTAAAGAAGCTATTAAAAAGCGTAAATAGGCTCTAAATAAGTTCTGCAAAAGTCCCACTTCAGAAAAGCTAAACGACGTAAACGTTTTTAGAGCTAAAGCTCGGCGAACAATCCGAGCTTCAAAGCGAAAGTCATGGAGAGAATATGTCTCCAAATTGAACTACAAAACCCCCATTAAAAAGGTTTGGGATATGGTACGAAAAATTTCAGGAAAAACAAAGTCCTCTAGTTTTACACATTTAAATACTGAATTTGACACAATAGCTTCAACAAAAAAAGATATTTCAGATACTCTTGGGAGCACATTCTTGAATAATTCATCATCGCGTAATTATTCTGACACTTTTAGAAATTTCAAAAAGGACCAAGAGAAAAGAAATCTAAACTTCAAATCCATTAATCACGAAGAATACAACACACCTTTTAACTTATCCGAACTAGTTGAAGCCATTGAAAAATCACATAATACGGCAACCGGCCCCGATGAAATTCATTATCAGATGCTTAAGCATCTGCCAAAAAGTTCTCTTACAACACTTTTAGATAACTTTAATAATATTTGGGAAACGGGGGTCTGTCCTGAGAGCTGGCGTGTAGCTACAGTTGTACCAATTCCGAAACCAGGGAAAGATCATGCAGAACCTACAAATTATCGTCCGATAGCTTTGACAAGTTGTTTGTGTAAAACATTGGAGAGAATGATAAACAAGAGATTAGTCTGGTACCTAGAGTCCAACAACCTCATTTCAGAATATAAATCGGGTTTTCGTTCGGAACGCAGTACCAATGACAATTTAATAAGACTAGAAACGTTTATACGAGATGCTTTTATTAACAAAGAACACGTAGTAGCTGTCTTTTTGGACTTGGACAAAGCATATGATACAACATGGCGTTATGGTATATTGAAAGATCTCCATAACATTGGCTTAAGAGGAAAACTTCCCAGTTTTATTGAAAGCTTTTTAGGGGAGCGCATGTTTCAGGTGCGTGTGGGGTCTACCCTGTCAGATTTCTATGATCAAGAACAGGGTGTCCCACAGGGTAGTATTCTTTCAACTACGCTATTTAACATCAAAATAAACAATATTGTACAATGTTTGGACGACAAAACTGATTGTTCCTTGTATGTTGACGATTTCTGTATATGTTACCGTTCAAAAAATATGAAAACAATTGAACGAAAGTTACAACAAAATTTAAAACGAATAGAAGAATGGACTGATAAAAATGGTTTCAAGTTCTCCAAGTCGAAAACGCAGTGTGTTCATTTTTGTAAACTACGGAAGAAACACGAACATCCTTCCTTGCTTTTATACGGATCACAAATTCCTGTTGTTGAAGAAGCCAAATTTCTTGGGGTCATATTTGATCAAAAGTTATCTTTTATTCCCCATATTAAATATCTTAAAGCGAAATGCTTAAAAGCTTTGAATCTTTTGAAAGTTTTAGCCCATACAAGTTGGGGAGCAGATCGGTATACTTTATTACATCTTTACCGGTTTTTAATAAGATCTAAATTAGATTATGGGTCTGTTGTTTATGGTTCTGCCAGAAAGTCCTATTTAAAATCATTGGATACTATCCATCACCAAGGCCTTCGTCTGGCTATGGGAGCCTTTCGTACTTCTCCCGTATTAAGCCTTTATGTAGAAGCAGGTGAACCATCTTTAACTTCGCGCAGAGAGAAACTTTCTCTTCAGTATGCTATTAGACTTGCTGCAAATCAATCTAACCCGGCATCCAAAATTTCATTTCCACCTCAATTTATAGATAAGTATGAAACTAAACCCACAGCAATCAAACCTTTTGGATTACGAATTTTACCACTGCTAGAAAATTCGCGCATCGACCTTAAAAATATTCAAAAACATGAAACCGCCGAAGTTCCATCTTGGTGTATTAAACAACCTTCTGTTCTGTTCGACTTGCATGATGGCAAAAAATCCGAATCAAATCCGATACTTCTCAAACAAAACTTCCAGGTACTGCAGTCACGTTACAATGAATACCAGCAAGTCTATACTGATGGTTCCAAAGAAGGAGATAAATTTGGTTGTGCGTGTGTTTCTAAAGATACGCACAAAACCATGCGCCTTCCAGATGGTTCATCTATTTTTACAGCTGAAGCCAAAGCAATAGACCTAGCTTTAGATTTTGTCAGTTCTTCAGTAATTCAAAAAGCAATTATATTTTCTGATTCACTTTCTGTGCTTAAGGCTTTAGACCATTCATCATCTAAAAATCCTCAAATTCAAAAATTGATCGAAAAACATCATGAAATTTCTAAAACACCAAATCTTCTTTTGTTGGCTTCCGAGCCATATTGGCATTGTCGGCAATGAATATGCTGACAAGAAAGCAAAGGAATGACTCAATCTTGATCCATCTGTTTTTAAAATTCCCTATTATAATTTTAAACCATTTATCAACAGATACATCTTGTCGGAATGGCAAAGCGAATGGGACCGTGCAATAAATAACAAACTCCATGCCATTAAACCTGTCGTTAGTACAAAATGCTCTCCTCCACAGTTTTCCAGAAAAGAGGACGTAGTATTAACACGACTGCGCATCGGCCATACTAGAGTTACTCATTCTTATATTTTTAATGGTGATGATCAGCCTTCTTGTGTAGGTTGTGATCAGCCATTCACTGTGAAACATATCTTAATTGACTGTGTTGACTTTTCACCCTCACGTATTTTATGTTTTAAAGCTGACACTTTGCAACAACTGTTTCGAGATGTACCTGTTGATAATATTATTTTATTCTTAAAAGAAGTTGGACTTTTTCATAAGATTTAACTGTTTCAGATTTTTATACATCGTCATTCTGACTTTTTACTTTTAATATCATCATAATTGTTCATGCCGTTTATCCATTAACCGTTTGACGCTTATGACCCACAAAGAGGGTTGACGCGTCGTTAAACACGAAATCATCATCATCATCTGTTAAAGGGGAATACTTTGAGGGGGCAAAATAAATTTTTCATCGAAATCTATCACGGAATCATTTTTATGTGCTTAGTTGCATTCATATTTGAACAGTCCTCGTATGCCTGCTCAGGCAAAGCGGTGCGAGTCGGACCATCCATGCTTATAAACGCTATTGATTTCATTGGGCGGCAGGGTTTGAGATGTCATTTCATCTCAAAGTCGGATAAAAGTCCCACAAAATTGGAAGCAACGTCTCCAAAATTACCTTTACATTGTTGTCGGGGACGTTAAACCTCAAATCAAACAAACAAAAACTTCACTAAATGACACAGGTAGCTGTAAACTTCCTGACTGGTATTACTTGTGACCTCAATAATGGCTCTGAACCCATCTTCCGTCTTGTCATAATTGGCTTCAAAAGCTACTGCAATTCCAAATTTTTCTGTATAGTAGTCTTGAATGAGAGAGCTTAAATGGGAGTCAATGACACTGTAAAAATGTGGCTGGACAACTACAGTATTTTCAGATTCATCTCGTTTTGCTGCTTCTTGACGTTTTTTTTTTTTTTTTTTTTTTTTCAAATGTTCCTTGTTATTTCTTCTAGCGCAGCTTTGCACTTCTTAAAGGAAAGTAGACTGCTGTATTTATTCCATTTTCACTTTAGCAGTTCTTCATATGATTTTTCTTTGTCCAACACAGCTGTACAAAAGTGAAATTCAAACCACACAATTTTGTTCCATTCATCGTCCGTGAAAACTGATTTGTGATCTTTCACAAGTGCTTCTATAGTGTTTAAGTCAATTTCTGTCTTGTGCATGATATTTAAAAAATTGTCAAAGCGGCTTTTGGCTAGCAATTTGTACAGTTCCAGGGATAATCGAATATATTCAGATTCTGTTGATGTTCTACTAAATAGCAATGACTTTTCTACTACACACATTATTTCGTCACAGGCACCATAATACGAGGACTGTTCAAATATGAATGCAAGTAGAACGTTTTCTCATGCACTAATGCGAAAATCACCTGGAAATAAATATCACAGCGTAGATAATCATTTTACCTATACATTGATACCAAACCTGTTAAAATCCGTGCACTTTAGCCATGTATATCATTCGATAAACACTGTCTACTCTTGTATACTAATACAAAACATGGTTGAAAGAAGGTCAGAGTACGCCGTTGAAATGCGGTCCTATATTAAAAATCGTTGTATGCTTGGTATACGGTGCAAAGACATTTTTGATGAAATATGTTCGGTTTATGGGCATAATGAAATGTCTTTTCCGACAGTGTTTCGTTGGTGTAAGAAATTCAGCTGTGGGCTAGGCTCAACAGAAGATGCACCGCATGATCGTCGGCCGCAAAGAGCTTCATCTGCCAAGATGGTTGCTAGAGTGAAAGAAATAGTTGCTACCGATGCACCACTAGGCAAATCGCTAGTATGGTTGGAATCTCATTAGGAGCAGCTCATACAATTCTGAAACGGGATTTGAAAATGAGCAAGATCTGTGCTAGATGGATTCCCCATCTGTTGACAGATGAGCAGAAAAAAAGACGCGTTCAGTGCGCCAAGAAGTTGCTTAAAAAGTTTCCAAATTACAATGCACGGTCTTTCGCTAATGCCGTCGCAGGTGACGAGACATGGGTTAACTTTCTTGAGCCAAAACGAAAGATTCAGAAAAAAATATGGGCAACAAAGTATTGCAAAAGACCATGCATTGCCAAGCGGACCATGAGCGTCAAGAAGGTAATGTATGTCATATTCTTTTCAAATCAGGGCCCTGCTATTCAGGTTGCTGTGGCTAAAGGCAAATCTGTAAATGCGAAGTTTTACAAGAATAAAGTTCTTCGAAAATTTCAAAGAACGAAGACCCGCAACTGGTTTGGCCAATGTCAGATTGCTACATGACAATGCGCCATAGCACATAGCGTTCATTGTGCAAGACTATCTGAAGCAGGAAAAGGTTGTTGAACTCCCTCACCCCCCGTATTCCCTTGACCTTGCCCCAAGTGACTTTTTTTTTGTTCCTGCGGCTGAAAAAAATACCTTTCTGGTCGAAAATTTGTACAGCGCAAACACCTCGGTTCTGCAATATTCCAGTGCCTTCATAGTATACCTCGAAAAGAGTACCAAAATGCATTCAATGATTGGATCAGAAGACTGAAAGTTTGTATATCTGTTAAAGGGGAATACTTTGAGGGGACAAAATAAATTTTTCATCGAAATCTATCACGGAATCATTTTTATGTGCTTAGTTGCATTCATATTTGAACAGTCCTCGTACTTGGAATGGTCGCAACAGCATCTCAGTATGTCTCTGAATGGAACGGCTTCTTTGCCATCAGCAATTTTGACCGATTTAAAGGAACGCAGTACATGGGAACGCCGTACATGCCAATTTTGTTTTTTGAAATGAACATCAAACTATTTCTGAAAATGATCTATGTATACCAAATGACTGATGCTCACACCTGTGTCTTGAAATATGTACATGTAGAAGTACTTTTGGAGTGCCATATTGTCTGGAACGTATTAAATTAAACAGAATGAAAAATAGAAATAGAGGCAATGATCAGGAATCGATACAATTAACCCACAGCTCCATTCAGAGACATCAAAGGGAAAGAAACACAAAAATGAAGCAACAGACCCTAAGAGAAACATTAACAGCGGAAAGCCAAAAGGACAGTTACGTTCCCACAAAACGGCCAAAAGGCTATCCAAAATAATATAAGCGACACAAACACCCAAAGACAAACCAAAAATCATTTTTAATTACAGAGAAATATACAAAGTTTATGGGGATTGTTTTATCGACCGGTAGTTACTAACTGTATCTGGGTAATGTTAGTTATGTCCACATGACTACCACTAATTGAGCCCCGCCAAGCGAATTTGTGTCTTCGAGCATTCCGTCATGACAAATTTTAACTGCGCATGCCCAGCCATTCAGAGGGGCTAGGGATATGGCTTTCTGTCTGAAGGTTCCTCTTGCTTCACTGCTTTGATGAGCGAGCAGCGAAGGTTCTGGCGAGACTGCGCGGATGCGCAGGCTCGCCTGAACCTTCGCTGCTCGCATAGGCGATAAGTTCCAAAATCGCTTGACGGGGCCCAATTAATAACGATTGGGTTCAATAATTCCAACACTTGTGACGTCAAAGTGTTTTGTAAAAAAAGGTCTAGCTGTAAAAAATAGACATAACACATTTGTTCAGTGGGTTAGGCAAACAGTGCAGACCCAAATCAGAAGCCACAGAATGCTGCACCCAATCAGGGTTTACATAAAAGTAACTGTCCTTTTAGTTTTCCGCTGTTGATGTTTCCATCGGGGTCTGTTGTTTCATGTTTGTGTTTCTTTCCCTTTGGTGTCTCTGATTGGAGTTGTGGGTTAATTGTGTCGATTCCTAATCATTGCCTCCAATTCTATTCACCATGTTTGCTTAAAAACATGAATTTTATCTGCCTTGTTCTTAAAAGTATCAATAGATGTTTGACCCTGTTACATGGCTACTTTATTGATTTATAAATGAAATCAAAACTCATTTTTGATTTTTATTAGTGTGTTCCAGCCTGGATCGAGTCACACAGGAGAGGCCAAGTTGTGCAACGGAAGGTCGGATGGTCTGTTCTCCAGATACTTCGGCTTTGTCCACTGCTGATTACAATTGGCGTTGGCGCTTTATAAGAGAATTAATCTTTAAATGGCATAACTACCGCCCCCCTTACTGCCCCCCCCCCCCTCACTGCCCCCCCCCCCTCACGGCCCCCCCCCCCCTCACTGCCCCCCCCCCCTCACTGCCCCCTGCCACAAAAAAAAGAATTCCTATCTTTGAAGTTCTGCAATAGAACCCCCAGGTATTAGACTTCCTGCCTTGCCGTGGCCCTAGGGGCTCAATTCCCACTTGACACATTGCCGCTGTGGTCTTTGTGCCCACTGGGAAGAGCTAAAGGAAGTACCACCCGTTTGCCGTGGGTGGCGTCCTGTAAGCCGGAAGAAGGGATCCTGGAGGTTGAGGGTTACCTGAGGTGGCGGTGCTTCAGGTACCCAACATGCCTCTTTGGCCTGGCTTTTCGGTGTAGACGGGTGGCCGTGCGGTCCGGCACGGTCAATCGGCTGGTCACGCCGAGCCCTAGAGATACCGCTTTGCTTTCTCTTCAACTCTTTTTGTATCTTTCCTGATACCAACCATATGTCCATTTACCTTACCCTTTTTTGTCTTTTTATCTCTGGAAGGCGGTGGCTAAACGGATCAATCGTGTAGGCATTTTGTTTATACGAGTATATCTCACGTGTATCTCTAACACCTGCGAGTTGGATAACCACTCCATTATGGTGCTCCCTTGTAGGGCTCCACGGAGGGCGGAGAGCACTTGAGACGAAACTAGATTTTTTTCCTTATGCCTAATGGAAAAAAACACAACCGCAACCACGTACATAACCGCAACGCAACTAAACAAAAAAAAAGACGAGGATTCATCCGAATCGGATGAACACAGTCAAAAATCAAGTCAGCAGTCAAGTCAACAATCGAGTCAGCAGTCTGCTGAACCAACTTGACAATGTTCCGCGTTTCTTGGTCGTCACGTCGCTTGACGATACTCGAACTGTATCAAGCCTTTCTCCCTTTGTTATCGAGAAAAGTATTCCGTGGCGATTTATTTATGTTGTTGTTTGTTACTTACTGTGTGTATCACTTGTGTCTTTTAATTTTGGATGGCCATATGGCCATTTTGTGGGAAAGTAACTGTCCATATGGCCTTCCTTTGTTAAGGTTTCCATTATGGTCTGGTCGCTTAATGTTTGTATTTCTTTCCCTTTGGTGTCTCTTGTGGATGGAGTAAGTTAATTGTATCAATTCCTGATCTTTGTTTTACTTCTACTTAACGTCAAAGCCGGACACCCAAAGGGTATAAAAACACTCAGATCAGGTGAACTTCTCTTGTAACTAGAGAGAAAACAGCAAGTCACAAGTCTGCTCGCCACCAAGAAACTCTTTGATCTTCCAATCAAAATGTCTCTTCATAACACGCTAAACTCATCCAAAGGGGTGATTCGCAGTCCAGAACTGCGTCCTTGTACAGATGAAGAGATCATTGAGAACTGAAAGATCAAGGTGTTGTTGGTGTTCGTAACATCAAGGTCCGTAGAAGTGGTGTACTAAAACCAACAGCTATTTATGTGTTGACTTTTAATACACCAATTCTACCCAAGAAAATCAAAGTAGCATATATTTCCATTAATGTAGAGGTATACTCTTGATGTTACTCTTGTCAGGCTTTTGGCCATCACGAAAGCAGATGCCAGAGAAAAAACTCTGTCCAAATTGTGGTGAAGAAAAGCATGTTGATAATCACCTCAACTGCAAAAATGAACCCAAATGCGTAAATTGTGATGGCAAGCACGCTGTTTTATCACGAGACTGTCCGGCGTGAAAAAAAGAAAAAGAAATACTCACCGTCAAATACCAAAGGGGGATAACATTCCCAGAAGCGCGGAAAATTGTCGAAGAGCGATACATAACACCAACCACCAGTTTCGCCAGCATCACAAAGGGTGCTGGTGTAAAATGTACCAGCTCATACATAGCTGAACTGAAAAAAATCTGGTGCATGGAGTATACCCACTCCAGCATCAAAAAGTTCAACCAATTTATCAAATGGCGCAATCCAGGTTGCTTCGGATCGGTCGACAGCGACCGTACCGAAGCCAGCGCCGAATGTAAAAGAGAAACCCGACTAAGGTCGAACTAATAAGGGATCAGAAGATCCGATTAAAAAACATCAATTGTCTCAAAGACAGACAGATAGACAACGTAAAATGGAAAGAGACAATATAAAATTTCAGAACAGATTCGGATCTTTGAGTGACAGTGATATGGAGTTCGCTGAAACTCCATCATCACCAAGTGGGAATAACAGATCGAGGTCAGCAGCACCACGAGTTGGTGGTAGCAGATCTATATCACCAATTGCAGCTCCAGAATAGTTTCTAGTCTTAATCGCTTCATAAAATGGATTTAAAACACAAAATAATACAATGGAATTGTCGAGGTCTTAAATCAAATTATAACGAACTCTTATTACATATTTCGTTATTAAATCCATCGGTTTTTTGTTTGCAAGAAACGTTTTTAAAAACTGATGACAACATTGATGTCAGGGGTTTCAATACATACAACTATATCTATTCTGATGGTAGCAAACCATCTGGTGGCAGTTCAATTCTTGTTAAATCATGTTTACCACAAAGAGAGATCAAGTTAAAACAGACCTACAACCTGTAGTAGTATCGGTTTCTGTGGATAAAGAAACTACAATTTGCTCTTTATATATCCCACCTTCATTTTCTTTAAAGCCCGAACATCTTGACTCGTTGCTGAGTCAACTTCCATCGCCATATCTTTTAATTGGCGACTTCAATGGTCACAATATTCTATGGGGCTGTAAAGATATCAATAACAGAGGAGCACTTGTTGAAGATTTTATTTCAAAGAGCGATCTTTGCTTGATGAATGATAAATCTTATGCTTACCTTCACCCTGCGACAGGTCATTTGTCTTCTTTAGATCTCTCTTTGTGCCACCCACCTCTCTTCTTAGATTATGACTGGTCTGTTCATGATGATCAGTGCGGAAGTGATCACTTCCCTGTTATAATTGAGAGCGTAAACGAACCAGATGAAGACTGTAACCAGAAATGGAAAATGAATAAAGCCGACTTGGAATTATTCCAGAATTTGTGTGAAGAAGAGTTATCAGTTGATCACTTAAATGAATCATCTGACATTGTTTCTGATTTCACAGATACACTTATTAATATATCAGAACAATGCATTCCAAAGACCTCCACAAATACGAAGAAAAGCAAACCTTGGTTTAACAATGAGTGTAAAGAAGCTATTCAAAAGCGCAAACATGCTCTAAATAAGTTCTGCAAAAGTCCCACTTCAGAAAAGCTAAACGACGTAAAAGTATTTAGAGCTAAAGCTCGGCGAACAATCCGAGCTTCAAAACGAAAGTCATGGAGGGAATATGTTTCAAAGTTGAACTACAAAACCCCCATTAAAAAGGTTTGGGATATGGTACGAAAAATTTCAGGAAAAACAAAGTCCTCTAGTTTTACACATTTAAATACTGAATTTGACACAATAGCTGCAACAAAAAAGATATTTCAGATACTCTTGGGAGCACATTCTTGAGAAATTCATCATCGCGTAATTATTCTGACACTTTTAGAAATTTAAAAAAGGACCAAGAGAAAAGAAATCTATACTTCAAATCCCTTCCGAACTCGTTGAAGCCATTGAAAAATCACATGATACGGCAACCGGCCCCGATGAAATTCATTATCACTGCCAAAAAGTTCTCTTACAACACTTTTAGATATCTTTGATAATATTTGGAAACGGGGGTCTGTCCTGAGAGCTGACGTGTAGCTACAGTTGTACCAATTCCGAAACCAGGGAAAGATCATGCAGGACCTACAAATTATCGTCCGATAGCTTTGACAGGTTGTTTGTGTAAAACATTGGAGAGAATGATAAACAAGAGATTAGTCTGGTACTTAGAGTCCAACAACCTCATTTCAGAATATCAACCGGGTTTTCGTTCGGAACGTAGTACCAATGACAATTTAATAAGACTAGAAACATTTATACGAGATGCTTTTATTAACAAAGAACACGTAGTAGCCGTCTTTTTCGACTTGGAGAAAGCATATGATACAACATGACGTTATGGAATATTGAAAGATCTACATAACATTGGCTTACGAGGAAAACTTCCCAGTTTTATTGAAAGCTTTTTAGGGGAGCGCATGTTTCAGGTGCGTGTGGGGTCTACCGTGTCAGACTTTTGTGATCCAGAACAGAGTGTCCCACAGGGTTGTATTCTTTCAACTACGCTATTTAACATCAAAATAAACAATATTGTACAATGTTTGGACGACAAAACTGATTGTTCCTTGTATGTTGACGATTTCTGTATATGTTACCGTTCAAAAATATGAAAACAATTGAACGAAAGTTACAACAAAATTTAAAAAGAATAGAAGAATGGACTGATAAAAATGGTTTCAAGTTCTCCAAGTCGAAAACGCAGTGGGTTAATTTTTGTAACCTACGGAAGAAACACGAACATCCTTCCTTGTTTTTATACGGATCCTGTTGTTGAAGAAGCCAAATTTCTTGGGGTCATATTTGATCAAAAGTTATCTTTTATTCCCCATATTAATTATCTTAAAGCGAAATGCTTAAAAGCTTTGAATCTTGAAAGTTTTAGCTCATTCAAGTTGGGGAGCAGATCGGTATACTTTATTTCATCTTTACCGGTCTTTGATGAGATCTAAATTAGATTATGGGTCTGTTGTTTATTGTTCTGCCAGAAAGTCCTATTTAAAATCATTGGATACTGTCCATCACCAAGGCCTTCGTCTGGCCATGGAAGCCTTCCGTACTTCTCCCGTATTAAGCCTTTATGTCGAAGCAGGTGAACCATCTTTAGCCTCGCGCAGAGAGAAACTTTCTCTTCAGTATGCTATCAGACTTGCTGCAAATCCATCTAACCCGGCATCCAAAATTTCATTTCCACCTCAATTTGTAGATAAATATGAAACTAAACCCACAGCAATAAAACCTTTTGGATAACGTATTTACCACTGCTGGAAAATTCAGGTATCGACCTTAAAAATATTCAAAAACATGAAACCGCTGAAGTTCCATCTTGGTTTATTAAACAACCTTCTATTCTGTTCGACTTACATGATGGCAAAAAATCCGAATCAAATCCGATACTTCTCAAACAAAACTTTCAGGTACTGCAGTCACGTTACGATGATTACCAGCAAGTCTATACTGATGGTTCCAAAGAAGGAGATAAATTTGGTTGTGCGTATGTTTCTAAAGATACGCACAACACCATGCGCCTACTAGATGGTTCATCTATTTTTACAGCTGAAGCCAAGGCAATAGACCTTGCTTTAGATTTTGTCAGTTTCTCAACAATTCAAAAAGCAATTATATTTTCTGATTCACTTTCTGTGCTTAAGGCTTTAGACCATTCATCATCTAAAATCCTTAAATACAAAAATTGATCGAAATACATCATGAAATTTCTAAAACGCACCAAATATTGTTTTGTTGGCTTCCGAGCCATATTGGCATTGTGGGCAATGAATATGCTGACAAGAAAGCAAAAGAATCGCTCAATCTTGATCCGTCTGTTTTTAAAATTCCTTGTGATAATTTTAAACCATTTATCAACGGATACATCTTGTCGGAATGGCAAGATGCACGGGACCATGAAATAAATAACAAACTCCATGCCATTAAACCTGTCGTTGGAACAAAATGCTCTCCTCCACAATTTTCCAGGAAAGAGGATGTAGTATTAACGCGACTGCGCATTGGCCATACTAGAGTTACTCATTCTTATATTTTGAATGGTGATGATCTTCTTGTGTAGGATGTGATCAGCAATTCACTGTTAAACATATCTTAATTGAATGTGTAGACTTTTCACAGTCCCGTGACTTATACTTCAAAGCTGACACTTTGCAACAATTGTTTCAAGATGTACTTGTTGATAATATTATTTTATCCTTAAATTATATTGGACTTTTCCATAAGATTTAACTGTTTCAGATTTTTATACATATCATACTTACTTTTTTACTTTTAGTATCCTCGTAATTCTACATGCCATTTAACCATTAACCGCTTGACGCTTATGACCCACAAAGAGGGTTGACGCGTCGTTAAACACGAAATCATCATCATCATCATCTCCAATAGAAGATCATGTGTTGTTTTTTCCAGGGACTAAGGTAGGAGCCCACATCTCAAGAACGATCGACTCAAAATAAATGAAATAATCTTAAAAGGGTTGTAATACCAAAACCAGCACTTTTATTACCACAGAATAATTGCATATGCCACAATAAAGTCATCCGAAAAGCGAACTTATGAGGAGTTCTTAAAAATGAAAGTGTCTGTCCGTCTGTCTCCAATAAGTAAGTGAAAATGGCTATAAGTTTTAAATCACTTCGGATATTTTAGTAATAAGCATTGGCAAGACATAACCTATCTGAATCAATGTGCAAATGACAAAAAGCCTCATGGAGGCAAATGTGAGCATCCAAAATCCAATTGCAAAGCTAAATATAACTTTAAATGGCATAGAACATTTTGATCGACATGCAAAACAATGCTAGATTTCGTGTTAGCCCTTCTGATCACCATGATGCCAGGAAAAAATGTTACAAAAATGTTGGGTGTTAATGAGTTATGCTGCATCTTCTTGTAAACTTTTCAAACGTTTTTTTTTTTTTTTTTTGCATACAACCATCACGTGAACATATCCGTGAAATAAAGACACCCCTAAACCCCACTTTACGGGGGTAAACATTATTTTTCTTATGTCTGTTCCAAGACATAGGTTGTGGGTACTCGTTATAACCGCCTCATTGAGGCGGTTCTAACGAGCACCTACAACCTACGTTTTGGGCATTTATAAGAAAAATATCACGGTTTTTCATCAGATTAGTAGCCATTTTTGAGATGTACAAATGGCTAATAATGTCGCACGGGTGTGTTACCGTAATGCAAACAGTGTGAATCCAGACCAGAAGCCATTTTTGAGATGTAAAAATGGCTACTAATGTCGCACGGGTGTGTTATCGTAATGCAAACAGTGTGAATCCAGACCAGACTGCTCCTATGGGCAGTCTGATCTGGATTTACAGTCTGCAGCAATGCTTTTAAAAGTAACCAACAGACAACGAAGCAGACAAGAATTGATGTGATTGGCATCTTATGGTTAAATAATCTCACTGAGACAAATGTGAGAATCCTTTTGGTATTAAATTTTGGCATGTGGAGTTGTCAAATAACAGATTTTCAAATAGCACCGCCCAGCCAAAAATTGAGGGTCTGTAAATTGGGTTACTGAAAAGGGTAATAACTTTTAAACATCAGGTCGTGAATTTTGTAGCATAATCTTTAATATTAACAGGGTTTCCATCTACACGGTGAAGAAACGTTCAATAGACATAACTTTGAATTCAACCATTCAGTATGTAGAGTCCTTAGCCCCTGACTGACCAAGTAAACGCTATGTTGCTAGATGCTTATCGGGGGTTTTCCTTGTTACAGACAACTGATCTATTAACTTCAAATATTAATTCCATATTTATCATGGACAAGTTGACAATATCTTTTCTATGTTCAAGAAAGGGTGATATCATGCAATTATTTTTTGTATTTGTTAGAATTCCATCCTTCTTAATATGGCGAAAAAGGCAACACGTCCATTAAATCTGAATTTCGTAACTTTACAAGGCTATAGGCAACCAGCTGACATCAGCTGAATGCATAGTTTTCTCAAACAAGATACCTCTTTTAACTTCTTAGTACGAAAATGTGTAAATGTCCGTAGCCCCAGAACCTGACATATAAGTATTCTTTTACTGGATGGTTTTAGGAAATCCAGCCGCGATGTTTGTTTCAGTTTATAATATCCTATTATTCTTCACATATACATCTCGTTAAACTGCAGTTCAGTTGATTTAAAAGGATAAAAGAAGAAAAATAACAACCTTCAGAGATTTTCAAGATACCCCGAAGTACTTGCAGATCTGCAAAAACACATTTTTTTTCTATGAGCACTAAGTTTCATGAAATTATCTGAAGACTCAGTTAACCACAGATACAAAAATGACATTTGATTCAGTTGAATTATCCTTCATACCAGTGGCTTTGTCACTAATGTGAAAATGTATAGTCTGTAGGTCTGTTTCAGTGCCTAAAATTACAATACAAAATGACAAAATTAACACAACTGAACCACAGAAAAAGATCAGTTGCCATAAGAAATGCATCGAACAAATATCATATGAGACAGATATGTTAATCAGCCTCCTGCATATTTTTTGTAACTGAATTTAGAACCGTGGCAATTTTCAGAAATTACCCCATTAAACTTCATGCTCTCTGAAAATCATAATAAGGATGAAAAAAATTGGAGACTTGTTTCTGTTTGGAAAAAAATAGGTAGGAACTCTTTCCTGATAAAAGTTAGCAGAAGAGAGGACTTTTAAAAGATGAGAAATGAAGGCGTTATGCCTCACCAATTAGAGCCCGTAGCCCCCACAGGTTGGGTATGCACATGAACCTACATCATAAAAACTGCTCACTGCACAACAAAACCGCTTCGGGATAATTTGCGTGAATGTTAGAGGAACCTATTTCTGTAAGAATTTGATCATTCCTCAAAATAAACGAGGAGGCAATGATCAGGAATCGATACAATTAACCCAAAGCTCCCATCAGAGACACCAAAGGGAAAGAAAAACAAACACGAAAAACATACCCTAATGGAAACATCAGTAACGGAAAGCCGAAAAGGGCAGCTCCTTTCCCACAAATTGGCCAATATGCTATCCAAAATAGAATAATATAAACGACACAAACACCCAAAGACAAACCATAACAAAAATAAACTGCGACAAAAGAACCGCCTTGGAACGGTCAGCGGAAACGAATTTCACTTGGGGGCTTAAAACGATTTTACGTGACCACAAACCTCAAAAGTTCATTTTTGGTCATTCTTGCAACATAGTTCATTTTTGGTCATTCTTGCAACATGCAATCCGTACTTTATTGTGTCTTAGCCGGATAGCTCACATTTGCAAAGCTAGACTATAATAATTATACATATAGACAGATCTGGAGAAATTTTCAATCAATTTGAACTTCAGAATTAAGAATTACCTTTGTACTCTTTGTCTTATCCTTAGTAGTGGTAACTTTTTCTATTTCAGTGTTTGTCTTTGAAGCAGCACCTTTCTTGGGTTCAACATCTTCCCTGGGGCTCAGCAAGTCCATGAGAATCAGCATTTTCCTTTGACTCTCCATTTTCTGGGAGGCCAGCATGTTCGTGTTTCTCTTTAGGCTCATCATGTTCTTGGGTCTCACCATTTTCTTGCAGCTCTGCATGTTCCTGGGGTTCAGCTAGTTCCTGAGGATCAGCATGCTCCTGGACTCTACATGTTCATCATATTCTTGGGTATCAGCAAGTGCTTACCAGCCTTGATAGCTCAGTTGGTAGAGTGTCCGCTCCGGGGAACGGGAGGTCACGGGTTCGATGCTGGGCCGCGACATACCAAAGTCGTTAAGAATGGTACTAGCTGCTCCTCGCTTGGCACTCAGATTTACGGGGTAGAGCTAGGACTGGTCGACCCAGTGTCAGGATAATGTGACTGGGCGTGGTATCATGTAATGTGTCTGGGACATGATACTTCAGTGACGCAGCACTATAAAAGTGAGCATTGAGCTCCCTGTCGCTACCAGACACCGTCGTAATATGACTGAAAAATTGTTAAAAGCGACGTTAAACCCAAATTCACACACACATCAGCAAGTGCTTGCAGCACTGCCTGTGGTTCAGAAAGTTCCTTTGGACCAGCATGTTCCTGGGAATCAAGAGTTCAGTATGTTCTTGGGACACTGCCTGCTGCTGGAGTTCAACATGTTCCTTCATGTTAACTTTTTCCTTGGGTCCTTGGGGTCAGTAAGTTCCGGGGGATCAGCTTCTTCGTGGGGCTCAGCTTTATTCCGGGGCTTAGAATATTCCTTGGGCTGTGATCTCAACAGGAGCTGGAAAAAGTGGAGCTGCAACTGAATGGTGCTTTATGTTAACATAGCTAAGACCTGTTAACACATCTGTTAGTATTCTGTTGATTCCTGAACCCCCAGGTATTAGACTTCCCGCCTTGCCGTGGCCCTGGGGGCTCAATTCCCACTGGGCACATTGCCGCTGTGGTCTCTGTGCCCACTGGGAAGAGCTAAAGGAAGTACCACCCGTTTGCCGTGGGTGGCGTCCTGTAAGCCGGAAGAAGGGATCCTGGAGGTTGAGGGTTACCTGAGGTGGCGGTGCTTCAGGTACCCAACACGCCTCTTTGGCCTGGCTTTTCGGTGAAGACGGGTGGCCGTGCGGTCCGGTACGGTCAATCGGCTGGTCGTGCCGAGCCCTAGAGATACCGCTTTGCTTTCTCTTCAACTCTTTTTGTATCTTTCCTGATACCAACCATATGCCCATTTACCTTACCCTTTTTGTCTGTTTATCTCTAGAAGGCGGTGGCTAAACGGATCAATCGTGTAGGCATTTTGTTTATACGAGTATATCTCACGTGTATCTCTAACACCTGCGAGCTCGATAACCAGTCCATTATGACGCTCCCTTGTAGGGCTCCACGGAGGGTGGAGAACACTTGGGACGAAACTAGAATTTGTTCCTTATGCCTAATGGAAAAAAAAATAACCGCACCCACGCATCTAAACGTAAAATGCGAGGATTCATCCGAGACGGATGATCCCAGTCACCAATCTAGTCAACAGTCTAGTCAGCAGTCTGAAGCACCAAGATCTTAAATTTTCCACGCTTCTTGGTTATGACATCAGTCGAAGAAACTCGCACTGTGTCAAGTTTATCGCCATTTGTCATTGAAAAGAGTATTATGTCCATTGCCGGACACTCAAAAAGGATCAAAAAGCTTAAGTCAGGTGATCTCCTCTTGGAAGTAGAGAGAGAACAGCAGGTTAAAAGCCTGCTTGGTACCACAAAGCTCTTCGATCTCAAGGTCAAGGTGTCCCTGCACAATACACTCAAGTCGTGTAAAGGTGTTATCCGCAGCACAGAGCTACGTCCTTGCAGCGATCTATCTATCTATCTTCTGATACTGCGTCGGTCACATTTGACCATTACCGCAGGTGTATATTGCATACAGTCCAGGTTTTGCAGGATGAAAGCCTACACAGAAATCATGTAATTACGGTAGGGATCTTTAACCTGCACAGGGGATGGTTCTCCCTGCACAGGGGGCCTCCAGTTAACGTCCCGATCCGAAGGACGGTGCACTTTATGGCATTCATCCCTGCAAATGATGCCAATGGAGCGTGTTCGGACACCGAAATTTTATCGCCGCTGCCAGGGATCGAACCCGGGACCTCTAGCATCAGAGGCAAGTACACTAACCAATGAGCTATCACGCTCCTCTATCACGCGATGCAGAGATAATTGACAACTTGAGATCTGAGGGCGTCATTGCAGTACGTAACATCCAAGTTCGTAGAGATGGTGTATTGAAGCAAACAAGTACTTACGTGTTGACCTTTAATACACCAGTTCTGCCCAAGAAAATCAAAGTAGCATATCTTTCGATTAACGTAGAGGTATATATACCAAACCCTCTCAGATGTTACTCATGTCAGGTTTTTGGCCACCACGAAAGCAGATGTCAGAAGAAACCACTTTTTCCAAACTGTGGTGAAGACAAACATGTCGATAATCATCAAAACTGTAAGAATGAGGCCAAATGCATCAATTGTGGTGGCAAACATGCTGTTTTCTCTCGAGATTGTCCGGCATGGAAAAAAGAAAAAGAAATACTCACTGCAAAATACCAAAGAGCGATAACCTTCCCAGAAGCGCGGAAAATTGTTGAGGATCGAAACGCAACACCAACCACCAGTTACGCCAGCATCACAAAGGGTGCTGGTGTAAAAGTGTCCAGCTTCGCAACACAGACTGTTGATTCATACATAGCTGAACTGAAAAAAACAGCCCCCGCCCATAGGGGCTTGAAGAAATATATGGGCTGCATGATGCTTCCACGCAGAGCTGAATCCGGCCCGCACACTAGTACTGGTAAACAGCTTAGAGGATCTAAGCCTGTCCAGGAACCGCGGTGCAAGGCGGACCGTCCATGCTAATAAACCCTATTGGTTTCATTGGGCGACAGGGCTTGAGATGTCATTTCATCTCAATGTCGGGTAAAAGTCCCACAAAATTGGAAGCAACGTCTCCAAAATGACCTTTACAGTGTTGACGGGGACGTTAAACCTCAAATCAAACAAACAAAACAAATGAACTGAAAAAATCTGATGCATGGAGTAAATCCACTCCAGCGCCACAAAGTTCAACCAATTTATCAAATGGCGCAATCCAGGTTGCTTCGGATCGGTCGACAGCGACCGTACCGAAGCCAGCGCCACATGTAAAAGAGAAACACGACTCCGGTCGAACTAATAAGGGATCGGAAGATCCGAAAAAGCAAATGTCTCTAAAACAAACAGACAGATAACGTAAAATGGAAAGAGACAATATAAAATTTCAGAACAGATTCGGATCTTTAAGTGACAGTGATATGGAGTCCACTGAAACTCCATCATCACCAAATAGCAATAACAGATCGAGGTCAGCAACACCTAGAGCTGGTGGTAGCAGATCTATATCACCAATTGCAGCTCCAATATAGTTTCTAGTCTTAGTCTCTTCATAAAATGGATTTAAAACACAAAATAATACAATGGAATTGTCGAGGTCTTAAATCAAATTATAATGAACTATTATTACTGATTTCGTTATTAAACCCATCGGTTTTTGTTTGCAAGAAACTTTTTTAAATACTGATGACAGCATTGATGTTAGGGGTTTCAATACATACAACTATATCTATTCTGATGGTAACAAACCATCTGGTGGCAGTTCAATTTTTGTTACATCATGTTAACCACATAGAGAGATCAAATTAAAAACAGACCTACAAGCTATTGCAGTATAGGTTTCTCTGGATAAAGAAACTACAATTTGCTCTCTATATATCCCACCCTCATTTTCTTTAAAGCCCGAACACCTTGACTCATTGCTGAGTCAACTTCCATCGCCATATCTTTTAGCTGGCGACTTCAATGGACACAATATTCTATGGGGCTGTAAAGATATCAATAACAGAGGAGCACTTGTCGAAGATTTAATTGCAAAGAGCGATCTTTGCTTGATGAATGATAAATCTTATACTTACCTTCATCCTGCGACAGGTCATTTGTCTTCTTTAGATCTCTCTTTGTATCACCCATCTCTCTTTTTGGACTATGACTGGTCTGTTCATGATGATCAGTGCGGAAGTGATCACTTCCCTGTTATAATAGAGAGCGTAAACGAACCAGATGAAGACTGTAACCAGAAGTGGAAAATGAATAAAGCCGACTGGGAATTATTCCATAATTTATGTGAAGAAGAGTTATCAGTTGATCACTTAAATGAATCATCTGACATTGTTTCTGATTTCACAGATACACTAATTAATATATCAGAACAATGCATTCCAAAGACCTCCACAAATACTAAGAAAAGCAAGCCCTGGTTTAATAATGACTGTAAAGAAGCTATTCAAAAGCGCAAACAGGCTCTAAATAAGTTCTGCAAAAGTCCCACTTCAGAAAAGCTAAAGGACGTAAAATTTTTATAGCTAAAGCTCGGCGACAATCCGAGCTTCCAAACGAAAGTCATGTAGAGAATATGTCTCCAAATTAAACTACAAAACCCCCATTAAAAAGGTAACAGGACACTTCGGCCCCAAAACCACCTCGGCCCCTAGACACTTCGGCCCCTAGACACCTCGGCCCCAAAACCACCTCGGCCCCACATAAAATTGAAACCCTAGACGGGTCGGCCCCTGGACCCCTCGGCCCCTAGACACGTCGGCCCCATATACCTAGACACTTCGGCCCCACTTTGCTTCTCACGGGGCTTCCACTAAAATAGAAGATCGGGTTGGATGCCCGATGAGGTTTTTGTTTTATTTTATTGCTGATTTGATTATTTTGATAGGGAGCCTCGAATATTTGAATCTATAATATATATATTTATTATATATTATAACGTTACTAAATTGAAAATCTATATGTCAATTTAAGAAGAATGGAAGATACATTTGAAAATTTCCCTCTTTTATTGCAATGTATAATTCTTAAGAGCTGAATCTGACCACATATTTGTACTAGTAACCTGCTTAGAAGGACTAAGCCTGCACAGGCAAGGCGGTGCGTGTATACATATATGCCTTTTGGTTACATTGGGCGGCAGGGTTTGAGATGTCTTTTGATGTCATTGTCGGGTAAAATTCCCACAAAATTGGAGACAACGTCTCCAAAATAACCTATAGTGTTGAGGGGGGCGATAAATATCAAATCATTACACTGCATGAAAAACGGTGCAGATCCGGTTCAGAGGGCAGAAGCAATCTGATCAGGACCTACACTGTTTGCTTAGATAAGGATAATCGAGTTCAGCGGCATAAGGGTTAATGAATTTCAGGTTAGTACACTATTTAGCTGGCATGAACAAACAAAACGTTTTACAAGAACATTAGTAAGGTGTGAAGCTCAATAAATAACCAGGCGTTGCTAATCCCTTTTCCCCAATAAAGAGATCCTTGATGATAAACAGATCATTGTTATCACTTTTCACACATTTGATTGTCATTCTAGCTCATATTTAAAGACGGACAGTAATGAGTATACTGTATACTTTATCTATTAGTCACATTTCTGACTATCAGCCACTCAAATTACTTGATACATGAATATTAGTGGCAAACGGTGTAGATCTGGATGTGCACCGTGTGCAAAGTCTTCCCTGCTCGTATTTTTGAAGGACTTGCTCAGTATACAATTTTCACACATTTAGAAATTCCTATTTGATAGTCATTTCAGCTCATATTTAAAGACGGAGAGTAACAAGTATACTGTATACTTTATTATTTATTTTTAATTATTTTATTTATTTATTAGTCACATTTCTGACTATCAGCCCTTCGAATTACTTGATACATGTATATGATACTCATTCAAAATTCGCAAACTGAAAAATAGTGTAGATCCAGACCAGATGGATCTGGATGTACACTGAGTGCAAAGTCTTCATGGTCCATATGTTTGTAGAAAAGGTTCATTGACTATCCGTATCAAATATTCACAATTAGAACAACCAACTACACCCCAATATTCGTGATGCGTCAAGGACAACGTCACGGTTGAAGGCGGCGGGGGATTAGCTGTCCTTCAGAGTCTTCTTGTTGTTATTGTCCAAGTTAACCAGAAAATGTCGTGTATGCGTTGTTATATTTATTATAAACATCTCGTTGGTTATTTGTTTCTTTTATTTATTTATATATATATACATATATATATCATTTCTCTTTTTTGTATAATTCACTTGCCTCGGTTTTTCTACGTTTTTATTGATATATATCCGGGACAAGGGACATCTCATTTCTCTCTCTCTCTCTCTCTCTCTCTCTCTCTCTCTCTCTCTCTCTCTCTCTCTCTCTCTATATATATATATATATATATATATATATATATATATATATATATATATATATATATATATATATATATAATCAAAAAGTCCGATATCGCCACAATAATATATTTTTTACCAAGCTTCTACTGCAGTTTCACTGTTTTGACAGATTGTCAAGAAGTCATAAATATTTGCATATATATATATATGGTTCAAGCGTTCTCAAGGAGATGGTTTATCGCATAGACCGGTTAACTTATATGGAAAGGATCTAAGAAATGACTAGTTTGCATAAACACAGATTAATATTAAACTAGTTGTAATTAAAGATTGTTACAGACGCGTTCTGATCAGTCCTCTCATTGGGACACTTCTAACCAGTACACACAACCTGGATAAGAATTACGAAAAACGCCTATACAAATGCATTGCAAACTTTACGGCCGAATAAAAACGAACATTATAAGAGGAAAACCCCCAGGTATTAGACTTCCTGCCTTGCCGTGGCCCTGGGGGCTCAATTCCCACTGGGCACATTGCCGCTGTGGTCTTTGTGCCCACTGGGAAGAGCTAAAGGAAGTACCACCCGTTTGCCGTGGGTGGCGTCCTGTAAGCCGGAAGAAGGGATCCTGGAGGTTGAGGGTTACCTGAGGTGGCGGTGCTTCAGGTTCCCAACACGCCTCTTTGGCCTGGCTTTTCGGTGTAGACGGGTGGCCGTGCGGTCCGGCACGGTCAATCGGCTGGTCACGCCGAGCCCTAGAGATACCACTTTGCTTTCTCTTCAACTCTTTTTGTATCTTTCCTGATACCAACCATATGCCCATTTACCTTACCCTTTTCTGTCTTTTTATCTCTAGAAGGCGGTGGCAAAACGGATCAATCGTGTAGGCATTTTGTTTATGCGAGTATATCTCACGTGTATCTCTAACACCTGCGAGTTGGATAACCACTCCATTATGGTGTTCCCTTGTAGGGCTCCACGGAGGGCGGAGAGCACTTGGGACGAAACTAGGATTTTTTTCTCATGGCTCATGGAAAAAAACACAACCGCACCCACGCACCTAACCGCAACGCACCTAAACGTAAAAAGACGAGGATTCATCCGAATCGGATGAACACAGTCAAAATTCCAGTCAGCAGTCAAGTCAACAATCAAGTCAGCAGTCTGCTGAACCAAACTTTGACAATGTTCCGCGTTTCTTGGTCGTCACGTCGCTTGACGATACACGAACTGTGTCAAGCCTTTCTGCCTTTGTTATCGAGAAAAGTATTGTCGCCATAACCGGACACCCAAAGAGTATTAAATCACTCAAATCAGGTGACCTTCTCTTGGAACTCGAGAGAAAACAGCAAGTTGTAAGCCTGCTCGCCACCAAAAAACTCTTTGATCTTTCGGTTAAAATATCTCTTCAAAACACACTAAACTCATCTAAAGGAGTGATTCGCAGTCCAGAACTGCGTCCTTGTTCAGACGAAGAGATCATTGATAACCTGAAAGATCAAGGGGTTATTGGTGTTCGTAACATCAAAGTCCGTAGAAATGGTGTACTAAAACCAACAGCAACTTATGTGTTGACTTTTAATACACCAATTCTACCCAAGAAAATCAAAGTAGCATATCTTTCTATTAACGTAGAGGTATACATCCCAAACCCTCTTAGATGTTACTCTTGTCAGGCTTTTGGCCATCACGAAAGCAGATGTCAGAGAAAACAACTCTGTCCTAATTGTGGTGAAGAAAAGCATGTTGATAATCACCTCAACTGCAAAAATGAACCCAAATGCGTAAATTGTGATGGCAAACATGCTGTTTTCTCCCGAGACTGTCCGGCGTGGAAAAAAGAAAAAGAAATACTTACCGTCAAATACCAAAGGGGGATAACATTCCAAGAAGCGCGGAAGATTGTCGAAGAGCGATACATAACACCAACCGACAGTTTCGCCAGCATCACAAAGGGTGCTGGTGTAAAATGTACCAGCTCCGCAACACAGACTGCTGAATCATACATTGCTGAACTGAAAAAGTCTGGTGCATGGAGTAAATCCACTCCAGCACCACAAAGTTCAACCAATTTATCAAAAGGCGCAATCCAGGTTGCTTCGGATCGGTCGACAGCGACCGTACCGAAGCCAGCGCCGAATGTAAAAGAGAAACCCGACTCAGGTCGAACTAATAAGGGGTCGCATGATCCGATCAAAAAACATCAATTGTCTCAAAGACAAACAGACAGACAACGTAAAATGGAAAGAGACAATATAAAATTTCAGAACAGATTCGGATCTTTGAGTGACAGTGATATGGAGTTGACTGAAACTCCATCATCACCAAGTGGCAATAACAGATCGAGGTCTGCCACACCACGAGCTGGTGGTAGCAGATCTATATCACCAATTGCACCTCCATAATAGTTTCTAGTCTTTAAATATCTCTCCTAAAATGGATTTAAAACACAAAATAATACAATGGAATTGTCGAGGTCTTAAATCAAATTATAATGAACTCTTATTACTTATTTCGCTACTAACCCCATCGGTGTTTTGTTTGCAAGAAACTTTTTTAAAAACTGATGACAACATAGATGTCAGGGGTTTCAATACATACAACTATATCTATTCTGATGGTAACAAACCATCTGGTGGCAGCTCAATTTTTGTTAAATCATGTTTACCACAAAGAGAGATCAAATTAAAAACAGACCTACAAGCTATAGCAGTATCGGTTTCTCTGGATAAAGAAACTACAATTTGCTCTCTATATATCCCACCCTCATTTTCTTTAAAGCCGGAACATCTTGACTCATTGCTGAGTCAACTTCCATCGCCATATCTTTTAGTTGGCGACTTCAATGGTCACAATATTCTATGGGGGTGTAAAGATATCAATAACAGAGGAGCACTTGTCGAAGATTTTATTGCAAAGAGCGATCTTTGCTTGATGAACGATAAATCTTATACTTACCTTCACCCTGCGACAGGTCATTTGTCTTCTTTAGATCTCTCTTTGTGTCACCCATCTCTCTTCTTGGACTATGACTGGTCTGTTCATGATGATCAGTGCGGAAGTGATCACTTCCCTGTTATAATTGAGAGTGTAAACGAACCAGATGAGGACTGTAACCAGAAATGGAAAATGAATAAAGCCGACTGGGAATTATTCCATAATTTATGTGAAGAAGAGTTATCAATTGATCATTTTAATGAATCATCCGACATTGTTTCTGATTTCACAGATACACTTATTAACATATCAGAACAATGCATTCCAAAGACCTCCACAAATACTAAGAAAAGCAAGCCTTGGTTTAATAATGACTGTAAAGAAGCTATTAAAAAGCGTAAACAGGCTCTAAATAAGTTCTGCAAAAATCCCACTTCAGAAAAGCTCAACGACGTAAAAGTTTTTAGAGCTAAAGCTCGGCGAACAATCCGAGCTTCCAAACGAAAGTCATGGAGAGAATATGTCTCCAAATTGAACTATAAAACCCCCATTAAAAAGGTTTGGGATATGGTACGAAAAATTTCAGGAAAAACAAAGTCTTCTAGTTTTACACATTTAAATACTGAATTTGACACAATAGCTTCAACAAAAAAAGATATTTCAGATACTCTTGGGCACACATTCTTGAGAAATTCATCATCGCGTAATTACTCTGACACTTTTAGAAATGTCAAAAAGGACCAAGAGAAAAGAAATCTAAACATTAAATCACTTAATCACGAAGAATACAACAAACCTTTTAACTTATCCGAACTCGTTGAAGCCATTGAAAAATCACATGATACGGCAACCGGCCCCGATGAAATTCATAGCATCTGCCAAAAAGTTCTCTTACAACACTTTTAGATATCTTTAATAATATTTGGGAAACGGGGGTCTGTCCTGAGAGCTGGTGTGTAGCTACAGTTGTACCAATTCCGAAACCAGGGAAAGATCATGCAGAACCTACAAATTATCGTCCGATAGCTTTGACAAGTTGTTTGTGTAAAACATTGGAGAGAATGATAAACAAGAGATTAGTCTGGTACTTAGAGTCCAACAACCTCATTTCGGAATATCAATCGGGCTTTCGTTCGGAACGTAGTACCAATGACAATTTAATAAGACTAGAAACATTTATACGAGATGCTTTTATTGACAAAGAACACGTAGTAGCTGTCTTTTTCGACTTGGAGAAAGCATATGATACAACATGGCGTTATGGGATATTGAAAGATCTACATAACATTGGCTTAAGAGGAAAACTTCCCAGTTTTATTGAAAGCTTTTTAGGGGAGCGCATGTTTCAGGTGCGTGTTGGGTCTACCGTGTCAGATTTCTATGATCAAGAACAGGGTGTCCCACAGGGTAGTATTCTTTCACTTACGCTATTTAACATCAAAATAAACAATATTGTACAATGTTTGGACGACAAAACTGATTGTTCATTGTATGTTGATGATTTTTGTATATGTTACCGTTCAAAAAATATGAAAACAATTGAACGAAAGTTACAACAAAATTTAAAAAGAATAGAAGAATGGACTGATAAAAATTGTTTCAAGTTCTCCAAGTCGAAAACGCGGTGTGTTCATTTTTGTAAACTACGGAAGAAACACGAACATCCTTCCCTGTTTTTATACGGATCACAAATTCCTGTTGTTGAAGAAGCCAAATTTCTTGGGGTCATATTTGATCAAAAGTTATCTTTTATTCCCCATATTAAATATCTTAAAGCGAAATGCTTAAAAGCTTTGAATCTTTTGAAAGTTTTAGCTCATACAAGTTGGGGAGCAGATCGGTATACTTTATTACATCTTTACCGGTCTTTAATAAGATCTAAATTAGATTATGGGTCTGTTGTTTATGGTTCTGCCAGAAAGTCCTATTTAAAATCCTTGGATACTATCCATCACCAAGGCCTTCGTCTGGCCATGGGAGCCTTCCATACTTCTCCCGTATTAAGCCTTTATGTAGAAGCAGGTGAACCATATTTAACCTCGCGCAGAGAGAAACTTTCTCTTCAGTATGCTATTAGACTTGCTGCAAATCCATCTAACCCGGCATCCAAAATTTCATTTCCACCTCAATTTGTAGATAGATATGAAACTAAACCCACAGCAATTAAACCTTTTGGATTACGTATTTTACCACTGCTGGAAAATTCAGGTATCGACCTTAAAAATATTCAAAAACATGGAACCGTCGAAGTTCCATCTTGGTGTATTAAACAACCTTCTATTCTGTTCGACTTACATGATGGCAAAAAATCCGAATCAAATCCGATACTTCTCAAACAAAACTTTCAGGTACTGCAATCACGTTACGATGATTACCAGCAAGTCTATACTGATGGTTCCAAAGAAGGAGATAAAGTTGGTTGTGCGTATGTTTCTAAAGATAAGCACAAAACCATGCGCCTTCCAGATGGTTCATCTATTTTTACAGCTGAAGCAAAAGCAATAGACCTAGCTTTAGATTTTATCAGTTCTTCAACAATTCAAAAAGCAATTATATTTTCTGATTCACTTTCTGTGCTTAAGGCTTTAGACCATTCATCATCTAAAAATCCTCAAATTCAAAAATTGATCGAAAAACATCATGAAATTTCTAAAACACACCAAATCTTGTTTTGTTGGCTTCCGAGCCATATTGGCATTGTCGGCAATGAATATGCTGACAAGAAAGCAAAGGAATCGCTCAATCTTGATCCATCTGTTTTTAAAATTCCTTTTAATAATTTTAAACCATTTATCAACAGATACATCTTGTCGGAATGGCAAGGCGAATGGGACCGTGCAATAAATAACAAACTCCGTGCCATTAAACCTGCCGTTAGTACAAAATGCTCTCCTCCACAGTTTTCCAGAAAAGAGGACGTAGTATTAACACGACTGCGCATCGGCCATACTAGAGTTACTCATTCTTATATTTTTAATGGTGATGATCAGCCTTCTTGTGTAGGTTGTGATCAGCCATTCACTGTGAAACATATCTTAATTGACTGTGTTGACTTTTCACCCTCACGTATTTTATATTTCAAAGCTGACACTTTGCAACAACTGTTTCGAGATGTACCTGTTGATAATATTATTTTATTCTTAAAAGAAATTGGACTTTTTCATAAGATTTAACTGTTTCAGATTTTTATACATTATCATTCTGACTTTTTACTTTTAATATCATCATAATTATTCTTGCCGTTTGGCCATTAACCGTTTGACGCTTATGACCCACAAAGAGGGTTGACGCGTCGTTAAACACGAAATCATCATCATCATTATAAGAGGAAAAATTGTGATACTTTTATTATTTCTGCTCAAAATATAGATTGTGGGTACTCTTTAGAACCACCTCATCGAGGTGTTTCTAACGAGTAACCATAATCTATATTTTAGAGCAGAAATAAGAAAAAGAAGGTTTACCCCTGTAAACCCCAGTTTTACTATATAAAAGTGGGGTTCAATTGGGTCAAAATTATAAAGGCGTGTTTTCGTGATGTTAATAATGTATGCCCCTATGAGCCCCAGTTTTCACCATATAAACTGGGGTTTAGAGGGGAGTTCATTACACGGGCTTGTTAACATGATGTTTTGTTTGTTAGATTTGACGTTTAACACCCCAAACAACACTGTGTCGGTCCTTTTGGAGACGTTGCTTCCAATTTTTAGGGAATTTTACCCGACATTGAGAGGAAATGATATCCCAAGCCGCTGCAGCCCAATGAAACCAATATGGTTTATAAGTATGAACGGTTCGACTCCCACCACTTTTCCTGGCCAGGCTTAGAACCTCAAAGCGATTTACCAGTACTCATGTCACAGGCTGTCGGTTTCTTGAAGTGCCAATGGTCGGGGCCGATTTTAACATGATATAAATGCACATACCCTAGCAGATATCAAAAGTGGGGCCGGGGTGACAGTGGGGCCGAGATGTCTAGGGGCCGAGGTGACAGTGGGGCCGAGGAGACTAGGGCCGAGGTGTCTAGGGCCGACTTGGTTTTGGGCCGACCTGTCTAGGGGCCGAGGTGGTAGTGGGGCCGAAGTGTCTGGAAATCATTTAAAAAAGGTTTGGGATATGGTACGAAAGATTTCAGGAATAACAAAGTCCCATAGTTTTACACATTTAAATACTGGTTTTGACACAAAAGCTTCAACTAAAAAAGATATTTCAGATACTCTTGGTAGCACATTTTTGAGTAATTCATCACCGCGAAATTATTCTGACACTTTTAGAAATTTCCAAAAGGACCAAGAGAAAAGAAATCTAAACTTCATATCCCACAATCACGAAGAATACAACAAACCTTTTAACTTATCCGAACTAATGGAAGCCATTGAAAAATCACACGATACGGCAACCGGCCCCGATGAAATTCATTATGAGATGCTTAGGCATCTGCCAAAAAATTCTCTGTCAACACTTTTTAGATATCTTTAATAATATTTGGGAAACTGGGGTCTGTCCTGAGAGCTGGCGTTTTGCTACAGTTGTACCAATTCCAAAACCAGGGAAAGATCATGCAGAACCTACGAATTATCGACCGATAGCTTTGACAAGTTGTTTGTGTAAAACATTGGAGAGAATGATAAACAAGAGATTAGTCTGGTACTTAGAGTCCAACAACCTCATTTCAGAATACCAGTCAGGTTTTCGTTCGGAACGTAGTACCAACGACAATTTCATGAGACTAGAAACATTTATACGACATGCTTTTATTAACAAAGAACACGTAGTAGCTGTCTTTTTCGACTTGGAGAAAGCAAATGATACCACATGGCGTTATGGAATATCGAGAGATCTCCATAACCTCGGCTTAAGGGGAAAACTCCCCAGTTTTATTCAAAGTTTTTTAGGTGAGCGTGTATTTCAAGTCCACGTGGGATCTACCCTGTCAGATCTCTATGTACAAGAGCAGGGTGTCCCACAAGGTAGTATTCTCTCAACTACGCTATTTAACATCAAAATAAATAATATTGTACAATGTTTGGATGACAAAACAGACTGTTCATTGTATGTTGATGACTTTTGTATATGTTACCGTTCAAAGAAACATGAAAACAATTGAACGAAAGTTACAACAAAATTTAAAACGAATAGAAGAATGGACTGATAAAAATGGTTTCAAGTTCTCCAAGTCGAAAACGCAGTGTGTTCATTTTTGTAAGCTACGGAAGAAACACGACGATCCTTCCCTGTTTTTACAGGATCACAAATTCCTGTTGTTGAAGAAGCCAAATTTCTTGGGGTCATATTTGACCAAAAGTTATCTTTTATTCCCCATATTGAATATCTTAAAGCGAAATGCTTAAAAGCTTTGAATCTTTTGAAAGTTTTAGCTCATACAAGTTGGGGAGCAGATCGGTATACTTTATTACATCTTTACCGGTCTTTAATAAGATCAAAATTAGATTATGGGTCTTTTGTTTATGGTTCTGCCAGAAAGTCCTATTGAAAAATCCTTGGATACTATCCATCATCCAGCCCCCGCCCATAGGGGCTTGAAGAAATATATGGGCTGCATGATGCTTCCACGCAGAGCTGAATCTGGCCCGCACACTAGTACTGGTAAACCGCTTAGAGGATCTAAAGCCTGTCCAGGAACCACGGTGCGAGGTGGACCGTCCATGCTAATAAACCCTATTGGTTTCATTGGGCGACAGGGCCCCCAGGTATTAGACTTCCTGCCTTGCCGTGGCCCTGGGGGCTCAATTCCCACTGGGCACGTTGCTGCTGTGGTCAATGTGCCCACTGGGAAGAGCTAAAGGAAGTACCACCCGTTTGCCGTGGGTGGCGTCCTGTAAACCGGAAGAAGGGATCCTGGAGGTTGAGGGTTACCTGAGGTGGCGGTGCTTCAGGTGCCCAACACGCCTCTTTGGCCTGGCTTTTCGGTGTAGACGGGTGGCCGTGCGGTCCGGCACGGTCAATCGGCTGGTCACGCCGAGCCCTAGAGATACCGCTTTGCTTTCTCTTCAACTCTTTTTGTATCTTTCCTGATACCAACCATATGCCCATTTACCTTACCCTTTTCTGTCTTTTTATCTCTAGAAGGCGGTGGCTTAACGGATCAATCGTGTAGGCATTTTGTTTATACGAGTATATCTCACGTGTATCTCTAACATCTGCGAGTTGGATAACCACTCCAGTATGGTGTTCCCTTGTAGGGCTCCACGGAGGGCGGAGAGCACTTGGGACGAAACTAGAATTTTTTTCTTATGGCTCCTGGAAAAAAACATAACCGCAAATCACCTAACCGCAAATCACCTAACCACAACGCACATAAACGTAAAAAACAAGAAGATTCATCCGAATCGGATGAACACAGTCAACAATCCAGTCAGCAGTCAAGTCAACAATCTAGTCAGCAGTCTGCTGAACCAAATTTTGACAATGTTCCGCGTTTCTTGGTCGTTACGTCACTTGACGATACACGAACTGTATCTAGCCTTTCCCCCTTCGTCATCGAGAAAAGTATTCTCTCCATTGCCGGACACCCTAAGAGTATAAAACAACTCAAATCGGGTGATCTTCTCTTGGAAGTCGAGAAAAAACAGCAAGTGGTAAGCCTGCTAAACACCAACAAACTCTTTGATCTAAAAGTTAAAGTCGCTTTACATAACACGCTCAATTCATCTAAGGGAGTGATTCGCAGTCCAGAACTGCGTCCTTGCTCAGATGAAGAGATAGTCGATAACCTTAAGGATCAGGGAGTTGTTGGTGTTCGTAACATTCAAGTTCGTAGAAATGGTGTACTAAAACCAACAGCAACTTATGTGTTGACTTTTAATACACCAATTCTACCCAAGAAAATCAAAGTAGCATATCTTTCCATTAACGTAGAGGTATACATCCCAAACCCTCTTAGATGTTACTCTTGTCAGGCTTTTGGCCATCACGAAAGCAGATGTCAGAGAAAAAAACTCTGTCCTAATTGTGGTGAAGAAAAGCATGTTGATAATCACCTCAACTGCAAAAATGAACCCAAATGCGTAAATTGTGATGGCAAACATGCTGTTTTCTCCCGAGACTGTCCGGCGTGGAAAAAAGAAAAAGAAATACTTACCGTCAAATACCAAAGGGGGATAACATTCCCAGAAGCGCGGAAGATTGTCGAAGAGCGATACATAACACCAACCACCAGTTTCGCCAGCATCACAAAGGGTGCTGGTGTAAAATGTACCAGCTCCGCAACACAGACTGCTGAATCATACATTGCTGAACTGAAAAAGTCTGGTGCATGGAGTAAATCCACTCCAGCACCACAAAGTTCAACCAATTTATCAAAAGGCGCAATCCAGGTTGCTTCGGATCGGTCGACAGCGACCGTACCGAAGCCAGCGCCGAATGTAAAAGAGAAACCCGACCCAGGTCGAACTAATTAGGGGTCGCAAGATCCGATAAAAAAACATCAATTGTCTCAAAGACAAACAGACAGACAACGTAAAATGGAAAGAGACAATATAAAATTTCAGAACAGATTCGGATCTTTGAGTGACAGTGATATGGAGTTGACTGAAACTCCATCATCACCAAGTGGCAATAACAGATCGAGGTCTGCCACACCACGAGCTGGTGGTAGCAGATCTATATCACCAATTGCACCTCCATAATAGTTTCTAGTCTTTAAATATCTCTCCTTAAAATGGATTTAAAACACAAAATAATACAATGGAATTGTCGAGGTCTTAAATCAAATTATAATGAACTCTTATTACTTATTTCGCTACTAACCCCATCGGTGTTTTGTTTGCAAGAAACTTTTTTAAAAACTGATGACAACATAGATGTCAGGGGTTTCAATACATACAACTATATCTATTCTGATGGTAACAAACCATCTGGTGGCAGCTCAATTTTTGTTAAATCATGTTTACCACAAAGAGAGATCAAATTAAAAACCGACCTTCAAGCTGTAGCAGTATCGGTTTCTCTGGATAAAGAAACTACAGTTTGCTCTCTATATATCCCACCATCATTTTCTTTAAAGCCCGAACATCTTGACGCATTGCTGAGTCAACTTCCATCGCCATATCTTTTAGTTGGCGACTTCAATGGTCACAATATTCTATGGGGCTGTAAAGATGTCAATAACAGAGGAGCACTTGTCGAAGATTTTATTGCAAAGAACGATCTTTGCTTGATGAATGATAAATCTTATACTTACCTTCACCCTGCGACAGGTCATTTGTCTTCTTTAGATCTCTCTTTGTGTCACCCATCTCTCTTCTTGGACTATGACTGGTCTGTTCATGATGATCAGTGCGGAAGTGATCACTTTCCTGTTATAATAGAGAGCGTAAACGAACCAGATGAAGACTGTAACCAGAAATGGAAAATGAATAAAGCCGACTGGGAATTATTCCATAATTTATGTGAAGAAGAGTTATCAGTTGATCACTTAAATGAATCATCTGACATTGTTTCTGATTTCACAGATACACTTATTAACATATCAGAACAATGCATTCCAAAGACCTCCACAAATACTAAGAAAAGCAAGCCTTGGTTTAATAATGACTGTAAAGAAGCTATTAAAAAGCGTAAACATGCTCTAAATAAGTTCTGCAAAAATCCCACTTCAGAAAAGCTCAACGACGTAAAAGTTTTTAGAGCTAAAGCTCGGCGAACAATCCGAGCTTCCAAACGAAAGTCATGGAGAGAATATGTCTCCAAATTGAACTATAAAACCCCCATTAAAAAGGTTTGGGATATGGTACGAAAAATTTCAGGAAAAACAAAGTCTTCTAGTTTTACACATTTAAATACTGAATTTGACACAATAGCTTCAACAAAAAAAGATATTTCAGATACTCTTGGTCACACATTTTTGAGAAATTCATCATCGCGCAATTATTCTGACACTTTTAGAAATTTCAAAAAGGACCAGGAGAAAAGAAAACTTAACTTCAAATCCCTTAATCACGAAGAATACAACACACCATTTAACTTATCCGAACTCGTTGAAGCCATTGAAAAATCACATGATACGGCAACCGGCCCCGATGAAATTCATTATCAGATGCTTAAGCATCTGCCAAAAAGTTCTCTTACAACACTTTTAGATATCTTTAATAATATTTGGGAAACGGGGGTCTGTCCTGAGAGTTGGCGTGTAGCTACAGTTGTACCAATTCCGAAACCAGGGAAAGATCATGCAGAACCTACAAATTATCGTCCGATAGCTTTGACAAGTTGTTTGTGTAAAACATTGGAGAGAATGATAAACAAGAGATTAGTCTGGTACTTAGAGTCCAACAACCTCATTTCAGAATATCAATCGGGCTTTCGTTCGGAACGTAGTACCAATGACAATTTAATTAGACTAGAAACATTTATACGAGATGCTTTTATTAACAAAGAACACGTAGTGGCTGTCTTTTTCGACTTGGAGAAAGCATATGATACAACATGGCGTTATGGAATATTGAAAGATCTACATAACATTGGCTTAAGAGGAAAACTTCCCAGTTTTATTGAAAGCTTTTTAGGGGAGCGCATGTTTCAGGTGCGTGTGGGGTCTACCCTGTCAGATTTCTATGATCAAGAACAGGGTGTCCCACAGGGTAGTATTCTTTCAACTACGCTATTTAACATCAAAATAAACAATATTGTACAATGTTTGGACGACAAAACTGATTGTTCATTGTATGTTGATGATTTTTGTATATGTTACCGTTCAAAAAATATGAAAACAATTGAACGAAAGTTACAACAAAATTTAAAAAGAATAGAAGAATGGACTGATAAAAATGGTTTCAAGTTCTCCAAGTCGAAAACGCAGTGTGTTCATTTTTGTAAACTACGGAAGAAACACGAACATCCTTCCCTGTTTTTATACGGATCACAAATTCCTGTTGTTGAAGAAGCCAAATTTCTTGGGGTCATATTTGATCAAAAGTTATCTTTTATTCCACATATTAAATATCTTAAAGCGAAATGCTTAAAAGCTTTGAATCTTTTGAAAGTTTTAGCTCATACAAGTTGGGGAGCAGATCGGTATACTTTATTACATCTTTATCGGTCTTTAATAAGATCTAAATTAGATTATGGGTCTGTTGTTTATGGTTCTGCCAGAAAGTCCTATTTAAAATCCTTGGATACTATCCATCACCAAGGCCTTCGTCTGGCCATGGGAGCCTTCCGTACTTCTCCCTTATTAAGCCTTTATGTAGAAGCGGGTGAACCATCTTTAACCTCGCGCAGAGAGAAACTTTCTCTTCAGTATGCTATCAGACTTGCTGCAAATCCATCTAACCCGGCATCCAAAATTTCATTTCGACCTCAATTTGTAGATAAGTATGAAACAAAACCCACAGCAATCAAACCTTTTGGATTACGTATTTTACCACTGCTGGAAAATTCAGGTATCGACCTTAAAAATATTCAAAAACATGAAACCGCCGAAGTTCCATCTTGGTGTATTAAACAACCTTCTATTCTGTTCGACTTACATGATGGAAAAAAATCCGAATCAAATCCAATACTTCTCAAACAAAACTTTCAGGTACTGCAGTCACGTTACAATGATTACCAGCAAGTCTATACTGATGGTTCCAAAGAAGGAGATAAAGTTGGCTGTGCGTATGTTTCTAAAGATACGCACAAAACCATGCGCCTTCCAGATGGTTCATCTATTTTTACAGCTGAAGCCAAAGCAATAGACCTAGCTTTAGATTTTATCAGTTCTTCAACAATTCAAAAAGCAATTATATTTTCGGATTCACTTTCTGTGCTTAAGGCTTTAGACCATTCATCATCTAAAAATCCTCAACTTCAAAAATTGATCGAAAAACATCATGAAATTTCTAAAACACACCAAATCTTGTTTTGTTGGCTTCCGAGCCATATTGGCATTGTCGGCAATGAATATGCTGACAAGAAAGCAAAGGAATCGCTCAATCTTGATCCATCTGTTTTTAAAATTCCTTTTAACAATTTTAAACCATTTATCAACAGATACATCTTGTCGGAATGGCAAGGCGAATGGGACCGTGCAATAAATAACAAACTCCATGCCATTAAACCTGTCGTTAGTACAAAATGCTCTCCTCCACAGTTTTCCAGAAAAGAGGACGTAGTATTAACACGACTGCGCATCGGCCATACTAGAGTTACTCATTCATTTATTTTTAATGGTGATGATCAGCCTTCTTGTGTGGGTTGTGATCAGCCATTCACTGTGAAACATATCTTAATTGACTGTGTTGACTTTTCACCCTCACGTCTTTTATATTTCAAAGCTGACACTTTGCAACAACTGTTTCGAGATGTACCTGTTGATAATATTATTTTATTCTTAAAAGAAATTGGACTTTTTCATAAGATTTAACTGTTTCAGATTTTTATACATTATCATTCTGACTTTTTACTTTTAATATCATCATAATTATTCATGCCGTTTAACCATCAACCGTTTGACGCTTATGACCCACAAAGAGGGTTGACGCGTCGTTAAACACGAAATCATCATCATCATCATCATCATGGGCGACAGGGCTTGAGATGTCATTTCATCTCAATGTCGGGTAAAAGTCCTACAAAATTGGAAGCAACGTCTCCAAAATGACCTTTTACAGTGTTGACGGGGACGTTAAACCTCAAATCAAACAAACAAACAAAAAACTATCCATCACCAAGGCCTTCGTCTGGCTATTGGAGCCTTCCGTACTTCTCCCGTATTAAGCCTTTATGTAGAAGCAGGTGAACCATCTTTAACTTCGCGCAGAGAGAAACTTTCTCATCAGTATGCTATTAGACTTGCTGCAAATCCATCCAACCCGGCATCCAAAATTTCATTTCCACCTCAATTTGTAGATAAGTATGAAACTAAACCCACAGCAATCAAACCTTTTGGAATACGTATTTTACCACTACTAGAAAATTCAGGTATCGACCTTAAAAATATTCAAAAACATGAAACGGCCGAAGTTCCATCTTGGTGTATTAAAAACCTTCTATTCTGTTTAACTTACATGATGGCAAAAAATCCGAATCCAATCCAATGCTACTCAAACAAAACTTTCAGGTACTGCAGTCACGTTACAATGATTACCAGCAAGTCTATACTGATGGTTCCAAAGAAGGAGATAAAGTTGGTTGTGCGTATGTTTCTAAAGATACGCACCAAACCTAGCGCCTTCCAGATGGTTCATCTATTTTTACAGCTGAAGCCAAAGCAATAGACCTAGCTTTAGATTTTATCAGTTCTTCAACAATTCAAAAAGCAATTATTTTTTCTGATTCACTTTCTGTGCTTAAGGCTTTAGACCATTCATCATCCAAAAATCCTCAAATACAAAAATTGATCGAAGAACATCATGAAATTTTTAAAACGCACCAAATCTTGTTTTGTTGGCTTCCGAGCCATATTGGCATTGTGGGCAATGAATATGCTGACAAGAAAGCAAAGGAATCGCTCAATCTTGATCCGTCTGCTTTTAACATTCCTTTTAATAATTTTAAAATATTTATAAACAGATACATCTTGTCGGAATGGCAAGATGCATGGGACCATGAAATAAACAACAAACTCCATGCCATTAAACCTGTCGTTGGAACAAAACTCTCTCTTCCACGGTTTTCCAGGAAAGAGGATGTAGTATTAACGCGACTGCGCATTGGCCATACTAGAGTTTCTCATTCTTATATTTTGAATGGTGATGATCAGCCTTCTTGTGTAGGATGTGATCAGCCATTGACTGTTAAACATATCTTAATTGAATGTGTAGACTTTTCACAGTCCCATGACTTATACTTCAAAGCCGACACTTTGCAACAATTGTTTCAAAATGTACCTGTTGATAATATTATTTTATTCTTAAAAGATATTGGACTTTTTCATAAGATTTAACTGTTTCAGATTTTTATACATATCACACTTACTTTTTTTACTTTTAATATCCTCATAACTCTTCATGACATTAAACCATTAACCGCTTGACGCTTATGACCCACAAAGAGGGTTGACGCGTCGTTAAACACGAAATCATCATCATCATTGATTCCTGAACAAGACAGATAATAGTAACGTATAGCAAAAAGGGCCAAATTCTTTGGGGAGCACAAACCAGTATGACGCTTTCAATGGCCTTTACACTTAGCCAACTGACTTGAAATGTATATGAGAAATCCACTTATATTAATAGTTCTCAAAACCATTGACAAAAAAGGCATATCAAGTGATACAAATCTCTTTGGTTTGAAAAAAAAAAACTGGATAACGTCAGACTTTCTTACGATACTAAACCCAACATTTGTTTGAAGCTAAATTAATGACAAAGCCTCCGCCAATCAAAGAAATCAAATACACCGCAGTAAAAAGGGAAATATTCAGATACAGAAGAAGAGGAAACAATATCTGATATTTTCTGACCTCGGCTTAAAAAAAAACAAAACAACAAAAAAAAAAAAAAAAACAAGCACCCACCGCCCGGAATAAATGTGTATTTCCCCGTACTATTAACGTTAAGATTAAGGAGTTTACGTTCCGACCCGCCCATCGAAAGAAGGGGAAGAGGGTATAGCGCCCTTCGATTCTACTGACATAGAGGAGCAAAAACGGCTGGAAAAATACAGGTACTAAAGCGCATTTTTGGTCGGGCTACCGGCAGTTTCGGCTACTTTTCCAGAAATTCGCCTAGGTGCGGAGGTGCGTTTGGGTGACGTTATAATCTGTAGATTAAAATCATATCATGTTAAAATACATGGCTCCCACCTGAGCTCTGGTGAGCATAGTGGCCATTGGGCCTCTTGTTTGTATCTTGTAAAATCAACTTAACAGATGAAGGGCTCTCAGAAATTGTCTTTATTGAAACAAATTTGTGGCAGATTATTATGTGATATCATTTTGCTTCGTTTTTGTTGAAATTTATTTTTCAGTTCATGCAAGTTATTTTCAGTTTGTTTGACCTATGAATGTTTATTTCATGTTGCAGAAAAAAATAACAAAAAACTTGGAGAAAGCATCTTCGAACGTAATAATGATCTGTATACCAAGAAAGTCCCAGCTAATCAGATACGGAAATTGTCACCCAAGTTCTTCCCATCACAGACACAAAAGAGAAAACAAAGACAAAATGAGCAAGACGGATTTAAGTCATCTTTGTTGAATGAACTCTCAAATCTGTTTGTGTGTATTGCTGGGTGTCCCTACCCTGTCCCTATCTGTGCCACTTATCTAATAGGGTGTCCCTACCTGTGTGTGCATGCTGGGTGTCCCTATCCTGTCCCTATCTGTGTGTGTGTATGGCTGGGTGTCCCTACCCTGTCCCTATCCCTATCCGTGTGTGTGTATGGCTGGGTGTCCTTACCGTGTCCCTATCTGTCCCACTTCTCTAGTAGGATGTCCAACCCTGTCCCTACCTGTGTGTGCATGAAACACAATATTCTTAGTATGGTGTGAATCTGTTAGTTGGTCTGCAAGATATAAGGCAAAATCACTGGGTCGCAAAATATAGGTCACACCAACCTATATATATTGTAAGGTCAAACTTACTTCAGCGCAATGACTTCAGCACCCAATTTCGTAAAATCATCCTTCGATATAAAAAGATTGGGTACAACATGTATGTTATACGACAGACTGCATGCATGGTAGTTAACCCAATCACGGTTGGCAACTTTGGTTCCCTCTTTAATTGCACGCCGGTGGGTCAGGCTTCAGATTCTATGACGGCTCCAACATAAAGGCTTATTGAGAATTAGAGAGATCTAGTTCTTGGTAATGTTGGTTGGTGCCTGATGCTCTGTCTCTGGTCGGGCCCATCGGAGTCTAACTGTTGGTTTTCTTTTGCTCCAGTATTTCAGTGGTTTCTTGCTGTCGAGTCCTCACCGTTGTCTCACCTCTGTGGTTCTTTGATTTTTTTTGTGTTCACGGAGATGTTGCACTGATGAGTTAGGAGGCCTTCATGCGAACTGAACAAATTATTTGTCTCAATCGAGACGGAAGTAAGGGCGAGGGTTGTGGCCACGTAAAATCGATTTAAGCCCCCAAGTGGAAATCTTTCCACTGACCGTTCCAAGGCGGTTCTGTGGCGGTTTATTTATGTTGTTGTTTGTTACTTACTGTGTGTATCACTTGTGTATCGATTCCTGAGCTTTGTTTTACTTCTACTTTGGTATCATAAGGAATCACACGTATGAAGGTCATCTATCAAATAGTCCTGAAAATGTAATGCAAAAGCAATAGACCACAAAGTTATGAGGTAAAACTTGGTGTCACATGAAACCAATATCCCAAGTGTGAAGTTAATCCATCAAATAGTCTTCAAGATATAAGGCAAAATCACTGGAACATGAAATGAATGTCACACCAACCTACATATACTATGAGATCATTCTCGGTGTTACATGGAACAAATATCCGAGGCATCAAGTTTAGACGTCAAACAGTTTTCAAGATATAAGGCAAAATCACAGGACTGTGAAATGTAGGTCATACCGAATTACATCTAGTATGAGATCAATCTTTGTATCACATGGAACCAATATCAAATATTCATGATTCATGAGGGTTTTTTTTTTCATGATTTTATACATGTATATGTATATAGCCCTGGGGCAGGAGGCACATAACCTCTTACGGCATAATTTTGATGTCAACATATACCTTTGTCATTGTGGCCTATTGATGCAAGTCTACAATAGTTCCTGAAAAAATCTATTGTTTTCACTTCTTTCCTTACAACCTTACAAAAGCATAAGGGGCCAAATTTGACCTAGTTCGAGGTAAACCCATTATCATCATTTGAACAAACTAGGCTGGGAACCCGTGTCCCTGATGATACACACCAAGTTTCAAGGCAATCAGCCAAATGGTCCTGAATAAGAGTTTTAAGGCAATCAGCCAAATGGTTCTGAATAAGACAATCTAAAAGGGATTTTACCATATATCAGCATGGCTGCCATCTTGGTCATGTGATCTGGAATCCGTGAACAAACGTTTGTTCCCTCATCCCATAGAGCATCCACATCCAAATTGGCTTCAATCAGCCAGGTGGTTTCAGGGAACAACTTTGAAAATGTTTACAGATAGACTGACAGACAGACAGATAGACACATATACAGACGACGGACAATGAAGGCCTGCTTATACTTTAAGCTCACCGCTATCAGCTAAAACTGTAGTCAAAAGATATATCATCTCATCACTTCTTAGTGGCAAACAATAAAGAAATATTTAAGTTTACAAGTCATTATAACTAGAGGAAACAAAACTGGGTCAAAACTTCTCCCTCAAATGCGTAGGTGCGGGAACTAGCAAAATCGGCCCAGTAAAATCATGAAAATTCAAACTTGGAAATTCCTATCCATGTTGTTATCTAAACATTCTAGTTTCTATACATGTTTGTATTTTTATGTTGTGTCCGTTATTAAGCGCATATTGTGTCATTAAACTGAGCTTGGGTAAGCCGTTTTCACGTATTTTGCCTATTTTTGTGGGCGTTTGAAGGGTAATACATCGAGCGCATCGAGGTTACAACACCAATTTTTGTCAGTAAAGTCCTCTGCTGATTCGGAACAAACGGACAAAATATAAAATTGTAACCTAGGCGAGTTTATAGTATGTTTTTCAGTACTTTTTTGCCCCTTAAATGTTCGACAAGAGCACCGCATGCGGGTGCCAACGCTCGGCAGCAGTTTCTTTTAGTTAAACAAAAATTCTAAGTCGAAAAAGGGGCATAAATGTGCCAAAAATATTTTAAGGGTTACCTCACCTATTGTTACGAGTTCCCCTTTTTATAATGAACAACTTGTCCGAGTTTCAAGTAAATATGTTCGGTAATGACTAGAGATATTACAAAATGTCCAAGTTTTTGCAAACATTCTAAGTCGAAAAAGGGGCATAACTGTGCAAAAAAAAATTTGAGGGTTACCTCACCTATTGGTATGAGTTCCCCTTTTTATAAAAAGTCGTGTCCGATTGTGCTCCATAACATAAATAATACATTTGCGAATTTTCCATGGACTCATGATCTTTGTCTGATTATTATGATAGTATTGTGATTGCCTCCTAATGGACTGAAAATGAAAATGGGGCCGACAATTTATTGATCGATTTGTGACGTCATAATATGGCGGAGTATCAAACTCACCTGCAACTCTCACTCTGTAGCACTTCACGTGCAAATGTTTTTATAATTTGTTCTTCACAAGTTAACACGGAACATGTGGATGCATTTTATAGGCATGATTTTAGGTGTCAAAATTAAAGGGATTTTGAGTAATAAACAAATCTATAGCAATATTTGCATATTTTAATCGATTTTATCTCCAAGCATCCGGCACCGGTGGTCTCTAATACCGATAAACACTACTATCACGTTGCTCCAGAACCCAAATACCCGTGTCACCGTTCCTGTAGCCTGTCACACCCTTGCCTTTGAATCTTGACATGAATATAGTTTGGTTTTATGGCTGAGTCTACTGCTTAGGTCTCCTACTTAATGCTGAACTATCATTTCCAACAAAATTTCAATGCCTGAAACATGAACTGAAAGGGATTTACAAGACCTTCACAACTCATGATATTCATTGGTAGATCGTATAGGAAAGCAAACCACTTAATATCTAAATGCATTTCAGAAAAAAATGTTCTTGGAGAGCTGAACATTTTGCTGAGTAGTTTAGGAGATATGGACCTTTGTAAATTTCAAAATGGCTTAATTTGTTTGACGCCACATCACAATAACAAGTCTATGGGATGAAGACCTAAGTAAATCCCACTTTATTAAATGAAAAAAGTGCTGTTTAAGGGTATAAATTATGTTTTTATTTCTTCTTTAAAACATACATTGTGGGTGCTCATTAAAGCCGTTTTGATAGGCGGGTCTAACAAGTACACAAAATGTATAAAGCAAAATAAGAAAACTATAACAGTTTCAATCTGAAATATTGCATTTTTACAGCCACCGAAATCTTACTACAGTGCACATGAGTGTTTACATTTAAAATGCTTGCAAGCCTTGCCACATGACCTAAATCGAAAATACACATTTACAGCTTTAGGTGCCATTTTTCAACTTAATGAAGGCAAATATCCATAATACTGTTGACCCTCTTTCCAACGACAGTGTTTGTCCCTAGTGATAAATGACTTTAGACTGAAACTGCAGTTATATTGAAAACATTGCTTTACTTCTCCTAAAATTTCAACGTTAGGTTTATTATGCAGATGAAGAAATAATGGCGAGAAATCGATATCACTAAAAACAATTTTTCTTTTGCATTGAGTGTCATTGTAAAGAGGGTTATCTGTAGTGAATAAAAGGAATCCAATTCTCTCATCAGGTTAACAGTCCGCGCAATGAAGACCCCGGTTAACCCTTAACTTATGTAGGAAAAAAGTGGGGTTTACAGGGTATACATCAGTTTCTTATTTCTGCTCTAAAACATAGTTTTCATTGTGGGTTCTCGTTAGAACCGCCTCAATGAGGTGGTTCTAATGAGAACTCACAATCTATGTTCTGATGAGAAATAAGAAAAATGTCAGTTTTTCATATGAAAATTGTCATTTTTACAACCGCGAAAATCACATTATATTAGATAGGCATGTTCACATAAGGGGTATTTATTTGCAGCTGAATGACCGTTATACATGTACATCTTAATTGTGAGTTTATGACCTCATGAACTCGCAACCTTGTTATGGACTCAGACACTTGAAATTTCAACCCTGCAATAACTGCCTTATTTATAAATTGGGTGATTTTCTTGGAATTTGTTGCAAAATGTTTAAATCTTTTGGGTTTTTTAGCTCACCAGAGCCGAAGGCTCCGGGGGAGCTTATAGGATAGGCAGTTGTCCGGCGTCGTCGTCGTCGTCGTTGTCGTTGTCGTCGTCGTCTGACGTCAACACTTTCAAACATCTTCTTCTCTGAAGCCACTGGACCGATTCAGCCCAAATTTTATCTGTAGCATCCTTGGGCAGGGGGATTGAAAGTTTGTGTTTTTTATGAAAATCGGCCCATTAGTTTGGTTGCTATGGCAACTTAGAGTTTCCATAGACTTATAATGGGGAAAATTAAAAAATGGCATTTACTGCCAAGTCATTGCAGATATTTGGACAAAACTTTTATAGAAATGTTTCTTGAGTAAAATTCTTTCAGCCATATGCTTTTATGCCAACCTGAGGGTCCCCCAGGTTGTGCCGGGGCCATGCCCCACCCCCTCCACTTCATAAAAGGCCATATATCTCAGAAACCATTCAGATCCCGACCCCTAAACCATATATATTCTTGTTCCTATTGATAAGACGCATTTAGTAACACCAACCTTGGGGTCCTCAGGGATGCGCCGAGGTCATGCCCCACCCCCTCCACTTAATAAAAGGCCCAATATCTCGGAAACCATTCAGATCCCCACCCCTAAACCATATATATTCTTGTTCCTTATGATAAGACCCATTCGGTGACATCAACCTGGGAGTCCCCTGGATGCGCCGGGGCCATGCCCTACCCCCTCCATTTCATAAAAGGCCCAATATCTCGGAAACCTTACAGATCCCCGCCCCTAAACCATATATATGCGTGCTTCTTATGATAAGACACATTCATTGACACCAACCTGGGGGTCCTCAGAGATGCGCTGGGGCCTTGCCCCACCCCTCTACTTCACAAAAGGCCATATATCTCAGAAACTGTTCAGATCCCCACCCCTAAACCATATATATTCTTGTTCCTATTGATAAGACGCATTCAGTAACACCAACCTGGGGGTCGTCAGGAATGCGCACAGGTCAGGCCCCACCCCCTCAACTTTATAAAAGGCCCAATATCTCGGAAACCATTCAGATTCCCACCCCTAAACCATATATATTCTTGTTCCTTTTGATAAGACCCATTCAGTGACATCAACCTGGGAGTCCCCTGGATGCACCGGGGCCATGCCCCACCCCCTCCATTTGATAAAAGGCCCAATATCTCGGAAACCTTACAGATCCCCGCCCATAAACCATATATATGCTTGCTTCTTATGATAAGACACATTCATTGACACCAACCTGGGGGTCCTCAAAGACGCGCTGGGGCCTTGCCCCACCCCTCCACTTCAAAAAAGGCCATATATTTCAGAAACTGTTCAGATCCCCACCCCTAAACCATATATATTCTTGTTCATTATGATAAGACGCATTCAGTAACACCAACCTGGGGGTTCCCAGGGATATGCTGGGGCCATGCCCCACCCCCTCCATTTCACAATATCTCGGAAACCCTACAGATGGCCACCCCTTAACCATATATAGTCTTGTTCCTTATGATAAGACACATTCATTGACACCAACCTGGGAGTCTCCCTGGGCCTTGCCCCACCCCTCCACTTCACATAAGGCCTTATATCTCAGAGAATGTTCTTAGCCCCACCCTAAACCATATATATTCATCTTTCTTATGATAAGACGCATTCAGTGACACCAGCTTGGGAGTCCCAGGGGCACGCCCAGGCCATGCCACACCGCTTTACTTCATTAAAAGCCATATATATCAGAAATAGTTCAGATCCCCACCCCTAAACCATATACTTGTTCCTTATGATAAGACTCGTTCAATCACACCAACCTGGAGGTCTCTTTGTGCTGAGGCAATGTGCCCCGCCCTTCCATTTCATAAAAGGCTTTATATTTCAGAAACCATTCAAATCCCCACCCCATAATCATATATGTTCTTGTTCCTTATTATTAGCACACCTACTGTAGCGGGGTCCGCAGGGGCCATTCCTATTACATAAAAGGGCCTCAAATCTCTGAAACCGGTCAGATTCCCAGCACTGAACCATATATATACTTGGTCCTTATGATAAGACACATTTAGGGACAACAGTTTGGGCTTTCCTGGGATCAACAGGGCATGCCCCAACCCCTCAACTGTTAAAGAGGCCTTACAGATCCCCACTGCTAAACCATATATATTTATTTTGGTTGCTATGGCAACTTAGGGTTTCCATTGACTTTTAATGGGGAAAATTGAAAAATGGCACTAACTGCCAAGCCTTTGCAAATATTTAGACAGTTTTTTATAGAAATGTTCCTTGCGTAAACTTCTTTCAGCCATATGCTTTTATGCCAACCTGAGGGTCCCCCAGGTTGTGCCCCACCCTCTTCATTTCAGAAAAGGCCATATATCTTGCAAACCATTCAGATTCCCACCCCCAAACCATATATATTCTTGTTTCTTGTGATAAGACGCATTCAGTGACACCAACCTGTGGGTCCCCCAGGTTGTGCCGGGGCCATGACCCATCCTCTTCATTTAAGAAAAGGCCATATATCTTGTAAACCATTCAGATCCCCACCCTCAAACCATATATATTCTTGTTACTTCTAATAAGACGCATTCAGTGACACAAACCTGTGGGTCCCCCAGGTTGTGCCGGGGCCATGCCCCACCCCCTTCATTTCAGAAAAGGCCATATATCTTGCTAACCATTCAAATCCCCACCCCAAAACCATACATATTCTTGTTCCTTGTGATAAGACGCATTCAGTGACACTAACCTGTGGATCCCTTGGGTGTGCTGGGGCCATGCCCCACCCCCTCCATTTCAAAAATGGCACAATATCTCAGAAACTGTTAACATCCCCACCCCTAAACGATATATATTCTTGTTCCTTGTGGTAAGACGCATTCAGTGGCACCAACTTGTGGGTCCCTTAGGTGTGTTTTGGCCATGCCCCACCCCCTCCATTTCAAAAATGGCCCAATATCTCAGACACCGTTCAGATCCCAACCCCTAAATGATATATATTCTTGTTCCTTATGATAAGACACATTGAATGGTACCAACCTATAGGTCCCTCAGGTGTGCTTGGGCCATGCCCCACCCCTCCACTGAGAGACTGTTCAGAACTCCACCCCTTAAACATATATTCATGTTCCTTATGATGAGACTCATTCAGTGACCCCAACACTGGGCCCCCGGGGTCATGTCCCGGGTCATGCCCCACCCCTCCTCGTCATAAAAAGCTGTATATCACAGAAACCGTTTAGATCCCTACCCCTTGACCATATATTTTCTTGTTCCTTATGGTAAGTCCCAGTCAGTCACACCAACCCTGGGGTCTTTTTTATGGGGCAGGTGTACCCCACCACTTCATTAAATGCCATATATCATAGAGCCATTCAGATCACCATCCCACAATCATATATATTCTTGTTCCTTATGATTAGACACATTCTGGCACACCAACTTTTGGGGTTCAAAGGGGCTGTTCTTCACCCCTTTATTTCATAAAATAGCCTTGTCACTCACAAACCGTTTTGATACCCACCCCTAAACCATATACATTCTTGGTCCTTATGATAAGAAACCTTCATTAAATACATGGCTGCCAGGGGCTAGGCAAGATTTTCAGCCTTGATCTTTGGTTCAGTATAGTGTGTCTCATTTCCAACCCCACCCATTGGGCCTTTAAGAAATAGATGGGTTGCATGATGCTTCCAAGCGGAGCTAAAATCAACCACAGATGAGTACTGGTAAACAGCTTAGAGAATCTAAGTCTGCCCATGAAAAGCGGTGCAAGTTGGACCATCCGTGTTGGATTCATTGACAAGGCTTGAGATAACATTTCACCTCAGTGTTGAGTAAAAGTCCCACAAAATTGGAAGCAATGTCTTCAAATTGACCTTTAGAGTGTTGACAGGAATCAAACAAATTGTGTCTCATTTCAGATTAAGACAGAAGATGATGAACAGAAGACCATTTTTTCAGTCTGAAATGGAAGAAGAAATAATGCTGACTGAATATGAACATTAGAAAGTCTAGAAACCAAGAATCAAACCCAGCACCCCTGGTTTATCAGGCTAGTCGAAGCTTAACCACAAAACCACAGAGGCTTCTATATGAACACCAGAACCACGTCAAAAAATGTCGTACCCGAGTGAAATCCACATTAACCCTAAAATATCTCTTCCATTTTTTTTTATATCAACTAATTCACTGAAGCTTCAAAAGTTAAGATTTGTAACAAATATCTATAATTGGATGCACAGTTAAGAGTATCTGAATTGCAATACTTATTTTATCAACAATTTAGTACATGTTTTCTTATAACAGACCATGAAGTGTCTTCATGGAAGAGATATTTATATATTACCAGGTAATATGCCATGGGTGAAGATTAGCATTTTCTGTATGTTTTTAAAATAAGAACTTTGAAAACCTGTTTTAATAATGATAAATTCAAAATGATCATCTGACATGATGACATTATTTGCTAGAGTATTTACCAAATAAGCTAGCAAAATGAATTTATTCATTTATACATTTATAATGGCTAAATAGTTGTAGCAGTCTGTCTTCACCTATTTGGTAAATGGGTCTCTTTCTGGGATGTAACCGCCTTCTTGATCACTATGGAAAGTATTTTATGTACAGATTCATTTATTTCTTTAATTTGTTAACAATGTGAATTAGATATTTAGGGTGCTCAAATCAATAAAAAATATCTCTGAAAATAACCGAAAAAACACACCACAGTAGTGTGCCACTGATAGAAGCAGAAGACTAAGTAACATGAACGCAAACACAATACTAAATATTTTAATACCAACATATAATGCCAATTACCATACAAAAGATTGCAAAGGAAATCCACTTTGGAATGGTCAGCAATCCCTACTGGGAGCTTAAACCTGGAGTTAATGAGTATTCAAACTTCACCGCAATTCCAGCAAACTGACAAAAGAACTTGTCAGGAAAGCCTTTGTGATTTTTTTTGTCTTCAGTAAGCTTAATATTTTTCCTTAATCAGCAAATCTACAATTTAACATGTATTGGCTCTTTTCCTGATAAATTCTGGAACAGGATTGAAAACATTGAGAAAATATGAAGTTGCTCATGCTGTTCTCACTGTTTTCAGTATGGGTGTGCTGTAAAAGCATCAACTGTTCCATCATCAGGGAAAGAGTTAATACATATTGGCTGTGTATACTTCTATGTTTTTCTGTTTTAGGTAAAAAGTGTACAAGATTCAATTTGTTGGACGTTTATTTAACTTTACTTCAATTGTGTTTTTATATGAACTTTGTGTTTAATGATTGTGGAGTAGTGAAGACTTTAGGAGATCAATAATTGACATTTAGTAGAGGAGGTGGCTATTCCTTGCAAGTGATCGGAAATATCTTGTTGGACATCCTTGGTAATTGTTGTCTTTTTTGATCATAATTTCCTTTAATACATTTTTATTGCTAAATAAACATTTTTACAGAAACAATTAAAACTAGAAGCCTCAACTTTGGTCACGGCTGGTAGACTCGTAAGGGGTAGCCGGCCATTATGTACTCAAAATCCTCACGAGAACTCCCGGCTATGATTTACAAGGCTTAAAAATGTCAACAAATTGGTGAGTGTTCCCTATTGATGAATTTCAGTCACCTTTGTTAACATATTTTGAAAAATCGGGCAGCGTTATTCTCAACAACTTTTATTTCTGCATCAGAAAAGATAGGTTTGGATATGAAAAAGCAAGTTGTGGATTTTTAATTTAATTTCTGCTGGAGGAAGGATGTCATATATTTCGGTTTTTACTTGTTTTCTAGTGCAATTTTCAGCTACCGGGCTATGCAAAACTTAGCTATCATGTCAAATAAGACGTTATTTGAATTATTTCAATGTAGAAATGCATTAGCTGCAGAATTTTTGCAAGATTTGTTCCAGTTGCTGAATGAAGAAGCGAACTGTATTCAGACACCCATTAGCAGGCTTTTCCTGTGCCAGTAAGGTGTAATATTTTCGTAAGGGGTAATCAGCCTCGTAAGTCATAATCGGCAAAAATATTAAAGTCCCTGGGTTCAAACTGTGAAAGTTTTGCCTATGTATTTCAAGATGTCTAATTTGACATGATAGTAAAGTTTTGCATAGCCCCAGTAGCTGAAAATTGCACTAGATAACAGGTAAAAACAGAAATATCTGGCACCCTTCCTCCGGCAGAAATAAGTAAAAAAAAATGACCACTTGCCTTTTCATGGCCACACCCCTTTTTTCTGATGCAGAAATGAAATTGGTTGAGAATAGCATTGTCGGATTTTTCAAAATACGTTTACAAAGTTGACTAAAAATCATTAATCAGGAACACTCACCTATTTGTTGACATCTTTTAGGCCTCATAAGCCATGGCCTGAAGTTCACATAAGGATTTTGAGTGCATAGCCGCTGGTTGCCCGATAGTCTTGCAGCCGTGTTGGTGTTCTATGTAATTTTGATAACTTTATGTCTTAATGGACGTTTTTTCTTGCTTGATTTTGTTCTTTCATTTTTGTTTCTCCCCATATACTCCAATCTTAACGGCCCCCATCCATTCATGCAGCCTATCTATTTCTTCAAGCCCCAAGGGTGTCACACACCACTGATGAATGCATTATTTGATTATTTGCAATAAGTGAAATATTCTTTAAAAGACCATAAAACGGTAGAAAAGAAAATAAGCTTGCCCAGGCAAAGTTTGGATAGGTGAACTGACCTGCAAAAACATAACTAAAATAGTGTTGACTTGGCCATTAGACCCAAATACAAACAAACAACGGACTAGAAAAATAATCTATACTTTGATGTTTCCCTAAAGGGTTTCAATGATGCTATATAAGCTAGAAGCCTCAAATTTTGTTTACAGTGCAATGATAAGGAATTGTGCAACATGCAAGAGACATTTGGTTTCAGAATGAATCAAAGTACTGAGAGTACTGGTGGATCGATCGTCATGAACTGAGAATCGGACTGTTCGTTTAAGTAGGCACAGTAGATCTGATCAGAAACCTCGTTGAGTGGCGTCTGATTATGAAAATTCTGTTTGCCAATGGCCATGTGCATGAGCACAGTCCACCTGCCCCCGCCCATCGGGATGGACCGCTTGATGCTTCCACGCCGAGCTGAAATGGACCGCACACAGGTACTGGTAAACCGCTTAGAGGATCTAAGCCTGCCCAGGCAAAATGGTGCAAGTCCATGTCACAAGCCTATTTGGTTTCATTGCCGGCTGAGCAGACGGCCTCTGATCGTTTGCAAAATTCAGCATACGTAGCCTGCCAAGATACAAAAGATAGCTCTGACCTGCATAAAAATAATGCAAGAAAGATCGAGGTATTGTCATAGCTCCTTCATCTGCGTCATCGTCGTCTGCGTCATGCAAAAACTGACAATTTTAAATATCTCCACCATTACTTCATGTATTGCCTTCAAACTCACACCACTTCTTCATAATGACAACCCGCATTACTGTGACAAGTTTCAAGGTCATGACCTCAAGGTCAAGGTCACTTTGGCTATTTTTAGAAAAACTTTATCGCTCTAGCACCTACATTTTTCAAGGGATTTTAATATAACTTCACAATAATGTTGCTTATGATAATATCTCGAGCGACTTTATCTTTCAAGGTCATGGCCTCAAGGTCAAGGTCACTGTGGCTATTTTTAGAAAAACTTTGTCATAGCTCTAGCGCCTACATTTTTCAATGGCTTTTAATATAACTACACACAAATATTGCTTATGATAATATCGCGAGCGAGTTTGACTTTCAAGGTCATGGCCTCAAGGTCAAGGTCACTGTGGCTATTTTTAGAAAAACTTTATTATCGCTCTAGCGCCTACATTTTTTAAACGGATTTTAATATAACTTCACACAAATGTTGCTTATGATATCTCGAGCGGGTCATGGCCTCAAGGTCAAGGTCACTGTGGCTATTTTTGGAAAAACTTTGTTATCGCTCTAGCGCCTACATTTTTCAACAGATTTTAATATAACTTCACACAAATGTTGCTTATGATAATATCTCGAGGGGGTCATGGCCTCAAGGTCAAGGTCACTGTGGCTATTTTTAGAAAAACTTCATTATCACTCTAGCGCCTACATTTTTCAAAGGATTTTAATATAACTTCACACAAATGTTGATTATGATAAAATATCTCGAGCAGGTTATAGCCAAGGTCACTGTGGCTATTTTTAGAAAAACTTTGTTATCACTCTAGCGCCTACATTTTTCAACGGATTTTAATATAACTTCACACAAATGTTGCCTATGATAATATCTCCAGCTAGTTTTACTTTCAAGGTCATGACTTCAAGGTCAAGGTCACTATGGCTATTTATAGAAAAACTTTGTTATTGCTGTAGCGCCTATATTTTTCAACAGAGATTTAATATAACTTCTTCATACTGACAAGCAGAGTACAGCTAAGCGTTGGCACCCGCATGCAGTGCTCTTGTTCTACTTCTATTAATAACCATAATGTGAGTCAGTGCGTGACAAAACATACAAGAAAGCTTGAGTGACCAGCGAAGACTCAGATCAGCCTGCTCATCAGCTCATTCTGATCAGTCTTCGCTTGTCACATGTACCTACTACATGCTATGGTTTATGCAAAGAGACATAAGCAAAAGGTCTTGTCACAGAGGATGGGTGTGCTGGCTGATTTAAGTCTACTGGTTGCATCGGTCATGGTTTTGTCATGCGCCTGCTCATATTGGTTTTCCGGATTCAGTGACGGTCACATGGACAATCGCAACTTTCCAGATTTTGCCATTTTACTAAATCTGGATCGACCATAAACGCTTTATCCAATAAAAAGTAAAGATTATGCAAATGGGAAGAATTAAATATCAATACAGTTTGAGTATCTCAGATAGGTGATGGTAAGTTTTACATCGAACCAACAGTTAAGGTCATATGGAGCAAGACCTCAGTTTAAAGACTCATCAGAAAGTCTGGAGAAGCCTGGGGTCGAACCTATGATCCCTGATTTATGAGGCGAGTAGCTTATCCAATAGACAATCAAGGCTCTTGAATTCGGAGATAAAGTGTTAAGGTATGCAGACATGCAATAAATGTTTACCTCGTTAGAAAAGCAGAACTCTGATTGCCATTGCACATACAAACATCCTAATCAACCTGTTTGTCCTTGTACTATGCAGTTTCGCACATTTTGTTTTATGTATTTACAGGTAAGAGATGCCTAGAAAAAAGTGTTGGAAGAAGGAGAGGCTAAGAAGGGGAATAAAAGTGCCATGTCCAGAAATGAATGTAAATATGACAACGTACTTGACAGGACTGAGGAGCTGGCCTCGTTAAAAACAGAAAACCGTGACATACATGTACGACAAGTTAACAAACTTGTCGGCTCAAAATCTGCTAAAAATTTGCCAAATAACCTGCCAAATAACCTGCCAAATAATTGTGTTACTTCATCATCCACAGAAACTAGAAGTGAAGCATATGGTGAAGTTATTGCATCAATATTGCCTGAAAATACAGCAAGTTTTACTGCATTTTCTGTGACATTGTCTGAATCTGATTCAGCTTTTGCTCAGAGTCATCAAACTTTAAATGAACAGAAAAATACTGAAGACTTTTCTAGCCAAACTGATAGTGCTTTGTCTACTTTTGAGAAAGAGTTTGACATAACAAGTGTTGCTTCGAATAAGAACACTGATATTAGTAGATCTTCTTGTCAGTCTTGGAATTCACGTGAAATGGTATTTGGTTCTTTTCACCAAAATGATGGAAGATTTTCACCTGGATCTAGAGGATTTCAATGTACAGCTAATGCACTTAGTATGTTGGCCCACACAGTTACCACTGAAACATACTGTACCTCTTTATTAGATAAAATCCTTTGTGATGGTGATGACTTATATTGTTCAATTATAAATAAGTTGAAATCTGAAGAAAAGTATGTGCAACCTTTATTGAGCTTAGAAGAAGTACCAGATACCTTCAACATTGCAGGTAGTCATTTTATTGTCATAAAGCAGCCTATAATAAGTGGTATTCTTGTTGAAGCTGGAATTGTCACTGGCCTTTCTACACTTCATTCTGCTTTAGAGAATGCTTTCATTGATAACACAGCTGGTCTTTTAACTACTGGTGCCATTTGTTCAGCTTTAGCAAAAAAAGGAGAAGTTTTCTATTTCTTTGATTCACATTCACATGGAAAAAATGGGTTATCGACATGTGATGGAACATCAGTGATAATATCTTTCACATCACTGGAAGATGTTGTAGCCTTTCTGTATGCATTTTATGATAGCTTATCAATTGACTTTAATGCACAGTTTGACTTTTTACCTGTTACAGTAAAATTGAATCTTAAGGCACATACTGCAGAGAATCTTTCAGAAAGTCTTCTTGTTTCTTATTTTAAGGATCAAAATGCAAGACAGCAAGCATTGCAACAAAAAAAATCATACAAAGCTAGTAGTCTAACTGCTTCTCAGAAGGCCAGTAAAACCAAAACCCGCAAATTATACCACCAAATGTACAAGAGAAAACAGAGAATATCAGTTGCTTTCAAAGAAAAGGAAATTGCTCAGAAAAGAGACGCTAGACAGAAACCAGGTGTTTTAGCAAAGGAATATGCTCAAAAACGGGAGTATAGACAGAAACCAGGAGTTTTAGCTAAAGAACGTGCTCAAAAACAGGAGTTTAGAACTAAACCAGGTGTTTTAGCAAAGGAACGTGTTTGTAAACAGGAGAGTAGAACTAAACCAGGTGTTCTAGCAAAGGAACGTGCTCGTAAACAGGAGAGTAGAAATAAACCAGGTGTTTTAGCCAAAGAACGTGCTCAAATGCAAGATTATAGACAGAAACCAGGTGTTTTAGCAAAAGAACGTGCTCAGAAGCAGGTGTCTAGACAGAAACCGGGTGTTTTAGCAAAAGAACGTGCTCAAATGCAAGATTATAGACAAACCAGGTGTTTTAGCAAAAGAACGTGCTCAGAAGCAGGTGTCTAGACAGAAACCGGTTGTTTTAGCAAAAGAACGTGCTCAGAAGCAGGTGTCTAGACAGAAACCGGGTGTTTTAGCAAAAGAACGTGCTCAAATGCAAGATTATAGACAGAAACCAGGTGTTTTAGCAAAAGAACGTGCTCAGAAGCAGGTGTCTAGACAGAAACCGGGTGTTTTAGCAAAAGAACGTGCTCAGAAGCAGGTGTCTAGACAGAAACCGGGTGTTTTAGCAAAAGAACGTGCTCAGAAGCAGGTGTCTAGACAGAAACCGGGTGTTTTAGCAAAAGAATGTGCTCAGAAGCAGGAGTCTAGACAGAAGCCAGGTGTTCTAGCAAAGGAACGTGTCAAAAAGCAAGAGTATAGAAGAAATCCAATCATTAAAGAGGGTGAAAGGATAAAAAGACAACAGTCAAGGCAGGAAAAAAGAAAATTACAAGAAAATGAAAGCCATAAGTGCCGTAAAAGATGTAAGATTCTGGAAGAAAATCAATCAATGATAAATGCATTCGAGGTAAAGACAGGTAAACAGTATAAAAGTATAGAAGAAGCCATTGATCTTTTTCATAGAAATATTGCTGCAGGGCCCATATATGTTTGTACTTGTTGCCACCAAACTTGGTTTCAAAAGAGTGTTTCAGTATTAAAGAAAACGTGTTTATCAGCTACATTTAAACACAATTACTGCACAAAAATGATATCAGGCAATAATGAAGAATGGATTTGTCATACATGCTTATCAGCATTAAAGGATGGTAAAGTTCCTAAACTTTCCTTAGCAAATGGAATGAAATGGCCAGACAAACCACCTGAGTTAGATTTGTATCAGCTTGAAGAAAGGTTAATTGCATTACGCATTCCTTTCATGCAGATAAGAGAACTTCCACGTGGAGGTCAATACTCAATAAAGGGAAATGTTATCAATGTTCCAGTAGATATTCAACCAACTGTAAACTCACTTCCAAGGCCTATGGATGACACCTTTACTGTTGCTGTTCAGCTTAAGAAGAAATTATCATACAAAAAGGTAGACTTCAAGGAAAATGTAAGACCACTTAGAGTTTTAACAGCATTACATTGGCTTGTGAACAAGAGCGAACTGTATAAAAAATCAGACATTGTCATTGATGACAAATGGTTTCAAGAAGTTACTAATAGTGCAGAGGATACTGTTAGAGAGTTTTTAGAAGATTGCAATAGACAGTCAAAGGAAAATGAAAGAAACAATGATTTTGGGCTGAAACAAGATAATGATTCTGCATTAGATTCAGAAAGGGTCGCAGAAGGATATGATTCTGATGGTTTCAGTGAGATAGATAGTGGTGAAAATGTTGGGAATGTAGATACCTTGGTGGACGATGCTAATGTTGAAAGCAAATATGATCAGACCTTTACATTTGCACCAGGTGAAGGACAACATCCACTCAGCTTGTATCAGGATAAAGATGCTGAATTTTTATGCTTTCCAACTATTTACTGTGGTCAGAGAAGACTTGATAATGATAAAAGACAAACGCCAGTTCATTACAGTGATATTGTAAAATGGGAGTTGCGAAGTGTTGATAGAAGAGCAGCACAATCAGTCCAAAATATCTTCTTCAAACATAAGAAACTACAAATGAAACAAATAAGTGACAAAGTTAATTTAGCTCTGAGAAGATGCAAAAACAAAGGGAAGACAATTACTGCGGCTGAAGCTAGAGATCCAGCATGCATGGATAAGCTTGTAAAATTAGACGAAGGTTATTACATATTTCGTCAGCTTAGAAATTCTCCAGCCTATTTAGAAGCTAGAAAGAAAGATATATTTGCAATGATAAGACAGCTTTCCTTACCCACATGGTTTATGTCATTATCAGCTGCTGACACAAGGTGGAATGATCTCTTGAAGATTTTAGCGAAACTGAATGATGCGGTTGATTATTCTGATGAGGAAATCAAGGCTCTGACATGGCAAGAGAAAACAAAACTTGTTCAGAAAGACCCAGTTACATGTTCAAGATATTTTGATCACAGGGTACAGGAATTTATCAATACAGTGCTGAAAAATGAATATCAACCAGTTGGAAAAATTACTGATTTCTTCTATAGAGTCGAATTTCAACAGCGTGGTTCTCCTCATATCCATATGCTTGTTTGGATTGAGAATTCTCCTGTATTGGCAAAAAAATCTGATGAGGAAATAATTGAATTTGTAGATCAGTATCTAACTTGCAGCATTGAAGATGATGACATCGCTGATCTTGTAGATCTTCAAAGGCATAAACATTCAAAGTCTTGTAGAAAGAAAGGACATGCAATATGCAGATTCGGGTTTCCATTGCCTCCTCTTCCAAGAACAATGCTGTTACATCCACTGGATGAAGACGTAGATAATTACAAAAGAAAATACTCAAACCTTCAGAAGACCATGAATGAGTATAAAGATAACTCTGAAATACTTTTTGATGAATTTTTGGAGAAAATTGTCAAAATGGACTTTGAAGATTATATAAAATGTATCAGAAGTTCTTTAAACACTGCTAAAATGTTCTTGAAGCGCAAGCCAAATGAAATGAGAGTTAATTTATTTAACAAGCAAATACTCCTTGGTTGGAAGGCAAATCTTGACATTCAGATCATCCTTGAACCTTATGGTTGTGCAACATACGTGGTTGGTTATATCAGTAAATCTCAGAGAGGTATGAGCGCACAGCTTGAAGCAGCAGCAAAGGAAGCTAGAAAAGGTAACTCTGATTTGAAGAAATAAGTCAGACATATTGGAAATGTCTTTTCCAACTGTGTTGAAGTGAGTGCACAAGAAGCTGTATACCTGACTTTGCAGATTCCTTTAACAAAAGCTACAAGGGATGTTGTTTTCATCAATACATCTACTGCAGAAGAAAGAGTGTTTTTGCTTAAACCTAAATCTATTCTAGATGAATTACCCCCTGAATCAACTGACATAGAATCAGATAATATGATTCAAAGATATTCTAAAAGGCCTAGGCAGCTTCAGCAGTTCTGTCTAGCCGATTATGTTTCTAAAGTTGACATCATATATCCTAAAGGAAATAGTTTGACAGAGAAAACTAAAGACAAAAATGAAGATGATGCTTCGGCAAGTGATTCTAGTGATGACTGTGAAGCTGATGATGAGGTTGATAAATTTGAAAGTTGTGCTTCAAACATGTTATGCATGACCAAAAATGGTACCAGGTATAAACTCAGAGCAACACCCAAGATAATACGCTATGTAAGATACAATAAAAAGAAAGATCCAGAGAATTATTACAGAGAAAGACTTATGCTTTTTATGCCCTGGAGGAATGAAGCAAAAGACTTGATTAGTTCATTTGACACTTTTAAAGCACATTACATTACATTGAAAGCTACCATAGAACCTAAACAAAATGAGTATGAGCATCATGTAGAAGAGCTTGAAATCGCAAGGCAAATGGCAGAAGCAGATGAAGATGCATATGATAAAATAGCTCCAAATACAGAACAAGAAAATAGGGAAGCTGAAGAGGAAGGTGAAAGAGAAGCAGAGCCTTTCATATACTTCAATCCAGACAGGATAGTAGAACATAGACAGTATGATATTGGTATAGAGATACAGGCCACTTGTTCAGTACCATCTGTTGAAACTAACAGTGTTATACTGCCAGAAGATCAATATTTACTTTTACTCAGAAGTTTGAATTTAAAGCAACGGGAATTCTTCAATCATGTTATCTTTTGGCTGAAATACAAAGAAGAGCCACTATATACCTTTTTGTCAGGTGGAGCAGGTGTTGGCAAATCAGTTCTTATTAAAGCTCTTTATCAAAGTTTGTACAGAATCTTGAATCTTAGAGAGGGAGAAAATCCTGATGACATCAGAATCCTTCTTTGTGCTTATACAGGAAAAGCAGCTTACAATATCAATGGTGTAACAATTGCTTCAGCTTTTTTGAAAAAGTTTAAACAAGTGAATGAACTTTTGTCAGCTGATGAATTAAACACATTCAGAGTTAAATACAGGCATTTGAAATTGATCATTATAGATGAAATATCTATGGTAGGAACAAGCACACTAAGCTTCTTAGACACACGCTTGCAACAATTGACAGGAACAAAAACAACATTTGGTGGAATAAGCATTATTGCTGTTGGTGATCTGTATCAACTGATGCCTGTTTGTGACAAATGGATATTCAGTGATCCATCAAAGGGTGCTTCAGCACTAGCTCCTTATTTATGGAAAGATCATTTCAGAATGTATGAACTTGTTGATATCATGAGACAGAAAGATGATATTCACTTTGCACAGTTGCTGAATCGTCTGAGGCAAAATGAGCTGACCGAAGATGACAGAATTGAGCTAAGGAGGCACACTGTTGATCCTGAAGTAGATGCTTATCCAAAACAGGCTCCTCATTTATTTACCGAAAACAAGTTTGTGGCTAGACACAATGATAGTGTTTTGAGCAGATTATCAGAGGAAAAAATCATTATTCCTTGTCATGATACAGTTGTTGCTGCTAACATCTCAGCACAAAAAAGCAAAACTCTAATTGAGTCACTTCCAGAAGATTCTAACAAAACAGCAAATTTAGAAAAACATTTGAAAATAGCAGTTGGAATGGTTTATGATATAACAGTAAATATCAATGTAGAGGATGGTTTGACAAATGGATCCACATGTGTTGCAAAATACATTGAACGTAAAATGGAAGGAACTGATCGACCAAGTATAATTTGGGTTTTGTTTGATGATCCTAGCATTGGCAGTTTGACACGTGAGAAATCTTTTAATAGGGGTTTGTACAGTTCAAACATTCATAAGGCCTGGACACCAATATTTGACATAGAACGATCATTCATATACAATTTTAAAACTTATCAGAGAATTCAGTTTCCTTTGAAACCTTCAGCTGGAAAAACAGTCCATAAAGCCCAAGGGTCTACAGTTGATGAAATCGTTGTGGACTTGTCTCAATCAAGAGTTAGGAAACAACCACATATTCACTATGTTGCTTTAAGCAGAGTAAGAAAACTGGAAAATTTGTTCATTTTGAATCTTAATGAAGAAGCTTTGGCTGTTGATGAAAAGGTCAAAGTAGAGATGCAGCGGTTGCAAACAGAAGGTCTTCTTGAACTCTGTTATACTCCACTCTACAAAGTTAATCCTGGTAAAATAAAGGTTCTGTTTAACAATGCAAGGTCCTTGCACAAGCATTTTCATGAAATTGAGCATGAACCAAATGTGTTATCAGCTGATGTTGTTGGCTTTGCAGAAACTAGGCTATGCTCAAGAGATGAGAATATTCAGTTTAATCTCAATAGGTTCAGGCTGATAAGGCTAGATGAAACACAACAATATACTGCCAATAGACCTTATCATGGACTTGCTTTATATGTAAGAGAATGTCTAGAAATTCAGAAGATAGACAAATTCCAGTCTAGTGCATGTGAATTCATGCTGGCTACTTTAAAGAAAGGTTACAAGTGTTCTTTTCAAGTTGTGGTTTTCTACAAGTATCCCAAAAGCTCGCAAACTGCTCTGAAAAATAATATGTTATGCCATTTGATGCCATTGATAGATTTGAATGCCAAATTAGTTATTCTTGGAGATTTCAACTTGGATGCAAATATGACCGCTTTGACTTTTGTAGATTTTATGCATACACAGTTAGGATGCGAACAGCTCATCAGCAAACCTACTACTGATTCTGGGTCATTGCTAGATCTGTTGTTTGCAAATTGCCCATGTTCTAGTGATGTTATTGAAGCTTACTGGACTGATCATAAGCTGATCTATGGTGCTTTTGAGACATAAATTTGAACACAAACCAGAAATATGCCTGTAGTTATATCAGAAAAATGCCAGGAGTTAAAAAAAATATGTCAGGAGCTTACAAGAAGTGTGCTAGGAGTTTAAAAGAAATATGCCAGGAGTTTACATTGTACCAGGAGTTTTCTAGAAACATGTCAGGAGATTACAAGAAATATGTCAGGAGTTAACAAGAATTGTACCAGTAGTGAACAAGAAATGTGCCAAAAGTTTACTGAAAATACGCAAGTTTGTGAGGAGGTTACAAGAAATATGCCAGGAGTTTACAAGAAATGTACCAGGAGTTTGTCAGAAATATGCCAGGAGTTTACAAGAAATGTGCCAGTAGATTACAAGAAATATGCCAGGAGGTTACAAGAAATATGTCATGAGGTTTCAAGAATTTTACCAGGAGTTTTCAAGAAATGTGCCAGAAATTTACTAAAAATATGCTTGGAAGTTTGCCAGAAATGTGCTAGGAGTTACAAGAAGTGTGCAAGGAGCTTACAAGAAATATGCCAAGAGATTACAAGAAAAGTGCCAGGAGATTACAAGTAATATGGCAGGAGGTAACAAGAATTTTGTCGGGCGTTTACAAGAAATGTGCCAGGAATTTACTTAAAAAATTGCCAGGAATTGCCAGAAATGTGCCAGGGGTTTACAAGAAGTGTGCGAGGAGTTTATAAGGAATATGCCAGGAGTTTGCAAGAAATGTACCAGGAGCTTATTAGAAATATGCCAGGTGTTTACAAGAAGTATGTCAGGAGGTTACAAGAATTGTGCCAGAAGTTCACTGAAAATATGCTAAAAAGGTTGCCAGAAATGTGCCAGTAGTTTTATCCAAAAGCTGTAGGAGTTGATGGCCTTATCTATCAAAGAGCAAGACAGAAATGTTTCAGACTGGTAGATATGTCAATGGATGGAAAACAGAGGGGAAAAATGATCAAGGAAAAGACAAACGGCATAACATAGGAAAAATATACAACATTATATGGAATAGAATACAAAATATATATAGCATTTTATTTAATTTTGTTCACTTCAAAGTGTGTATCAGCACTGCAAAATACTTAGTTGTTGCCAAACAAATGATAATACTGCTTACCAGTAAATTGAAGTTTTATAAACTTATATGGCAAGAGCTACTCCAGGGTGGAGTCGATAGCCATGAATGTGCGCACAAAATTGCACTTTTGCTAAAAACATATATATCTTGGCAAGGTCTGAGTCAGACAAGCTTCCCTGTCTGGCAACAAGTTTTGATAATTTGATGCTGGAGAGGCTGTGTGAGGGGAAGAGTCATGTTCTTACGCTACCTGGGCCCCTAACATTTTGGCTTGCAAGAGGTAAAAGAGGTAAGGGTCTGTTTTTGTTTTTTTTTGTTGTTGTTTTTGGTTTTGGTTTTACAGCCCTTTCAAGATTTTTTCACTAATATCGAGCATATCATTAATCAAAGGTGGGTTAAAACCAGAGTACCTGGACTTGAACTACAGCAGTGAGAGACCTTTTTTTTTTTTTTTTTGGTCGGCGCCTCCTCCCCTATCCGACCCCATTTTTTTTTACATACCGTGTAATTTATGTACATTATATTCCGTCTCCGTCACTCAGTGCGTATGTATGTATGTATGTATGTATGTATGTATGTATGTATGTATGTATGTGGCAGTGAGGGACCTTATGATTAAGAGTCAGCACTCTTATCCACTAGGCCACGAAGGCCCATCGGTACAGCTCTTTGACTAATCCTTGCATAAAGTGCATTTGTGCACAAGGTTCTAAAGCCATTGTGATCACCCTGCGTTCATCGAACATGTGTCATGCATCATTAACATTTACCTTGTAAGCCCTCTAAAGGTGACAGCTTTACCTCAACCTTTATGTAGTTTTACAAGCAGTGGCACCTTTGCTTTGTGTCCTAAGAAGATACCTGGGTGATTGTGCCCGAATTTCATTTGTAGCATCCATTGGCTTTGGACTGCCATGATTTAATAAAGTATATGGCTGCCAGTGGGCTGTGTCCATCAGCTCTGGTGAGCATAGTGGCCCATGGGCCTCTTGTTTGTTAAAGAGCTCATCAAGAAGAACTTGTTTACATATACTGACCGGAAATAGAAACTATACACTTTTAAATTGTCTTGCCTGACAAAACAAGTGGATAATTCAGTTAAAAATTACTGATTAAGGACTTTACTAACTATCGACATGAATCCTGTAACAATTTAAAGAAAATCTGGTGTTCAAAATAAAAGTTTTTGGGAAAAATGTAAAAAAGTGCATTTTTCACAAAATCTGTTCGTAATTGAATTTTGACTTCAACATTTTTTGCGTATAGGTAACAAGTAAAAAGCAAGGAATAAAAAAATAACATAACATCTAAAAATTATCGAGAAACAAACATTGTATTGAAATCTCAAAAACTGCTTTTTTTAGCGAAATTTTCAAAATAATGTTTCAACCCAAAAATCGACCCGAAAGTGCCTTCAGTCGTTTTAGCATTCTCAGCTGTGTCTTAAATATTGATAAAAACAAAAACCGCAATCAGAAATGCCATACTTTTCGCTCACTTCCGGTGGTTTGGTCCAATATTTAAACGTCGATAACATTTCAACCATTGTGAAAATTTTCATTTTGTAAACAATATTCCCCACGTTAGATGATGCGTAATAACTGGCAAAAATGGGAATCACATTCGCGACACAAAAAGTTTGACCCAATGGAAACTTGAACAGCATAATTTTGACCCTTGCTTTGAGCCTGTGGCTCTACCCGTTAAATCGTAGCTATCATTAAACATTTTATTCGATAAATCAGATATGCCACTGATGATAATTTATATAATTGGAATTCAAATTTCATTAAAATGTTTCGCCAGTGACAACTTAAAAATGAGTGTATAGTTTCTATTTCCGGTGAGTATATGTTTCAGAACATCTAGCACTCAATGGCAGATGGCCTGTTCTTGGGATTATAATCCAAAGAAGTACCAATTAAGTCTTGAAGGGGACCAGTTAACATATGCTTTGCATCCTGAAATCCACTTGGTAAGGAATGTTTCTTCATTTCATCTTTTATTGTCTCAACGTCACTGAATCCCCATATCTGAGTTTCGGAAAAAAATTCAAACAAGGCACACGCTTAGCTCCACACATCAGAACTTTTGTCCCCAATCCTTTTCTCCAGTAGTATTTCTGGAGCTTGATATGTTGGTTGTTTTGCACCTGCTCCTGCAGTTGTGACTATACTATTGATATTTTCAATTTTACTAACCCCTAGATCACAGACTTTATCTGTGAGTGAGTTTTGATCTATGATAATGTTTTCTGGCTTTATATCCCTGTGAATGATAGGGGGCTCCATATTGTGCAGATAGGCCATTGCACAAACAACTTGCAATGAAACATCTTTTTTTATCAACCTTTTTTAGGAACTCTTCAAACTGAGAACCAAAGATTACTTCTTCTTAGTTCGGCCCATTCACAATTTCGGAAACCAGATGAATGTTATCTGCTTCTGTACAGTAGGTCATTAATTGACCAATATTTGGGTGTCTAACCCTGGAATGCACAATAAGTTCCCGATCGATTACTGTTTTAACTGTTTTCATTCTCCTGACACGCACAGTTTTAATTGCAACCTTAGCACCTAACCATTCACCTTTAAAGACAGTGCCAAATTCACCCTTTCCGATTTGTTCTCCAAAACTTAGGTCTTTGAAATTGCATTGAGGAACAAAACTGTGTTCTTCAACACTTTTCTGTGATTCGTTGTCACACATCTGTCTGTTTTTCATTAAGTTTGTTGCTCCCGTACTTGAGGTTGTTGTAACAGGGGTTGCTGTTGCTCCCGTACTTGAGCTTGTTTTAACAGGGGTTGCTGTTGCTCCCGTACTTGAGGTTGTTGTAACAGGGGTTGCTGTTGCTCCCGTACTTGAGCTTGTTTTAACAGGGGTTGCTGTTGCTCCCATACTGGAGGCTGTTGTAACAGGGTTGCTGGTGCTCCCGTACTGGAGGCTGTTGTAACAGGGGTTGCTATTGCTCCCGTACTAAAGTTGGTTGAGATGTTGACTGCGTCTGCAACTGACACGGAAAGTGTCCCATCTTTCTTAATTATGTTTACTGGCTCTGAACTGAATAGGTACTGGTAATGAGAATGCCACCGGTGTAAGAACCTTCCTCTTTCCGGTCTTTAATAAGATCTAAATTAGATTACGGGTCTGTTGTTTATGGTTCTGCCAGAAAGTCCTATTTAAAATCCTTGGATACTATCCATCACCAAGGCCTTCGTCTGGCTATGGGAGCCTTCCGTACTTCCGTATTAAGCCTTTATGTAGAAGCAGGTGAACCATCTTTAACTTCGCGTAGAGAGAAACTTTCTCTTCAGTATGCTATTAGACTTGCTGCAAATCCATCTAACCCGGCATCCAAAATTTCATTTCCACCTCAATTTGTAGATAAGTATAAAACAAAACCCACAGCAATCAAACCTTTTGGATTACGTATTTTACCACTGCTAGAAAATTCAGGCATCGACCTTAAAAATATTCAAAAACATGAAACGGCCGAAGTTCCATCTTGGTGTATTAAAAAACCTTCTATTCTGTTCGACTTACATGATGGCAAAAAATCCGAATCAAATCCAATACTTCTCAAACAAAACTTTCAGGTACTGCAGTCACGTTACAATGATTACCAGCAAGTCTATACTGATGGTTCCAAAGAAGGAGATAAAGTTTGTTGTGCGTATGTTTCTAAAGATACGCACAAAATCATGCGCCTTCCAGATGGTTCATCTATTTTTACAGCTGAAGCCAAAGCAATAGACCTAGCTTTAGATTTTATCAGTTCTTCAACAATTCAAAAAGCAATTATATTTTCGGATTCACTTTCTGTGCTTAAGGCTTTAGACCATTCGTTATCTAAAAATCCTCAAATTCAAAAATTGATCGAAAAACATCATGAAATTTCTAAAACACACCAAATCTTGTTTTGTTGGCTTCCGAGCCATATTGGCATTGTCGGCAATGAATATGCTGACAAGAAAGCAAAGGAATCGCTCAATCTTGATCCATCTGTTTTTAAAATTCCTTTTAATAATTTTAAACCATTTATCAACAGATACATCTTGTCGGAATGGCAAGGCGAATGGGACCGTGCAATAAATAACAAACTCCATGCCATTAAACCTGTCGTTAGTACAAAATGCTCTCCTCCACAGTTTTCCAGAAAAGAGGACGTAGTATTAACACGACTGCGCATCGGCCATACTAGAGTTACTCATTCTTATATTTTTAATGGTGATGATCAGCCTTCTTGTGTAGGTTGTGATCAGCCATTCACTGTGAAACATATCTTAATTGACTGTGTTGACTTTTCGCCCTCACGTATTTTATATTTCAAAGCTGGCACTTTGCAAAAACTGTTTCGAGATGTACCTGTTGATAACATTATTTTATTCTTAAAAGAAATTGGTCTTTTTCATAAGTTTTAACTGTTTCAGATTTTTATACATTATCATTCTGACTTGTTACTTGTAATATCGTCATAATTATTCATGTCGTTTAATCATCAAGAGGGTTGACGCGTCGTTAAACACGAAATCATCATCAACCTTCCTCTTTCACATTTAACAAACAATGGTCAAGACCAGAATCTATTGTGACTCCATCTTTTATAAAAAACAAAAAAAAACGGATGACCAGACTCATGTAAGCTAGTTACAAGACCAATAACAAATGTTGAGCCCAGAATCTATTGTGACTCCAGCTTTTATAAAAAAAAAAAAACGGATGACCAGACTCATGTAAGCTAGTTACAAGACCAATAACAAATGTTGAGCCATCAGACTCATACCCATTTATTTCATCGGGTCCATGCAGTATGATTTGTCCGTCTGGTATGGTTTGCCACTGTGGAAAATGAACAATATTGTTAGTAAAGTCTTTTTCCAAGTAGACTTTGTCATTTTTTTAACTGATGCTACATAATAGCCATTATTGAAAGGATTGAAGTTTTCATCTTCTTGTATGTCTGGATCTGGAGAAATTTCCTGACAATGTGTGGTTGAGTAGCAATTAATTCTTGTTTGTATTTCATTAAATGAATCGTCATTGTTTACTTTTGAACACTTTATATAAATTGTCCCATCTCTTACAGAAATGGTAGTAGATGTATCAACATTTGGGGTATTAACTGCTATTCCCATTATCCCAGCCAAACTATCTGACACTGAAGCGAGAGCATCACGTGAACAAGTCCGTAAAATGAACACCCCCTATACCCCACTTTATATAGAGAAAACTGGGGTTTACGGGGGTATACATTATTTTTCTTATTTTTGCTCCAAGACATAGGTTGTGGGTACTCGTTAGAACCGCCTCAATGAGGCGGTTCTAACGAGCACCCACAATCTATACTTTCAGTAATTATAAGAAAAATATCACGGATTTTCATCAGAAAAATGGCCATTTTGGAGATGTGAAAAAACTGCACTATGTCGCACGGGTGTGTTACCGAAATGGAACCTTGGGTTTTCTCAGCCACACTATATGAAACTGAAGCAACAGCATCTTGAGTTATCTTTCATGTTAGCAAATATAAATGACACTTGGAAGAATAAATACCAAATGATTTCAGATATTCCTGAAAGGAACACATACTTCCATCTCTGTCAAGGAACACGCTGATTTCTTGGCCCTCAAAATTTCCCAAAGTACAGATCATTTCATCTATACTTCCTACACTACTTGTGCCATTTGGGAAAAACAAGCTTATGCCCAACTGGATCAAAGATTGTACAGTTTGTGGAATTTCAGATTCATATTCAATAGTTCTCACACTACCTCCATTTTCCAATTTCTTTACTTGTTTGGGTTTCTTGTTCAAGCCTTCAGCATGTTTCCACCCAATATGCAATTTATATGACGGTCTTGTTCTTTTCTTAGGGACTGCATTTGAAGAGCTCTGAAAAAAAACTATCAGTTGTAAGAACAGAAAACAAAAGAACTATGAGGTCCTTAACGATCCCCTGAGACCTGTGAATTATTTGGTCCCTTTTTCCTCATTTAAGTGACTATGATCTTTGACACTGATAAATAGGTCAATGTCAACCTGGAGTCCTCAGGTATAAAATATTGTAGTACTCAGTCACCAGAAGCTGCACATAAAATTTAAAACAAGAGGGCCAATATGGCCCTGAATCGCTCACCTGATTTCAAGATGCCACATAGATTCTGACAGTTCTGGCGACCATCTTGTTCATAAGAGTATGCAGAATAATTTTAGCTATTTCTGTACATGGTCACCTAAGCAACATTCCTAAGAAGTTTGAATCAAATTGGCCCGAGGCTTTAGGAGGAGTTGGCATTTAAAGCAAATTGTTGACCTTTTTCTATTTTTAGCTCTGGTGCCCATTTTGTTCATCTGAGCCAATCAATTTTAGCTATGTTTCGTAGAGGGTCACCTAAGCAAAATTCCTATGAAGTTTGATTGAAATTGGTCAAAGGATTTTGTAAAGCAAATTGTTGACATTTTCTACCTTAGCTCTGGCGGCCATCTTGTTCATCTGAGTGGAATGATTTTAGCTATTTTGGTAGAGGGTTATCTAAGCAATATATGTCTATGTAAAAACATGTGAGCCCCTGAGTGGGGCCTTTTTGGCCCCAGGGCTATAATTTAAACAATCTTGGTAGAGGTCTACCAGATGAAGCTTCATACCAAATATCAAAGAACTGGGCCTTGTGGTTTCAGAGAAGAAGATTGTTGAAGGTTTTTCCCATGTAAGTCTAAATAAAACATGGGGGCGCCGGGGGCGGGGCCATTCATTGCCCCATGACTATTTTTTAACAATCTTGGAAGAGGTCTACTAGATAAAGTTTAAAATCAAACATCAAAGACCTAGGCTTTTTGGTTTCAGACAAGAAGGTTTCCCCTTTAAAAGTCTATTTAAAACATGTGGGCCCCTCAGCGGGGCCATTCTTGGCCCCAGGGATATAATTTGGACAATCTAGGTAGAGGTATACCAGATGAAGCTTCATACCAAATATCAAAGACCTGGGTCTTGTAGTTTCAGAGAAGAAGATTTTTAAAGGTTTTCCCTAAACAAGTCTATGCGAAACATGTTGGCCCCGGAGCGGGGACATTTTGTGCCCCATGGCTATAATTTGAACAATCTTGGTAGAGGTCCACAGGATGAAGCTTCATACCAAATATCAAAGACCTGGGCAGTTTCAGAAAAGATTTTTGTAAGGTTTTCCCTACGTGTGTCTATGTAGTACATGCGGGCCCTGAGCGGGGCCATTGTTTGCCCCAGGGCTATAATTTTAACAATCTTTCTAGAAGTCTTCCAGATGAAGCTTCATACCAAATATCAAAAACCCGGCACTTGTGGTTTCAGAGAAGAAGATTTTTATAGGTTTCCCTATGTAAGCTTATGTAAAACATGTGGGCCTTGGTGCGGGGCCATTTCTGGCCCCATGGCTATAATTCGAACAATCTTGGCAGAGGTCCACCTATTGAAGCTTCAAACCATATATAAAAGACCCGAGCCTTGTGGTTTCACGAGTACTGGTAAACCGCTTCTGACCTTCACCATGACCTTGAATTAGCAACCTTATGATGGTTAACATTTCTGCCAAGTAATTTTAAAATCCATCAAGGAGTAAGAAAGTTATTGACAAAACACCCCCAAAAGACTCTTTTTCACCTTTGCCCTCTAAGTATGACCTTGACCTTTCAGAAACCAACCTGGGTTTTGCGCACAACATATCGTCTCATGATGATTAACATTATTGTCAAGTTATTTTAAAATCAATCCAGAAATAAGAAAGATATTGATCGGACACGCTAAAAAAGACACTTTTTTGACCTTTCACCTCTAAGTATGACCTTGACCTTTGAGGTACGGACCTGGGTCTTGCGCACAACACATCGTCTCATGATGATTAACATTACTGTCAAGTTATTTTAAAATCAATCCAGGAATAAGAAAGATATTGATCGGACACGATAAAAAAGACGCTTTCTTGCCCTTTCACCTCTAAGTATTACCTTGACCTTTGAGGTATGGACCTGGGTCTTGCACGCGACACACCGTCACATTATGGTTAACATTTCTGCCAAGTAATATTTAAATCCATCCAGGAATAAGAAAGTGTTATTGATCGGACACGACAAAACACATTTTTGACCTTTAACCTCTTAAGTATGACCTTGACCATTGAGGTACGGACCTGGGTCTTGCGCACGACTCTCCGTCTTATTGAGGTGAACATTTCTGCCAGGTAATATTTAAATCCATCCAGGAATAAGAAAGTTATTGATCGGACACGACAAAACCCAATTTTGACTTTTAACCTCTAAGTATGACCTTGACATTTGAGGTACGGACCTGGGTCTTGCGCGCGACACTTCGTCTCATTGAGGTGAACATTTCTGCCAAGTAATATTTAAATCCATCCAGGAATAAGAAAGTTATTAATCGGACACGACAAAACCACTTTTGACCTTTAACCTCTAAGTATGACCTTGACATTTGAGGTACGGACCTGGGTCTTGCGCGCGACAATCAGTCTCATTGAGGTGAGCATTTCTGCCAAGTAATCTTTAAATCCATCCAGGAATAAGAAAGTTATTGATCGGGCACGACGAAACCCATTTTTGACTTTTAACCTCTAAGTATGACCTTGACCTTTGAGGTACGAACCTGGGTCTTGCGCGCGACACTCCGTCTCATTGAGGTGAACAACTGACTAAAGTTTAATGAAATTCTATCAAAGGGTTAAGAGGATATGGAGTGGACAAGAAAGTGTTACGGGCAGACAGACGGACGGACAGACGAACGGCATTCCTATAATCACCGCTCCGCTTCGCGGCGGGGGATTAACAAAGGTTTGCACATCCTGGGTTAAAACATATTGATGGCATGATACATAATTTTGTTCACAAGCTCTTACGTTCCCCAAAACAAAGTTTAACTATACCTGTGTCCAAAGTACACAGATGCCCCAGCCCTTTGTCATTTGCCCATATAACTATCTCATTTGCCCTAGACCCTTTGCTCAGTGGAACATTCCCCTGGCGGATCCAAGGTCTATGAGTCTTATCATATAAAAGAACATGAATATATATACAGTTTCGGGGTGGGGATCTGAATTGTATCTGAGATAAAAGGCCTTTAATAAAATGAAGGTGGTGGGGCATGTCCCTGGAGTAGTCTGAAGGCATTTTATGTAGTGAACGGGGTGGCGCATGCCTTTGGGGAAACTTGGGGACCTAAGGTCTGCATCATTGGATGTGTCTTATCATTAGGGACAAGAATATATATGGTTTAGGGGTGGGCATCTGAATAATTTTCAATATATTTAGAAATTTTGACTTATTTCCATACAAAATTTATGCAAATGACCACTTTGCCCTGTTATGCAATCTGATCCCTGGGCCCATGCAGGAGCATGACCCAAGGACAATGGAACCATAAAGTCAAATGTCTTGGTCTAGGTTAGTATCATGCCAAATTTCAACTTTGTAAGTCAAATGTCTTGGTCTAGGTTAGTATCATACCAAATTTCGACTTTGCAAGTCAAATGTCTTGGTCTAGGTTAGTATCATACGAAATTTCAACTTTGTAAGTCAAATGTCTTGGTCTAGGTTAGTATCATACCAAATTGCAACTTTGTAAGTCAAATGTCTTGGTCTAGGTGAGTATCATACCAAATTTCAACTTGGACATCAACTTTCACCTAAACTTGAACACTTTTGTTAGACTGGTTACGAACATGACATTCGTACCACATATGCACTTACAGATGTAACCAATCAACTCTTCATTTCCTTGCCTCAGAACTCATGGAACCTGATAATGCATTGCTTGGCATGTTTTTAAATGTAGTTATTTAATGACTTACCCAATGTGTTTGTTACAACAACAAAGCTGTCTGTTCCATCTGGTATTACGAAAAACTCATGGTCCATAGAAACAGCAACCCATTGATTGTCTGACATATATTTTAATCTAATAGCATTGGAAAACTGTGACTGTAATGTCGCTTTACTCAATCTGTTTGACGAAATGTCCATATGTATACTACTCCCTGTGCCACTGGCCGTGGATGCAACGCTAATTCGCCTGCCTGTAAAGACAAATATATATGTGCACCAGAAAGCTTGTATAAGACGGTGACTGGACAAAATAGGATAAGCTCATTGGAAGTCACACTTTGATTTTCATGCTAGCCACCGACTGCTATCCTACTTGAATCACCTGTAGGAGGGATTTTTTCCATGGAAACATTTGCCAGACCAGAGGCTCAAACCTGCGTCCTCCTGATTGCCAGTCGGATGCGCATCCAACTGCAGTAGGCGGGCGGACTGTCCGGCGTTCAAAATAATTGTGCAGTTAGGTACCCTTGTGTAGTAGTGCGGCAAAGCGAGGTACAAAATAATCAATATGTATGTAAATATAAAGGGGCATATTTGACCAGACTTACTGGTCCAGACCTTTAAGCCTTGTGATTATGACACTCGAATACAGATCCTGAGGTACCCGGATTGATCCCAGCTCAGGGAAGTTAATTGGTATATTCTCTTTACAGGTCTTATTCTCCTCCTATGACAAGTTGTTATAACCTGGACAGGAATCGATTGTGTCATGTTCCATAACATGGAGCTTGTCATGGACAGGCTGATGTGTGTAGACGCCCCTCTCCTTTGACCGCACAAATCCAAGAACCATTGCTATGCCCCTGTACTGATACAGTTGTATCATGCAAGTCACTTTTTGGTATTACGTGCAGGATGAGGTGCATGTCATTGCAATGGCAAAAAAAACCACTCCTCACAAGCATATGCCAAGCTATTTTACTATTTATTATGCAAAATAGATATCTTATATATTATATCAGATATCTTATACATTGTATAAGATATCTAATATATTATATCAAATATCTTATATAAATAAGATATCTTATATAGCATATAAGATATATATTATATAAGATATCTTATATGCTATATTAGATATCTAAATTGACATATAGGCATCAGAGGACAGTTTCGCATTTGAGGGTGGACAATTGTCAAAATATTATAGTAGGAGGGTCAATAATGGCATGGTTGCTCATAGAAATTGTGATATGTGGATATTTCTTGCCATTGTGAGCTTGTTTGCTGAGTATCTATACTTTTATGAAATGGAATACGAAACTAACACTGCAGCTGACAGGATGCTGTGAAAGGTCAAGGTGCAGCGGCCTATCTGAAATCAAGACGGTAGCTTTGGTACAAAAAAGTGGCTGTTTTTCAAAGACGATTCCTGAAAAAGTTTACTGGTTATGGTCTACTTTTCTGTTTATATCTTTGCATGTGACTGAGTGTACAAGACATTCAAACAGGTGCCAAGTGCTGGTGTTTTGGGAGTAAATGTACAGGTCGTGTCAAACTGAGGTGGAGTCATGCTTTTTTGTATGTAAAAAAATAGTGGGTGGGGTAAGTGAAATGATGCTGGTATCAGCCTATGCAGAAAGAGAATTGTTTGTCTGGTATTCTGTTTTGATTTTGTGCATGTGTGGAGTACTTTCAATTGAAAACAAAAGTTATCGCTTTCTCCAGGAGTCGTCGATAAAGATTTAAAACTTAGTGTCTCGCGGGCAAAAAAGCGCAACGAGAAACTCCCGTGTTGCCTATAAGATATACTATAGCATATAAGATCTTATAAGATATACTATAGCATATAAGATATCTTAATTGACATATAAGATATCTAATACAGCATATAAGATATCTTCATTAATAAATAAGATATCTGATTTACTCGAATAAATAAGATATCTTATATAGTATATTAGACTTTCAACTAAAATGCGAATAGGACTTTTCTCACCAAAACAGACTCATTGCAATGAAAAAATCTATTACATAAGGGAAAAAAAGACTTATGCGAAAAGGAACTCCTTTTCGCTAAAAAAATACTTTTTAAAGATTTTTTAGCTGAAAAATATTTGAATTATGCTTCTGGCATTGGGCATTTATAATGGTAAACTTTCGAAGTTTTTGTACGACTTTTTTTGCGTTCGGTGTCGGTAGCTACAGAAAATTCTCCTGATTCTGTTCCCGTACTTCCTCATACCACTGTTACGGCGGAGTTTTTCTGACGAGTCCATATGGACGAGGTCGGTGTCGTAGTCTGTAGGGAAAACAAGCCTACAAGAATCTTATATGGATGCGAGGGATTAATAGAAAAATGACCTTAGCTGTTGGTGAGACTTTAAAACAAAAAAAAAAAAACACTTTCGCTCTCTCAATCACGACTGTTTTCCTTCCCCTCTCTCACTCTCTCTCTCTCTCTCTCTCTCTCTCTATGTGTTTTGATTGGAGTTCAAAAGAAATACCTACGAAGACAAACTGCATACAGACGATTATATTTTCGTTAGGTCACCTTTAATTAATTGGATTAACGCTGTAGTTAAGTAGTTAAGTTTCTTTATAATTGAATTAGGAGGTCTTCAAAGAAACAAACATTAAAGGTAAATACCGCCATTATTTGTCTTCAATAAATTAGCAAGTTCAGTTTTAAAAGGTGCATTTAAAAGCATGTTTACCATGGAGTCGCAACATTCCTTCATTTCATAATGGCGAAGATAGACATGTGCTCTGTTCTGATAAATGTGTTGCGGATTGTATTTTTTGTGAGGTTAGTCTCTCTCTCTCTCTCTCTCTCTCTTTCTCTCTCTCTCTCTCTCTCTCTCTCTCTCTGGTTAAATGTAAAACAAAAAATGTATGTATACATAAAATAGCATAAGTAAAACTTTGGACCAAGAGGAGCAGTCTGATCAGGTCCCGAGGTTATAAAACTTTCTTCATGCTCAAATCACATGAGCACGAATTTACCCTGCTCATAAATTTTAAAATGGTAACAAATCCTGGCAATTTAAAATTCATGAGCAGGGTAAATGGCATTTTCTGCTGATCTAAGCAGGAAAATTGCATGATTTGATTTTACCTTAATAGTTATGAGCATTACAAATTGCATGCTCAGCCGAGTTGAGCATGAAAAAAGTTTTATTACCTCGGAGCCAGGTCCCACATTCTAACCAGCGGGCGACAAAGCAGACGAAATTGTTGCGTATTGATATGAACTATATCTTATTAATTTCGCCTGAATATTACCGATCTTAATTTTGTTTCAATAAATTCATGTTTGTAAAGATTAGAACAAGATAGAGAGTCTTTAACTGATTCTTAAGCGGACATTGCTAAAACATAGATTGCTGATTTTCGTCTGCTGTATCATCTGGTAAAATAGTATAAAGTGGATAAAAACAAAACATTTACACCCTTATCAGACTCTTCTGAGAGGAGCAGTCTGATCAGGTCACACGTCTCTCTCTCTCTCTGAATTCATAGATAAAACATAGAATCAGAATCCCTCTTGTTCAGGTCTTCTGTTGCATCCTATGGTTAAATTTGAGAAAGTTTTATGGTATTTTTTTCTCTGTAGCCATCCTCGAAGTCCGTGTATTTCCTGTCTTTGTGTATGTGTTACTATCTGAAGTTTACATTTTCCCTTTGCTCAAAACTTACTTTGTCGGTCAGCGAGGGTTCTGATGAGTACCCACAATCTTTTTTTCAGGATCAGATTTCTGTCTTTTAATTCGGGCCTCCGTGGCCTAGTGGACAAAAGCTCATTTCGGGTCACATGTTCTGCAACGGTAGGGCTGGTTGTATTTATTAGGGTACTCCCGTTTTTGTCAACCTCTGATTAACGATCGGCTCGATATACGTGAAATAATCTTGAAAGGGCCGTAAAACCAAAAACCCAAAAAATTGTCTTTTAATATAGTCCAAATAAAACCAATAGGGTTTATATGCATGGACGGGCCATAAAACATATCAGGGGAGATAAATTAAAGCTCGCTGCTATCGGCAGCTGAAATTTCTTACATGTATGGCTCGCTGGCTTGATTTCGGTTTTATGGCATTGAATGGCTGATTGTGCACACTGCCCTTTTGAAAGGCTCAAAGTTGGGCATAAGTGCAATTTGGGAAAACTCATTACATTACAGCAGAAAGAACACCAACTGGACCTAGGACTACAATTCACGAAAACCCTTTACATTATGAGAAACCATTACACCTCTCATATAGACAGTGGCTGCCTTTCCGTTTAGTAACTTAATATTAAAACAGTTACATAACTCGATTATAACGCACCATGGGATCAAACTTACCGAACGGGACACTCATTTCACATTACAAAAGTGACCCCCAAAAACTGAAAGTTGATCTCAAATTGATCCCGTTTCGACCTTGATCAATTCGCACCTAATAGAAGAGTATAAAACACGGTACTCGGGAGCGAAAGTCAGGAGTAAATTTTGATTATCGAACAAAAGGAATGTTTGTATTTGCTTGCCTTTAACGCTTAAATGATATACAAGTGCAGTAAATGAAATTCAATTCAATTCATTCAACTGAGCATCGGAAGAAAGAACACCCAGGGCACACAGCGTGTCAAGGTAAGGTCATGGTCTGGGTTTGGTCGAAGGACGAAAGTCTACGATGCGAAACACTCAGCGGATCAAAATTGCCGGTATGTCGTGGGGACCAATGAAATCTGTTACAAAACTACACAATATCCCACAATGCTAATTTTACCCAATAAATATTCTTGTAACTTCATAAATAAAAAAACGCACCAATAGAAATTTATTTTTTAGCAAACATATCAATCCAATGCAAATAAATAAATTTATAGAAGATAAAAAAGATGTCAATATTTTTTTTAACAAATAAATATAATTTATTGGCCATACATATAATTTATTGACCATATATATAATTACTTGATCATATATATAATTTATTGACAATATATATAAATTATTGACCATATATATAATTTATTGACCACAAATATAATTTATTAACCACAAATATCTTAATATAGAAGACACACATTTTTTATGGAAAAGATTATTACAAGATACAATATTGCAACGCATTTCACGCCATATACAGAGTAATTTCCTTACAAAGTGTATCCATTCCCCTCAAGATATTAAGCTACAGCTTTCTTGTTTTAGGTAAACACATTCCTTTCCGGTATAATGATGCATTTTCATTATAATCATAAAGTTCGTACAGTTGCTTGCGCCCTGCACGCCGCTTGTTTTTTTTATATATATATATAAAAGTGATTTTTTGGTATCTTTTCGTCGTTGGTCACGCTCCTGTCTTTGCAGTAGGCCTTTCGAAACACGAGTTGCTTTAATGATTGGCACACCGCAAGCATTGCATTGATCAATTATAGCCCTGCCTGTTCCTCTGTTCACAGTGGACTTTTGCCCTCCTGTTGCGGGCAAATGTAATGCTTTTTGGTGCTTTGCTTATGAGAGCGCGATTGAACGACTCCGCTTTTTGTGTATTAAGGAGTAGTTTAGTCTTGCTCAGCATTTGTTCGCTTAAACGATAGTTGACACAATCTTGTAATTTGGCTATATCAGCCTTGGTACATTCCAGTTTGAAATCATTTTGGAAATAGGCACTCCTATGAATCCAGTTCTTAGTTTTGCCACCTTTGCAAACAAATGAAAACGTTTTACACAGACTATGGTCTCCCTGATAACAGAAGACTAAAGAGTTTTTTTTTTGCAGTGCATTTACTCTCTTTTGGTGTTTCCCTGCAAACATTTTATAAGCCTGCATGTGTTCTGCATTAACTGAAACAAAATGAACAGATTTTGCATCAGAATAAAAAAATGACCATTTTATATTCTCTGATTTTGTGAAAAAATATGGGGGTAGGGGTAAATTATGTAATATTACATGACCCAATCATACTTGAGGAAATCTTTATTATGGTCTTCATAACCTCAGTGCACATACATTTGTGAAAAAACAAGTAGAAACTTTTAACATTGTTTCTTTATTACTTTATAACAAAACAACTCTGCCTATCACAGACCTACAATTTGCTTCAAAATCTGCTCAATTCCAAATCTGAAAGGCAGAACTTCAAAGTGTCAGAATTCATCCCTATCTTTAAAAAGTCTGCCTAAAATGCATGTTTTACATTGCCAAGTCATATGTAATAGACAAGAAGCATCATTCTCTAAATGTCGGTTATTTTATGTTTTAAGGTTATGAGCCTGGAAAAGGAGGTTGTGTGGACCCATGATTCAGCCATGTATTAGACAATAATCACATCTGATTGGATATAATTATGAAATAGGTGAGTAACAGCTAGCTGTTATTTTTTTCTTGCAGGGTATTATATGTGCTCTAAATGCATTAAGGAAACAAAGCGATCCGTCTCCTGATTTTTTTGCTGTGATAATAATTGTACATGTAGTATCTACGGCCGCCCATAGGGGCTTGAAGAAATATATGGGCTGCATGATGCTTCCACGCAGAGCTGAATCCGGCCCGCACACTAGTACTGGTAAACCGCTTAGTGGATCTAAGCCTGTCCAGGAACCGCGGTGGACCGTCCATGCTAATAAACCCTATTGGTTTCATTGGGCGACAGGGCTTGAGATGTCATTTCATCTCAATGTCGGGTAAAAGTCCCACAAAATTGGAAGCAACGTCTCCAAAATGACCTTTATAGTGTTGACCGGGACGTTAAACCCGAAATCAAACAAATCAAACAAAGTATCTCTGAATTTCCCAAGACTGAATTTTGACGTTTAGTCAGGGTTACCTCCCTCAGACTGTTAGAAAGCTTGAAATTGCCACATGACACCCTTGTTTTTTTGTGTTTTTTTTTTTTTGATAATTTTGTAGGTGGCAGTTTGTTTACCATGCTTTGGGGTAAGAAAATCAATTTGAAATGCAGATTTATCAGATACAGGGTCAAATGTTAACATGTAAGCTTATGCAAATGAAATTAGAAGACCATAACGTATATTAATTTCTTCTGCCTTAAATAAAGTTTATTTTTTTGTGGGGAGCAGGTGCGACATCAACTTCACCGAAGTTGAATCTCTGGTATTCCATTTAACCCATAGCCATATAAACAGACAGATTTTCATGGCAATACTGAAACTATTTCACATGCTTTCAATGAATCGACAAAGGAGCTAAACAGCAAATGCAAGGACAGCAGAACCCTTTGTTTAGGTGAGCTAGAAAGTCTGCCTGTCACCTTGACTTTGACTCCAATGTCACGGTCCTGGGCGTGGATGCGGCTGAAAAAAAAATGTGAGAAAAGAATCTATCAACTCAGCAAGTATGAACTCCGGTGAGCTAAAAAGCAAAATACAGGTATACTATGAAGACATAAAGTTTCCTCGATGGCATTAATTTCACGCTCACAAAAATCTGTCATGAAATAAACAGGTGCCCATTCCCAACCATCCTCTTCCATCCTCTTCTTGATAGTGTTAAGTCCTTTCGCGATACTTTGTTTAGTCTCAATCTGGACAACAAACTCTCCTACCACACTATAGCCCACATTGGTCTTGACAGCAAGGAAAAATAGTGGGAGTGAATATTTAGTTGTTCTGTAAGTGGCATCAAGCAGGCAAATTTGATTTCCATATCTGAAATTCATAATTGTCTACTATGAAACTAAACACTATACTGCCGCCCTCTCCTTGTTTTTATTGTTAAAAAAAAATTTTGTGGAAAAAAAACATTAGTGTTCTATCAAACTTCAACATATTTTTTAACTTGCAATGGTTACTCGTAAGTGTACTAGTCGTTGACTCAAAAAATATATTCACATATTCTGTTAATTTGGGGCATATATATATAGTCGTTAGAATTTGTTCAGTGTTATTAACGGATACCCATTTTTTCCTTATTTGTATGCACTTTCTCATTACTGTGTTTTATTACTGTGTGTTAATTACTATTTTCAAAGAAAGCAGGATATACTTTTGATATTTGTTGGCAAGGTAACAACAATGGACATCAAAGTTAACAAGCTAATTTCATGTGAAAATGCTACATTTTACCAGCCAGCCATTTTATTCCAGGCATAAGCTTTAACCACTGTGAAATATGCAAGTATTATGATTTAAATGTTAAATGTAGAATACTTTTTCAGCCAATGGCGCTGAAATTTTTATTGGTGGCAGAAGAAGGAGGTTGCTACTTGTTTAGAGCTGGTGGCAATAAACTCATCATCATCTTGTTCAAGCTGTGAGACATTATCTTCTGTTCATCACAGAAACACGCCTATACAGTTCTGACCCCCTTGAACCCCACTTTTATATAGTAAAACTTGGGTATACAGGGGTAAACCTAATTTTTTCTTATTTTTGCTCAAAAATATATACCTGTATATTGTGAGTACTCGTTAGAACCGCCTCGATGAGGCGGTTCTAACGACCGCCTCGATGAGGCGGTTCTAACGGGTACCCTCAATCTATATTATGAGCAGAAATAAGAAAAATATCACACTTTTTCAGATTAAAATCTTTCACTTTCTGGTTGTAAAATTTACGATGTATTAGTATAGGCATGTTTTCATAATGGAAGCTTCTTCTGCTGCAGGTATACAGTCGAATCTGTCCTCTGGGGTCTCCTGAGACCATTGGGCTACCAGGTGTAATATAGATTGTCTTGATCTAGCTGGGAGCACCTTTCATAAAAGAACAAATTAAGGCAAGAGGGCCATGAGTGAGTGAGTTTTTCAGTTTTACATCCCACCAACAGCTAAGGTAATACGGAGACAAGACCTCCGTTTAAAGACTCAGCCGAAAGTCTGGAGAAGCCCGGGAACGATACTGCCAAGGAGAAAATGTTTCAAGGGTTTTACCATATATGGGCAAGACCGCCATCTCGGTCATGTGACAAAACTCAAATTAAACCTTTTATAAGCTCACCTAAGCACGAAGTGCTCAAGGTGAGCTATTGTGATCGCCCTTTGTCCGGCGTCCGTCGTGCGTCGTCAACAATTCACTTAAATAACATCTCCTCCTAAACCTGTGAATGGATTTCAAAATACTTTCACAGAAATGTTCCTTGGATGACCCTCTACCAAAATTGCTAAAATGGTTCCGCTCCGCTGAACAAAATGGCCGCCAGAGCTAAAAATAGAAAAACTTTTAAACGACATCTCCTCCTAGCCCTTTGGCCAGATTTCAAAATAATTTCACAGAAATGTTCCTTGGATAACCCTCTACCAAAATTGCTAAAATGGTTCCGCTCCGGTGAACAAAATGGCCGCCAGAGCTAAAAATAGAAAAACCTTTAAACGACATCTCCTCCTAGCCCTTTGGCTTGATTTCAAAATAATTTCACTGAAGTGTTCCTTTGATGACCCTCTACCGAAATTGCTAAAATAGTTCCGCTCCGCTGAACAAAATGGCCGCCAGAGCTAAAAATAGAAAAACCTGTAAACGACATCTTCTCCTAGCCCTTTGGCCCGATTTCAAAATAATTTCACAGAAATGTTCCTTGGATGACCCTCTACCAAAATTGCTAAAATGGTTCCGCTCCGCTGAACAAAATGGCCACCAGAGCTAAAAATAGAAAAACTTTTAAACGACATCTCCTCCTAGCCCTTTGGCCCGATTTCAAAATAATTTCACTGAATTGTTCCTTGGATAAGCCTCTACCAAAATTGCCAAAATGGTTCCGCTCCGATGAACAAAATGGCCGCCAGAGCTAAAAATAGAAAAACCTTTAAACGAATCTCCTCCTAGCCCTTTGGTCCGATTTCAAAATAAAAAAAAAAAACAGAAATGTTCCTTGGTTTACCCTCTACCAAAATTGCTCAAATTGTTCCGCTCTGCTGAACAAAATGGCAACCAGGGCTAAAAATAGAAAAACCTTCAAACGACATCTCCTCCTAGCCCTTTGTCCCGATTTCAAAATAATTTCTCAGAAATGTTCCTTGGATGACCCTCTACCAAAATTGCCAAAATGGTACTGCTCTGCTGAACAAAATGGCCACCAGAGCTAAAAATAGAAAAACCTTTAAACGACATCTCCTCCTAGCCCTTTGGCCCGATTTCAAAATAATTTCACTGAAATGTTCCTTGGATGACCCTCTACCAAAATTGCTCAAATTGTTCCGCTCTGCTGAACAAAATGGCCGCCAGGGCTAAAAATAGAAAAACCTTCAAACGACATCTCCTCCTAGCCCTTTGGCCCGATTTCAAAATAATTTCTCAGTATTGTTCCTTGGATAAGCCTCTACCAAAATTGCCAAAATGGTACTGCTCTGCTGAACAAAATGGCCACAAGAGCTAAAAATAGAAAAACCTTTAAACGACATCTCCTCCTAGCCCTTTGGCCCGATTTCAAAATAATTTTAATGAAATGTTCCTTGGATGACCCTCTACCGAAATTGCTAAACTGGTTCTGCTCCGTTGAACAAAATGGCTGCCAGAGCTAAAAATAGATAAACCTTTAAACGACATCTCCTCCTAGCCCTTTGGCCCGATTTCAAAATAATTTCACAGAAATGTTCCTTGGATGACCCTCTACCAAAATTGCTAAAATGGTTCCGCTCTGTTGAACAAAATGGCCACCAGAGCTAAAAATAGAAAACCTTTAAATGACATCTCCTCCTAGCCCTTTGGCCCGATTTCAAAATAATTTCACGGAAATGTTCCTAAGGTGACCCTCTACAAAAATTGCTAAAATGGGTCCGCTGTTCTGAACAAAATGGCCGCCAGAGCTTAAAATAGAAAAACCTTTAAACGACATCTCCTCCTGGCCCTTCGGCCCGATTTCAAAATAATTTCATCGAAATGCTCCTAAGGTCTACCAAAATTGTTAAAATGGTTCCGCTCCACTGAACAAAATGGCCACCACAGCTAAAATTAGATAAACCTGTAAACGACATCTCCTCCTAGCCCTTTGGCCGGATTTCAAAATAATTTTACAGAAATGTTCTTTGGGTGTCACTTTAAGAAAATTGCTAAAATGGTTCCACTCTGTTGAACAAAATGGCCACCAGAGCTAAAAATTGAAAAAAAAACTTCAAATGACATCTCCTCCAAGCCCGTTGGCCCGATTTCAAAATAATTTCACAGAAATGTTCCTGAGGTAACCGTCTGCCAAAATTGCTAAAATGGTTCTGCGTGCGTTCATGTGTCCGTAAACTTTTTTTCAAACGACATCTTCTCCTAAACCACTGATCGGATTTTGACCAAACTTCACAGGAATGATCCTTAGGTGGCCCCCTTTCAAAGTTGTTAAAATGGTTCTGGTCTGTTACACATCTAGGTGACAGGAGCTAAAAATAGATTTTTTTGCTGAAAATTTTAAAAATCTTTTTCTCTGAAACCAGAAGGCTCCAGTCTTTGATATTTGGTGTGAAGTTTCACTTTTTAGACCACCATCAAGATTATTCATATTATAGCCCGGGCCAATAATGGCTCTCCCAGGGGCCCACTTGATACCCTATGGATCTTGTGTTTTATATTAGGATAACTTTTTGTCTGTCATCCGTGCGTAAACAATTTCTTCAAATGACATCTCCTCCTAAACCACTGATCGGATTTTGACCAAACTTCACAGGAATGATCCTTAGGTGGACCCCTTTCAAAGTTGTTCAAATGGTTCTGGTCTGCTGCACATCAAGGTCACAGGGGCCAAAAATAGATTTTTTTAATGAAAACTTAAAAAATCTTCTTCTCTTAAACCACAAGGCCCAGGTCTTTGATATTTGGTATGAAGCTTCATCTAGTGGACCCCTACCGAGATTGTTTAAATTATAGTGCTAGGACCAAAAATGCCCCCGCCCCGGGGTCCTTTGGATTTACATAGGATTATATAAGGAAAATCTTTAAAAATCTTCTTCTCTGAAACCGCAAGGCCCAGGTCTTTGATATTTGGTGTGAAGCTTCATCTAGTGGACCCCTACCAAGATTGTTCAAATTATAGTGCTGGGGCCAAAAATGCCCCCGCCCCGGGGCCCTTTGGTTTTACATAGGATTATACAGGGAAAATCTTTAAATATTTTCTTCTCTGAAACCGCAAGGCCCAGGTCTTTGATATTTGGTATGAAGCTTCATCTAGTGGACCCCTACCAAGATTGTTCAAATTATAGTGCTAGGGCCAAAAATGCCCCCGCCCCGGGGCCCTTTGGTTTTACATAGGATTATATAGGGAAAATCTTTAAAAATCTTCTTCTCTGAAACCGCAAGGCCCAGGTCTTTGATATTTGGTATGAAGCTTCATCTAGTGGACCCCTACCAAGATTGTTCAAATTATAGTGCTGGGGCCAAAAATGCCCCCGCCCCGGGGCCCTTTGGTTTTACATAGGATTATACAGGGAAAATCTTTAAAAATCTTCTCCCCTGAAACCGCAAGGCCCAGGTCTTTGATATTTGGTATGAAGCTTCATCTAGAGGACCCCTACCAAGATTGTTCAGATTAAAGTGCTGGGGCCAAAAATGTCTCCGCTCCGGGGCCCTTTGGTTTTACATAGGCTTATATAGGGAAAAAACTTTAAAAATCTTCTTCTCTGAAACCGCAAGGCCCAGGTCTTTGATATTTGGTAGAAACTTCATCTTGTGGACCTCTACCAAGCTTGTTCAAATTAAAGCCCTGAGACAAAAAATGCCCCCGCTGCGGGGGCCCTTTGGTTTTACATAGACTTATATAGGGAAAATCTTTAAAAATCTTCTTCTGTGAAACCACAAGGCCTAGGTCTTTGATATTTGGTGTGAAGCTTCATCTGGTGGACCACTATCAAGATTGTTCAAATTATAGCCCTGGGGCCAAAATGACCCCGCCCAGAGACCCTTTGGTTTTACATAGACTTATATACGGAAACCTTTAAAAAGCTTCTTCTCTGAAACTGCAAGGCCCATGTCTTTGATATTTGGTATGGAGCTTCATCTAGGGGACCTCTACCAAAATTGTTCAATTATAGCCCTCGGCCAACAAATCCCCCCCCCCCGCCCCGGGGCCCTTTGGTTTTAAATAGACTTATATAGAGATAATCTTTGAAAATCTTCTTCTCTGAAACAGCAAGGCCCATGTCTTTGATATTTGTTGTGAACCTTCATCTAGTGGACCGCTATCAAGATTGTTTAAATTATAGTTCTGAGGCCAAAAATGCCCCCACCCCGGGGCCATTTGCTTTTACATAGGCTTGTGTAGGGCATTTCTTTAAAAAAATCTTCTTCTCTGGAACCGCAAGGCCCAGGTCTTTGGTATTTGGTGTGTAGCTTCATCTAGTGGACCTTTGCCAAGATTGTTCACATTATAGCCTTTGTTGATATTTGGTATGAAGCTTCACCTTTTTAGACCTCCCTTACATTATGCACATTATAGCCCTGGGGTCAATAATGGCCCTCCACGGGACCCACGTGTTACTCTATGGATCAGGTGAGCGATCCAGGGCCATCATGACCCTCTTGTCTTTCATTGGTCCTAAAAGCTTTCAAACGGGCCTCCCTGGCCTAGTGGACAAGAGTGCTGGCTCTTAATCATTAGGTCTCTCACCGCTGTGGGTTTGAGCTTGGCTCGGGTCACATGTGAGACGCCAAGTTCTGCAACGGAAGGTCATGTGGTATTTCTCCGGGTACTCCGGTTTTCGCCCATCTATGATTATCGTTCAGCTCGATATGAGTGAAATAAACTTGAAAGGTCCGTAAAACCAAAACAAAACAAAAAAAGCTTTCATATAAAATTGGTTAAAAATTTCCCAGTGGTTTCTGCGGAGTTTTAATTTTCATACCTGAATGACATTGGTCCAAGATCAAGGAATGACATTGAATACTCCCGTAGTTTCATCCTTTCATTTCGTTTACTGCATCTACCAATTTTAAGATCAAAGGCGTCAATATTTTCCGAAAAATACTCAAGTTTTGACATTTTTCCATACAAAAGTCTATGTGACCAAATTTGACCTTGGCGTAGAATAGGTCAAGGTCGTCGGAGGGTCATCATTTGAACAAAATGTGATGGGCCCGTGAGCCCAGTGCTACCTATTGTGGCAGTTGGCCCACTGGTTCAAGAAGATTTTTTAAGGGTTTTGCTCCAGTATTTCAGTGGTTTCTTGCTGTCGAGTCCTCACCGCTGTTTCATCTCTGTGGTTGTTTGATTATTTGTGTTCACTGATGAGTTAGGAGGCATTCATTATGGCCCATAAAATCGATTTAAGCCCCCCCCCCCGGGTCGCGGTTTAATTCTGTTAATTTTGTTATGGTTTGTCTTTGGGTGTTTGTGTCGCTTATATTATTTTATTTTGGATAGCCTATTGACCATTTTGTGGGAAAGTAACTGTCTTTTTGACTTTCCGCTATTGATGTTTCCATTAGGGTCTGTTGTTTCGTGTTTGTGTTTCTTTCCCTTTGGTGTCTCTGGTGGGAGCTGTGGGTTGATTGTATCGATTACTGATCATTGCCTCCACTTCTATTTTTACAGGTGTTATAAGCATTTCCAATGTAAGCAAATCCCATCACATTTTGTTGAAATTCCTAGACCTTCAAAGGGCAATAACCATGTCAAATTTTTATGGAATTCACTTGAACTATAATCAGGCAATATACACGTCAGTCTTGTTTGTTTGTTTGTTTGATTAGATGTTTAACATCCCGTCAACACTATATAGGTCATTTTGGAGACATTGCTTCCAATTTTTGGGGGCTTTTGCGCGACATTGAGATGAAATGACATCACAAGCCCTGTCGCCAAATGAAACCAATAGGGTTTATAAGCATGGACTGTCTGACTCGCACCGCTTTGCCTGGGCAAGCTTAGAAACTCTAAGCGGTTTACCAGGTGCGGCCGGATTCAGCTCTGCGAGGAAGCATCATGCAGCCCATTTATTTCTTCAAGCCCCTATGGGCGGGGGCCGATATACATGTCAGTCATCTCCAATCAGTGTATCAAATTTAATCACTCCAGTTTTTTTTAGATACATGTATCTTGCTGACACAGTCAAACTGAACAGAAAAAGCAAAGATCCATATCTATGCCAATTTTATATTGAATTCCCTTACAATATAATCAGCTGATCAACATGTCATCGCCAATGAGCATATCAAATTTCATGACCATAACATAAATACTTATTTGATATCATGCTGACAAGGCCAAAAAGCCCAGAATCACATGTTTGGCACTCTGCATTTTAATGAATTAGGCCTTAAATTATTTGTCTTAATCGCGACGGAAGTAAGGGCGAGAATTGTGGCCACGTAAAATCGATTTAAGCCCCCAAGTGGAATTCGTTTCCGCTGACCGTTCCAAGGCGGTTCTTCTGTCGCGGTTTATTTTTGTAATGGTTTGTCTTTGGGTGTTTGTGTCGCGTATATTATTTTATTTTGGATAGCCTTTTGGCAATTTTGTTGGAAAGTAACTTGTTTCCTATGGCTAATTTAAAGTCGTTCTGGAGTCCTTAAAAAAGTTTTCCTACTGGGTAAGTAGTTGATATTACAAAGGTAGGTAGTTGTATTCCGTAGGGCACCAACTATGCCCCCCTTGTTTCTGTTTCAATATAAAGAAATAATTCATAATGACCTTTTCTAATAATAAACAAATCAATGTTAGTGACCCGTCGTTACGAAAACAAGCCTATACAAATACAGTGTAATCTTTATCGCCCCAAAAATGTAAATTTTAGGATGTCAAATTGCAATATTTTTCTTATTTCTGCTCAAATTATAACCGCCTCCTCGAGGCGGTTCTAACGAGTACCCACAATTTATATTTTAGAGCAGAAATAAGAAGAATAAGGTTTAGCCCTGTAAACCCCAGTTTTACTATATAAAAGTGGGGTTCTAGGGGGTCAACATTATATAGGCTTGTTTTCGTAATGTAAACTCTACTTCGCTATGATATTTTAAATATTGACAATATTTATTTTGAACAAATGGTTAGTAGAATTTATCTGAAACAAGTACAGTTAAACTTGAGGGCCAAGATGGCCCTAAATCGCTCACCTGATTTCAAGATGTCACATAGCTTCTGAAAGTCATGTGGATTACTGACAGTCATCCAAGCAACATTCATATCAAGATTGACTGAAATTGTCAAATTGCTCCAAAGTTGCATTTAAAGGGAATTGTTGAAATTTTGCTATTTTTATCAGGTGACCATCTTGTTCAATAGAGTGCAACACCCTCTTGTTGTAGACTTGTTTCTGTTTCAATATAAACTAGAAATGTGTCAATATGACACGGATGCCCCTACCCAGGGGCCCACCTCACCCCCCCCCCCCCCCAAAAAAAAAAAAATAATAATAATTACGCTGCAACAACTGCTGTAATCAGACAGCATAACTCACCTGAAAAGGTGTGCTTAAGGTAATTGGCGTAGCCTGGGGTATTGCCTATTAAACTGTTGAAAAAAATAACTATAATAATTCCAAATATGAACTCAGTTCATGTAATTGTTTAGAAAATATGCGTTATTAAAAAATTCAACATTAAAAATTTCTAAGTCTATGACCTTGACCTTGAGATCATAAGGCAGGGGAGGGGTATGACTGAATGAAACTTTTGATCTGTCTCTATCATGATTCCAAATATGAAGCATAGTCATCATATGGTTTGGAAAATATGAGCTCTAAATACATTAAACAGCAAATATTTCTTAAGTATGTGACCTTAGCCTTGATGTCAGGGACAGGCTTTGGACATGTAACTATCATCATACTAAATATGAAACAAATTGGGCCATTTATTTGGTTCCGGAAATATCAGCTTTTAACATACTGTAAATTTAAAAACTTTTATGTCTGTGACCTTCACCTGGAGATCATGTGCATGGGTGGGTTTATTTTAATTTAAACTAAATCCATCACATGGTTTGGAATATATTAACTCATTAAAACTTTTAAAATTAAAAAAAATCTAAGTCTGTGAAATTGACCTTGAGGTCATGGGCATGGCGGGGGTGTATAGCTGAATAAAAATTTGGACCTATATCAATCATCATGCCAAACATGAACCAAATGAATCGTAAAAGGTAAGGTTCTAACTGGTACAAATACCTTAACCTGATTCTTTAATATTAAAACTTTCAGAGTCCGTGGCCTTGACCTTGAGATCATGTGCATGGCTGGGGTATTGTTGCATCTCCAACTTTTTTTTAATACTGGCAAATAAAGGTAAATCAGGGGAATTAACGAAGCTTCGTTAATAATACTTTACGGTCAAAAGAGTTGCGTAACTTGACAGTCTGTAATTTTGTGATGGGTAGTCTGATAGGAGAAGCCTTATTACGAAATCACACATATTTAGGCAATTTCACCACCTAAATAAATAACACATGTTCGAGGGTATTAGGAAAGGGGGGGGGGGCAACTCGTGCGTGATGTGGGGGGGGGTGTAGGTTCAATAAATTGCATGAAAAATAGAAGTGAAGGCAATGATACGGAATCGATACAATTAACCATAACACATTAACAAGTAAGTCATAAGTCTGTTGGAATCTCGGCTGCTCGTTAGTTTACGAGATTTATCGTACATTCCCGGATTACTGTTTCAAACAAGTTTGAGAATAGGGTTGCTAATTTCAAACTGAAAAACGGACCAAACAGTTGTGCATATAAACTAATTAAAATTTACATCAGTATAAACGTCTGATATTAAAAAAAACGACCCCGACTGAAAATGATCGATCAAATCTGAACAGCACGTACTTATCTTTTTCTATATTTTATTTCATCGTCATTTTTTCTTCATTTTGCTATATATTTTAATCATTTCAATGGTTGTAACAAATTACCCGAAAAAGGAACAAATTGTTGTGGCGATAAAATCGCGGAAAAAAATATCAGGTATTAGATTGACTCAGTTATCGAGAGTTGGCCATGGAATATCACTATGGACCTGTATCTATCATCGTACGAAATATAAACATAATTCATCATATTGTTCGGCAAATATGCACTATTAAATTGAAATGAAAAAAATTCTAAATCTGTGGTATTGACCTTGAAGTCTCAGGCATGGATGGGGGTACATTGTATGCCCAATAAACCTTTGGACCTGTACCTATCACCATAGCAAATTTAAACTTAATCCATCACGTGGTTTGGAAAGTATGAGCTCTTTAAAACTTTTAAAATTAAAAATTTCTAAGGCTGTGACCTTGACCTATAAGCTCCCCCCCCCCCCACGTCATGGGGGTGGGGGTGGGGAATAGAGCTGAACAAGATTTTTGGAGTGGGTGTCGACGGCACGACGTCGAGACAACGTTGTCTCGACGCCCGTCTGTCAGTCCACTCATTAGTTTTTTCGACTGTCAGTATGTTTATTTGTCTGTGTAACTGTCCGTCCGTTCGTCTGATAGTCAGTCATTCAGCCAGTCGGTCTGTGTGTCTACTGTCAGTTTGTTAGTCACCTCTCTCTCTCTCATCTCAACGATCACGTAACATTGAAGTGAGTTGGAGTTGGTGTCGACGGCATGATGTCGAGCCAACGTTGACTCCGCGCCCGACTGTCAGTCCATTCATTAGTTTTTTCGACTGTCAGTATGTTTATTTTTTGTCTAACTGTCGGTCCGTTCGTCTGATATATAGATAGATAGATAGATAGATAAATAGATAGATAGATAGATAGATAGATAGATAGATAGATAGATAGATAGATAGATAGATAGATAAACAAGAATCGATACTTTGACCCCAGGAACAATTACATTGAGCTGTCGTTGGGGGAACGACTAAAATACCCCGCCATGCGTAAGTCACAATAAACTGAATTGCAATCAAGATTTTTTTAGCAAATAGGGAACATCATTATGAAACCACACCTATACAAATACAGTGTAACCTTTATCGCCGAAAATTGAAAATTTTGAGATGAAAAATTGTGATATTTTTCTAATTTCTGCTCAAAATATAGATTATGGGTACTCGTTAGAACCGAGGCGGTTCTATCGAGTACCCACAATCGGGTAATACGATTCCCCGAAATCACCGAAATCACCACCGAAATCACCACAGAAATAACCGAAATCACCACTGAAATAACAGAAATCAACAATGAAAACAGAAAAAAAAAAAACTCATTAAAATGCTTTTATTATGACCAAATTTCATGAATTTATATAGTTTAAGGTAATTTCCTTTCATTGGAAAGCGGTAAATGGGAATTAAAACTATTTAAAATCGGCCGTTATTTCGGGTACATTTCGGATCCCTTTGGTCGTTTAACAAACCTAAAGCTTCTTGAATGGTTTAGTTAATGTCTATTTTATTTTTGTTGCATATGAAATTGGAACAGTTTTTATTAGAAAACCCGAAAACTAGTTGTAATTGCGATACATGCACATGTATTCACGAAGATCCGATCAGAATCTAAATCAAGAAAACACGCCTATATAATTGTTGAACCCCCATCTAACCCCACATTTATAAAGTGAAATTCGGGTTTACAGGGGCTAACATTAAAGTTTCCCTTTAAAAGTTCCATTTTTTTCCCCGAAAAATCGACAATGTATTGGTATAGGCGTGTTTTCATAATGACTTGTTCAAACAAGATTTTCCATTATTATCCTCAATTAACTTGATGTTAGTAAAGTGTCAATAATGATGTTAATTATAATCGGCGCCTAACTTTGATATCAAGTTGGCTACTTAAAAAATACAGAAACAAATATAGATAATTAAACAATGATATAGATAATTAAACAATGATATAAACACATTAACTAAAAGTTATGGTCTGATAAATGTTCATCATGATAACTGTAAGGGACACTTCTGAGGTGATAACAATACACACACCAACAAAATGCTTCTGTGCTGAAAATGGACATTCTTTATTGAATTCAACCTGGCACATTATATGCTCACCTTAGAATGAAAACAAGACTAATATTCAGTAATAAACAGTATATATGCCCCTAGAATAGTGCATTAATGACAGGTGATTTCCCCAAGATTTCGGAAGAAATCCCGAGCGTACAATTTTAAGTGTTTTTGGCTGAAAAGGTACCCAAAAGTCATCATTGACAATAAAAATAATGTTTGTAAGCTAAATACACTATACATGTCCATATATTAATTCCACAATGGTGATTTCTGTTATTTCAGTGGTGATTTCGGTTATTTCTGTGGTGATTTCGGGGAGTCGTGATACCGCCCACAATCTATATTTAAGAGCAAAAATAAGAAAAATAAGGTTTACCCCTGCAAATCCCAGTTTTACTATATAAAAGTGGGGTTCGAGGGGTTCAAAATTATATAGGCGTGTTTTCGTAATGATCTCGGGAGATGTGGCCCTTTGTTCTTCAAATAATGCTGAATTTAGCCGTTTCCGGCCTCGGAAGTCCGTGTTTACCAACCGATTTCAACCAGACATGCCTTTGCATCTGTGAGTCCTCGGACGATTTCGACCATCTTTAAAATCCGACGTGTATCACGTGAGTTACGGCCCTTTGATCTTCAAATATTGCTGAAATTAGCCGTTTCAAGACTCTATGTCTGTGTTTATCTACTGATTTCCACCAAACTTGATACATGCTTTTCATCCTTGAGACCCCGCACGTGTTAGACCATCGTCAAAATCCGACGCGTTTAACGAAGTTTCCGCCCTTTGTTTTTGTCCCCCAACGTAAGTCGAAGGGGACTATAGTAATGGGTTTGTCCGTCAGTCAGTCCATCCGTAGACACAACTTTGACTCTACAACTCCTCCTACAGTTTTCTAGGGATTTAGATGAAACTTTCCAGTTATTGTTCCTCTGATCTGAAAATTATCATATTTTATCGAGGCTTTGTTTGTTTGTTTGATTTGAGGTTTAACGTCCCCGTCAACACTGTATAGGTCATTTGGGAGACGTTGCTTCCAACTTCTCATACAATTCTCAAGGTATTTTGATGAAACTTTCCAGATTATTGTTCCCATGACCTGAAGATGACCTTTAATCGATGTCATGTTTGACTGATTTTTACCACAGTTATGGGCCTTTGCCAGTTTTCCACCCATTGTATCGATAGAAGTTATTGTCTCCACAACTTCTCCTATATTTCTCGAGGGATTTTGATGAAACTTTCCAGTTATTGCTCCCATGACCTGAAGATGGTTATATTTTATCGAAGTCATGCTCTTCTGATTAACGCCAGAGTTATGGTCCTTTGTCAGTTTTAGACACTTTGTCAAGAGTAAGTCTTGTTTCTATAACTCCTCTTGCAGTTTTCTGTGTATTTTAGTGAAACCTTCCAGCCATTGTTCCCGTGACCTGAAGAGGATCATGTTATTCCGAGGTCACGCTTGACTTCTTTTTTTTCCAGACTTACGGCCCTATGACAGTTTTAGCCATTTTATCAACAGAAATTTTTTCCGCAACTCCTGCGTTTGTTATGGGATTATGATGAAACTTTCCAGTTATTGTTTGTTTGTTTGATTTGAGGTTTAACGTCCCCGTCAACACTGTAAAGGTCATTTTGGAGACGTTGCTTCCAATTTTGTGGGACTTTTACCCGACACTGAGATGAAATGACATCTCAAGCCCTGTCGCCCTTTGAAACCAACAGGGTTTATTAGCATGGACGGTCCACCTCGCACCGTGGTTCCTCGACAGGCTCCTCTAAGCGGTTTACCAGTACTAGATAGTGTGCGGACCGGATTCAGCTCTGCGTGGAAGCATCATGCAGCCCTTTATATTTCTTAAAGCCCCTATGGGCTGGGGCCGTCCAGTTATTGTTACATGATCTGAAGGTGATCATATATTAATGAGGTCACCCTCCGTTTGTCAGTCTTTCAGTCCGTCGGTCCATCCGTAGACACAATCTTGCCTCAGCAACTATCCGTGCAGCGTTCTCGGATTTTGATGAAATTTTCCTATATTTGTCTCCATGGCATGAAGATGATTATATATTATCCAAGTCATGCTTGACTGATTATTTTTTTATCTACATGGAATTTTAGCCCTGCAACACTTCTTGCAATTTTCAATGACATCACGAAATCATGCCTATATAATTTTGACCCCCTAGAACCCCAATTTCACGGAGGTAATACCATTTTCTATACCTGTGTTGTCGACCGAGCCGGTACTGTGTAAAGCTGCTGTCGACCGAGAAATACGGTTTTCGACCGAGCAGTACGGATGTCGACAGAGGGGGTCTTCGATTTTGATGCACTTGGAGAGGTGAAAACGTTGGTTTAAACATTTACAAACGATGTCGGTGCTTTAAAGAGACATGCTGTTAATTGTCTGCTCACTTATAGAGAGTCGTGAGTCTGAAAAACACTATAAAATACCGGTTCTTTCGAAAAAAAATCAGTTTTCACAGAATATCATTAATCTAATGCTTTATGAAAAGTAGGAAAGCAATAAAACACCATATATATTTTATCTACCATTTACGCTTCAACAACAACGTGGGTTTGACATAATTCATGCACTCTGGGAGTTTTTATAGACCTTTGAAAAATGTCGGGATACGGATGTCGATTATTAGAAATACGACCGTCGATGGTATCCTAGTCTGATTGATACAGCTGTCGACGAAATATAAAAACTACATTTCATGTACTGCTGTTAAAATACATGATTTATTCTATGATTATTACTGAAATCTGCACTATTAGGCAGATTTCACTGGGAGCCATGAAGAAAAATGCATGTTTTGTGCGAACTGGTGTCTTAAAGTCGCATCAATCACCAAGAATAACTCCATCCTTAACTCTCCCATATTTAGTTTACACAACAGGCTACAAGGCTGGCTGGTCACTGATGTAAACACTTGAACATGTAAATGCCAAATCAGATTGAAATTAAACTGCAAAAAAATGTTGTAAACCTGTGCAATTGCTCTTGAAGAATGATGTCGGAAAGATCAGAGGCGCTTGAAGTTTAAATGCTTAAACATTTCAAATTTGTTTGAAAGGGCCATAACGAAACTGAATATTGACTAACATTCATGTTTAGGTTGTTTTTTTTTTTTTTGTTTGTTTTACGGCCCTTTCAAGATTATTTCACTCATATCGAGCCGATCGTTAATCAGAGGTGGGCGAAAACCGGAGTACCCGGAGAAAAACCACCCGACCTTCCGTTGCAGAACTTGGCGTCTCACATGTGACCCGAGCGAGGCTCGAACCACAGCGGTGAAAGACCTAATGATCAAGAGTCAGCGCTCTTAACCACTAGGCCACGGAGGCCCGTTGTTTAGGTTTTGAGCTCAGAACTTCAAGCACATGTTCAGAGACGAATATTTCTCAACAAATGTCATGACAAACAGTGGGGTTGATCAGCAGACATTACGAAAACATGCCTATTAAAATAAATTGAAAATTTTACCCTAAAAACAAAAATGAAAATTTTCAGAAAAAAAAAAAAAAAAAAAAAAAGAAACACTGGAATAAAATATATATATCTGATACTTGTTATATTTCTGCTCATAAAAAGTTTGTGTGAACGCGCGGTTCTAACAAGTACCCAGAATCTATGTATATGAGCAGAAATATGAAAAATAAGGTTTACTCCTGTAAACCCCAGTTTCACTATATAAAAGTGGGGTTCAAGGGGGGGAAAATTATACAGGCGTGTTTTCGTGAGGAGCTCATTCAAGTTCCGACTACCCAAAATTCCTAAGCAGAAAAGCTCTTCAGTCCACGTGACTATCACAGACTTGTCCGAATAACTTTTTTTTATAGAAAACAGCCGCAGTGACTGAGGTCAGAGTGTTGTGTAAGAGGTTTATCTTGGAATCATAGGTTGGGCTTGGCAAACAATGAAGACCCAGACCAGACGCCACAGAATGCGGCGTCTGATCAAGAGCTACACTATATACTTAAAATCGGATTTCAAGGGTAAATTAAGCAGTTTAAATCACAGTCCAGGACTTTTCCGATCTATAGTCAGCGACAATCGACCAACCAGTATGCTTTGTGCTTTGATTTTGCGTTTGTTAAGTGTGCGCAAGTGCATATTTAAGTAAAGGAGGTATAAATGGTTAACGCTGAGCAGAAATCGACCGTATATGAGTAATGGTAAACCGCTTAGTGGGTCTTAGCCTGCCCAGGCAAAGTGGTGCGAGTTGGACCGTCCGTGCATATAATGACATTTTATCTCAATGTCGGGTAAAAGACCCACACTATTGAAAGCAGCGTCTCAAAAATGACCCAAATAATGTTGACGGGAACGTTAAACCTCCCTCAAACAAACACACATAACCAGATAACTGTACCGACATGCTATTAAGATGGTTTATCAGTTCTCTATGTTGATATTAGAACAGACATTTTGTCATTCCTAACGGGGATGACATGTTGCTTTTCACCGGGCAATGTCTTGACATGTCCCGTGCTTAGCTGTATTTGAAACAAAAGTCCCCTAACAGCGGTAATACGGTTTCTAATACGAGGACTGTTCAAATACGAATGCAAGTAGAACGTTTTCTCATGCACTAATGCGAAAATCACCTGGAAATAAATATCACAGCGTAGAAAAACATTTTACCTATACATTGATACCAAACCTGTTAAAATCCGTCCACTTTAGCCATGTATATCGTTCGATAAACACTGTCTACTCTTGTATACTAATACAAAACATGGTTGGAAGAAGGTCAGAGTACGCCGTTGAAATACGGTCCTATATTAAGAATCGTTGTATTCTTGGTATACGGTGCAAAGACATTTTCGATGAAATATGTTCGGTTTATGGGCATAATGAAATGTCTCTTCCGACAGTTTTTCGTTGGTGTAAGAAATTCAGCTGTGGGCTAGGCTCATAAGAAGATGCACCACATGATCGTCGGCCGAAAAGAGCAACATCTGCCAAGATGGTTGCTAGAGTGAAAGAAATAGTTGCTACCGATGCACGATACACCACTAGGCAAATGGCTAGTATGGTTGGCAGCTCATTAGGAGCAGCTCATACAATTCTGAAACGGAATTTGAAAATGAGAAAGATCTGTGCTAGATGGATTCCCAATCTGTTGACAGATGAGCAGAAAAAGACACGCGTTCAGTGCGCCAAGAACTTGCTTAAAAAGTTTCCAAATTACAATGCACGGTCTTTCGCTAATGTCGTCACAGTCGACGAGACATGGGTTCACTTTTTTGAGCCAAAACGAAAGATTCAGAACAAAATATGGGCAACAAAGTATTGCAAAAGACCATGCATTGCAAAGCAGACCATGAGCGTCAAGAAGGTAATATATGCCATATTCTTTTCAAATCAGGGCCCTGCTATTCAGGTTGCGGTGCCTAAAGACAAATCTGTAAATGCGAAGTTTTACAAGAATAAAGTTCTTCGAAAATTGAAGAAAATATTTCAAAGAACGAAGAGCCGCAACTGGTTTGGCCAATGTCAGATTGCTACATGACAATGCGTCATCGCACAAGGCGTCCATTGTGCAAGACTATCTGAAGCAGGAAAAGGTTGTTGAACTCCCTCACCCCCCGTATTCCCCTGACCTTGCCCCGTGTGACTTTTTTTTTTTTTTGTTCCCGCGGCTGAAAAAATACTTTTCTGGTCGAAAATTTGTACAGCGCAAATACCTCGGTTCTGCAATATTCTAGTATACCTCGAAAAGACTACCAAAATGCATTCAATGATTGGATCAGAAGACTGAAAATTTGTATATCTGTTAAAGGGGAATACTTTGAGGGGACAAAATAAATTTTTCATCGAAATCTATCACGGAATCATTTTTATGTGCTTAGTTGCATTCATATTTGAACAGTCCTCGTAAGTTGTTTGGAATTGTGGGTATTCAAATGCTTACGGGTGGTCAATGTCAGTATGGTCGTCGTGATTTCCTCACCAGATGCAGTTTTGCAGCCAGTGTCGGACCCTGGATAAACAACGCAGAACTGTTCAAGACCGCAGTATCCTATAACTTGTCTACAGAAGGCTTTCTTAGATTTTTTTTAAAACGCTACACGTGTATATTTAAACGAAATTTAGTAATCGGCATAATATGGTTTAATAGAGAAGAAGAAGAAGAAGAAGAAGAAAAAAAAAAGAAAAAGAAGAAGACAGTATACCTTGCCACACACCTGCGTCACTGTCACCACCAACACTTCCAATATGTCTAGGGATGGCTTTGTTGAACCGTAAATTTCTCATTCCGTAAATTTCACACCCAAATTTACATATGGTCTATTTCGAAAAATTTTGATGCCTAAATTTTCTGACGTATAAAGAATTGGTAAGTATTTATCACACCTGAGAAAAACTAGTGCGACTTTTTATAGGGCGCGAAGAATTGGTATCAATTCCTCACACATGTGAAGAATTCGTTGACAATGTCTGGCGTGTAAAGAAATGGTAAGTCGTATTCGTCACACCTGTGACCTATGTTTATGGGGTGTGGAGAATTTGTACCAATTACTATTACACGTGTCTTACATGTAAAGAACTGGTACCAATTCCTCACACATGAGAAGAATTGGTACCAAGTTCTCACACAAGAGTATAATTGATACCAATACTTCACACATGTGAGGAATCGGTACCAAATCCACACAGAAGCCTCCGTGGTGTAGTGGTTACGCTACTCGCCTTGTAAACTAGGGGTCGCAGGATCGATCCCTGGCTTCTCCGGACTTTCGGATGAGTCTTTAAACCGAGGTCCCGTCTCCATATGACCTTAGTTGTTGGTGGGACGTAAAACTCAAACACTCACTCACTCACCAAATCCACACACATGTGAAGAATCTCAATTAGTTGGCTACCAACTTCTACTGGCTGTAATAGTTTCTGAAAAATAAATTATTTTAATTTTTCCTATAGAAAAGGATAGGTTGTAAAATTTGACCGTGTCTGGAGATGAGTTCGGGGTAATCCCAAGATAATCATTTGAACAAATTATGATGTGCTGGAGTCCTATCTGTTACATACAAAGTTTCTTGACTGGTCCTAGAGAAGCTTTTCAATGGTTTAACCATATATGGGTGTGGTAGCCATCTTGGTCATGTGACCCAGATGCCGCGAACAAACTAGCGTTCACCCTACCCAAACAGGTTCAAAACATATTGGCTTTGATTGGCTAATCGGTTTTCAGACATTACGAAAACACGTATGGGGCGCCGTTTTACTATTGAATCGGTATTTATAGATATCCATAAATCGATTTATGGATATCCATAATTCAATTTATGAATATCCATAAATCAGCCGAATAATGGATAGTCATAATTCTAATAATGGATATCCATAAATCGAATTATGGATATCCATAATTCGATTAATGGATATCATTAATTCAGATCGATTTATGGTTATCCATAATTCGAATTATGGATATCCTTAATTCGATTTATGCATATCCATTATTCCTCTGATTTATGGATTTCCATAATTCGAATTATGGATATCCATAATTCGATTTATGGATATCCATTATTCGATTTATGGATATCCATAATTCGAATTATGGATATCCATAAATCAACGCCAAAGCTTTTGATTTAATGATTTCTCCCTAAAACACGTGACTGTTTATTGTAAAAATCTTCAAAATCTTCAAGGTCTTCATCATCGCTGGAAGATGATGGCCGGTCAAAGGGACCTATCTGCAAGGCAACGGATGGCATACGCTGAACTCCCGCCATGTGTGCAGTTAAATATCAGAACCAGCCGTAAGATCTGGAAATTCCGGCCAACGCATCCGGTCCCTCTGGAATCTCTATGAGGACTGCGCAACTATTCGGACGTAAGATTATAATGATCCAAACAGGCAATCCCTGCATGCTTTCTGGAGTAAAATGCACATGGTCATTATATATAGTATTAACATATATCCATATAACACTCTATATGACGGCCCCTGCCCATAGGGGCTTGAAGAAATAGATGGGCTGCATGATGCTTCCACGCAGAGCTGACAACGACCCGCAAACGAGTACTGGTAAACCGCTTAGAGGATCTAAGCCTGCCCAGGCAAAGCGGTACGAGCCGGCCCGTCCATGTTAATAAACCCTATAGGTTCATTTGGGCGGCAGGGCTTGAGATGTCATTTCATCTCAAGGTCGGGTAAAAGTCCCACACAATTGGAAGCAACGTCTCCAAAATGACCTTTACAGAGTTGACGGGGACGTTAAACCTCAAATCAAACAAACAAATAGTCTACTTGAGATGTATGGAGTACCAAGCAGATTCAGATATATCTCCTGCCCCCCGCCCATTGGGGCTTGGAGAAATAGATTTGGCTGCATGAGCTGAGAGTACCGGTAAATCGTTTAAAAGGTCTAAGTCTGTCCAAACAAAGTCGTGCGAGTCAATGGGCGACAGGGATTGAGATGTTTGTTTGTATTTGAGTTTAACGGCATAGTCAACACTATTTTAGGTCATTTTTGAGCCGGTCAGTTTTTCTATCCACACTTTTCCTGGGCAGGCTTATACGTAAGCAGTTAACCAGTACAGTGCACATTCTTTCGCCAGAAACTGACAACTGCCCTTCTTGAATCAGCGGAAGGGAGAGAATGACTGTAGAAAATATTTCATGATCAATCTCCATGAAAGAATGTTGGCGACCCCTGCAGGTATCGAATCCGCTTCCTCCTGATCACCAGTCAGACGCGCGTCCGACTGAGCTACCGAAGCCGGCGGGATTGAGATGTCATTTAATCTCAATGAAGGCTTAATGACCAACATAACTGGAAGCAACGTCTCCAAAATGCCCTAAATAACATTGAAGGGGACGTTTAACCGCAAATCAAACAAAACATATCTCTCCAACACCATAGGCCACCACTAAGCCTACCCGACATTACCTCCACCTCCATGCCGGCTTTTATTACACACCTAAATCGGAAATCTGACGCGAATAGTCGAGCTTTTTTTTGTAAAGGGAGCAGTCATTATTCATTAGGTTTATTTGCAGAGGAGAATTATTGATATCCATAATTCGATTTATGGCCATCCCTAAATCAGCCGAATAATGGATATCCATAATTCGAATTAAGGATATCCATAATTCGATTACTGGATATCCATATTTCGATCTAAATGAATGATATCCATAAGTCGATATATGGATATTCATAATTCGATTTATGGATATCCATAATTTGATTTATGGATATCCATAAATCAGCCGAATAATGGATATCCATAATTCGATTTATGGATATCAATAACTCGAATAATGGATATCCATTATTCGATTTATGTGTATCATTAATTCACATCGATTTATGGATATCCATAATTCGAATTAGGATATAAATAATTCGAATTATGGATATCCATAAATAATTATGGATATCAATAAATAATAATGGATATCCATAATTCGAATTATGGATATCCATAATTCGAATTATGGATATCCATAAATAATTATGGATATCCATAAATACGGAATAAATAGTACAACGGCGCCCCATAAACACGCCTCTCAATATGAAACTTTTCGTATGAAAATACTGAATTTTGCTTATTACTCCTCTAAACATAGATTGAGGGCACTCGTTAGAATAGCCTCGACGAGGCGGTTGTAACGAATACCCACAATCTGTTTTTGCTGAAATTAGAAAAATAATATTTTCGCCTGTAAACCCCAGTTTTACTATATAAAAATGGGGTTTACGGGGTCAATATTACAGAGGCGTGTTTTCGTGATGGATGAGATGTTTGCAGAATGTGAACAGACGACGAAGGATATCGGGGCATGAGTATACTCACTTGCTGAGCTTGCGGCTAGGGTGAGCTAAAAACCTAATGACCAATCTCATTGGTGACGGGCCTCCGTGGCCTAGTGGTTATGAGCGCTGACTTTTGATCAGTAGGTCTCTCACCGCTGTGGTTCAAGCCTCGCTCGGGTCACATGTGAGATGCCAAGTTCTGCAACGGAAGGTCAGGTGGTTTTTCTCCGGGTACTCAGGTTTTCGCCCACAAAATTGGAAGAAACGTCTCCAAAATGACCTTTACAGTGTTGACGGGGACGATAAACCTCAAATCAAACAAACAAAACAAAGCAACGATAGTTTATTATCAATCAGCCATTTCAAACAAACAAACAAAGCCTGACGAAGAATGCAACAGTTATTTTATTGTTTAACTGGGGTTAATTTCCAGTAAATCTGTCCCTTACACTCTCGTTGAATCATCGACATCCGTACCCAGTAACGTCGACAACTGTACCCCGCAAACTTTCACTTGCTCGACAGCCGTATCGATGAAACTATAAACAGTTCCACAGATGCATATAATGACATGTTGACCCACAAATAAAAGGTTATCGCGTATGTTAATGATGTATCTGCATCATTTCGTCCTCGATATTCCATGACACTGAATAAGAGCCACGCATTTCCCCGGAAGTACTTATTTTATATATTTTCCCGTTTAATTCCGCTCAGCGTCAAAACAGGCTATTAGTCAGACTTCAGAAACACTTGAAACAACAGCAAACTATTTCACAAACGATTTGACACCACAAAAATGGACAGACATACACAAAAATAACACATTTACAGCGAATTTATCGACTACCCTCCTCTGTCGACATTCGTACTGCTCGGTCGAAAACCGTATTTCTCGGTCGACAGCAGCTTTACACAGTACCGGCTCGGTCGACAACACAGGTATAGAAAATGGTATTACCCCCGTGAATTTTATATAGTAGAACTGGGGTTTGTAGGGGTAAACCTTATTTTTCTTATTTCTGCTCTAAGATAAAGATTGTGGGTACTCGTTAGAACTGCCTCGATAGATCGTGGGTATTCGTTAGAACCGCCTCGATGAGGCGGTTTCTAACGAGTACCTACAATCTATATTTTGAGCAGAAATAAGAAAAATATCACAATTTTTCATCTCAAAATTTTCAAATTTTTCGGCAATAAAGGTTACAGTGTTTTGGTATAGCCATTTGGATGAAACCTTTCAATTATTGTTCCCATGACCTGAGGAGGATCATATTATATCAAGGTGCACTTGACTACTTTTTACCAGATTTATGGCCCTTTGTTAGACTTAATCATGTTTCCAGCAGAAATTGTTATCTCTGAACTCCTCATTCACCTAAGATAGACATCATTAACAGTTTTGGAGATCATTTTGTCCCCATAAATTGTTCTTTACAATATTTAGAAAATTTAAAAAAATAGTCTTTTGAAAGTGATTTTGCTTGCTTTGTATGAATTGAGGTTCAACGTCCCCTTTAACACTATTTAGGTCATTTTGGAGACGCTTTTTCCAATTTTGTGGGACTTTAACCCGACATTGAGCTGAAATGACATCTCAAGCCCTCTCGCCGAAAGGGCTGTAAAATCTCAAACATTGTTAAGGATATATATAAGCAAAATATTATTATCAACATACTGACACTTCAAACGTCGGCCTTCATTCAAATAATGCTGAAATTAGCTGTTTCCGGACTCTACAGTATGTACATGGCTTTTATCCATGATACCTCGCTCGTGTAGTGTAAATCGTCGTCTAAATCCGATGCGTATCACGGGAGTTATAACCCTTTGTTCTTCAGATAATGCTGAAATTAGCCGTTTTCGGACTCTACAGTCTGTGTTTACCTTCCGATTCCCACCAAACTTATATGGCATTGCATCCATAAGACCTCACACGAGTTCGATCATCGACAGAATCCGACGCATATCATGGGAGTTCTGACAATTTGTTATTTAAATAATGCTGAAATTAGCCGTTTTCGAACTCTACAGTCAGTCTACCTACCGATTTCAATCAAACTTGATGCATGGCTTTACATCCATGAGACCTTGCACGAGTTCAGTCATCATCAAAATCCGAGCGCTATCACGGGAGATAGTGCCTTTTGTTCATGAAATTTTAAACCATCTCGAAAACACGCCTATATAATTTTGACCCCTTTGAACCCCACTTTCATATAGTAAACATGGGGTTTACAGGGGTAAACCTTATTTTTCTTATTTCTGCTCTAAAATATAGATTGTGGGTACTCGTATGAACCGCCTAATATAGATTGTGGTTACTCGTTAGAAACCGTCTATGAGGCGGTTCTAACGAGTACCCATAATCTATATTTTGAGCAGAAATTAGAAAAATATCACAATTTTTCATCTCAAAATTTTCATTTTTTTCGGCGATAAATGTTACACTGTATTTGTATAGGTGTGTTTTCATAATGATGTTCCCTATTTGCTGAAAAATCTTGATTGCAATTCAGTTTATTGTCACTTACTCATGGCGGGGTATTTTAGTCGCTACCCCAACGACAGCTCAATATAATTGTTCCTGGGGTCAAAGTATCGATTCTTGTTTGTTGTTTTTTTTGTTTTTTTTTTATTTGTTGTTGTTGTTGTCGTCGTTTTATTTTTTTTGTCTTCAGACGTTTGGACGATCTTTAAACCGACGTACAATCTCCATATGACCTCAGTTATTGGTGAGACGTAAACCTCAGACAAAGATATCGGCCCCCGCCAATAGGGACTTGAAGAAACATATGGGCTGCATGATGCTTTCACGCAGAGCTGAATCCGGCCCGCACACTAATACTGGTAAACCGCTTAGAGGATCTAAGCCTGTCCAGGAACCGCGGTGCGAGGCGGACCGTCCATGCAAATAAACCCTATTGGTTTCATTGGGCGACAGGGCTTGAGATGTCATTTCATCTTAATGTCTGGTAAAAGTCCCACAAAATTGGAAGCAACGTCTCCAAAATGACCTTTACAGTGTTGACGGGGACGATAAACCTCAAATCAAACAAAACAGTCAAAGAAATATACAAGAAGGTGTATCAATCCGCTTTAACACTCACCATGCTGAAGTAGTTCGGTATGTAACACTCCTCCCCAATTCCCGATTTTCAGCCATTTTTGTTGCATGATGATTTCAATTCTTAAAGGATTGGGCAGCTGAATGGAAAACATGGAATGCAAATAGCCTCTTAAGGGGAATGGGGACACCTTCAGGGGAGGCAACTCCTGCAAAAGTATTTCGTCTCCCCTGCAATATTGGTCAACTCTTAATGGAAAGAATTTGCTCCTGAGGAGCAAATTCTTTCCTTTAAGAGTATACCCCTTTTGCTATATAAAGGTGAACAGTAAGTCCCGAAAGTTGTCTCCCTTTGAAAAATGGTGGAAAAAATTTGCTAAGTGTTCCCATAGCCCCTAAGAAGCAAGCTGGCAAGGAAGCAAGCTGATCTACATCTACAGTAAAATTCCTATATTAAGACCACCTTTGGGACAGTTCAAATGTAAATGTGGTTTTAAAGACCACCTTTGGGACTGTTCAAATGTGGTCTTAAAGACCACATTTGAACAGTCCCAAAGTTGGTCTCTGACCAGCGGACACTGTATTAACAAAAGAGACAAAGAAAGAATAACTGCAGCCTACTAAATAAGCTTTTTAAAGCAGAAGTAACCCATTGTATGCGGGGAAACCCCTAAATTGGTACCTTGGCAAACAGTGCAGGTCCAGATCAGACGGCGTGTTCTAGACGCCGCAGAACGCGGCGTCTGATCAGGGCCCGCAATGTTTGCTAACAGAAACTTCCGTAAAAATAGAATAAAAACGAAAATAGGTCTGATACCCTTTTCTGACTAATGGACTTGTCCAACATATAGTAATGGAAGAGTCCACTGGTATACAATGGGTTAATCTTAATTTTAGGGATTCTCGTTAGAACCGCCTCGAGCTCAAAATATAGATAGTGGGTACTCGTTAGAACCGCCTCATCGAGGCGGTTCTAACGAGTACCCACAATCTATATTTTATAGCAGAAATAAGAAAAATAAGGTATACCCCCGGAAACCCCAGTTTTAGTATATAAAAGTGGGGTTCAAGGGGGTCAAAATTATATAGGCGTGTTTTCGTGATGTGAAGAAATAGATTGGGTTGCATGATGCTTCCACGCAGAGCTGAATCTGACCGCACACGATTACTGGTAAACTGCTTAGAAGGACTAAGCCTGCCCAGGCAAAGCGGTATGAGTCAGATCATCAATGCATATTAGCCTTATGGTTTCATTGGGCGGCAGGGCTTGAGATGCCTTTTCACCTCAGTGTCGGGTAAAAGTCTCACAAACTTGGAAGCAACGTCTCCAAAATTACCTAAATAGTGTTGACGGGAACGTTAAACCCCAAAACAAACAAACAAACAAATCAGCATGATGAGGATTAAATGGACAAGGATGATTTTACTCGCATATCCGCCGCGTCTTGTTTGTTTTATAAACCACTTATTAGCCATTTACACCGTTTACGCACTAATACGACGTGAACTCGTATATCTGAATTTAAGCTGATTAAATAAATTCGAGATTTTGTAAAGGATATATGGGCCCCGTCAAGCGATTTTGGTGCTTATCGCCTATGCGAGCAGCGAAGGTTCAGGCGAGCCTGCGCATCCGCGCAGTCTCGCCAGAACCTTCGCTGCTCGCTCATACAAGCAGTGAATCAAGAGGAACCTTCAGACAGAAAGCCATATCCCTTGCAACTCTGAATGGCTGGGCATGCGCAGTTAAAATTTGTCATGACGGAATGCTCGAAGACACAAATTCTCTTGGCGGGGCTCATGTTACAAATGCATTAAAATAATTAGGTTGTTTGTTAGGAAATATAGTTTTTTATCAAATGGAAATGAAGAGGTTTGAAGGTTGTAAGTACCTGTTTTATCATAATTTTGGGCTTTACGACCCTTCAAAGAATAATTCACATACACCACTTGATTGGGAGTCTCCCAGCTACAGACTTTCGGACGACTCTTTAAACCGAAGTCCTGTCTCCATATGACCTTGGTTGTTGGTCGTACGTAAAATTCCATCACATGAACAAGTCCGTGAAATGAAGACCCCCTATACCCCACTTCATGTAGAGAAAACTGGGGTTTACGGGTGTATACATTATTTTTCTTATTTTTGCTCCATTACATAGGTTGTGTGTACTCGTTAGAACCGCCTCATTGAGGCGGTTCTAGCGAGCACCCTCCATCTATGTTAAAAGCAGAAATAAGAAAGATGTTTTCATTTTTCACCTCAAATTTGTCACTTCTGACACCATGTTGGACGCCATTATTTCACACGGACACGTTTTCCTAATCCAAACACACACACGCCTGCTAACAAGTCGGTGTAATGAACGACCCTCTAAACCTCATTTTAGGAGCAGTCTGATCTGAGTCCACACTGTTTGCCTATATGCAAAAATATTTTTGAAAAGTTTGCAAGAAGATTCAGTATACGACATACGCAGACGACACTTTTAGATGTTGTTTTTCTCGGCAGCTTAAGGGTTAAATCAACAAGCGTTACTGGGTTCAGCAGGTAAGGGTAGAGAGGGATGGGGGCATTATTTCGTTTCTTCACTATTCATTTCCTCCTTCTTCCCTGTCCCACTTTTTTCATCTCTGCTACTACATACATACCATCTATTGCTCTCTCCCTTTCTCTGTATGTCAGACAAGTGTTGACCTTGTCGTCTAACTTGTGACCCTTTTTGTACCAAATGGAATCTTTCTCCTTATATATAGCAGGAGTTCATTCCAAAATTTAGGGGTGCCAGGTTGTGTTTTAATCAAAATCTATTAGGAAAGTGACTGAACTGTAAGCAAACAATGGAGGCCCTGATCAGACGCCGCGTTCTGCGGCGTCTGATCTGGGCCTGCACTGTTTGCCAAGGTAACCCTTTAGGGGTTTCTGGTACTGAATGAGCTAGTCGCAACACAATCTATTTGCTCTTCTCATAGTTTGTGGATGCCTCATTGAAGCGAATAAACCACGATATGTTTTATGGTTTTCTTAAAGATACATAAAAATAAGCCACGTCATGATGAAATCTGTTTACGGCAACCCCCAGGTATTAGACTTCCTGCCTTGCCGTGGCCCTGGGGGCTCAATTCCCACTGGGCACGTTGCTGCTGTGGTCAATGTGCCCACTGGGAAGAGCTAAAGGAAGTACCACCCGTTTGCCGTGGGTGGCGTCCTGTAAGCCGGAAGAAGGGATCCTGGAGGTTGAGGGTTACCTGAGGTGGCGGTGCTTCAGGTGCCCAACACGCCTCTTTGGCCTGGCTTTTCGGTGTAGACGGGTGGCCGTGCGGTCCGGCACGGTCAATCGGCTGGTCACGCCGAGCCCTAGAGATACCGCTTTGCTTTCTCTTCAACTCTTTTTGTATCTTTCCTGATACCAACCATATGCCCATTTACCTTACCCTTTTCTGTCTTTTTATCTCTAGAAGGCGGTGGCTTAACGGATCAATCGTGTAGGCATTTTGTTTATACGAGTATATCTCACGTGTATCTCTAACATCTGCGAGTTGGATAACCACTCCAGTATGGTGTTCCCTTGTAGGGCTCCACGGAGGGCGGAGAGCACTTGGGACGAAACTAGAATTTTTTTCTTATGGCTCCTGGAAAAAAACATAACCGCAAATCACCTAACCGCAAATCACCTAACCACAACGCACCTAAACGTAAAAAACAAGAAGATTCATCCGAATCGGATGAACACAGTCAACAATCCAGTCAGCAGTCAAGTCAACAATCTAGTCAGCAGTCTGCTGAACCAAATTTTGACAATGTTCCGCGTTTCTTGGTCGTTACGTCGCTTGACGATACACGAACTGTATCTAGCCTTTCCCCCTTCGTCATCGAGAAAAGTATTCTCTCCATTGCCGGACACCCTAAGAGTATAAAACAACTCAAATCGGGTGATCTTCTCTTGGAAGTCGAGAAAAAACAGCAAGTGGTAAGCCTGCTAAACACCAACAAACTCTTTGATCTAAAAGTTAAAGTCGCTTTACATAACACGCTCAATTCATCTAAGGGAGTGATTCGCAGTCCAGAACTGCGTCCTTGTTCAGATGAAGAGATAGTCGATAACCTTAAGGATCAGGGAGTTGTTGGTGTTCGTAACATTCAAGTTCGTAGAAATGGTGTACTAAAACCAACAGCAACTTATGTGTTGACTTTTAATACACCAATTCTACCCAAGAAAATCAAAGTAGCATATCTTTCCATTAACGTAGAGGTATACATCCCAAACCCTCTTAGATGTTACTCTTGTCAGGCTTTTGGCCATCACGAAAGCAGATGTCAGAGAAAAAAACTCTGTCCTAATTGTGGTGAAGAAAAGCATGTTGATAATCACCTCAACTGCAAAAATGAACCCAAATGCGTAAATTGTGATGGCAAACATGCTGTTTTCTCCCGAGACTGTCCGGCATGGAAAAAAGAAAAAGAAATACTCACTGTCAAGTACCAAAGGGGGATAACATTCCCAGAAGCGCGGAAGATTGTCGAAGAGCGATACATAACACCAACCACCAGTTTCGCCAGCATCACAAAGGGTGCTGGTGTAAAATGTACCAGCTCCGCAACACAGACTGCTGAATCATACATTGCTGAACTGAAAAAGTCTGGTGCATGGAGTAAATCCACTCCAGCACCACAAAGTTCAACCAATTTATCAAAAGGCGCAATCCAGGTTGCTTCGGATCGGTCGACAGCGACCGTACCGAAGCCAGCGCCGAATGTAAAAGAGAAACCCGACTCAGGTCGAACTAATAAGGGGTCGCAAGATCCGATCAAAAAACATCAATTGTCTCAAAGACAAACAGACAGACAACGTAAAATGGAAAGAGACAATATAAAATTTCAGAACAGATTCGGATCTTTGAGTGACAGTGATATGGAGTTGACTGAAACTCCATCATCACCAAGTGGCAATAACAGATCGAGGTCTGCCACACCACGAGCTGGTGGTAGCAGATCTATATCACCAATTGCACCTCTATAATAGTTTCTAGTCTTTAAATATCTCTCCTTAAAATGGATTTAAAACACAAAATAATACAATGGAATTGTCGAGGTCTTAAATCAAATTATAATGAACTCTTATTACTTATTTCGCTACTAACCCCATCGGTGTTTTGTTTGCAAGAAACTTTTTTAAAAACTGATGACAACATAGATGTCAGGGGTTTCAATACATACAACTATATCTATTCTGATGGTAACAAACCATCTGGTGGCAGCTCAATTTTTGTTAAATCATGTTTACCACAAAGAGAGATCAAATTAAAAACAGACCTTCAAGCTGTAGCAGTATCGGTTTCTCTGGATAAAGAAACTACAATTTGCTCTCTATATATCCCACCCTCATTTTCTTTAAAGCCCGAACATCTTGACTCATTGCTGAGTCAACTTCCATCGCCATATCTTTTAGTTGGCGACTTCAATGGTCACAATATTCTATGGGGCTGTAAAGATGTCAATAACAGAGGAGCACTTGTCGAAGATTTTATTGCAAAGAACGACCTTTGCTTGATGAATGATAAATCATATACTTACCTTCACCCTGCGACAGGTCATTTGTCTTCTTTAGATCTCTCTTTGTGTCACCCATCTCTCTTCTTGGACTATGGCTGGTCTGTTCATGATGATCAGTGCGGAAGTGATCACTTTCCTGTTATAATAGAGAGCGTAAACGAACCAGATGAAGACTGTAACCAGAAATGGAAAATGAATAAAGCCGACTGGGAATTATTCCATAATTTATGTGAAGAAGAGTTATCAGTTGATCACTTAAATGAATCATCTGACATTGTTTCTGATTTCACAGATACACTTATTAATATATCAGAGCAATGCATTCCAAAGACCTCCACAAATACTAAGAAAAGCAAGCCTTGGTATAATAATGACTGTAAAGAAGCTATTAAAAAGCGTAAACAGGCTCTAAATAAGTTCTGCAAAAGTCCCACTTCAGAAAAGCTAAACGACGTAAAAGTTTTTAGAGCTAAAGCTCGGCGAACAATCCGAGCTTCAAAACGAAAGTCATGGAGAGAATATGTCTCCAAATTGAACTACAAAACCCCCATTAAAAAGGTTTGGGATATGGTACGAAAAATTTCAGGAAAAACAAAGTCCGCTAGTTTTACACATTTAAATACTGAATTTGACACAATAGCTTCAACAAAAAAAGATATTTCAGATACTCTTGGTCACACATTCTTGAGAAATTCATCATCGCGTAATTATTCTGACACTTTTAGAAATTTCAAAAAGGACCAGGAGAAAAGAAAACTTAACTTCAAATCCCTTAATCACGAAGAATACAACACACCTTTTAACTTATCCGAACTCATTGAAGCCATTGAAAAATCACATGATACGGCAACCGGCCCCGATGAAATTCATTATCAGATGCTTAAGCATCTGCCAAAAAGTTCTCTTACAACACTTTTAGATATCTTTAATAATATTTGGGAAACGGGGGTCTGTCCTGAGAGTTGGCGTGTAGCTACAGTTGTACCAATTCCGAAACCAGGGAAAGATCATGCAGAACCTACAAATTATCGTCCGATAGCTTTGACAAGTTGTTTGTGTAAAACATTGGAGAGAATGATAAACAAGAGATTAGTCTGGTACTTAGAGTCCAACAACCTCATTTCAGAATATCAATCGGGGTTTCGTTCGGAACGTAGTACCAATGACAATTTAATAAGACTAGAAACATTTATACGAGATGCTTTTATTAACAAAGAACACGTAGTGGCTGTCTTTTTCGACTTGGAGAAAGCATATGATACAACATGGCGTTATGGAATATTGAAAGATCTACATAACATAGGCTTAAGAGGAAAACTTCCCAGTTTTATTGAAAGCTTTTTAGGGGAGCGCATGTTTCAGGTGCGTGTGGGGTCTACCCTGTCAGATTTCTATGATCAAGAACAGGGTGTCCCACAGGGTAGTATTCTTTCAACTACGCTATTTAACATCAAAATAAACAATATTGTACAATGTTTGGACGACAAAACTGATTGTTCATTGTATGTTGATGATTTTTGTATATGTTACCGTTCAAAAAATATGAAAACAATTGAACGAAAGTTACAACAAAATTTAAAAAGAATAGAAGAATGGACTGATAAAAATGGTTTCAAGTTCTCCAAGTCGAAAACGCAGTGTGTTCATTTTTGTAAACTACGGAAGAAACACGAACATCCTTCCCTGTTTTTATACGGATCACAAATTCCTGTTGTTGAAGAAGCCAAATTTCTTGGGGTCATATTTGATCAAAAGTTATCTTTTATTCCACATATTAAATATCTTAAAGCGAAATGCTTAAAAGCTTTGAATCTTTTGAAAGTTTTAGCTCATACAAGTTGGGGAGCAGATCGGTATACTTTATTACATCTTTACCGGTCTTTAATAAGATCTAAATTAGATTATGGGTCTGTTGTTTATGGTTCTGCCAGAAAGTCCTATTTAAAATCCTTGGATACTATCCATCACCAAGGCCTTCGTCTGGCCATGGGAGCCTTCCGTACTTCTCCCGTATTAAGCCTTTATGTAGAAGCAGGTGAACCATCTTTAACCTCGCGCAGAGAGAAACTTTCTCTTCAGTATGCTATCAGACTTGCTGCAAATCCATCTAACCCGGCATCCAAAATTTCATTTCCACCTCAATTTGTAGATAAGTATGAAACAAAACCCACAGCAATCAAACCTTTTGGTTTACGTATTTTACCACTGCTGGAAAATTCAGGTATCGACCTTAAAAATATTCAAAAACATGAAACCGCCGAAGTTCCATCTTGGTGTATTAAACAACCTTCTATTCTGTTCGACTTACATGATGGAAAAAAATCCGAATCAAATCCAATACTTCTCAAACAAAACTTTCAGGTACTGCAGTCACGTTACAATGATTACCAGCAAGTCTATACTGATGGTTCCAAAGAAGGAGATAAAGTTGGCTGTGCGTATGTTTCTAAAGATACGCACAAAACCATGCGCCTTCCAGATGGTTCATCTATTTTTACAGCTGAAGCCAAAGCAATAGACCTAGCTTTAGATTTTATCAGTTCTTCAACAATTCAAAAAGCAATTATATTTTCGGATTCACTTTCTGTGCTTAAGGCTTTAGACCATTCATCATCTAAAAATCCTCAAATTCAAAAATTGATCGAAAAACATCATGAAATTTCTAAAACACACCAAATCTTGTTTTGTTGGCTTCCGAGCCATATTGGCATTGTCGGAAATGAATATGCTGACAAGAAAGCAAAGGAATCGCTCAATCTTGATCCATCTGTTTTTAAAATTCCTTTTAATAATTTTAAACCATTTATCAACAGATACATCTTGTCGGAATGGCAAGGCGAATGGGACCGTGCAATAAATAACACACTCCATGCCATTAAACCTGTCGTTAGTACAAAATGCTCTCCTCCACAGTTTTCCAGGAAAGAGGATGTAGTATTAACACGACTGCGCATTGGCCATACTAGAGTTACTCATTCTTTTATTTTTAATGGTGATGATCAGCCTTCTTGTGTAGGTTGTGATCAGCCATTCACTGTGAAACATATCTTAATTGACTGTGTTGACTTTTCAACCTCACGTATTTTATATTTCAAAGCTGACACTTTGCAACAACTGTTTCGAGATGTACCTGTTGATAATATTATTTTATTCTTAAAAGAAATTGGACTTTTTCATAAGATTTAACTGTTTCAGATTTTTATACATTATCATTCTGACTTTTTACTTTTAATATCATCATAATTATTCATGCCGTTTAACCATTAACCGTTTGACGCTTATGACCCACAAAGAGGGTTGACGCGTCGTTAAACACGAAATCATCATCATCATCATCATCATCTGTTTACGGCAAATGTCACAGTGCTGATCAGACTGCGCATCCACGCAGACGGATCGGGCATATTCATGTTTGATGCTTGGATAAAAAGCTACCTCGAATTTCTGTATCAAAGCTTTCAAAATTTTTGCTAGTCTGTGAAGATGAACAGGCTGATCTGTGTCGCATGATGCTTTCACCCAGAGCCGAAACTGACCGCAAATTAATACTGGTAAACCGTCTAGATGGTCTAAACCTTACCAGGCAAGGACCGTTCATGCTTACAAACCCTATTGGTTTCTTTGGGCGACAGGGCTTGAGATGTCATTTCATCTCAATGTCGGGTAAAAGTCTTTCAAAATCGAAAGCAATGTCTCCAAAATGACCTATACCGTGCTGACGTGGACGTTAAACCTTAAATCAAACAAACAAACAGACAAAACTCCGAAAAACTAGCCTTCTTGTGACGGATTTCAATTAATTTGTTAACATATTGTTAAAACTTTGATCATTTAATACGAAACGTTTGCTAATATTTTTGCTCAATAGCATATTTTCGCTGAAAAAAAAAAAAAAAAAAAACATTATGTGAGTAGGCTTTTCATACTTTTCCAGAAAAATTACCGAGTAATAAATATTGCATCACCAAAACATGCCTATATAATTATCTCCCCCCCCCCCCACCCCCACCCCGCTCCCTGAACCCCACTTTAATTTGGTAAAACTGGGGTGAAAAGGGGTAACCCTTATTTTTCTTATTTCTGCTTTAAAATATAGGTTGTGGTTACTCGTTAGAACCGCCTCTACGAGGCGGTTCTAACGTGTACCCACAATCTATGTTATGAGCAGAAATTAATGAAATGTCAACATTTTCGTCTTAAAATTTTCATTTTTTGGGCGGTAAAATTTACAACCATTTCGGAAACAAGCCTATACAAATACATTGCAAACTTAAGCGCCGAAAGGAAAAATTTTAGATGAAAAATTGTGATATTTTTCTTATTTCTGCTCAAAATATATAGATTGTGGGTACACGTTAGAACCGCCTAATCGAGGCGGTTCTAACGAGTACCCACAATCGATATTTTAGAGCAGAAATAAGAAAAATAAGGTTTACCCCTATAAAAACCCAAGTTATTATATAAAAGTGGGGTTCAAGGGGGTCAAAATTATATAGCGTGTTTTAAGATGAAAAAATGGGATATTTTTCTTATTTCTGCTCAAAATATATAGATTGTGGGTACACGTTAGAAACGCCTCATCGAGGCGGTTGTAACGAGTACCCACAATCGATATTTTAGAGCTGAAATAAAAAAAAATAAGGTTTACCCCTGTAAAAACCCCAGTTATTATATAAAAGTGGGGTTCAAGGAGGTCAAAATTATATAGGCGTGTTTTAAGATGAAAATATGGGATATTTTTCTTATTTCTGCTCAACATATAGATTGTGGGTACACGTTAGAACCGACTCATCGAGGCGGTTCCAACGAGTACCCACAATCGATATTTTAGAGCAGAAATAAGAAAAATAAGGTTTACCCCTGTTAACCCCAGTTTTACTATATAATTGTGGGGTTCAAGGGGGTCAAAATTATATAGGCGTGTTTTCGTGATGGCATTTGTAAAGGCCTGTTTCCGTTATGGTGCTTCCTAGATCAATCAAAATTTTGACCACTACCGAGCTTGTTAGCCTTTATACTACTGAACACAACAACCTATCTTTGCAACCAGTGTAGATTTAGATCACAGAAGAAGCCATCAGATCAGGGTCTACACTATTTGTCATTCAGTTTTCGAATTCAAATGGAAAGAATATATCAAGTCATAGCAACAGAAAAGGTAAGTATTTTGCGATAATTGAATACTAGTTTACCTTATTGCTAAAGAAAAAACATGTTTTGCTGGTACTCATTAGAACCGCAGCCCCGCCCATCGGGGCTTGAATAAATAGATGGGCTGCATGATGCTTCCACGCAGAGCTGATACCGACCCGCACACAAGTATTGGTAAACCGCTTAGAGGACCTAAGCCTGCCCAGGCAAAGCGGTGCGAGTCGGTCCGTCCATGCTCATAAATCCTATTGGTTTCATTGGGCGGCAGGGCTTGAGATATCATTTCATCTCAGTGTCGGGTAAAAGTCCCACAAAATTGGAAGCAACATCTCGAAAATGACCTTTACAGTGTTGACGGGGACGTTAAACCTCAAATCAAACATAAAAACTCATTTGAACCGCCTCGTCCAGGCAGTTTTAATGAATACCCACAACACAGATTTTTTTTACAAAAACCATCCTCCATTTATCTCAAAATATTTACCTTAGCCGTTGCTTTGTCAAGTGGTTTGATTTTTGATTGTCAGAAATTAGCGTGGCAAAATTAATTCACATGAGAGTTTGTTTGTTTGAGTTTTACGTCCCACAACAGCGAAGGTCATACGGAGACGGGACCTCGGTTTAAAGACTCATCCGAAAGTCTGGAGAATCCCGGGATCGATACTGCGATCCCTGGTTTACAAGGCGAGTAGCGTAACCACTGCACCACGGAGGCTTCTAATTCACATGAGAGTTTTGTTTGTTTGTTTGATTTGAGGTTTAACGTCCCCTTCAACACTGTAAAGGTCATTTTGGAGACGTTGCTTCCAATTTTGTGGGACTTTTACCCGACATTGAGATGAAATGACTTCTCAAGCCCTGTCGCCCAATGAAACCAATAGGGTTTATTAGCATGGACGGTCCGCCTCGCACCGCGGTTCCTGGACAGGCTTAGATCCTCTAAGCGGTTTACCAGTACTAGTGTGCGGGCCAGATTCAGCTCTGCGTGGAAGCATCATGCAGCCCATATATTTCTTCAAGCCCCTATGGGCGGGGGCGTAATTCACATGAGAGACAAAAATACTTCTGCAGGAGTTGTCTCCCCTGAAGGTGTTCCCATTCCCCTTAAGGGTTAAGCTAATGATGATGGAAGAACCACGCCTATACAAATACATTGCAAATTTTATCGTCGAAAAAGGTAAATTTTATGAAGAAAAATTGTGATAATTTTCTTATTTCTGCTCAAAATATAGATTGTGGGTACACGTTAGAACGCCTCACAGAGGCGGTTCTAACGAGTACCCACAATCTATATTTTAGAGCAGAAATAAGAATAATAAGGTTTACCCCTGCAAACCACAGTTTTACTATATAAATGTGGGGTTCGAGGGGGTCAAAATTATATAGGCGTGTTTTCGTGATGTGTATCCTCGTCACAAGCCTCCAAAACAGGGCTTAACTGTTGTGTCTCTGTCTGATACCTGCCACTGTAGCAACATTTTTTTTTCTCAGAGATCGATCATGAAATCTTTCATGCGATCATTTATTCCCTTCCACTAACGAGCTTCCGTGGGATAATAACGCTGACTCTTAACCCGTTTTGTATCAAATTGAATCTTCCACCTTATATATTCGCCCCCGCCCATCGGGGCTTGGAGAAATAGATTAGGCTGCATGATGCTTCCACGCACAGCTGAAACTGACCGCTAGAAGTACTAAGCCTGCCCAGGTAAAGTGGTGTGAGTCAGACCGCCAAATACATATAAGCCTTTTAGGGCTTGAGATGTCAATTGATCTCAATGTCGGGTAAAATCCCACAAAATTGCAAATGAATTAAATACATGTAGTGCTGTTCAATTCAAACAAACAAATCCACCTTATGTATAGCATAAGTCAATTTCACAATTTTGGGGTGTCAGGTTGTTTTCTTGAAATTTAAGTTGAAAAATGGCTAACTTTATGCAAATAGTGTAGGCCCAGATCAGACGCCGCGTTCTGCGGCGTCTGATCTGGGCCTGCAATGTTTGCCAGGGTACCCGTTTTGGGGTTTCCGGTACAAAAAGGGTTAAATCATTGGGTCTCTCACCGCTCTTGTTCGCGCCACGCTCGGATCTCATATGAGACGCCAAGTTCTGCAACGGAAGGACAGGGCACTCCGGTTTTCGCCGGCCTCCGATCAACGATGGGCTCGAAATAAGTGAAATAATCTTGAAAGTAACGTTGAATAAACATAATAAACAAAAAAAAAAAAACAGATAAAACCAAAATTCCCTTCCACTTATTCAGGTTCTTGCGAAATAATGCGCACTGTACTTCAATGTCCAGTTATTCAAAGCATCGTCAGCTTAAGGGACTCGTTAATAGTCAAATTGTTAACTGTTATCTAAAATTTTCTTATTTTTGCTGACAAAAAATGTGAGCAGCTTTTGCATTTTTTTCTGCAAAAAATATTAGTATATTTGCCATATTAAATGATCAAAGTTAATATGTTAACTACAGGCATCGTTAACGGTTAGTTTTGAACAACTGGGTCGGGTATAAAAGCCAAGGCCTCGCCGGGCCGGGCCGAGCCGCCGAGCCAAAAATGCCGATCCGAAGATTTTATATTTCGTCTCTTGTTATAATTAAGATATATATCTAGGTCATTTGGGTATCAAATTAGTTAAAAAAAATTAACATATTTGATAACTGCACGAAGGTTTATCTCTCTACAATGTTTCATTCTCTTGAAATTACCGTTTTTTTCGAAATCGAGGGGTATAAAAGCCAGGGCTGGGGAAAATGATAATATTTCTTAATTTCTTGCAAATCTACAGACTAAAGTACTTCTTTTTTGTCCTGAAAATATTTGAACTTCATTGTTGTCATCACTTGTCCATAGAAAAATATAAAAAAAAACATATAAGACTACCTTAAAATTATCAATTATCTTACTTTTTAATTGTTTCTATATTTAGATTGACTTAATTAAAGAAAAAGACGGAAAAGGACCGAAAGGGAAGAAAGTTTTTTTAACTGCTGGCTGGAATTAAAGAAAAATAAAAAAATAACAATTTTTTCTTTATCATTTTAATATACACATACATGTTAGCAAATATAACAATCATTTTTTAAATTTCTTTATTTCCAGCTAGCAGTAACAATACTTTTTTTTACCTTTTCGGTACATTTCGGTCGTTTCCTTTAGTAAAGTTAATCTAAAAATAGAAACCTTTAGAAAATAAGAAATAAGATCATTTAAGGTGATTTTGATATGTTTATTATATTTTCTATGTACACATGATAAAAATTATCAAATTTTAATAACATCAGGGCAAAAAGAATTTTTTAACCGATAAAATCGTCAGAAAATAAGATATATTTCCACTTTTCCCCGCCTTGGCTTTTATACCCCTCGATTTCGGAAAAAAATGTTATTACATATAATCATTTGTCGCCCCCCTGACCATTAGGGCTTGAAGAAATAGAATGGGCTGCAGAGCTGAACCTGACCGCACATGAGTACAAGTAAACCGCTTAGAGGATCTAAGCCTGCCCAGGCTAAGAGGTGCAAGTCTTATAAACCCTATTGGTTTCATTTGGCGACAGGGCTTGAGATGTCATTTCATCTCAATGTCGGGTAAAAGTCCCACAAAATTGGAAGCAATGTCTCCAAAATGACCTTTATAGTGTTGACGGGGACGTTAAACATCAAATCAAACAAACAAAACAGATTAAATAACGATAAAGCTGTAAGGGAGGCGACTTGGCTCAGTGGAAGAGATTTGGATTTTCATCCTAGCGGCCCAGGGACAGAGTACACCAGGCGGTATTTTTTTTTCAGCTATGCTTTTTTTTCTTTGTTACATGTAGGACTTTCGGTCGGAAAATGGCTTTGCGTTATCATAAATGGTGACTTCTTTTAATAAGGGGGAACTCGTATCTTCGATTGAGTATGCTAGATTATGATTGTTTGATTGAATTAACGTTTGACTCCCCCGTCCCCTGCCTGTTCTAAGCGATTTCCAGTACTCATGTGCAGTCGGTTTTAGCGCTACTTGGAAGCACCATGCAGATTCCCCCAGCCCTGATTGGCGGGGGTCAGGTAGATTAATATCGATAGATCACTTAAGTATTGAGGGCCCAAGGCCATCGGGGCTTGGAGAAAACGATTGAGTTTTTGTTTGTTTGACTTGAGGTTTAACGTCCCCGTCTACACTGTATAGGTCATTTTGGAGACGCTGCTTCCAAATTTGTGGAACTTTTACTCGACATTGAGATGAAATGACATCTCAAGCCCTGCCGCCCACTGAAACCAATATGGTCTATATGCATAGACTCACACCACTTTTCCTGGGCAGGCTTCGAACCTCGAAGCGGTTTACCAGTACTCAAGTGCGGTCGGTTTCAACTGTACGTGGAAGCATCATGCAGCCCATTCTATTTCTTCAAGCCCTAATGGTCAGGGGGGCGACAAATGATTGGGTTGCATGATGCTTTCACCTACAGCTGAAACTGCACATGAGTACTGTTAAACCGCTGAGAAGGACTTAGCGTGCCCAGACAAAGTTGTGCAAGTCGGACCGACCAATGCTTATAAGCCCTATTATCTTCATTGGGATTGGGGCTTGAGATGTCATGTCAATGTCGGGTAAAAGTCCAATAAAATTGGTTAATTTTAATTCGTTAAAAACCAGCACTTTTCGGATGTGTGTTTGTTGTATTTGAGGTTTACATCACCGTCAACACTATTTAGGTCATTTTTAAGACATTGCTTCCAATGTTTGGCAATCTTACACGATCGAGCATCCAGGATCCATGTTGGAAGTCCTCTTTATAACCGCATTATTCAGGCCTTTTCTAACACGAGAAAAGGACAATAATATCTGTCAGTTACATAGTTGTCCATTTCACAAACTTGTCACCCCGATGCTTCTGCAAAACAATAATGTGTAAACTTCCGCTGTTAAGACCACCTAAAATAAAGACCAATTCTGCTTTAAAAACCTTATTTAGTCACATTCCCGTTATTCTTCCCTTGTGTTTTCTGTAGAGAGTGTCCTCTGGTCAGCGACCACCTTTGGGATTGTTCAAAAGTGGTCTTGAAGACCACTTTTGTACAGTCCCAATGGTGGTCTTAATATTAGAATTTCGCTGCATTTACTAGCCTCGTAATCGAGTGAATGACGACGCAGTGCGATACGAGTCCCATAATCCATGTTTTGAGCAAAAATAGGGAAAACCATATTTAGGCTTGTAGGCCCCACTTTGCTTTGTATAAAGTAGGGTTTACTAGAGTATACATCATACTGATTACTTTTATGCTGTAATGCCAATTTCATATAGTATCACCATGTCACAAGTTAACCAGTTCATGAACAACCCTGTAAATCTCACTTTACTTGGAGGTTTTAGGGGTATACAAATTATTTTTCTTATTTCTGTTGAAGGACATAGATTGTGGGTACTCGCTAGAACCGCCTCAATGAGGCGGTTCTAACGAGCACCCACGACCTATATTTGGAGTGTAAATAAGACAGCCTATGTTTGGAGTATAAATATTAAAAAAATATCACATATTTTCATAAGAAACATGGCCTTTTTGGAGATATGAAATAATCCACTTTGTCCCACGGAGGTGTCAACATGTTGCGAAATTTGTGGAACTCGCCGACAGCTCGTTTCATAAATATATTATAACCACGCGTTCTCATTACGAAAACGCGTCTATTCAAATATATTGGAAAAACAAAATACCACCAAAAACTATTTTTTAGTTTTTTTTTTTTTTTTTTTTTTTTTATTATTTATTTTGTTGTTTATTTTCACATTTCTGCCGAAAACATAGTGTGGAAACTCTCTAGAGCCGCCTCGCTGAGGCGGTTCTAACGAGTACCAACAATCTACGTTTTTGAGCAGAAGTAAGAAAAACAATGTATACCCTGAGAACCCCATTTTTTACCATATAAAAGTGGGGTGAAAAGGAGTCAAAATTATATAGGCGTGTTTTCGTGATTATATTCTACGTAGGTAGCCATCTCGACAATCAGTAGCTTATCATAATATTTAAACTCAAAGCAAAAGGTACACTCTGATCATTGCTAATTTGTGAGGACAGACGTCTGCAATTGACGTGAGCAAACACTTCAAAACCTATAACATTTATATCTAATTATTTGGGCCCCGTCAAGCGATTTTGGTACTTATCTCCTATGGGCCCCGTCAAGCGATTTTGGTGCTTATCGCCTATGCGAGCAGCGAAGGTTCAGGCGAGCCTGCGCATCCGCGCAGTCTCGCCAGAACCTTCGCTGCTCGCTCATACAAGCAGTGAATCAAGAGGAACCTTCAGACAGAAAGCGATATCCCTGGCCCCTCTGAATGGCTGGGCATGCGCAGTTAAAATTTGTCATGACGGAATGCTCGAAGACACAAATTCGCTTGGCGGGGCTCATTTGTAAGTGGAAAATTAAATACAAACACTTAAGCCCAACTAGAACGTGCTCAAGGTTGAAAATCGCTGTTTAATGTGTAATTTGACGTTTAATATTCAGATATTGAGTCATTGTATAATTTACAAAACTGTTAATTATCATTTTCTTTTCGTATTGTATTCCTTTTCATTGAATTTAAGAGTGCTCCATGTTACAAGGTCTTCATGCGATATGGCCTCCCGAAGTGACTGTTTGTTTGTTTGCTGCCCCCCCCCCCCCCCCGCCCCCGCCTTTTTAAATGAAAGCGAAGGGACATGACAGTTGGCTTACCTTGGAAGTTGGTGCGTGGTTCTGTGTTTGTAGTAGGTATCTTATGAGTGCAACTCCTCCGACTGTTCCAAGTCGATCCTTCTGAAACTTTACAGGTATTTTAATTATGTATGTGCTTTCATTGAATCTTGAAATTATTTTAGCTCACCAGAGGTGGAGCTTATAAGATAGGCAGTTGTCAATCATAGTCTGCGTCGTCTGCGTCCGTCAGCATTTTCAAACGACATCTCCTCTGAAGCCACTGGGCTGTTTGGGCCAAAATTTCATCTATAGCATCCTTAGGCTGGGGCGTTGAAAGTGTTCTTTTTATGAAAGTTGACTTATTAGTTTGGTTACTATGGCAACTTAGAATTTCCATAGACTTATAATAGGGGAAATTAAAAAATCGCATTAACTGCCAGAGCCTTTGCAGATATTTTGACAAAACTTTCATAGACATGTTCCTTAAGCAATCTACTATCTGTCCTACTGCTCATTTGTATTGGTTGCCATGGGAACTAAAATGCAAAACAAAATAAAAAAAAATAATAAAAAAATACTTGTATTATAAAAAAAAAAAAAACATCTTCGGTCTTTAGATTGGTTGCTATGGCAACTTAAGAGTTTTTACCCGACATTGATATGAAATGAATGTTACAACGCATAATGAAGTAATGTAGTAATTTCTTCATTTTGATTTTTTTTTTATTTCATTATGCGCTGGCGTAGTCGACACAAAATGAAGTAAAAAAAGTATTTCATTTCGCGTTGATATGCACCATATCGACGCAAAATGAAGTAATGATGGAAGAACATTGCTGTCTACGAAAGGAGACCAAAGACTTTTTAAGACCACATTCGCCCCCGCCCATCGGGGCTTGAAGAAATAGATGGGATGCACGATGCTTCCCCGCAGAGCTGATACCGACCGCACATGAATACTGGTTATCTGCTTAGAAGGTCTAAGCCTTCCCAGGAAAACTGCTGCGAGTCGGCCCATCCATGCATATAAACCCTTTGGGTTTAATTGGACGGCAGGGATTGAGATGTCATTTAATCTCAATGTCGGGTAAATGTCCAACAAAATTGGAAGCAACGTCTCCAAAATGACCTAAATAGTGTTGACGGTGACGTTAAACCTCAAATCAAATAAACAAACTGTCGACGCATAATGAAGTAAAATTAAGTATGCCACCTATCGCCGCAAAATGAAATAATTCTTTCATTTTGCGCAAACCTCTTAGTATCGACGCATAATGAAGTAAAAACTACATTTTATTTCATTTCGCATCGACTATGCCAAAGCATAATGAAGTAAAAATTTCAAAATGAAGAAATTACTACATTACTTCATTATGCGTTGTAACAAATGACATCTCAAGCCCTGCCGCCCAATGAAACAAGTAGGGTTTATAAGCACGGAGGGGCCAACTCGCACCGCATTGACTGGGTAGGCTTAGATCCTCTAAGCGGTTTACCAGTACTCGTGTGCGGAATGGTTTCAGCTCTGCGTGGAAGCATCATGCAACCCATCTATTTCTTCAAGTCCCGATGGGCGGGGGCTTCCCAGATGTGTTATCCTATTGTTACACGTTTTCATCCAAAATATGTTTGTATTTGCCATAGTTCATTGCGATAACACATCCGTGTGATATAGTGCAATTTTTCATACCTCAAAAAAGATAATTTTATGATGAAAATTTATGATATTTTTCTTATTTATACTCATAACATAGGTTTTGGGTACTCGTTAGAACCGCCTCATTGAGGCGGTTCTAACGAGTACCCACAACCTATGTCTTGGAGCAGAAATAAGAAAAATAATGCATACCCCCTGAACCCCAGTTTTCTCTATATAAAGTGGGGTTTAGGGGGGGTCTTTATTTCACGGACTTGTTCACGTGATGTAATGATCAAAAGTTGTATTTACGTGCTTAGTTTTAAACAAATGGATCCATTGCGAAAACACGCCTATTCAAATATATTATAAAGTTTACCACCAAAAACTGAAATTTTTCAGACGAAAAAAAAATCTGTTTTTTTTTTTTTTTTTTTTTTTTCATATTTCAGCTCAAAACTGTGGGTACTATATCTGCTACAAGACATAGTTTGTGGGTACTCGTTAGAACCGCCTCAGTGAGGCGGTTCTAACGAGCACCACAACCTATCTTTCCAGCGTAAATAAGAAAAATGTCGCACGAGTGTTACCGTTATGTTTAAGGGCGACGAAAGTAAAACGGTTTTTCGAGAAAGTGCCCTCAACGAAGTCCCACATCAACCAGCGTACCTACTCTATCATCAAAGCCTACCCAGGGGGTATGGCGAAACTCTGGAACAATGGGCTTCGATACAGCGAACAGTGAAGATTCTGATCAGCCTAAGCGAGTGCGCAGACTGATCAGTCTTCACTAGGCACGCGCACTCGAAGATCCCTTTACGCTTATCGCATCTAGTATAATAATAGTATTGTCCGGAACCAGGAAACATCATTTCTGGCTTGGAATCGGATCAACCCCTTTTGGTAAAACGGAATGCCCGAATTCTGTTGCAGCTGCAGTTCCGAACGTAGATACAGGTTTTACAGTGTGTCACCGGATTTATTTAGATTATTCATGTTAACTCTTTCACTCCCGAGTTTCTGAGATCTAGCATCTCCAAATTTGGGAACGCCCAGTCTACAGGATGGCAAGCAGTGTAGAGCCAAATGATATGGCATATTATCAGCCATCTCATCTCATCACTGAACCATAAAATATATGTCACACTGACCTAGATATATTTGAGATCAAACATGGGGTCCTATGAAACAAATAATCCCAGGTATGACACGTCTCCATCAAATAGTATTGAAGATATAAGGCAAAATCACTTGACCGTAAAATGTAGGTCACCATGACTTTCACCCTTTCACACTTGAACATAGTCGCATAGTTGGCTGTTGTATTATCAATTGAGTTTGTAACCTGTTAGCACAATGGAAATGTATTTAACAAATTGCTAAGGTGTCCTAGATTTTGACCCCCTAGCCCCACCAAAGGCATGAAACCAGGGGTGTGTTCTTTTGGAATCTCAGAAGACACTCACAGGTATTCTCAGAAGACACACCCGGGTATCAAAGTTGTAAATATAAATGCTTTGTGATGTGTGATTGTTCAGATATAAGCATTTCAAAAACTAAAACACAGTTTTACAGAGATGGTCTAGATTGTGACCCCTAGCCCCGTCCCGGAGCATGCACCCAGGGGTCTGTTCTCTTGGAACATAAGAAGACTGTCCCAGGTACTTAAGTCCAAAATATGAGTACTCTGTGATGCGTGACTGTTGAAAACGCAAAAGCGGACGACCGATGTGACAACAAGAGCTCTCATTGTACTTCATTGTATTTGGTGGTGAACAATAAGCGTTGGGATCGCACACAGTATCGACAGTCGCGACGCTTAGTGTCCATGGTGAACTCTAAGCGTTGATGGTGAACACTAAGCGTTGCTACTGCAACGCTTAATGTCCATGGTGAACACTAAGCGTTGCAGTGGTTTGCAGTGGCAACGCTTAGTGTTCGCCATCAACGCTTAGTGGCCATGGTGAACACTAAGCGTCGAGTGAACACTAAGCGTTGTTACACTGCACGTGTATCCGAACAAAATCAGAAGGATTAAAAACCACACTGAACGTGCATCCGTAAACGACCGTAAGGCAGTGTTTTCTCGTATATCCGTACAGAATCCAAAGAATTAAAAGTTATTAATCAATGTATTAGTATAGGCGTGTTTTCGTAATGGAAACGCCTAGTATAGGCGTGTTTTCGTAATGGAAACGCCTAGTATAGGCATGTTTTGTAATGGAAACGCCTAGTATAGGCATGTTTTGTAATGGAAACGCCTAGTATAGGCGTGTTTTCGTAATGGAAACGCCTAGTATAGGCATGTTTTCGTAATGGAAACGCCTAGTATAGGCATGTTTTCGTAATGGAAACGCCTAGTATAGGCATGTTTTGTAATGGAAACGCCTAGTATAGGCGTGTTTTCGTAATGGAAACGCCTAGTATAGGCGTGTTTTCGTAATGGAAACGCCTAGTATAGGCGTGTTTTCGTAATGGAAACGCCTAGTATAGGCGTGTTTTCGTAATGGAAACGCCTAATTCAGGCGTTTCCATTACGAAAACACGCCTATACTAATACATTGTAAACCTTACCGCCGAAAAAAAAACGAACATTTTAAGCTGAAGAAACCATCGAGGCGGTTCTAACGAGTACCCACATTATATATTATAAAGCAGAATTAAGAAAAAAAAAGGTTTATCCCTGTAAACCCAGTTTTACTGTATAAAAGTGGGGTTCAAGGGGTTCAAAATTATATAGGCGTGTTTTCGTGATGAACGTCCCCGTCAACGCTGTATAGGTCATTTTGGAGACGTTGCTTCCAATTTTGTGAGACTTTTACCCGACATTGAGATGAAATGACTTCTCAAGCCCTGTCGCCAAATGAAACCAATAAGGTTTATAAGCATGGCCGGTCTGACTCGCACCGCTTTGCCTGGGCAAATTGTGCGGTCGGTTTCAGCTCTGTGTGGAAGCATCATGCAGCCCATCTATTTCTTCAAGCCCCGATGGGCGGGGGGGGGGGCATCCTGAGGGTGAAATATGAGAATCTATACCCTCTGCCAATGTTGGATATTCTTTATTGATATGCAAGAAATGCCACCCACCTCTTTTCCCATATGAAATGAGCTAGGGCGTTATCATATAACGTCGCGTCCGCCAGCATCTATTTGATTCGTGGATTACATCACGAAATCACGCCTATATAATTCTGACCCCCTTGAACCCAGCTTTTATATAGTAAAACTGGGGTTTCCGGGGGTATACCTTATTTTTCTTATTTCTGCTCTAAAATATAGATTGTAGGCACTCGTTAGAACCGCCTCGATGGTGGTAAAATTTTCAATATATTTTTGTGATGTCTGGGTTTTCGGTAGTCACGTATGTACAGACAAATTTCGCTATTCGTATTATGGTAGGTGTTGTCGTGCGCTGGCACAACTATGACCCTGTCCGGTGTCTGCTGGAAATTTGTGAGGCCAGGCTGATCTGAGTCTTCGCTAGGTGCACATGACCTGGGATATGTTTTCCTGTGTTGTGGCTGATATGCTGTACGGATTACAGATTTCATTTACACTTTCTAGGTGTTTAAAGCTTCTTAAATTGGTTTGTAGATTTTATATCCCATTACCTACCTAATACATGATAGACTAAATAAACATGAAGAAAAAATATAAAATTTTGTAACTGACCTTAAATTTGAGGTGAAACCACTTAAGAATTTGCCACCGGGGTGTTCCCTTCACACGACATTAGTAAGTTAATGTAAAAAAGCTCTAATTTGCATCCCACCTTTTTGGGTCGATTGCTGTCAATCGACCCAAAGTTACTAAGCATAAAATCTCTCCAGTGTTGAAATCCAAGTGACTATCGCTGACTTGTCGGAATAACGGTTATTTATGGAAAATAGCCGCTGTGAAGTCAGAATGTTGCGGAAGATGGTTATCTATAGAATCTGGACTTCAATCATGGGTTGGACTTGGCAAACAATGTAGACCCAGATCAGACGCCGCAAAACGCGTTTAAATCTCAGTCCAGAACTATTTTCCCAGCCTTCACTCAGAGACAATCGACCCACCAGTACTCTTAGTGCTTTGTTTGCCCTTTTGGTTGATTGTTTGTCCATCGAATAATTCTACAGCCCTTTACTATTGCTGCCCCCGTAACTTTTGCTGACCAATAGCGGGCCATCAGGGCTTAGATAAACTGGACTGCATGCCGATTCCGCGCAGGGAGGAAACCGACTGGTAAACCACTTCGACGGTGTCACATGGTTACTAGTGTCGAAGGCAACGTGTTGCTAATTGGGCCGTTCCTAGAATGTTCTACGGGCGGAAGGGCTTGAGATGTTATTTAATCTCATCGTCGGGAAAAAGTCCAACAAAAGTGGACGCAGCGTCTCCAAAATGATCACAACAGTGTTGTCGGGGATGTAAAACATCAAATCACTAACCAATAATGTAAAAGCGCGCACATATTTAAGTTTACTGTACTGTTTAACCCATTGTTTTGCCTGTTTGTTTGATTTGAGGTTTAACGTCCCCGTCAACACTGTAAAGGTCATTTTGGAGACATTGCTTCCAATTTTGTTGGGACTTTTACCGACATTGACATGAAATGACTTCTCAAGCCCTGCCACTAAATGAAATCAATAGGGTTTATAAGCATGGACGGACTCGCACCGCTTTGCCTGGGCATGCATAGATCCTCTAAGCGGTTTACCAGTACTCGTGTGCGGGTCGGTTTCAGCATCATGCATCCCATCTATTTCTTCAAGCCCCGATGGGCCTGGGGCCGCATTCAGCCCATTGTATACTCGTGGACTCTTCCATTGCTATATGTTATTTTTATATAAGGGGTTCGTAGGGCTATTTTTCGTTTGCTACGGCGCACTTTGTGGCATTCATCCTTGCAAATGATGCCAGTAGAGCATGTTCGGACACCGCAATTTTGTTACCGCTGCCGGAAATCGAACCGAGGCCTCCAGCATCATAGGTAAATACACTAACTACTGAGCTACCGCGCTACAGTTTAATGGGTTAAACGAAAGTTCGGGATCATTTCTTAGCCTGCGCACAGACACAGTCGGCCCACCGGTGTTACTTGACGAATACACGCATATCCAGACATATTGAAAATTTTACCATGTCGAACTTTACCGGACATCCAGGTAACTGCAGTCGGTTAAAGTAAATACATAGATTTATATAGGAAATTGATAATTATTTCCCTACAAAATAAATAGTAATAGCAATATCTTTTCTGTGCCAGCGGTTCATGATTCTGCATTCTTTTACGAATGCACACATGTATTTTTCATGAAGTTTCATCAACAACTTTTTGGTCCTTTTTACATATAATTGGAGGCACCCTCTAAATGTATAGAATATATAGTAAAACTACTGAATGAAGCGACAAAAACTGATGAATATAGTGTCATAACTTTTTTGTAAGTTGTTATTTTTATTCTGTGCAAGCGGGAGTATGTTGGCAAATGTATTGCGAACACGTCCATATAAATTTTGTAAAATAGAAATGAGAATAATTTGGTCCTTTTTGGAAATGAAATACACTACCCTCCTTTTGTATTTCCAGTTTACCTTGGTAACCAGCAGTTAGCGGTTGTTACTAAGGTAAACAATAACAAAGAATATATTACACAAACGACGTGCTTCTTGAACTGTATGGTTCGGGATTTTTATTTATTTATTTATTTATTTATTTATTTATTTATTTATTTATTTATTTATTTATTTATTTATTTAGATGTATTCTCAAATGTAAATGTTTTCGAAAACAAAGACTTTATTACGCCTACGATATGCTTAATTATCAGTTTGAAATGGAATAATGTGTTTGTTACTTTGGTTTGACCATCATAAAACACGCTGCATAATTTTGACCCCCTTAAACCCCACTTTTATGTAGTAAAACAGGGTTTACAGTTGTACACATTTTTTTCTGCTTAAAAACATAGATTGTGGGTACCCGTTTGCAACGCCGATAGGGTTCTAACGAGTACCCACAAACTATGTTTTGTGCCCGTTTGACCGCCTCGTCGAGGCGGTTCTGGTGAGTATCCACAAACTTTGTTTTGAGCAGAAATTAGAAAATAACGTATTTTTTAACTGATGATTTTCATTTATAATGATTTTGTTTGTTTGTTTGACTCTTTGCTTCTGGTGGATTTCACGGCCCAGTCAACACTATTTAGATCATTTTTAGTTAACCTATCTACGCTAATCCTGGGCATGCTTTTACGTAGGCGGTTAACCAGTAGAGTGAACATTCTTCCTCCAGAAACTGTCAACCGCCTTTCTTGAATCATTTTAGTGATAAAATTTTCAATGTACAATGTAGGCCTGGTTTTGTAATTGTTTAGTTTCATTAAGTGACGTTCTGTTCTAAATGTGGCTCCAAATTGTATTAAATTATATTGAAGTAGATTTGCCGACAGGGGCCAGAAAAGACAGATAATTTACTGTGAAGATTATGCAATGTTTTACAGACCTGTCACTTACTGCTCAAAACATTACCTCGTTTACACCTCGACAAACTGAAATCTAGTCAGAATGCGTTACAGATCATGATATTAACATTAAAACCGCGCCAACCTAATGACTACTAAAGGCTAGATTCTGGTAGGACTTTACATTTGGAGAAATGGACCTTAAAAACCTGTCCTGGAGTGGATAAATATTTATTAATAAAGAACAAAGATCTCTCTCATGCACGTAATTGTAAGACAAACAGCTTTTTTTTTATTTATTTTGACCCCCTTTAACCCTCTTTTATATAGTAAAACTGGGATATATATGTTCTTATTTCTGCTCAGAAACCTTGATTGTGATTACTCGCTAGAACCACCTCGCCGAGGTGGTTCTACTATGTACTCTGTAGCCCAAATCTATGCTTTGAGCAGAAATATAAAAAATATCAGATTTTTTCCGCAAATTTTCATGATTTGGTGGTAAAATGTTTATCGTATTTTTGCTCGTGTTAAAAACATTTGAGTCCAGGATTATTCCCTGCAATCGTTTATTGTCCATTTATTGCCCTGTTGAGTAGAGCTGATAATTAATCATTTTCTTACACATCGACGCGCAGATTGGCGCGTGTCAAGCGGGCGCCTGTTAACAGTTTTTGTTCACGACTATGCAAACGTATTGGATGAATCATCACGAAAACACGCCTATATAATTTTTACCTTATTAAAACCCCACTTTTATTGAGTAAAACTGGGTTTTACAGGGGTAAACATTATTTTTTCATATTTCTGCTCAAAAACATAGATTGTGGGTACTCGTTAAAACCGCCGAAATATGAAGAATACCATTTTTTTCTGTTGAAAATTTTAGTGGATTTTTTTTTCAATATATATTTGAATAGGCGTGTTTTCGAATTTTTTCTAATATTATTTCTGAAATATAGATTGTGGGTATTTGTGATAATAATATACTAATCAAAGTCAAAAAATGAAGGTAATGATAATGATAATAATAATAATAAAAATAATAATAGCAAGAATAATAATTCAGTCTTTTTTTTTTTTTGTAATCACCTCTCTCTCTGTCTCACTTTAAGCTCGGACCCATCAGATTTACTTAAGACTTTGATTTGATTATAAAAAGATAAAGGCAAAATCAATAGTGTTTTTTCGAGAAAATGACCTTGGCGTAACAAAGCAATAATTATATTAATCCCTGTTAACCCTTTTTGTACCAAATGGAATGTTCCTCCTTATATATAGTACAAGTCCATTTCATGATTTGGGGGTGTCAGGTTGTGTTTTCTTCAAAATTCATTTGGAAAATGGCTGAACTTTTAGCAAACAGTGTAGGCACTGATCAGGCGCCGCGTTCTGTGGCGTCTGATCTGGGCCTGCACTGTTTGCCAGGGTACCTGTTTTGGGGGTTTCTGGTACTAAATGGGTTAAACACCGCGTAACATCGCGAAGTCACGGGTGAACATCATTGGAAAGGTAGACTGAGGACAGCCCGAGGCATTAAGTATATAAGAATATCACCTATTAAATGAATAGACAGCAATCAACTAGGTTGTTTTTCTAGCATTGATTTATATTATCCTGGTGCTCTTGCCAAACGCGAATCGGATAGAGGAATACGAACGGGTGCAGTCTGATCTGAGTCATTGGACTGTCAAAGCAAGCAAAAACTAAATCATGGGTTCCGGCTCAATATTATGACCTTATTGTGTGCAATAAACAAAGACTGGGATCAGTTTGCGAATACACGCAGTCTGGTCCGAGTCTGTTTAATTCGCCTGAGGGGAGAAGAGATTCTGCAATATACAGAGTTGGTTGATTTGAGGTTTAACGTTCCCGTCAACACTGTATAGGTCATTTTGGAGACGTTGCTTCCAATTTTGTGGGACTTTTACCCGACATTGAGATGAAATGACATCTCAGGCCCTGTCGCCCAATGAAACTAATAATGTTTATAAGCACGGACGGTCCGACTCGCACCGCATTGCCTGGACAGACTTAGATCCTCTAAGCGGTTTACCAGTACTCGTGTGCGTATGGTTTCAGCTCTGCGTGGAAGCATCACGCAGCCCATCTATTTCTTCAAGCCCCGATGGGCGGGGGCTAACTATATGCAGAGACCCGATGAATAATTTCACGCAGATTGCGTCTTCGATTGATCGGCTGAATATGATTTAATGTAATAGCAACATGAACAATAGATTCCAGGACAAAATCCCCCCGGACAAAATCCCCCCGGACAAAATCCCCCTTTTTGTAAAGGCGGACAAAATCCCCCCCCCCAACATTTGTTCAGGTGGACAAAATCCCCCTGGATAAAATCCCCCCCACCCCCGGACATAGTCCCCCCTGCTGTTTATAAGGTGGACAGTATCCCGCACACCTCCACATGCACAATTACTGGTTTTTGAAAAATCAGTCTGTCGTTTTGAAAACTGCAGATTCCATATCCGATTTGGTGCAGTACTATCAAAGCTATATTGGTGCTCATGGAGAAATTATTGCCCGTCAACACTGTATAGGCCATTTTGGAGACGTTGCTTGTAAGATCAAAGTAAAAAGGACATACTTGTATTAACTTTTTGTAATTGTACATGTGTGCTTTGGGGTTTTATGGACCTCTCAACCTATTAGGATTATGTCTGGCATGATCAGTTAAATTGACATATTCCAATAACAGATTCCAATATTTTTCATATTTCTGCTCAAAAACATATATTGTGGGTAGTGGAAGGATATTAACTAGAACAATTTAGAGCAAGGGTGATTTTTTCCGGGGGGATTTTGTCCAACCTGACATACAGCGAGGGGGATTTTGTCCGGGGGGGGGGATTTTGTCCGAGGGGGATTTTGTCCGCCTTTACAAAAAGGGGGGATTTTGTCCGGGGTGGGGGGTATTATGTCCGGGGGGATTTTGTTCGGCTACCGAACAATACTATCTTCCAAGCTCTGGGAATCAGTAGCAGAAGACAATTTCATTTTTTTTTCTTAATTTCCAACGCGAATAAGGCTTGACATTTCACGTGAATCGTTTGCTGCAGACGATTCACAAGTGATATGAAACATCATTTGGGCTTAGAATTAACAACAAAAATATTTTGAAAAAAAAAAAAAAAAAAACTTCATAATTAGATCATTTTCGTCGGACTAGTCATGTTGTGTTTAACAACTTTGCGTTTCTTGAGCATACGCTACTGATCGTTTTATTTTTTATTTTATCTTATTTTATCTTATTTTGTATAATATTTCATTTCAGCAATTCTTGAAATTTTGTGTTGCACATTATAAAATGTTCAAAACCTTTTTGCATTTTACACTGTTGGCTTGTACATTTATGTATTTCAGACTGATTTATGTCGCTAAATACAATTGATATATTTGACACTGGAAGATACTATTTGTAATCATATATAATACATCATCTATGTTTATTCTTTTTCATTCAATTGTTTTTTTTTTTTTTTTTTTTTTTCAAGATACACCATAACACAACCTCCACTTTCTTAAATTAAAACAGTCACCTATATAGTATATAAAACGCGGTCCTAAAAATGTACGATTTACAATTTGCCTGAGGCAATTTGCACAGGAGGTAGTCGAGTCCTTGGGGAGATAACCATTTATTTTCTGTCTTGTTCGCGTTAATTCCCTTGATTTTCAGCACAGCTGAGAAAGGTGATGTCCGTATAAGTCCGGTATGCTTAAACCCCCCCCCCCACACACACACACACACACATAAATGGAAATTTTCAGATAAAAATTCTGATAGTTTTCATATTTCTTCACATAATATAAATTGTGGGAACTCGTAAGAACCGCCTCATCGAGTACACACAATTTATATTTTAGAGAAGAATTAAGAAAAACAATCTATACCCCTGTAAACCCAGTAATACTACATAAAAGTGGGGTTTATCGGGTGTTTTTTCGTGATGCGATGTCGTAATGTTTGTTGTCCATTCGAAAAGTTACCTAATCTTAGTGGAAAAATTTGCTCACCAGGAGCAAAATCTTCCGTTAAAAGTGGACCCTTTTTATAAGGTAGACAAAATACATGTTTCAAGAAGGGCAGTTGTTTAGTTTCTGGCGAAAGAATGTGCACTGTACTGGTTAAGTTAACCTGCTTACGCATAAGCATGTCCAGGAAAAGTGTGGATTGGTCAACTGACCGGCTCAAAAATGACCTAAAATTGCGTTGACTAGGTCGTAATACTCCAATACAATAAAAAAACAAGACAAAGTACAGTAATATTCCTATATTAAGACCACCTTTGGGATTTTTCAAAAGTGGTCTTTAAGATCACTTTTGAACTGTCCCAAAAGTGGTCTTTTACTATAGGTCACTGGGTGTAGACAATATTAAAAAAGAACATCTGAGACCTTATAAATATGCTTTTTACGGGAACTGATACACCTTCGGGGAAGGCCACTCCTGCAAAAGTATTTTTGTCTCTCATGTCAATAGGGGTCAACTGTTAAAGGAAAGAATTTGCTCCTGAGAAGCAAATTCTTTCCTTTAAGAGTAGACCCCCCTTTTCAGCTGGACAAGGCTTATGAAAAAAAAAGCCATCGGAAGAGATAGCAAATCCCCCGACCAAAAGCCAATATGGCCTTCAGAAGATTGTTCACCAATAGAAAGGGCACCAAAATTAAACCAATATATCACAAAAGTATTGGAGTTATCGCCATCACAAGATTATACTGTCAGGGCAGATAACTCAAAACCAGGGTACTCAGAATTGTGGTTCTTGCACATGACATGCCTGCTTAAGCTCATGTATTTCTGTATGAATTACCATCCATATGTATCAAAGGGTATTGGAGATACGGTGATCACAAGCTTGTCATACTATTATATTGGAAGGGTAGATAACTCAAATACCACAGCACTAATAGTTGTGGTTCTTGCACATGACACCCCTTCTGTACCTTGTATACAATTGCGCCAAGTTACTTCAATATATCTCAAAGGGTACTGGAGTTATGGTCATCACAAGGTTATATTGTCTGGGGAGATAACTCAAAACCCAAAGCACACAGAGTTGTAATTCTTGAGCATGACACACCGGCTTAACCTCATATACATCTGCATCAAGTACCACCAATATGTCTAAAGGGTATTGGAGATACGGTAATCACAAGGTGGTCATACTGTTATATTGGAAGGGGAGATAACTCAAATACCATAGCACCCAGAGTTGTGGTTCTTAGGCATGAAGCGCCGTCTCAACCTTGTTTACAATTGTGCCAAGTACTATCAATATATCTCAAAGGGTATTTGAGTTATGGCCATCACAAGGTTATATTGTCAGGGGAGATAATCAAAAAACCAGGGCACCCAGAGTCGTGGTTCTTGCACGGGACATACCTGCTTATCCTCATGTACAACTGTACCAAGTACCAATATATCTCAAAGAGTATTTGAGATGTGGCCATTACAAAGTAGTGATTCTATCTTATTGGAAGGGGAGATAACTAAAAAATCATGGCTCCCAGAGTTGTGGTTTTTGTGCATGACACACCGTCTCGGCCTTGTGAACAACTGTGCCAGGTACCATCAATATATCTTAAAGGGTACTGGAGTTATGGCCATCATAAGGTAGTCACTCTTTTTTATTGGAAGGGGAGATAACTCAAAAACCATGGCAACCAGTTGTGTGGTTCTTGTGCACGACACACCGTCTCAGCCTTGTGAACAACTGTGCCAGGTACCATCAATATTACTCAAAGGGTATTTGAGTTATGGCCATCACAAAGTAGTCATTCTATTTTATTGAAAGGGGAGATAACAAAAAAGTATGGCATCTAGAGTTCTGGTTCTTGCGCATGACACGCCGTCTCAGCCGTGTGACCAAGTGTGCCAGGAACCAGCAATGAATCTCAAAGGGTATAGGAGTTCTGGCCATCACAAGGTTGCGTCTACAGACGGACAGACGGACGCCAGGCTGATCGCTATATCCCCCGAACCTATTCGGTCGGGGGATAAAAAGCACACAGGAAGTCCCGAAAGTAGTTTCCTTTTGACAAATAGCGGGTAAAAAAATCTGCCAGGTGTTCCCATACCCCTTAAAGGTGCATTATTGAGCTATCTGGAAAAAATGCTTCCGAAAAATAAAATACATATAGCCGGTATTTTTCTTTAAAACAATACAAATGAATGCATTTTATCCAAAAATGCGAACAATTATGATGACAGGTAAACGAGTTTGAGAGGGATTCCCTTACTAGGTTTCGAACACTAGTTAGATCTATTTTTAGTTCGTGACAAAAATAGAATCCCTATATATGACGTTATGCGACGTTCATTTTTGGCCTTGTTTGCTTAGGCCATGAATGAATCGGAAAAATATGACGCTGAATACCATGCCATAAGTAACGACACTAAGAGACGATACTGTCTCCATGTATGTGTAAAGCGACAGATTTATTTTTAGAACAGAAATTCCGAACACATGTTCAGAGAGAAGGGTAAACACGAATGAAAACGGCCATTTTCACAAAGTTCTGAAGCTGTATTTGGCTCCAAAAGTGTACACATGACAAAGATAAAAACCAGAAAAAAAAATTGAGACCCGGTAGCTCAATAATGCACCTTTAAAGGCATAATTAGTCCTAATTTTAGCTTTGGTCTTAACAGCGAAATTTTTCTGTACATGTACCGTTGACAAATAGAAGCCTTCGTGGTGCAGTGGTTACGCTACTCGCCTTGTAAACCAGGGATCGCAGGATCGATTCCGGGCTTCTCCAGACTTTCGGATGGGTCTTTAAACCGAGGTCCCGTCTCCGTATGACCTTAGCTGTTGGTGGGACGTAAAAACTAAAACTCACTCACTCACCTTTGACAATTACCGCCCTTGAAAGTGTAACAATTATCACACTTTTTCATAAAACATTATGATAACATACCCGTACAACATAGTGTATTTTTCACATCTCAAAAATGGCTACTTTTCTGATGAAAATCCGTGGTATATTTATTATAACTGCTCAAAATATAGGATATGGGTGCTCGTTAGAACCGGCTCGTTGAGGCGGTTCTAACGACTACCCACAACCTTTTTCTTGGAGCAGAAATAAGAAAAATAATGTATACCCCCGTAAACCCCAGTTTTCTCTATATGAAGTTGGGTTTAGATTGGTCTTCATTTCACGGACTTGTTCACGTGATGAGCTTCGTTTTTTTTTTTTTTGTTTTTTTTTTGTTTTTTTTTTTTTTTCGGTATTTTCAAAGTAACATTCGTGCTTCTTTCATGCCTCGAAAACGGATATTTCTTTCTGATGTAAATTTCTTGTAAATGTCCCAAACATAGGCATCACGAAAACACGACTATATAATTTTGACCCCCTGGAACCCCACTTTTATATAGTAAAACTGGGGTTTACATAGGTAAAACTTATTTTCTTTTCTGCTCTAAATATAGATTTTTGGTACCCGCTAGAACCGTCTCGAGGTCGTTCTAACGAGTATCCACAATCTATGTTTTGAGCAGAAATAAGAAAAAAATATCACAATATTTCATCTTAGAATTTTCGTTTTCTTGTGGGTAAGATTTACAATGTATTTGTATAGGCGTGTTATCGTAATGTTTTGGATGCTCCTTAGAACCGCCTTGTACTCACACCCTTGTAAATCTCCGTTTTCTCTATATAAAGTGGGGTGTAGAGGGGTTTTATTGCACAGACTTGTTAACGTGATGAAAAAGTATTGAAAGCTGGATAAATCGGCAAATGCCCAAGTGTATCAACTCCCCTTTAACCCATATATACCTGGAAGCCCTTTTCTGGGACAATTGCAAACAGTGTAGACCCAGATCAGACGCCGCACAACGCGGCGTCTGATCTGGGTCTACACGGTTTGCTTAAAGAACATTCATTTTTTTAAACATTTGCCTCAAACATAAACAAAAAAAAAATACTTATAAGGTGGGAGATTCCATTGTCATAGATGGGTTAATCCCAAAGGTGTTGTCCGTTGTTTGTACAGATCGCCCTATTTTATCGCTTTTATTATGTTTGCAAAGCCGTAAAACTTCAATTTCACAAATCACTTCGGTATACTTATTGAAAGTTTAAGAGCAAATTTGGAATTCATTCAGTCTGCGTGATACCTGGGGGTATTAGCTTATTTTTATGGTGTGGAGTAGCCTTATTAAAAAAGGACAGCATACGTATGTTATATAATGCTATTTTAATGGATGTTTGCGATTTTTTGTCTCTCTCTTATGCATGAAAAAAAATATTCATCACGAAAACACGTCTATATAATTTTTACCCCCTCGAACCCCATTTTATATAGTAAAACAGGGGTTTGCAGGGGTAAAAAATATTTTTTCTTATTTCTGCTCTAAAATATAGAGTGTGGGTACTCGTTAGAACCGCCTCAATGAGGCGGTTCTAACGAGTACCCACAGTCTATATTTTGAGCAGAAATAGGAAAAGTATTATAATGTTTCATCTTAAAATCTTCATTTTTTTCGGCGATAAAGGTGGCAATGTATTTGTATAGGCGTGTTTTCGTAATGTATTAATAATTTTTCCATATAAAATTCTACCTCTATTAAGCAGCACCTGTGGAATAATCCGATGACAACAAGTCCGTGAAACGAAGACCCCTTGAAACCCCACTTTATACAGAGAAAAGTGGGGTTTACGGGCTTAACATTATTTACCTTATTTTTGCTCAAAAACATAGATTGTGGGTACTCGATAGAACCCGCCTAATTGAGGCGGTTCTAACGAGCACCCACAGTCTATGCTGAAAGCAGTAATAAAAAAGATGTTATCATTTTTACCCAAAGTGTTTTTTGACACCATGATGGACGCCATTATTTCACACGAACATGTTTTCCTTTAGAGACAAGTACTTGCCATTCCAAAAACACGCCTATACAAATACATTATAAATTTTACCGCCGTAAAAATGAAAAATATAAGATTAAAAATTATGATATGTTTCTTTTTTTTTTTTTTCTCAAAATATATATTGTGGGTACACGTTAGAACCGCCTCATCGAGGCGGTTCTAACGATTACCCACAATCTATATTTTAGATCAGGAATACGAAAAATAAGGTTTACCCCTGTAAATCCCTGTTCTACTGTATAAAATTGAGATTCAATGGGGTCAAAATTATATCGGCGTGTTTGCGTGATGGCTGAAACACGTGTTTATTTAAGACAGTTACTTGCTTTATACAGGTGGGTTTTGCCTCTTTCTGGACTGAGTGCCTCTTTCTTTAAGTGGGTACATCGTTTGTTTAAAACAGGTTACTTGTTCTATAGAGGTGGCCATTGCGTCAGGCTTTACTGTCTGTCTGTTGAAAACTGCATAACTGTGCAGTTTTGGCTAAAAATAAAAATTTTGGGAACTCGTTAGAACCGCCTCATCGAGGCGGTTCTAACGAGTACCCACAATCTATATTATATACTGAAATAAGAAAAAAAATGGTTTACCCCTGAAAACCCCAGTTTTACTTTGTCAAAAGTGAGGTTTAAGGAGTCAAAAGTGTATAGGCGTGTTTTCATGATGAACAAGGTTCTTTTCTGTATAGGAAGTGGGGTTTACACTGTTTTTATTGCCCTGACATGTTAGCATAATGTGGAGCACTAAAATGGGATATCAATCAGGCAGGCCTCGTCACACTATAACGGTTTAAGCGAACGTATTCCGACGTATAAGAATCTAGCTAAAACGCTGGCAATCACAAAAATGGAAACTTCAGTCTTTTTGGACGTATACATAGCGTACTGCATACGAGCTGAACCTATGTTTAACTTAAAAGTAACTTGCTCATAACGTATCCCTAGCGAGTACATAACTTCTACAAGCGTGCAGCAGCGTGTGCCCAGCGTGTGCCCGGCGTGTTTTTTTTAACACTCTTGTCTACAAAACAACGTTATTGATTTATTTATTTATTCATTTATATGCATTATTTTAAGAGGGTAAAACACATTTAGCTATATAAACTATTCTACCATGTGGCCCTCTTTCTTTAATATATAAAATCAATCTAGGTTTTTGAGCGAAAAAGAGGACATTAACGCATTTGCATTTTTCTATTTCTATATTAAAGAAAGAGGGCCACAGCTACACTGTTAGTCTAACTTATACCGAACTTATGAATAGCATGTTAGAGCACGTAAAGTCAGATATAAAAGTTGTGGTTCTGTTCAACCCAAAGTCCCTAGGTGCATTCAGTGCCCGGCAGCCTTAAATATTGAGCCTAAGTCATTATTGAAGTGGACGCGGATCGAATAACATGCCTTTTAAGAAATCAAAAACAGTTGGAGAAAGGGACCGACTCGTTGAATACGTTGTCGAAACGTCCGATATCAGTTACAGATACGTTAGAAGTGGGTTTGTTTTGTTTGATTTGAGGTTAAACGTCCCCGTCAACACTGTAAAGGTCATTTTGGAGACGTTGCTTCCAATTTTGTGGGACTTTTACCCGACATTGAGATGAAATGACATCTCAAGTCCTGTCGCCCAAATGAGACCAATAGGGTTTATTAGCATGGACGGTCCGCCTCGCACCGCGGTTCCTGGACAGGCTTAGATCCTCTAAGCGGTTTACAAGTACTAGTGTGCGGGCCGGATTCAGCTCTGCGTGGAAGCATCGTGCAGCCCATATATTTCTTCAAGCCCCTATGGGCGGGGGCGGACAGCTACACTGTTAGTCTAACTTATACCGAACTTATGAATAGCATGTTAGAGCACGTAAAGTCAGATATAAAAGTTGTGGTTCTGTTCAACCCAAAGTCCCTAGGTGCATTCAGTGCCCGGCAGCCTTAAATATTGAGCCTAAGTCATTATTGAAGTGGACGCGGATCGAATAACATGCCTTTTAAGAAATCAAAAACAGTTGGAGAAAGGGACCGACACGTTGAATACGTTGTCGAAACGTCCGATATCAGTTACAGATACGTTAGACGTACGTTGCCTATAGCTTAGAAATAGGTTTTGACGAATTTCAACCTATGGACGCATAACATACTATCTCGTACATATAACTTATGACTAATGTATAAGCAATACGTCGGCATACGGTGAAAAAAATATTCACGGACAAAATGGCATATGACAACTTTGGCTGCTCGAAGCACTTTGCCGCCACATTACGAAAACCCGCCTATACAAATACATTGACACATTTATCGCCGAAAAAAATGAAAATTTTTCGGATGAAAAATTGTGATATTTTTCTTATTTCTGCTGAATATATAGATTGTGGGTACTCGTTAGAACCGCCTCATTGAGGCGGTTCTAACGAGTACCCCCAATCTATATCTTAGAGCAGAAATAAGAAAAATAAGGTTTACCCCTGCAAACACCAGTTTTACTATATAAAAGTGGGGTTCGAGGGGGTCAAAATTATAAAGCTGTGTTTTCGTGATGAGTTCTTATTCTGAGCACGGACAACTCCACATAACATACTAGGTTGTGTAATTTGAGAGTGACCATTCTATGATCGTCTGTACTAGGAAACTAATAAAAGCTGTATTCACATTACGATAACTCACCCATGCGCATAGTGCATTTTCCACATCTCCCAAATGGCTACTTTTCTGATGAAAATCAGTGATATTTTTCTTATAAATGCTCAAAACATAGGTTGAGGGTGCTCGTTAGAACCGCCTCAGTGAGGCGGTTCTAACGAGTACCCACAACCTATGTCTTAGAGCAGAAATAAGAAAAATAATGAATACCCCCGTAAACCCCAGTTTTCTCTATATAAAGTGGGGTTTAGGAGGTCTTCATTTCACGGACTTGTTCACGTGATGATAAGCATAAATCTGTGAAAGTAAGTACATTAAAGCCTTACAACAGTGAGGTATTTCAAATGAATTTACTGACTGCTGATTGGTCTTGAGTGATGAGTTCTGATAATGTCATAGACGCAATCAATCTTTCTGACTGTTGTTGACAATATTGACCCCCCCCCCCCCCCCCCCGCTCCCTCCCTCATTAAAGAAGTTCGTATCAAAATTAGGACAGAACCATGGATTGACAGAGCGATATACTGCACTCTGTTGATGAGCGTTATAAAGTTTTTCAAACTTTTAAAAGGGATCAATCAGATCACAATTTTTCTGCTTTAAAAGGAATGCGGAACAAAACACAAAGTTTGATATTTCGAGCCAAGAAGGAGAAGCCTCCGTGGTGCAGTGGTTACGCTACTCGCCTTGTAAACAGGGGGGATCGCAGGATCGATCCCGGGCTTCTCCAGACTTTCGGATGAGTCTTTAAACCGAGGTCCCGTCTCCGTATGACCTTAGCTGTTGGTGGGACGTAAAACTAAAACTCACTCACTCGAGCCAAGAAGGACTACTTTAAGAGTAAAATTGAAAGTGAAAATAAAGACCCAAACTCGCTTTGGCAATCTCTTAGAGATTTGGGTATGCCATCAAAGAAAAATTAAAACAACTTCAAGCAATATTGGACTCACATTTGACAATGAAGTTTGTTTCGATAAGCAAGAAATGCAGAAAAATTCAATGAATTTTATACTTCTGTGGCTTCAAAATTGGTCGAGAAACTACCAAAAAGTCTCAATAAATTTGGAAAAATGTTTGTTGAAAATTTTTACCGTAATAAAGGTGTGAAGCCGAATAGTTATTCTTTTTCAGTAGTGTCCGAAAACCAAGTTTTGAAATACCTGACTGCTTTGAGTGTTAATAAAGCAAAAATACTTGATGGTACTACGATTTGTGAAAGACAGTGCATCTATCATAATGTGTCCTCTTACACACGTGATCAATTTATCCATCATTCAAGGTGTTGTTCCTGATGACCTAAAATCAGCAAGAGTTGTTCCTCTTTTCAAAAAGAATGACAAAACGGAGGTTGGCAACTACCGTCCAGTTTTGATCTTAAGCATTATGTCTACGGTCGTCGAGAAAGTTGTATATGAACAAATTGAAACTTATCTTGACGATAAAAAGCTATTGTACAAATTTCAGTCAGGTTTTAGAGGCCGCTTCTCGACGGATACTTGTTTAATCTATTTGACCTAATTCATAAAATTTCAAATGGATAAAGGTCATTTTGTTGGAATAGTTTTACTAGATCTTCAGAAGGCCTTTGCCACTGTCGATTATAACATTTTATTGATGAAAATGGAAACACTTGGTCTTAGTCAAGATGTCATAAGATGATTCCGTTCTTATTTGTCTGACCATCGTCGATGTATCAGGAATTATATCTCCTAGCGCTGCAATTTTATGTGGTGTACCGCAAAGATCGATTCTTGGTCCCCTATTATTCTTAATATATGTGAATGACATGTCAGGTGCGATAAATCACAAACTTGTTCTGTGTGCAGATGATTCTGACATATAAGTTGCGGATAAGTCTGTAGAAACCATTGAGGTGTCGTTTCAAAAAGAACTGGAGGTAGTCAGTGAGTGGCTTGTAGATAATTAGCTTTTGTTGCAGCTCGGTAAAACGGAATCTATTTTGTTTGGTTCTAAAAGTAAATTAAAACCACAGTCAAACTTGCAGATCGTATGCAAAGGAACAAATATCGAGTCCAAGGACGCTGTAAAATATCTAGGTGCAGTATTAGAACAGTGTTTGAGCGGTGAAACAATTGTTTATTCAATAATTCAGAAGGCAAGTGCTCGTTTAAAGTTTTTATTCAGAAAACAGAAATTCCTCATTTTGCACTCATAGAAACTTCTTTTTACGTCTCTTATACAATGCCATTTCGACTATGTTTGTTCATTTTGGTATCCAGGCTTATCCAAATTCCAGAGAAACAGACTGCAAGTTACCCAGAATAAAATAATTAGATTTATATTGAAACTTAACCCAAGAACACTTATAGGATCAGAAGAGTTTAAATCTTTAGCGTGGTTGTCAGTCTCGAAAAGGGTAGACCAGATCATTCTTAAATCACATTTTGGGATCAAATCCGGAAGGTCACCTGACTATATGAGAGAGCATTTTATTCCTGCTGCATCTGTACATAGCTACAGCACTAGATTGAGTGAAAATGGCTGTTTTAGCCTTCCTAAAGTAAAGGGTTTCGGCCGACCAAAAACATTTGCTTATACAGGTGTCACCTTATGGAGCGGGCTCCAACAAAACATTAAAAATGTAAACGGGCTTACAACTTTTAAAACGTCTGTAAAATCGCATTTTTTAAAACTTCCTTGAATTTTCGTTTTATAATTGGTGAGCTCAGACTGGATTAGTTTAATTTCTTAATCGTTTTCTTTACCCGGTAAAGTCATAATCCATACTGTTTATCGTGAAATGTTTTATTGTATTTTGATCTTAAATTAATTTATTATCTACATGCTATTTATTAACTGTGCCTCACTATGACTTGCAAACCAGTACAAAGGTACGGGGCTTGAAGAAATATATGGGCTGCATGATGCTTCCACGCAGAGCTGAATCCGGCCCGCACACTAGTACTGGTAAACCGCTTAGAGGATCTAAGCCTGTCCAGGAACCGCGGTGCGAGGCGGATCGTCCATGCTAATAAACCCTATTGGTTTCATTGGGCGACAGGGCTTGAGATGTCATTTCATCTCAATATCGGGTAAAAGTCCCACAAAATTGGAAGCAATGTCTCCAACATGACCTTTACAGTGTTGACGGGGACGTTAAACCTCAAATCAAACAAACAAGTACAAAGGTACACAACGGAAATTTTTTTTTTTTTGGTTTGGGTTTTACGGCCCTTTCAAGATTATTTCACTCATATCGAGCCGATCGTTAATCATAGGTGGGCGAAAACCGGAGTACCCGGAGAAAAACCACCTGACCTTCCGTTGCAGAACTTGGCGTCTCACACGTGACCCGAGCGAGGCTCGAACCCACGGCGGTGAGAGACCTAATGACTAAGAGTCAGCGCTCTTATCCATTAGGCCACGGAGGCCCGTTACACAATGGAAATAATAGATCACTCTCTCTTTTTTGTGTCACTCTTGATAGTGATTGGTAAACCATATGAACTTTGCAATGTATTCGTGTTTTTTTTTTTTTTTGTTTGATGGGGGGAGGCGTTTGGTTTTATGGCCTTTAAAGATTATTTCACTCATATCGAGCCGATCGTTAATCAGAGGTGGGCGAAAACCGGAGTACCCGGAGAAAAACCACCTGACCTTCCGTTGCAGAACTTGGCGTCTCACATGTGACCCGAGCGAGGCTCGAACCACAGCGGTGAGAGACCTAATGATTAAGAGTCAGCGCTTTTATCCACTAGGCCACGAAGGCCCTGTATTCGTGTTTTTATTTGTACCATTTCATGTATGCAGTGTTTTGTTTTATCATGTATGTTGCTAGTCTGTGATACCGAAATAAATAAATCAATAAATCAATGAATTGCACGGATTCGAACAAAGATTGTTGGTGCTCGTTGGAACGGCCCCATTATATGTTTCTGAGCGAAAAAGAGGCCATCAATGCATTCCCATTTTTTTTCTATTTCTACATTAATTTGGTTTACAAGATATTAATTTTCAGTACAAGGTCGTTCTAGTCCTTTGGTTTCAGTAGGACAAGGGGCAGTTGTGCTTGCAACAGGTGTGGGATGCGGGGATGGGATGAGGAATCCATTTTCTTAGTTACTTTTACTGTTTTATCGTATATAAAATTCCCCTTCTTTTTTAATGTCCGACCCATTTGGAGACGGCTTGAGATGGACGGTTGCTTGAGCAAATTCTTGACCCCTATTGACATGGGAGACAAAAATACTTTTGCAGGAGTGGCCTTCCTTAAAGATGTACCCATTCCCCTTAAATGGCTATTTAGTAGGATGCAGTTATTCATTCTCTGTGTTGGCGGCACGCAGTGTGTCTCATGGTCAGGGACCACCTTTGGGACTGTTCAAAGTGGTATTTAAAACCATTTTTGAACAGTTCTAAATGTGGTCTTAATAAAGGAATTTTACTGATGCCAATGTTGAGGTTTCCAGTCATAAAAAAAATCACGTGACCGTTTAGAACTATTAAATTTATACATTGTTTGAAATACGTTTTAGATATTACCGGGGGGGGGGGGGGGGTAACCCAGCTAGCACAAAATAGCGGGCTAATGTCCGGCCAAAAACACGCCGTATCGCTGTCAGTCCGACGTTTGCCCGACATGATTTGCTGGCTGGGAAGTTTAATATTGCACAGTAGTGGATCACTTACAACATTCAAATTTATTAAATTTTTAAACAGGCCCCCGCCCATCGGGGCTTGAAGAAATAGATGGGCTGCATGATGCTTCATCGCAGAGCTGAAATCAACCGCACATGAGTACTGGTAACACGCTTAGGGGGTCTAAGCCTGCCAGCTCAAGTGGTTCGAGTTGGACCGTCCATTCCTATAAACCCTTTGGTTTCATTGGGTTGCAGGGCTTGAGATGTCATTTCATCTCAATGTCGGATAAAAAACCCACAAAATTCGAAGCAACGTCTCCAAAATGACCTATACAGTGTTGACGGGGACGTTAAACCTCGAGTCAAACAAACAACAAAGAACTGTTATTTATACATTGTTTGAAACACGTTTTAGAGATTACAAGAGGGTAAGTTTAATATTGTTGAGTAATCGCCATGCTAAAGTGGATCACGTTCAGTATTAAAGTTTATTAAATTTTTAATCAAAGGCTTGAACTACGTCATATGAAAACCTGTCCTTGTCATTCTCGAACATCAAAGGTGCCGATCAGCCTGCGCGAAAGCGCATAGCACAATATCTCTAGTTTCTAGATCTAAAAGTTCAAGTCTCTTGCTAGTCTGTGTAGCTGAGCAGGGCAGTTTGTGTCTAGTCTGGTCACAGACGCTGTCGATAGGTTTTCTTGTGATCAGACTCAGTTGTCAGTAATTCAAATCGTCTTCAAAAGCTTTTAAGACGACTTAAATTAAATGCATTCTGAGGGCTGGGGGTTTGGGGATTTAAACAGAGATTGGCGCTGCCTGATCCCAGGTTTTCGAAACTAGGCCGAAGTAAACGTTGGTGACTAGGCCGAAGTAAACGTTGGTGAATCTGAATGGCGACGACATTCAAAGACCACGCTGTTATATCCGTTTAGTTTTGTTTGTTTGAACTGAGGTTTAACGTCCTCGTCAACAATATTTATGTCATCACGGATACTTTGTTCCGGTTTTGTGGGACTTTTACCCGACACTAACACGAAATTACATCTCAAGCCATGTCGCCAAATGAAACCAATATGGACGGTCCCACTCGTACCAATTTCTCTTGGGCATACTCAGACTTTCTAAGCGGTTTACAGGTATTTCCTGTGCGGTCGGTTTCAGCGGTGTGTGGAAACTCCATGCAATCCAATGTATTTCTCTAAGCCCCGAGCAGAGCCATTCAAGTTAATATCCTATTATATAGGGAAAAGGGGTGTTAAAGAGGGCGGGCACTTTTGTTTATTGCATGCTTCTGTCAAAAGACTCTATAGTAGTTTCATTTAAAATTGACAGGGCGGAACCACCATCTGCGTCTGCCTTTGGAATATAAGTTACCCGATTATGTGAATACATGTCCACATAAGGCGACTCAAACGAGCATTTACAACCTATGTTTAGACTGTAAGTTAGACACTTCCTTGTGTTAAAATGTCTATCTTACCCCCAGAAGCAGCATTGTTTGTTGTTTTTATAATTTTTTTAATTCAGTTTTATTTCATTTCTTTTTTTTCTAGTCCAAGCGAGCGAGTACCCACAATATATGTTTGAGCCAAAAATAAAAATAAATAATTAAAACAAAAATGAAACGAAATCAAATGAGGAATACTCCGGTAAATCAAAGTTTTCTTTATATATTAAGTTGAGTTTAGAGGGGTGCTCATTTTACGGACACGTATAGCCTTTCTTGAGATATGAAAGAATGTCACATTGCATTGCATTACCACGTTAATTGCAATGTTTTACATCTCCAAATACATTGAAATTCCACTATTAAGACCGCCTAAAATTAAGACTAATTCTCCTCTAAAAACTTATTAAGTAGGTTGCAGTTATTCTTCGTTTGTGTTTACTGCATACAGTGTCCTCTGGTCAGAGACCACCTTTGGGACTGTTCAAAAGGGGCCTTAAAGACCACTTTTGAACAGTCCCAAAGACGGTCTTAATATAGGAATTTTACTGTAACTGTCGAAATCCGTGATATTTTTTCTCATTTATACTGAAAACTTAGGTTATGGGTGCTTGAGGCGGTTCTAACGAGTACCCACAACCTATGTCTTGGAGCAGAAATAAGAAAAAAATGCATACCCCCGTAAACCCCAGTTTTCTCTATATAAGGTGGGGTTAAGAGGGGTGGTCATTTCACGGACTTGTTCACGTGATGTTTAGTTGTGAGCCGGCGCAAACATTCAGTACACAAAGGACATTGCGCGACAAATTTGGCGTGATTTTTAAACATTTTACCTTGACATCTTTATTGTCAATTTATGATTCTGATATGACTTGTATTTTAATCGGCTCTTGAATAAAAGTCAAGATGACACTGCGCAAAAATTACCACAGTACAATGCACTGAGAGTAAGTTCAGGTCAAATGGGTCACATGAAGTTTCAATTCACGTCTTCAACATGGTGACAAACGGAGTAAACTTGCACCACTACGGAACTCTATTGGTCGAAAGGCAGTTTCCTATAAGACACAACTATTCAACGTTGTTTCAACGTTGAGTCAACGTTAATTTATACAAATTTATTTTAGTTCGGTTGCCTATCAGTGAATCGCTCTCGAACACTCATGCAGCATGTTATCGCGCGCGCGCGCGAGAGAGGACCACTGCAATCCATTTACACATGGGTCGAGTGGGACACGGGCCTCCGTGGCCTAGTGGATCAGAGCGCTGACTCTTAATCATTAGGTCTCTCACCGTTGTGGGTTCGAGCCTCGCTCGGGTCACATGTGAGACGCCAAGTTCGGCAACGGAAGGTCAGGTGGTTTTTCTCCGGGTACTCCGGTTTTCACCAACCTCTGATTAACGATCGGCTCGAAATGAGTGAAATAATCTTGAAAGGGCCGTAAAACTAATATACCGTGTCTTGCCCAAGCACACACCTCGCCTCCGGTGGCCGGATTCGAACCAACAACCTCTCGATCATCAGTCGAACGCGCTAACCACTCAGCTATCGATTCAACGTAGTCAACGTTGTGTGCCTGCAGGGTTGATCGTCAGTTTCTGAACAATCAATGTGCCTACAGGATAGCATATCCAGGGGCCAGTTTCATCAATAAACATCGTACGATTAATCTTAAATTGCTCGTACGCACTTTTTAAAGAACTGCGTACGTCAATTTCATCAAAACATCGCAAAGAGCTCGTACGAGCTAAATTTGCGTTTCACTAAAACAAGTCGTAATTTTGAATATGCGCTTAAACAGGGCCACAAATTGTCACATGCGTGATCACGTGCCGTCTTGAAATAGCCGTGTAAATTAGATTACACGCTTTAAAAATATTGTTCCTGTGGACCTAGATGAATATTCAGTACAAACAACGTTTAATCAAACTTGTGTTACCAATTCATTGTCGTAAGTTACAGATGTTAATTGTCTGGACCCCTTCCCTCTTTACCACTGGCGAGTTGGGCTGTTTGTGGACGTCGTGACGTCAGATAAGCGTTGATTTAACGTTGTAATGAACCTTTCACAAGCAACCTTGTCAGTTAATGCGGGCGGGCCTCTTCCATGAGGCACGTATATCGTTGAGTTTATAATATTAGTTGAGGAAAAGGAATGACATCACGGTGAGACCTCGCTGAGCATTTTATTACCTTAATAAATCCAGTAATGCAAGGGTATGAATACAATATTCAATTTATGTTATGAACTTAAAACACAGTTTACGCACAATTTTAGCACAAAAGGTCAATGCATGACGTTGTTTAACAAAGACGCCGCATATAACGTAACGTGAAATACATAGGCTGCACGATGCTTCCACGCAGAGCTGAAACCGACCCACACATGAGTACTGGTAAACCGCTTCGAGGATCTAATATGTTCTATAAAAGGGTTATCCTTTGGAAGCAAGGAATACACCACATAACTGGAAAATATGGAGTTTCCATGTTTCCTGTGCCAGACTTGCTAGTTTCGGACAATTAAGCCTCATCAGTGACCCTAAAAATATTTTCAAAATTCCGCAATTGAATCAATGATCCCAAAGGACAAGAAAATATAAACTACACTATGATTTTGGGCAGGGAGACTTTTTGCGGCCGCCACACATTCCCACACATCAGCTGTAGTGACGTCAAATATGTTCTATAAAAGGATTATCCTTTGGAAGCAATGAATACACCACAAGACTGGAAAATATGGAGTGTCCATGTTTTCTGGGCCAGACTAGTTAGTTTTGGCCAGTCAAGCAACTAAGCCTGCCCAGGCAATGCGGTGCGAGTCGGCCCTTCCATGCTTATAAACCCTATTGGTTTCATTGGGGCAGAGCTTGAGATGTCATTTCATCTCAGTGTCGGGTAATAGTACAGGGTGTCCAAAAAGTAAGTTAACAGTTTTGACGAGATTTTAATACATCATAACGTTGTGAAAGCGGTATAAAATTTCTCACAGACATAGCATATATCCTTAAGTTTTTTCTTATAAAATTTCATACAAATCCATTAAAGCATAAAAAAATAACAAACAATAAACAAAAAATACCAAATTTGTCCAGTGACGTCAATTTAGTAATTTATGACGTTTTCCAGATGCCGCCCCTTTCGACGTTTTCCTTCCCGTACTCGCTGCTTGAAATTTTCAATTACTCTAGCACAAGTGCCAACACTTATCTTCTTGACTTCCCTGCGTATTTGTTTTAATAACATAGCAGTATCTGTGGGTCTGGGCTTGTAAACAACCGATTTAAGATAACCCCAAAGAAAGAAATCACAGGGGTTCAGGTCTGAACTGTGCGCAGGCCAAGTTACGCCGCATTGTTTCACTTCGGGATATCGTCTGGAAATTACCCGCTCATCAAATGTGTCATGTAACATATCTAACACTTTGTTAGCCGTATGTGGTGTTGCTCCATCTTGCATAAACCATTCACTGTTAATGTCAGTTGATCGTTTCCGCAATTCCGGTAAAAACTTGTTGTTTAATAGCGACATGTAGCGGTCTGAATTAACAGTATCGCTAAACACATACGGTCCAATGATTCCCCTGGATGACATAGCACACCAAACTGTAATTTTATCGCTATGGAGTGGCCTTTCTGCTATTTGGTGGGGCTGTTCATTTGCCCAAAATCTCATGTTCTGTTTGCAAACATGTCCTGATAAAAGGAAATGTGACTCATCGCTAAACCACACATCATTAAAAGCATCGGCGTAAGTGTCAATAACGTCTGATGCCCAGTTACAAAATGATAGCCTTTCCACTTGATCCGTTATATTTAAGCTCTGCATAATTTGTATTTTATATGGATAAAGTTCTAAATCTTTTCTTATTATGTTATGAACGGATGATTTGGGGATACCTGTCTCCGAGGATGTACGCCGAATTGAGTTTTCAGGACTGTCTTGCATAAGTTCTTGAAGCGTGCTCACATTTTCATCACTTCTACTGGTCTTCGGCCGTCCCGACTTTTGCGCGTCTTTCACCGATCCCGTTTCTTCAAATTTTCTGATAGTCTTGTAGATATTTAGTCGACTTACAGTATCACCATTAAATGAATATTTAAATTTTCTTTGAACATCTGTAGCGCTTTTAGTTTCGTAAAAGTTCTTTACAATGAAAATACGCTGGGCTAACGTCAAACGCGCCATCTTGAAAAAAAAACAAGATTTTAAATGACGTCATTTTGCGACAACGTCAATTATTTTGGCGCGTTTTAATTATGTCGTATAAAAACTTTAGGATATGTGCGTTAATTTGGAATATTGTTCATCAAAATAGCTTTAAAATTAAAAAAGTTATGACGGGTTAAAACTGTTAACTTACTTTTTGGACACCCTGTACCACAAAATTGCAAACAACGTTCCAAAATGAACATTACAGTCTTGAGGGGGACGTTAAATCTCAAATCAAACAAACAAATCAAAATCCTCTGAAAGTTTTCGTGTGTAACGTATGTCAGTTTTCAGCTCCGGTTTGTTGTTGGCAATGGTCTTAGCAAATATTATTCGTTGATGACCGTCCAGCGGATTTTGCTTTCAATGAAAAATAAACTCATTTCATTTGCAACATAGATTCTACCACATGACTGATTTTAAATTACAAAGAACCTGACTTGAAACGAAGTTCTATAGATACACTCGTATATGTATACACATCTATACAATCGCCTGCAAAATATAGACGAAATGAAAGTACGCAAGACTATGACCCCCACCACCACACGTGCCATCTGCATGATGCTGTGAAGCTTTTCGTACATACGAGTGTACACACATGTACGTACGTCCTTCCGTATGGGGTGTACGTACGTGATCCTTTGACCTCAGGTTAAGACATTGTACCAGGAAGAACCTAAACTTTTATGAGCTTATATTTTCCAGACCATATGATGGAAATGTGATGATAGGTATAGGCCAAAAGGTTTATTCAGCTATACGCTTGCCCATACCTATAACCTCTAGGTCAAGGCACATTAGAAAACTTTAAATGTAGAAATTACTTAAGAAATCATATTTTTTAAAACCATATAATGGATTTGGTCCATATTCAATACGATGATCGATACTCATTAAACGTTTTATTCAGCATACCCGCGCCCATGCCCATGACGTCAAGGTCACGGACTCAGAATATTTTAATGTCAACGTTTAAATAGGAGCTCACATTACCCTATCCATATCATGGATTTAGTTCGTATTTAGTATGATGAAAGATACAGGTCGTTTCTCCGGCTACTTCGTTTAGTTTTCGCCCACATCTGATTAATGATAGGCTCGAAATAAAAGAGGCCTTAAAACCAAAACTAAAGGACAATGTCACAGGTTTAGTAATTTATTTTTTTATGGATTTGGTTCATATTTGGTATGATGATACACACATTTTCCAAGATTCAAACGACATTACCCCCACCTAGGCCGATATCCTCAGGGACAGTTTTCCAAGCTAGAAATGCTGTCTTTGTTTATTTAATTATTTATTTATTTCCTTGGTGAGGATGGCCCCCGGGCGTTGTATTGACAATTCTAGTTCGATGTGTCGGTTTTAGGTACACTGAGTCTTCGTTTTAATCACAAGTCTAATCGCAGATTGTGGGTCGTCGCGTCGGTTATTTTGCTGTTAAGCCCCCGTCAACTGTTGGTACATGTATAAAGGTCATTTTGGAGACGCTACTTCTGATTTTGTGGGGCTTTTACCCGACCTTGAGATGGAATGGCAGCTTAAGCCCCATCGACCAAAGAAACCGCTAGGGTTTAAGGAGCGGTCCCACTCGCACCACTTTTCTTGGCTAGGCTGTTACATTCTAAACGGCAAACCAGTAATCAAATCATCAGGAAATCACACCTGTATAATTTTAAACCCCTTGAACCCCTCTTTTATATAGTAAAACTGGGGTTTACAGGGGTAAACTTTATTTTTCTTATTTCTGCTCTAAAGTATAGGTCGTGGGTACTAGTTATCACGTCTCGATTGAGCAGAAATAAGAAAAATATCACGATTTTTATCTGAAAATTTTCTTTTTTTTCGGCGATAGAGGTTACAATGTATTTGTATAGGCATGTTTTCGTAATGTTGGTCAGTTTCAGCTCTGCGCGGAAGCACTATGCAGGCCAAACCAGATGGGCGAAAGCAAATGCAATTCTAGGTTATACCATGAAATATAGATTGTGGGTACTCGTAAGCACAACCACAACGATGCGCTTCTAACGAGTACCCTCAATCTCAATTTTTCAAAGAAAAAATAAACACTAAGAAACCCCAACCCAAAACTTAAAGATTATAACAAGGTGTGTGTGTGGGGGGGGGGGGGGGGGGGGGGAGGGTAGTTGCGTGGGCCTGTATAAGTAATGGGCGTTATCTGCGATGGTATAAACAAAATGAAATGTTGCGTACCACCCTTTTAACAATTTAACCTATGCCGCGCGTCATCTTCTCCAGCTAGGGCTGTGATAAGACGAAAATTTCAATGTGCGACGTTTAAATATTCATCTCAGAAATACGACAAAATGTGCGAACATCGCAGATTGTGAGCATTTGATGAAACAGGATTTTTGTCGTAAGAACTTCGTACGATCTTTTTAAGACGAAAATAAGTCGCAAATGCTTTGATGAAACTGGCCCCAGGTAGCGTAATGTATTTTCTTTGGTCCCCGCCAATCGGGGCTTTAAGAAATAGATTAGGCACGCAGAGCTGAAACTGACCACACATGAGTACAGGTAAACCGCTTAGAAGTTCTAAGCCTTCCCAGGCAAAGTGGTGCGAGTCGGCCCGTCCATGCATATAAACTCTATTGATTTCAGTGGGCTGCAGGGATTGAGATGTCATTTCATCTCAATGTCGGGTAAAAGTCCCACAAAATTGGCAACGTCTCCAAAATGACCTAAATAGTGTTGACGGGGACGCTAAACCTCCAACGAACAAACAAACACGGAAATCGCAGTTAAATATTATTCATTTCTTATTTCTGCTTCGAACATCGATTGTGTGTCATTACGCAAACACGCCTATACTATTACATTGCCCCCTTTATCGCCGAAAAATGAAAATTTTATGATGAAAAGTTGTGATATTTTTCTTATTTCTGCTCAAAATATAGATGTACCCCCAGAAACCCCAGTTTTACTATATAAAAGTGGGGTTCAAGGGGGGTCAAATTTATATAGGCGTGTTTTCGTGATGGGTCGATAAAACGTGGTTCTAATGAATACCCACAATCTATGTTTTCTGAGCAAGAATAAGGAAAATAATGTATACCCCTGTACACTCCATTGTTTTCTCTAATGTGTATAAAGTGGGATTTACATTACAATAACACATCCGTGTGACATAGTGTATTCTTTCATATCTCAAAAAGTTTTTTTTTTTTGTTTTTTTTTTTTGTTTTTTGATGAAAATTTGTAATATTTTTCTTATCGTAAACCTAAATTGTGGTGCTCGTTAGAACCGCCTCAACGACGAGGCGGTTCTAACGAGTACCCACAATCTATGTCTTGGAGCAGAAAATATAAAAATAATGTTTAACCCCAATAAAAAACAAGTATTTGACCTTGAGGAAGGTCAACGTAAAGGTCAAGGTCAGGTTTGTGCATATCAATCTTAAGTACTAGTGGCAAGGTGTGTGGTGTGTGAATATTAAAGAAATCGGTCAAAGAATAAGGAAGTTATGAGCAATGTTAAAGTTTTTTTGTAACGGACCGACGACAGACGACAAATTTTTACAAGTATTTGACCTTGAGGAAGGTCAACGTAAAGGACAAGGTCAGGTTTGTGTATATCAATCTTAAGTACTAGTGGCAAGGTGTGTGGTGTGTGAATATTAAAGAAATCGGTCAAAGAATAAGGAAGTTATGAGCAATGTTAAAGTTTTTTGTAACGGACCGAACGTAAAGGTCATGGTCAGGTTTGTGTATATCAATCATAAGTACTAGTGGCAAGGTGTGTGGTGTGTGAATATTAAAGAAATCGGTCAAAGAATAAGGAAGTTATGAGCAATGTTAAAGTTTTTTTGTAACGGACCGACGACAGACGACAAATTTTTACAAGTATTTGACCTTGAGGAAGGTCAACGTAAAGGTCAAGGTCTGGTTTGTGTATATCAATCTTAAGTACTAGTGGCAAGGTGTGTGGTGTGTGAATATTAAAGAAATCGGTCAAAGAATAAGGAAGTTATGAGCAATGTTAAAGTTTTTTGTAACGGACCGACGACAGACAACAGACGACGACAGACGACAAGCTGACTCCTATATACCCCCTTCAAACTTCGTTTGCGGGGGTATAATAATGTTTAACCCCCCTCAGACAGGCAACATGCATTTAGGAAAAGGCACAGTTGTGAAACTCAGCTAAGCACAGTTATTAATGACTGGGCAAAAATCTTGGACAAAGGGGGACAGGTGGACACATTTATTCTGGACTTCGAGAAGGCTTTTGACACCCCTCCCCTCGAACTACTTAAATCTAAGTTATTTGGTTATGGAATTGGGGGGAAAACCCCTCAAATGGATAGATTCCTTTCTTTGCTACAGAAAACAGCGGGTTGTTGTTAATGGTGAATCTTCGGAGTGGGCTCTAGTTTTGTCTGGTGTCCCACAAGGGACCGTTCTTGGTCCACTTTTGTTCTCCCAGTACATCAATGATATTTCCACTGACATTGACTCAGAAATAAGACTGTTCGCAGCTGACTGTGTTTGTTACCGGGAAATAAGAGATACAGATGACTCGGTGAAACTTCAGGCTGACATAGATAGATTAGGATGCTGGGCCCGAAAATGGGGCATGAGATTTCAGCCCGTTAAATGCAATATTATGCATATAACAAGGAAGAGATCTAATAAAGTTGGGGCTTCTAACACCTTAGAGGGAACGGTCCTCGAGAATATGGACTCCATTAAATACCTTGGAGTGACAATCTCACACAACATGAGATGGAATACTCATATTAGCAACATGTGTACTAAGGCAAATAGAACGCTTGGTTTCCTGATGCGAAATCTTCATCAGTGCCCTCAGGATGAAAAGAGGCAGCAAATAAAGGTCTTGTTCGCCCAATCTTGGAATATTGTAGTTGTATCTGGGACCCAAGTGGAGTGGTCCTTAACGATGAAATTGAGAAAGTTCAGAATAGAGCTGCTAGATTTGTAACAGGCAATTACTGCTTTTCGTAACTGGGAGCATGACTGGAATACTTGGAAAATTAAAACGGGAGTCTCTCAAGAAAAGGAGAAAAGACAGTAGGCTAATCCTTTTATACAAAGGTCTAAAGGGTGCTGCCAGCATTCCAACAGGTGACCTTGTCCCCCAGCTAGACACTGTAGATATCACCATTCGTTGGCGTTTCAGACCCTTACTGCAAGACCTGACATTTATAAAGAGTCGTTCTTCCCCCATGACCATTAGAGATTGGAATACCCTATGCACTATGTCTCGTAAGGGGTGTGTCATCGTAATGGAACTCATTTTCATAGGTTGCACGTACATGTATAATTTTCGCTGTATACATAAACGTACGGACAAACGGCCAGCGGGTAACGAAAAGGTGCAGATGTACTATGACTGCCCTTTGTATACGCCTATTACTTTAAACGCCTTCAGTTTTGTAAATGGTACGGATACTTCAGATTTATAAATCTTTTTATCAATTGTCCTTTTGAACTCTTTCATGTGTCGATGCTAATAAATTGTTCTATATTAATATACAAGTATATTATCATCATTTAAGTAATTTATTGAACTTCTCTTTTAAATTCTCTCACCATCACAATGACGGAATTATTATATGCCCAAAGTGGATTATTTTCATTAATAAATTCCTGCGACACCGGAATTTATGATGACAAACCCTTTATGTTAGGAAAACTGGGGTTGAACACGGTGGCTATTTTGCGTAGATGTTATGTATAAAAACTTCTATAAAATGAATGTTTTATTGTAGTTGCACAAAACGTCTCATGACACGGAAACTTTGAATTATCATAGTCCTATTATTATAGAAGAACACACACACACACACACACACACACACACGCCCGCACGCACACACAAAGACACACACACACACACGCCCGCACGCACACACAAAGACATGTGGACAGACATATATGATCTGTGGAATGAACATCAAGTTGGTAATCCCTACGTTAAAAAGGTTTAATGGTTTACATGTGGGTTTGTATTATATTAATAACCAAGTAATTTCGTATTGGCCCAGTTACACGTCCGAGGTCTGCTGTATTGGCCTCGAGGCCGAAGGCCGAGGACTAACAAAGCAGACCAAGGACCTGTAACAGGGCCAATACGAAATTACATGGTTAATGACAAATTTACTAATTAACTTCAATTAAGTGTCGTATCGTCCATGTTATTTCTCCGTATTGACCCTCATTTTATTGTACTTGCCCTCTTTTTCTGTATTGGCCCGGTTGTATAGTGCATGCAGTTTTGGCTAAATAAATGCTATACTACTGCGGTTGATTAATAATACAGTCGCGGAACTTCAATGGCTCGAACACCTTTGGGACCTCGAAAATCTGTTCCGAGACCGGGGTAGTTCGAGCCACTGAGGTTACTGTCAGAAGGCATACCGAGATACTTTTAGACATCTTTTCGGTGTTCTATAATGAAAATGTATGCTGTGTATACTCATTAGAATCGCCTCATCGAGGCGATTCTAATGAGTACACACAGCATACACTTGCAAAATAAAAAACTAAAATCTCCTTATTTATGCCCCACTATTTCTTATGTAGAGGATTTCGCTAGGGCCTCAAGAATGGGTTCGACACATCCGTAGTAAATGAGCCATAAGTGCTTGAGCAATCGAAGTTCTACTGTACTTATTTTTTTAAATGTATGTTTTCGTATTGCCCTTGTTACAGCTCAAAGGTCTGTCGTTTCGGCCCTCGGGTACAGCCACCCGATTGCCAATATGACAACAGGCCAATACGATAACATCCATTTCATGACATTTTTATTTATCAAATATTCGTATTCCCTGTTTATACTATCCAGAGTAAGTTGAACCCTTTTCCTGGAAAATTTATGATTCACATGATAGCTTTATTTGAAAGGGAGATAATCAGAGAATTTCACAAATTAAAACCCTGCTTGTGATGCAAGATCTGGAGATGTAACGATAAAGAGTAATCCGATATTCAGTGGATATGGTCCTTCACCTTAGACACAAAAAGATCATCCGCGCACGCGCAGTGCCCATTACTTTGCAAAACCCTTCCAGGCATGTATTGCGAGACAAGTCTTGGGCAGAAATGTATTAACAAATGCTAGTGTGTGCATTGTCCAGCTAAACGTCCGATTTATATGTCTACAGCCATCTTTCAGCTCCATCGCTAGCCGATAGCTGGAGAGTGTACCCAGAAGTTGGTATATATATATATTTTTTTTTTTTTGACGAAAAAGTGCTAATACATAGTTGATTAACCCATTTGGTACCAGAAACCCCAAAACGGGTAGTCGGCTAACAGTACAGGCCAAGATAAGACACCGCAGAACGCGAGAACGCGGCGTCTGATCAGGGCTTACTCTGCTTCCAAAACGTCAGCCAGATTCCAAATAGATTTTTTAAAAAACACAACCTGACACCCTTAAATTTTGAAATGGACTCCTGCTATATATAAGGAGGAAGATTCCATTTTGTACAAAAAGGGTTAATCTGCACATAGAGACCGATCTTTGTTACTCGATAACTTGCAAATAACCAAACTCTTCAGCGCACCATGTTAACATGTTAGGTTATTGAAGCGAAGTCATCATCATACACTAAACTTCTGCTATTCAGACCAGTTTTTTGATTGGTTTTGTTGAGGATGATTGTCAACTCTTTTTGGACATTTTGTGAGGTAAACCAAGTCACTCGATGATTTGATATCAACAGTTTGTTTGTTTGAATTGAGGTTTAACGGCCCCTTCAACACTATTTAGGTCAGTTTGGAGACGTTGCGTCCAATTTTGTGGGACTTTTACCCGACATTGAGATGAAATGACATCTCAAGCCCTGCCGCCCAATGAAACCAAAAGGCTTATATGCATTGGCCAGTCTGACACACATCACTTTGCCTGGAAAGGCTTAGTCCTTCTTAGTGGTTTATCAGAATCGTGTGTGTTCAGCTCTGCGTGGAAGCACCATACAGCCCAGTCTATTTCTCCAAGCCCCGATGGGTGGGTGTGATGACATTAGCCGTAAGACAAACAAAGCTCTGGTGTTTTATGGCCTTTTTAAGATTATTTCACTAATGCCGAGCTGGTCGTTAACCAGGGGTGGGCGAAAACAAGAGTATCCGGAGAAAAAACACATGACCTTCCGTTGCAGAACTGCGCGTCTCACATGTGACCCAAGCGAGGCGCGAACCAAAGCGGTGAGAGACCTAATGATTAAACCAGCCCTCTTACCCATTAGGCCACGGAGCCCCGTTAATGCTATGGTGTATATTGCCATTTGGCCCGCTTGCAAAAAGCAAGCGATAGACCGCTCTATCGGACCTATCGGCTCTATGTGAACTCAGCGAATATGTGGTCCCAAAGTATTCGAGTTATTGCGGAAATTCGGCAGTTATTGCCTGCTCACGTGCGTTTGAAGACCATTAATCGAAACGGTCTATAGACCCATTTCTCAAGTATTTGCCCCTTCATTTAATTACCTAAAGTAGGTTTTTCTCGTTGCAGAACCTTTACTAGAAAGACAAATCTACCAGAAAGATGCCCACGGTGCAACACAGCCGTTAGCCTGTCTGAAACGTCTATGAAACCACGCTAAACACGTTGCAGTTGAAACTATGGATGTCTAAAATCGAATTGGAACACACAGTTGGTTGTTAAGTTAATGTGATTTGGTTATACAGTTAATGTGACTTTTGTTTTCGTTGGGCTCCTGGTTTAGTATTTATAATGAGTCGCAAAAGGGTTAATAGAACGAAGGAAATAGCTACTGGAGCACCACCGAGGCGATCCGAATTCGATGACGAATTACTACGCGATAATAAGCGGTCGAACAACAGATTGAAAACACAGATACAATACCAAGACAGAGCTCACCGAGTAATCATGAAAGACCTTGGCCGAGAATCTAATCTTTTGCAAACCAAGCTTGAAAATGATAGGAAAGTAATTTCTTTAGGATTGTTTGGACATAAATTCGGGACTCAGCAATCTCCCCGGAAGTATACACCCTCCTCACCTACGGGTAAAGTCACGTCAAGCATGTCAGCCAAGACACCGACGCATTCCATTGGTTTAAGTAAGACTGAAAAGAAGTTTCCATGGGACACCGAGCCAACAGAGATTGAGTCAATCGTGGAAAGAGAAGGTGTGATTTCTAACAAAACTTCAATGACAAAAAATAGTGCGCGGTTAAAGAATCTATTTTCTAGATATCCTGCCTCTAGGGCCCAGTCAGACGATTTTCTCGCAACTTTACTAAATGACGCTGTGAATGACGAAATATTGTACACAAAAAGTCCGGAAATGAGGTCGTCTGCCAGTGTATCAAACATGGAAGAACCGAAAACAGCTAGATCACAGAGGAAAACCGGAAAACCGCTTCAAACCACACGTAGTTCGAGTTCTATCGTGAATGCGTTGAATGTACGAGAAACAGAGCCTGTGTACCAGTAACTTGTAATTAGGGGGATTGGTTTATGTGACCTATTTTTTGTCATTTTTTTCACAAGGGAGACGACCTTCATTGCTTCCAGAATAAACAATATATGCCTAGCGTCTTCAAAACGGGACATTGGCAAACACAGGAGAATGTCAATGGTTCGAACCCGATGGCTCGTTTACCACGGGTGAATCGAACTCGTTCTTGAGTCGCAGGGAGATCCTCTAAATAGGATATAAGGATAATTTAGGGTGATTTTCTTCTTCTGCTTTTGCAAATGTATGCTATGTGTACTCATTAGAATCGCCTCGATGAGGTGATTCTTATGAGTACACATATACATTTATAATATAGAACGCTGAAAAGATATCCCACAATAATCTCCATCATGCCTCCTTGTATGGCACAAATAGTAACCCTCCATGGCTCGAACTACCGCTGTCTCAAACAATTTTTGATGGTCCCAAAGGAGGTTCGAGCCATCGAAGTTCGACCGTAGTGTAAACCCAGATCAGACGCCGCAGAATGCGGCGCCTGATAAGGGTTTTCACTGTTTGCTTAAAATGCAGGAATATCTGTAAAATCCACGACGAATAACATTAAAAAATCTGACCCCAAACACGATCATTGATATTGTACAAGGTGGAAGATTTTGTTGGTTATTAATGGCTTACATAACGATAACCCACCCGTGTGACATAGTGCAATCTTATTTTTCTTAAGCAATTTAGAGCCCGCCTCATTGAGGCGGTTCTAACGAGTACCCACAACCTGTATATTGGGACAGAAATAATGAAACAATGAGATACCAGAGTGACATAGTACTTTTTTCACAACTCCAAAATGGCTATTTTTCTGGTGAAAATTAGTGATCCATTTCTTATTTGTACGGCAAACATAGGTTGCGGGTGCTCGTTAGAACCGCCTTAATACATGGGCTGTGGGTGCTCGTTAGAACCGCCTCATAGAGGCGGTTCTAACGAGTACACCAACCTATGTCTTGGTGTAGAAATAAGAAAAGTGATATATACCCCCAGTAAACCCTAGTTTTCTCTATATAAAGTGGGGTCTAGGTGTTCATTTAATGGACTTGTTCACGTGATGAGCCCATAATTCCCACTTTTCTTTATATGCACTGAGGTCATGGACTTGCTACAGTACCGCTAACGGTGAAGATCACCAAATCAGCCGTAGTTCATCACTCAGCAATCATTCATTCAATCAAAACAATCATTCCGGAATAGCCAAACCATCCTTCAGCAAGCATTCATTCATTTCGTTCACCGTTCAAATCATTGAAATCGATTTTAATGAACTATCGATCCAATCACTCAAATCGGTTAAAACTAAAAAGCGAATCAGATAAGTGAACGAAGTGAAATGATTAAAGAGCATTATTATTATTATTATTATTATTATTATTATTATTACTGATGCTGTTGTTGTTATTGGTAAATCGCAAAGAATACTAATTTTCATGTAAAACTTCATGGAAAAAAAGTCATAAAGCAAATAAGGCCTATATTGCCGGCGCTGGCCGCCTATAAGTGCGTGTGTTGAGTTTATTGCCCCCGCCCAACTAAGAATGTTGCCACCGTGCGGCGGTTTCTTTCATCTTTTCGTGAATATTGTTTCAGCCCCATATACAGCTACCTTTTCCAATATGTAATTATGCCTAAGCAAGATGATAAGGTTCTATACTTTAGAACCCTCTAACCCCACTTTTAAATGGTAAAACTCGGGTTTACAGGGATGAAAATTAATTTTCTATTTCTATTAAAAACATAGATTGTGGGTATTCGTAAGAATCGGCCCGCCGAAGCGGTTCTAGCCAGGACCAAAAATCTGTTTCGCATTTTGCATATCATTTATCATTTTTCAAATGAAAATGTTTGAAAATTTCTGGTTCAAATGTTGATTCGGGCTGCTCGTCCATGTAACCGGGCAAATATACGGAAGATAATGAATATACTAGTAAACCCAGTTTACTCATTACGAAAACACGCCTATACAAATACAGTGTAAATTGCGCAAAAAGGAAAATTTTAAGATTAAAAATTGCGATATTTTTCTTATTTCTGCTCAAAACATAGATTGTGGGTGCTCGTTAGAACCACCTTATCGAGGCGGTTCTAACGAGCACCCACAATCTATGTTTTAGAGCAGAAATTTTTATTTCTGTTCAAACATAGATTGTGGGTAATCGTTAGAACCGCCTAATCGAGGCGGTTCTAACGAGTACTCACAATCTATGTTTAGAGCAGAAATATTAAAAATAAGGTTAATTGTATCGATTCCTGATCATTGCCTTCACTTCTATTTTTTCTCCTGTAAATCGAAGTTTTACTCTCTAAAAGTGGGGTTCAAACTTATATAGACGTATTTTCGTGATGAACATTTAGAGTGCGGTTTAAAGGTATGTTCATTACACGGACTTGTTAACTTGATGTACGCGTTATCAAATCAATGAGCGTCATTTGCACCCGACCAATACCAATTCGATAACACCCGTGTGGCATGATGCATTCTGCAGCCTCTTTAAAATGGGTAGACGGGCCTCCGTGGCCTAGTGGATAAGAGTACTGACCCTTATTCACTAGGTATCTCACCGCTGTGTGTTCGAGCCTGGCTAGGGTCACATGCCAAATTCTACACCGGAAGGTCAGGCGTTTTTTTCTTCGGGAATTTCAGTTTTCCCCCACCGCTGATCATTGATCGGCTCGATATGAGTGAAATAGTATTGAAAGGGCCACGAAAATAAAAAAAAAATATTTTTCCTGTAGTAAATTTGAGATATTTTTTATTATTCAAACATAGATTGTGACTACTCGTCTATGTTTTCAAGCAAAATAAGGAAGAAATGTATACCATGTAAACCTCACTTTTCTCTATATATACACAAGGGGGTTTTAACGGAATTGTTAGCGTGACGTCAACATAGTTTACATGTGAAAAAGTGGCATATGTTTTAATTTGGTTACATTTGGCATCCCCAAATATAATTAAAAACAATATGCATTTTAATCTTAAGAATAAGTTATTCTTTAATCAAAAAGTTTTTTTTAACTATTTATTTATTTTATTTTATTTTACTTTATTTTTTGTTTTTTACCTGTCCATTTTCGTAAAGTGACTAATGGTTAAATTAATGGATAATAGCTCGAAACAGGAGCGTCTTTGATGACGGATTATGCTGGCGGCCTTTCATCAGATGTGCTTCTTCTAATTTTAAGCGATGTTAAAGGGTACCCGCAGGGCTTAAAGCAGCGAATTGACAAATACACAGTTTGATGTGTCAAACAATAAAGTGAGGCGCGTAACGGCAAAATGAACCAGCAAGAAAGATATCTCAAAAATATCTCTTAAACAAATCTCCTCCCGAACCAAAACTCGGATCGAGCTGAAACATTGGGGACATCGAGGCGACAATGAGATTCAGATTTGCAAAAATCGCTCCATCCTGATTTCCAAGATGGCCACCATCTTGATATTCTTCAAACGACATCTCCTGAACCAAAGGTCAGACTGAGCTGACACTTTATGGGAGTCATCGGGGCGATATTAAGAGTCATATTAATTTGTTAAAATCGTTCCGTTCCGATATCCAAGATGACCACCATGGCGGCCAGTTTGAAATTCTTTAAAAAAACATCTCATCCAGACCTGAAAGTCAGATTGAATTGAAACTTGATGGGAGGCATTGAGGTGACATGGAGATTCACTTTTGCTAAAATCGTTCAGTCCAGATATCCAAGTTGGGCCATGGCGGCCATCTTGAAATTCTTCATACAATATCTTCTCCCAAACCAAAAATCTGATTGAACTGAAACTTGAGGGGAGGCATCCAGGCGACATGATGATTCAGAATTGCTAAAAGCATTTCGTTCTGATATTTAAGTTGGCCATCATGGCGGGCAGCTTGAAATTCTTTAAAGGACACGTCTCCCCCTACTGAACGACAGAATGAGCTGAAACATGATCAGAGCCATCAGGGCGACGTGGTGATTCAGAATATGGATTATGGGTACTAGTAAGAACAGCTTCAAGTACCCACAAGCTATATTATGAGCAGAAATTAGAAAAATATCACAATTTTTCATCTTAAAATTTTCTTCTTCTTTTTTCGGCGTGTTTTCGTAATGGTCTGACTGAGCTGAGACTTCATTAGAGGTATCTAGGCGACATGGATATTCAGAATCGCTAAAGTTGATCCGTTCCGTTATCCAAAATGGCTACCGTTGTGACCATCTTGAAAATCTTCAAACCACATTCGCTCCCGAATGGTCAGTCGCGTTGTGTTGAAATTTTGTGGGAGGCATTTGGATGACATGGAAATTCAGAATTACTAAAATTGTTGCATTCTGATATCAAAGACGACGGCCATCTTGAGATTCTTCGAAGCACATACATGTATATAGTAATTGCGGATAAGATTGGCGGGGTGGAGCAGCTCAGATGCTGTCAAAATATGTCAAATTTTCTGAGTCCATAGAGTGTCTTTCGCACGCTTTTTTTGCAAGCTGCCATATACATCATAGCTTTGTTTGTGACTCAGATGAATTTACATGATCGGGTGACTTGGTATATCGGTTTGTTAATATAGTATTCCAAAGTCAGTTGCAAACAATAGCTCCATCCTGCCAAACTATGCACCACCATCCTGCATCAACATCATCTCTTCCTGAATCCTAAATCAGATTGAGCTCTTCAGAAAACTAATCAGAGGCATCAAGGCAATAGGCAGGTTCATTTGCTAAAGTCAATGTGATCTGACAAACAAGATGACCACCGAGGCACAATGTAAAATATCAGGATCAGCCTCATCCAGGTGAGCGACTTCTGATACACTTGGGCCTCTTGTTTAAAATACAGTGAATTCCACTATTAAGACCGCCTACAACTAGGACTGAATCTGCTTTAAAAAGCTTATTTAGAACGATGCAGTTATTCTTTCTTCTCGTTTTCTGCACACAATATCCTGTGGTCAGGGATCACCTTTTGGACTGTTCAAAAGTGGTCTTTAAGACTTTCAAAAGTGGTCTTGAAGACCACTTTTGAACAGTCCCAAAGGTGGTCTTAATATATGAATTTTATGTTGTGTGATCTGATTGGAGGCGATTCTACTGATTACACAACATACACTTCTTCGATGAAATAAGAAAAACTCCCTCTCTAGATTCTCCTTAAATATCTGTTGGAGAAAATCCCTCGGTATGTTATGTGTATACATTAAAATCGCCTCAGTGAGGCGATTCTAATGAGTACACACTGCATCATTTTATTTTATAAAGCCTCGAAAATACCCTGTAGTCATCAGCATAATGCCTTATGGCTACCTTAGTTTGAATTACCTAAAGTCGAACATCGACAATTCAAATGCCTTATGGACCATGAAAATTTGTTCGAGATATGGGTAATTTGAACTACTGAGGGTAAAGCATAGTATCAGATCATGAAGCACAATGCGATCTTTTTATTATCTCTACTATCATCTATGAAATAAAGGTATGTTGTGTGAACTCCTTAGAATCGCCTCATAGAGGCGATTCTAATGAGTTCACACAACATACCTTAACCGATCAAACAAGGTTAACCTCCTTCAAACTTCAACTTATATTGATGTCTGGAGCTATTGGAAAACTCCCTAGTGACTCAAGAACTAGTTTGAATCAGCCATTGTAAGCGAGACATCGGCGTTCGAGTTTCTGAAGTTTCTCCGTGTTTCGCCATCTTCCAGCAAACAAGCGTCTTGTTAATCACGAAAAAAGCACGATTCAAATGAGTACCCGTGCACAATCTATGATAGTAAATACAAGTATGGTTGGTGATGTGTTGTGGTTTACAGCCGAGTCAAGAGCTAAGGTCATGTCGGGCGGATGTGTTACATTCACTCTTCTTTTGCAGGCTAAGACCCCCTGAGCGGTTTACAAGTCCAAAGTGAAATCGCTCCCCAACCCCGTCAGCAACTGACAACAGCTGGTGGGTCAACGGTCGAGTTCTCAACAACCATCCATCTCAAAACGTCTCCCAAGAGATGGAGCATTTGAAAACGGAAAGATAAGATATACAAGAAAAAAAAAACAATACAACAGCCCCACATCGTGTACCTGCTGCAAGCACAACAAGCCATTGCCCTACTGTCGGGTTTTAACGACACTTCAAACCTTGCGGGTCATTTTGTGTCGTCTCCCAGAGAAAGAGAGAAAAGGGACAGAAGAAGAGATAGTAGAGGAGGTGAGAGAGGACAGGGGAGAAAAAAGGAGTACGAATGAAAGCGAAAAAAAAAAGAAGAAATCACAGCTCCCCCTCCCTCCCCGCTTACCTGCTGCAAGGACAGCAAGCCTTGCCCAGCTGTAAGCCAGTATCATTTGGACGCCACAGTGACGCCAGAAACACGACACCTTCACATTACGCAAACACGCCTATACAAATACATTGCCACCTTTATCGCCGAAAAAATGAACATTTTATGCTGAAAAATTGTGATATTTTTCTTATTTCTGCTCCAAATATAGATTGTGGGCACTCGTTAGAACCGCCTCATCGAGGCGGTTCTAACGCGTACCCACAATCTATATTTTAGAGTAGGAATAAGAAGAATAAGGTATACCCCGGAAACCCCAGTTTTACTATATAAAAGTGGGGTTCGAGGGGGTCAAAATTATATAGGCGTGTTTTCGTGATGCAACTCATCAAACGAAACCAAAGCAGCATGTTGATAAGTCCGTGTAATGAATACCCATCAAAACCCCACTTTAAGTAGAGAAAAGTGGGGTTAACGGGGATATACATTTTTTTTCTTTATTTCTACTCCAATACATAGGTTGTGGGTACTGGTTAGAACTGCCTAAATGAGGCGGTTCTAACGAGCACACTCAACCTATATTTGGAAAACAAATCAGAAAAATATCACAACTTTCTATCAGAAAAAAATGTCCGTTTTGAGATAGGAAAAAATGCACTATGCCTCACGGATGTGTTATCATAATGAGAGACAATTTTATAGAGGTGAGCTTCAGCACATCCGCGCAGACTCATTAGAGTCTTTTCTGTGCGCACAGGCTGGAGGACACATTTTCTCTTGTCGCATTAGGTTTTTTGTTTGTTTGAATTGAGGTTTAACGTTCCCGTCAACACTGTAAAGGTCATTTTGGAGACGTCGCTTCCAATTTTGTGGGACTTTTACTCAACATCGTGATGAAATGACACCTCAATTGAAACCAATAGGGTTTATAAGCACAGACGGTCCGACTCGCATCGCTTTGCCTGGGCAGACTTAGTTCCTCTAAGCGGTTTACTAGTACTTGTATGCGGTCGGTTTCAGCTCTGCGTGAAAGTATCCTGCAGCCCATCTATTTCGTCAAGCTCCGGTGGGCGGGGGCCTCGCGTTAGGTTAACAAGTCCGTTAAATGAAAACCCGGCTAAGGCCCACTTTTTATAGAGAATAGTGAGGTTCATAGGGGTAAGGGGTATGCAGTAATTTCCTTATTTTGCTCGAAAGCATAGACTATCGGTATTCGTTACCGAGCACCAAAACACCAAAAATCTATATTGGGACTAAAAATGAGGAAAATGTCAAACATGTTCATCTTAAAATTTTATTCAAGAGATAAGATTTTTTTTTTGCGCTCGCATCACGTAAACAAATCCGTAAAATAAACACCCCTCTAAACAAAACTTTATATACAGAAAACTGGGGTTTACGAGGGTATACATTATTTTTCTTATTTCTGCTCCAAGCCATATGTTGCGGGTCCTCGTTAGAACCACCTCAATGGGGCGGTTCTAACGAGCACCCACAACCTATGTTGGCTGTATAAATAAGAAAAAAATACCAGAGATTTTCTTTAAAAAATTAGCCATTTTGGAGATGTGAAACATGCATTATGTCTTCTAATGGGTGTGTGCATTTTCATAGGTTGCACATACATGTATAAATTTTCGTTGCATACATGTACGGACAAAAGGCCAGCGGGTAACAAAAAGGTGCAGATGTACTATGACTGCGCTTTGTAGTACGCCGATCACATTAAACGCCTTCAGTCTTGTAAATGGCACGGATATTTCAGATTTATAAATCTTTTTATCAATTGTCCTTTTGAACTCTTTCATATGTCGATGCTAATAAATTGTCCGTCCTTAATATACAAGTATATTATCATCATTTAAGTAATTTATTGAACTTCTCTTTTAAATTCTCTGACCATCACAATGACGGAATTATTATATGCTCAAAGTGGATTATTTTCATTAATAAATTCCTGCGACACCAGAATTTATGGTGACATACCCTTTATGTTAGAAAAACTGGGGTTGAACATGGTGGCTTTTTTGTGTAGATGTTTTTGTTTGTTTGATTTGAGGTTTTACGTCCCCGTCAACACTGTAAAGGTCATTTTGGAGACGTTGCTTCCAATTTTGTGGGACTTTTACCCGACATTGAGATGAAATTACATCTCAAGCCCTGTCACCCAATGAAACCAATAGGTTTTTTTTTAGAATGGACCTCGGTTCCTGGACAAGCTTAGATCCTCTAAGCGGTTTACCAGTACTAGTTTGCGGGCCGGATTCAGCTCTGCGTGGAAGCATCATGTAGCTCATATATTTCTTCAAGCCCCTATGGGCGGGGGCGCTGTGTAGATGTTATGTATAAAAACTTCTATAAAATAAATGTTTTTTATTATAGTTGCACAAAAAGTCTCATGACACGGAAACTTTGAATTATCATAGTCTTATTATTATAGAAGAACACACACACACGCACGCGCGCACGCACGCTTGCTCACACGAAGACATTGGGACCGACATATACGGTCTGTGGAATGAACATCAAGCTGGAAATCCCCACTTTAAAAAGGCTTAATGGTTTACATGTGGGGTTATACATGTATTATAATATTAACAACCAAGTCATTTCGTATTGGCCCAGTTACATGTCCGAGGTCTGTTGCATTGGCCCCGAGGCCGAAGACCGATGGCCAATACAGCAGACCAAGGACCTGTAACAGGGCCACTACGAAATACCTTGGTTAATGACAAATTTACTAATTAACTTCAATTAAGTGTCGTATCGCCCTTGTTATTTCCCCGTATTAACCCTCATTTTCTTGCATTTGCCCTATTTTTCCGTATTGGCCCGGTTTGTCATCGGTATAGTGCATGCAGTTTTGGCTAAAAAAATGCTATACTACTGCGGTTGATTAATAATACAGTCGCGGAACTTCAGTGGCTCGAACACCTTTGGGACCTCGAAAATCTGTTCGAGACAGGGGTAGTTCGAGCCACTGAGGTTACTGTCAGAAGGCATATCGAGATACTTTTAGACATCTTTTCGGTGTTCTATAATGTAAATGTATGCTGTGTGTACTCATCGAGGCGATTCTAATGAGTACGCACAGCATACATTTGCAAGATAAAAAACTAAAATCTCCTTAATTATGCCCCACTATTTCTTATGTAGAGGATTTCGCTAGGGGCTCAAGAAAGTGTTCGACTCATCCATGATGAACGAGCCATCGGTTTGCGAGCCATCGAAGTTCCACTGTATATATATTTTTTAAATGTATGTTTTTACAGCTCCAAGGTTTGTCGTATCGGTCCTCGGATACAGCCACCCGATGGCCAACATGACAGCAGGCCAATACGATAACATCCATTTCATGACATTTTTTTTATTCAGATCAACTATTTGTATTCCCTGTTTATACTTTTGAGAGGAAGGTGAACCGTTTTCCTGGTAAATTTATGATTTTTGTGTGATCTTACACATGATAGCTTTATTTGAAAGGGAGATAATCTGAGAATTTCACAAATTAAACCCCTGCTTTTGAAGCAAGATCATGAGCTCTATTTATTAAGTTCAGTGGCTATGATTGGGCGACAGGGCTTGAGATGTCATTTCATCTCAATGTCCGGTAAAAGTCCCACAAAATTTGAAGCAACGTCTCCAAAATGACCTTTACAGTGTTGACGGGGACGTTAAACCTCAAATCAAACAAAAAAAAATCAGTGGCTATGAAACAAAAAGATAATCAGCGCATGCGCAGTGTCCATTTCTTTGCAAAACCTTTCCAGGTATGTATTGCGGGACAACTATTGAACAGAAATGTATTAGCAAATGCCAGTTTGTGCATGTTCTGATTCATATGTCTACAGCCATCTTTGCAGATAGCTGGAGAGTGTACCCAGAAGTTGGTATATTTAGTTTTTTGACGAAAAAGTGCTAATACATAGTTGATTAGCCCATTTGGTACCAGAAACCCCAAAACGGGTAGTTGGCAAACAGGGCAGGCCAAGATCAGACGCCACAGAACGCGGCGTCTGATCAGGGCCTACTGTGCTTGCAAAACTTCAGCCAGTTTCCAAATAGATAAAAAAAAAAAAATCTGACACCCTTTAATTTTGAAATGGACTCCAACTATATATACTGAACAAAAAAAGAAACTTTACACTTTTTCGATGTTAAAACAGACACATTTCTTCAAAATATATGTATACATAAAGGCCCATCTTACAAGACAACCATACTACAAGTTTTCGAAATCGACCAGGCGTAAATGTAAAACACTGGTAAAACGTGCTACTGCTTTTTCTCGTCTGGTAGGTTTACATGTCAATATTCTAAACATGAAAACTCATTATTCGGTTGTCTATTGTGTCACTGTATGGAAAATTAACCAAAATTGTTACAGTGGAATATTCAGAACATGCCACGTCTACGACAAAATGAGCGCGATAGGGCTGTCGGCATGTTAGCCGCGGGGACTGCCGTAACTCGCGTTTGGATGCTTTAGGGCTACTATCCATAATCTTTTGCGACGTTATAATCAGACTGGTGACAATGTGGACGCACCCAGGTCAGGTAAGGCAACGACGCTGAGACAGGACAGAATGATAACGTAAACGCATCAACGCAATCGGTTCCAGCCTGCAACCGTAACTGCTAAACGATTCCACGTATCAGGCCAAACAATTAGGAATCGTCTTCGAAGTAACCGACGTAAGATCCGATCGCGACGTCCGTATAAGGGACCAATTCTTCGTAGACGTCATCGAGGTGCCCGGCTGCAATGGTCTCGACGCCATTTTTGTGTCACTTGTCAAACACAACACATTTGGTCTGATTTTCGTTTACACATGTCTTTCGAGAATTGAATCCTGATTAATTTGATATAAAATTTATTTTCTTTAGATAAATAATGTCAGAGATATGACGCAACAAAGTAAGTGTAAAGTTTCTTTTTTTTGTTCAGTATATCAGAAGGAAGATTCTATTAAACAAAAAGGGTTAATAAACGTTTGTTTATCTTTACATATAGACCGATCTTTGTTACTCGACAACTTGCAAATAGCGCACCACGTTAACACGTTAGGTGTATTGAAGCGAAGTCATCATCATACACTGAAATTCTGCTATTCAGACCAGCTTTTTGATTGGTTGTGTTGAGGTGGACTGTCAAATCTTGTTGGACATTTTGTTTGGTAAACCGAGTCACTCGATCATTTGACATCAACAGTTTGTTTGTTTGAATTGAGGTTTAACGGCCCCGTCAACACTATTTAGGTCAGTTTGGAGACTTTGCTTCCGATTCTGTGTGACTTTTACCCGACATTGAGATGAAATGACATCTCAAGCCCTGCCGCCCAATGAAACCAAAAGGCTTATATGCATTGAACGGTGTGACACACATCACTTTGCCTGGAAAGACTTAGTCCTTCTAAGTGGTTTACCAGTACTCTTGTGTGTCCAGCTCTGCGCGGAAGCTCCATGCAGCCCAATCTATTTCTCCAACCCCCGATGGGTGGGTTGGTGACATTAGCTGTAACACAAACAAAGCTATGGTGTTTTTATGGCCTTTGTAAGATTATTTCACTAATTCCGGGCCGGTCGTTAATCAGAGGTGGGCGAAAACAAGAGTACCCGGAGAAAAACCACATGACCTTCCGTTGCAAAACTGGGCGTCTCACATGTGACCCAAGCGAAGCGCGAACCATAGCGGCGAGGGACCTAATGATTCATAACCAGCCCTCTTACCCATTAGGCAGCGGAGACCCGTTAATGATATGGTGTATATTGCCATTTGGCTCGCTTGCAAAAAGCAAGCGAAAGACCACTCTATCAGACCTATCGGCTCTATGTTGACTTAGCGAATATGTGGTCCCAAAGTATTCGAGTTATTGCGGAAATTTGGCTGTTATTGCTTGCTCACGTGCGTTTGAAGACCATTAATCGAAACGGTCTATAGACCCATTTCTCAAGTATTTGCCCCTTCATTTAATTACCTAAAGTAATATTTTCTCGTTGCAGGACATTTGTACCAGAAAGATACCCAAGGTGCAACACAGCCGTTAGCCTGTCTGAAACGTCTATGAAACCACGTTACAGTTGAAACTATGGATGTCTAAAATCGACTGGGAACACACAGTTGGTTGTTAAGTTAATGTGATTTGGTTATACAATTAATGTGACTTTTCTTTCGCTGGGTTCTTCGTTTAGTATTTGCAATGAGTCGCAAAAGGGTTAATAGAACGAAGGAAATAGCTACTGGAGCACCGCCGAGGCGATCCGAATTCGATGATGATTTACTACGCGATAATAAACGGTCGAACAACAGACTGAAGTCACAGATACAATACCAAGACAGAGCTCACCGAGTAATCATGAAAGACCTTGGCCGAGAATCTAATCTTTTGCAAACCAAGCTTGAAAATGATAGGAAAGTAATTTCTTTAGGATTGTTTGGACATAAATTCGGAACTCAGCAAACTCCCCGGAAGTATACACCATCCTCACCTACGGGTAAAGTCACGTCAAGCATGTCAGCCAAGACACCGGCGCATACCATGGGTTTAAGCAAAACTGAAAAGAAGTTTCCATGGGACACCGAGCCAACAGAGATTGAGTCAATCGTGGAAAGAGAAGGTGTACTTTCTAACAAAACTTCAATGACAAAAAATAGTGCGCGGTTAAAGAATCTATTTTCTAGATATCCTGCCTCTAGGGCCCAGTCAGACGATTTTCTCGCAACTTTACTAAATGACGCTGTGAATGACGAAATATTGTACACAAAAAGTCCGGAAATGAGGTCGTCTGCCAGTGTATCAAACATGGAAGAGATCGCAGAGGAAAACCAGAACACCGCTTCAAACCACACGTAGTTCGAGTTCTATCGTGAATGCGTTGAATCATTACGATAACACACCCGTGTGACATAGTGCATATTTCTCATCTCCAAAATGGCTACTTTTCTGATGAAAATCCTTGATATTTTTCTTATAATTACTGCAAACATAGGTCGTGGGTGCTCGTTAGAACCGCCTCATTGAGGCGGTTCTAACGAGTACCCACAACCTATGTCTTGGAGCAGAAATAAGGAAAATAATGTTTACCCCCGTAAACCCAAGTTTTCTCTATAAAAAGTGGGGTTTAGGGGGGTCTTCATTTCACGGACTTGTTCACGTGATGGTACGAGAAACAGAGCCTGTGTACCAGTAACTTGTAACTAGGGGGATGGGTTTATGTGACCTACTTTTTGTCATATTTGTTTTTTGTTTTTGTTTTCACATGGGAGACGACCTTAATTGCTTCCAGAATAAAAAAATATATGCCTAGCGTCCTTAAAACGGGGCATTGTCAAACACAGGAGAATGTCAATAGTTCGAACCCGATGGCTCGTTTACCACGAGTGAATTGAACCCGTTCTTGAGTCGCAGGGAGATCCTCTAAATAGGATATAAGGATAATTTAGGGTGATTTTCTTCTTCTTTTTGCAAATGTATGCTGTGTGTACTCATTAGAATCGCCTCGATGAGGTGATTCTAATGAGTACACATATACATTTTTAATATAGAACGCTGAAAAGATATCCCATAATTATCTCCATTATGCCTCTTTGTAGGGCACAAATAATAACCCTCCATTCCGCGAACTACCGTTGTCTCAAACAAATTTTCATGGCCCCAAAGGGGGTTCGAGCCATCGAAGTTCGACCGTGGTGTAAACCCAGATCAGACGCCGCAGTAGGCGGCGTCTGATCAGGGTCTACACTGCTTGCTTAAAATGCAGGAATATCTGTAAAATTCAGGGCGAATAGCATTAAATAAATCTGACCCCAAACATGAACATTGAAATTGTACAAGGTAAAAGATTGTGTTGGTTATTAATGACTTAAATAACGATAACCCACCCGTGTGACAAAGTGCATTCTTTCATAGCTCCAAAACTTTATTTTTCTGATGCAATTTTGTGAAATTTAGCTGCTTTAGACGCTGCTTCATTGGGGCGGTTCTAACGAGTACCCACAACCTGTATATTGAAACAGAAATAAAGAAAATAATGTGTCACTACAATGAGATACCAGTATGACATAGTACTTTTGCACAACTCCAAAATGGCTACGTTTCTGATGAAAAGTCGTGATTTTTTCTTATTTTTTAATGCAAACATAAGTTGCGGGTGCTCGTTAGAACCGCCTCAATACGTACATAGGATTGAGGCGGTTTTAACGAGCACTCACAACCCATGGCTTGGTTCAGAAATAAAAATAATCTATAACCCCGTAGACCCCAGTTTTCTCTATATAAAGAGGGGTTTAGTTGGGTGTTCATTTCATTGCATTGTTCACGTCATGAGCGCCGTATAATCCACCTTTATTTATATAAAATGAGTTTTTAATAAAAGTGTTATTCTTTTTACGGACTTGTTAACATGATGTAGTGTTCAGCAAAGTGAACCCCTACGGAAACGGTTGCCCTTGGGATTTTTTTAATTCATTTACAACAGAGCCCTAAAGAAACAAACTCAAAACAGTTGTCTCTCTGAAAATATATCTAATTGCTTGAAGTGATAAAAACTTAGTCCAGCAAAAAGCAAATATGCGCATACAATATGCAATTCATAACAAACTTCAAGAAATAATAATAAAAAGTGACAAGTGCGCGAATGTTGTTTGGAGAAAGCTTACAGTTATAACGAATTTTGGAACCTACAATGTTTTACACAATGTATGGTTTTAGTTTGCTTATACTACATTGTCCTAAACCAGTTCAGGACATCCACGTGGCTTTGTTCTCCATAGACACAGATGGAGACAAGTGCTTATCTTGCATTAACCCTTGTCCTGCTGAATATTTAAATATGCCACACCCACTACTGATTGTCAACCAATCAGATTACTTGATGCAAATAATTGTGTCAAATTCATAAACTAGATGTCAGACAATGAAGATCCCGATCATCTGATCTGGATCTTCATTGTTTGAAAGATAAGACATATCCGGGCTCAGCAGGACAATTGTTAAAACATAGATCTTTTGTTTGTCTGTTGAAGAACCCATAAACGACTGTTTAGCGAAAAAAAAAATCTTTCGCCTCATTGAGGCGGTTCAAATGAGTGACAGAATCTATGTTTTGAAAAGATAATAAGAAAATAAATTATATCCCAATAAGCCCATCCTTTATACGAAGTTGGGTTTGCACGGGGGTTCATTAAGCAGACTTTTTGACGTGATATATGTTGGTGTGATATATAGCACATCTCACGCTTGTCGCATCAGGAAAACACGCCTATTTAATTTTTCCCCACTTGAACCCCATTTTTATATTGTAAAACTGGGGTTCAGAGGGGTAAACCTTACTTTTCTTATTTCTGCTCTAAAATATAGATTGTGGGTACTCGTTAGAACCGCCTCGATGAGATATAGATTGTGGGTACTCATTAGAACCGGCTCGATGAGGCGGTTTGCACGAGTACCCACAATCTATATGTTAAGCAGAAATAAGAAAAATATCACAAGTTTTCATATTAAAATTTTCCTTTTTTTCAGCGATAAAGTTTACAACGTATTTGTATAGGCATGCTTTCGCAAGGGTCATTTCGAATTAAATTTATGAAACGACCCTCCAAAAGTAGTCGTTTCATAAGTTACATTCGAAATAACAACTGTGAGAATCTTTTCAACATATGTTTTTCGATGAGGCGATTCTAACGTGTACCTACAATCTTTATTTTGAGATGAAATAAGAAAAATATTACAAGTTTTCATCTTAAAATATTCGTTCTTTTTTTTTGGCGGTAACATTACGAAAACGCACCTATAGAAATACACTGTCAAGTTTACCGCCGAAAACACGATTATTTAAAAATGAAAAATTGTGATATTTTTCTTATTTCTGCTCAAAATATTGATTGTTGGAACTCGTTAGAACCGCCTAATCAAGGCAAATATTGATTGTTGGTACTCGTTAGAATCGCCTCATCGAGGCGGTTCTAACGAATACCCACAATCTATATTTTTGAGCAGAAATAAGAAACATAAGGTTTACCCATTTAAACCCCAGTTTGACTATATAAAGGTGAGGTTCAAGGGGATAATAATTATATAGGCACGTTTTCGTGATGAAATATACAATGTATTTGTATATGTTTGTTCTCGTAATGGCTGAATCCACATGAGAAAGTCACTAGTGAGAGGGTTAAGGCACGTTAACACTTGTCGTGGCTCAAGGGATAGAGTTCACTCTAAAGTATGATGGCACTCGCCCATCGGGGCTTGGAGAAATAGATTGGGCTGCATGATGCTTCCAAATAGAGCTGAAACCGACCGCACATGGGTACTGATAAACCGCTTAGGTGTTTATACAAAATTAGAAGCAACGTCTCCTACAGGACCCAAATAATTTTGACGGGGACGTTAAACCTCAAATCAATCAAACAAACATTCAGAAGTATGTGATATGTGTAATTCATTGTCAGTCACGCTCCAGGTTGGCTGTGTTATATATGTGACTTTCGGCCTTGCGCATGTCGTCAGGTCGAAGATAGTCGACACTATCTTTCCTCATCATTGTCGGATTAGTCGGCGTCGCGCTGTATCTGTCATTCGGGTCGTCACCAGGTCGGGCGAAGCGTTTGGGTGGTGGGGGTTTGTCATATTTAGGGCGTGATGGTATACTTCCCCCACTACACTGTAGGCTGCCCCCACTGTAGTTCAAACTCCCGGCACTGTAGTTCGAGCTTCCGCCACTGTAGTTTGTGTTTCCTAGTTCTGTCATCGACATTTCACTCCTACACTTGGAGAGCTTTGGAATTCTTTGCGTTTGTAAGCCTGTGAATTGAAGAGAACATAGCGATAACGTAACTTCAAGTTGTGCCAGCGCGCGACAAAACCTACAATAAGACATGTGCGTCCATCAGATCAGCCTGTGCATGCATATAGTCTAACCAGAGACTTCTCTTGAGCCCTTAGCTATCCTTAGAGCGCAAAACGAAGAGTCTTCGTTGGGCGCTTAAGTTGTCATGCATATGTTAGTTAGATTGTTTTTAGTTCAGTCGAGCCGGTCATTTTACCTAAACACAGTCTTCCTAGGCAGGCTTATACCCTTTTATAGAACAAATTTAACGTTACTACAGCTGGTGTTAACTGAATGTGTGGCGCCCGTAAAAAGTATTCCAGCCCCTGACCATAGTGTAGTTTATATGTTCCTGTCATTTGGGATCAGTGATTTGAAAATGTTTGAGGGTCGATGATGAGACCTAATTGGCTGAAACTAGCTAGTCTAGCCTAGCAAATCGTACACTTCATACTTTAAGTTCTGTGGTGTATCCTTTGCTTCAAAAGAATAACCCTTTTATAGAACATCTTTAACGTCACTATACAGCTGATGTTAAGGAAATAGGTGGCGGCCGTAAAAAGTCTTCCTGCCCTTCATCATAGTGTAGTTTATATTTTCTTGTCCCTTGATACTATTGTGGAACCTTGAAAATAGTTGAGGGTCACTGATGAGGCCTAGCTAGTTTGTCCTAGAAAACTGTACACTTCATAGGTGTATTCTTTGCTTCCAAAGGATAACCCTTTTATAGAACATATTATATATAGGGGCTTAACTAGTACATAGGTGGTAAACTAGTACAGGGCAATCATAGCTCATGGGGATAGTTTTCCGATCTCCTTTTGGACATCTTGAGGCAATTTTGATAAGTACACACATACTGCAGTACAATTCAACCGAAAGATGATCTCATGCTGGAGAACACTTGGCGTAGAGAACACAGAGACTGAACCATTTGTCTTAATAGCTGGTCCTAACAGCAGAATTGTACTCTATAGTATCAATGAAGGGGAATGGATACACTTTCAGGGGAGGCAACTCCTCCAACAGGTACTTTTGTCTCCCATGTCAATAGGGGTCAACTCTATCAGGAAATTCTTTCCTTTAAGAGTAGACCCTTTTTTCAGTGGGGCAGGGCTTGTAGAAAAGCGAACAGGAAGTTCCGAAAGTTGTCTCCCTTTGAAAAATGGCGGAAACAATCTGCCTGGTGTTCCCATTTCCTTTAATCCTTAAAATATTTTTATCTAAATTATTTCTTAGGGAGTAAAGAACCAATTCGGATTAGCCATAGTAAACAAGTCATCGCTGGCTTAAACTGACCGCACATGAGTACTGGTAAGCCGCTTAGGTCTAAGCCTGTCCAGGCAAAGTATTGCTAGTCGGACCATAAATGTGCATGCGTACAAACCATATTGATTTGTTTTGGCGGTAGGGCTTGAGATGTCATCTCATCTCAATGTCGGGTTAAAGTCCCACAATGTCTTCAAAAAGACCTAAATAGTGTTTTTACAGGGTCTTAAACCTCAAATCAAGCAAACAAGCCATCTGTAAAAAGAAAAAGTGCAAAATATGTTTTATAGTGTAGCAAAATAAAACTTTGCTGTAAATAAGTTTGAAAAGTTCGTGTAAGGAACGCCCATTTGAACCTAATATATATTGAAAAGTTTGGTTTACAGGGGTAAATATATTTTACGTTTTTGCCCAAGATACGCAATAGAACACAATGTCGGGTAGAAGTCCCACAAAACTGGAATTAACATCTCCAAAATGACCTTTACAGTGTTGACGGGGACGTTAAACCTCGAATCAAACAAACAAACAAACGCAATAGAACCGCCTCATTCAAACGGTTCAAACCAGCACCGACAAACTAATTTTGGACCAGAAATAAAATCTATAAAAGTTCTCATCGTAAAACTGCTAGTTTAAAAAATAATATCGTAATAAGAAAATTAGCGGCCAGTAAAGGATCGGATCAGACTGTGTATATGCGCATTCTGATATGATTCTTTGCTGTCCGCTGAATGCTCCGATGTACTCCATAATTCACTAGGGCAAATAAAACATGGCTTCAACCAGAATCCGCAGACACAGGTTGGTATCATTACGAAAACATGCCTTTACAAATAAATTGTAAACTTTACCGCAAAAAAAAAATAAAAATAAAAAATAAATAAATAAATAAAAACGGAAATTTTAAACTGAAAAATTGTGATATTTTTCTTATTTCTGCTCAAAATATAGATTGTGGGTACTCGTTAGAACCGCCTCATCGAGGCGGTTCTAACGAGTACCCACAATCCATATTTTACAGCAGAAATAAGAAAAATATGGTTTACCTCTCTAAACCCCATTATACTATAAATAGTGGGGTTCAAGAGGGTCAAAATTATATAGGTGTGTTTTTGTGATATGTTTCTCTACTGTTCGGATCACCCTAATGACCCCAAAGAGGCATTTTTTCTTGTCACGCAACTCACATTTAACACGGAATGTATTGTAAGAGATCTTTGCAATCAGGATGACACAGACAACAGCCAAGATTGCAATGATCACCATGTCCACAGCCCTCATATGAAGATCTTCTACCGACATGTTGGTGCAGGTGGCGCCGTTATCGCTACTGGTTCCCGTCTTACGCTTACACTCCTGACAGTGATCAGGGCCACATTTTGCCGCTACCTCACCATTATAAAACGTCAATTTGCTCCTGTCCAGGATTAGTTCTCCTTTAGAGAATGACCCGATCTGTGTATAGAAAGTAAAAAATCAAAACACTTGCAATATTCATCACGTGAACAAGTCCGTGAAATTAACACCCTACTAACCCTATTTTATACAGAGAGGTATACGGTGTTTTTTTCTTATATCTGCTCCAAGACATAGGTTGATGAGGCGGTTCTAACGAGCACCCACAACCTATGTTTGCAGTACAAATAAGGAAACTATCAAGGATTTTTACCAGAAAACTAGCCTTTTGGAGATGTAAAAAATGCATTATGTCACATGGGTATGCTATCGTAGTGTGGTGCTCGGAAATCATTGTCTTTGAGGGCGTGCTGGAGGGCGTGGCCGGTGTTGCACATTTCAGTACTGGTCATGAACAGACTCAATAAAACCGAGTCTGCTATTTTCGTTTATTTGGTGTATTCCTTGCTTCCAAAGGATCTAACTTCAGAAATTGTTTATTTTCACTGTAGCTGGTGTTGTGCTGTGTCTCGGCCGTAAAACATCTCCCCGTACATCATCATAGTGCAGATTGTATTTTCTAGTCCTTTGGGATCACTGGGTTCATTTGGTATCATTTTGAAAATAGAATTCTGCTTAAGCCGGTGCTGGAGGGCGTGGCCGGTGTTTCACATTTCAGTACTGGTCATGAACAGACTCAATAAAACCGAGTCTGCTATTTTCGTTTAATTGATGATTCCTTGCTTCCAAAGGATCTAGCTTCAAAAATTATTTAGATCCTCTAAGCGGTTACCAGTACTCGTGTGCGGTCGGTTTCAGCTCTGCGTGGAAGCGTCATGCAGCTCATCTATTTCTTCAAGCCCCGATGGGTGGGCTGGTCACACTGACGACATTCGATAACTGATCGTAAATTGACCATTTAAGAGTGTACAAGGGGATTAACGGGGCATGAAGAAACAGATGGGCCGCATGATGCTTCCACGCAGGGCTGAAACAGAGTATATGATGATGATGATGATGATGATTTCGTGTTTAACGACGAGTTAACCCTCTTTGTGGGCAATAAGCGTCAAACGGTTAATGGTTAACGGCATTGAGAATTATGAGGATATTAAAAGTAAAAAAGTTAGTTTGTTATGTATAAAATCTTAAACAGTTAAATCTTATGAAAAAGTCCAATTTCTTTTAAGAATAGAATAATATTTTCAAAAGGTACGTCTTGAAACAATTGTTGCAAAGTGTCAGCTTTGAAGTATAAGTTACGGGACTGTGAAAAGTCTACACATTCAATTTAAATATGTTTCACAGTGAATGGTTGATCACAGCCTACACAGGAAGGCTGCTCATCACCATTTAAAATAAAAGAATGAGTAACTCTAGTATGGCCAATGCGCAGACATGTTAATACTACATCCTCTTTCCTGGAAAACTGTGGAGGAGAGCATTTTGTTCCAACGACAGGTTTAATGGCATGGAGTTTGTTATTGATTGTACGTTCTCATTCGCCTTGCCATTCCGACAAGATGTATCTGTTGATAAATGGTTTAAAATTATTAAAAGGAATTTTAAAAACAGACGGATCAAGATTGAGCGATTCCTTTGCTTTCTTGTCAGCAAACTCATTGCCGACAATGCCGACAATATGGCTCGGAAGCCAACAAAACAAGATTTGGTGCGTTTTGGAAATTTCATGATGTTTTTCGATCAGTTTTTTTATTTGAATATTTTTAGATGATGAATGGTCTAAAGCCTTAAGCAAAGAAAATGAATCAGAAAATATAATTGCTTTTTGAAATGATCAAGAACTGATAAAATCTAAAGCTAGGTCTATTGCTTTGGCTTCAGCTCTGAAACCGAGTACACGAGTGCTGGTAAACTGCTTAGAGGAACTAAGCCTGCCCAGGCAAAGCGGTGCGAGTCGGAACGTCCATGCTTATCAAACCTAGTGGTTTCATGGGTGACGGAGCTTGAGATGTCATTTTATCTTAATGTCGGGTAAAAGTCCCACAAAACTGAAAGCAACGTTTCCAAAATGACCTGTACAGTGTTGACGGGGAAGTTAAATCTCAAATCAAACAAAGAAACAAAAACAAGGGGATAAACAGATAAATATAATGCCAGATTCGTGTCATTTGATATCGAGTTTATCGGGCTCAGCTTCGAGAACGCGTGTAGAATCTCTCGGCAAGCCTCGCGATTCTACAAGCGTTCTCGAAGCATTGCCTGATGAACTTGATATCAAAAGACACGAACCTGGTTTTCTCTATAACACCCCTTCATTGTTAACTTTGTGTCAATCAACAAAAACCTACCCCATAACTAGAGATTCGTGCATGTTGGCCATATATCGCTCACATTATGAAAAACCTATACAAATTATAAAGCTGAAAATCGAAAAATTTAAGATGAAAAATTGTGATATTTTTCTTATTTCTGCTCAAAATATGGATTGTGGGTACAGGTTAGAACCGCCCCATCGAGGCGGTTCTAACGAATACCCGGAATCTATATTTTAGAGCAGAAATAAGAAAAATAAGGTTTACCTCTGTAAACCCCAGTTTTACTACATAAAAGTGGGATTAAAGAGTGGTTAGAATGATACAGGCAAGTTTTCGTGATGAACTGAGCCAGTTTTCACACGCTTGTTTCCATGCGGAAAAAATGCTGTTTAGAAGACTATGATCTTTACATTGGCTTGTTCAGTTGCACAGTCAAACTGGAGGTCACGGGTTCGATCCCGGGCCGCGACATACCAAAGTCGATAAAAATGGTACTAGCTGCTCCTCGCTTTGCACTCAGATTTACGGGGTAGAGCTAGGACTGGTCGACACAGTGTCAGGATAATGTGACTGGGTGTGGTATCATGTAATGTGTCTGGGACATGATACTTCAGTGAGGCAGCACTATAAAAGTGAGCATTGAGCTCCCTGTCGCAACTAGACACCGTCGTGGTATGACTGAAAAATTGTTGAAAGCGACGTTAAACCCGAATTCACACACACGCAGTCAAACTTCAATATTTCGAACACCTTTATCACGAAAACACGCCTATATAATTTTGACCCTCTTTGACCCCTTTTTATATAGTCAAACTGGGGTTTACAGGGGTAAACCTTATTTTTCATATTTCTGCTCTAAAATACAGATTGTGGGTACTCGTTAGAACCGCCTCGACGAGGCGGTTCTAACGATTACCCACATTCCATATTTTGAGCAGAAATAAGAAAAATATCACAATTTTTCATCTGGTCGGCGATAAATTTACACTGTATTTGTATTGGAGTGTTTTCGTAATGATATTCGCTCAACTGAGCCACTTTTCACACACTTGTTTCTATGCGAGAAAAATGTTGTCAATAACACTATGGCTTGTTAAGTTACACAGTCAAACGACAATAATTCGAACACATTTGGGACCATGACCGTTTGTTCGAGATAAGAGTAGTTCGAACTACTGAGGTTTAAACTTAGTGCCTAGTCTTGACATTACGAAAACACGCCTATTTAAATATATTGAAAATTTTAACTGAAGTGAAAATTTTGGTAACAGGACACTTCGGCTCCAAATCCACCTCGGCCCCTAGACACTTCGGCCCCTAGACACCTCGGCCCCAAAACCACCTCGGCCCCACATAAAACTGAAACCCTAGACGGGTCGGCCCCTGGACACCTCGGCCCCTAGACACGTCGGCCCCATATGCCTAGACACTTCGGCCCCACTTTGCTTTTCACGGGGCTTCCACTTCAATAAGATATCGGGTTGGACGCCCGATGATTTTTTTTTTATTTGCTCGAATATTTGAACCTATAATATATATATTTATTATATATTATAACGTTACTAAATAGAAAATCTATATGTTAATTTAAGAAGAATGGAAGATACATTTGAAAAGTGGGGCCGAGGTGTCTAGGGCCGAGGTGACTAGGGCCGAGGTGTCTAGGGCCGACTTGGTTTTGGGCCGACCTGTCTAGGGGCCGAGTTGGTAGTGGGGCCGAAGTGTCTGGAAATCAAAATTTTCCGATAGAAACGTGTGATATTGTTCTTATTTCTGCTCCAAACATAGATTGTGGGTACTCGTTAGGACCGCAAGGCGGTTCTAACGAGTACCCACAATCTATTTTTTGAGCAGAATTAAGAAAAATAATATGTACCCCAGAAAACCCCAGTTTTACTATATAAAAGTGAGGTTTAAGGGGGTCCAAATTATGTAGGCGTGTTTTCGTAATGAGGCATATATTTATAACTCTAAAAGATATCTTTACGATCTTCTATTTGATAATGGTATGTTGTGGTTCTCAAAAGAATCGCTTCAAAGGACTCCAGAACGAGTTTGAAAAAGCCATGGTAAACGAACTATCTGTGTTAGAGTTATCGAAGCTTCTCAGTACATGTTTCCTGCCTCTTTATCATTAGTATTCAACTGTGGAAGCAACATGCTACTATCACATGTAGGCCAGGAGTGCAAGACGAATAAAACGTAGTCTAGTCATGCGCTTGCTTAAGACAGGCAATTGCGCTATACAGATGAGTGTCATTGCAAATACCTTTTCGGGAACGGAATGCAGGTTTGACCCTTTTATAGAACATATTGTTAAACATGGTGGTTGCTTGATAGAGTCAATGAAACAGTTGTACTATTTCCCACGTCGAATAGAATGCTGGTGGTGCCGGGAATTCTACAGATCACCCTGCAACTTCTACTACTTAGCTGAACGAACTAGGTTCCATTATGAAAACACGCTATACAAATACATTGTAAATTTTTCCACCGACCAAAAAAAAAAAAAAAAAAAAAGAAAACACGAAAATTTTAAGATGAAAAATTGTAGGATTTTTCTTATTTTTGCTCAAAATATAGACTGTAAGTATTCGTTAGAATCGAGGCGGTTCTAACAAGTACCCACAATCTATATTTTAGAGCAGCCATAAGAAAATAAGGTTTACCCATGTAATTACCAGTTACACTATATAAAAGTGGGGTTCAAGGGGGACAACACTATATAGGCGTGTTTTCGTGATGAGTGAGATGAAGATTTGGCTTTTTAGTATGAAATACCATTGTGACATACAAGTAATGTTCATTACTATTTTTTATTGATACAAACGTAGCATGTGGTGCTCGTTATACATGTAACCATCTCATGACCCGATACTATGATTAATCCTCAATATGATGTAAAAAGAAAAAAAAAAGCTAGAGAACGTTCCGAAATTCAGCTGATCTGGCGTGCTCGGTAATGTCCGTAGGTATATTGGCCGGAAACTGCAGGTTGCTTTGAGCATCATGGCTGTTGAGAGGTTGCAGGTTTGTAAGATTATTCTCCCTTGATACCCCATACTGGAGACACCAGGCAGGTTTTTCTGTACCAATTTATACACGTTTGACCAATTCTCTCATAGCGATAAAAATACTGAAAGGGATTAATTTGTGTCTGTGATTGTTCTTTAAAATAATCAAGGTTTATCCATAATTCTCCAAGGGACAAGAAAGTTATTTACAAGGATACTACATTAAAATTCTGTTGGAAATGAGCCTTGGTGTCTCCAGCAAGAAAGATACCAGTAGGTGTGTGACGTTATCTGCAACCTCTCAATACGATATACTTTGCGGTAAAGTAATACTGCGTTTCAACCATGGTACACGACATTATTAATTGACTATCCTGTACTTATCGGAGGTCATCCGTATTAACATCAGGTCAACCAATATAAACTGATGTCAAGTGAGGTTAAAAAATCAATAATCATGTTTTTTTCTAATTGTGCCAATTAATAAAATTGCCATTAATCAAGTAATTTCGTATTGACCCAGTTATAGGTCCTCGGTCAGCTGCATTGACCCCGGCCTTTGGCCTCGGGTCCATGCAGCAGACCTCGGACCTGTACCTGGGCCAAGACGAAATTACTTGATTAATAACATTATATTATTAATTGATTATTCCGTATTGATCGGAGGTAATCCATATTAACACCAGGTCAACCAATATTAACTAAGGTAAAATGAGGTAAAAAAATAAATAATGTGTCAATAAATAAAATTATCATTAATCAAGTAATTACGCATTGACCAAGTTACAGGTCCTCGGTCAGCTGCATTGGCCCTCGGCCTTCGGTCAATGCAGCAGACTTCGGACCTGTACCTGGGCCAATACGAAAATACTTGACCCAGTTACAGGTCCTCGGTCAGCTTCGGCCTCGGGCCAATGTAGCAGACATCGGACCTGTACCTGGGCCAGTACGAAATTACTTGATTAATAACATTATATTATTGAAGTCTTATTGCACTTACCTTCACATAGTGCGGCTTGCCTTCGTTATCTTTCTGCACATTCAGTACATCAAACCCTGTAACACCATTACCATCCTCGCCAAAAATAGCAAACTCCCTCCCACTGTCAAAGAACCTTGCATTCTGGATGGCGGCTGTTACTATTTCTGGATGATCTTTGAAAGCCTGACAAATGAAATCCTCGTCCCCATTGCATAGTTTATCACGTTCTTGTTTAATACCATCTCCTACGGCAAACATCGAGTTTAGAAGATGGATGATTCTTTGGTTTCTTTCCCATTCTGCTGCTAAAGCATCAGGAATTCTAAGATTGTCACTGCAAGGCTTGGTGAATTTGTCATCAAAAGTTGGGTCCGGAGAACATGAAAATTCATTTGCCCACAACTCGTTGAAGAATGGGTTGTAATTTGTTTGTGTTGATAATGTTCTGTTCTTTATATAGCTGGCAAAACTGGCTTTGTCTGCGGCGTTGGTAGACCCCAGTCTGAGGGTAATGGAACCAAGCGTTCTGGTTTTACCTTTATTAAGAACATGTTGAGACCCACCCCAATCCTCACTTGCGAGATAAATGATATTATCGGACTGCTGTATGCGTTCAAACTGCTCTTGTTGGTTATGAAGAAACTGTGCCACGCGTTCTTCAATTAAAAACAATACAACGACTTCCGGTTTCTGATTGCGCAGAAGCGTCAACACGTCATTGTCCTCGTTTTCTTTTCTGACTTGAGACAACGCTAAAGGCGGCTGCGTGACGCAGATTCCTTCCTTCGTGGCAATGTCAATGAATGCTTGCTTCCCCTTTGTACCATAGTTGTTATCTACATACAAGAGACTAACATATTCCCATTTCATCTCCTTAATGACACTGACCATTGCTTTGGCCTGCTCAACGTCACTTGGGACGCTTCTTAGGAAATAAGGAAAGTTAAGATGGTCGTCGAGATCGGGACTGGATGCAGAAAAAGACACCACGGGAACGCCTAAATTGGTAAAGAACATCGTCAGTGGTACTGTTACACCGCTGTTATAGGCACCGACTATCACACGAACTTTGTCGGGATCTATGACCTCAGAAGTACCTGGGCTGGTCAGCTGCACGTCACCGGACATAAAGTCTGACATGGTTAGTAAGGTTCTTGACGGACTCTCACAACTGTCAAATACAACGGCACCAAAATGTATCCCCGTTCTATCTCGTATTTTCTGAATTCCATATGCAAATGCTTCTGACAGTATCCGATGAATCGTGTTTCCTTTGAACGCACCACAATCGAAGGGGCTACCACTTTTCGAGCTGTGTACGGGCAATACACCCATTAGCAAGATATCACCGTCTATATATGCGTACTGATACGGACTAGGCGACGCACAGCGAGAGCAAGGCCCATGACATGTGGAGAGAGGTAGCTCTTTCTCTTTCAATGTCGAAGTGAATTCATCTCCCATCAAACTGGCCACCTGAAATACGCCGCATCATGAGAAAAACCTTTAATACAATTTTCGAACAACAAGATGCAGATGAGGCTGATCACCATTTTTGTTTAGCTCCCTGCTTGGGCAGTGAAATGCCATCTCGATTTTCCATATCTAAAATCTAGTCTGTGTAGTTTAAACAGGGTTTAAGTGGAATGGGAACATCTGGCAGATTTTTGTTCCGCCATTTTTCAAAGGGAGACATCTTTCGGAATTTCCTGTTCGCTTTTCTATAAGCTCTGTCCCATTGAAAAAGTGGTCAATTCTTAAAGGAAAGAATTCTTTTCTTTAAGAGTTGACCCCTATTGACATAGGAGACAAAAATACTTTTGCAGGAGTTGCCTCCCCTGGAGGTGTTCCCATGCCCCTTAAGTTACTTTGTGCTATTTACAACGATTGCAAACAACGAAGGTGCTGAACCGCGCAGTCTGATCGGCGCCTTTGTGTTTGCTGCTTGGAAAGTGCAATGTCTCTAGTTACTGTATCTAAAGCTGAGAAAGCCGGTTTGTGCCTTTATCTGGACGCAATTCTCGAAGAAACGTTTCATCCGGATAACAAGTACATGTAATGAGCACCCCTCTAAACCCCACTTTATACAGAGAAAACTTGGGTTTACATGGGGTATACCATAGTATTCTTATTTTGGCTTGTATACATAGGTTGTTGGTACTCGTTAGCAGCCACAACGTATGTTTGAAGTATTTAGGTAAATATCACACATTTTCGCCAGAGAAGTAACCATTTTTGAGATATGGAGGAATGCACTATATCACACGGGTGAGATACATTAATGTTGAGGTACTCTAAGCCACGTCGTGACATGTTTTATGGTAACTACAAACAACATGAACAAGGTACCAATTAGACTGCGCATGCGCATAGACTGCTGGTTGGACAGCACGTTGTACCCAACAATTTTAAACCATTAAAAGAACGTCGCCGTTTGTGGTGTAATGTGACGTTCTCTGATATTTTCGGGATTGTAGGTATGTACATATGGCTATAACAAAGAAATGCATTTATCATATGACGTCGCGTCTGAGTGTGTAATAACGCCATGTAATAAATTCCGTAATCAACTAATGGATTAAATATGCAAATTAGTTAGAAACGCCCCTTAACGTTACATGTACAACGTCATTAACGACGTCGCGTTTACTAATGGCGTAATATTGTTTTTTTTTTTGTCATCAAATCGTGAATAAAATGCCTTTTAATGTCATATGATAAATAGAATCTTGCATTCTTGCTTATGTTTTATTCAATTTATTAAACTCGCTGAGGAAAAGGCATAATATGCGAGGCAAAGCCTGGCATATTATACCTTTAATAAATTCAATAATACACGAACACTCACGTAAGATCCTCTATATAGAGTCTAAGTTCAGCATGTGAGGCGACTGCGTCATCGCTTTACCAACTATTGGCTATTTTCAGCATCTGCTGTTTGCATGGTCCTAAGTTTATATGTTGTTTTGAAAACAAAACTGTGCCCATCTGTGGGGTTCAAGCGGGTCAAAATTATATAGGCATGTTTTTATGTAGGCAACGCATGCTTGTTAAAACCGCCTCCAGAAGCCAATACGCCTCAGTGAGGCGATTCTAACAAGCACCCACAATCTATATTTGGAGCAATAATAGAAACAAAGTAAAGTATAATTCATATACTAAGACCACCTTTGGGACTGTTCAAAGGTGGTCCCTAACAAGAGAACATTTTGGGCAGATTACACAAAGAAAGGTTGAGTACGCCCTTCAAAACAGCTTTTCAAAGAAGAATTAGTCTTAAATTTAGGTGGTCTTAATAGTGGAATTTTACTGTAATTTTATAAAAAAAAAATATGCACCAAAAATGCCTTTTATAGGAACAAAAATGAATAAATAAATAAATAAATATTGTTTGACATTTTTACCCTTTACCACTTTCTTGGCTAATTCAGCAAACGACAATTTGTTGGAGTTTCCTTATTTTCCCAAGAAAACAGAATTCGACATCTCAGTCATGTTTTGTTGGAACAGTAAGCATACTATATCGAATTGTTGTTTGCTGACAAACTACCCATCATGCAAGCGTTAGATTACTAGGTATAAATGCAGTCATGGAAGTCAGAAGTCTATTTCAATGGTCTTTCATATCCCTACCTTTTGCTTGTTAAAGTCGTTCAAACTTCTCTTAAACAATACCACATCGAATCCCGGACTTTGACCAATCCGCCGGTCCACAGAAACAAATTCTGTTGGAGCTGCCTGGATAGGTATTTCTGAATACTTTGCCTCGACTCGATTGATGAAACTGATCATCTCTGAGCTTGACATTGCCTTCAGGTCTTGGCAGTTGGTCGAAGGTCCTCCACATTTCTGACTCTGGGCATTTCGATACGCTACGGCTAGTGTATACACTGCGTCTACTGCCTCTGCCACAAGATGATTTCTCGTATTGTTTGATATTGGAAACGGCATACGGCCAGTTTCTGTATGGAATTCCCTTTCCACAGGATTACTTGCTGATGTTATATAAGTCTCATTAACATAGAAAGTGTTGTACTTCAATTCAAAATCCGCCATGACTGTTTCTGCCGGCTGCAGCAGCAGAGTAGAGTCCAGTATCGCTGACTCTGTGATCAGCTGGGGAGTCCATTCAGTGAGGGACTCAGAGAGAATCAGTTGTAAAGGGTTGGTTTCACCAGAATCTTCAACCTTATTCCTGACAGCCTTTGCGAAAACTGACCCTTCATAACCATTCCCATAGTAGATGACACCAAGAGTATCTGTGCCAGCGTCCAGTCTGGCTTTCCAGACCTTGTCTACGAGCTGTCGTATCTTCAAAGACTCGTTTTTGTCAAAAGCGACGGGCAAAGATCCAAGGACATCCACACATATGCTTTCATTACGAGCAAGTTCCTTGAAACGTTGAACACCTGCCAGAGTATGGTCGTCGTCCGTGTGAACAACAGCAACATAGGCCCAGTTCAGTTCTTTTATTAGTCTCACCAACAACTGTAAGTAGACATTCTAACATGACCCAAGCGTTTTCGTGTCATCACGAAAACACGCCAATATAATTTTGAACCCCTTGAACCCCACTTTTATATAGTAAAACTGGGGTTAACAGGGGTATGCCTTATTTTTCTTATATCTGCTCTAAAATACAGATTGTGGGTACTCGTTGGAACCGCCTCGATGAGGGGGTTCTAACGAGTACCCATAATCTATTTTTTGAGCAGAAATAAGAAAAATATCACAATTTTTCATCTTAAAATTGTCATTTTTTTCGGCGATAAAGTTTACAATGTATGTGTATAGGCGTGTTTTCGTAATGGAAAATCTTTAATAGCGCCCAACAGGGTACATAACGCGTTTGTACGTCAAGTTTTATAAAACACCATAACATTACATAGAGGTTATTTGACTTTTTCAGTGTAACATCAATTTTTATTTCACCGAATGAACACCAAACTAGGTTTTGTCACGAGTCGCGATATACGTCTTTTGGTGTTCATGAGTGAAACAACAATTGATCTTACACCAAAAAAAAAAGTTTTTTTTTTTATCCCCTTGAACCCCACTTTTATGTAATGAAACTGGGGTTTATAGGGGTAAACCTTATTTTTCTTATTTCTTCTCTAAAATATAGATTGTTGGTACTCGTAAGAACCGCCTCATCAGAACCGCCTCGATGAGCCCCGGTTCTAACGAGTACCATCGAGGCGGTTCTAACGAGTACCAACAATCTATATTTTAGAGAAGAAATAAGAAAAAGATCACAATTTTTCATCTTAAAATGTTCATCTTTTTCGGCGATAAAGCTTATAATGTATGTGTATAGGCGTGTTTTCGTAATGGAAAAGCTTAATTCTTAGCGCCCAACAGGGTACATAACGCGTTTGTACGTCAAGTTTTATAAAACACCATAACATTGATCTTACACTGAAAAAAAAAATGTTTTTTTTTTATCCCCTTGAACCCCACTTTTATATAATAAAACTTGGGTTTATAGGGGTAAACCTTATTTTTCTATTTCTTCTCTAAAATATAGATTGTTAGTACTCGTTAGAACCGCCTCGATGAGGCGGTTCTAACGAGTACCATCGAGGCGGTTCATTGAGTACCAACAATCTATATTTTAGAGAAGAAATAAGAAAAATATCACAATTTTTCATCTGAAAATTTCATTTTTTTTTCGGCGATAAAGCTTATAATGTATGTGTATAGGCGTGTTTTCGTAATGGAAAAGCTTAATAGCGCCCAACAGGGTACATAACGCGTTTGTACGTCAAGTTTTATAAAACACCATAACATTACACAGAGGATTTTTGCTTTTTTCAGTGTAATATCGATATTTATTTCACCGAATGAACACCAAACTAGGTTTTGTCACGAGTGGCGATAAACGTCTTTTGGTGTTCATGAGTGAAACATCAATTGATCTGACACTGAAAAAAAAATGTTTTTTTTTTTTTTTTTATCCCCTTGAACCCCACTTTTATATAATAAAACTTGGGTTTATAGGGGTAAAACTTATTTTTCTATTTCTTCTCTAAAATATAGATTGTTAGTACTCGTTAGAACCGCCTCGATGAGGCGGTTCTAACGAGTACCATCGAGGCGGTTCATTGAGTACCAACAATCTATATTTTAGAGAAGAAATAAGAAAAATACACAATTTTTCGTCTGAAAATTTCATTTTTTTTTCGGCGATAAAGCTTATAATGTATGTGTATAGGCGTGTTTTCGTAATGGCAAAGCTTTAATAGCGCCCAACAGGGTTCATAACGCGTTTGTACGTCAAGTTTTATAAAACACCATAACATTACATAGACGATATTTGACTTTTTCAGTGTAACATCGATTTTTATTTCACCGAATGAACACCAAACTAGGTTTTGTCACGAGTGGCGAGACCACGAGTGAAAAAGAAAGTATTTTGGTGTTCATTGGTGGAACAACAATTGATCTTACACTGAAAAAATATGTTTCTTTTTTTCATGCTTTAAACTCTATTTTTACGTAATTCTCAAAACGTCAGAATTCGTCAACACAGAAGTTTAGAAGTGTTCATCGGGTTTACAGGGTATAATACTGAGTGTAAATTGAAGTTTGCTCCGTGGAAAATAGCTTGAAAATGCTTCCTTTGTTATTGACATTCAAATAATGTCTGCAGTTCATCACGAAAACACGTCTATATAATTTTGACCCCGTTGAACCCCACTTTTATATAGTGAAACTGGTTTACAGGGGTAAACCTTATTTTTCTTATTTCTTCTCTAAAATATAGATTGTTGTTACTCGTTAGAACCGCCTCGATGAGGCGTTTCTAACGAGTACCCACAATCTATATTTTGAGCAGAAATAAGAACAAAAGCACCGCATGCGGGTGCCAACGCTCGGCTGTAAAAATTCTAAGTCGAAAAAGGAGAATAACTGTGCCAAAAATATTTTGAGGGTTACCTCACCTATTGGTATGAGTTCCCCTTTTCATAATGAACAACTAGTCCGAGTTTCAGGTAAATATGTTCAGTAATGACAGAGATATTACAAAATGTCCAAGTTTATGCACGACGACGCAGACGACGCCAGAGCTATGACAATACCTCGTCGTTTTCTTCGAAAACAGCAGAGCTAAAAATATCACAATTTTTCATCTTAAAACTTTCATTTTTTTCGGCGATAAAGCTTACAATGTATGTGTTTATGCATGTTACCGTAAAGGAAAATCTCTAATAGCGCCCAACAGCTAACATAAGACGTTTGTACGTCGAGTTTTATAAAACACCATAACATTACATAGAGGATATTTGACTTCGATTTTTATTTCACCGAAGGAACATCAAAGTAGATTTTGTCACGAGTGGCGAAGCCACGAGTGAAAATACGTCTTTTGGTGTTCATGAGTGAAACAGCAATTGATCTTACAGTGAAAAAATATGTTTTTTGTTCATGCTTTAAACTATTTAAATGCAATATTCAAAACGTCAACCGTCACCACAACTATTTAGAGGTGTTTACAGGGTATAATATTGGGTGTAAATTGAAGTTTGCACCAGGTAAAGTAGCTTGAAAATGCTTCCCTTGTTATTTACATTCAAATAATGTCTGTAGTTCATTTTAGTTTTGATCTCCTTGAACCCCACTTTTATTCAGTAAAACTGGGGTTTATAGGTGTAAACCTTATTTTTCTTTTTTCTTCTCTAAAATATAGATTGTTGGTACTCGTTAGAACCGCCTCGATGAGGCGGTTCTAACGAGTACCCACAATCCATATTTTGGGAAGAAATAAGAAAAGTAATACAATTTTTCGTCTTAAAGGTTTAGTTTTTTCGGCGGTAATGTTTACAATGCATTTGTACAGACGTGTTTTCGTAATATGCAGTGACGATATCGATTTTTATTATATACCTACAAGAAATACTGCTGTCTACTATCAGTTTTCCGACACAAAAATACAGAATCCCGTATCACGCACTCGCGTTTTCCGATTCCGTATCACACTCCTGCAAACCCTGAGTCCCGGCATTTGTTGCGACGTTAGAAAACAGCCATCGATAACGCGGAACCAAACGTTCGAAATGATGACGTCACTTACACACAGAATGTAACGTCAAAGTTTCCCGCCCATTTACGTTGACAAAAGACTTTATTAAAAGCGAAAAAAGGTATATAATAAACGTATTATCACTAAAATAACTTGATCTGTCGCACAGTATCACGTCTCTTGGATGTTTCCAGATCTTACGCATCACACTCGACGCTGCGCGTCTCGTGTGATACGCTGATCTGGAAACATCCACTCGACGTGATACAATGCGTCAGATCAAGTTACTGTAGTAATAATATGTATGGATTTCACTTAGTATTTCATTGAATGGTGTTGCGTGGATGTTTATACAACGTTGCTTAAACAGCATGAAGTTGCATAGATACCGTTGCGACGTTGCTAAAAACAGTGGGCGAACTTTACTAACATAGGCGTGATAAAGTCAGATATCATTTACATCTCTCGACGCCTTTCGACGTCGACGTCCAAAGGGTACAGCGGAAACGAAGCTATAATGCTTAATTACTGTCGTATTTTTGTACAATGTACAGTCAAACTGAATAGTTCCCAACCCTGTTTGATCTAGAGTAACGCATGTTGTTTGTTTGTTTGTTTGAGGTTTAACGTCCCCGTCAACACTGTATAGGTCATTTTGGAGACGTTGCTTCCATTTTTGTGGGACTTTTACCGACATTGAGATGAAATGACATCTCAAGCCCTGTCGCCCAATGAAACCAATAGGGTTTATAAGCATGGACAAGCCGACTCGCACCGCTTTGCCTGGGCAGGCTTAGATACTCTAAGCGGTTTACCAGTACTCGTGTGCGGTCGGTTTCAGCTCTGCGTCGAAGCATCATGCAGCCCATTTATTTCTTCAAGCCCCAATGGGCGGGGGTACTAACGCTTGTTGTTATCGGGTAATAAATGTAATTGCACTTCGCCCTCTAACAAAATGCTTTTTCTTTTTGTAAAATGGAATTTGCAGGTGACGTACCCATCCGATATTTGCATACATGTATGTTTTATATCCCAACATTTGCTCAAGAAGCAGATACGCTCTAATTGTGAGTTATTCAGTAATATACTAATAAATCACAGTTTGGAGGTCGGTTGTAGATCAAATCACCAGCGCGAAGCGCGAGTTGATTGGCTACATGCATATACATGTGATTTATTATTATTCAACAACTGATAAATTAAAGCCGATAACACAATAAAGGTAGACAATAATTGTGTTGATTCGTTCAAACTCTCCCAACATTACGCCATTGTTTGGTTTTTCGTTTGTTTGAATTGAAGTTGAACGTCCCCGTCAACACTGTATTGGTCATTTTGGAGACGCTTGTTACGAGATGGAATAGGAAACCTCTCTGGTGCTTATGCACATCTAAATTATTTTAGTAGATATATGGTAGGGCGGTGCGAGTGAAATATTTTAGGTGAAATATGGTAGGCAAAATATCCATGAACAAGTCATGCACATATCATACGATGTATGCATGAGTGGTTTATGGAGATCTGTTTTTACAATACAGGGGGCCGCTATAAGGCTGAGTTCTATTAAATTTGCCTAAAAATCGCCAACCGCCAAATTGTGCCATATATGATTTTCATTCCCGTCACGTGTTGTGTGGGTGTTCGTTTTGACAGGAGTCATGGCATTGATTTATAGGGTCGTTTCATCAATTTTTCCTATGGGAAATATACTATTTGAACGCAAATCCATTATCTACTCGATTTTTGCTATCTAGCTTCATTTGTGGACGGTATCTCCACCTCGCCACGATCTTAGCAAGCTAATATGAGTATGCATGATTTTCCGGTAGTATTCATAGATATAAAAACCCTGAGAAAAACGAACACTTTAGCAGCAGGTCAAGTTGTAACGAGTATCAACAACATTGTGTCGGGAAAAAGAAAGTATATTGAAAGGTATGTTAAATCTATGTTTAGTATTATTTTTGTATGAACATGCTTGTAGGTTTTGGAGGGGTTTACTTCTAGTATACCTCAACTTTCTGAAGCCTATTCTGAATTCACGGTTGAGGCCTGTAGTGATTAGGCTACTTGCTTTGCCAGCTAGACGTCGCAGGATCGATCCCAGGCTTATCCAGAAGTAGAATGAGTCTTTCTAAGTGAGGTCCTGTCTCATTCTGACCCTAGATGTTGGTGAGACGTAAAGTTTGGACACCCGCTCATTCTAGATTCATTTAGACTTTTAGACCCCTTTTGTAGAATGTAATTAATAAACGCCGGGTCACTTGTTTGACCCATGACTTTTGTCTAGCTGTGGTTAGAAAACCGTGGTTCCGTCCCAATATGATATTAGGTGTAGAGGGGACGTAAACTTAAGACGGATTTAACCATATCTTCATCATCAGGGCAAACTCTTACAAGAGCCTGTCGGGTTATCCGTGATGATGAACCGTAATGTATTTTATTTTACAAGCGTGTTCACGTTGAGTAGAAATAATTTTGTTCAAGAAGAATTATAAGTTCATTTTGTAATGATGCCGTTTTTGTCTGATAACTCAGTTTGTGCATGTATGTACATATAAAGAACGTGATGATGATAAGTGGGAGTATTTGGTCGCCACACGTCATAACGGCCTGAGCGGCGGGGATGACGTCAGCTGCGTCATCGGCGTCGCGAGGACGGTTGTGACGGGGTGCCTACCAAATACAGAGAGAATTTACGGCAAACAGTGTTGGACCTTATGAGACACTAACAAATGTTGTGGATTATAGATGAAAATCTTCTGTTTGTAGTTTCTATCTGTTATTAATGTAATGAATTTGTGAATAGCTATATTTGTGAGCCCTGTCGCGGAGAAGGATATGAAAAAGAGATTGTTATGTTTCCTGTAATTGGCGGCTGACCAGGTAGCGCAAAGGCGTGGTCTTTTCAATTGCCTCTTACTTGTGATAAAGTAGTGAGCACAAATTTGATGAGTATTATGCTCAGTAGTAGTGAGCATTAATTGATTTCTGTAGTGCTCAGTAAGGAAACATGAACTTTGAGTATTATTGTGTCAAGCGCTGGGTGCTGATAATTTGATGCACAGTCAAGTTGAGTTCTGCTGTACGGTTATTTGGCGCATGCACTAATCAGCCTGTATGTCGGGTCGGCGCATGCGTAATAACGGTATATGCATGAATATATTCTTACTTCTCCGGGAGGGGGATCATGATATAGCATGTATGTTTTGTGACTTGTGTCTTAGTCCAGTTATCGTAATTTGCAGGCACAACAATGTGTGGTGACCTGCTGCTCCCTGCAATATAGCAGCAGGTACTGGTACGACGCTGGGGGTTAGGGTCCAGCAAGGGCGGACAAACCACCGTGAGCAGCGCATACCATTGTCCATTGTGAACAAATGTGAGACCTTTCAAATGGAAGAGGTCAATTAAATAACCTGCAGGTGATTCAGACGAATCAGATTAGTGCGATCGCGTAATAATACAGATCAACCTGTGATCGGCAACACTGTCGATAGACTAGTTTACACTAGTTCGCGAGAGATAGATTCACTCGAGAGGGGGATTCACCCTAAGTTATAAACTGGCCAGTCGCGTCTTGAGTTGTTTCTTTTTTGTTGTTTTTGTTGTTGTTTTGTTGTTTGCTTCTGTAGGTATTCACGTCACCCGTTCCGAGCACAGAACATTGTTTTGCCTTCGGAGCGGACGTCGTGAGTTGGCTACAGAAGCAACAAATTGTGATGTTTTGTGTTAGTAAGTGTTGTATATAGATACTGTAAATAATTCATGTCATTCATCTAATATCTTTCTTGTGCCTTACCCCACAGCTGCCCGTACACCTGTCAGAGATCACGCTCGGTTGTCTTGTCAGCATGGGGGTTTGCGGGATGCCGTAAACCCACATGTAACATTTGGTGTCAGAAGTGGGATTTGATCTCTGGCTGGTGTTCCCGGCTGTGGAACAGCACATTGATACTCTGAATCATCAATTTAAAAAAAAATGTATTGACAGCCACATTTAGCAATTAACTTGAATCTTCCTTCCTGCGTTGATGAAGTGCGAAACCCATGTATTCAACTAAATGGATACTGACATGTTTATAATTTCTGAGGAGGAAGGCTAGGCAAACCCCACTTTTTCTTGGTAACGAAAACATTTAAGTAGACCCCACTTAATTGTGTTACCTGACATTCTACTTAGTTAAACTGGAGTTACTAATTGATCTTACCCACACATGGTTCTGACGTAGTGACGTTAACAATTTACTGACGTTGACATAAAGATAGCGTTAATATTTACGCTGTGGCTTGAGGTTAGGTATGACATAATAGAAACATTAATGGTGTCTTGTTATGATCGGAGTTGTGTAATGTGATGAAATTTCGGATTGTAGCATTTTACTGCAAACGTCGTCAGTTTATGACGTCATGTTAGACTACCAGTACGCAACGTCATACTTTGCTTAAAGCATTTGACATTTCAAATCGCGTGTGCTTTAATAACTAACGTTTTAGTTAGTTTAACGCGTATAACACATATCTTAACGTTTTAGTTAAGCCCATTCAATCATCACTGATCATAACTGATCAGTTTATAGTGGTTTTGATAGTAACGTGAGATTTACGTTATCAATAATGGAGCGTTTAATGCAAATGGGAAAGGACTTAGGTTATGAGGGGAAGGAGTTACAAGGTTTTGTTCAGGAGCAGCAAGATATTGAGCGGGCAGAAAGGCAAGAGCAAAGGGATTTAGAAAGGTTAAGGTCTGAAGAAAAGGAGAAGGAAAGGGCACATGAACTAGCTAAGTTAGAGGAAAAGGAAAAGGAAAGGGCACATGAACTAGCTATGTTGAATGTTAATAACGAACTTGAAATGGCACGCATTAAGACTGAAAGGAGGCAAAAGAGATTAGTGAGGCCCATTAAGAACAAATAAAACATGGGTTTGAGCTACAGCACAAATAATTAAGGAACCAATTAGAAATGCAGAGAACGAAGCTCGAGCTAGAATTTGAAAAGCAAAAAGCTGATCAGTAGGTGGCTCATGCCCGGGATCCAAAGTTACCTTATTTTGAAGAGGGTAAAGATAAAATAGATAGTTATTTATCTAGGTTTGAGAAATATGCTACGGCTAATAAATGGGATAAGAGTGTTTGGGCCGCGTATTTAAGTGCATTGCTCAAAGGGCGCGCACTTGATGTATATGACCGGTTGTCAAATGAGGATGCGGCAGATTATGAAAAGTTAAAGGATGCTTTATTAAAGAATGTTGACATGACAGAGCGCGGATTTAGGAAGCAGTTTCGTTATAGTAGGCCCGAGAAATCAGAAACGTTCATACAGTTCAGTAGTAGATTGAGAAGTTATTTAGAAAAATGGCTTAATATGGCAAAGATAGAAAAATCTTTTCCGGCTGTCTGTGATTTCATGGCAAGGGATCAGTTCCTGGAGTCATGTAATAGAGAACTGTATGTACATCTGAAGCCAAAACAGTTTGGTAATTTAGATGAAATGGCTAGGGAGGCAGATTTGTTTGCAGAAGCGCGCGGGGGCGTATATAGTTGCATTAATAAGGGGCAACGCGATAATAGAGGCGCAGCGCAGGGTAAACAGGACAAAGTTGACTCGAACAAACCGAGTGGTAGATCGGATATCAAGTGTAGCATATGCGGTAAGGGGCATTTAACAATTAAATGTTTTAAGAACCCCGACAGGAAACAATTGTATAGCGCAGAGGTAGGAGCAACTAGAGTTGGGGATAGCGGTGTTAAGGAAAATTTTAACACGCGCGTAGAGACTCAAGGTTCTCAGGTTAAGAATGAGAATATGCAGAATGTAGGTCGTGGTTATACACGTGGTCGTGGTAATTTTAGAGGGTCTTTTCGCGGACGCGGTAAGAATAATAGCACACCACGTGGCGCAGCACACCAAGTTAGTTTTTGTCAAACGGAAGTAACTAGGAAAGGTGATGAGATTGGAAGTATTTTTGAAAATAAGGTTGGTGATCCTTTGATTTCGGATAGGGAGGAGTGTAGTAAGGAAACTAGGGAAGGTGTCTGTTACTTCTTAAAGGCAAGGTTACCGACGGCACAAGGATTGGTTAATAATAAAAAGGTGGTTGTATTAAGAGATACTGGGAGTACAGGCTGTGTCGTTCGGTGAAGTTTGGTTTCGGATAGTCAGTTTATAGGGGAGGAATCAAATGTTACGTTGATTGATGAATCCACACAAAGGTATCCTTTGGCAATGATTGACATTGATTGTCCTTTTTTCACTGGGAAAACTGAAGCTTTGTGTATGGATGATACGTTGTACGATTTGATTATCGGTAACATTGATGGATCAAAACTTCCTGATATGTCTCATTTCTCAGCTGCGGCTGTAACTAGGTCTCAAACTAGGCAGGATGAGAAGCCTTACAGAAAACTTAAGGTTCCCGATCAGATCATTAACGATGACAAGGAGGCTTTCAAACAAGCTCAGGTTGATGATCCAACTTTGGAAAACATCAGGAAAAGGGTTGTATCTGGGAACAAGACTGTGAGTCGTGGTTTAAACCGAGGTGAAACTAGGTTTATTGAGAAAAAGGGTTTGGCATATAGGGAGTTCACAAAGGGTAACAAAGTCTCTTTCCAACTTGTGGTCCCTCAAAGTTTCCGAGAAAAGGTGTTGAAACTGGCTCATGAAACGCTTATGTCTGGACATATGGGTATTAGGAAGACATTGGATAGAGTTGTAACTGAGTTTTACTGGCCCGGTATTTGCGGTGATGTCGCTAGATTTTGTAAATCTTGTGATATTTGTCAGAGAACCATTCAGAAAGGTCGGGTCAGTAAAGTATCTCTAGGAAAAATGCCATTGATTGATACGCCATTTAAGAGGGTGGCAGTGGACATAGTTGGTCCAATTGAGCCTCGATCTGATAGGAAATCTCGGTATATTTTAACCATGATAGATTATGCGACAAGGTATCCAGAGGCGATAGCTTTACCGAGTATTGAGACGGAACGTGTCGCAGAAGCGCTTATTGAAATGTTTAGTAGGGTTGGCATTCCTGATGAAATGTTGACTGATTGTGGATCACAGTTTACTGCTGAGGTAATGAAAGAAGTCAGCAGACTAGCAGACTTCTTTCTCTTCAACAGTTAACGTGTAGTCCGAGACACCCAATTTGTAACGGCTTGATTGAGCGTTTCCACGCTACGTTAAAGCAGATGTTACGTCGCATGTGTGCTGAACGTCCAAAAGATTGGGATAAATATCTTCCAGCTTTATTATTTGCGGTTAGGGAAGTCCCACAAGAGTCTTTAGGATACTCCCCTTTTGAGTTGTTATATGGACGTAACTCAGAGGTCCAATGGCAATATTAAGAGAATTATGGGCTGAAGAGGTGCGCGATGAGCAAGTTCTTTCGACGTATAAGTACGTTATTGAGCTAAGGGAACGGTTAGAGCAGACATGCAAATTAGCGCGTGATAATTTAAAGAAGGTTCAGATTAAGCAGAAAGCTTATTATGATAAAGGCGCGAGGTCGCGTAAATTTGACGTCGGCGATAAAGTGCTGTTGTTACTACCGACAGACAGTAATAAATTATTGCTTCAATGGAAAGGTCCTTATGAAGTGGTTGAGGTAGTGAACAGAATGGATTATAAGATTGACGCCAATGGAAATGTTAACACATATCACGCTAATATACTGAAACAGTATGTTGAGCGTCAGAATGTGACGTCTCATTGTCTGATCTCTAAACCTATGATGTCGACAGACAGTCATGACAGAAATGACGTCGACGAGTCTTCATTTGAAGACAGCAGATTTCAAACTGCAGAGCAACCGGAAAGTGACAGAGACGTTAGCGTCCCACACACACTAACGTCAGAGGAGAGTGAGGAGACAGAAGGGCTGAGAGAACAGCGCCTTGCAGGACTGACATGTCAGACAGACCAAATTATATGTACCACATTTATGTCAGAACCTGTGAAAACAATCAAATCAGTTAAGCCAGAAAGGCCACCGCCAGTAAGATTAAAACGATATCCGTTTTCTAACAAACAACAGAGTGTCAGGGGAACAGGAGAATTCTGGGGCAAACCACCATAGCTTAATAGCAATTTTACTAGCGAAAATTTGGGGGCAGACTACCTTAGTAGGTAATTTTTCGCACGGTTGTTGTGTAAATAGCTGTCTTGTTTAGATAGGATCATCCTATTCCATCTCTGTACACAAAGAAAAAACATTTCTGATTGTTTTTTCTCCAAAAGGGGAAACCTTTGTTACGAGATGGAATAGGAAACCTCTCTGGTGCTTATGCACATCTAAATTATTTTAGTAGATATATGGTAGGGCGGTGCGAGTGAAATATTTTAGGTGAAATATGGTAGGCAAAATATGCTGCTCCATGAACAAGTCATGCACATATCATACGATGTATGCATGAGTGGTTTATGGAGATCTGTTTTTACAATACAGGGGGCCGCTATAAGGCTGAGTTCTATAAAATTTGCCTAAAAATCGCCAACCGCCAAATTGTGCCATATATGATTTTCATTCCCGTCACGTGTTGTGTGGGTGTTCGTTTTGACAGGAGTCATGGCATTGATTTCTAGGGTCGTTTCATCAATTTTTCCTATGGGAAATATACTATTTGAACGCAAATCCATTATCTACTCGATTTTTGCTATCTAGCTTCATTTGTGGACGGTATCTCCACCTCGCCACGATCTTAGCAAGCTAATATGAGTATGCATGATTTTCCGGTAGTATTCATAGATATAAAAACCCTGAGAAAACGAACACTTTAGCAGCAGGTCAAGTTGTAACGAGTATCAACAACATTGTGTCGGGAAAAAGAAAGTATATTGAAAGGTATGTTAAATCTATGTTTAGTATTATTTTTGTATGAACATGCTTGTAGGTTTTGGAGGGGTTTACTTCTAGTATACCTCAACTTTCTGAAGCCTATTCTGAATTCACTGTTGAGGCCTGTAGTGATTAGGCTACTTGCTTTGCCAGCTAGACGTCGCAGGATCGATCCCAGGCTTCTCCAGTAGTAGAATGAGTCTTTCTAAGTGAGGTCCTGTCTCATTCTGACCCTAGATGTTGGTGAGACGTAAAGTTTGGACACCCGCTCATTCTAGATTCATTTAGGCTTTTAGACCCCTTTTGTAGAATGTAATTAATAAACGCCGGGTCACTTGTTTGACCCATGACTTTTGTCTAGCTGTGGTTAGAAAGCCGTGGTTCCGTCCCAATATGATATTAGGTGTAGAGGGGACGTAAACTTAAGACGGGTTTAACCATATCTTCATCATCAGGGCAAACTCTTACAAGAGCCTGTCGGGTTATCCGTGATGATGAACCGTAATGTATTTTATTTTACACGCGTGTTCACGTTGAGTAGAAATAATTTTGTTCAAGAAGAATTATAAGTTCATTTTGTAATGATGCCGTTTTTGTCTGATAACTCAGTTTGTGCATGTATGTACATATAAAGAACGTGATGATGATAAGTGGGAGTATTTGGTCGCCACACGTCATAACGGCCTGAGCGGCGGGGATGACGTCAGCTGCGTCATCGGCGTCGCGAGGACGGTTGTGACGGGGTGCCTACCAAATACAGAGAGAATTTACGGCAAACAGTGTTGGCCCTTATGAGACACTAACAAATGTTGTGGATTATAGATGAAAATCTTCTGTTTGTAGTTTCTATCTGTTATTAATGTAATGAATTTGTGAATAGCTATATTTGTGAGCCCTGTCGCGGAGAAGGATATGAAATAGAGATTGTTATGTTTCCTGTAATTGGCGGCTGACCAGGTAGCGCAAAGGCGTGGTCTTTTCAATTGCCTCTTACTTGTGATAATGTAGTGAGCACAAATTTGATGAGTATTATGCTCAGTAGTAGTGAGCATTAATTGATTTCTGTAGTGCTCAGTAAGGAAACATGAACTTTGAGTATTATTGTGTCAATCGCTGGGTGCTGATAATTTGATGCACAGTCAAGTTGAGTTCTGCTGTACGGTTATTTGTCGCATGCACTAATCAGCCTGTATGTCGGGTCGGCGCATGCGCAATAACGGTATATGCATGAATATATTCTTACTTCTCCGGGAGGGGGATCATGATATAGCATGTATGTTTTGTGACTTGTGCCTTAGTCCAGTTATCGTAATTTGCAGGCACAACAATGTGTGGTGACCTGCTGCTCCCTGCAATATAGCAGCAGGTACTGTACGACGCTGGGGGTTAGGGTCCAGCAAGGGCGGACAAACCACCGTGAGCAGCGCATACCATTGTCCATTGTGAACAAATGTGAGACCTTTCAAATGGAAGAGGTCAATTAAATAACCTGCAGGTGATTCAGACGAATCAGATAAGTGCGATCGCGTAATAATACAGATCAACCTGTGATCGGCAACAATGTCAATAGACTAGTTTACACTAGTTCGCGAGAGGAAGATTCACGCGAGAGGGGGATTCACCCTAAGTTATAAACTGGCCAGTCGCGTCTTGAGTTGTTTCTTTTTTTTTTTTTTTTTTTGTTGTTGTTGTTTTGTTGTTTGCTTCTGTAGGTATTCACGTCACCCGTTCCGAGCACAGAACATTGTTTTGCCTTCGGAGCGGACGTCGTGAGTTGGCTACAGAAGCAACAAATTGTGATGTTTTGTGTTAGTAAGTGTTGTATATAGATACTGTAAATAATTCATGTCATTCATCTAATATCTTTCTTGTGCCTTACCCCACAGCTGCCCGTACACCTGTCAGAGATCACGCTCGGTTGTCTTGTCAGCATGGGGGTTTGCGGGACGCCGTAAACCCACATGTAACAACGCTGCTTCCCATTTTGTGGCACTTTTACCCGACACTGAGATGAAATGAAATCCCAAGCCCAACAGGGTTCATTAGCATGGACGGTCCAATTCGCAGCGTTTTTCCTGGGTAGGCTTTGATCCTCTAAGCGGTTTACCAGTACTCATGTGCGGTCGGATGCAGCTCTGCATGGAAGCATCATGCAGCCCATCGATGTCTTCAAGTCCCGATGGGCGGGCCGTACTCGCCATTGTTAGAAGAAATCCCATTAAAACTGTTGACTATAACACATGATTTTTTGAGGTTTTACGTCCTTGTCAACACTTTTTTGGAGACGTTACTTTCAATTTTGTGGGAATTCTACCCGACACTGAAATGACATCTCAAGCCCTGCCGCCCAAATGAAACCAATACGGCTCATATGAATTGGACTCGCACCACCTTAAACCGTTTAAACCGTTTACATGTACCAGTACGTATGTGCGTTCGGTTTCAGCTGTGTGTGGAAGCATCATGCAGCTAAAGCTATTTCTCCAAGACTCAATGGGCTGAATCCCAACTTTAACACATGCATTATTTTATAAGGTTTTTCATACAAGAACATTACATTACACTAATAACTGAGATTTTCGCTTGCCTATGTAGGTGCGAAGTATGAAAATTACCATCAAAACTTTAACGCCGAAATATAAGTTTTCTCTTTATGAAGAGGAGTGTATTCATCAAAATTTATTTCATTAGGAACTGAACATGTCCGTGTGAAATAATGGCGTCCGACATGGTGTCAGAAGTGACAAATTTTGGGTAAAAGGATTAACTTCTTTCTTATTTCTGGTTTCTGCATAGATTAATGTGGTCGTTAGAACCACCTCAATGAGGCGGTCTAACGAGCACCCACAATCTATGTTTTTGAGCAAAAATAAGGCAGATAATGTATACCCCGTAAACCCAACTTTTCTCTATACAAAGTGGGGTTTAGGGGGGTCTTACTTTCACGGCCTTGTTATCGTGATGTGGAAAATGACTGAACTGTTAGCAAACAGCGGAGGCCCTGATCAGGCGCCGCATTCGGTGCGGTCTGATCTGGGCCTGCACTGTTTGCCAGGGTACCCGATTCGGAGTGTCTGGCACTAAATTGGTTAAAAGTATCGTGGTCTTGAAACAGAAAATTTGACTGCATTACCTATTCATAAATTACCACCCAAAACTGAAAACTTTGAGATAAAATATTTTGATATTTTTCTTATTTCTGCTCAAAACATAGATTGCGGTACTCGTTAGAACCGCCTCGGCGGGGCGGGGTCAAAATTATAAAGGCGTGTTTTCGTGATGGTACATGAACTTTAAAAACTTAAGAATTCTAACCTTGACTTCATCCATATCTTTGGGTCTCGTGGTTCGGATATTTGAAGGCGTGTCCGCCCCCGTTGTGAAGGGACTCACAACAGGGATATCATTCCGATAGGCAAACTCCTGGATGTCCCCATCTGCCATGTTACGTGTCAAACCCACAAGGCCTGAAACATAAATCAACATTTTAGATGTGCATCACGTGAACAAGTCCGTGAAATGAAGACCCCCATAAACCCCACTTTATATAGAGAAAACTGGGGTTTACGGGGGTAAACACCATTTTTCTTATTTCTGTTCCAATAGATAGGTTGTGGGTACTCGTTAGAACCGCCTCATTGAGGCGGTCCTAACGAGCACACACAACATATGTCATGAGCAGTTAAAAGGAAAATAATGGTTTTCATCAGAAAATGAGCCATTTTGGCGATGTGAAATATGCACTGTAAAGGTCATTTTGGAGACGTTGCTTCCAATTTTGTGGGACTTTTGAGATTGAGATGAAATGACATCTCAAGCCCTGTCGCCCAATGAAACCAATAGAGTTTATTTGCACGGACGGTCCGCCTCGCACCGCGGTTCCTGGACAGGCTTAGATCCTCTAAGCGGTTTACCAGTACCAGTGTGCGGGCCGGATTCAGCTCTGCGTGGAAGCATCGTGCATCCCATATATTTCTCAAGCCCGTATGGGCGGGGGCGAGTTATCGTAATGCCTAGTAGAAAATGTCGTGTATATTTAAGGGGTACACGTGCAGCTGATGAGTTTTTTTTTTTATATATTTTTTTTACGTCGCCGTCAACACTATTTAGGTAATTTTGGAGACGTTGCTTCCAATTTTGTATGATTTTTGCCCGCTGTCAACCTATCAAATTACATGTATAGTGAAACTACTGTATTAAGACCACCTTTTGGACTGTTCAAAATGGTCTTTGAAACCACTTTTGAACATTCCCAAAGGTGGTCCCTGACCAGAGGACAGTGTATGCAGAAAAGACAAAGAAAGAATAACTGTAACCTACTTAAAAGCTTCTAAAAGGTGGTCTTAAGGGGAATGAGATCACCTTCAGGGAAGGCAACTCCTGCAAAAGTGTTTTTGTCTCCCATGTCAATAGGGATCAACTCTTAAAGAAAAGAATTTGCTCCTGAGGAGCAAATTCTTTTCTTTAAGAGTAGACCCCTTTTTCAGTGGGACTGAGCCTATAGAAAGCGAACAGGAAGTCCCGAAAGTTGTCTCCCATTGAAAAATGGCGGAAAAACCTGCCAGTTGTTCCCATTCCCCTTAATAGCGGAATTTTACTGTAATTGATACTATGTTTCATTAAAGGTCCTGATCAGATAGCTTTTGCGGGAGAATAGAGCAAACATTTTGTGACAGGTTTTCTTATTTACTGTAATACTAGGATAAGTAGAAAGTGACCGTCCCCCGCCCATCGAGGCTTGAAGAAATTGATGGGCTGCATGATGCTTCCACACAGAGCTGAAACCGGCCGCACACGAGTACTGGTAAAGTGCTTAGAGGATCTAAGCCTGCCCAGGCAAAGTGGTCCATGCTTATAAACCATATAAGTTTCATTGGGCGACAGGGCTTGAGAAGCCAATATCTGGTAAAAGTCCCACAAAAATGGAAGTAACGTCTCCAAAATGACATATACAGTGTTGACGGGGACGTAAAACCTCAAATCAAACAAACAAATACTGTTTCATTAAAGGTCCTTTGCGAAAGAATAGAGAAAAAACATTTTGTGACAGGTTTTCTTATTTACTGTAATCCGAGGATAAGAAGAAAGTGAAGTCAGCGAATGTTTTTGTTCTTAGCATCGTCTAGTGTTGTCAAAAGGTAACGAGATGACAATTTATAACTTTTAAAACAGTGCAGTGAGTGAGTGAGTTTTAGTTTTACGTCCCACCAACAGCTAAGGTCATACTGAGACGGGACCTCGGTTTAAAGACCCATCCGAAAGTCTGGAGAAGCCCGGGATCGATCCTGCGATCCCTGGTTTTCAAGGCGAGTAGCATAACTACTGCGCCACAGGGGCTTCTTTTAAAACAGTGTACATCCAGGTCAGACGGCCTCTGAAGAAGCCTTCTGATCAGGATCTTCGCTGTTTGTCATTCATTTTGCCAATTAGAGTTAATTCATTATATAAAGTAAACTGGATTTCTGCGGCATTTTGGGTAAGAGCGCTGCCTCATAATCATAAGGTCTGTCACCGCTGTTGGTTCGAGTCTCACTTGGATCAGAGTTCCGCAACGGAAGGACAGATGTTTTTTTTTTTTTTTTTTTGTTGTTTTTTTCGATAACTCATGTTTTCGCCCGCCTCTGGTTAACGATATGCTCGGACTGAGTGAAATAATCTCGAAAGGGAGGTAAAACTTAAAACAGACCTCACCCGCCCCCTCCCCGCCAAAAAAAAAAAAAAAAAGGAAGTTGACTGGCAGATATCACAGAGGTAAATGTGGCAAGATGTCCATTCAACGCTTATCCTGCTGAACGCAATAATCTTTGCAAACAGTGCAGGTCAGATGAAGAAGCCATATGATCAGGATCAACACTATCGTTCAGACTGGTCTCAGATTCTATGACGGTTCCAGCGTATAGGATTACTGAGAATTAGACATATCTAATTCAATGTAATGTTGGTTGGTGCCTGATGCTCTGTCTCTGGTCGGGTCCGTCGGAGTCAAACTGTTGGTTTTCTTTTGCTACAGCATTTCGGTGGTTTGTTGCTGTCGAGTCCTCACCTTTGTTTCATCTCTGTGGTTGTTTGATTTTTTGTGTTCACGGAGATGTTGCACTGATAAGTTCGCTTATATTATTTTGTTTTGGATTGGCCATTTTGTGGGAAAGTAACTGTCCTTTTGACTTTCCGCTAGTGATGTTTCCATTAGGGTCAAGTTGTTTCATGTTTGTGTTTCTTTCCCTTTGTTGTCTCTGATGGAGCTGTGGGTGAATTGTATCAATTCCTGTTCATTGCCTTCACTTCTATTTTGAAGGAATGTATTACACCAAGTAATAATTAATTAGAAGCCTCTGTAGTGTATTGGTTAAGCTACTTGCCTCATAAACCAGGGGTTGTGGGTTCGATCCTGGGCTTCTTCAGACCTTCGGATGTGTGTTTTAACCGAGGTCCCGTCTCCGTATGACCCTAGCTGTAAGTGGGACGAAACACTCATAAACATACACCCTGTACATTGATTGGTTGAAATATACATTGGTATGGCTATAAAAATATATTTATCATATGACGTCGCGTCTGAGAGTGAAATAACGTCATGTATTATTTTCGATAATCCACTAGTGGATTAAATATGCAAATTAGCTAGATACGTCCTGCAACGTTAAATGTACGACGTCCTTAACGACGTCGCGTTTACTAATGGCGGAATATTGACATTTTTGTAAACAATCGTGAAAAGAATGCGTTTTAAATGTCATATGATAAATAGAATCTACCATTCGTGCTCATGCATTTTATCCCTTTTCCTCAACTCGTTTAATAAATTCAATAATACAGTTGAACTTCGATGGCTCGAACCTCTTCGGGACCATAGAAATTTGTTCGAAACAGCGGTTGTTGGAGCCAATGTTGCACACTTCCAGAAAACATAACGGGGGTATTTTTGGACTTCTTTTCGGTGTTCTGTAACATAAATGTATGCTGTGTGTACTCATTAGAATCGCCTCATTGAGGCGATTCTAATGAGTACACACAGCATACATTTGCAAGATAAAAGTCGAGAATCTCCTTAATTATCTTACACGTTTTCTTATGCAGAGGAATTCCCTAGGGACTCAAAAACTTTTTTGACTCAGCCATGGTAAACGAGCCTTCGGTGTTCGAGCCATCGAAGTGCGACTGTACATGAACACTCATGTAAGATCCTCTATGCCACGGGATAAGGGTTAAACTGAAAACCAGCCAACGTTAAAATATCAAGGTGAACCTACCTATGTCTGAGCATGGTTCTCCGTCTGAATTTCTACACATGTCTCTGGCTGAGAAAAGATGACAACCATACAACTCTTGTAGACCCTGAGCAGTATACCAGGAGATACCACAATCATCATACAGGTCATAACCTGCAAATAAATGTTAATACAAAGTATTTTGTTTGATTTAACGTCCCCGTCAACACTGTAAATGTCATTTTGGAGACGTTGCTTCCAATTTTGTGGGGCTTTTACCCGACATTGAGATGAAATGACATCTCAAGCCCTGCCGCCCAATGAATCCAATAGAGTTTATAAGCATGGACGGGCCGACACGGGCAAAGGTAGATCCTCTAAGCGGTTTACCAGTACTCGTGTGCGGGTCGGTTTCAGCTCTGCGTGGAAGCATCATGCAGCCCATATATTTTTTCAAGCCCCGATGGGCGGGGGCCGAAGTAATACAAAGTACTGAGAGCACTGTTGTGTCCATAACAAATGGTCCGGACTGTATCGTTTAACACATACATGCCTAGCGGCCCTATTCTGAGACATTGGAAATGTAGACCCAGATCAGACGCCGCAGAATGCGGCGTCTGATCTGTATTTACACTGTTTGCTTAAAGAACATTCATTTTTGCAAAATATGCCAAAACCAAAAACAAACCTGACCCCCATATAATTTGAAATGGACCTCTCCAAACTTACTAAGTGGAAGATTCCACTGTCATATAGGGGTTAATCAATTCAACCAGTCCGCTTCTGGCGGGTCTTCTTATATATTACTAAAAATAGCTCAGTGGCATTTTCAGTGTGATGACTCATTCTTCTAGCCAGATTAGTGCAAGCCAATGAAAATACTAGAAATAATAATCCCGCCCCTTAATATCGTTTACCGGGGACCACTCTTACAGGAACGAATTTGCTCCTTTTAGGGGGCAAATTCTTTCTTGTAAGTGTGGTCCCGCGGCAAAGAAGGAAACTATGTTATCATGATATATCCTAGACACAAACAGAGTTTGTGGGGTGGTTGGGTGAGGCAAAGGTGACGTGTATCTTGCGTCACTGGGGCGTACAACTGATATTGGCTTACAGTTGGCCTTGCAGCAGGTAAGTGTATAGGGAAAATATTGTTATTTCTTCTGTTTCTCTTCTTCCGTTCTTTTTCCCCTTTCTCCTCTGTCCCTCAATTTCATCCCTCTGCTATCGCTTCTCCATTTCTCTAGGAGACGACACAGAATGACACACAAGGGTTGACGTGTCGGTAAGCCAAACTAATCATCCAAACATTCAAACAGATTTTGCTATCTCTTCTTCAACGTCTTCTTAAACTTCTTGGACAAAAAGATCAAATATATTCTCATGCTGTAGATAACAAAAATAATGAAAGACCTATCTCCGCTGCAGACTGAGAGAGCCATCCTTCGGGCCAACGGATAAAGTCGGAGACACGGTTATACCTCGGGACAACGAATAAAGTCGGAAACTCGGTTACCGAGTTTCCGACTTCATCCGTTGACCCGAGATAACCGCGTTTCCGACTTCATCCGTTTACCCGATGGTACAACCGAGTTCCCGATTTTATACGTTGATCTGAGGGTAAATCAGAGTTTCTGACTTATCCGTTGACCAGAGGGTAAAACCGCGTTTCCGACTTTATCCGTTGACCCGGGGGTGAAAACCGAGCTTCCTACTTTATCCGTTGACCTTAGGAGAAAAAAAAACCCCGCAATTTCCGACTACATCCGTTAATTCGAGGTAAAAACCAGTCTTCGACTTTATCCGTTGATCGGAGGGTGAAAACAAGTTTCCGACTTTATCCGTTTACTCGAGGGTGAAAACCCAGTTTCCAACTTTATCTGATGACCCGAGGGTAATATCGAGTTTCCGACTTTATCTGTTGGCCCGTGGGTAAAACCACCAAGTTTCCGACCTTTATCCGTTGACCCGATGATTATATTACGACAACACATCCGTGCGACATAGTGCATTTTTTTCACATCCCCAAAATGGCCATTTTTCTGATGAAAATCCGTGATATATTTCTTATAAATACTGCAAACATAGGTTTTGGGTGCTCGTGGCGGTTCTAACGAGTACCAACAACCTATGTCTTGGAGCAAGAATAAGAAAAATAATGTATACCCCCGTAAACCCCAGTTTTCTCTATATAAAGTGGGGTATAGGGGGGTCTTCATTTCACGGACTTGATCACGTGATGTATACCGAGTTTCACACTTTATCCATTGACCATAGAGTTTGGATATCCTCTCAGTCTGTACATGTATTGTGCCCCCGCCCATCGGGACTTGAAGAAATATATGGGCTGCATGATGCTTCCACGCAGGGCTGAAACCGACCGCACACGAGTACTGGTAAACTGCTCAGAGGATCAAAGCCTGTCCAGGCAAAGCGGTGCGAGTCGGACCGTCCATGCTATTGGTTTCATTGGGTGACAGGGCTTGAGATGTCATTTCATCTCAATGTCGGGTAAAAATCCCACAAAATTGGAAGCAACGTCTCCAAAATGACAAATACAGTGTTGGCGAGGACGTTAAACCTCAAATCAAACAAACTGTACATGTATTGGAAAACCCACAACCTCTGTTTTTTGAACAGATATATTGAAAATGAAGTAAACCCGGAAATATTCGGAATCGTTTATGTGATGGGAAATCAATATAAATCAACTAAAGGAGAAAAATCGCCACCAAACTCTTTGAAGCTCAAAGTCATATTGTAAATCTGTCGAAAGAAAAACGAAGATAAAAACTAAAGTCAAGGATGGCTGCTCAAAGCCACATAAATTAAAGTTTCGGGTATGAAAAGATTAAAAAAAAAAAGATGAACAATAACAGGAAGTTAAATATGAAAAGATTGAAAGATTACTTAAATTATTTCTCAATGAATCGTATCTGGATTATACGGAACCCGGGAAGGGACATGATTTTTTTTTGGTGGGGGGGGGGGGGGGGGAACAAGATAATATCTTGAGCGGACAAGATATTATCTTGTTCGGACAACATGTAATCTTGTGAGGACAAGATATTATCTTGTGCGGACAACATAATATCTTGTTCGCACAACATATTTTCATATTAAAAAAAATATGTCCCTTCCCGGGTTTCGTAGGATTATATCGTTTCATCTGAATTTTGAAAGGTTTCGTCAACTTTTGATGCACGCAAACATACTTCTTCCACGTTTTATTTACCGGCATGACAAATTCGGTTGCGTTTCCTCTTTTAAAGCCCAAAGCTGTGTATTTCGTACACGATTTCTTGTGCGAACACAACGTATCTATGGAACCATATACAAAAACCTATTTTTCCGTATAAAAATGTTTTTTTTTTTTCTTACGACCAAGATAAGTCTCCACAACCTATGTCTTGGAGCACAAATAAGTAATACAGTTGAACTTCAATGGCTCGAACACCTTTGGGACCTCGAAAATCTGTTCGAGACAGGTGTAGTTCGAGCCACTGAGGTTACTGTCAGGAGGCATTACAAGATACTTTTAGACATCTTTTCGGTGTTCTATAATGAAAATGTATGCTGTGTGTACTCATTAGAATCGCCTCATCGAGGCGATTCTAATGAGTACACACAAAATACATTTGCAAGATAAAAGACTAAAATCTCCTTAATTATCCCCACTACTTCTTATGTAGAGGAGTTCGCTAGGGACTCAAGAATGGGTTCGACACATCCATGGTAAACGAGCCATCGGTGTTCGAGCCATCGAAGTTCTACTGTACAAGGAACTTATGGCAGTGTGACGACCTCTTGTGTGATGAACTCTTGGTAAATAACATATACCCAGTATGCAAACCCCACTTTCTTTACACAAAGTAGGGGTTTGAGGGGTATTCATTACACGGACATTTTTAACGGGATGGCTCATCAAATCGTACTGTCGAAACCTAGAATCGATAGAAGAATCAATAGGGTGGTTTAACTAGGAGGTATCATGTATCAGTTAATGGTAGCAAATCAGACTTCAAGAAAATAGTATATGATGGCCCTCAAGGGTCCTAAAAGGACCAGGTCTGCTTTTGCTTTTCATCAATGATCTCCCTCTGTACAGAAACAATGTTAGGGTTTATCTCTATGCCGATGACACAACACGGTATGACATTCAAAATTCCATCACGAAAACACGCCTATATAATTTTGAACCCCAGTTTTATATAGTAAAACTGGGGTTCCTGGGGGTATACCTTATTTTTCTTATTTCTGCTCTAAAGTATAGGTTGTGGGTATTCGTTAGAACCGCCTCAATGAGGCGGTTCTAACGAGTGCCCACAATCTATATTTTGAGGAGAAATAAGAAAAATATCACATTTTTTCATCATGAAATTTTCATTTTTTCGGCCATAAAGACGGCAATATATTTGTATAGGCGTGTTTGCGTAATGGACTGCATTTCTCGTAAACAATAAAACAACCTTCAAATTGCCTTAACCGATCTTCCCCTGTGGTGCAAAAGCAATGACATAGTTCTTAACTCTGCAAAAACTAAGATACATCTAATGCTTGTTGCATCAAATGAAAAACGCCAAAGGCTTAGCAAAGGCTAATATGTTATTGTATGCCATTTAATTGTTGTGTCGTATATGAGACTCTTCATTTTGGACAAAATAAGGAATATCTGTCTATCTATCTATTGATAGTATTTGATATCTTGATATTGGGAATAGCTAGCTTAGTAGCTCAGCCAACTCAGATCTCACGAATAGAAGACCCCTCTAAACCCCACTTTATAAAGTGAGAAAAGTGGGATTTACGGGGGTATACACTTTTTATCTGCCTTATTTTAGCTCAAAAAACATAGATTGTGGGTATTCGTTAGAACCGCCTCATTCAGGCAGTTGTAACGACCACCAGCAATCTATGTTGAAAGCAGATATAAGAAATATGTCATATTTTACCTAATATTTGTAATTTCTGACACGGTGTTGGACGCCTAATTTCACACGTTTTCGTAATGAACGGGCACACCGATACTGTATAAAACACATGCACTAGGAAATATTACGGGATAGGTAATAGACCGGACGCTGTATTTGATTTTCGGCTATGTTTCCCTTTGAAACCGAAATCGTTTTGAGGTAATTAAATCTTTTTGACCAGTTATGCAGACTAGCCTACATGTATATTCCAATTACTGGTAGAAAACCTTGATAAATGTATTTCTTTGGGCACAGCACCCAGGATTTAGACAGGAATGATCTTTCAAGTTAATTGTCTGTTTAACCTACGGAGAATATAGCAGGCATATAAATATAGTCACTGAGGCAATTTTCTCGCCAATCCTTGCATTTCTTTTCGGTAAGGATGGGAGGGACGGGAAAGCGAGCAATACGGTTTTACAACCATGTGAGACGTCTCCGCCCATCGGGGCTTAGGCATATAGATCGGGCTGCTTCCTGGCAGAGCTTAAACCGCCAGACCGAACTACCCTGCCGCGCGTCTGATCGACTGTTTCTTTGGCCTAGGCCTACAAATGTTATTTCGATAGCTTCCCTTAGATGAGCTGTCGATAATTTAGCAGGTTTATTAATTCCATTGTTTGAATATTGATAGTATCATTAGATGTCAACGATTTATTATCAGTGTTAAAATATATTATTATTTTATGATTAAGACTGAAATCAAGACAAGAAAAAGGCCTTACTTGTTTATAAAAGAGGTCGTCAATATTTATTTCAATCACCGAAAAGGCTCACCTAAACGTATTGATTGACCAGGAATTATAATTACATTAGGAAAACCTTTACAGTCACTCTGGTTTCTCTTCATACCACGAATAAATCTTTCGCCTTTTACTAAAGATTTCCGTGGAGAGGAACATTCAATGAGTCTATTGACTAATTTATTTAACCCTGCGACAGCGGGGTATGGTAATCATAGAAACAAAGCGTCAAAATAGAAGTGGAGGCAATGATCAGGAATCAATACAAAGTTACCCACAGCTCCCATCAAAGACACCAAACACAAACATGAAACAACACCCTAATGGTAACATCAATAGAGGAAAGCCAAAAGGACAGTTACTTTCCCACAAAATGACCAATTGGCTATATAAAAAAATAATATAAGCGATACAAACACCCAAAGACAAACCATAACAAAAATAAAACGCAACAGAAGAACCGCATTGGAAAGGTCAGCGAAACGAATTCACTAGGGGTGGGGTGGGGGGGGCCTTAAATCGATTTTACGTGGCCACAACCCTCGCCCTTACTTCCGTCGCGATTTAGACAAAAACAAAAAAAAAAAAAACAAATGAAAATTAAGGAACAATGAAAAGCAATCCCTGAAGATTGGAAAAATAAGAGCATTAATAACAACATTGCTCTAAAATATAGATTCCGGATACTCGTTAGAACCGCCTCATCGAGTGTACCCACAATTTATATTTTGAGCAGAAATTAGAAAAATATCATAATTTTTCGTCTTAAAATATTCGTTTTTTTTTTCGGCGGTACAATTTACAATGTATTTGTATAGGCGGGTTTTCGTAATCCCTGCCCAGGAAAAGTGGTGCGAGTCTGACCGCCCTTTAAAAGCCTTGTGGTCTCTTCTGCCTATAGTCCTACAAATGTTATTTTGATAGCTTCCCTTAGATGAGCTGTCGATAATTTAGCAGTTTTATTAATGTGTTTGCTTGAATAATGATAGTATGATTAGATGTCAACGATTTATTATCAGGGTTAAAATATGTTATTATTTTATTATTAAAACTGAAATCATGACAAGAAAAAGGTCTTACTTGTTTAAAAAATTCGTTAATATTTTTTTTTTTCATCGCCGAAAAGGCTCACCTAAACGTATTGACTTACCAATAATTATAATTATATTAGGAAAACCTACGTTGTCACTCTGGTTTCTCTTCATTCCACGAATAAATCTTTCGCCTTTTACTAAAGATTTCCGTGGAGAGGAACATTCAATGAGTCTATAGACTAATTTGTTTAACCCTGCGACAGCGGGGTGTGGTAATCAAGCAAAGTAATTAGAAACGAAGCGTCAAAAGACAGATTCTATTTGAGAAATCGTGAATACTTAAGGCCTTAATAAAAAAGGTTTCAAATTTATTTTTTTAACCTTTACCACTCCCTGGGCTAATTCAGCAGAGGACAAATTGTTGATATTTTCCCCTGTAAAACAGACCCCGAGTATATTTTTGTCCCGCTCAACTCAGCTGAGCATGAAATTTATAATGCTCATAAATATTAAAATACAAATGATAGAGACACTTTTCAGCACAGAATGTTGTTTATCTTGGTTATAAATTTTAAAATGCCAACTTTTTCTGGCATTTTAAAATTTATGAGCAGGATAAATTTCATGCTCAAGTGAGTTGAGCATGAAAAAAGTTTTATAACCTTGGGGCCAGGACTTGACATCTCATGCAAATTCTCTCCACAGACAAAATTTTCGTTTTTTTTTTTCGGCGGTAAAGTTTACAATTTCGTAAGGTTGAGGCTTCCTATATTCGCAACTATATTTTTTTTCTCCCTAACTCTACTTGATCTTTGCTTTAGCTGCATAAAAGTTTCGTAATGCATGTGTTTCTGTTTATATGTTTTTGTATGTCGTTTAATTGTTGTGTCATGTATGTGACTCTTCATCTTGGACGGCGCCCCGCCCTTCGGGGCTTGGAGAAATGTATTGGGCTGCACGATGCTTCCACGCAGAGCTGAAACCGACCCGCACACGAGTACTGGTAAACCGCTTAGAAGGTCTGATTAAGCGTGCCCAGGAAAATTGGTGCGAGTGGGCCCGTCCATGCATATAAACCCTATCGGTTTCATTCGGCTTCAGGTGCATCTGAATGTCGGGTAAAAGTCACACAAAATTGGAAGCAAAGTCTCCAAAATGACATAAATTGTGTTGACGGGAACGTTAAACCTCAAATCAAACAAACAATTAATCATGGACGAAATAAAGAATATCTATCTATCTATCTATTGGTCTACGCCCATCGGGGCTTGGGTAAATAAAGTCGACTGCAAGGTGCTTCCAGGCGACGCTGAAGACGGAAGAAGGTCTAAGCCTGCCCAGGCAAAATTGTGTGAGTAGGGCCCGCTAGGTTTTAAGGGACGGTCGACTCGCACCACCTTTTCTGGACAGGATCGGACCTTCTTATACTCAGGTTCAGTATGTTTCATGCGACCCAATTTGTTTCTCCAAGCCCTGATGGACGGGAGATAAGGAAAGCTATCTCTGTTATATCGATTACATCCTTCTAGTGTAATTCTATTTTACAGTCAAGAAACACAGCAATATTGTGGGTGCTTTCATAGTTGCTTTTTGGTAAACATAAACATGATGTACTTTTCCATAAGCTGTTTAACCTTTGAAACAAAATTTTGAAAAAATATAACAAGAAAAATATCATTTTACGACCTATTGAGGACAGCAATATATTTTGAAACCTATATTTTCTTGTTTTTTTTTTTTTTTTTTGGTCGCATTTGATATCTTGGGAATAGCTAGCTTATAGCTTAGTCATCTCATCACGATGACAAGTCCGTGAAACGAAGACCCTCAAAACCCCAATTTATATAGGGAAATGTGGGGTTTACGGGGGTATATATTGTCTGCCTTATTTTAGCTCGAAAACATAGATTATGGGTACTCGTTAGAACCGCCTCGTCGAGGCGGTTCTAACAACCACCAACAATCTATGTTGAAAGCAGATATAAGGAATGTATTATAATTTTGCCTAATATTTGTCAATTACGGGAAAGGTACTAGACCGGACACTGTATTTGATTTTCGGCTATGTTTCCCTTTGAAACCGAAATCGTTTTGAGGTAATTAAATCTCTTTGGCCAGTTATGCAGACTACATGTATATTCCAGTTGTTGGTAGTAAACCTTGATAAATGCATTTCTTTGTGCAAAGCACCCAGGATTGAGACAGGAATGATCTTTCAAGTTAATTGCCTCTTTGAGGCAGCCACCTTCACCGCCGATAAAAATTGGGGGTATGGCCCAGCCGGCCGCTGAAATCTGAGGGCGTCTGGGGTAAAAATGCCTCCAAATTAACGCTGGCAAAACATGCTGCAGACAATGAAAATGGCCAGTACCAAACCCCTTAATTGTTGCCTTGACAACAGTGTGAAGATTAAGATTCGGTCAAAAATGCATGTGAAATCACACTTTTTGACAACTTTGAGATGCCCCTCGTTACCATGGCAACATTGATTTAGCCTAAAAAGGTTCCATTTGAAAGGCTACTGCCCAGTGAACATTCCTGCCGAGTTTGATATAAAACAGACTATTCATTTTGAAATAATGGTTATATGAAGTTACTGTCCCAGGCAACACTGTGAAAATCGGCAAAATTCACGAAGTCCCCAAGTGGGAAAGGGTTAAAGCCTTGTGGTTTCTTTGACCTATAGGTTCATCGATCTCTTTGTCCGGAAAAGTCCTACAAAATGTTATTTTGATAGCTTCCCTTAGATGATTTAGCAGTTTTATTAATTTCATTGCTTGAATATTGATAGTATCATTAGATGTCAACGATTTATTATCAGTGCTAAAATATGTTATTATTTTATGATTAAAACAAGAAAAGGGTCTTACTTGTTCATAAAAGAAGTCGTCAATGTGTGTTTTTTCATCGCCGAAAAGGCTCACCTAAACGTATTGACTTATCAGGAATTATAATATCATTAGGAAAACCAACATAGTCACTCTGGTTTCTCTTCATACCACGAATAAATCTTTCGCCTTTTACTAAAGATTTCCGTGGAGAGGAACATTCAATGAGTCTATAGACTAATTTGTTTAACCCTGCGACAGCGGGGTATGGTAATCAAGCAAAGCAGGTAGAATGAAAGCGCCTAAAGACACTGAAATGACAGATTCTATGAGAAATACGTGAATACTAAGGCCTTTATAAAAAAATTTCAAATTTATTTTTTAACCTTTACATGTACCACTCCCTTGGCTAATTCAGCAGAGGACAATTGTTGATATTTTTCCTATAAAACAAGACGACATCTCATGCAAATTCAACTAACTTGCACGAAATGTCTAATCCTGTTTTCTGGAAAAAAACGACAAAAAATAAATAAATAAATAAAAAATATATTTCCAAGTGTCGCCTGCTGAAAATAATATCCGTTAAAGTTAAATGGAATGCTGGGGTCACGGTTATTAATAGAAAATAGTCGGGTGCTATAGTTAGGTCAATAAGATTGTGTTGGGTTTAACGACACGCCAACGCTTAAGTGTTGGTCATTTTGAGTCGTCTCCCAGAGAAAGGGAGAAAAGAGATAGACGAGACAGCAGAGATGAAAGTGAAGGACACCGGAGAAAGAGGAAAATGAAAGGAAGTGTCGAAACTGAAGAAAAAACAACATTCCTCTCTACCCTTACCTGCTGCAAGGACAGCAGGCCTTCGGGAGCCGATGTCATTTCATCTCAATGTCGGGTAAAAGTCCCACAAAATTGGAAGCAACGTCTCCAAAATGACCTATATAGTGTTGACGGGGACGTTAAACATAAAATCAAACAAACAAAGACCGGAGCTCAAGCAGAGGAGGTCAGTCAAGGAATTATCCACGGTACTTTGGACAGTAAGTTCAGCCATATGATTTGAGGGGATGTGGGTTTGGTCCATGGTAGAGGGATCAGGTTGCCTCATGAAATGATTTCGGTCCCGAAAACGTTACCGCAGATCAGTTATTGTCTAGTTGCGAAATGTTAATAACTCGTACCACATCACCTATGATACAAATTGCAAATGCACAGGCCGTCACTATAATATATATAGATAAATAAACCGAAAAAAAGCGGCAATCTCCATCGAGAAACTAATCTTAAACCTGAATGTCCTACCACGGCCAAATAATGAATATAGACTCACAAAGGGTAAAAAAAAAACAGTAAGGCGCAAACCCCTAGGTGTGAGAAGAACCATGAGCGGGCTACATAATGGGCACGTACCCCTCATGAGGCAATCTGATCCCTCTACCATGGACCAAACCCACACCCCCTCAAATAATGATCAGTTATTGTTTACTGAATAAAGTTGTGAAACGGTAATAACTCGTATCACATTAGTTATGATACAAACTGCAAAAGCACAGGCCTTCATTATATTACACTGCTCGACAAAAAATTAGCATACTGTGAAATTTAATGAAACAAGATTCTTAGAAACACCAAGGCTTTAATTTCAACAACTGAATACAGATAAAGTTTATCTTATCTTAAAAGTCAATGTTTAAGGAACACAAAATCATCAAATTTGATATGATTCTGGAAACACAATGTCACAAAATGCACATTTTTGTTAAAGTACAGAAACAGCACATTTTCAGAGTGTAATAAAAGTATCACTTTGAAGTCGGAAAAAAAGCAGTGTCGAGTTCAGTAGCACTTTGAAACGTTTGAAAATTAAGATTTAATTATCATAAAACGACACTCACATCATTTGGACGTTCTAAATGGTTAACGTCAGCCAGGAACGTCGTTAATAGTGAGTATGCTCTCAACGGGCTCGTGTAATTCTTGAAAACGCTGGCGCATTCCCTGAACCAATTTTCGAATGAATCTTGCCTCCAATTGTTTCATTCGTCGACTAGTGCACGTGCAAGGTCATCGAGCGTGTGCACGTCATTACGTTTCCAGAGGTTACGTCCAAGACGGTCCCAAACGTGCTCAATTGGATTCATATCGGGACTCCTACTCGGGCCACTCGAGTTTCTCGATTCCTTTCTGGGCCAGAGAATCTGCCACAATACGTGCCCTATGTGGTCGCACATTGTCGTCTTGAAATATGGGACGTGCGGCACGCTGTGCGCGAAAAATGTGGGTACACTATTGGTTCAAGAATGGTGTCATTATTGCGTTGACCTGTTAATGTCCCCCTACAATCGACAAGATTAAGTTTGTGGTCAAGACTAAAGCATCCCCACACCATGACAGAACCGCCACCAAACATTTCTGTTTCTGCTACAACGTTGTCCTTGAAAGCGTCCTGTCCACTTTTACGCCAAACACGAATTCGCCCATCGGTAAAACGTAACATGAATCGACTTTCATCGGACCAGTAAACACGGCGCCATGTTCTCAGATTCCGCCTAAGCCTATCTGCGTTCGCGCCTGTGAAACAGAGTCAAACACGTTCGACGTCGCGGGCGACGTGCCTAGAGCCCAGCCTTATTCAGTCGCCTGTTTACAGTTCTTGTGCTGGCTCTGACGTTCAGTCATGTCCACTGCTGGCGAAGTTCGGGACACGAAGCTTTAGGATCTCGAGCCGCCCATCGAGAAAGCACTCTATCATCAGCAGCAGAAGATACCCGGGGTCTCCCAGAACGTGGTCTGTCAGTGACGTCATTGGTTACTCGGTACTTCGAAATTAGTCAGCTTACTTGGCTTTGTTTGATTCTAAAGCGTCTGGCAAAAGTCTTCTGTGTTTGACCAGACTCCCACATACCAATGATGCCCCATCTGTCCTTAATTTGCAGCGTACGATGTGCCATGTCGCAACGTAACAGCCTAATAGCAAACTTGCAATTTTGAAACACGAGGGTGTACCATGAAAAACTCCTGTCACGGACAACGTATGTAATCAGCAAATAAGCATGCCATTATTTTAGTGACGATATGTAAGACAATGTTTGACATATGAAATAAAGTATTTTTTATGTGTCTGATTTCCGATATTTTTTAAGTTTCCAAAATATGCTAAATTTTTGGCGAGCTGTATATATAGACATATATATTCTGTAAATATACTAAAACAAAAAGCGCCATATTCAATCGAGAAACAAATCTCACACCTAAATGTCAGATCACGGCCAAATAATGAATATAAACTCACAAAGAATAGAAAAAAAAACAAAAAAAAAACACACACACACACAGTAAGGCGCAAAACCCTAGGTGTGAGAAAAACCATGAGCGGGCTACAAAATGGGCATGTATCCCTCATGAGGCAATCTGATCCCGTTACCATGGACCAAACCCACACACCCTCAAATCATCAATCGCTCATTATAATCTAATGGTATATTACTGTTCAGTGTAAGACATGCCGTCTTTACTAATTTGATTAATTGTGCGTGCCTTCCTTTTGGTCTTAAGGAGGGTGGGGAGTAATTCATTTGTCTTTAGATTTTTTTTATTTGCTTGTATTTTGTAGCTTGAAATCTCTGCATTCTTTTGCCGGTATAAAAATATAGGCATACCATGCTTTTATTCGAGCTTTTTAGCCTTATAGATGGGTACTGTTTTCGAAATTATCGAATGTTTCAATAATTACCCCAGTCATTGACAAATTGTCGATAACAATTGTTTAAAACAATATTTCCCAGTTTGGTTTAAAAAAAACACAATGCAGGATAATGTCATGTTTGCGTACCTAGCTGTGAAAGACAAACTCTTTCACGGGTTTTTGTCGAAACGCCTATTTACAAATGACTTTTTCTGCATTTTTTGCTGTTTTGATATGCAATTTTCACTATATTTGATAAAAGAATGCATTTTTCGTCTTTAGATTTTTCTTATTTTCACATATATTGTGTAATAATATTAGATACACGAAAAAGGCGTGAAATTTGACCATGTCACCAGGCATCTGGAAGAAGTAATGCAGAAAAAGTTACCCCACCCCCAATAAAAATGGCTAAAAAGCATTAAGATATTGTTAAAATGACAAGAAAAAGGATTATACCTTTATTATTGCACCTACTTTTACTTCCTTACTGTGATATGTATCAAAGTATTTCATTTTAAATGAAACACAATTTCATTTATAAGTTTTATGGTGTGAAAATTCTGGCAAAAAATCCATGTTATCATATTGCCATATTGTCGATGTTCATGTTTAAAAGATATGAAGCCATTAACATTGTCGCAGACGTTCAAACAATGTCCGATATATGTTATTAATTTACCTTGGAAACATTATTGTACATTTTTATCTTTCTGTTTTTGCCAATTTATTACCCCATCCCACTAATGAAATGGGTTGAAATTGATAAAAAAAATCCATATGCTGATGCAAAAGAATATACAAATTTCCTTTTTCCCGTTTCAGTTCCTGCCAACGTTATAGGGAAAGTAGAAAAAACTACTATTAAATTTTTCTCTATAAATTTTATATTTTTTTTTCATGCCATATTGTCCGGAAACGCTATTTAATTATCTATTGCCTGTTTATGCAAACTGTGAAAGGGAGGTGCGATAAGTTATCCATTTACTTTCCCGTGAAGGCAATGATCAGGAATCGATACAATTACCCAACACCTCCGATCAGACACACCAACGGGAAAGAACCACGAACATGAAATAACTAGACCGTAATGGAAACATCACTAGCGGAAAGCCAAAATGGCAGTTACATTCCCACATAGTGGCTTTGGTGGACCTTGATAAGGCATTTGGTTGAGTGTCTCGGAAAGTCATTTAGGAGGCACAGAGAAAATTTGAAGTGGAGGAGTGGAATATTCGATTGGTCCACTGGATGTCTGCTAATGCGCGGAGACGTGTCCTTGTTTGTGTCAGTTACATTGAAGAATTCGAAATGAATGTCGGTGTTCCTCAAGACGCTTTTCTCAGTCACATACATTCCATTATTGTGCTTTACGTCTTGCCATGCGAGTTCCGCTCTGGAGGCCTTTGTAATCATAGTTGAATCACTCAAAGAAAGTATCTGGATACCCTTAGTTTTGTTCGATTCGTTTCAGCTCTACATGGAAAAATCATGCAGCACAATCTTTTTCCCCAATCCCAGATCGGCGGGGGCGGCTATTATGTACTGTACAGACTAACAATGAGAAGTATTTGGGACAACAAAGCACACTGATGCCATTCTCCCTCCTCGAGTCCACAATTCGAGCCACGATTTTGATCCTCTCTCTCTCTCTCTCTCTCTCTCTCTCTCTCTCTCTCTCTCTCTCTCTCTCTCTCTCTCTCTCTCTCTCTCTAACCCCCATGCGTACGGACCTGTTGAGTCTAAGATCCTAAATGTGGGTTGCTATTTGTTCACTGAGGTGGGTTAACAGAAATAGAAACTGAGACTGCGACTGATTATTAACAGAGTAATGTGCGCTGCCAGGCATTACAGTTGTGTCTGCTCTTTTAGTTCATACCAATAACTAGGTGGAAAAATATGGCAGTGTTTTTTTCTCTATCTATCTATCTACTGATACTGCGTTAGCCCCCGCCCATCGAGGCTTGAAGAAATAGATGGGTTGCATGATGGTTCCATGCCGAGCTGAAACCGACCCGCACACGAGTACTGGTAAACGGCTTAGAGGATCTAAGCCTGCCCAGCAATGCACGTCGGACCGTCCATGCTTATAAACCCTATTGGGCGACAGAGCTTGAGATGTCATTTCATCTAAATGTCGGGTAAAAGTCCCACAGAATTAGAAGCAACGTCTCCAAAATGACCTTTACAGTGTTGACGGGGACGTAAAACTTCAAATCAAACAAAACTGATACTACGTAGGTCACATTTGACCATTACCCCAGGTGTACATTGCATACACTCCAGGTTTTGCAGGATGCATGCCAACACAGTAATCATGTAAGAATCTTTAACCTGCACAGGGGATGGTTCTTCCTGCACAGGGGGCCTCCAGTTAACGTCCCGATCCGAAGGACGGTGCACTTTATGAGATTCATCCCTGCAAATGATGCCACTGTCCCAGAGCGTGTTCGGACACAGAAATTTTATCGCCGCTTCCGGGGATCGAACCCGGGACTCTAGCATCAGAGCACACGTAGTATAACGTGGCGTCAACGAGTGCAAACTTTCTGACGTCTTCGCGCATCAAAGACGTGGTAAACAACACGGACGCTCGAATAAAAGTTTCTCAGCGCTTCACTTTCTGTATGAAAATCTGCAAATAAATAGTTTATTTTAGCTTTAAAATTATTTTCGAGGTTGAGACGCAACTGCAGTTTCAGTCCGCAGTTATTCCAACGGGCCATTCAAACGAGGAAAAGCCGAGAAGGTAAGAATTTAGCTGAAATTACTGAAAATCTGTTTAAATAAATATTGCAAAGATTTTAACTAGCAGTTTCGTTGTTTTCCCATGTATAAAAGGTTGTATATTAATGATTACACTTGTAAAATAGAGACCTGTAAGTAGGTCCGGTCTATAAACGGTCACTAGACAAATTATAGGTCAGTAGAAGGTATTATAGGTCACTACCGATTATAGCGTGCAGATATTCGACCCCCTTTATTAGGTTACTAGAATGGCTGGTTGCGGTATAAATTTGCAGTGGCAGACTCTTCAAGGCTTATTTTTGACACCAATGGAAAAATAAAGAAAACGTCTTGCGTTAAAGAGAGTTTAGATTTGCCGTGGAAAGCTGGTGGGCTGCAATCGGAGGAAACAAATCAGGAGCTGGAAAAATACAGGGTTAGTCTGTTTATCACTTAATTTTCATGTGCTTACAGCCATGCGAACTAGACCGGAAAGTAGTCTTTGAGTGAGTGAGTGATATCTTGTTTATAGACACCTCAACCTATTGATCATATGGTGTCTAATAATTTTCTATAAGACTGTTTGGGATATTGAAAACTGTTAAGACATTAAAAATTTAGACTCAACGTAGCTATTTACAATTTATTAAAAATCTGGATTTCTTTAAGAAATGATAAAATCTGTTTATAACGTATTTGATTAAAAAGTTCAAACATATTGTTAACATGATATGTACTCTTGTCTGTGGAGATTTGTACATGCGGCTGCGAAAAGTGCTGTAGTCGTTATGAATGAGAAACGAAATGACTTTTTGCAGGCTGAACGAACTTGGAAGCTTGGTGTCGAATTTATTCCAGAAAAGGAGCAATACAAACATTTAGGTATTATATGTGACAAAAATCTAAACTTAAATGACGTAGTTGAAGGTGCTTGTAAGAAATTGAAAGGTGCCTTTCTTAGCATCGTTAACTGTGGGTTGCACGAAAATGGTATAAACCCAATTACATCCATACATATATATAATTCTGTGGTCCTACCAAAAGCATTATACGGGTGTGAGTTATGGTCAAATATGTTACCAAACCAAATTTTATCATTGGAACGGGCCCATCGCTTCTGTATAAAATTTATGCAGTTCTTACCACGCAACACCAAAAATGAAGTAACTCTGTCCTTGCGTGGATGCAAACCAATAGAGGTTGAAATAGACCGCCGCAAGCTGATATTTCTAGGTCAGTTATGCAACTTGCCCAGTCATGTACGAATTAAAGAATTTTTTATTAATAGACTGATAAATTACTTAGCCAATCCTAGGTGTCATTATGGCTTTATACCAGATATACACAGAATACTTCAAAAATACTCACTTATATATGTTTTACATGGATTTTTGGACAATGGTTCGTTTTTATCAAAAAATGCATGGAAAAGGCTTTTGACCGAAACATTGGCGAATTTTGGAAGAGATGAAATGTTACAGAATGCGTCTGTATCTCTGTCTCTGAACAGGTTTCTAGGCATTCATAGTGTGGATGGACCTTATATACTATACAAAATATGTAAGGAATCGCCAAAATTGCTTAAATATGTTAAGATGGCGGTTCGCCTCTTAAGCTTAATGTTTTCCGGTGAAAACAGAACGGCATGCCGCTCATGTGGCTGTTTAACAAATGCAATAACCGAACATGTCATCTTATTCTGTCAAGAGAATGAAACCTTTCGCAACAAACTTTGGATGCGTATGATATCTCGATTTGGTGTTGTCTTTTTCAGAAAGTTTATATCGCTATCTCCGGCAAGCAAAATAGATAGTTTATTTTCCGGATGTAAAATAATGTTGCAAGATGATGACGAAATTAAAGATTGTTTAAAACTATTTATAATAGCCCTGAGAGGAGTTCATTTTGTGCGGCACATACAACTTTCATGAATTTCATGAACAAACTAAATACTACAAATATACATTTGGCAATACGCTGAGTTTTTTTAGTAGAACGTTTCTCTACTTAGTTTTCCCTTGCATTTCGTTTCGGCAAGGAAATTAGTATCTGGTAGCAAACGTTCTGCTATTCATTGATAATAGATCAATATTGACCAGCTAAGTTCTCCTTTGCATTTCGTTTCGGCAAGGAAATTAGTATTTGGTTGCAAGCGTTCTGCTATTCATTAGTAAATCAATATTGATCAGCTAATTCCAAGAGTCAAAATGTTCCTTTTCTTGTGTGAAACAGGAGATTCCACGCCTAGGAGGTACAAATTTAAGTGATCCTGGTGGTCTTCTCGCTGGGCATGACCGACCTATGGTGTATTTAAAATACCACAATATAATAATTTTAGTTTCTATAGTTCATGTATATATTTGTATATTATGTTTTGTTTAGCCGTTTGTACTCTCACGTTTACTGTTTGTTTGTCACATTGTTTTTCTGTTTGCAGTTGCTATGCTCTCCAATTGTGGAGGAAAATAAATTATCTATCTATCTATCTATCTATCTATCTATCTATCTATCTATCTATCTATCTATCTATCTATCTATCTATCTATCTATCTATATCTTTTAAAATGAAAGAATGCGTGATATGAAAATGGCCTATTCTACAACGGGTCAGTATGACTTGCTCTTTTCGATTATTGGGATAGCTATATGATTGAATAAAATTTGGTTTGATTTCATGAAGTTTATTGAAATGTTGCTTATCTCATAAGTTCTGACAACGATTTTGTATATATTTTCGAATATGATGTTTAAAATCGGAAAAAGGAATCTTGATGTTAGCCGGCTGTTGATTTAATGCAGATTTAGCTTCCTTATCTGCTTCTTCATTTCCTTGAATGTTGATATGACTAGGAATCCAACAAAATAAAATGGTTTTTGTTGATAATTCAAAATAACGTTTGAAAATTTGTTGGATCAATGGATTTGGATGATCTAAATGTTGAAGTGATTTTAAAACAGGATGAGAGTCCGAGAATATAATGAATTTGTCATAGTCTGTATCTCTTATAGATATGAGAGCAACATTAATGGCAGTAGCTTCAAAGTAGTCTTTGAAGTCGCAAAATATTTTACAACAAAACACACACTGTAATGGTTATTAAATGTTACAAAAACCTCAGAAAACACTTTAAAAACAAAATACAAACTAAAATTATTTTGAGGTAAAAATTCGAACTTGATTACGGCAGAGTCAGTTATGCGCGACCCTCCTTAATATAGGAATTTTACTGTATACAAAAACTAGAGGTATTGTACTATCCATGCAGCGATATATAGAGATTATCATATGGCATTTTTCATATCATACCCCATATCAGCCCGAGACTCCCATATCAGCCCGAGGGCCGATGGCCCGAGGGCTGATATGGGTCGAGGGCTGATATGGGGTATGATATGAAAAATGCCATTTCATAATCTATTTATCATACATTTCACTTTAAAAAAAATCAAAATAAATTGTATTAATTGCATCCGGCTAATACCAAAGTTACAATGAGACTCTCATTATCGTCGGTCTAGGTATGTAATTTAAGGGTGCTTGAGATTTGACAGATGATAATATAATCCAGATCCAAAAGTCTGTCAGCAATCCCCTGCATCGTTCTTTCGCCCATTTTCCTCTCGTATTCGCTGCGCCGTGCCATGTTTTTTTTTTTTTTTGCCAAACAGTTCGAACACACGAAAATATTGCAAATTGCAAATGGCGTCCTCAGTGAACAACAAATGCGAAATACCGCACAAGGAAGAACGCCGCGTGTTCCGAATAGGGTGACGTCAGAGGTATGATAAAGGCTTAGTCGTGCGATAAAGGGTTGTGATATGGATTTGTGGGGTATGATAAAGCCCATGCGATATGGCAGCACGTGCAACCGTGATACGTGCATTTGAGTCACGTTCGTATCGCATATTCAAAAACTAAGTATTTTATAACTAAATGTATGATAAAGTTTGTCATCCAAAACTTTACATTTTGCTCTAATTTTTGCACCCTGATATCTCATGTTTCTATATCGAAATTTTCGGACGTCGAACTGTTCCGGTAAGATTGTTCAAGTAGGATTAGCTTTTATCATATGACGTCGCGTCTGAGAGTGTAATAACGTCATGTATTATTTTCGATAATCCACTAGTGGATTGAATATGCAAATTAGCTAGATACGTCCCGTAACGTTACATGTACGACGTCCTTAATGACGTCGCGTTTACTAACGGCGGAATGTTGACATTTTTGTAAACAATCTTGAATAAAATACGCTTTTAATGTCATATGATAAATAGAATCTTGCATTCGTGCTCATGGCTTATTGAATTTATTAAACTCGTTGAGAAAAAAAGATAAAATGCTCGGCAATGCCTCGCATTTTATCCCTTTTCCTCAACTCGTTTAATAAATTCAATAATACATGAGCACTCATGTAAGATCCTCTATATAATCGTAACGTAAATTATGAAGGCGGCGATTATCTTATTGTTACTTTAGGAGATTTTTTTTTTTTTTTTTTTTTTTTTTTTTTTGATTTTGATTTTACGGCCATTTCAAGATTATTTCACTCATATCGAGACACTCGTTAATCAGAGGTGGGCAAAAACCGGAGTACCCGGAGAAAAACCACCTGACCCGGCATCCGTTGCAGAACTTGGCGTCTCACATATGACCCGAGCAAGGCTCGAAACCATAGCGGTGAGAGACCTAATGATTAAGAGTCAGCGCTCTTATCCACTAGGCCACGGAGGCCCTACTTTAAGAGATACAAAAATTTTATAATTTCCCGTTTAAGATAGTTCCATGAATGAGGATTATCATCAAATATGTTTTAGAAAGGGTTATCATTTGGAAGCAGTGAATACACCACAGAACTAGAAAATATGGCGTGTACATGTTTTCTGGGCCAGATTTGCTAGTTTCGGCCAATTAGGCCTCATCAGTGATCCTCAAATACTTTCAAAATTCAACAATGGAATCAATGATCCCAAAACGACAAGAAAATATAAACTACACCAAGATGAAGGGCGGGAAGACTTATTACGGCCACCACACATTACCAGACACCTGCTGTAGTGACGTTAAATATGTTCTAGAAAGGGTTATCCGTTCAACTTGATATTTAAAAAATGGTTACAGGATTCTACAAAGTCGCTATCTTTAACCTTCAAATAGCTGGGAACGAATATTTAATGTCCGGAATATGCATTAAGTAAAGGTGTGAAAAGCTAGTGACAGGATCGGCTAAACTCGTAAAGATCAAGACTTTCCCAGTGGATGTTTGAGTCAGGATAAAAATAAAATCAGGCCTTGTATGGTGGTATAGGATAAAATATGGAATGCATGAACACAACTACAGTAGAACTTCGATGGCTTGAACACCGATGGCTTGTTTACCATGGATGTGTCGAACCTGTTCTTGAACCCCTATAGCGAAATCCTCTACATAAGAAATAGTGGGGGATAATTAAGGAGATTTGAGTCTTTTATCTTGCAAATGTATGCTGTGTGTACTCATTTGAATCGCCTCGATGAGGCTATTCTAATGAGTACACACAGCATACATTTTCATTATAGAACACCGAAAAGATGTCTAAAAGTATCTCGTTATGCCTCCTGACAGTAACCTCAGTGGCTCGAACTGACTCTGTCTCGAACAGATTTTCGAGGTCCCAAAGGTGTTCGAGCCTTTGAAGTTCGACTGTATTAACAGCTAATATAAGTCTATGTTATAGATAACAAATTCCGTGCAATCAAACCAAGCCTCCTCCACAGTCCTCAAGGAAAGAGGATGTAGTATTAACGCGACTGCGCATTGGCCATACTAGAGTAACTCATTCTTATATTTTAAACGGTGATGATCAGCCTTCTTGTTTAGGATGTGATCGGCCTTTCACTGTTCAACATAATTATCTTTATTTACTGTGTGGACTTTTCACCGTCCCGTAACTTATATTTCAAAACTGATACTTTGCATCAATTGTTTCAAGAATTACCTGTTGGTAAGCCTTACGCGGAATTGGACTTTTTCATAAAATTTAATTTTGTTTCAGATTTTTATACATTATCATTCTTTTAATAACCCAATACACACCGTACAACCGGCTGCGTCGACGACAGATTACTGTCTCTAAGACAGATCGCGGAAAACGTTTCATAGAAAGGGTAGGTGAAGTTTTTTTTTGTTTGTATAAATCGAGAAGGTAATCTGTTGACTTTGGCTGCTATTGGAGAAGAAACTAAATGCCTGGAGATACCGCAGCAACAGTCTGACTATATTTCAAAGCCAGATAAGGCTTTTCCAGTTCGTTGAAAAATATTTTCATCGAAAATTTTAAGTGTACGTCTACGGAAAAAATGTGTTACATTCACTTACTCGTGCTAAAACTACGATTATTCAGCAGCATTTCTGCCAAATGGGACCTTATAACTCGGTTAAATAAATAAACTGCGCGCCCCCCCACCCCCACCCCTAACTACTGATCTGGGCCTGCACTGTTTGCAAAGGTACCTCTTTAGGGGTTTCTGGTACTGAATTGGTTAATACAGCCGCACGTACAATCTTGTTGGACATGGTCGCCTCTGCACCGTTTGCATAACGACCTATTTAATGTTCATTATTGCATAGTGCAACCTTGTTCGTGCAACAAAAATACATGGCGTTTGATGTTAAAAAAATGGTGCAACCAGATATTCGCACGAACGTCAGCTGTTTACTTTCAATATCGAATTCCTAACTAATTGAAACATAGAAATCGCTGAGTCCTGTGACGTCTAGGAAAGAAAAAGTACAGGCAGAAGAAAATTAAACAAATAACGCCTCAGATGTTTACTGTTTGCACAAGAGAGTGAGAGAGAAAGAGAGAGAGAGAGAGTTGTACGTGTCACTAACAGCTAAGGACACCAAAGGAGACAGGACCTCGGTTTAAAGACACATCCGAAAGTCTTGAGAAGCCCGGGATCGATCCCGCGAATCCTGGTTTACAAGGCAAGTAGCATACCACAACCCCACAGAGGCTTCTACTGATTGCACAATTTGTGTGTTGACAGGAAATATAAATGATTATAGAGCAGCATCTATGTTACTCAATTGCAACATTATTACAAGTAATGCCCTGAAGCTGGCATGAAAAAGTTTCCACCGAAGTTGCCGGTTTTAAGTCATCCAGAATTCGTCTTTATTGAAGATGTAACCGAAATTCTGATCTGTCATCAATGTTAGCCTTCGAAATCTCTGATCTGTGTTTGTGGACAGTCGTATAAAAAACAATCTGTAGTTAGAGACAGCGTTGTTTTGGACAACTGGTCTCTTTAGGGGGGCGTAGTTTATTTATTTAACCGAGTTATAAGGTCCAATTTGGCAGAAATGCTGCTGAATAATCGTAGTTTTAGCATGAGTAAGTGACTGTTACATATTTTGTTCCGTAGACATACACTTGACGCTGAAAACAAAAATTCATAAAATTTTCGATGAAAACATTTTTCAACGAACTGGAAAAGCCTTATCTGGCTTTGAAATATAGTCAGAATGTTGCTGCGGTATCTCCAGGCATTTAGTTTCTTCTCCAATAGCAGCAAAAGTCAACAGATTGCCTTCTCGATTTATACAAACTTCACCTATCCTTTCTATGAAACGTTTTCCGCGATCTGTCTTAGAGACAGTAATCTGTCTTCGACGCAGCCGGTTGTACGGTGTGCAATAATTCTATATACCTTCTCATCAATAACAGATTGATGAAATTCAAAGTTCACATAGATTACATTCTACTTATGTTTTTTGGTATTATAATACCCCGCTGTCGCAGGGTTTAACAAATTAGTCTATAGACTCATTGAATGTTCCTCTCCACGGAAATCTTTAGTAAAAGGCGAAAGATTTATTCGTGGTATGAAGAGAAACCAGAGTTATTAGTAACCTATATCAAAATCTTCTTGTAGTTTCTAAAAATTAATACGTTTAGGTGCACCTTTTCCACATTGAAAAACAATCTAACGATATATTTTATAAACGAATACGATCTTTCCATGGTCTTAATATCAGTTTAAGTCATAGAATATAAATACGTTTTAATTGGTAATATAACGTATAAATCTTATCATTCTATAATTATTCAAGCAATAAAATGAACAAAACGCCTCACACATCGACAACTACACCCGTAATCTAAGGGAAAGTATCAAAATAATAAATATAATTTGTAGTTTACAAGTAATAGTTTTTAAAAAGATTTATGTGCGCGCATACAGCCAAAATGCGTTAATTGAATCAAATTTAGAAAAAAATCTCTGTTACCGAATTCTCTGTTAACGCTTTATTTCTGAAAGTCAATATTTGATGTTGAGCTCACTTAAGGGGAATGAGAAAACGTGGCAGATTTTTCCGCCACTTCTCAAAGGGAGACAACATTCGGGACTTACTATTCGCTTTTCTATAAACCCTGTCCCACTGAAAAAGGGGTCTATACTCTTAAAGGAAAGAATTTGCTCCATAAGAGCAAATATTTTCCTTTATGAGTTGACCCCGGGAGAAAAATATACTTTTGAAGGAGTTGCCCTCCCTGAAGTTGTATCAATCCCCTTAAGACGCCAAATTTGAAAAACGAACATTTTGTGTATTTCCAGTCCGTCACGCCGACACGCAAGATATCAAACCTTAATCAAATATTCACATTGCCAGTGAATTTCAATACGATAACACACCCGTGCGACAAAGTGCATTTTTTCACATCACCAAAATGGCTACTTTTCTGATAAAAATCCGTGATATTTTTCTTATAGATCTATACTGCAAACATAGCTTGTTTGTGCTCGTTAGAACCGTCTCAATGGGGCGGTTCTAAGGAGTACCAACAACCTATGTCTTGGAGCAGAAACAAGAAAAACAAGAGCACCGCCTGCGGGTGCCAACGCTGGGCTGCAGCCCTTTTTCATAATGAACAACTAGTCCGAGTTTCAAGTAAATATGTTCAGAAATGGTAAAGATGTTACAAAATGTCCAAGTTTTTGCACGACGACGACGCAGACGAAAATGTCCAAGTTTTTTGCACGACGACGACGCCAGAGCTATGACAATACCTCGTCGTTTTCTTCGAGCAGAAATAAGAAAAACATCACAATTTTTAATCTTCAAATTTTCATTTATTTCGGCGACAAACGTTACAATGTACATGTACATGTCGAGGGCTGAGCGCAAAACTATTGTAACTGACATTTTTGGTTGCATATATTGATTTGCATCTTCCACCAAAGAGTTGTATACATATTCCATTCCGATCTGGAGTTATGAAAAATTTTCAAAATATTGTATCTGCGAAGGCCATTAGAAGTTGGCGCAAAACTATTGTAACTGCAGTTACAATAGTTTTGCACTAAAAAATACCCAACAATGCCAGGTTTCTCAAGCAAAACCTGCAGATACAATAGTTTTGCACCAAATGAAAAGCACATGGCTGCACCATTAAAAGTTACAAAAGTCTGATTTAAGCCAAATTAATGGATAAAAATAAGCTGTAGTATACAACAATTTCAGGATTCTGTATTTATTTCAAGAAATTGTGGTCATTGGCTTGAAATTCTGTCATTTTAAGCAAATACACTACTCAAATAATTAAAGGAACAGAAAGGTAAAAAGGAAAATAATGGAACAATGGTTATTTTGTTACCTCCCTTCCATTATCTACCATGGTAGATCATATGCATAGCTTCTAGGTTCATAAACACTCTCTGACAACTGCGTCAGAGAGTCGACTCTTTGGCTCAGGGGTAAGAGCAGTGGACTGTCACCCGAGCGGCCCGGGTTCGAATCCCACCATAGGCGGGGATTTTTTCAGGCTATGCATCTTTCCTTTGTTACGGCTTTCAGGTCGTAAGATGGGGGCTCGTCCAAAATGCCAGAATTGGCTTGTGCCGAAGTTGGCATCCTTCACGTCATCATAAATGATGACTTCCTTGAAGAGGGGGTGTGTTACCTCCCTTCCATTATCTACCATGGTAGATCATATGCATAGCTTCTAGGTTCATAAACACTCTCTGACAACTGCGTCAGGGAGTCGACTCTTTGGCTCAGGGGTAAGAGCAGTGGACTGTCACCCGAGCGGCCCGGGTTCGAATCCCACCAAAGGCGGGGATTTTTCCAGGCTATGCATCTTTCCTTTGTTATGTCAGTTCTAAAATTATTTTGGACTTTGCCACTCCACTGGGGCATATCTGAAACAGTACCAGTACTGTGTTCAGCATACCTGTTACATACTTTGTAAGCCAACAAGTCTGGTTCCAGTTTGTTGACAAATATGGTTGCAATTAATATCATAGCTCCTTTGAGATCACATGGCAACTGTCAACCATCTTTGATTTTTAGGGTACCCTACCCTAGCCAGTTAAGTAGGGCCTATCCTAGGGTAGAATAGGCTAGGGTAAGATACAGTAGGCAAGGTCGGTTAGGCTAGGGTTAAGCGTTTCTTGGCTAATATAGTCTACCTGGAAGGCAGGGTAGTGCTGGATAAATACAGTTGTCCTTCTATTAGGGTAGTGGTAGGGTACCCTTCCTTAGACTAGTCTACACTAGGTTAGACTACACTATGCTACCTGGTTTGAAGTAGGGTATGATAGGCAGGATGGTATTGAAAAAGGTAAGGTATATGGTTGCTGTACTGGCTAGTGTAGAGTGTAAAGTACCCTAGCCTAGTCTACCCTACCTTAGGCTAGGTAAGGGTAGACAACTAAGATTTGGTAGGGTAGGACCTACCCTAGGTTAGTGTAAGGTGGGTCACCCTACTGGTGAGGGTAGGGTACCCTTCCGAGGGTAGGGTACCATTCCCTACCCAGCAGAGTATAGTGAAGTATGTACGGTAGGCTCCAACTCAGGGTGCCGGCCTCGGTAGCTCAGTCGGATGCGCCTCTGACTGGTGATCAGGAAGACGCAGGTTTGATACCTGCCAGAGTCGGCAACATTCTTTCGTGTAGATTTATCATGAAACCTTTTCTACCGTCATTCTCTCCCTTCCGCTGATTCAAGAAGGGCAGTTGTCAGTTTCTGGTGAAAGAATGTGCACTGTACTGGTTAGCCGCTTACGTATAATACGTTATACAAAAGGGTTATCCTTTGGAAGCAAGGAATACACCACAGAACTGGAAAATATGGAATATACATTTTTTTCTGGACCAGACTAGCTAGTTTTGGCCAATTAGGCCCAATCATTGACCCTCAAATACTTTCAAAATTCCACAATGGAATCAAAGATCTCAGAGGACAAGAAAATATAAACTACACTATGATGTAGGGCAGGGAGACATTTTACGGCAGCCATTCCCAAACATCAGGTGCAGTGACGTTAAATATGTTCTACAAAAGGGTTATCCTTTGGAAGCAAGGAATACCCCACAGAACTGGAAAATATGGAATGTACATGTTTTTCTGGGCCAGACTAGCTACATTAGGCCATTAGGCCCCGTCAGTGACCCTCAAATACTTTCAAAATAGCCTGCCCAGGAAAAGTGTGGCCGCTCAAAAATGACCTAACATAGTCTTGACTGGGCCGTTAAACTCCAATACAAACAAACAAATCTACCTTAGGGTAGGATAGGTAAGGTAGGATATGGTTGGCTAGGTAAGGCAGTGCTAATACATTGAGGTTAGGCTACACTACCCTACCCTAACATGTAGTCTTTCTCCTAGTTAGGGTACCCTTCCATCACTGAGCCTACACTATGGCACTCTAGGATAGGGTAGTCCCTACCCTTGGTCGGGATAGGGTATGCTAAGGGGTATGTAGTGTGGTGTGGGACAGGGATATTCATCCTCCCAGTTAGGCTAGTGGTAGGATACCCTTTCATACCCTAGCCTGCCCAGTGGTACCTTAGTGTAGAGCAGACCATCCTGTCTACAAGGTAAGGCAGGCTGTCCTAACTGATAGGGTAGGGTATGGTTGACCCTTCCATAGAAGGACCCTACCTTACCCTACCCTAACCATGGAAGTGCCAACCACCAACACTAACATACCCCAGGGTACCATAGTGTAGGGTAGGCTAAGGAAGGGTAGCCTTCCACTACTCAAGCGCAAAGAATGACTATACCTACTCTATCAAACCAACCCTGCTTAGGGTAGGGTAGGATAGGGTAGGGTCACTTAACCCTAGCTTTGCCTAGCCTTCACATATCCTACCCTAGGATAGGGCCTCCCAAACTGGTAAGGGACTGTACCCTACCCTAACAAGTAGGCAGACTGTACCCAACCCCAGGGTAGGGTAGGCATAGCTGGCAAAGCCTTTCCCCACCCATCCTAGGGAAGCATAGGGTAAGCCAATAGGGTTAGGAAGAGTACCCTACCATTACCTTAACCTATCTTAGGGTAGGATGGTTTAAGGCGAGATATGGTAGGCAAGGCTATTCTAGCCAGGCCAGGCTAGCCTTATAGGCAGTATGTTGTTCGATAGAGTTGGTACAGTGACCCTCCTGGTAGGATACCCTTCCCTATTCCACCTACACTATGGTACCATATGGTATGGTAGGGTACACCCTTCCCTAATTAGGGGTAGGCTAGAGCAGGGTTACTAGGGCATGATAGGCTAATGATAAGCTAGCCTACCCTTCCTTGTAGGCAGATTGATGTTGAAAAAGGTAGGGTATATTCATAGATGGCGGTTGGGTAGGGAAGGATAGGCTAAGGGTAGGCTGGTCTACCCTAGTCATAAGACCACCAAGCAAACAATTATAATAAATACTGACACATCGGCCATTTTTGTTCGGCAGCACTCTGTGATGTCGCCGACAGAAAATATAGTATGTGTCAATGTGACATCACTTACTGGGCTAGGTCTGACGTCATATTGATCTCGCGACTGTGACATAGCAAAGTAACAAGACACACAAAAAGAAAAAAAAAATGCTGCCATGTTGAATATTTGTTTGATACAGAAAACTGTATCGGTAAATATCAGTAAATTGCAAGCCTGATAATTTAGAAAAATACTGAAACTGAAAGATATGATTATGGTAATAATCTAGATGCACATCTTTATTTTTGTTATAAAATTAACACAAGAGAGCATTGGAGAGTTGCTGGTAGGCAGGATGGTGTTGAAAAGGGTAGGGTATAGTCACCCTACTGGTAAGTGTAGGATGTAGGGTAACCTAGCCTAGCCATCCTACACTACCTTAGGCTAGGTAAGGGTAGGTAACTCAGTAGGGTAGGGTAAAGTGGGGTGGTATATGGTCACCCTACTGGTGAGGGTAGGGAACACTTCACAAACCAGTAAGGTATGGCAAAGTAGGTATGGTAGTCTCTACCTTAGGGTGGGATAGATAAGATAGGATATAGTAAGCTAGTTTAGGCACTGCTAGGTTAGGGTTAAGAGAGGCTCTCCTCCCATACCCTGCTCATGTAGCCAGACTAGGATAGGTAAAGTAATATCATTCTCTTACTTATGGTAATGGGTTGGGGAGGGGTACCCTTCCATAGCCTAAAATGCCCTGTTGTACACTAGGGTAGGGTAGGTCCAACTTTAGGGTAGGGTATGGTAAGGTAGGCTAGCATACCTAGCATTAGGTGGACAGGTTAGTGTTAAATATGGTAGGATACGGTCACCCAATATTATTCTGAATGATCCATTTTTTGTGATTGTATTGCTTTAACTTATTGTCTACCCCCATGGACGTAGACATTGTAGATGTTCGGTTTATCACGGAAGTACAGCCATTAGTCACCCACAATGCTGGTTGACCTTTAACCAGTATAAGCTTTCACAAGAAGAAGAAAGCGGTCCATATCAAGTATAGTAATATCATTCACACAAAAAGATGCCCCTGGCACAGAATTGCTATCACATTTGTACAAGCCCATATTTGCTGTCATTTTGTACAGGCTAATACAAAATATACATCTACAAACTCTCAAACACAATGGACTACTGCCATCCTATAATCTCCTCAGGAGCCTTCAAGTCTGGGGATCTAAAAAATCTTGCCTCGTCGTTAGCAAAATTTTCGGGTTAATCTTCAATTAGTCTTAAGTAAAGTTTATGAACGTTGATTACTTTTATAACTTCTCCAACAGTTTTTGTCACAAGCATATTGATTGAAGTTGCACATGTGCCTTTTGAAAGATAAAAAAGACATTTTTGACCAAATTACAGCATTTGCAGCTTTGACATTAGTAAATCTTCAATCCACAGGATCTTGGGTGCAGACTGGCAATTAGAATATTAGCAAAGACGGTTAATTGCATAAAACACATTTCTGGGATTTTTTTTGTCGGCTCCTCCTCCCCTTTCAATTGGGATATAACTTTAGACATTCTCATTAGCATAGACCTAGCTTTTCGTAAAAGCTATACTTGTTATATGCATACTTATTATATATATATAACAGAATTTTTAAAGCCACATATCAATGACAGCCAGGATTTAGTTAATGTTATTGGTTGGGCCAGTCTTCTCCGAGTCATATGTATTAAGTTTCAACATGTTTCTATAAAAATTCCATGGTTCTGAAGGCTTTATTGGTGCATCCCTATGCTTCTGAATTGGTGCAAAACTATTGTATCTACATTATTTACACAATATTTACATCAAAATCTTAACATTTTCAGTGCAAAACTATTGTAACTGGAGATACAATAGTTTTGCACCAAAAATCTGTATACAAAAAGTAGGTTTTTGCATGCAAAACTATTGTAACTGAAAAAAAGGTCAAGGTCTCCTTCATTAAGCGATAGATTTGTTTAAAACTACCTTGGTTCAAATAAACACCTTTTAGCCTTCAAAATATTTAAAGATTTAAAGTATTGCCATAATATCAAGAAAATAGGAACGTTATTTGCTTCTCCTGAAAAATCTTGAAAATGCAGATACAATAGTTTTGCGCTAAGCCCTCGATGTATTTGTAAAGACGTGTTTTCGGAATGTAAAACCTGGCCTGGCATGGTGGCATCGGGTGCTATGTTTGTTTGATATGAGGTTCAACACTATTTAGGTCATTTTGGAGACGTTGCTTCAAATTTTGTTGGGCTTTTACCCGACATTGAGATGAACCTGTCGCCCGATAAAACCAATAGGGTTTATACGCATGGACGGTCCGACTCTCAACACTTTGTCTCGGCAAGCTTAGACCTTCTAAGCGGTTTACCAGTATACTCATGCAGCCCAGTCTATTTCCCCAAGCCCAAATGGGCGGGGGCAAAGGCATCGGGTGGCATAAGATAAAATGTGGCATACATGAATCTACGACTTATTACTATTCGCAAGCTTTGCTTGCTTATTATAGCTAGGTGGATTTACTGTTTTCCAAAGCAGTAATATTTCTTATGAAAATTTGTGATATTTCTCTTGTTTTCAAACATATTTTGAAGGTGCTCGTTAGAACCGCCTCACTGCCTCATATCTTGGAGCAGAAATAAGAAAAATAATGTTTACCCCTGTAAACCCCAGTTTTATTTCTATGTAAAGTGGGGTGTAGAGGGATGTTCACGACACGGGCTTGTTAACAATATACGTAAGTATTTGATATAGTGGTCGCTAGAACTGCTAACGAGGCTTTGAATGTGGGTGTTTAAAATTGTCATTGGTGACATAAGGTGTGTGTGTTTGAATTTTACGTCCCACCAATAGCTAAGGTCAAACGGAGACGGAACCTCACTTTAAAGATTCATCCGAAAGTCTGGAGAAGCCCGGTATCGAACCCACGACCCCTGGTTCATCTGGTGGTTTCACGGTCGGAAAATTTATTTCACGGCGACGCGTTAGCAAAGCCGTGAAACGGAATTTCCGACCGTAAAACTGTACTTCCCTAAATGATAATTTTCAATACAGTTATCCCCCATTCCATACAATTAACATTTTTTTTTTCAGTCGTACCGAAAATATGCAGTGCCTTCGGGGCTCTGATTAGTTGTTTGTGTGGAAAGCGAATTGTAACCTGGCTTTTCCTGTCACCGTAAGGGGTAGTATTCCCAAGGGGTAATCGGGCCTTTAAAGGTGTGCCGTGTTAGAATTTAAAAAAGTCGAAAACATCCATGCGACATTGTGCTTTCTTTTAGATCTCCAAAACTGTTAATTTTTCCGATGAAAAAAAATGTGATATTGTTCTAATCTATTTACCAAACGTAGGTTGTGGGTGCTAGTTAAACCCGCCTCAATACCTCATTAAGGCGATTCTAACGAGTACCCCCGATCCATGTCTTAGAGCAGAAATATAAAAAAATAAAGTACAATCCTCTAAACACCATCACGAAAACACACCTATATATTAAGAAGGCGGTTCTAACAAGAACCCACAACTTATGTTTTGAGCAGAACTATGAACAGAAAATCAGAATTTTTATCTTCTTTGGTGAAAATTTCAATACATGTATATAGGTGTAGACGTTTTACAGGAACGTTTGTTCATCATATGGACATCCTAACGTCATGAGTATGCCATGTATCCTTAGCACCACATGTCTAGAACACGCTCCTTTCAATCGCTTCCAAAATAGGACCCACTCTGTAGTGAAAGGTTGCTTCCAAAAGGAGAAAAAGTTAAATGCCTAATGAAGCAACTCCTTTCCTTTAAGAGCGGCCCTTATTGTGTACATGAAGCAGGAAAAATATGTCCATCCATCCATCCATCACGGATAGGCATATGCTGGATACATATTTACCCTATTCCCTTCACTATACTGATGGGTACTTTTTCCGTATTGTTGGGTATTTTACCCAATAAATGTCTGAACGTGGGAACGTCCATCCGTTCGACGCACACACACACACACACACACACACACACACACACACACAGAGAGAGAGAGAGAGAGAGAGAGAGAGAGAGAGAGAGAGAGAGAGAGAGAGAGAGAGAGAGAGAGAGAGAGAGAGAGAGAGAGAGAGTTTATTACCTAGTTTAGCAAATGGAAGCAGTCCTCCGTCGTTGATTCTTCCGACAGCCCATTGAATAGCTGCCAGAACTTGCAGTTGGGATTCAAGAATGGGCCCACATTCCACTCCGGCTTCAGGCTGCCTCAGTGACAAGAGTACTGAGAATTTTACATACTCCTCAGATCCACCTCTATTAGGCGTCTTGAGCAGCCCCTCTGAACATTTCAAGCCGTTTATCGGGTCCACAAAATACACCAGTGTGCCAAGAATGGTACATGTAAGAAACCGGTAAGTATGCTCCATGATCGAACTCTACACAACAGTTAACAGATTATTGAAATAATACAATTATGCAGAATGGCGCTATTTTCGCTGTTCGAAAAACAAAACAAAACAGTTTTTACTTTATTTTGCGCATATATTTATCATACCATATTCGCGCAGTCAAGTGTTGTTTTTAATGACTCTTGCAATTATTTTCAACCTGTGACTGAGAACATGTTATGAAGGTTTTCTTAAAATTGCTGCTAATATACATTGCGGGTGCTTGTTAGAACCGCCTTGTAGAGGCTGTTTTAACGAGTACCCACAGCGTATGTTGTAGAGCGGAAAGTATACCCGTGTATACCCGCTGTTCTTTTCATCTAGAAAACACGCCTATATAATTTTGACCTCCTTAAATCCCACTTTTTTACAGTAAAACTGGGCTTTTCAGGGGCATACATTATTTAACTTATTTCTGCCCCAAAACATAGATTGTGGGTACTTGTTAGAAACGCCTCGCTGAGGCGGTTGTAACGAGTACCCACAATCTGTGTTTAGAACAGAAAAATTAGCGGATTTTTTTTTTTTTTATCGGAAAATTTTCATTTTTTTTTTTTTGGGTGGGGGGGGGGGGGGGCAAAATTTTCAATATATTTGAGTCGGCGTGTTTTCGTAATGTCATAATGTTGGATGTACAAAGATATTCCTTGGAGCGTCTTCTGGTCGTACCAAAACCAACGCATAGTAACGGTTCAAACATGTAACTAAAATTATACGCCATAAACGGAAATAAGAAAAAGAAAAAAAGAAATGAATACATCCGCGCATTGGGTTTGCCGCAACATTTATAACACAATCTCATTAACAATCATCACGAAAACACACTATAATTCTGACCCACTTGAACCCCAGTTTTATATATTAAAACCGGGTTTAAAAGGGTAAACCTCATTTTTCTTATTTCTGCTCCCAAATATATGTTGTGGGTACTCGTTAGAACCGCCTCGATGAGGCGATTCTAACGTGTTCCCACAATCTATATTTTGAGCAGAAATAAGAAAAATATCACAATTTTTCATCTGAAAATATTCGTTTTTTTTCAGCTGTAATGTTTACGATGTATTTGAATAGGCGTGTTTTCGTAATCGTCTTAACCCGTCGTGATGTTTGTGATAATTTTGACGGTATGTCAAGAAATCATAATGCTTTTTAAAATATATATGAGCCAGCGCATGACAAATCCTACAATAAGACATGTGCGCCCAACGAAGACTCAGATCAGCCTGCGCATCCGCGCAGTCTTATCAGAGTCTTCGTTGTGCGCTCTAAGGATAGCTAAGGACCCAATGCTCCTTCGTGCAGCAAGAGAAGTCTCTGGTTAGACTACATGGATGCGCAGGCTGATCTGATTATTCGCTGGGCGCACGTGTCTTATTGTAGGATTTGTCGGGCGCTGGCTCATATGAAAAGACCGAAAAATTATTCAAAATACCCTGCCCTGTGTTCCCTTTGTTAATACAGAGAAGCAGGAAGTATGAGAGGTATTCTTTTTCATTTTTTCACACATCAGTAATTTGTTTATCCTCATTTAAACTTCGATTTGTTTCCTTATTTTGATTTAAATTTTAATGGTCATAAATTACTCATTTTCGTTCTCCTATTATATTAGGAAATCATAAGGATAGTTATTCCAAAAAGCAAAACTAAGAGAGAGAGAGAGAGAGAGAGAGAGAGAGAGAGAGAGAGAGAGAGAGAGAGAGACAGACAGACAGACAGACAGACAGACAGACAGAGAGACAGAGTGAGAGGAGAGAGAGAGAGAGAGAGAGAGAGAGAGAGAGAGAGAGAGAGAGAGAGAGACGATTCTATAAGAAGTTCACAAAAGAAAACAAAAGAAAGAAATGTTACCCAGTAACCTTACATGCAATAATGAAAACATGCCTATATAATTTTGACCCCATATACCCCACTTTTATACAGTAAAACTGGGTAAAGGGGTATGAAATATTTTTCTTATTTCAGCTTAAAACATTAAGTGTAGTCTTTTGTTAGAACCGCCTCGTCGAGGCGGTTCTAACAAGTAACCGCAGCCTTTGTTTTGAGCAGATATACTATCATAGTTTCTTATCTGAACATCTTCATTTTTTTTTGGTGGTAAGTTCTCAATCATGTTTTCGTAATGTTAGCTGTGCCATTAAAAACAAAAACTTTCCATTACGATAACACACCCGTGCGATATAGTGCAATTTTTACATCTCCAAAATGGCTACTTTTCTGATGAAAATCTGTGATATTTTTCTTATTTATACTGCAAACATAGGTTGTGGGTACTCGTTAGAACCGCCTCATTGAGGCGGTTCTAACGAGTATCCACAACCTATGTCTTGGAGCAGAAATAAGAAAAATATTGTTTACCCCCGTAAACCCCAGTTTTCTCTATATAAAGTGGGGTGTAAGGGAGTGTTCATTTCACGGAGTAGTTCACGTGATGCGTGGCTTCCTCTTCGCCTTTTCGACCGACCGAACTATTCTGACAGAGCGGTCTACTCTCAAATGAAAGAATTTACTCCTCTTTAAGAATTATGTCTTCCCCCGGATTTTCTTTTCGGGGAGAAATATTGTTTTTCCCCCGGGAGTCTGTCTGTCTGTCCGTCTGTCACAAAATCGCGCTCGCTCTATAACTTGAAAACCGTTCAAGCTATCTTCACAACACTTCATATAAATATTAATCAATGTTAGACGATGTGCAGAGCACAAGAACTATAACTCTCTTATTTATACTTTTTAGTTATCTCCCTTGGAAGTTTGTCGGTATGTATGTATGGGCAAAGCGTGTCCGGTCAATAACTTTCTTATTTTCAGATGGATTTTAAAATTACATGGTAAAAATATTAACCGCCATGAGTCGATGTGTGGCGCACATATCGATACCTCATAGGTCAAGGTCATACGTAGAGGTCAAAGGTAAAAAATTGGGTCTTTTTTCGTGTTTGGTCAACAACTTTCTTATTTTAGATGGATTTAGAAATAACTTGGCATAAATGTTAACCACCATGAGTCGATGTGTTGCGTGCATGACCCAGGTTGGTACCTCAAAGGTCAAGGTCATACTTAGAGGTCAAAGGTAAAAAAGGGGCCTTTTTTCGTGTTTTGTCAATGACTTCCTAATTTTTAAATAGAATTTAAATTTACTTGGCAGAAATGTTAACTACCATGAGACGATGTGTCGCACGCATGATTCAGGTTGGTGACTCAAAGATCAATGTCATACATGGCGATCAAAGATCAAAAAGGGGATTTTTTCGTGTTTGGACAATAACTTTCTTATTTTAAGATGTATTTTGAAACTACTTGGCAGTAAGATGTATTTTGAAACTGCTTGGCAGAAATGTCAACAACCATGAGACCGTGTTGCGTGCATGACCCAGGTTGGTACCTCAAAGGCCAAGGTCATACTTAGAGGGCAAAGTTCAAAAAGGGGCCTTTTTTCGTGTTGGTCAATAACTTTCTTATTTGTAGATGGATTTTGAAATTACCTGGCAGAAATGTTAACCACAATGAGGCGATGTGCCTCTTGTGTGACCCATGTTGGTACCTAAAAGGTCAAGGTCATACTCAGAGGTCAAATGTAAAAAAGTGCTTTTTTTAGTGTTCCGTCAATAACTTTCTTATTCCTGGATGGATTGTGCAATAACGTGGCAGAAATGTTAATCATCATGAGACGATGTGTTGCGCGCTAGACTCAGGTCGGTACCTCCAAGGTCACGCAAGCAAAATTATTAGCAAATCAGCATATTACAATACTTTTGGCTATATACAACATACAGCAATATGACAGAAGTGTAAAACAAAAACGAAACCATAGTTACAATCAAATGACAATCACACATGATTTTCAAGAGTCAGCTAATACAGAAAGAGTTTGAGACCTTAAGTAGTTTGCAGACTTGATGAATTTCGCTATTTTCTTTAGAAACATGCTAGAATTTGAAGACACACTGGTGATGAATTTGCCTATTGAAGGCCAAGATGAACGTGTTAAAAGTTCAGTCCTTAAGCTAGTATACAATGGACAGACTAATAGAAAATGGTATTCCGACTCTTCCATCCCAATCGACCAGAGACGGCATATCCTGTTCTCTCGTGGAACATTGATATGCCGCTCGTATGCACTAAGACGAAATTTTGCGAATTCAGAGCGCAGTGAGTCGCTAGCAATACACTCAATGTATTTCTCTAATTCAAGCTCAGTTTTAAATTGACAATAATAATCTAAATTTGAATTGTTACTACTTGTCATACTAATAGGTCCATCACGTGAACAAGTCCGTGTTCTGGATGGACTTTTTAAAGTAACCTGGCAGAAATGTTCACCTTCATTAGACGATGAGAATATGCAAGACCAAGGTCCATACCTCCAATGTCAAGGTCATACCTACTGGTCAAACGTAAAAAAAATAAAAAAGGGGCCTTTTTGTGTACAGTCAATAAATTTTTATTCTCTGATGGATTATGAAATTACTTGGCAGAAATGTTAACCATCATGAGATGATGTGTTGTACCTCAAAGGTCAAGGCCATACTTAGAGGTCAAAGACAAAAAGTTTTTTTTTGTGTACGGTCAATAACGTTCTTATTTCACTATGAACTTTTTAAAGTTACTTTGCAGAAATATTCATCTTCATTAGATGATGTGTTGCACACAAGACCCATGTCAATACCTCCAATGTCAAGCTATACTTAGAGGTCAAAAATGGAGGAGACACCTGTGTTTTTGTAGAAAAAACAAATTCTAGTTTACCTCTGTTGATTAGACAGACAAAATATTTTGGAAAAAGTTGCGTCCCTTGAAGCTGTGTCTCGTCACCTTGAATCATATTCGATTAACTCCAAGAAGCATAACTTCAGAAATAATTGTCGAGTTTTCAGAAGACTTAGGGATCATTGAGTTCATTTAGAATCATTTTGAAAATAGAGTTCTGCTTAAGCCGGTGCTAGGGGGCGTGACCGGTGTAGCACATTTCAGTACTGGTCATGAACAGACACAATAAAACCAAGTCTGCTATTTTTGTTTATTTGGTGTATTCTTTGCTTCCAAAGGTTCTAACTATTCAGAACTTAATTAGCATTACTTTTTGGGAATCATTTTTTTTGTCAACAGATAAAAAAAAAAAAAATACTAAGCACAGTAGATTTACGTTGCTGATATCCATGTGACTATTACTGTTTTGTATGAAATGCAGGTAATGGGCAGTAATAGTCGCGGTATTCTTGTCGTTGTGAAGTCAGAATGCTGTGTAAACATTCCGATTACACACACGTGCGACAATGTGCAATTTTTCACATCTCCAAAATGACTACTCTTCGGATGAAATTCCATTATATTTTTCTTTTTCATACTGCAAACATAGGTTGTGGGTGCTCGTTAGAACCGCCTCGTTGAGGCGGTTCTTACGAGTACCCAAAGCCTATGTCTAGGAGTAAATATAATAAAAATAATGTTTACCTCCCTAAACCTAAGTTTTCTCTATACAAAAGTGGGTTGTAACACGGACTTGTTCACGTGATCATCGGAAAAGCTGTCTGTAAAACATACATTGGCTCGTGTGCCAGGCCTTGGCAAACAATGTAGACTCAGATCAAACACCACAGCATGCTTTGTCTGATCAGTGTTCTACACGTTTTACATAAAATAAGGAATTAAACGACACAGCCTTTTCTCCGTTCAGTACTGTTTTCGCAGCTCAGATAAAAATCGACCCACCAGTGCGGTTAGTGCTTTGATTTTGTTTAATTTTATTAATATTATTTTTTTGGTGTTTTACGGCCCTTTCAAAATTATTTCACTCATATCGAGCCGATAGTTAATCAGAGGTGGGCGAAAATCGGAGTACCCGGAGAAAAAATACCAGAGCAACCGCATTTAATTTTAATACTAAGACCTGCAGTAGTGTCTTAGGCATCAGGTGACAGTTTCGCATTACCAAAACATGTCTATACAAATACTTTGTAAACTGTAACTTCGAAATTGTTTAGATGAAAATGTGTGATTTTTTATTTATTTCTGCTCAAAATACAGATTGTGGATACTCGTTAGAACCCCCTCATCGAGGCGGTTCTGACGAGTATCCACGTTATATATTTTAGAGCAGAAATAAGAAAAATAAGGTTTACCCCTGTAAACTCCAGTTATTCTATATAAAAAGGGGTTCAAGCAGGCTTGATGCCAATTACATTTGAAAATAATTGATTAAATTACAATTATTATGCTCTAATACTGTACATTAGGAAAACAAGTCCGTAAGAAATAATGGCGTAGAACATGGTGTCAGAAAATGATAAATATTAGGTAAAAATGATAACATCTTAATTATTTCTGCTTTCAACATAGTTTGTGGGTTCTCGTTAGAACCGCCTCAATGAGGCGGTTCTAACGAGTACCAACAATCTATGTTTTAAGCAAAAATAAAGCAGATAATGTATACCCCGTAAACCCCACTTTTCTCTATATAAAGTGGGGTTTAGGGGGGTCTTCGTTTCACGGTCTTGTTTTCGTGATGAATTGATTAAATTACAATTACTATGCTCTAAAACTGTAATTGATTAAATTACAATTATTATGCTCTAAAATGTAATTGATTAAATAACAATTACTCCATCATATGAATGTAATTGATTAAATTACAATTACAATGTAATCAGATTACTGTTGATTACAATAAAGGTTAAAAACCATAACAGTACCATTTTACTGTTTTATATAGAAGTACTACAGGCATTACAGAACAGATCAGAACATGTTTAAAAAGAAGCACAATCTCAAACAAACTTAATTCAAAACTAAATTTTTGGAAGCTTTCTTTTAGCTTTTGTAAAGTTCTATTGGTACTTGTGAGTTTATAGATTAAATGCATCCATTGTGAACAATGTGTAGTTATCAAAACCCAAGCCGAAATCATTTATCTGAAATACACTTCATCATTATCAGTTTTTCAACAGTTCCATCTTTCAGTCTACACAGACAAACAGACAGGCTGGGTAAAAAGTGTAGGCACAGATCAGGTTGCTCACTGAGGAGCAGTCAGGCTGTAGACAATTACCCAACTACATAATTTGGGCACAATGTTCGTATTTTAAGAAAAATGCAGTAATATTTTCAGACGAACTGTTTGAAGTGTTAGGATTTCTGTATACAAGCCAGTGATTAAAAACTGTCTGGATCAAAATGGCAGTTGATAATCAAAGTACTGAAAGTACTGAGAGGCGGGCGAGTAATGTCATCTATTTACAATGCTCTTTCGTTAAAACTTGAAAAAAATAATGACTACAGCCACAGGTAATTGCTTTTGAATTTATCATTGAGAGTATTTATCTTCAAACTGGCCATTTCAATAAAAGACCACAGACACGATGCAGGTCTCCAAGCAGTTGACTCTTTTCAAGCTGGAAGAAACTGTTCAATGATTTATTTATTGATTTATTTATTTATTTACATGCACCTTCCTGTATCTTAATTAATTTGCACCAACTTTGCTGACGATCACATTGTTTGATTTGAGGTTAAATGTCCCCGTCAACACTGTGTAGGTCATTTTGGAGACGTTGCTTCCAATTTTGTGGGACTTTAACCCGACATTGAGATGAAATGACATCTCAAGCCCTGTCGCCCAATGAAATCAATAAGGTTTATAAGCATGGACGGTCCGACTCCCACCGCTTTACCTGGACAGGTTTAGGTGCCCTAAGCTGTTTACAAGTACTCGTGTGCGGTCGGATTTCAGCCCTGCATGGAAGCAACATGCATCCTATCTATTTCTTTAAGCCCCGATGGGCGGTGGCCGACTGACAATCACATAGCTATACATTGAGGACAACCTACAAATTATCATTCTGTGTATTGAAAACATCAGAAATTTCACTCGTGTATCGCACTCGTGGTAATACTGATGTTTTCAACACACTCGTATTCCGCTGCATTTGATCACTGAGTCGGAACAAACTTTATTTATACAATTTTATGTTTCCAAATGAAATCAAAATACTGAGGGAGGTTGATTTATTGGGCCAAATTATACTGTCAATTAAGCTGATCTCTAGATCCGAAATGGTTAAAATGGCTTAGCCGACGGAGGAAAGACAAACATAAATAAATAAATAAATAAACATAAATAAACATTGTTTATCATGCTTATACCGTTAATTCGAGATAATAGCTCAACTATACGTCACCTGTGCAGTTAGTTAAATAAAGTTCTGTTTTGTCCTGTTTTGTTCTGTTCTGTTCCCCCTCTGTAAAAATGTCAAAGCCCAACAGACACGCCACCCCATTTCCTTTGGAAGTGGGGACATAAAAAGACAAAAAGTTTCGCTAAATTTACCATGTCAGTCGTTGGACCCTTTAATTTCTGGATTTTAAATTATTAGACTGTATGCCTTGATCAGACAGATGCAGCTTATCTGCCAATCAGTGCCAAGCATCCCTTTACTGGAGCATTCGAAAATACTGAAGACTTTGATTACAGACATAGAATGTGGTATCTGATCAGGACCTTCATTATTTGCTTAAAGCACGGAACTTCATGTAAACTCACAGCAAATAAAATTTATATTTTGTAATTATACATGTAATAAGACCTCTCCAAAGCGGTCGGATATGTTTGATGTCGATCAGTATAGAGAAGTGTGTCAACCCTTTCAACCCTGTACATCGCTGCAGATACCGATTCAGGTACAGATACCGATACAAACCTTACATATCCAGATCAGACGGCAAGTGACGAGCAATCTCATCAGATTCTACACCCTTCGCCAGCTGTAAATGACTTGAACAATACACCATTCTATATGAATTGTTTCACTGAATATCAAAGCTAGAAGAGTTCTGTTCAGAAACTGGGGATGAAAGGGAATGATTTCTAGCATAAACAGCAACGGCGTAGGAAAATAGTGCCGGATTTTTAAACTCAGCTTCAGCGCAAATTTATTCGTGAAATCTAATAAGCAGGTCTATTTTTACAAACAGTATTCATTTTTCCAACAGTCCGGTGGAACTTGATTGGATTTATTGCGTGTACTGCTTTTTCATTTTAGTTTTTCTTTTTTTGAGCGGAGGACTACAAAAAGGCATGTCTAAAGATTGCACAAAAATCTGATATACGAGGTGTACGGTGACTATAGACGGGCTACGCCCACCTAAAAATACTATAACTGAACAGCTTTAGACCATTCTCGGTTCTAGCCATACCTTACACTGTTTAAAGGGAGACAACGGTTTTTATTTGCACTTGTGTTGTCTTTAAATTGATTTGAAAAACATTCAGCGCATCCATTTACTTTCAAGTATGCAATGTAACAGTTTGAACCATTGAATTTCAGTTTATTAGGAGCTCATAATATTATGATGAGTATACATGATACCAAACGTATGTTAAGATTTGGTCTGATGTCTAGAATCCTGATATTTTTGCACAAATTCACAAAAATATACATGTATATAAACAGAAATCTAATCTAACTGTAATCAGAAAAATAATCATGATTACATGCCAAAATATGGATGTTATTTATTAAATTAAATTACTTGTAATCAGAAAAATGTCTGATTACTGCATACATCAGATTCCTTGCAAATGTATAATCGATTACAGCTGATTACGAATACCCCAAGCCTGGGTTCAAGGGGGTCAAAATTATATAGGCGTGCTTTCGTGATGGCATTTCAGGCTTGATCTTTTTTTTCAAAATATTATAGTAGTAAGACATGGTTGCTTATTGAAATCGTGATATGTAGATTTTTTGCCAATATGTGCTTGTTTGCTGAGTATCTGTACTTTTATGAAATGGTATACGAAACTAACAATCCAGCTGTCTGGATGCTGCGAATGGTCAATGTGCAGGAGCAAAACTGAATTGTAGAAGGTAGCTTTGGCACTACAAAGTGGCTGTTTTTCAAAGACGATTCCTGAACAAAGTTTACTGGTTGTGGTATAATTTTCTGTTTATTTCTTTGCATGTGACTGACTGTGCAAGACATTTCAAAAAGGTGCCAAGTACCGACGGGTTTGGAGTAATCTACAGGCTCTGTCAAAGTGAAGTGGTGTCATGCTTTTTTGTATATTAAAAAAATGTGTGTGGGGTAAGTCTAATGATGCCGCAAATGAGAAGTGTTTCTTTGTAGTCTATTTTGATTTTGTGCATGTGTGGAACACTTTGAAATCACAAGAGAAGTTATCGCTTTCTTCAGTTGTCAAAAACTTAGTGTGGTGTTGACAAAATGTGCTGCGATTAAACTGTCCCTTGATGCATTAGTGCATAGATTAACTGATATGCACAACGATGCATGCTTGGAATATGAGCCACTTCATCTATTTTTCTTTCTCGCTAAATTGCGAACAACAAAGATGCAGATAGCCACCGTCCGCCTCGTGTAATAACATCACGAAAACACGCCTATATAATTTTGACCCCCTTGAACCCCACTTTTATATAGTAAAACTGGGGTTTCAGGGGGTATACCTTATTTTTCTTATTTCTGCTCTGAAATATAGATTGTGGGTACTCGTTAGAACCGCCTCGATGAGGCGGTTCTAACGAGTGCCCACAATCTATATTTTAAGCAGAAGTAATAAAAATATCACAATTTTTCATCATAAATTTTCATTTTTTTTTCGGCGATAAAGGTGGCAATGTATTTGTATAGGCGTGTTTTTGTAATGATGAGTGCATCAGGTCGTCCACAGCACCTCTGGGAAATAGTTCGACTCTATTCCAATTAAGCTGCAACACACCTGTGTGTCATAGTGCATTCTTTCATATCTCAAAAATGGCTACTTTTCTGATGAAAATCTGAGACATTTCTTTTGTTTATACTGCAAACGTAGGTTGTGCGTACTCGTTAGAACCGCCACATTGGGGCGATTCTAAAGAGTACCCACAACCTATGCTTTGGAGCAGAAATAACAAAAATATTGTATGCCCCCGTAAACCCCTGTTTTCTCTACATGTGTGTTTGTTTGATTTTAGGTTTAACGTACCCGTCAACACTGTAGATGTCATTTTGGAGACATTGCTTCCAATCTTGTTGGACTTTTAGAAATGACATCTCCCCAAGCTCTGTCGCCCATTGAAACAAATACGGTTTATAAGCATGAACGGTCCGACTCGCACCGCTTTGCCTGGATAGGCTTAGACCCTTTATGCGGTTACCAGTACTCGTGTGCGGTCGGATTTCAGCTTTGCGTGGAAGCATCATGCAACCCATTTATTTCTTCAAGCCCCGATGGTCGGGGCCGAGTTTTCTTTATATAAAGTGGGGTTTAGAGGAGTGTTCATTACAGGACTTGTCAACATGATGCCATTCTACACTTTTGGTTAATAAGAACACTTAATGAGTTTACTCTATTACACGTTCGAAGAACCAGGTAAAAGCATGTAGTGGTGACACAAATACATCTAACAGCCTAGATTTGATTGATTGATTCGATGTTTAACGTCCCCGTCAGCAGAACATAGGTCATTTTGGAAACGTTGCTTCCAATTTCGTGCGACTTTTATCCGACAATGAGGTGAAATGACAACTCAAGCCCAGTCGCCCAATGAATCCAATACTGTTTATAAGCATGGGCGGTCGGACTCGCACCGCTTTGCCTGGGTAGGCTTAGATCCTCTAAGCAAATTATCAGTACTCATGTGCGGTCGGATTTCAGCTCTGCGTGGAAGCAGCATGCAACCCATTTATTTCTTCAAGCCCCGATGGGCTGGGGCCGATAACAGCCTAGAACGTTTTTGTTTTGTTTTGTTTTGTTTGATTTTACGTTTAACGTTCCCGTCAACACTGTATAGGTAATTTTTGGAGACGTGTCTTCCAATTTCGTGTGACTTTTACCCGATATTGAGATGAAATGACATCTCAAGCCCTGTCGCCAAATGAAACCAATAGTGTTTATAAGCATGGACGGTCCGACTCGCACCGCTTTGCCTGGACAGGCTTAGATTCTCTAAGCGGTTTACCAGTACTCGTGTGCGGTCGGTTTCAGCTCTGCGTGGAAGCATCATGCAGCCCATCTATTTCTTCAAGCCCCGATTGAACGAACCTGCATGGGATAAGAAAAAAAAGAGAAGTACATGTACATGCTGGTTTTCATCAGATTAACTAGTCTATGGAATGAAGGGGTGCTTATGGCTCCTCTTGTTAACGTGAAGTAAACAGACCCTTCTAATTCGCTCCCGCCAATCGGGGCTTAAAGAAATATTTGGTCTGCATGATGCTTCCATGCAGAGCTGAAATCGACCCCATACGAGTACTGGTAAACCGCTAAGAGGATCTAAGCTTGCCCAGGCAAAGCGGTGCGAGTAGGAACGTCCATGCTTATAAACCCTATCAGTTTCATTGGGCGGCCGGGCTTTAGATGTCATTTCATCTCAATGTCGGGTAAAAGTCCCACAAAATTGGAAGCAAAATTCCCAAAATGACCGTTACAGACGGGCACGTAAAACCTCAAATCAAACAAACAAGAACAGTCTAAGTGCTTGGTCTTAATTTAAACGGCCCCCACCGTAACTGTTCGGAAAATTCCGCTTCAGATACGGAAATATGAGAATATTTTTTGGTTGCTTCCCTTGGAAGCAATATGCAATTTTAAATGTGATTGAATTGCAATACAGGATACAGTCTGCTCATTATACGTCTAATTAATTGCACTTATCCTTATACTCAACAAAATAAGACTATCTAAGTGCACCTTGTTCAGTTTGTATAATAACAGTAAATATATAGATTGTGCTTGAAATTTAAGTTGGAAACAACTTTAATATGGGTTTTGTGTGCGATATAAACGTTTACAGCATTTGCACGTGTTGACATTATAAAGGTTTTTCTTTCAAGTTTCTCGAGATGGGCATACAATTTGCCCGGTCATACCAAAATTATCTGTTCATCACGCAAGTCCACAAGGTGTACATCATTTTCTTAATTTTGCTAAAAACTCGACACTCAACGAGGCGGTTGAAAAATGTACCAAACCAGCAGGCACATGGCATAATTGTCACGTCACATCAACGTTGGTAAAACGTAATGACGTTTTATGCAAAGTCACATCAACGTCGGTGCAACGTCTTGACGTTGCACCGACGTTGATTTGACGTTGCCCAAGCGACGTGCGCCTGCTGGGAATAACCTATGTTTTGCGCAGAAATATGAAAACTATCGGATTTTTTACATATTTTTTTTTTCTTGGTGGAAAATTTTCAACACATTTGTATAGGCGTGTTTTTTTTTTTTGTCATGACAACCCATACCATTGCAAACAGTGTACTCAGTAGATCTAGACAATATTTTCCGAAGAAACAGAGTGGTCTGTACGGTGCTTCCACGCAGGGACAAAGCCTGCTAAGGCAAAGTGGTGCATCTGGAAAACACGCCTATTTAATTTGAACCACTTTTATATAGTAAAATTGGGGGTTTTTAGGGGTTAAAATTATTTTTCTTATTTCTGTTCAAAAACACGGATTGTAGGCACTTTTCAGAATCGGCTCGTTCTAACGAGTACCCGCACTCGATGTTTTGAGCAGAAATATTAAATATTTTATCTGAAAAAATTTTGGTATTTTTTTTTACCAATATATTTTAATATGCGTGATTTCATAATGGCAGGTCCGACCATCTCTGCATATAAGAGAACGAGATGGCCCAGATTCAAGATGTCACATAGCTTCTGAAAGATATGTAGATAACTGACAGCCATCTTATTCCATAGAAGCCTAACTGTTACACTTTGATAGATGGACACCAAGGCAACTTTCCAGCAAAGTTTGAATGAAACTGGCGTCAGAGTCATTTAAAGATTTTTTTTACACTTCCGGTACTGTAATGGCGGTTTGAATTTTTTGGCGCTGTCTAAATTTACTAAAAAAACTTGGAAGAGATACTGAGTAAAGAGATTTAGTGTCTGACATGGTGTATTAGAAGAACTTATTCACAGGAATTTATGCGATAGAGTCGGAATAGTGCGGGACTTATGCAGATCTCCTCACGAATTCTTCCCTGTCATTAGTTTCCGTGGTTCTGTGTGGTTTGTTGACATTGTTGACATTAACGAGATCTGAATAGATAGCCATAGCCCTCAATCTAAGCATATCAGTATGGGCAACAAAAGCAAAGCAAAGGGAAAAGCAACCAGTAATCCATCTGCAGGAGCCACAGCCTCGTCTGCGCACTCACTTGTCAGAAGTCGCAGAGATGCTCCCACACCAAAGCGCCAGAGAGAGGAGAGTGATGATTTTGAAACCTCTACAGAGGTTGATCCAGAGATTCTAGTTGACTCCCTCCTAGCATGTCTGATTAAGAATGAGAGTCTGTTAAATGGTTTCATCGAGGACCTCTTTAAGATTCCAATGATCCAAGACAAGATCGTCACCCAGGTGCTAAATGTACTTAAGGACACACCTACCGAGAACATAGTAAACCATTCAGTAAAAACGGTTACTCATGATCTGAATGGCACGATTAAGGAGTTGTCTGGAAATGTAAAGCAACTCACTGATGAATTAAAGTCATCCAAATCTCAGTGTGATGAACTAGAACAATACTCTAGGCGAAATAATATCGTGATATCAGGGATTCCTGAAGATAACACAACAAGCTGCGAAAAACTCGCATGCAGCTTCTTGAATCAGTATGTCGACAGTGGGATTGACCCTAGAGATGTTGATCGAGCCCATCGGATTACTCGAGCTAGCAACAGACAACCCGGCAATCGCAAACCAAGGGACATAATTGTTAAATTCTGTAGCTACAGATCAAAAGCAGCTATTCTTACCAGAGGGCCAATGACCCAGCTCAGGGCTGACAACTTAGACAAATCTCCAAATGATAGAATATACGTAAGAGAAGACCTAACTAAATCAAGAAACTCTATCTTGTATAAAACCAGGGTACTTAAGAGAGCAAAACTTATAAAAGATACCTATTCCAAGGATGGACGAATAGTTGTGAAACTGCTGACGGACAGATTCTTCTACCTTACATGTGAGGATGATTTCAAAGAGTTCTGTAGCAAAGAGAAAATTAAATTTGCAGATCCAAAAACAACTGGCAGTGGTCCTAGGCGTGTCACTGAGTCAACTGAGACTACTACTGTTGTTTCAATGGACACTGTAACTGTGGAACCAGCTGGCAACCTTGACCCTGAAGCAGCAGTATTTACACCAGCCCGGTCTCTGTTGTCTCCGATGACCACGCCTATGGCTCCAATGTCACAGCTACCAAGTTCTCAGAAATCACCCTCTCAATCCCTGTTCAAGAGTCTGAATCAGTAGATTGCATAATACCCAGTGATGAACTTTGAAGACTATCATTGTAGTATATTATTTATTCTTCAAATTCTCTCTTTTTCCATATTACATTTATGTGTACATATAATGGAATTATCAACAACTGTTTCAACATTCAACAGCATATAATCTATAGTCAGTACCATAGGACTTAACTCAATGTCTGATTTGAGACAGTGTTTTTGTTTTCTATTTTCAAACTTACTCTATTTTACTCTTGAACCTTATCCTCCTATCACAAGCCTTTATTGTAAACAGTGTTGATCCTGATCAGATGGCCGTCTGATTAGAGTCTGCACTGTTTGACACTCAGTTATGAATTTGTAGTAATAAATCACATAAAGTAACCTGACTGGTTCAGGATCGGAAATGGATGTGGCTGAACTAAACTTAATGGAACTGAATATTCAGGGGGATATTGGTTGAGACCAAATAGTGTTAAAAGTTGCAAACACTGTGGCTAGTCTGATTTAATGATTATGTTGATCGGACAATACAATATGAATGACCGTATACAGATCTGGATCTGATCTTCATTTAGATGAAGATCTGATCTAGGTGGTATTATTTTGCTGCCAAACTAATAGTGTAAGCTATACTCTGTTCACAAGCTGTATTGAGAGTTACATGAACATGTCTAAACGGTATGGTTGCTCTTGCTGTGTCTGACAAGAATCACCTCAACCAAAATCTTACAAAAACTGTAGACAAGTTCACAAACTTTACTGTGAATGGTTCCAACATGAATTCAGTTTATACACTCTGTTATGAAATCTAACCTGGTGAACAGTGTCAGACATGAAGATAAACAGCATTACAGACCTAGATTTGCCTGTTCCTCCAAGGTATGCCTGACCTGGGCCAGTATTGTCTGTTTCTCTGTTTAAAACTGAATCAGAGTTGAGCATGCTTTAAATGTTTTGAATTATCATAAACATAGAGTAACTAACACTGCTGACTAGAATCAGTCATTCCTGCAAAGTGGTGTCTGGCTTTTGTGTGCCTGACATATTTTTACAACTCAGTTAACTGAGTATATTGAGAGGCTTGTATGATGTGTCAATCTGTGGCCTAATGTGTGCTGAAAGAAATGTTAAGCACCACATTCCCTGATCAGGCATTTTATAAAGATGATGTCTAATTTTGGCGGTCATTGTTTCCTGTATTAAGAGTAAGTCCATAAACCATACATGTATCAGGAGTATCCTGAATGCTTAACATGACTGCTGGATATTACCTTGAAACAAGTCGGGCAAAGCAGACCTTGACCGGGCTGTCCTAGATAGGATTGCCTGGTCTGGTGTGTTTTGCTGGCTTGCCACCAGTAGCCAGCTCAAGAGCACTTGACTCCAATAGTATTGATTGTTACTCACAGGCATGAATATTATGCATGTTTCAAACATTACTAGGACCTATGAAACCAACCTTATTAAACTTAATTAATTTGATATATTTAATCAAGCATTTAGCACTACAGACTCAATCAGGCTGTCCTCCAAGGGTCGTCTGGTTTGGGCCTGAGTGCTTGCTATCCAGTTCACTATCTGTATGGCATGTATGAATCATAAATATTACTGCTATTATCCAAAGCATTCTATAATAGGCCCTTATCAAAATAGACAATTACAACAGATTATGACCGGGCGTCTCTATTAAGAGATGTCTGGCCAGGATCTGTCCTATTGCCGCAAAGACTTGTATAGGCCTCATTGTAGCATGCACATTATAACACTGTTGTGGATGTAGCGTGGTTTCCAAAGTGGATCCCAGGAGTGTGTAGATTATATGGAAAATGACCTTCTATGCGGTCCGTACGCTCTTGCTTGTTTGGATATAACACAGTTGTTTAACTGGCGTGGTTTCTGCTTTGGACCCAGATAGTGGTGTTATAGGGGGTTGGGGTGTATAGATGTATGCCTTAGCTGATCTTGAAAAAGTATGTTGTTTGAGCTTGTTGGGATCGCCCCACTGAGGAGATTCAAATAAGTACACTCAACAAATGGAAAAAAAAAAAAAAAAAAAAAAAAAGGAAGGCCTCATTAGTTCCGAATATCTTCAATTTGAACAAGATTTCTTGGTCCTAAATGTGTTCCGAGATGTCTGGGTTAGGCTGTACATATGTATATATATTATGTGTGTGTATGCTTCAGGCAAGTTTACTGTCTTTAGGGATTTCTTAACCGAATCACTGTTGCTCCTTATTAGCCCTGAGCACTCGGCAGTTGAAGAATTGTCAAGGGCTTACTAGACAAAAAATATTGTTTCGCACAATTAGGCTGAACTATCTCTTATGCCTAAGGGAGACAATCTTTAACAAAAACGAAATATTTATGTTATATCTCTCCTCGAGTGGAGCTACTCTTAAAGGAAAGAATTTGCTCCTCCTAGGAGCAAATTCTTTCCTTTAAGAGTGAACCCATCAACAATGTTTAAGAATTAAATTCAAATCCTAGTTGTCTCCCTTAGATTAGATTAGATTTGAATGATCTACATTATGCACATGCATAGTGTGCGTAATGCTGCGCAATTGTTGTACTCCTTCTGTTCAACTGCTCAACTATTTATCAAATCTGCATTGTTCTGCTTATATCCGGTTTTATCACATAATATTTGATATTTCCACTACTCATGAAATTGTCCCAAATATTGGACACTAAAAACTGTGGTTTATCCTTCTGGTTGCTGCTGCTTGACCTGCTGAACTCTATCCAGTATCCACCATAGTTTGACTGGAGCTAGAAATAAACAAAACAAAAAAATCATAAACTTTCAAAGTATTAACAGTAAAAATTTTAGCAACTTGAACATGTTTATTTTTAGCAATGCACTTATATCATATCTAAAAAAAAAAGCCCAAAAGGTATGTTGTGTGTGCCCATTGGGGTCGCCTCACTGAGGCAGTTCTGATGGGTGCATGCATGATGTGTGCTGATTGGGTACATACACTAAAGCATGCCATCATCTCATTGTATTTAAAGTCAAAGCGAAGGAAAAAAAAAATATAGTATAAATAATAATAATGATAATAAATAATCCCTGTTGTGCACCATCTTTGGCAATACGAATAACCACATCACAGAAACCATGTACACGCCTATATAATTTTGACAGCCACGACCAGCATCTTATGAGGAAATATAAATAATGAAGAAGAAATGAATTTCATTACTGTTGTAGGTGCGTGTGTGTTTTCGTGCTGCTTAATGGTTTGACCTGTTCCTGTTCAAGTTGCAAAAGTTCTACTGAATTTAAAAAAAAAAAAAAAAAAAAAAAAAAAAAAATCATAACTGTTAATAATTAATTAATTATAGGGAAGTTATAACTCCTGTCCTGCTGTACATGATTGCTCTTACTGCTGTATGAAATAAGGATCCGGATTGGATGGCCCTAACGAAGCCATCTGATCAGGATCTACACTTAATATATTTTAGTCTGGGAACATGATTTTTTTTTTTTTTTTTTTTTTCCAGCGGACAGGGGTTAGTATTACAGAGCCCACATATAACCACAGCTTTCTTTCATAGTGTTGTGCTGTAATAAAGAATTCTGCGATTGCTTGGGTTCTCAATTGGATGAATGGCTGAAAATAAACTGCCCCCTTTGAGGAGTGCTGAGTGTTATGGATGTATGTTGTGGTTGTCTTGGTGTCTCACCGAGGCGATCTTTGCAGACATCTACAAGCCAATATTCTAGGGGTGCAGATGGCAAGATTTTTCTAGTACTGTGGATTCAGCATTGCATTCTTTACAAGACAGGTTCCCATGCTGATCAAAACTAAGAAGAAGCCCTGAGGTTTGGACTGAACTCACTTCAACTGTTGTAAGAAGGAGAGCCATCTGTATAAACTTCTCTATTTAGCATACATGTATGCCAATTATTGTTAATACACCACAACCTCGTTATAACACGGTTCATTATAGCACGGTTCTGGATGTAACGCAGTCTTGAGATAGATCCCAAAAATGTTTGGATTGTATGGAAAAATGACCATTTATGGTCATTATTTTTATGTAATCTATGCATTCTTGTTCGGATAAAACACTGTTGTTTAACTAGTCTAACACGGTCTTTGCTTTGGACCCAGGCAATGGTGTTATAAAGGGGTTGGGGTGTATCTTTATTATTGTTATACATGTATTTCCTTGAAAAATGAGCAGTATTGTAACCTATCATGCACTGACCACTACACTGACACTAGTCATTTTCACATCTGAATAAGAACTGTACTGGACTCTTCCCTTTATATACAATTCCAGTTGCAAAGACATTGCGCCATGCTGGAAGTCATGATGTCTTTTGTTTCCATAAGTATGATCTCATTACTTCTTTTTCTTATCCTAGATCTATCCCTCATTCTCAATACTCTATTCTTTCCTTCTTTTGAGAGAACCACCAAACACCCGTTCATTAGAATGTTGCAATTTATAAGTACCTTGTTCATGATGATTGTTAATCTATATGATGATGTATAATAATCCCACCACCTACACTGGGGACAAAGTTTACTTAAAATGGAATTCAAAAACAACCCTTAATAATAAATCTAGTAAAGACATCACAAAGAAGAGTACCCTATCATCAGTAAAAATTGCTCATTCAAATATCAATAGTATCAGAAATAAAACTGACCAAATTGAAGCAGAATTGTCAGATTATGACATCTTATGCTTCTCAGAGACTAAACTTAATGACACTGTCCCTTCATCCAAGCTAGAAATCAAAGGATTTAAAACACCAATACGTAAAGATAGAGACACCAACAATGGGGGTGGACTTATGATTTACTTAAAACACAACATGTTCTTCATACGAAGACATGATCTTGAAAACAATGCCATTGAATGCTTATGGCTCAAAATCCGCACCCTAAAAAGTAAATTTCTCATTGGTCTTTTCTATAGACCCCCAAACAGTTCTGTCGAGTTTTGGAATCTTTTTGACGATATATTGGAAAATGCATCAGAGCAAAACTTGGACATGATAGTGCTTGGTGACTTTAATGAAGACATTCTTTCAACAGAGAGTAGAAGCCACTTGACTCAAATAATGCAAAAGTTTAACCTAAGTCATATAATTAATGAACCGACAAGAATCACCCCTACCTCTGCCACTTGCCTAGACCTAATTATGACAAACCACACATCTATTATTAATGACTCTCATGTCTTACCCCCTTTCAATAGTGATCATTCCACCATTACCATAGAAGTTACCTTTAAAACATTCAAATCTCTTACTTATAAAAAGAAAATTTGGAAGTTTGAAGAAGCAAACACTAATGCTATTGAAAACGAATTAAACCAAACTGACTGGTCATTTATTCATGATGGAGTCAACATGAATGAAATAGCTAACAAATTTGAAGAAATAATTCTGACCACCGCTCAAAAACATATACCAAACATCTCATTTACTAAACGACCTAATGACAAGCCTTGGATGACAAATGAGATCAGAAAGGGCATAAGACAGCGGAACAGGCTTTTTAAAAAGGCTAAACAAACTCAACTAATTACCCACTGGCAGAAATATAAAGACAAGCGCAACGAAATTATTAAGTTAATCCGCGAGGCAAAATCTGATTATAAAAAAAGCTTAGAAGAAAAATTGGCTGACCCAAATTTATCCCCAAAAGACTGGTACAGAATTGTTAATGATATCACAAAACTAAAAAACAAACATAACCCCCAACCACCACTTTATAAAAATAACCAGGTGCATATTCATCCAATTGATAAAGCTCAAACCCTAAATGAACATTTTGCTTCCATCTCAAAAATAGAGAATGAACCCCCATTACCTGAACAGATCACAAACACTAGTTTTTCCCTTAGGTCAATAGAGATCACAAGCCAAGATGTAAAAGATCAATTACACTTATTAAACCCATCAAAACCGGGTGGACCTGATGATATTTCCCCTAAATTGATAAAATTGATATCTAATGGTATTCACCATCCACTCACCTTACTTTTCAATAGATCCCTTGAGCTTGGTCAGGTTCCATACCAATGGAAGATGGCGAACATCTCTGCTATATTTAAAGGAAAGGGAGATGACCAAGACCCAACCAACTATAGACCCATCTCAGTCACTAGCTGCCTTGGCAAAATCCTGGAAAAAATAATTTTCAAATATCTGTATAACTATTTAGAGGAAAACAAAATCTTAACAGACTATCAGTCAGGCTTCCGACCTAGAGACTCAACTGTTAACCAGCTTCTAGAACTATATCAAATTATCATTGAAAACTTAGATAAAGGGTTAGAACTGAAATTCATATTTTGTGACATAAGTAAAGCATTTGATAAAGTTTGGCACAAAGGACTTTTACATAAACTTAGAAATTATGGCATTGACGGAAATATTCTTAAATGGTTTACAAGTTACCTCTCTGACAGACAACAGCGTGTAACAAGTGAAGGCTTTTCTTCAACTTGGCTACCTACTTGTGCTGGAGTGCCACAAGGGTCTGTTTTAGGTCCCTACCTCTTCTTGCTTTATATTAATGACATTGTAAACAACATTGACACTAACATCCGATTGTTTGCAGATGACACATCTTTATTTACAATAATTGAAAGTGCCAACTCCATTGAGGCCTTGCAGGAAGACTTATATAAAATTGCTAAGTGGTCGGACGATTGGTGTATTATCCTTAATCCATCCAAAACTACATCGATGACATTTTCTCGTAAAAGAAATTCTCAGTCGCTTGATGTTAAATTTGATAATGAAACACTGAAAGATGTAAAACACCATACCCACCTTGGCCTAACACTTACCTCTGATGCTTCTTGGGATGAACATATTAAAAGAACCTATTCCAAAGCTGCATATAGACTAAACATTCTAAGAATGCTTAAATATGACTTGTCTTAGACAGAAAATCTCTCTTACGGTTCTATACTTCTTTCATTAGACCTACCTTGGAATATGGTGATATAGTCTGGGATAACATCAGCCAACAAAACCAAATTCTTCTAGAAAATATCCAACTTGATGCTTGTAGAATCATCACAGGTTTGCGTAAGGGAACATCTCATCATATACTGTATAATGAGTTAGGGCTATGTCCACTTGCTGAAAGGAGAAAACAACATAAGCTAATACAGTTTTATAAAATCTTAAGTAATGAAGCACCAAATTACTTGGATACTATTCTGTATAGATTCAATGAGAAACAGTCAGACTATAATTTACGAAGTGCTAAATTAAAACATCCAACGCCCAAAACTAAATCATACCAAGACAGTTTTTTTATCTCAACAACTACTCTTTGGAATAATCTACCAACCAACCTAAGCAACGCAACATCACTGTATACATTTAAAAACCAGTTAAAACGAGAAATAACCAAACCCCCTAAACAATTTTCTTTTGGGTCAAGAAAATACAACATTATAATATGCCAACTAAGGAACGAGAAAAGTCAACTAAACAATGATCTTTTTAACGACCACCTCAGAGACTCACCCCTCTGCAACAACTGTAATGAAAATATCCAAGAAAACAAGCAACATTTTTTCTTTGAATGTACTAGGCTTGTTCAACAAAGAATGGATATGATTAATAGCCTCCAGTCCTGCCATCTTTTGTATAGTAATATTAAATTAAACGCAGAATGCCTGGTAAAAGGCTCGAGTACATTAGCAGATGAATATAACCGTCAGCTTATAAATATTGTTTCAAACTTCATAAGGGACACAAATAGGTTTGATGATCAGTAACAATATCAGTCAACACATATCTATGAATTTGCCCGTGTACAAACTTGACGTCATAAATACCATTCAAATATATCTTAAATCCTGAACTTGGAAGAAAAAAAAAAAAAAAAAAAAACAATGAGAAAGGGATGAAAAAGGAAGATGAAATGGAAAAAGAATAAAAATGTGTTAAGTCCCCATTTATAAGAGGGTGGTTATTGTAAATGCCCCTGGTCATGCAGGGTGATAAGTGCTATGTCGAGTTTTACCAACTCTTAAGCAGTTAAGAGTATGGTGTCTTCTACAAAATCTGTCTTCCCTGAGCTACACGGTATGTTAACCCTTGTCTTGCGTTCCAGACAGCCCCTATCTTTGCAAACAGTGTGGACCCAGATCGGATGGCTTTTTGATCGGGATCCACACTGTTTAACATTCAGAAATTCAGTTTATGAATTTTTATCTTCGCAAACAGTGTGGACCCAGATCGGATGGCTTTTGATCGGGATCCACACTGTTTGACATTCAGTTTATGAATTTTTAAGAATAAACCAAATCAAGAAATTTGATTGGCCGATAGTCAGAAGTGGGTGTGGCTGGATGTTCAGCGGGATAGGGGTTGCCATGTCCAGCTAAATGCCTTTTTTTTTTTTTTTTTTTTTTTTCCATCTTGGTGTGTGTTTATGCTTGACACCCTCATAACTACCCACATACTGGTCTTTGTATGCATAAACCCATATTCAAATCAAATTATGCACCAATTTGCTATGACAGAGTCTTTTGCCTGTGTCCTTTAAAGATGCATTATTCAGCTAAGCTTTATTGTGGATTCTGTCATGTGATGTGATTATATCATATCCAACTGACTTACCCTTTACCTCTTCCAAGGTTTCGCTGCGGACTCTGCAAAAAATATTGCACAGGTTCCGAGAAATGGATAGAATGTGAGGACTGTAACAAGCGCTTTCACTCCTCATGTTCTGATTTGGATAACAGTCAATTGTTAGAAATTGAATCTAGAGCTGGAACTTGGTATTGCAAAAACTGCAAAGCTGACTGTGGTCTTTGCAGTGGTGCTGTCCTTAATGGCCACAAAGCCGTTCAGTGTGATCAATGTGAAATGTGGATACACACTGACTGTTCCTTCATTTCAGATGCAGAATATGGCACTTTGGTAAATTCAAGCTGCCACTGGATATGTCCAAAATGTGAGGTCTGTAACTTTTCAGACTCCTTCTTTGATGAATATGTAGAAATGAGGAAGCCAAACAGGTTTGAACCCCTGTCAGAGGATAAGAGAGGCAAATCTTCGACTGCTGATGAAACTAAGTCAAATTTTGTGAAAGGTTTGAAACTTTGCAGTATAAACATAAATGGAATTAGAGGGAAAATTCTTGAACTTTTAGCTTTCCTCGATACATCTCAACCTCATATTGTTGCTATTCAGGAAACAAAGATTGACAGTTCAATTACTACATCTGAGCTTTTCCCTGAAACTTGTGAGTACTGTGTGTACAGAAAAGATAGGAACTCTCATGGCGGTGGGGTGATGTTGCTCATTCATAGAGACATCCCTCACATGCCTTTCATGGAACTTGAGAATGACACCGAATCGGTCTGGGTTAAGGTTTTTGCAAATAAAACTTCCCACTTCGTAGCAAGTTGGTATCGACCACCAAATGGTACAATCGAAAACTTCCAGTTGTTTAAAGACCAACTGGATTGCATTAAATCGCAGCATAAGGGTAAAAAACTCCCGGCTGTACATGTTCTAGGTGACCTCAACTTCAGAGACATTGCTTGGCCCGACAGGCTCAACAAACAAGGCACAATGCTGAGTCAGTCGGAAGGACAAATATTAATTGACATTATGAACGATCATGGCCTTGAACAAATTGTTAACTTCCCCACTCGTGATAAGAACACATTGGATCTGATCCTTACGACTTTGCCAGGACATTTCGAAGACATTCATTCCCCAGATAAACTAAGTGACCACGATGTTGTCTCCGGATATTTAAAAATTCACATCCCACCAATAAAGAAACCTCGGAGGAAGGTGTACTCATATCAGAAAGGTGACTATGAAACTATGAGGAAGGATGCACTCAGATTTGCAAAGGAGAATTACTTTAATGGTCATTCAGATGACCGGTCTGTACAGGAGAATTTTGATTTGATAACTTCTTTCATTCATACTTCGGCCGAAAATCATATCCCCTCAAAAACTAGTAGGGCTGTATCTTCTATTCCCTGGATCACTCCAGAGATAAGAAGGAAAATTCGCAGAAGGAATAAGATTCATGCAAAGGCAAAAAAGACAGGAAGTGGTAAACTCCGGACAAAATTTGAAAACTTGAGACGTGAAATCAAGACTGATATAAAAAATCAGCATGATTTGTATGTGAATAACTTGGTAGGTGATGTAAAGGCAAATCCCAGAGACTTCTACAGATATATTAATAGCCAGAAGAAAGACAGGCAAGGTATCCCGCCCCTTAATAAAAGAGGAGGGGACGGGGTTGCTGAATCAGACTCTGAAAGGGCAGAGGAACTAGTTGGTCAATTCAATGATGCATTTAATAAAACTGAGTTCACGGAGGTCCCATTAACTGGAAGATCGGCCCCATTCATGAATAATATTGTTGTGACAGCTGCAGGAGTGATCAAATTACTTCAAGGCTTAAACCCCAGTAAGGCCTTAGGACCTGATGAGCTTCATCCCAGAGTCCTGAAGGAACTAGCAAATGAGTTGGGTCCAGTTTTCGCACACTTGTTTCAACAGTCTCTTGATACGGGTGAAATCCCCAAAGAATGGCTCTTAGCAAACATTTGTCCACTCTTCAAAAAAGGAGATAGGGCTCTTGCCCGCAATTATCGCCCTGTGTCTCTGACTTGTGTTCTGTGTAAATTGCTGGAACATATAGTCTGCTCAAACATCATGGCCCACTTGGACGAACATAAACTTTTGTCAGACAGACAACATGCATTTAGGAAAAGGCACAGTTGTGAAACTCAGCTAAGCACAGTTATTAATGACTGGGCAAAAATCTTGGACAAAGGGGGACAGGTGGACACATTTATTCTGGACTTCGAGAAGGCTTTTGACACCCATCCTCATGAACTACTTAAATCTAAGTTATTTGGTTATGGAATTGGGGGAAAGACCCTAAAATGGATAGATTCCTTTCTTTGCTACAGAAAACAGCGGGTTGTTGTTAATGGTGAATCTTCGGAGTGGGCTCCAGTTTTGTCTGGAGTCCCGCAAGGGACCGTTCTTGGTCCACTTTTGTTCTCCCTGTACATCAATGATATTTCCACTGACATTGACTCAGAAATAAGACTGTTCGCAGATGACTGTGTTTGTTACCGGGAAATTAGAGATACAGATGACTCATTGAAACTTCAGGCTGACATAGATAGATTAGGATGTTGGGCACGTAAATGGGGCATGAGATTTCAGCCAGTTAAATGCAATATTATGCAGATAACTAGGAAGAGATCTAATAAAGTTAAGGCTTCTTACACCTTAGAGGGTACGGTCCTCGAGAATGTGGACTCGATTAAATACCTTGGAGTGACAATCTCACACAACTTGAGATGGAATACTCATATTAGCAACATGTGTACTAAGGCAAATAGAACGCTTGGTTTCCTGAGGCGAAATCTTCATCAGTGCCCTCAGGATGTAAAAGAGGCAGCATATAAAGGTCTTGTTCGCCCAATCTTGGAATATGGTAGTTGTATCTGGGACCCCAGTGGAGTGGTCCTTAACGATGAAATTGAGAAAGTTCAGAATAGAGCTGCTAGATTTGTAACAGGCAATTACTGCTTTGAAACTGGGAGCATGACTGGAATACTTGGAAAATTAAAATGGGAGTCTCTCAAGAAAAGGAGAAAAGACAGTAGGCTAATCCTTTTATACAAAGGTCTAAAGGGTGCTGCCAGCATTCCAACAGATGACCTTGTTCCCCCAGCTAGATACTGTAGAAATCACCATTCGTTGGCGTTTCAGACCCTTAGCGCAAGAACTGATATTTATAAAGAGTCGTTCTTCCCCAGAACCATTAGAGATTGGAATGCCCTTCCCGATTCGATAATTTCGACAGCTGAAGGTGCTGATGATTGTGTAGCTAAATTTACCTCTTTGGTTAGAGCTAGGGACTAACTTCCCACATCACAGGTCCTGGTGTATGAATGTCATTTGACGTGTCACCAGTAGCAATTCTGATTCTGATTCTGATACTAAGTTACGTCCCTTGAATACGTCCCAGGAATAATTAAGTTATTAAAAAAGAATCCATATCCACTTACCGTTACGGGTAGACAACCTTGTAAAACCCACTGCATCAGAATATCGACAACATAACAGTACTCCTCTGGTCATAACGGCTTATTTATCGTCAAATTTGCACGAACAAAAACAGACAACACCTCTCACGCCACGTGTAAACAGGTGAAGAGGCCAAAAGGTCATTGAAATAAACCGGTGTAAGGATAAATCTAGTGACTATCAAATCTGAATCTGAATAGCACATTCGAAGTCCCCACTCTACCTCAACCTCAAATACACAAGTACTATTTAAAATAATAGGTAGCTGATGGTTGGTCTCTCTCGTACTCAAATCTCTCTCTCTCTCTCTCTCTCTCTCTCTCTCTCTCTCTCTCTCTCTCTCTCTCTCTCTATTAATCTTGACTGACAGATGTTTTTAAGGTAACCGGGCGCCATGGGCACATAGGGGCTACCCCCAGTTCGCCATCTGGGATTAGTTGTAGGTACTGCTCTTTTCCCTAGGCTGCCAATATGCTGACTCCTGTCTGCTTGACAGTTATCAGCTAGCCGATTGGGAGTCGGGTGACTTCTTTCGCGGAGGATGTGAGAAGTAGGTCAATCCCACCTCCCACATCCCCCGCTCAAGATGTCATGTAGGCACAGAACGCACCCAATGTTAAGCGTTTGTCCTGTAAAATGGGCAGTCCTCTGGCGGGGTTCGAATTTTGAATGCAGATGCAGACCAATGGTCGGGCTCTAGAATGTGGTGACACGTTGCCAATTCCGGCTGCAAAATGTGTCAGTACACAGCCCTTGTCTGACCGAGGAAAAAAGCTTCTCATGCATTATCGGTTTTGGCTTCCATTAGACTCTACCCCCACCCCTGCCGTGGTAGAGAAAACGCCTTGGACACGGTGCTTGTTAAAGGGTGATAATGCATGTAATTTTGAATTTTGAACGGCGGCCAAAAGTGAGCCAGGAAGGGTTACTATTAGACCAGCCAATTTCGGCTATTGCAAAATGTCCTAGTACCCGTGCTCTACCACCTTGAGATCACGCCTATGCTGTGTCGCTACCCCCCAGGTCTCTACAAGGATAATCTTGGTAGTACCATTTACTACTGGCCCCTACTTTCGTCGCGTTGGGATGTCATATGTTGGTGTTTTGGTTGTTGCTTTTCTCTTAGTTTGTAGTTAATTCAGCCAATCGGTGTGCAGTTGTTGACTTCTATCGCGGAGGATGCGAAAGGAGGTCAATCCTATTTTGCTTCTTAGCTTGCCAGTTTCTGAAAAGGTGATGCTTTCATCGACGTAGGATGTCGAGTTCTTATAAATTCGTAAGTGGGTCAATTGGGACCGGACCGCCATATTTGCATATCATTATCTCATCCTCCGTGAAGGAGGATATCATATTGGGGATATATGGATTGTAATACATTATGGATCAGTACTGATTGTATGTGGTAGTGTTGTAACCCTCTTTTGTTCATGATCAGTTTGGTTAGAATTATAATGTTTACACATAGGCGTGTCTTTTAGTGGTGAAAAGTTATGTGGTTTGGCAAAGGCGAGTATGTGGCTAACCAGCCATTGTGCAATTTCGCTATTATTTCATTTTGAGCGGCCGGTCTAAAAGGCTTTTTTAAGGGTCTTCCTGTGTCCAAATCCCTATCAAATTTGGTCATTACCGTTGCCCCGCCTATTAAATTGTCCTGTATTTGACCTACTCCAGAAGTGTATGCTCCGTTCTGACAGCATGCTGTCTTCGCTTCGCACATTTCCGGGTTTCATCAGGAGGGTGTCCCCAAGGGGGCCTCTACGAGGCAGCCTTCTGGGCACCCAGCTGATGACTTCTCGGTAGCTGCCCTACACGAGGTATGGTGGGTTTCCCCGTCAAGGATCCCCATGTACCTGCAAGAGAAATTATTATCAGTGAGTATGGGAGTTAGGGTTAGGGTTAGGGCTAGGGTTAGGGTTAGGGTTAGGGTTACATAAGCCTAAGTTTAGACTTGTCTATCACCGATGTATTGCGTCGGCGGAGCACTCATAAGTGCAAAGCAAATGAGCCGCAACCACAGCGCCCCGCTTCGGCTCAACCGGCTCTAGCTCAAGTCATGTAGGGTAGGGTCTGTAAGAGGTAGAAGCAGTGCTCATGTAACCACTGTATGAGAATGTGTGGGTTTTGTGTTCCCCCCCGCACCCATGCAACCGGGGACCCAGGGCCACCGTCCCGGGAACGGCCAGTCCGCCCAAAGTGGGGGAATCATGCCCCCAGGGGCACCAGCCCGTGGCCCCCAGGTGCACGGAGAGGCAGAAATATGAGAATGGGGCCTATATCTATGGGTTGGGCAGCATAAGCAGCACTGTTAAATTCTTAATAAAAACTATTCACCTGTTCGCGACGGCGCAGGCCAGAAGCACAACATGGTCACGGTCTGATTGGGACAGTCCCTCACCTAGGTTGCAACCAGCCCATGCCCCAGCAAGCACGTGATCACGACCAGGCGCAATTTTTTGTTTAAATGATTTGTTTAGAGAGAAACTTATATGCTACTTCAGTTGATTCTCCCGACCCAGACACACAGATGAGACTGTCTGCCAAAATCGAGAGAACCAATGAATATGAGTCATTTTCCGGCACACACAGCCATAGCGACCAGTGCGCCTGAACAGGAATATATAGGTTCACAAATCCGCACACGCCAAACTACATACAAGCACTTTTGGCATATACGGATGTGCAAACCTAATGCATTCAGGATGTCCTGAACACAGTTCTGGGCATCTACATGTAATTAAAGACTGGTTATGGAACAAGGCACAGGGAACCAGATTGCCTCCCGCAGTCAGTAACCTAACGTTAGCAGCATTGGTTGGCTCTCTGATCGAAACCTAGAAACCTTAGTCCCACGCCCAGCATAATTAGATTGAGAGATTCATATTGCTTTATGATCTAATCTCCCCTCGAGTCCCTGGGGGCAAGGATATATGGTGTTATTGGTTTGGGGCCAGGTGGTTATTGGAGGCTGTGTCTGTAATAGAAAGAAACATGCAGTATTAATGATCGCTGCATGAAAGGATTCCAGCGCTGGAAGAGAAATAAACTTGGATTAGTATTACATGGTTACTCTTTTATACTGCAGCTGTCTATATTTTATCGAATAACTCGGTGTCTTTCAAAAATGTAATGATTGCCTCGACTATCTGAGGCATAATGTTGCGTGGGGGGTTAAGTAGATCTTGTTCATCAAAAGTGTTGTATCCCAATATAAACAGTGCAGCTTTTAATTCCTGTCTGGGTTCTATATTTCCTTCACAGTGAAAAAGGATATGTTTAATGTTATTTTGTTCATCTTTATCACATCTATTACATTTGATGTGGTTTTGGTTAAATACACAGTGGGTACCCAGCCCACTGTGGTTCAGTCGTAAACGCGTGTAAACCGCGTCATGCCTACGTCTACCGCTGTAATGGGTAGAAGTATTTTTAACCTTAGGTTCTAGTCTATGATAGAAGCGACCTTTACTTTGTGGGTTGTCCCATAATTTTTGCCATTTTGTCATAATGGCCTGGTTGATTGCCGGGTATATTTCTGTTTTGGTCGGTAAGGTCTGATCGTTTTTACCGTTTGTCATTGCTGATTTGGCATTTGAGTCTGCCATTTCATTACCTGGGATATTTACATGGGAAGGAATCCATTCCAGGTAGATATTGTTGCCTTTGTCTTTGGCTGAGTCTAAGAGTAGTAGTATTTTGTTTATTTTATCTGGTCTTGTTTTTGATTGGCCAGATTGTAGGGCTTGTATTGAGCTGAGGGAGTCTGTAAGTATGACTGCCTCCGGGATGTTTTTATCGATGATCCATTTAATGGCATGTTCTATTGCTATCAGTTCAATAGTAAATATAGACAGGCTCGGATTGGTTTTGAGTTCGATATTCACGTTTTCATCAGGGACCGAAACTGCTGCTCCTGCTGTGTGTTTTTCAATATCTTTGCTGCCATCAGTATATATCTGTAATCTACCCCTATGTTCCCTTTCTATATAGTTTATACTAGTTTGTTTCATAAGTGTTATGTCATTTTCCCCTTTTTTCCCAATGATGTCCTTGATTGCACAGGAGGGGGGGGGGGTTGTGCTTTAAGTCACACTTGTTTCTATAATGGGGTGGTTCGATATCCTTAGGTATGTTCAGCTCAGCTATGAGCTTCTGAACTGTAACGGAATATGGTCGGTATTTGTGTGCCTTTTTAGTAGTTTGGCACCCATGTTCCCCAATGAGGTCATTTACAGGCAGATTTTTACCCAAAGGCGAGGAACGTGCCCAATATTTTAGGATTAGTTCCTCTCTTCTTAAATGGAGTGGTTTTATGCCACATTCTACTTCGAGTGCATTAATCGGGGTGGATATAAATGCCCTTGTTGCAATGCGAAGGGCTTGGTTTTGTATTGACACAACAAATCTTGTTTTGTTGGCTTCCGAGCCATATTGGCATTGTCGGCAATGAATATGCTGACAAGAAAGCAAAGGAATCGCTCAATCTTGATCCATCTGCTTTTAAAATTCCTTTTAACAATTTTAAACCATTTATCAACAGATACATCTTGTCGGAATGGCAAGGCGAATGGGACCGTGCAATAAATAACAAACTCCATGCCATAAAACCTGTCGTTAGTACAAAATGCTCTCCTCCACAGTTTTCCAGAAAAGAGGACGTAGTATTAACACGACTGCGCATCAGCCATACTAGAGTTACTCATTCTTATATTTTTAATGGTGATGATCAGCCTTCTTGTGTAGGTTGTGATCAGCCATTCACTGTGAAACATATCTTAATTGACTGTGTTGACTTTTCACCCTCACGTATTTTATATTTCAAAGCTGACACTTTGCAACAACTGTTTCGAGATGTACCTGTTGATAATATTATTTTATTCTTAAAAGAAATTGGACTTTTTCATAAGATTTAACTGTTTCAGATTTTTATACATTATCATTCTGACTTTTTACTTTTAATATCATCATAATTATTCATGCCGTTTAACCATCAACCGTTTGACGCTTATGACCCACAAAGAGGGTTGACGCGTCGTTAAACACGAAATCATCATCATCATCTTGGTTTTGTATTGTGTCGAGCTTTTTAAGTTGGGCTTGTGAGGCAGAGTTATAGGCTTGTGCGCCATAATCTAGTTTACTTAGGATGAGGGCTTTGTACAGGTTGATAAGGGTATTTTTATCGGCACCAAAAGTTGTGCCCGTGACCAAACGAAGAATGTTCAGGTCCTTCTTACATTTCTGGATGAGCTGTTTTATGTGCTCATCCCATCTAAGTGCTTTATCAAGGATCATCCCTAGAAAGTTTACATTGTCCACAAATTCAAGTTTTTTGCCAAAAAGTTTGAGATCGAATTTGGAGGTGTCGATGTTTTTCTTACGTCTAAAAAGTATGGCTTTAGTTTTAGTGTTGGAAACCTTAAACCCCCACGCCTCAGCCCAAAATTCGATCTTTTTGAGTGCTTTTTGAAGGGCATCTACGGCGCAACTGGGTGAATAATGTTTTCTCCATATTGCGCTATCGTCTGCAAATTGCGACAGCTGCAGTCTTTCTTCAGGGTCGAGATTCTCTTTTAATGAAACCATGATTATATTGAAGAGGATGGGACTAATAACACTGCCCTGGGGACAGCCATTTTCTAAATTGTGCTGATTTGATGTTTCTTGTCCCACCCTTACTTGAATTTTTCGATTGTGGAGGAAATTGTGTATCCATTTGAGCATGTTTCCGTTTATGCCAAATTGTTTCAGTTTACAGATGGTTCCTGTTGACCACATGAGGTCAAAGGCTTTTTCCAGGTCTAGAAAGACGGCAGCTACTATCTTATTTTCCATAAAGGCCATATTTATCTCAGAGTCTAATCTGGTTAGTTGATCAGTGGTAGATCTGTTGGGTCTAAAACCGGATTGAGTGTCAGCCAGGTGCCCTTTGTTTTCCAAATGGGCCGTCAATCGTTTAGCAATCATGGTTTCCATTGTTTTACATATACACGATGTAAGTGATATAGGTCTGTATGACCCTGGTTCCAGTTTATTTTTGTTTGGTTTCATAATAGGTATGATGGTGGCAAGTTTCCATTCAGGTGGGAGTTCTCCTCTTTGATAGGAGATATTCATAAGTTTTAATAGTTCCATTTTGGAGTTATCGGGTAGTTGTTTGAGCATTTCATAATGGATTGTGTCCGCTCCTGGTGTTGATTCCTTTTTGGATGATAGTGCAGTTCCCAGTTCAAAAAATGTGAAGGGTCGGTTTAAGTCCGAGTTATTTTCTGTTGCCTGAGGTTCCGGGATGTGACCAAGTCCCCTATCTTCCATAATTATTTTAATAGCTTGAAATTTAGGCATATGATTTGACGATTTCGACATATTGTCATAATGTTGTGCTAGAGCATTAGCTTTTTCTTTTTCATCGGTAATGATTGTTTTGTTTACCTCTAGACAGGTAATATGGTCTGTAGGTTTACCCCGGAAGCGGTTAATCATATTCCATACTGTTTTGGAGTTTGCCTTATGGTCTAGTTTAGATACAAAATCACGCCATGAATTGATCTGTTTGTCCCTTTTAATGTCTCTTGCTTCATTTTTTAACCTGTTATAGTTTCGTTTTTGTTCTGGATTTTTATTTTTAAGGTATTTCTTTCTAGCTTGTTCACGTTTTTTGATAGCTATAGTAATTTCCTGATCCCACCAGGGCGGTCGGAGTGATTTTACTTTTGGTTTTGTTTTAGGAATAGTTTTTTGACAGATTTGTTGGAGGGATTCTACAAAGTCTGTTGCTATTTCCTGTGTTGGATTGTTTTCGTTTATTTTTAATGTTTCTGCGCACAGAATTTTGAACTTTTCCCAATCAGCTCTTTGTAAGTTCCATTTTGGATTGTGGGCCGTCCCCAGTGCATTGAATTTTGAAAGAAATCGGAGGTAGATGGGGAGGTGATCGCTTCCACAAGTGTTGCCCAGGGTTTCCCAGATTGTACCTATGCTCAGGGCTGGAGTGGCTATTGACAGGTCAGGCGATGTAGTATATTCGGCCATCGTGGCTTCATCATTCTCATTGAGTATAATAAGGCAGTTATTTATGACGAGGTCAAGTAAAGTTTTTCCCCTTGTGTTTGATTTGGAGCTCCATAAGGAGTCATGGGCATTAAGGTCGCCTACAAGGATGAAATTTTTGGTAGGGATAAGGTCAAGGACCTTTTGATATTCATCAGCTGTGGACCCGCTTTCAGGAGGGTCATAGCAATTAAGAATGGTTATTTTGTCTTTTTCTAAATATATGGTGGTGGCACAGTATTCAAGGTTGGGTTGCTCAATTTTAAGGTCTAAGTTTGTGAAGGGTAAATCGTTTCTAATATATGTTAGGACTCCGCCTCCTCTGTCTATTCTATGTTTGAAGGAGGCGACTTTGTAATTGGGTATGTGGGGTATTTTATTTTTCAACCACGTTTCTTGTAGGCAAAGTAGATGGGGCTTAAGTTTTTTATCTTCCAGTTGTGACCTCAGTTCGGAGATATTGCCCATGCTACGGATGTTCCATTGAACCAATTCAAGGTCAGAAGCTGTTGTTACAGCCGCGTGTGTGAAGCCGTTGCTGTAGTCGTGGGGCAATGGCGGGGGTATTAGTGTCTACCGGAGGTCTCTTGTGATAGTAACGTATAAATGTTGTTACTATGGTACGTTGTCTTAGGGATGGAGTTATTTGGTCGTCTGGTTTTTTGCTGGGCAACCATTGTGTTGGCATTTGTATTTATAGGATCGGGCCTAACTTGGTTGGATGAGGCAGTTCCTGTATTTTGAGGAGCATACCTCGGCACATTTGGTTTAAAGGGAACTGGGGGCAGGTTATGGGTCTGTATGAGGGGGGGGGGGGAGTGTTGTCCCTTTCATCCACATGCTTCTCTATGATGTTTGATACTACCCTTTCTTTCTGCTTTTTATTCATATTGGATGTGTTTGTGTGTAAGATGTCTGTTAATATGTGCTTTAATTGTAGTAGTGTAATGGTTTTCGTCATGTCAGGTCCGGTTGCTGGTTGTTCGGCATTTTTAGTTTTATTTATTTTCGGAAAGTCCGTTTCTAAATTAAAAAGGGAGGGGGGTTTAATCATCATGAGGGGGGCTAGTTTTTTATCGGTCCTATGTGTTGTTGGATCTTTCCTTCTTTTTGACCATTCTATGTAGGTTATATTATTTTTCCTATCAATGGCATATTTCTGTTCCAGGAAGAAGGGGCAAGATTTGGATGCCGCTCCATGTTGACCGTAGCAATTGCTACATTTCCTTAATCGCGATTCAGTTTTGTGCGTGCACTGGCTGTAATTATGATTTCCAGCGCACAAAGGACACTTAACGGGGTTACCAGGACAGTTGTTTATACTATGCCCATGTTCCTGGCAATTATTGCATCTTAGATATGGTATTTCGCAGGGGTGAACTGGATAAGATTCTGTCCTAGTTAGAAGTAGTGTGGGGGCTTCCTGAACATTGAAGGTAATTTTGACCATGTCTGTTGGTTGTTTAAGTTTGTTTGAAATTCTGTAAAGGTCCTTTATGAGTTGGCCATTTTGGTTGAATGACCGCTGAAATTGGGCCAGGTTAGTGTTGAAGGGGATGTTTTTAATTATCCCCGTACTGGTAGGATTGTTCTTGTTGACGGGGGCTGATTGCTGGGTAGGGGTCTTTGTAAACTTGGGATGGTGACCATGACCCGCTATTGGTTGCATGGCTGACTCCATGCCAATAATATGGAGGTTGGGATTATTGGGTACATGGTTAAAGTTTCTTGCTTTTGGTAAGCTATGTTTCGAGATAGCAAAAGTGGGACCTAATAGTCCCACTTTAGGATAGGTAGTTTTAATGTCTGACCCCATGTGTTTTTGGAATGCCTTTGTTATGGTCTCGGCCTCTTTTGATGACAGTGGTCTTTTTTCCTCTAATGATATTGTGAAATAATATTGATCCTGGTTCTGAGTGGGGTTGGCGGTGGGTTTGGCGGTGGGTTTGGTATTTTGAGTTCTAGAATAATTTTTAGTATTTTTAGTTCTAGAATTGAGGTCCTCTATGCAGGTCTGAATGAGCTCTACAAATGATCTTTCATTTTCGTTTGACACTTCGTTTACTTCTTTTTCAAGTGGGGATATTGGGCTTGATGGCTTGTTGTTGACCCTTTTAGCAGGGGTCGACGCTTTGGGGGAGTTGGAGTCATTGAGGTTTCTTTTTCTCTTGGGTACAGCTACGTTGTCCCAGTCCATGTCCGTGTCTTCATTAGCATGGTCTTTGTTGTTTGCTAAAGTGATGAAGAGTTCAGATCGGTTTACTATTTTTGCCTTGGGTCTTTTGGGGGTGGCTTGATAGCGCTGGGATGAGTCCTGTTTCAACGGGGTACCTTGCTGAACTTGAAGCCGAGCTGGCGTTAGGATGGCTCTCTTAGGGGCTGGTGTGGTATCAACGGGTGTGGGGACGGGCTTGATGGGTGTACCGGCAATTTTTGATAAGTCCGGTTCTGTCCCGGGTTTTATCAAGTTTGGGTTCTCCGGGCTCTCCGGGCTCTCCGATGTCAGGTCGACCACTGATGGGGCCGGTGAGGGCTCGACGATTGCAGACACCGCTGTTGTTGGAGCACCGGCGGTACTTGAAGGGTTCGGTACAGTCCCGGGATTTGTTAAGGTTGGGCTCATTGGGCTTACCGGGCTCTCGGGTTTGGGGGGCCATGTGTCCACTTCTAAGTTAGGGTACATTATTTCTGCAGGTTCCTTTCCCGGGGAGCTTAGGATGCAAAAAAATGTCAGATCCAAATCCTTAGTTGGGCTGGTGTCGTTGGTGTGGTCACTGATCAGACCCTCATGTCCTTGCCCAGGGATGGGATAGGAATCGGAGATGATTTTCTCCGAAGGCTGGTAGTTATCCTGAAGACTCCCAGACGTGTTGATGGGGCTGTTGTCTTGCCCAGGTGTGGGATAAGTGTCTGGGGATGAGTCCTCCTTAGCGGGGGGATCCGGCGTGGTTTGACTCCCAGTTGAAGTGGTGCTGGATCTGGTGCTGGATAAATCACTTGTATCAGAGGTGGGGGTTGTATCCAGCACATCATATTGTGTAGCGCAAGACACTTTAGTTGCCATTGTACTAGTGAGTTGAGTTGTGAATATGGTTAGACAAAGAGACAAAAGGACAAAGGAAAGTATTGGAAAAACACAAGATTAACAATAAGGCAGGAAAATAACAGTAGTTTCTTACTTTTATATCTTGTGTAGTTAGTTTAAACTTGTTGTGGGTGTCTGTTGTCTTTCTCCGTGAGTCTGATGACCTAAAGAGAATAAATACGTACAAGGTTAATCGCAGCGATCTTTCACCAATGGCGTCTAGAGCTGGCCTATTAATCTTATAGATCTACATTATTCTTATACCTTACCTGCTAATAAATAAATAATCTAGTAGAAGTAACAACCCAGCAGGCACTCAACGTTGAATCAACGTTGAGTTTGTGTTGAAATTAGGTTGATTGGTTGATCAACCTTATATCAACCTCTGTTCAACGGTGATTTATCAACACTGATTAAACGTTGGCAGTATAACGTTGAATCAAAGTTGATATGTTGTTGTATATAAACAACTGATTCTGCAAAGTTGAACTTAAAGACACATTTTTTTCCTTATATAAAAGGGGTGGCCTGTCTAATGATCTCCAATAAACGTTTCCTTCGGACCATAGTGCACATCAAAGGCTTATCTTATCTAAGTGATTATGAGGTGATTATGAGCAGATTTCTTGTTTAATAGGGGGCTCAATAAGGGTACTTGAGTGATAGTATGATTTACTGAGATTGTTTCCAACAACATATTGTTTAAATAACTTCTTTTTTATTTTAAAATAAAGTAAAGAAAAACACTGATATCCATTGTTTCCTTTACTCAAAAGTGCAAAGAAGTAAACAAACAAGGTGAATAAATTGATTAACCGCTCAAAATTTAATCAATCAATTTACCTTTATTTATTTATATTTATTTATTTATTTATTTTATTTTGGTTGAAAGTATGTGATACGCAAATCAGATAATGTCTAAAACATTAGGATTTTATAGTTTCATTCAAGATGGAACTATAAAATGTTCTTTGTTTTAGACACAATCATATCAGATAAGAGAAAAAAAAATGTTTAAGATTTTATTTTTCACCTTTTCAAGTTTAAAACTAAAACAACAAACACAATTGAATTTATTTTTCTTATTTATATTGCAAACATAGGTTGTGGGTGCTCATTAGAGCCGCCTCATTGAGGCAGTTCATATGAGTACCCACAACCTATGACTCAATGAGACGATTATAACAAGCACCCGCAACCTATGACTTTGAGCAGAAATAAGGAAAATAATGTATACCCCCTTAAACCTCCAGTTTCTCTAAAGAAAGTGGGGTTTAGGGATTGTTCCTTTTTCCTAAAAAACATATATTGTATGTCCTCGTTAGAACCGCCTCATGGAAGCATTTCTAACGAGCAGTCACACTGTAAAAACAAATTGTGGGTACTCGTCTGAACCGCTTCGCCGAGGTGGTTCTAATGAGTACCCACAATATATGTTTAGAGCAGAAATAATAAAATTATCAGGATTTTATCTGAAAATTAAATCATTTTTGGTGTTAAAAATTTACCAATATATTTGAATTGGCATTTTCTGTAATGATTATAAATAATGGCTACTAAATATAAAATCGGAATAAAAGTGCTGTTGTTTCTTTCATGCAAATCAAAATAAGGACTTAGGTGTAAATGAATAGATGTCATTTGTCAGTCATATCCCCGGGTAATTTATTACCCTCTCTTGGTCCCCTACCTGTATGACAGCCTGAATACCCCACGTGTATTTTATCTAAATGTTGGATTCTTTAATAAACGGTCATTAGGATATTATGTAATCGAAAAATGTGTCTTTAAGTTGGTAAAACTCTGCTGATTAAACGTTGATGTCCTTATTATTTAATCAACGTTGAAATTTGGCTGACAACCAACATTTGGTTATTACGACATAATAAACAACAACAACAGCAACGATATTATTATTATTATTGTTGTTGCTGCTGCTGCTGCTTTAAAACAGCACTCGCAAATATGAAAGAGCACATCACGTCGGGTCAACGTCGTATCAACGTCGTCGCATCGACGTTGATGCGACGTTACCTAAACGTAATGTGCCCACTGGGATAAAAATCCAGAAGGCGCGCAGGTGCAGCAAACGATCAGGGTCTACGCTGTTTGCTTGTCAAATACCAATTATATATGGATCTGATCAGTTTGTAAGTTTTGAATGGACTTTCCCACGAAGCTCACAGAAACAAAAAATGGCGGCGCCGAACAGAAAAAGGTATTTAGAGTTTTATCCTAACGTACGTCGCAGGCATAGCCAGTGTTTGGCTTATCCTGCGTCTAAACGAATACTAGTTGATGAGATGGTTCTTATAAAAAATGCAGGCTTTGTTAGATCTTATTTTCATATCTTTTGAGCCTTTGGTCGTGACGTGACGCGCCGGGAAAATCATATGCCCACAGAGCGTGTAAGTTTTTTCGTGAACTTGAGACAGAGAGGGGAAAAAACAACAGAAAAAAAGTATTCATTGTGCGAGGTAAGATTTATTATTATCATTATTACTGCATACATTTTCATAATAGCATGTGTTATTACACACAATACAATGGAAACGAAGAAACTTTTGATTCATAAATTTTGTACTCTTTCAAGTGCGCATTACAAGCGCATGCACGCAGACGCGCAGTTATGAAAATACACCGCCAGAAACTGAAACGGGCTTCTCAACTTGCAGTTAATACAAAATATCATTTAAAAGTGATGTTGTAATAGCTTTGTTCTTTATAAATTTTAAAATTAACTTTTAAATGAAGAGAAACTTTTCATTTTTCCAGTTAACTTTTAAATCGAACGAAACGAAGTGCAATGAGGAATATATAATTGGCCAGTCAAAGGAAAAATATATAAATTAAAATGCCCGGTAAAATGCACGATTCTATTTCTATTACTTAACAGTAAAATCAAGCTTCTGGGCCATGTAATGCTTATTTTAAGTCACTGGGAACCTTTTAAGAAAATATATGATTTTCAGCCAACTACTTAAAATTTTGTTATGCTCTGGCTTTACTCCTTTGTGTATATGTTCAGCGCAAAGTAAGAATCGGTGCAATTCTAGAATTGTCTTGCGCAAAGTAGGAATTCCTACTTTGTTGCGCAATTCTAGAATTGTACCGGTACAATTCTAGAATTGCGCAAGGGATTCGAATGTTATATGAAACAGGTTAATGTTTTTGCGCAAAGTGGGAATCTTTTGGACAAAGTGAGAATCAATGTTTCATCCGTATGGACATAGAGGGAATATTTGGGACAAAGTGAGAATCGAATTTTCATCTGTGGGAATAGCATTTATCAGCTGTATAGTCTGCGTAACATTACTTTGATGGTTTTGTGAGTAGAAAATTGTTTGCGATTGTAGGAGCTGAATGTTTTGTATGTGTTATGATTTGGTTGGTTGGATTGGGTTTTATTAATCGTGCTATATTTATTTGAAACAAAAAATGAAGCTATATGGAATCCTAGTAGAGCTTGAATTTTATCTACCCATGAATAGCTTTGAAACAATATCAGTTCAGTGCACTTCCTTCACACACAATAATCTCTTCTGAAGTTTTCTTATTTTATGTTTTAGCAATATTTTAGGTATACACTGAATAAAATATGAAGTACGAAATGAAATCTCTGATCTTCAAGGTATGTCTTGTAATTTAAAAAAAACATTAAAACAATCTCGGGGTACTTATCATTTTTACACAGTGTACAGTAATGTGCCTAAAATGTGGGAAACCTTGATCTTTTCCTTTCCTTTTCTAGTCATTGATGTTTCGGCTGTATGGTAAACACTGTACACCCTGATCAGAATGCATGCTCATCTGAGTGTACACTGTTTGCTCACGTACTTGGTTGTCCCAGTTTTTAGAATCATTACGATTTATAAGATGTATTTTGTGGTTCATTTCTGAGTCTGAGGTCATCCACAAGAACAGCAGAGACTCGCTAATATAATGTACATTTTAATTTCATATGTGCTTTCATATGTTCGTTCATCATGTGCTCACAATTCTGTTTTATCACCATAATAAAAGTAAATTGAGCATATCTGTTTTTTATACAACCCATCGCCGCAACAACTACTTTCAACTTGACTGAAATGTGTATGTTTTACCGATATCTTGCTGTCGTAAGTAAAAAAAAACTGATGTTACTGATGAAGTTGGAAAATTTCATAAGCAACAGCAGTAAAAATAAAAAAAAAATAATAATGATCTCGGCAAAAAATGAAATGCATTTCAAAACGAATTCAAGTGTACCTAGCCATCAAGAAATCATTACCAACACTGGACTAATGAGCATCTGCCTATGATATCAGCGGCGTCACGCATAAAAGGTACTTAGCGTATATCCGTAAATTGATCACAAAAATACACATGCGCAAAGTCTCACTGAGGCAAGATATTTGATTCTTTGTCTGAACCTTCCTCTAGTCCCATATATTCTTCATGCGTACAGCGAAGGCTCTAAGGACCTTTTATGCGTGATGCCGCTCATATTCTTTTAAGAAAATTAAAATGTAATGTCCATGAGATAGAAGCGAAGTTTGGACTACATTTTATAGAGTGATTTTTACCACCAGGGATCAGTTTCCATATGAATGTGATAACATCCCGTAATAATATTTTACTATTCTCACTTTGTCCCGATATCCACTTTGCGCAGAGGCAATTCAGATACTGTAATTGCGCAAGGTAAGAATTCTCACATTGTCCCGATTCCCACTTTGCGCAGAGACAATTCCGGAATTGTATTGCGCAAGGTAGGAATTCTCACTTTGCGCAACAAAGTGAGAATTCTTACTTTGCGCAGGACAATTCTAGAATTGTACCGATTCTTACTTTGCGCAGAACATATACATAACTGTGCTTATCAGTTTTTCCACATTATAGGCGTGTAATATTAGAGCGTCTGGTGTTTATGATTCCCAGCTTATGCCACAAGTTTTATGCTTTTTTTATACGATAACACGCCCGTGCGACATAGTACATTTTTTCACATCTCAAAAATGGCTTCTTTTCTGATGAAAATTTGTGATATTTTTGTTACTCTTACTTCAAATATATGTTGTGGGTGCCCGTTAGAACTGCCTCATTGAGGCGGTTCTAACAAGTACCCATAACCTATGTTTTGAAGCAGAACTTAAGAAATAAGAAAAATGATATATACCCCCGTAAACCCCAGTTTTCTCTGTATGAAGTGGGGTTTAGGAGGTGTTAATTTCACGGACGAGTTCACGTGATGGATTATACGGCCCTTTCAAGATTATTTCACTGATATCGAGCCGATCGTTAATCAGAGGTGGGCGAAAACCGGAGTAACCGGAGAAAAAAATACCTAACCTTCCCTTGCAGAACTTGGCGTCTCACGTGTGACCCGAGCCAGGCTCGAACAACAGCGGTGAGGGATCTAATGATTAAGAGTCAGCGCTCTTATCCACTAGGCCAAGGAGGCCCATATGTTTTATGCCTGTACATGGTTTGTTTGGACGATTCCGTTCCCTATTATATGTTACTGTTATTATACATTTATTTTTATGCAAATAGTGTAAGATGCCCTGGGTGTACGTAGTACGTGGGTCTACACTATTTACCCAAATCTCATCCATTGTACCCTATATAGGCATTATAATTAGCAAATGTAATCCAACAGGGTTTAGAATAAAAATGCATATTTAAACGTTTGTTACAAGACATGTGCGGCCCCCGCCCATTGGGACTGACAGAAATAAATGGGCTGCATGATGCTTCAACGCAGAGCTGAAACCGACCGCACATGAGTACTGGTAAACCGCTCAGAGAATCTAAGCCTGCCCAGGTAAAGCGGTGCAAGTTGGACTGTCCGTGCTTATAAACCCTATTGGTTTCATTGGGCGACAGGGCTTGAGATGTCATTTCATCTCCATGTCGGGAAAAAGTCCCACAAAATTGGAAGCAACGACTCCAAAATGACCTATACAGTGTTGACGGGGACGTTAAACCTCAAATAAAACAAAACTAAAATCATGACACTATATCTAGAAAAAAAAATTAATTCAGAAATAAACAGAAGCATAGGCCCACCCCTGCATTATTATTATTATTATTATTATTATTATTATTTTACTTTTCTTATTTCTTCTCAAAACATAGGTCGTGGGTACCCGTTAGAAGGCGGTTCCAACAAGCAACAACAAGCTACGGGTACGTATGCATGGAACATGATAGACGTTAATTTTATTTAGTAAGAAAAGGTTACTCAGGAAAAGCCACAATCAAAGACCACAGCCACCACAAGCCACCAAAATAACAGTTAGAAATGATGAGACGACACGTCACATACACAATCGAAATGTGCGTGCACCAACAGTACAAAACCAGAAACTGCAACGGAATCATTACGACAACATGCCTATGTAATGCAGGACAATATTTTATGTACCCAGAGATGATAATTGGTGATTTGTTCTTACTTCTGCTCCAAACATAGATTGTAGATGCTCGTTAGAGCAGGTTCTAACGCGTATCCACAATTAATAATAATAATAATAATCGACCTCTCGATCTAAAACCCGATGCTTTACCACTGCACCCCAGCGCATTTATGTTTTGGAGCAGAAATAAGTAAAATAATGTAAACCCCACCTTTCTCTATATAAAGTAGTGTTTAAAAGGGTAATCATTGCATGGACTTGTTAACATGAAGTGACCGCCAGTAGTTAAACTACTGATTGGGTTTCAAATCCGGAGTTTACGAAATTGTCACCATCGCCCCCAATTCCGGTGCAGTGTCATACATAATGGCAATAACAGTATATTCAGCATTCATGGTCAGGTGGTACAGACGCAGTAAAGTGTATGGCATTAACAAACACTACCTGCATGCAGCAACATTTATTTACCTAGTTTGTTCATAAGCATATTTATCTTTCTCTCCTCTAATAAATAATGACTTCTTTAATGAATGAAATTTTGAAGATGAAGGAACAGGTTTTAGAGAGGGATATGGTAGGTAATCAGAGAGACATTTATAGGTCTAGAGTGAATTAGAGTGAACATTTGGACTGATTCCAGTCTACCACGATAAGTAAAACCGAAAAAAAATGTTTGGTCATTGTGAGGTTAATTAACTCAGATTTTTAGTTCAGTACTATTTTTGGTTATGGCATTTTCAAGATAAAACGTTATTTTCCGCATGTTTTCGTGTAAAATAGAGGATCCAGTGTAAATTGTTCATAAATAAGAACTTATCATGATGTGCGTTTTAAATTACTAATTCATAATTAAAACTCTTGCTGCATATATATTTATATTATCGGTCGATCCTCAAACCAGTCTGTTGTGGAGAGGTGGCTTACAACGTAGAAAACGATCCTCATACCTAGCAGTTATGGTGAGGTGGTATCGATACTGCAAAGCATACACCACTCATGATTTCACTATTTAAGTAGCACATAAAGTAAGGAATTAAACACAATAAATATCTAATTCAGAATTTAAACTTCTCGATGCTCATGAGTTTTTTTTTTTCAATCTTCGATCGATCCTCATACCGGTCTGTTGAGGAGAGGTGGCTTTTTTAGAAAACGATCCTCATGCCTTGCATTCATGGTGAGGTGGTATCGATACTTCAAAGAATACAACACTTACACATACATACCATCGGTTTACAAGCATGATTTCATTATTTACGTAATTAGCACATGAGGTAAGGCAATGCTAATTCAGAATTTAAACTACTCTATGCGCATGTTTTTTTTTTTCAATTTTCGATCGATCCTCATACCAGTCTGTTGAGGAGAGGTGGCTTTTTAGAAAACGATCCTCATGCCTTGCATTCATGGTGAGGTGGTATCGATATTTCAAAGCATACAGCACTTACACATACATATTTTCGGTTCACAAGCATGATTTCATTATTTACGTAATTAGCACATGAAGTAAGGAAACCCTAATTCAGAATGTAAACTTCTCTATGGTCATGTTTTTCAATTATCGATCGATCCTCGTACCAGTCTGTTGAGGAGAGGTGGCTTTTTAGAAAACGATCCTCATGCCCTGCATTCACGGTGAGGTGGTATCGATACTTCAAAGCATAAAGCACTTACACATACATACTTTCGGTTTACAAGCATGGTTTCATTATTTACGTAATTAGCACATGAAGTAAGGAAATACTTAGAATTTAAACTTCTCTATGCTCATGCTTTTTCAATTTTCGATCGATCCTCACACCAGTCTGTCGAGGAGAGGTGGCTTTTTAGAAGATGATCCTAATGCGAGGTGGTATTGATACTTCAGAGCATACAGCACTTACACAAACATACTTTTCCAGAAAACTTGAACGACAGCGGATCGCGGTTAAAGTTTACGCGAACCCCTTCGGTGTTCATTTAATTTGCATGCGACCCACTGAGTTCATATTTACATAAACAGCAGAAAGATAAAATGCATTTGAAGAATTGCCTTTCTTGTTTTTCAGATAGTGTTATGAATAGGACCACCCTTGACCCCGAGAGAATTAAAAAAGAAAAGAAAAGAAATTAGCGTCCGACTAAAATAGACAGCTTACAGAACAGGCGGTAGCTAATGTCGAACAAAAAAAAAACACACAGTGATCAGTTCTACAAACTTTAAGTACAACAGTGTTTGTGGCTCGTAATAGCTTAAAAGAAAATTTAAGTGAAAAAGAGGGCGACCTTGCATGCGTATGAAATATTTACAGTTTGCAAATTTATATGTTAGTTTCGTTTCTTTAATAAATCATTGTTTCTTAAACGCTGTTTCTGTAGTTATATCAGTTTGATTTAATGGTTGATATTTCAACGTTGATGCAAGGTTGAAAATTAAGCTATGGTTCAAAGATGACTGATCAACGTTGATTCAACTTTCATATTCAACCGAATATCAACGTTTATTCAACATTAATATCTTAACGTTGAATCAACACTGAAATATCAACGTTGATTCACTGTTGGATTGTCAACTTTGAGTCAACGTTGACTGTGCAACGTTGATTCAAATTTCATATTCAACCCAAAATCAACGTTTATTCAACGTTTGCCTTCAACGTTGACTCAACGTTGAATCAACCGATTATTGCCCGCTGGGAAATCTGTAATCCCACTCAGAACTTACGTTGACGTGACGTTGGTTAGACGTCTTATCAGAGGTACTTTGACTTTGTTGCAGCGTCACAACAACGTCGGTACAAAGTCACCCACAAACGAGACGCCGCATCTTCGTCGAAGCGACATCAACTCATGGTGTCGCATCGACGTTGAATCGACGTTTCAATGATGGCAACGTATGTATGTTGGGATAATGTTGTCAAATTGTATTTCTTAAGTGTTGTATCTCAAATACTGGATTCAACTATATCTATATATAAAACATGCTGTAAACAGTACCACTTGGAAAGGACCAAAATAGGCAACGCCTACGTCCAATCCAATGGTACATATATATACTCTTTTTGTGTGTGTGTATGTATGTTACCATGAAATTTCTAATAAATAAATAAAAAAAGATTTTTTTTTTTTTAATGTTGTAGTCTGCGATCCATTTCAACGTAAAGTTTCACATTCATCAGATGTAAAATGTGGGAGGCATCATCCGGAAACACAATATGTTTAGAAAATTATATGTAAGGGGAAAAACTCTGGCACTATTTGGCGGACTGTAACCTCAAAATAATATGCAATGTTCCACGTCGTGGTCTTACTATATGTAAAGTTTCAGCTTCATCAGATGTAAAATGTAAGAGGAGTTATCCGGAAATGGAATGTTTCGAAAAATCTGTGAAAGTGGTATAACTCTGGTAATATTTTGCAGACCGTAACCTCAAAATAATATGCACTGTTCCTTATCATGGTCTCACTGTATGTAAAGTTTCAACATCATCGGATCTAAAATGAAGGAAGGTGTTATCCGAAACAAATTGTTTTGTAGAATTTTTCAAAGGGGCATAACTCTATTATTATTTGGAGGACATTTACCTCGTAACAAAATGCGCTCTCCCACATCATGGTCTATCTATGTATGAATTTTCAGCTTGATCGGATGTAAACTGTAATAGGAGTTATCCGAAAACGCAGTTTCCCAAAAAAAAAAAAAATCAAAGGGGCATAACTCTATTAATATTTGGTGGACCATATCCGCGAAACAATATGCGCTGCCCCACATCATGGTCTAGTTATGTATGAAGTTTCAGCTTCATCGGATGTAACCTGTAGGAGGAGTTATCCTGAAAAGAAAAGTTAACAGACGGACGGACGGACGCCGTGGGGCATAACATAATACGACCCATTACGCAAAAACGCCTAAACAAATACATTGTTACCTTTATCGCCGAAAAAAGGAAAATTTTAAGATGAAACATTGTGATATTTTTCTTATTTCTGCTCAAAGTATAGATTGTGGGGCACTCGTTAGAACCGCCTCACCGAGCCGGATCTAACGAGTACCTACAATCTATATTTTAGAACAGAAATAAGAAAAATAGGGTATACCCCCGTAAACCCCAGTTTTACTATATAAAAGTGGGGTTCAATGGGGGTCAAATTTATATAGGTGTGTTTTCGTGATGGTTTATCAAACGGGCGTATAAAAAGTAAGTTTTAACCACCTGATGTTCCATTGCATATCATTGCGTCTCACAAGTGACCCGATCGTGGCTAAAACACTCACTGCGAGATCTCATATTTGAGAGACAGCGCTCGTACCCACCTTCTAGGCCAGGGGGCCCAAAAGATGTCATTGTTTATCCCTGACATCACTTTTTAAAAAAACTTGAAATGTGCTTGGTTCTGTCATTTTTGACAAAGTTTCCTCCAACATTTAATTTGCGTTAGTGACCTGCTCGTCACACTCAACCTCCGTTGTTTACAAAGGCCCATGTGAGTGGTAAGATATCCCTTCAAAACGCTAAGTATGTTCATTTTTAGAACCATTACCGTCAGATGAGCACTTAGGATTCGCGCCATTGTCTGCGTATGTCACGCTATCTGATGACGACATCGTTATTCGCGCAATTTGTCCATGAATATAACCCATGTCGAACTTTAACGGACATCCAGGTAACTGATGTCGGTTAAAGTTAATGCATAGATTTATATAGGAACTTCATAATTATTTCCGCATAAAATAAAAACTTATAAGAATAACTTTTCTGTGCAAGCGGCTCATGATTTTACATTCTTTTTCTATTATCCACATGTATTTTTAATGAAATTTTATGAACAACTTTTTAGTCCTTTTTACATATATTTGGAAGCACCCACTAAATGTATAGAATATATAGTAAAACTATTGATTACAGCGACAAAAACTGATGAATTTCTTTTCATAACTTTTTTGTAAATTGTTATTTCGTTTCTGTGCCAGCGGAAGTAAAATTGCAAATTTATTGTGAACACGCCCATATACATTTTATAAAATAAAAATGAAAATAATTTGGTCCTTTTTGAAAATGAAATACACTGCCCCCTTTTTCTATTTACAGTTTACCTTGGTCACCTAGGTAACCATGGCTAGGAGCTGTGGGAGATAACCATTTATTTTCTGTGTTGTACGCGTTAATTCCCTTCATTATCAGCATAGCTGAGAAAGGTCGTGTCCGTATAAGTCCGGTATGGTACCATCAATATAAGGTTTGGAAAGTCCGGTATGCAAATCGAAACAGAAGATGATGATGATGATGATGATGATGATGATGATGATGAAAATAATGATAATAATGATAACAATGTTGATGGATAAAAAGATTTTCCGGTCACCCATCCAGGTACTAACCACAATATGTGTTGCTTAACTTCTATAATAGATCAAAGCACTGAGAGTGCTGATGGAGCGTAGCTTTGATAATCTGATTTAGCGTCTGATTGGTATTTTAATTCAGGCTCATATTGATCCAATGAACATAGCTGTTTGAAGCTATTCTGGGCCAGAAGTCGTGTTAAAGCAGCAAGACCAATATTGAAATTAACTCACGCAAAGGTGTAGACCCCGCAACAACCATCACGAAAACACAAATACATTGTCATTTTTTTTTTGGCAAAAAAAAAAAAAAAAAAAAAAAAGAAAATGGAAATTTTAAGATACAAAATTGTGATATTTTCTTATCTCTGCTCAAAACATTGATTGCGGGGGCTTGATTGAACCGCCTTGGCGAGGCAGTTTTATCAAGAACCCACAATCAATGTTTTTGAGCAATACAGCAACCACGCAGTTCAACAGTTTACTTGAAGATTTCTGCTGAGCTATAGTTCGTGCAATAACTGCGGCTTGCGCAATTGTTTGGCGGCTTTAAAGTTATTTTATGGAATCAGTTTTTGAAAAATTACCTTTGGGAGGTTATTTATCTTGCATTAGACATTCTTCTTGGTTACGACTTGATTGTGAAAAATTATCATACTTTTCCCAGCAGTTTATAAGTTATACATCCGCAATCAGTCTTTAAAAATTGCTTCGGTTAGGCTGTTTATAAAGCTATCTGGCATTAGACAATACCGTTAGCTTGATCTTGTCAATTTACATCTGCATGCAAAACATTATAAAAATATACCCGTCGGGTTGAAAGTTATAAGACCGTGTCAGTGGGTGAATTTTTTACCTTGCCGAGGCTAAAATAAAGAAATTGGGCATTCAGGAATCGCGTTGGTTAGATCTGTACATTATCTCTCTGCATGCTAACAGTTGTCAAAAATATTCCAAGTAGATTAGAAGTTACACTTCGAAATAATTTTTCAGTTTGCCTAGGTGAGGCCGTCTGTAAAGTAATTTGGCATAAGACAATTTTGCGGGTTATGTATTGTCAATATCAACCTGTATGCCGAAAATGATCAAAGCCGGGTTTAGATGTTATACTCTGTATTCATTTTTTATATTATTTTGCCTCGGCGAGGCCATTCATAAAGTAATCTTGCATAAAACAGCCTCACGGGTTAGGTATTGTCAATATCAACCCGAGTGCCAAAAATGATCGGAATATTCAGAGAGGTTAGAACATTATACTCTGTTAACATTTTTCTAAATATATATTGCATCGGTGAGGCCATTTATGAAGTGATCTTGCATACGACAGTTTCTTGGGTTAGTTATTGTCAATATCAATCCATAGGAATATTTGAAGAGGTTTAGACATTATACTCCGTTATTATTATATAAAAATAAATTGCCTCAACGAGGCCATTTATGAAATGATCTGGCATTAAGGCAATTTCTTTGGTTAGATATTGTCAATACAGCACAGTACACAGTCTTTTACCGGAAACCAACAACTGCCCTTCTTGGATCAGCGAAAGGGATATAATCACCGTGGAACAGATTTCACGATCAATCTCCTGGAAAGAATGTTGCCGAACCCGGCAGGTATCGAACTTGCGTCTGAGCTGAAAATTTGCTTTATTTATGGTCACGTGCCTAGGACGCAGACAGGTCGCTTTAAAAAAGTAACCCCCCCACACACACATTAACCCATACACTGAGTATATGTCTAGCAGCCTTTTTAGGGACAAACATAGCAGACCCAAATCAGACGCTACAACAAGTGGCGTCTCATCTGTGTCTAAACTGCAAAATTTACTCCTTTCAATATAAGCCTTGACGTGCACCTGTCCAAACTCATTCCAACTGTCTTATTTTGGTAATACATTATCGACCCACAGCGTACTTTTAACCCATTTTAAACGAATGTTGTTGTTGTTTCCAGTTTCCCCGTGTCGCGGGTCGTCAGCTGGTGGGGTCCCAGGGAACTAATCCATTCTGGCACTACACCTTAGCCGTTCGGTGCTACCCCCATTCCACGTTGCCGGTGAATGGGGAGACCATCGCTCGGCTCCAGCCCCGTCCGTCCGTGTCTATCGTAAGTCCGCTGCAGTCGGTCCATTTTGTCTTCTACTCGACGTTATAATTTTTTGCTTGTCAATATGCCGAACCGTGTCAGAGCAGGAAAGGGTCAATTTTGATATTGGTATTTTTTTTTTTTTTATTTGATTACATGAAGTGCCGGCCTACGCCGTCTCGGGCTTGAACTCGTATTTATTTTGTTAATGAGTGACGTCTATCGCGGAGGATGTGCATATTAGGTCAATCCCTTTTTTATGCATTTGCCGTTTTAAGTTAAGAAAAAGTGATGCCTTCCTCGACGTAGGATGCCGCACTCCGCGGGACCATAAGTGGGTCAGTCGCCATGTTTGCATATCATTAACGCATCCTACGTGAAGGAAGGCACCATAGGAGGAAAGCGTATTCCTGCCTAGCCATTTGGAGGCCCGAGACAACGTTAGCCGATCTCCTTTGTGTTGTTGTCCTTTTTGGGACAAGCCCATCCGCCCACAGTTGCTGGGAAGGACAATTTTTGTACCTGCAAGGTTGTGCTTGAAGATTATATTTGTGTTGTGTTTCTTCTGTACATACAACATATAACATAGTAACATGGTGTGTTGGCTTCCGCCGTCTCGGGCCCAAATTCGTATTTATTTTAGTTAGTGGGTGACCTCTATCGCGGAGGATGTGGAAAGTAGGTCAATCCCCTTTCATGCTTTTTCGTTTGAAGTTAAGAAAAGGCGATGCCCTCCTCGACGCAGGATGTCGTATTCTGTGGGACCGTAGGAGAGTCATTTTGTGTCGCCATGTTTGCATATCACTATCGCATCCTACGTGTAGGAAGGCATCATAGTAGAAATAAAAGTATTCTTGCCTAGCCGTTTGGGGACCCGAGACAACGTTTGCCAATCTCTTTAGTCAAAGTGGTTAGTGCAGATTGTTATATAATCATGAAGGTCGCATACAAGCGTCCGCCTGCGCACGTGCGCAGTCGAGCGCTCCTATGCGATCTTGTTTTTAATGTTTCATATTTACACAAATAAAAATGTTTGAAATCGCTTTTTGAGAAAACTCTTCTTCTTCTTCTTCTAACTCCAGGTTTTTGATCTCTCTTTTCTATACTATCCTCTCTACTGTATTCCTATCCTACAACTATCGCTATATCTACCTATCTAGTGTGGTTGTATGTTGGTTTAGTTTCGCGTGGGTGGTTGTGTGTGTTAAAAGCCTTCCTTCAGGTCGCGCTAAGTCATGCCCTAGTTAATTAGTTAATTGCCCTTGTCTGTATTGATATGTGGCCATCTTGACCGTCTGTCTTTATTACGGTCATGGCGCAATTTGCTGTTTTAGGTGATTTTTATGTTATGCGACAAGGGCAGTACGGAGGGCTGTATGATATACCAGGTGAGATGCGGTTTTTCAGTCGTGGTGGTATGCAGAAGGCCCTTTTGAGGGCCCCCAGGTCATTCCGTTTGGGTAACCTTATAATGTACATCCTTTATTCGAAAGCGAAAGTTGCGAAAAATAAAGAAAAAGATGTGATAAGGCGTCTTGTTTCTTATTTCTGCCCCACTTTTCTGTATGCGTTCCTGAAGGAGAGGCTTGGTTTGCTTGTGTGCTGTTGTGTCGTTCTCCTTTGGGTTGTGTGGCTCTCGATCAGCCAGGATTTTGACGCAACGCTGCTCAGTGCCAAAGTCCTAAGACCGCAAACCCCAGCGTTACATCTCGTCCTGATTTCCCGTTTGCCTCACCCCCTCAGGAGGGGCTGGGCGACGGATTTTCCTTGTGGTGGGTCCATGCCCAGTCCCGGCGTGCTTTCGTGTGGTCCTCTTTCGGGCTGTGTGGCTCCCGATCAGCTAGGGCTTTGGTGCAGCGTTCATAAGTGCAAAGCCAGTGGGCCGCAACCACAACGCTACACCTTGTCTTAACTTCTCGCTTGGCACACCCCCTCTGGAGAGTGGGTCGGGGCCATGGATTTTCCTTGTGGTGAGTCCATGCCCCGTTCTGCTATGGTCTTCTCACAGTGATCCAGGGATCGCTGTCACCGATAGGCACTCCTTAGTGCAAAGCCGAGGCCGCAACCACAGCGCCTATCGTTGACTTTGTTCCCCTTTTCGCTGTGAGACGGCCGCCCTTTGATCACTACGGCCCTTTTTGGTTGGTAGCGTCTAAGGTGCGGTTCGAATATTTATATTTACTGTTCTGAACTTGGGTCTCTAGAGATTTTGGTTTAAAGTATGTATTCTCGTACGGGGTGTGTTTTACGGTACAATGCGATTATTTTTGTCTGCGCCCTTAGTTTTCCCCTATATTTTGTCCAGGTAGTTTGTTTTCTCAAAGAATTTGAAGACCGCGTCCCTCATTTCCTGTGAATTTAGATTGAGCAGAGAAACCGCGTTTATCTCCCCTTGGTATCCTAATGTTGTCAGTTCTCCCTTTAGTTCCCTTCTGGCGGGGCCGTGTGCGGGGCACTCTGCGAGGTAGTGTTGAACACACTCAACCCCGCCACAGTGCCCGCATAATGGATCGGCCTCGCTATAGAAGATGTTGTGTGCATTTAGTCCGTTGACCCCGAGTCTTAGTCGTGTATATATGCGATCGAGCTTTCGGCTGTCGCTATATTGTACCAATTTCGGGGTCAAGGACTGACAGATCGAGTGTCTAAAGCCGTGTTGTCCCTGCCATATGCGCGCCCATTCCTTTTTGATGCTGGCCTTAATGATTGCGTATACTTCTTGTGGGGTGGGGAGGTAGTCAAGTGCCTTTCCCCGGGTCAGAGCTTCTTTGGCCAGTGTGTCTGCGCGCTCATTCCCCTGCACGTTGCAGTGGGAGGGGATCCAATCTATGTTCAGGGTGATACCTTGTTTTAGAATTTTGTGTATTAGGATATGAATGTCCTGCAGTATATCTGGTCTTGTAGTGCTATTCCCAGAGTTTATGCTTTGTATTGAGCTTAATGAGTCTGTTAGTATAACAACACTATCGGGTTTTTGTTCCTGTATCCATTCCAAAGCTTTTTGTATGGCTATAAGTTCTGCAGTGTAGACTGTGAGGTGCTGGTTAAGTTTGAATTTTTGGTCGAAGTTTAATTCTGGTATTGTGAAAGCACACCCCGTTTCTTTTTTGTCAGCATCTTTGCTTCCATCAGTGAAAATTTTAAGCGCTTGCTTATAGTTTTCACTGATGTGTGATTCTGCGATCTCATTGCATTTTTTCTGTGATGTTTCATTTTTCTTTATGACACCCGTTAGTGTTGTTTTTGCGCATAGGCTTCTTAAGTTAAAAACTTCCGGATATGTTTGTTCCGCTGTTTTGACCTGCTCGAGGTCATGGTTTTTAATTAGGTCCTGGACTTTGATAATATAGGGGATCTTTCCTCTTAACCTATCTCTTTTAACATGATTGGGCGTGTCGGCGATCATTTCGTTTATGGGGAGACTTTCCCTAAGACTGCTTGAGCGGGCCCAGTACTTGAGTTGCAGTTCATCCCTCCGCAGGTGCAGGGGCATGACGCTGCATTCAATCTCCAGGTCCAGGTTCCGCGTTCCCCTGTATGCCCCAGTAGCGATTCGAAGGGCCGTGGCCTGTATGCTATCTAGTTTTTTCAGGTGTGAGGGCGCCGCAGACGCGTATGCTTGGCAGCCATAATCAATTTTGCTTCTTATGAGTGCTGTGTACATTTTGATCAGGGTTTTCTTGTCTGCTCCAAAGTTTGCCCCCGAGACCGCCCTTAGCACATTTAGGTCCCGCTGGGACCTGGACACCAGGTTTTCAATGTGCAGTCTCCATGTTAGATTGCTGTCAAAGTACATGCCCAGGAATTTGGCATGACCGGCGTACTTTATTTCCTGCCCGTCATACGTCAGCCTGGGCATGCCCTTTGTATCTGCGAAATTTCTATTGTAAACTACCACTGTTGTTTTTTCAGTTGACAATTTGAAGCCCCAATTTGTAGCCCAATCATGTATGGCATTTAACGCTTTTTGTAATGCAGGAATGGCACTTTTCGGTTTTTTCGCGGTTTTCCATACTAAGCCGTCATCTGCGAACATGGATATTTCCAGCGGTAATGCATTAAGTGTTTCCTGCAGTGTGTTCATTAATAGGTTGAAAAGGATAGGAGATAGCACCGACCCCTGGGGGGAACCATTCTCGCATTCATAAAAACCGGACACCTCGCTACCTATTTTTACGTTCATTTTTCTATCAGTCAAAAAGTCTCTGATCCAGGTTAACATTTTTCCTTGAATTCCGAATTTGTTTAGTTTTAGGAGGACCCCCCTAGTCCATAGTAGGTCGAAAGCTTTTTCTAAATCCAAAAATATCGCTACCAGTGAGTGTTTCATTAGTTTTGCCTTTCGGATGGCGGATTCCAGTCTGGTGATTTGATCAATGGTAGATCTATGTTTTCTAAAACCTGATTGTTCATTTGCTAAGAGGTTGTTTTTCTCAATGTGTGCTGTTAATCTAGATGCTACCATGGTTTCCATGATTTTACATATGGTTGATGTGAGTGAAATCGGCCTATACGATTTCGGCTCGTGGGGGTCCTTGTCTGGTTTTAATATTGGGTTTTTTTTTGGGATTTCAAACGAATGGAATCCTCAACACCTTATATCAGTATGGGATGAGTTCATTTTAAAATCAGGGATGTCAGGTTGTGGCTTCCACGAAATATTTGGCAAAAAATGGCTGAACCTTTTTTGTAAGTATACAGTGAAGGGCATAATGAGACTCCGCGTTGTGTGGTATCTGATCTGGGTTTGTCCTGTTTGCAAGGTTTGGGATTTTATGGTACAAATGGGCTGTAAACTGGGTTATATGAACTGAACTATAAAACGATTAGACTGCTACACAGTTCATCTATTAAAAATATTCATTTATTCCGTTTGAAATAGGTGGTCTGTGAAGCAGTCTATAAGAAGATACCGCATGGCGTAATAATCTACTACGTTAACACGGGGTACTATATTCTCAGGTCATATGCATTAACACCGAAAGTAGTGCCGAAATCACTTCTCATCTCACTGGAGCTACGCTGCAACAGCTACGCTCCAAAAAGTATTTTGTTTTCCAGTGTATTGTAACCGATTGCTTGGACGGTGAAAAAAATCATTTATAAACCGGAGAAAGGAAGGTGGACCCCCCTCGATTATTGTTCTAAGTAAATAAAAAAAGAAACTAGGTGTCCACTGTCAGTTTGGCTACTTAACTAAGTTAAATTTGGAAGCTCATAGCCTTTTAAAAAGCATTAAAAATCTAACTTTTAGGCTAAAAATATCAATATCTATAAATAGATCTACTTTCATTTTCTTTGGCAAAAAAAAACAAACCCTCTAGATTTCACGTCATCATTACTCGACTGACGTATTCCTAACAAAACATACTGTGCATAATATGATGTCATTACAGAAGCATACTCTCCTCTTTTCCTAAATGAGCCTGCGCATGGCAAAATCCACAAATGGGAAAGATTTTACGGAGCTACAATACACAGTCCTTCTTTCATTTTTTGTCAAAACCATTAAGAAAACGCTCCTATTCAAATATATTAAAACTTTTAGCACTGAAATTTTTTTTAAAAACTTTCAGCTAAAAACTTCTGATAATTTTCATACTTCTGCCCAAGAATAGAGTGTGGGTACACATTAGAACCGCCTAAACAGGGCGGTTCTAACGAACACCCACAATCTATGCATTTGAGCAAGAACGAGAAAAATAATGTATACCCCGTTGACCTCTATTTTACTTTGTAAAAGTTTGACATGTTCAGTGGGGGGTTGTAGAATGACAAAGGCGTGCATTCGTGACGCATACATGTACATTGTGGGTACTACTTAGACCCACCCATCACGTAAATAAGTCCGTGAAATGAACACCCCCTTAACCCCAATTTATATGGAGAAAACTAGGGTCTACGGGGGGTACACATTATTTTTCTTATTTCTGCTCCAAGACATAGGTTGTGGATGCTCGTTAGAACCGCCTCATTCAGACAGTTCTAATGAGCACTCACAACCTATGTTTGCAGGGAACATAAGAAAAATGCCACGGATTTTCATCATAAAAGAGCCATTTTAAAGATGTGAAACAATGCACTTTGTCGCACGGGTATGTTATCGTAATGACAATAAAGCCTTCTTCTGACGAGCGCCTTTAAAGTATGTAGGTTTCATTACGACAGCAAGTCCGTGTAACGTATACACTTGTAAACTTTATAACTAATATTGCCGTTAGTACCTGGATGGCGGACCGCAACCGCAAGTTTTCTTTATCCGTCAACATTATTATTATTATTATTATTTTCATCATCATCGTCATCATTTGTTTCGATTTGTTTCCCCGCTTCTGTTTCCGTGCATTTGTGCAATGTCTTAGGCCCGATTGCGGGGTCTGATCCTTGAATTCCCGTACTAAAAGCAAACAATGTAGACCCTGATCAGACGCTGTATTTTGCGGGGTCTGACCTTTAAATTCCCGTACTGAAAGCAAAGAATGTAGACCCCGATCAGACGCTGTGTTTTGCGGGGTCTGACCCTTAAATTTCCGTACGGAAAGCAAACAATTTAGACCCTGACCAGACGCTCTGTGTTTTGCGGCGTCTGACCCTTCAATTCCTGTACTGTAAGCAAACAATGTAGAACATAATCAGACGCTGTGTTTTGCGGCGTCTGACCCTTAATTGTCTGTACTGTAAGCAAACAAAGTAGGCTCTGATCAGACGCTGTGTTTTACGGCGTTTGACCCTTAATTTCCTGTACTGTAGGCAAACAATGTAGACCCTGATCAGAGGCTGTGTTTTGCGGCGTTTGATCCTTAAACTTGAAAGATCTTACATACGACGCACAGCGGAGACTGATCAGCCAGCGCATTCAGGGCGATTAGATACGCTGGCCGCCTATGTTCCATCGCGAAAACACGCTTATATAAGTTTGACCCCGTTAAACCCCACAGTTATAAGTAAACCTGGGATTTACAGGGGTATAATTTATTCTTCTAATTCCTGCTCAAAACCATTGATTGTAGGCACCCCTTAGAACCGCCTCACCGGTGGTTCTAATGAGTACACACAATATCTGCTTTCTAGCAGAAATAAGAAAAAACAAACTGGGGTCGTACATTATTTTTCTTTTTTTTATTCTCAAAAATATGATTTGTGGGTACACATTAGAACCGTCTCACCGAGGCGACAATAACCAGTACACACAATCTCTGTTTTGAGCTCAAAACATAGACTGTGAGTACACGTTAGAATCGCCTCATCGGGGCAGTTCTAATGAGTACACACAATCTAAGTAGCTCAAAACATAGATTGTGAGTACACGTTCGAACCGCTTCATCGATGCGGTTCAAACAAATACACACAATTAATGTTTCGAGCATAAATATGAAAAATATGATAATTTTTCATCGATAATGTTTCATTTTTTTCTGGTAAAATTTTCGATGTACTTGAATATAGGTGTGTTTTTGTGATGTCATGGGCGCGACATGCACTGACTATGCCGCGCAGTCTGATCAGTCTTGACTTTGACATATGTTCATTCGACCGACTACATAATCGACCCTCACCCATCGGGGCTTGAATAAATAGATAGGCTGCATGATGCTTCCACGCAGAGCTGAAACCGACCGCACCCGAATACCGGAAAACCGCTTTAGAGGATCTAAGCATGCCCAGGCAGTCCGTCCATGCTTATAAATCCCTATTGGTTTCATTGGGCGACAGGGTCTGAGATGTCATTTCATCTTATTGTCGGGTAAAATTCCCACAAAATCGGAAGCAACGTCTCCAAAATGACATTTACAGTGTTGGTGGGGACGTTAAACTTCAAATAAAACCAAAAACCCGCTCTTGTTGTTGACAATATATATATATATATATATATATATATATATATAATGGTGATAAGGTCTAATAAACACCAGTAAACGGATAAAAATGAGCAATAATTAATGACAAGCGATCGCGATTGTGGTGGGTCTAAGTAGTACCCACGTGTATGCGTCACGAAAGCATGCCTTTGTCATTCTGCCCCCCCCCCCCCCCACACACACACTGAACACAGCTTTTATAAAGTAAAATAGAGGTGAACAGGGTAGACACTATTTTTCTTGTCCTTGCTCAAATGCATAGATTGTGGGTATTCGTTAGAACCGACCTGTTGGGGTGGTTCTAATGAGTACCTACAATCTATTCCTTGGCAGAAGTATGAAAATTATCAGAAGCTTTTAGTGCTAAAATTTTTAATATACATGTATTTGAATAGGCGCGATTTCTTAATGGTTTTGATAAAAATGAAACAAACAGTGTGCACTGTAGCCCCTTAAAATCTTTCCCATTTGTGGAATTTGCCATGCGCAGGCTCATTTAGGAAAAAAGAGAAGCATGCTTCTGTAATGACATCATATTGTGCCCAGTATTTTTGTTAGTTATACGTCAGTCGAGGTATATATGATGACGTCAAATCTGCAGGTAAAAGAAAGTTGATCTAGTTTTTTATTATCCGTCAATATTATTATTATTTTTTTATTATTATCATCATCATTATGATTTGTTTCCCCGATTCTGTTTCCATGCATCCTAAGACATTACACACATGCACGGAAACAGAAGCGGGGAAACCGGGCCATGAAATAGTTTCTACCGTCATTTAAGAAGTGAATTTTATTCTTCTGCTGTTAATGAAAGTATGAACGCAGTGGGTCGCCTGCAAAGTAAACTTGAGGGGTTCATGTAAACTTTACTAGCAACCCGCTGTCATTATGAACGAAGTGGATCGCATGCAAAGTGAATGGACCCCAAAGGTGTTCATGTAAACTTTACTAGCGACCCGATTGCGTTCGTACTTTCATGAACAGTATATAAATTATATTTTTTTTATATTTACATTCTTTGCACCTCATCATTTGGTGAAAAAAAAAAAATGCTTATCATACGGGAAAAGTTCGGCCATATGAAATCAAGGGAACGAACCTGTACTGGCAGTTTTTTCCAGGTAGCTTCCAGAATTACACTACTTGACACCTGTTTTAAAGCAATTCGGCTATAGTCGGCAGTTTTCGATGAATATCGGTTGTGACCGTTAATCTTTGTCTCAGACAATTGCTTAAGGGTAATTCAGTGTCATATTTGTTTTAACTAAATATGATGATTTATTGGTCCATATATAATACGGATTAAATTGCTTTTCAAATATTATAGTATTGTAAGGGAAAGTGTTTGCTTTATGCCGCATTTATAAAATAACCTAATGCCACTTTTATTTATTTATTTTATTTATTTATTTTATTTTATTTTATTTATTATTTTTTTTTTTGCGAAGTCGTTAGTTAACGAGTCGTTAAATTTTTTTATCATTTTGTACAGCAAGAAAAAAAAAGTGCGAATAGGGTTTGCATTAAATTTGCAAAAAAGCTCCTCACATTTCCCAGTAGAAATACAAGAGTATTAGGTACCTATTGAATAGTTAACTTTTGACCATTAATGAGTTCATTAACCCATTCAGTATACCAGAAACACCTAAAGGGTCACCTTGGCAAACAGTGCAGGTCCAGATCAGATGCCACAGAACGCGGCGTCTGATCAGGGCCTGCACTGTTTGCTTAAAGTTCAGTCATTTTCCAAATAGATGTTGATGAAAACACAACCTGACACCCCTAAATTTTGAAATGGAGTCCTGCTGTATATAATGTGGAAGATTCCATTTGGTACAAAAAGGGTTAACTTACGCTGCTTTGAACAACTTGGCCTTGATGATCAATGTGTATTAAGTAGAACGTAGTTGACTCAATGTTAAAGTTTTGATAGTTTTGAGAAGGATTGACAAATGCTACTAAGTACAGTTGCTTTGCACTGCTGATTTCCACGTACCTTTCACTGGTCTGTTTGAAACCCATCATTGAGACTGCTCTAACGAGTACCCACAATCTATGTCTTGGACCAGAAAGAGCAAAATAATGTATGCCCGTTTTTGAGGGGTTCTTCAAGGACTAGCTTTACGTGATGGGAAACGGCTATTTTAAGCCGCACGTCAGAGAGCGAAGGCATGTGCAATGTACTGGTTAACCGCTTACGTATAAGCCTGTCCAGGAAAAGAGTGAATAGGTAAACTGACCGGCTCAAAAATGACCTAAAATAGTGTTGACTGGACCGCTAAATTCCTTATCTGATCAGAGTGTTCATTGTGCGTTAACAAAAGCTCTGTTGACCTCGTTAAGCAATAAAGGGGAACACAGTAAGCAAACTGTTTCATTTTTAATCATTTCATTTGACAACTAATCGGTTTTTAATCCGTTGAACCCATACTGGCATAACATCACTTAACCCTTTTTGTACCAAGTGGAATCTTCCTCCTATAGCAGGAGTCCATTTCAAAATTTAGGGGTGGCAGGTTGTATTTTCTTCAAAACCTATTTGGAAAATGGTTGAATTTTTGTAAAACAGTGTAGGCCCAGATCAGTCTGATCTGGGCCGACTGATCTGGGCCTGCACTGTTTGCCAGGGTACCCGTTTAGGGGTTTCCAGTCTGAAATGGGTTAATCACGATTAACAGTGAAATATTTGCATATCTGAAACACTCGTGAAAACTATGACGTTTTCAACGCACTCGTTAGAAAAGTTTCCTGTTTTGCACGAGTGAAAAGTTTTATGTTTCCAATACAATCGATGAAATTATATTTTTGGTATTTACCTACATACATTAGGTTAACAAGTCCGTGAAATGAACACCCCATAAACCCCACTTTGTATAGGGGAAAACTTGGGTTTACGGGGTACACACTATTTTGCGCTCATTGAAGCGGTTCTAACGAACACCCATAACCTATGTTTGCAGTATAAATAAGAAAATTATCACGGATTTTCATCAGAAAAATAGCTATTTTGGAGATATGAAAAAAATGCACGTTGACGCGCGAGTGTGTTAATTCTTGCTCCAAAAGATCGATTGTGGGTACTCGTTAGGACCGCTGTAAGAGATATATCTTGGAGAAGAAAATAGGATACTTGATAACTAGCGAATAAGATTATATGACAAACCCCAGACCAACCTGGCATCTGCACAATCAGAGTGTTCATTGTGCGTTATATGGATATATTTCGTTATAATAGAAAGACTTGAATTGTGCTCAACCCTTTTTCTTTTTTTTTTTGGGGGGGGAGGGGGGGGGGGCAAACTTTTGAAGTTTGAAGCTGAAAAACACTTCGACGAAGCTTATTTCTACAAAGAGCGGAAGAACGTTGACGTCCCCAACACCAAATCAGATCGTAGAGAAACATGGTTTAGACTGACGCCACTTGACGTCAATGAAAATCATGTGACTCGATGCGTCTATGGCCAAGTATGAACTTCATTTGTTCTCTACAGGTCTACATAAGGCTTTACACTGGAAATGTAAATAGTGTGATTTGTCCCCAGTCAAATGAATTAAGAAGGGCAGTTGACAACTTGACAGTTTCTAGCTAAACGTGAAACAGTTTCACTACAAGCTTCTCCAGGAAAACTGTGCATATTTAACATGACCCGCTACCTATGGCCAAAATAATGTTGACTCGGTTATTAATCTCCAAAGTAATCCAAAATATATGTTATATTGTGTTTGTTCATTTGGCCACATCATGCTTTTGCCATGTGATAAACCACGGTCCGCGCTCATCGGGCCATGAAGAAATAGATGGGCTGCATGATGCTTCCACGCAGAGCTGAGACCGACCCCACACGAGTACTGGTAAAGCGGTGCGAGTCTGACCATCCATGCTGATAAACCCTATTGATTTCAGTGGGCGACAGGGCTTGAGATGTCATCCCATCTCAATGTCGTATAAAAGTCCCACAAAATTGAAAAAAAAGCGTCTCCAAAATGACATAAACAGTGTTGACGGGGATGTTAAACCTCAAACAAACAAACAAGTGATAAACCCATGCATTTTCATGCTTCTTGGAAACTGGTCTGTACTGTTCACATCCTACAAACATCCGAGTAGTCTGGGGTGGTTGGGTATGGCGATGGTGCCGTGTATCTTGTGTCACCGGGGTGTCCAACTTATATTGGCTTACAGTTGGGAAAGGCCTGCTATACTTGAAGCAGGTAAGGGAAGCGGGGTAATGCTTTAAATAGCATTACGATAACACCCCCGTGCGACATAATCTATATATGGCATCTCCAATATGGCTACTTTTCTGATGAAAACCCCTGATATTTTTCTTATAAATACTGCAAACATAGGTCGTGGGTGCTCGTTAGAACCGCCTCATTGAGGCGGTTCTAACGAGTACCCACAACCTATGTCTTGGAGTAAAAATAAGAAAAATAATGTATACCCCCGTAAACCCCCGTTTTCTATTTATAATGTGGGGTATAGGGGGTCTTCATTTCACGGACCAGTTCACGTGATGCTTCCGTTTCTTCAATTTCATTCCGTTTCCTCTTACTTCTCTATCCCCCTTTTTCTTCTTTATCTGTCCCCTTTTCTCAGCCAGACGAGATGGCCAACTCTAGTGTGCATTACGCAAGCACGCCTATACAAATACATTGCCATCTTTATCGCCGAAAAAATGAAAATTTTATGATAAAAAACTGCGATATTTTTCTTATTTCTGCTCCAAATATAGATTATGGGCACTCGTTAGAACCGCCTCGATGAGGCGGTTCTAACGAGTACCCACAATCTATATTTTAGAGCAGAAATAAGAAAAATAAGATATACCCCCGGAAACCCCATTTTACTATATAAAGTGGGGTTCGAGGGGGTCAAAATTATATAGGCGTGTTTTCGTAATGGTAATTTGTTGCATAAAAATCACAGTTTGCCGGTCAACAGTAAGCAGACAAATCACTAGTGCGAAGCGCGAGTGATCTGATGATGTACTTTACAAGTGACGTCGAAGCTTAATCTATTACTCATCAAACCACTGCCAGAGCTGTTCTATTTCTTGCAAAACCTGAAAAAAAAAGAGAAAAAAGATAACGAAGTCGTTGATTGTAAGGAAAAGCAGGTTGACATGAGCAACCCTGCTCGCGTGCTATGAACCCTATTTTCTCGCTACTATAGTTCGAACAAATTGACCTGAGACTGGTGAACTCTATTAACATAATTTCACACCCGACTGAGTGCATGTATTTATCTTCGCCGTCTCCCGAAAATGGCGATATTGTTATTCAATACATAGAGGTCGGTAAATGGGTCGTTATTCACGAGATTCCGACTATTCACGAGAATATTACGAAAACCGACGTATTAGGCAATTACATTGGCCATATTCGACTGGGAAGTTTCGTGAAATTTCCGTGAAAATCCACGCAGGAGTGTGGTGTCTTTCTTGTAATAGCCGATCACATGGTCCAATCAAATATGGGTTATTTTTCAAATACCTAAGCGATCGTGGAGCACGATTCTATTCGAAGGAAAAGTAGAACCTTTCGTGCACCACGATACACAAATAAACTATTTGATTGGACCATGTGGCCAGCTATTACATCTAGGCACCACAGTCATATGTGGAATTTCACGGAAATTTCACGAAACCTACCAGTCGAATACCGTCATTGACTAATTTATTCCTTGATTAAAGGTCTGTCTCATGTCAATTTGTTCGCACTTTAGTTCAAATTGATATAGTTAGTTTAGATACGTCACGACAAAGTTGCTTTCGGAGTTCATCTACCAATGTATATTAAGACCATTATCTTCGTCTTTTATAATCATGCAGGCCAGGGACACAAATGGTTTCTTTATTTAAATACGAATGTTCATAGATTTATATGACCAGAGAAATATATGATCGGATTGCCAGAACGTGCAGGTTTATCTGAACTTTCGCTTGTCGCAAATATCATTGCACATATCATAAGACAGGTCATCTTAATCCTTTTTAACATACGCAAAACACTTTAAGAGGAATGGGAACACCTTCAGGGGAGGCAACTCCTGCAAAATTATTTTTGTCTCCTATATCAATAGGGGTCAACTCTTAAAGGAAAGAATTTGCTCCTGAGGAGCAAATTCTTTCCTTTAAGAGTAGACCCCTTTTTCCATGGGAAGAGAGCTAATAGAAAGCGAACACGAAGTTCCGAAAGTTGTTTCCCTTTGAAAAATGGCAGGAAAAAATATGCCAGGTGTTCCCATTCCCCTTAAGTGCTTTCGGAACAAATCAGTTATAATACGCTCAAGCATGGTAAAGTTAACTTCAATAACGTGCATCATAATTGCACTTTATTCTTGTGCATACGGAAAGACCTTCTCTCGAAAAAATGAAATTATGTCCGACAACTCAGAGAATCACCTTCTCTACACTCTCATGGAGGATGTGTATAATCTTCGGAAACAAAACCAGGACCTGACAGAAAGCTTGGGATCCCTCAGAGAACGACTTTTTGCCCTTGAAACCTCGGATTCTGGTAAGAATTTGCCTTGCTTATTCTTCAAGTACAGTATACGTCCCATATTAAGACCATCTTTGGGACTGTTCAAAAGTGGTCTAGCGATGTCAACAAAGGTGGTCTTATTTTTAAAGACAACACTTTTCAGCAGTTCCAAAGCCGGTCTTATTTTCAGACCACTTTCCTTCATCTAGAGGACGCTGATGGTAGAAAAGAAAAAGAAAGATAAAAAAATTAGAATTTTAAAAATAATATTAAATCAGAAACCAGCGCTTCAGCTGAAGTGCACGACCCGCCGGATGCTTTTAGCTTTATGAGTGTTACCATATATGGGTATGGCGGCCATTTTGGTCATGTGACCTGGACCTAAAACGGTTCCCCAAATAAATGCGCCTTATCGTAGGGAGCAAAAATATATCATATACTTTAGTACTGTATTCTGAATCGTTTGCAGGATAAAATGCATTCTCACTTTTCAAGTACAAAAGCATATGTGTCAAAGTTTGACCTAGGCACAAAGAAGGTCAAGGTCAACCCAGGGTCACCATTTTAGCAATTTATGATGGGCCTACGTCCCAGATGCTATTAATCAAGTTTCGTGGAAATCTGCCCAGTGGTTCTGGAGAAGACTATTTTTGAAGGGTTTTTACCATATATGGCTTGGCGGCCATTTTGGCCATGTGACCTGGACCCCATGAGCAAATTTTGGTTCCCCCATCCAATAGAGGCTCCATATGAAATTTGACTTCAATCGGCCCAACGGTTTCCGAGGAGAAGCAGTTCGAAAATTTTCACATTTTTCGCCTCGGCGAGGCTATACTAAATGGAATGTAATATTTCGCAAGTTCATTGGTTAGATCTCATTGATATCTATCAGTATGCCAAAAATTGTTTAAATATTCCAAGCGGTTAAGTCACTATCACCAATTTTCACAAACGGTTTACGGACGGACAGACAGACAGACCATATATGGCTTAGCGGCCATTTTGGTCATGTGACCTGGACCCCATGAGCAAATTTTGGTTTCCCCCATCCCATAGAGGCTCCATATGAAATTTGACTTCAATTGGCCCAAGGGTTTCAGAGGAGAAGCAGTTCGAAAATTTTCACTTTTTTCGCCTCCGCGAGGCTATACTAAATGGAATGTAATTTTTCGCAAGTTCATTGGTTAGATCTCATTGATATCTATCAGTATGCCAAAAATTGTTTAAATATTCCAAGCGGTTAATTCACAATCACCAATTTTCACAAACGGGTTACGGACGGACAGACAGACTGACACGGTGATTTTAGGACACTCTTAGAAAATCAACCGACTTCAGTCGGTCGCTTTTTCTGCGGGTCGTGCAATTTATCTAAATTTTAGCTGAAATTTACAGTAGTTCTTACACTTGCACATTTAAATACTGCGATTACAAGGGGCGTAACTAATGGCTCACCATACCGCTTGTCGGAAACTGCGTTGGTTTCACACGGCGAGTTATCTCCTATAGTATGATGAAATTTCGGTCTAATCCGTTCAGTCTTTCAAAAGTTATTGAAACTTCAAGTAGGTTCAGCCGTTCAGTCTTTCAAAAGTTATTGAAAATTCAAGTTGGTTCAGTCATATACACTCAACCTTTACTGTATGCAAAATGCAAAACAAAACACGCTTTGAAATTAGGACCTACATTAATCGCGTTGGTCTGAATATATAGAGAACTGTGTCAGATAAATGGCACATCTGTTGTTTCTAAAACGTCAATTTTCAGGTGGCATAAAAATTGAAAGGTGTTGAAACTGACCTGAAATATGAGCCCCGTCCCGGCCAGCCAAGAAAAGCGCATCACGAAAAAACGCCTATACAATTTTGACCCCCTTCAACCCCACTTTTATATAGTAAAACTGGGGTTCCCGGGGGTTCACCTTATTTTTCTTATTTCTGCTCTAAAATATAGATTGTGGGTACTCGTTAGAACCGCCTCGATGAGGCGGTTCTAACGAGTGCCCACAATCTATATTTTGAGCAGAAATAAGAAAAATATCACAATTTTTCATCATAAAATTTTCATTTTTTCGGCGATAAAGGTGCAATGTATTTGTATAGGCGTGTTTGCGTAATGCGCTACAAAAGCTAATGTTACTGCTATGGCAGATATGGTCAAACAAGATGCAAGGTTCACGGGAAAAGACATTGCTGATAGTGCTGGTATTTCATCGGGGACAGTTCATAAGATTTTGACTCAGGAGTTGAAACTTTGGTCTGTGCACGATGGGCCCCGCATCTCTTGACCAAAGAAGAAAAGACCAACCGTGTATTTTGTTTGTTTGATTTGAGGTTTAACGTCCCCTTCAACACTGTAAAGGTTATTTTGGAGACGTTGCTTCCAATTTTGCGGGACTTTTAACCGACATTGAGATGAAATGACATCTCAAGCCCTGTCACCCATGAAACCAATAGAGTTAATACATGTTAGCATGGACGGTCCTCCTCGCACCGCTTGACCTGGGCAGGCTTAGATCCTCTAAGCGGTTTACCAGTACTCCAGTACGGTCGGTTTCAGCTCTGCGTGGAAGAATCCTGCAGCCCATGTATTTCTTTAAGCCCCAATGGGCGGGGGCTGAGTCCAACCGTGTAGATATTGCAAAAAATCGTTTGAAGAAGTACAAAAAATGACAAATGTAGAATTTCGGAGCTGTTTATAGGTGATGAAATGGTCAATTATTTTGAGCCGCAGAGACGCATCAATAACAAGGAGTGACTGCGAAAATAAAAAAAAAAAATAAATAAAAAAGCGCGGCAAAAGTTTTGTATGCGGTATTTTTCAATTGCGACGGACACATTGTTCAAATTCCCGTACCAAATGGCAAGACAAGCGCAGGTAAATTTTATTAGAATGGTGTGTTGTCAAAAGTAAAGGCATACTATGAAAAACTTAGAACTGCAACCGGTATTTGCGTAGACTACCTATGTCTACGAAAAGGAATAAGGGAAATGTTGTATACCCCTTTAAACCCCACTCTTCTCAAAATAAAATGAGATGTAGAGGGGTGTTCATTACACGTACCTATTTACCCTGATGATACTACCGGAAAGTTAGATGAGACCGTCCATGTATATAAACCCTTCTGGTTTCATTGGGCGGCAGGGCTTGAGATGTCATATCATCTCAATGTCAGATAAAACTTCCTCGAAACTGGAAGCAACGTCTCAAGAATGACCTAAATAGTGTTGACGTGGACGTTAAATCCAAAATCAACCAGCCAACACCCTTTCAGCTGTTCATTATGAAAACACGCCTATACGAATACATTGTAAACTTAACCCATCACGAAAATACGCCTATATAATTTTGACCCACCTCGAACCCCACTTATATGTAGTGAAACTGCGGTTTACAGGGGTAATCCTTAGTTTTCTTATATCTGCTCTAAAAAAGATATTGTGGGTACTCGTTAGAACCGCCTCGATGAGGCGGTTCTAATGAGTACCTACAATCTGTATTTTGAGCAGAAATAAGAAAAACATTACAACTGTTCATCTTAAAATTTTCGTTCTTTTGGCGACAACGTTTACAATGTATTTGTATAGGCGTGTTTTCGTTATGCACCCCGAAAACGAAAATCTTAAGATAAAAAATTATGATATTATTCGTATATCTGCTCAAAATATAGATTGTGGGTACTCGTTATCGAGGCGGTTCTAATGAGTACCCACAATCTTTATTTTGGAACAGAAATAAAAAATAAGGTTTACCCCGGTAAACTCCAGTTTTACTATATTAAAATGGGGTCCAAGGGGGTCAAAATTATATATGCGTGTTTTCGTGATGTTGAAAAGAATCATATTCATATTCTGTTATAAATCTTAATTAATGATATGCAAAGATGTTTTTTTTTCAGACAATAAACACAAAAACAAGCCCGTGGTTTTCAGCGCTCAGTTAGGAAAAGCAGAGACCACATTCACGGAATGCCCTTCAACCATTGTATTTGATCATACTTTTATCAACATAGAAGGAGGTTACAACACGGAAACGGGGATATTCACCGCACCTTTATCAGGCCTATACTCCATAAGTGTGTCCTTAACAACGCCAATCGGTTCATATGTTTTCATAATGTTAAATGGCCAAAGCGTTGAGTTTCTAAACTACGTCTCTACAGGCTGGAATGCAAACGGAGCAACTGTCAACCTTCAACTGAACAAGCACGATAAGGTCTGGGTTGCTGGAAAAGGCACATTCTACGGCTACAAGTACACAAGGTTCCCGTGCGACACTCTGGCATCTTTCGGAACAGAATATCGATGCTATCTGTCCTCATTTTCAGGATTTCTTATCAAGCGGGATTAAAGCGACAATAAAACGTGTATTTAAAAGTCTCATCCGGGGAGGTAAATAGGCGGGGTTACTTCACGCAAACAAGTCCGCGAAATGATAACCCCCTTACGCCCCACTTTATATAGAGAAAACAGGGGTTTACGGGGGTATACATTATTTTCTTTATTTCTGCTCCTAGACATAGGTTGTGGGTACTCGTTAGAACCGCCTCATTGAGGCGGTTCTAACGAGCACCCAAAACATATGTTTTGTGCATTTTTAAGAAAAATATCACGGATTTTCATCAGAAAAGTAGCCATTTTGGAGATATGAAAAAAGCACTATGTCTCACGGGTGTTTTATCATAATGAAGGTCGGAAAGTTTGTCATACGGCGACGCGTTAGCGGAGTCGTGAAACGGAATTTGCGATCATAAAACCGACAATTTGCTTCCTCAAACGACAATTTTCAATAGAGTTATCTACGGAACCCGGGAAGGGACATGGACTTTTTTTAATATGTTGTGCGAACAAGATATTATCTTGTGCAGCCAAGATAATATGTCATGGCCTACTTTCGATAACTGAGTCAATCTAATACCTGGACGACCGATACACAAAATTGCATTGGTTCAGATAGGAGATTGCTTTTTAATGATCTATTTCAAACTTATTGTTACAGATAGAAACTTTTTCAGGCGGCATTGAATGCTACATTATATCTCGAGTACGCTGATACTTTTTCCGCGATTTTAGCGCCACAACAATTTGGTCCTTTTTCGGGATATTTGTTACAACCATTGAAATGATTAAAATATATAGCAAAATGAAGAAAAAATGACGTTGAAATAAAATATAGATTAAGATAAAAGTACGTGCTTTTCAGATTTGATCGATCATTTTCAGTCAGAGTCGTTTTTTTCAATATCAGACATTTATATTGATGTAAATTTTACTTTGTTAAATGCACAACTTTTTGGACCCGTTTTAGTTTGACATTAGCGACCCTATTCTCAAACTTGGTTGAAACAGTAATCCGGGAAAGTACGATAAATCTCGGAAACTAACGAGCAGCCGAGATACCAAATGATGACTTATGACTTAATTCTTAATGTCTTATGGTTAATTGTATCGATTCCGTATCATTGCCTTCACTTCTATTTTTCATGCAATTTATTTAACCTACCCCCACCCCCCACCAGCTGCCTCCCTCCCCCCAAATACCCTCGAAAATGTGTTATTAATATTTAGGTGGTGAAATTGCCTAAATATGCGTGATTTCATAATGAGGCTTCTCTTATCAGACTACCCATCACAAAATTATAGACTGTCACGCTACGCAACTCTTATTAACGAAGCTTCGTTAATTCCCCTGATTTACCTTTATTTGCCAGTATTAAAATAGTTGGAGATGTATGCGCACAAGATATTATCTCGTACGGATAGCATAATTTATCTTGTGCGGACAACATATTAACTTGTGCGCACAAGATAAAATCTTGTTCGCACAATATATTATATTGTTTGCACAACATAGTTCTTGAGAAGTTGTGCGCCTAAGATATTATCTTGTGCAGACAAGATATTATCTTGGCAGACAATATATTATCTTGTTAGCACAACATATTATCTTGTAAAGTTGTGCGAACAAGATAATATCTTGTCAACACAAGATAATATCTTGTGCGCACAAGATATTATCTTGTCAGCACAAGATTTTTGTTGTGCGGACAAGATATTATATTGTGCTGACAAGATAATATCTTGTTCGCACAACTTAATATCATGTGCGCACAAGATAATATGTTGGGCGAACAAGATATTATGTTGTCCGCACAATATAATATCTTGTGCGCAAAAGATAATATGTGTCCGAACAAGTTAATTAATATATCTTGTGCGCACAATTATAAAAAAAACAAAAAACAAGAGGTCCATGATGGACCTAATTCGCTCACCTGAGTCAAGTTGTATTATCTTTTGATGATGTTTTTATTTTTGTCTATGTGCTATTTGTTCAATGTAGCAGAACCATTTAAGAACTTAGGTGGAGATTTTGTACAATTTTTCTTAAATTCAGTCACTGTGTTCAAAGGATGTGGATTCTCGGCATCAAAAATGCCTCAAGTGTGGAGGAGCATGGGACTGAACCCATAAAACTTGGTATATTAGGCAAGTAGTTTAACCATTTCACCATAGAAGCTTCTAACACTAATTTTCTGATAACATGAAATTGTGTTAGTTAGCACTGGAGTTTTGGTATTTGAATATAAATGACGTTAAGTTTTGTTTTTAAAAATAATGACATTAGATTTTCGAGCATAAACACTAAAGTTCGTTATGAAGTCAATTTTATTTTGGGAAACAATAGCATATTTCAAAGCACTGACAGCACTGGCGGGCCGATTGTGTCGGAATGTAGGCTAGGAAAATGATCCTGAATTGCGGTATAGACTGTTTGTATTTCGTTTATTACTTGTACATTTCTGTACTGTAAGCAAAATGTGTAAATTCCGATTGGACGCCACATTCTGCAGCATCTGACTCAAAATCTCCTGTACTGTAAGTAACCAAGTAGACTTTGATCAGACAGAGGGCATATTCTGTGTCATCTGTTCTAGGTCTACACTTTTTTGTCTACCTCAACCCCTAAAATGGAAAATGGCAGAATCTTTTACAAACAATGTAGGCCCAGATCAGACGTCAAGTTCTGCAGCAACTGATCTGGGCCTTCATTGTTTGCCAATCCCGGGTAGCCAGTATCCCATTCTAAGTTTTCGGCACAAACTGTGTTAAAATGATGTAATTTATTCCTATAAATTCACAAACTGAAAGGTAAGTGTAAATCTTGATCCGATGGCTTCTTTAGAAGCCAAGAAGCCATCTGATCAGAATCTACATTGATCCAGGCTCAGCAGGGCAAAGGTTAATTTGTTTGTTTGTGTTGAGCTTTACATCCATGGCATCACTATTTAGGCATGCCAACACTATATGCCAGCTCGATTCTTTTCTGTGCCTTGGCTCAGAATTCATTTATTAATACTGTAATTAAATCTCTATAAGTGTATCTTGCATCACTGTTGTGTCCAACTGATATTGGCTCACAGTTGGACAAGACCTACTGTCCTTGCTGCAAGTATGGGTAGAGGGGGGAATGTTATTTCTTCTGTTTCTATATACACTTCCTTCCATTCATTTGCCTCTTCTCCTCTGTCCCTCACTTTCATATCCTCTACTATCTCTCCTACCTCTTTTCTCCGTTTCTCTGATGAGACACAAAATGACCCACAAGGGTTGACGTGTCATTAAACCCAAAACAATCAATCAGTCAAATCTTTAGTCCATAGAGCTGTAGATATGGTGGGTATTTAGTGGTACATTAGCTAAATTCTCCCTTATTTTCCTATAAAAATGTATGGTGTGTATATATTCATTAAGAGCAAGGTGGTTCTAATAAATACTCACAACATATGTTTTATTGATAAGGAAAATTATCCTTCAACTATCAACATATACCCACCTTATCTACATCACTCCCTCCAAAATAAACAGTTTTTGGTGCAGCGCAGATCCTTAAGCCACCTATATTATTTTAGTTTAGTTTATACTAATTTATTTTAGTTCGATTGCGATGAAAGCTTAAAGCTTATTGAATCGCTCTCGAACGCGCGAGAGAGAGGCAGTGGCTTTTACACCACTGCTACCCATTTACACCTGGGTGGAGTGGGGCAGTGTCATTACGTGTCTTGTCCAAGGACACATCTCGATACCGGTGGCCGGATTCGAACACACAAACTCTCGATCATAAGTCGAACATGGTAACCACTGCGCTATCGAGGCTGACTAGATGTTGGCTGGTTACTTTAAAGTCATTATTGCAAACAGTGTGGATCCAGATCAGACTGGTCCTCTTATGCCCGTTTTGTTTAAATTGAGATTTAACGTCACAGCCAACACTATTTAGGTCATTTTGAAGATGTTGTATTCAATTTTGTTGGAATTTTACCTAACACTGAGAAGACATCTCAAGCCCTGCCACCCAAAGAAAACCAATATAGTTCATGTGCATATATGGTCCAAATTGCATCACCTTGCCTGGGCAGGCTAGACCTAAAATAACAATATCCAACAGCCATTTTGTTCAGCAACGGAAACCATTTTAGCAGCTTTGGTAAAAGGTCACCCAAGGAACATTTCAGTAAAATTATTTCGAAATCTAGCCACTGGCATAGGAGAAGCTGTCATTTAAAGGTATTTTCTATTTTTAACTCTGGTGGCCATTTGTTCATTGGAATAAAACCATTTTCGCAAGTTTGGATGAGGGTCACCCTAGAAACATTTCTGCAAAAGTAATGCAGCCATTTTGTTAAGCAAAGCAGAACCGTTTTAGCAATTTTGGTAGAGGGTCAGCCAAGGACTGTCTCTGTGAAATTATTTCGAAATCAGGCCATTGGCCTAGGAGGAGATGTCGTTTAAAGGTTTTTCTATTTTTAGCTCTGGTGGCCATTTTGTTCAGCGGAGTAGAACCATTTGAGCAATTTTGGTAGAGGGTCACCCGAGGAATATTTCTGTAAAATGATTTGGAAATCGGGCCATTGGTTTAGGAGCAGATATCGTTTAAAGGTTCTTCTATTTTTATATCTTGTGGCCATTTGGTTCAGCAGAGCAAAAACATTTTAGCAATATTGGTAGAGGGTCACCCAAGGAACATTTCTGTGAAATTATTTTGAAATCGGGACATTGGCCTGGGATGTCGTTTAAAAGGTTTTCTATTTTTAGCTCTGGCGGCCATTTTGTTCAGCAAAACGAAACCGTTTTAGCAATTTTGATAGAGGGTCAGACAAGGACCCTCTCTTTGAAATTATTTTGAAATCGGGCCATTGCCCGTTTTTCTATTTTTAGCTCTGGTGGCCATTTTGTTCCGCCATGCAGAACCATTTTAGCAATTTTGGTAGAAGGTCACCCGAGGAACATTTCTGTGAAATGATTTTGAAATCCGGCCATTAATTGGCTTAGGAGGAGAGTTTGTTTTAATGTTTTTCTATTTTTAGATGTGGCGGCCATTTTGTTCAGCAGAGCGGAACCATTTTAGCAATTTTGGTAGAGGGTCACCCAAGGAACTTTTCTGTGAAATTAATTTGAAATCGAGACATTGGCCTAGGAGGAGATGTCGTTTAAAGGTTTTTCTATTTTTAGCTCTGGTAGCCATTTTGTTCAGCGGAGCAGAACCATTTTAGCAATTTTGGTAGAGGGTCACCAGAGGAACATTTCTGTGAAATGATTTTGAAATCCGGCCATTTGCCTAGGAGGCGATGTCATTTAAAGAAATTATTGACGGACAGACGGACGGACGGACAGACGGACACAAAGCGATCACAATAGCTCACCTTGAGCATTTCGTGCTCAGGTGAGCTAAAAATCATGTCCCTTCCCGGTTCCGTAGTAATCCTCATAATTTTAATACATTTATTCGGTTGTATTTAAAAAAAAAAAAACAAAGAAAAACGTTCTATTTGCATGAAGCGGCAAGCGCTGTGAGCTGCGTAAAATCAAATGACAGCCAACGAAGAGCGAAGTTACGTGATGACTTCGGGTTTCCGACAGAATATTGCAGAAGAAATTTCCAGTTTTTGGATTGGACAGCACAAGCGCAATTATTTTCCATATACCACGTGAGCAAAATATATTATCCTCTCGTGCTGACCTTCGCAGAATTGCGATGTCCGCCATCTTGGATTTACTGCACAGTTGATAAGAAATATAAGCAAAATAATTTCATGTACCACAATAATTTCCAGTCAATAAATAAATAAATAAAAACTTGTGATTTTTTTTTATTCATTCGGTACTTATTTCATTGTCGTCCGTTTAAAACTCTCTTTCTAACATGAACTAAACATGCTTTTCTTCACAGAACAGCGTGATCAACATAGTGCGTGCAGAAAAGCGCGTTTAATGACGTCATATGTGAACATGTACTTGTGATGACGTTCGCTACAAAGGAGTCCAAAGGAAAAAAAATTGGAACAATGTACAAAATGGCGTTAGAAAGCTTTCCGGTATAACAAAATCGTTGTTTTGATTCTTGGCGGGGAACATGGGATCCTATCATCCGCATGAAAGCGATATTTGCCCGAGCCGTCACATTCCCCGCCTGAGAGCGATATTTGCCAGAACGGCTCGGGCACAATATCGCTCTCAGGCGGGGAATGTGATCCCATGTTCCCCGACCAGACCAGACATCGCATAACAGTGTTTAAATAATGGGCTAGTTGAAAAAAAAAGACCCTGAACATAACAAACTCGTGAACCCTAAAATTGGCAATTGGTCTATCCACAGCTATTAGGGGGACATCATGTGTGTCACACGAAAACACACTCGTGCAACATAGTGCAATTTTTCGCATCTCCAAAATGGCTACTATTCCGATATAAATCCGTGATATTTTTCTTATTTATACTACAAATATAGGTTGTTGGTGCTCGTTAGAACCGCCTCATTGAGGCGATGGTAACGAGTACCAACAACCTATGTCTTGGGACAGAAATAAGGAAAAATTATATTTACTCCTATAAACCGAAGTTTTGTGGGAGCATGTAGAAAGTTACTTTTGTCGCCTATGGAAAATATTGAAACGTGTGGTTTAGGGGGGGGGCGTTCATTTCACGGACTTGTTCACGTAACGGGCTTTAAAATGGCACTCAGTTAAGTTCTTTTCAGACTTCGCCAAAGCGCAGGTTTGCAGAGCTGTCAGTCTTCGCTTGGTTTGAAAATAATATTTTTTCCCATTAACTTGTTGAGATAGCCACCAGCCACCCTTAAGTTTGAACAGTTTTGTTTGTTTTGTTTTTTGTGGGAGCATGTAGAAAGTTACTTTTGTTGCCTATGGAAAATATGAAGTGGTTACATCCCTCTAACGAGGCGTTTCTAATTATTTGATTGTTTGTTTGATTTAAGGTCCCCGTCAACACTGCAAAGGTCATTTTGGAGACGTTGCTTCCAATTTTTGTGGGACTTTTACCTGACATTGAGATGAAATGACATCTCATACCTTGTCGTCCAATGAAGCCAATAGGGATTATAAGCATGGACGGATCGACTCGCACCGCTTTACCTGGGCAAGCTTAGATCCTCTAAGCGGTTTATCAGTGCTCGTGTAGGGCCGGTTTCAGCTCTGCGTGGAAGCATCATGCAGCCGATGTATTTCTTCAAGCCCCGATGGGCGGGGGCGAGAAGCGATTCTGACAACTACCAGCAATCTATTAAAAGAAATATCGGTACTTCTATGTTTATTACACGTGTAACTAAGGGTCGATTGACAAACAATCCAACCAAAAAATAAAAATGTAAAGATGGATGAAATTGCTACTTTCACTGCAGAATCGGCTTACTTGGCTGTATTTCGTTCGTCGAAATCTTACTTGTGTATGGTTAATCTGCCAAATTTCCCAACGATGGGTCAAACCGAGCACTAAATCACAAAAAAAAAATCTTAACGCTTAATCACTTCATGATAACAGGAATATGCTTGGAGCTGGAACTTTTTATTTTTGTTTTACGGCCCTTTCAAGATTATTTCACTCATATCGAGCCGATCGTTAATCAGAGGTGGGCGAAAACCGGAGTACCCGGAGAAAAACCACCCAACCTTCCGTTGCAGAACTTGGCGTCTCACATGTGACCAGAACAAGGCTCTAACCACACAGGCGAGAGATCTAATGAATAAGAGACAACGCTCTTATCCACTAGGCCACGGAGGCCCGTGTGGGAACTAGTTTAATATTCCCAAACGTTTTTGGTCAATTGTTTGTTACTCGACTCAAAGTTACTAATTAATTGATTGTTTTGGGTTTAACGGCACGTCAATCCTTGGGGTCATTTTGGGTCGTCGCCCAGAGAAACGGAGACAAGAGATAGCAGAGGAGATGAAAGTTAGGGGCAGAGGAGAAAGAGGAAAATGAATAGGAGATGTAGAAACAGAAAAAATAACAACATTCCCCCTCTACCCTTACCTGCTGCAAGGACAGCAAGCCTTGTCCAACTGTAGGCCAAATATCAGATGAACGCCCCAGTGACGCAAGATACACGTAACCTATGCCTCACCCAACCAACTCACCAAACTAAGCAGAATAACTTTTCGCTTTTGATTTCAATGTGACTGTTATTGATTTGTAGGCTTTTGTTTTTGATTTGAGGTTTAAAGTCCCCGTCAACACAGTATAGGTCATTTTGGAGACGCTGCTTCCAATTTTGTGGGACTTTTACCCGACATTGAGATGAAATGACGTTTCAAGCCCTGTCGCCCAATGAAACCAATAGGGTTTATAGGCATGGACGGTCCGCCTGGCACCGCGGTTCCTGGACCGGGGCTTAGGTCCTCTAAGCTGTTTACCAGTACTAGTGTGCGAACTGTTTTAGCTCTGCGTGGAGGCATCATGCAGCCCATCTATGAACTTGGCGTCTGATCAGGGCCTACACTGTTTGCAAAAAGTTCAGCCATTTTCCAAATCAATTTTGAATAAACACAGCCTGACACTCCCAAATTTTGAAATGGACTCCTATTATATATAAGGAGGAAGATTCCATTTGGTACAAAAAGGGTTAATATAAAAAATCATTACATAAGAAACTTTATAATTAAGTTTCAGTAAGCTTTGAGGGAAAGTTGGCTGCCCTTTTGACTTCCCACTAGTGAAGTTTTCATTAGGTTCATGTTATTTGACATCTCTGTAATCATCATTAGGAAAACATGTCCGTGTGAAATAATGGCGTCCAACATGGTGTCAGAAGTGACAAATATTAGGTAAAATTGTTAACATCTTTCTTATTTCTGCTTTTAACATAGGTTGTGGGTACTCGTTAGAACCGCCTCAATGAGGCGGTTCTAACGAGTACCCACAATCTATGTTTTTGAGCTAAAATAAGGCAGATAATGTTTACCCCCTTACACCCCACTTTTCTCTATATAAAGTGGGGTATAGAGGGGTCTACGTTTCACGGACTTGTTATCGTGATGGAAGGGAGCTGTGAGGAAACAGTACTTGACATGAATTTTATATTACGACTGATCAATTTATCTTAAAAGCCAGAACTGTAAGTTTTTCAGCTTGCACAATTTACTTCAACATGCACTGTCAAGAAAAGCGAGAGAACTCACTTGTGAATAGCTGCAATAATATCACTAACGTATGTGGCATCTGATCAGGGTCTATACACTGTTTGTACAAAGTTCAGCCATTTTCCAAATAATTTTTGAAGAAAAAACAATCTAACACACCTATATATCTTGAATTGGACTCCTGCTATATATAAGTAGGTCGATTCCATTTTGTTTTGTTAGTTTGATTCGAGGCTTAACGTCCCAGTCAACACTGTAAAGGTCATTTTGGAGACGTTGCTCCCAATTTTGTGGGAGTTTTACCCGACATTAAGATGAAATGAAATCTCAAGCCCTGCCACACAATGAAACCAATACGGTTTATAAGCATAAGCGGGCCGACGCACACCGCTTTGCCTAGGCAGGCTTAGATCCTCTAAGCGGTTTACCAGTACCTGTGTGCGGGTCGGTTTCAGCTCTGCGTGGAAGTATCGTGCAGCCCATCTATTTCTTCAAGCCCCGATAGGCGGGGGCCTTGATTCCATTTGGTGCAAAAAGGGTTAAACCATCAGTGATGATCCTAGCTGACAGGTATACAGCTAGGGAGCTTACCACTAAATATTTTCCATAGACGACAATAGTAACATTTTTCCATCTCCAACAAAAACTGTACATGCAAAATATTTCAAACCTTGGTGGTTTGTAGAGCAACTCTAGCTGAATAACCCCCCCCCCCCAAAAAAAAAAAAAAAAAAAATCAACATGTAGCCCGTCTCCTTTTTGAGCTATTGTCCGCCATATTGTTGATGTGTAGCACCGCAGTGAATAACAGGGCAATTTTTTCTCAAAGGGGTGACCATGAAAATGTGGCAGCAATATTTTTGGGCTTGCAGATATAATTGCAAAGCATCTATTATTTTGTTTTGCTATAAGTACCCTTTTCTTAAAATGAAATAAATCCAGCCTATATAACCAATGAAATGCACAGCTGGTATTTGATCCTCTATCAAATCTTCTGTCCCAAAGTGCTGGTTCCCCGGCTCAGCAATATTTAGTGTTAAGGCATCAGGGGACAGTTAATCGCAGCACTTTTTTGTCCGCGTCACACCAAGTTTTTGAATCGTTATCGACAACTCCTGGAGAAAGCGATAACTTCTGTTTTGGTTTCAAATTGCTCCACACATGCATGAAATCAAAACAGAATACCAAAGAAACACTTCTCTGTTTGCATAGGCTGACAGCAGCAGCATTTCACTTACCCCACCCACTAATTTTTACATACAAAAAATCATGACTCCACCTCACTTTGGCAGATCCTGTGAATTTACTCCCAAAACACCAGTATTTGGCACCTGTTGAAATGTCATGTACACTCAGTCACATGCAAAGAAATAGACAGAAAAGTATACCGTAACCAGTAAACTTTTTCAGGAATCCTCTTTGAAAAACAGCCACTTTTTAGTGCCAAAGTTACCTTCGTGAATTCAGATATGCCGCTGCACCTTGAACTTGCACAGCATCCAGACAGCCGGGGTTTTAGTTTCGTATTCCATTTCATAAAAGTACAGATACTCAGCAAATAAGCCCACATTGGCAAAAAATATCCACATATTACAATTTCTATGAGCAACCATGCCATTATTGACCCTCCTACTATAATATTTTGAAAAACGTCCACCCTCAAATGCGAAACTAAGGAGGTCCTGCGAAACACAGCTCATCCAACTTGTTGATGAGCTTGCACGAAATCTATCAGCAGGTCACCAGACTGACCTGATACTCCTGGATTTTAGTAAAGCATTCGATAAGGTTAGCCATATTAAATTACTCCACAAACTGCACCAACATGGCATAACCTCAAACACCCTAAACTGGATCAAAGCTTTCCTTTTTGGCCGTACTCAACGTGTAGCCCTAGAGGGGGAAACCTCATCCCAAATTCCGGTCACATCTGGGGTTCCCCAAGGATCAGTACTGGGACCGATCCTGTTTCTTTTATACATCAATGACCTACCAGAGCAGATCCACTCACAGGTCAGACTTTTTGCAGATGACACGGCAATATATTTGGCTGTCCGCAGTGATGCTGACTGTACCTTATTGCAAAGGGACCTCCAAAAGCTTGAAACTTGGGAAAAGAACTGGGAAATGGAATTTAACCCGGGTAAATGCCAGGTCCTACACATTTCCCGTTCTAAAGAACCCATTAGACACAATTACATTCTCCACGGTGAAGTCCTCCAGGAGGCTGATCATGCCAAGTACCTGGGCCTTGAGTTTAGCCGTGATTTAACTTGGAACACCCACATTCATAACGTGACCACCAAAGCAAATCGGACCCTGGGCTTCATACGTAGGAACATACGCACCAAACATCAAGGCATACGTGAAACAGCTTATAATACCCTTGTTAGGCCCCAGCTTGAGTATGCCTCCCCTGTGTGGAGCCCATATACCCAGTCAAATATAAACAAGGTTGAGCAAGTCCAAAGAAGAGCAGCTAGATGGGTCAAACATGACTACTCTTCATATAGTAGTGTGACCCAGATGCTAAATACCCTGGAATGGAGATCATTGGAACAGAGGCGGGCAGATGCTCGCCTCCTATTGTTCTACAAGATAGTATATAGTCTTGTCGAGATTCCGCTCCCTACATACATCCGACATCCAATCAGAACTACTAAAAACATGCATACTATGCACTATATTCAAATCCCTACTACTACCAGTTACTATAAATACAGTTTCTTCCCCTTGGCTGTGGTACAATGGAATCACCTTCCTCCTCATGCTGTTGTGTGCTCCGATCTGGATTCTTTCAGATCGACCATATGCACCCTCCATCACCCAATGCCATGAACCGTGAAACATTGTTTTTATCTGCTTTTAATCTCTACTTTACTAACACTGTTTTTACTTTCAATTCTCCTAAAATCTAATACTTTTTCTTCTATCACACTTTTCTTTTTCTGACGCGCGCAGCTGCACATAATCCTCGCGAGAGGGTGCTGCAGGATATATAGATAGATAAACTGTCCCTTGATGCCTTAAGTTTGGAAGTTTTCTTTGATTTTCAGCCATTGGTGATCCCACATTGTAATTTGGCTTATTTGTAATAAAAACAAATAAAAAAGTGTTGACTAAAATACATGTTGTTGCTTTCATAGCCCTTTTGGAATTTCATTAATACTGAAGAGCGGCCAAATTCAATTCGGAGAATTGCGCACTAAGTCCATGATGGACGATGCTTTCTGGAGATGTCATTTGATAATACACAGTAATGTGGTGAATAGGGATGTAAACAGTGATGTTTGATGTAAAACATGTAACTGATAGCACTGGCCCTAAATGACTGAATTGGTGGACATGGGCCGTAAACTTAAGAACCCACCCCCAATCCCCAAATTTTCCTAAAATGACTGGGCCTTTGAGATATTCATTATCTCCCCTTTGCTACTGATCAGAGTCTAAAGTGGACACCCTCTGCAGGTAAGAAAAAGGGAGAGAACAAACCAATTAAGTCAGTTGTGTCATTTCTTATCAGATAACTGGCTTAGATAAAGATACTGACAGGCTTTAAAACAATCAAACTCATAAGGTTTCTACTGAAGCTGAATTTCGACCAAAACAGAGTCTACAGGTTATGATAAAACAGCAACTTTGCATACCAGAAACTGCAAAAAAAAGGTATTTCATTTCTGAATGTGTTTGAGAAAGGTTCTAATGTGTTTGAGAAAGGTTCTAATGTGTTTTTGTTACAGTCAAAGCACTATTTTCTGAGTCTGGGGCATACTACAAGGTAAGAACTGAGCCCCAGACTAAAAAATCTCCATAAAAGAATCAGGGAGGAGTGTAACATTGCACTAGCCTTGTCATTCTCCACTATATAAAATGGCGTCAGCACAAGAAAACACTTTCTGGCTGCCAGAAACTACACTTACTTGGATAAGAAGAACTTCTTAACTTGCACATGTGCTGTCATCAGCAACTAGCAGCTAGATCTGGTGAGTATTGTGAGGTTACTAGCTACAGACTGGAAAAGAGAAAGAATCCTATCAGAATAATGTGTCCAAAGTACATTCTTGGACACACAGAAGGTCTTACAGTGCTGAAAAGGACATTGTTGTTAATATTAAGGACCTGGATAGGCTTTTGGGACATTTGCACAGCACAAATTTGAGATCTGTTTATGAGGCAACCTTTGCATCTATAGTGGTCATGGCACTGTTCATCATTTTTACTGAATTACCTATAATTTTTTCACAGAATGTGGCTCATGAGACAGGTCATAACATTTACACAGAGGTGGTTAGGGCAACAAGAGGGCCCAGAGGGCCCTGAATCGCTCACCTGAGAATCAGTGTCTCTAGTACATTCTTGGCTCAAGGGCTATACTAGGTGAAGCTTCATACCAAATATCAAAGACCTGAGTCTTGTGGTTTCAGAGAAGAAGATTTTTAAATATTTTCCCTATATAAGCCTATGAAAAACCAAAGGGCCCCAGGGATGGGGCATTTTTGGCCCAAGGGCTATAATTTTAACAATCTTGGTAGAGGCTCACTAGATGAAGCTTCAAACCAAATATCAAAGATCTGAGCCTTGCGGTTTCAGAGAAGAAGATTTTTAAAGATTTTCCCTGTATAAGCCTGTGTAAAACCAAAGGCCCCCAAGGTGGGGGCATTTTTGGCTCCGGGGCTATAATTTGAACAATCTTGGTAGAGGTCCACTAGGTGAAACTTCACACCAAATATCAAAGACCTGGGTCTTGTGGTTTCAGAGAAGAAGATTTTTAAAGATTTTCCCTAAACAAGCCTATGTAAACCCAAAGGCCCCCGGGCCGGGGGCATTTCTGGCCCAAGGGCCATAATTTGAACAATCTTGGTAGAGGTACACCAGATGAAGCTTCATACCAAATATTGATGATGATGATGATTTCGTGTTTAACGACGCGTCAACCCTCCTGGTGGGTCATAAGCGTCAGTCGGTTAACGGTTAAACGGCATGAATAATTATGATGATATTAAAAGTAACAAGTCAGAATGATAATGTATAAAAATCTGAAACAGTTAAATCTTATGAAAAAGACCAATTTCTTTTAAGAATAAAATAATGTTATCAACAGGTACATCTCGAAACAGTTGTTGCAAAGTGTCAGCTTTGAAATATAAAATACGTGAGGGTGAAAAGTCAACACAGTCAATTAAGATATGTTTCACAGTGAATGGCTGATCACAACCTACACAAGAAGGCTGATCATCACCATTAAAAATATAAGAATGAGTAACTCTAGTATGGCCGATGCGCAGTCGTGTTAATACTACGTCCTCTCTTCTGGACAACTGTGGAGGAGAGCATTTTATCCTAACGACAGGTTTAATGGCATGGAGTTTGTTATTTATTGCACGGTCCCATTCGCCTTGCCATTCCGACAAGATGTATCTATTGATAAATGGTTTAAAATTATTAAAAGGAATTTTAAAAACAGATGGATCAAGATTGAGCGATTCCTTTGCTTTCTTGTCAGCATATTCATTGCCGACAATGCCAATTTGGCTCGGAAGCCAACAAAACAAGATTTGGTGTGTTTTAGAAATTTCATGATGTTTTTCGATCAATTTTTGAATTTGAGGATTTTTAGATGATGAATGGTCTAAAGCCTTAAGCACAGAAAGTGAATCAGAAAATATAATTGCTTTTTGAATTGTTGAAGAACTGATAAAATCTAAAGCTAGGTCTATTGCTTTGGCTTCAGCTGTAAAAATAGATGAACCATCTGGAAGGCGCATGGTTTTGTGCGTATCTTTAGAAACATACGCACAACCAACTTTATCTCCTTCTTTGGAACCATCAGTATAGACTTGCTGGTAATCATCGTAACGTGATTGCAGTACCTGAAAGTTTTGTTTGAGAAGTATCGGATTTGATTCGGATTTTTTGCCATCATGTAAGTCGAACAGAATAGAAGGTTGTTTAATACACCAAGATGGAACTTCGGCGGTTTCATGTTTTTGAATATTTTTAAGGTCGATACCTGAATTTTCCAGCAGTGGTAAAATACGTAATCCAAAAGGTTTAATTGCTGTGGGTTTAGTTTCATACCTATCTACAAATTGAGGTCGAAATGAAATTTTGGATGCCGGGTTAGATGGATTTGCAGCAAGTCTAATAGCATACTGAAGAGAAAGTTTCTCTCTGCGCGAGGTTAAAGATGGTTCACCTGCTTCTACATAAAGGCTTAATACGGGAGAAGTACGGAAGGCTCCCATGGCCAGACGAAGGCCTTGGTGATGGATAGTATCCAAGGATTTTAAATAGGACTTTCTGGCAGAACCATAAACAACAGACCCATAATCTAATTTAGATCTTATTAAAGACCGGTAAAGATGTAATAAAGTATACCGATCTGCTCCCCAACTTGTATGAGCTAAAACTTTCAAAAGATTCAAAGCTTTTAAGCATTTCGCTTTAAGATATTTAATATGGGGAATAAAAGATAACTTTTGATCAAATATGACCCCAAGAAATTTGGCTTCTTCAACAACAGGAATTTGTGATCCGTATAAAAACAGTAAAGGATGTTCGTGTTTCTTCCGTAGTTTACAAAAATGAACACACTGCGTTTTTGACTTGGAGAACTTGAAACCATTTTTATCAGTCCATTCTTCTATTCTTTTTAAATTTTGTTGTAACTTTCGTTCAATTGTTTTCATATTTTTTGAACGGTAACATATACAAAAATCATCAACATACAATGAACAATCAGTTTTGTCGTCCAAACATTGTACAATATTGTTTATTTTGATGTTAAATAGCGTAGTTGAAAGAATACTACCCTGTGGGACACCCTGTTCTTGATCATAGAAATCTGACACGGTAGACCCCACACGCACCTGAAACATGCGCTCCCCTAAAAAGCTTTCAATAAAACTGGGAAGTTTTCCTCTTAAGCCAATGTTATGTAGATCTTTCAATATTCCATAACGCCATGTTGTATCATATGCTTTCTCCAAGTCGAAAAAGACAGCTACTACGTGTTCTTTGTTTATAAAAGCATCTCGTATAAATGTTTCTAGTCTTATTAAATTGTCATTGGTACTACGTTCCGAACGAAAGCCCGATTGATATTCTGAAATGAGGTTGTTGGACTCTAAGTACCAGACTAATCTCTTGTTTATCATTCTCTCCAATGTTTTACACAAACAACTTGTCAAAGCTATCGGACGATAATTTGTAGGTTCTGTATGATCTTTCCCTGGTTTCGGAATTGGTACAACTGTAGCTACACGCCAGCTCTCAGGACAGACCCCCGTTTCCCAAATATTATTAAAGATATCTAAAAGTGTTGTAAGAGAACTTTTTGGCAGATGCTTAAGCATCTGATAATGAATTTCATCGGGGCCCGTTGCCGTATCATGTGATTTTTCAATGGCTTCAACGAGTTCGGATAAGTTGAAAGGTTTGTTGTATTCTTCGTGATTAAGTGATTTAAAGTTTAGATTTCTTTTCTCTTGGTCCTTTTTGAAATTTCTAAAAGTGTCAGAATAATTACGCGATGATGAATTTCTCAAGAATGTGTGCCCAAGAGTATCTGAAATATCTTTTTTTGTTGAAGCTATTGTGTCAAATTCAGTATTTAAATGTGTAAAACTAGAAGACTTTGTTTTTCCTGAAATTTTTCGTACCATATCCCAAACCTTTTTAATGGGGGTTTTATAGTTCAATTTGGAGACATATTCTCTCCATGACTTTCGTTTGGAAGCTCGGATTGTTCGCCGAGCTTTAGCTCTAAAAACTTTTACGTCGTTGAGCTTTTCTGAAGTGGGATTTTCGCAGAACTTATTTAGAGCCTGTTTACGCTTTTTAATAGCTTCTTTGCAGTCATTATTAAACCAAGGCTTGCTTTTCTTAGTATTTGTGGAGGTCTTTGGAATGCATTGTTCTGATATGTTAATAAGTGTATCTGTGAAATCAGAAACAATGTCGGATGATTCATTAAAATGATCAATTGATAACTCTTCTTCACATAAATTATGGAATAATTCCCAGTAGGCTTTATTCATTTTCCATTTCTGGTTACAGTCCTCATCTGGTTCGTTTACACTCTCAATTATAACAGGGAAGTGATCACTTCCGCACTGATCATCATGAACAGACCAGTCATAGTCCAAGAAGAGAGATGGGTGACACAAAGAGAGATCCAAAGAAGACAAATGACCTGTCGCTGGGTGAAGGTAAGTATAAGATTTATCATTCATCAAGCAAAGATCGCTCTTTGCAATAAAATCTTCAACAAGTGCTCCTCTGTTATTGATATCTTTACAGCCCCATAGAATATTGTGACCATTGAAGTCGCCAACTAAAAGATATGGCGATGGAAGTTGACTCAGCAATGAGTCAAGATGTTCGGGCTTTAACGAAATGGGGGTGGAATATATAAAGAGCAAATTGTAGTTTCTTTATCCAGAGAAACCGATACTGCTACAGCTTGTAGGTCTGTTTTTAATTTGATCTCTCTTTGTGGTAAACATGATTTAACAAGAATTGAACTGCCACCAGATGGTTTGCTACCATCAGAATAGATATAGTTGTATGTATTGAAACCCCTGACATCAATGTTGTCATCAGTTTTTAAAAAAGTTTCTTGTAAACAAAAAACCGATGGGTTTAATAACGAAATAAGTAATAAGAGTTCATTATAATTTGGTTTAAGACCTCGACAGTTCCATTGTATTATTTTGTGTTTTAAATCCATTTTATGAAGAGATTAAGACTAGAAACTATATTGGAGCTGCAATTGGTGATATAGTTCTGCTACCACCAGCTCGTGGTGTTGCTGACCTCGATCTGTTATTGCCATTTGGTGATGATGGAGTTTCAGCGAACTCCATATCACTGTCACTCAAAGATCCGAATCTGTTCTGAAATTTTAAATTGTCTCTTTCCATTTTACGTTGTCTGTCTGTCTGTTTTTGAGACAATTGATGTTTTTTGATCGGATCTTCCGATCCCTTATTAGTTCGACCTGAGTCGAGTTTCTCTTTTACGTGCGGCGCTGGCTTCGGTACGGTCGCTGTCGACCGATCCGAAGCAACCTGGATTGCGCCATTTGATAAATTGGTTGAACTTTGCGGTGCTGGAGTGGGTTTACTCCATGCACCAGATTTTTTCAGTTCAGCTATGTATGATTCAGCAGTCTGTGTCGCGGAGCTGGTACATTTTACACCAGTACCCTTTGTGATGCTGGCGAAACTGGTGGTTGGTGTTACATATCGCTCATCGACAATTTTTCGCTTCTGGGAATGTTATCCCCCTTTGGTATTTGACGGTTAGTATTTCTTTTTCTTTTTTCCATGCCGGACAGTCTCGAGAGAAAACAGCATGTTTGGCATCACAATTTACGCATTTGGGTTCATTTTTGCAGTTGAGGTGATTATCAACATGCTTTTCTTCACCACAATTAGGACAGAGTTTTTTTCTCTGACATCTGCCTTCATGATGGCCAAAAGCCTGACAAGAGTAACATCTAAGAGGGTTTGGGATGTATACCTCTACGTTAATGGAAAGATATGCTACTTTGATTTTCTTGGGTAGAACTGGTGTATTAAAAGTCAACACATAAGTTGCTGTTGGTTTTAGTACACCATTTCTACGGACTTTGATGTTACGAACACCAACAACTCCCTGATCTTTCAAGTTATCACCGATCTCTTCATCTGTACAAGGGCGCAGTTCTGGACTGCGAATCACTCCCTTAGACGAATTTAACGTGTTGTGGAGAGAGACTTTAACCTGAAGATCAAAGAGTTTATTGGTGCTTAGCAGGCTTACAACTTGTTGTTTTCTCTCGACTTCCAAGAGAAGGTCACCTGATTTGAGCTTTTTGATACTCTTAGGGTGTCCGGCTATGGAGTTAATACATTTCTCAATTACGAAAGGAGAAAGGCTGGATACACTTCGTGTATCGTCAAGCGACGAGACAACCAAGAAACGCGGAACATTGTCAAAATTTGGTTCAGCGGACTGCTGACTGGTTTGTTGACTTGACTGCTGACTGGCTTGTTGACTGTGTTCATCCGATTCGGATGAATCGTCTTGTTTTTTTACGTTTAGGTGCGTTGTGTTTAGATGCGTTGCGGTTATTTTTTTTTCCATGAGGCATAAGGAAAAAATTCTAGTTTCGTCCCAAGTGCTCTCCGCCCTCCGTGGAGCCCTACAAGGGAACACCATAATGGAGTGGTTATCCAACTCGCAGGTGTTAGAGATACACGTGAGATATACTCGTATAAACAAAATGCCTACACGATTGATCCGTTTAGCCACCGCCTTCTAGAGATAAAAAGACAGAAAAGGGTAAGGTAAATGGGCATATGGTTGGTATCAGGAAAGATACAAAAAGAGTTGAAGAGAAAGCAAAGCGGTATCTCTAGGGCTCGGCGTGACCAGCCGATTGACCGTGCCGGACCGCACGGCCACCCGTCTACACCGAAAAGCCAGGCCAAAGAGGCGTGTTGGGCACCTGAAGCACCGCCACCTCAGGTAACCCTCAACCTCCAGGATCCCTTCTTCCGGCTTACAGGACGCCACCCACGGCAAACGGGTGGTACTTCCTTTAGCTCTTCCCAGTGGGCACAGAGACCACAGCGGCAATGTGCCCAGTGGGAATTGAGCCCCAAGGGCCACGGCAAGGCAGGAAGTCTAATACCTGGGGGACCAAATATTGAAGACCTGGGCCTTTCGGTTTCAGAGAAGAATATTTTAAAGATTTTCCCTATATAAGCCTATGTAAAACCAAAGGCCCCTGGGGCAGGGGCATTTCTAGCCCCAGGGCTATAATTTGAACAATCTAAGTAGAGGTCCACTAGATGAAGCTTCACACTAAATATCAAAGCTCTGAGCCTTGCAGTTTCATAGAAGAAGATTTTTAAAGATTTTCCCTGTAAAGCCTATGTAAAACCAAAGGCAGTTTTGGCCCTAGGGCTATAATTTGAACAATCTTGGTAGAGGTCCACTAGGTGAAGCTTCACACCAAATACCAAAGACCTGGGCCTTGTGGTTTCAGAGAAGAAGATTTTCAAGATTTTCCCTACATAAGCCTATGTAAACCCAAAGACCCCCGAGGCGGGGGCATTTCTGGCCCAAGGGCCATAATTTGAACAATCTTGGTAGAGGTCCACTAGATGAAGCTTCATACCAAATATCAAAGACCTGCGCCTTTCGGTTTCAGAGAAGAAGATTTTTAAAGTTTTCATTTTAAAAATCTATTTTTAGCTCCTGTGACCTAGATGTGCAATGGAACGGAACCATTTAAACAACTTTGAAAGGGGACCACCTAAGGATCATTCCTGTGAAATTTTGTTAAAATCCGATCAGTGGTTTAGGAGGAGATGTCATTTGTAGAAAAAGTTTACGCATGCACACACGCACGACGGACGCCGGACAAAAAGTGATCCCAAAAGCTCACCTCGTCACTACGTGACAGGTGAGCTAAAAATGGACAAAATATCATATCAAGTACTCCTGTGAAAAATATCTAAATGGTCTCGTGCAAAATCAATGCGGTGTAATTTCAGACAAGCGCACACATTGCGATGCCGTACAAGCTTTTCGCCAAAACCGATATCATCTGTGCGCCCTTGCCAAGCTCGCCAACTGTTTTTGTTTAAAATATTCCTGTTGAACTGTCTTGGAATGCTGTTAATTGCTTTTTCTGGTAGATTTTAATGCTTGATAGAATGCCTGTGCCACTGTGGAGTGGTTGTTGATGATGATTTCGTGTTTAACGACGCGTCAACCCTCTTTGTGGGTCATAAGCGTCAAACGGTTAATGGTTAAACGGCATGAATAATTATGATGATATTAAAAGTAAAAAGTCAGAATGATAAGGTATAAAAATCTGAAACAGTTAAATCTTATGAAAAAGTCCAATTTCTTTTAAGAATAAAATAATATTATCAACAGGTACATCTCGAAACAGTTGTTGTAAATTGTCAGCTTTGAAATATAAAATACGTGAGGGTGAAAAGTCAACACAGTCAATTAAGATATGTTTCACAGTGAATGGCTGATCACAACCTACACAAGAAGGCTGATCATCACCATTACAAATATAAGAATGAGTAACTCTAGTATGGCCGATGCGCAGTCGTGTTAATACTACGTCCTCTTTTCTGGAAAACTGTGGAGGAGAGCATTTTGTACTAACGACAGGTTTAATGGCATGAAGTTTGTTATTGATTGCACGGTCCCATTCGCCTTGTCATTCCGACAAGATGTATCTGTTGATAAATGGTTTAAAATTATTAAAAGGAATTTTAAAAATAGATGGATCAAGATTGAGCGATTCCTTTGCTTTCTTGTCAGCATATTCATTGCCGACAATGCCAATATGGCTCGGAAGCCAACAAAATAAGATTTGGTGTGTTTTAGAAATTTCATGATGTTTTTCGATCAATTTTTGAATTTGAGGATTTTTAGATGATGAATGGTCTAAAGCCTTAAGCACAGAAAGTGAATCAGAAAATATAATTGCTTTTTGAATTGTTGAAGAACTGATAAAATCTAAAGCTAAGTCTATTGCTTATGCTTCAGCTGTAAAAATAGATGAACCATCTGGAAGGCGCATGGTTTTGTGCGTATCTTTAGAAACATACGCACAACCAACTTTATCTCCTTCTTTCGAACCATCAGTATAGACTTGCTGGTAATCATTGTAACGTGACTGCAGTACCTTAAAGTTTTGTTTGAGAAGTATCGGATTTGATTCGGATTTTTTGCCGTCATGTAAGTCGAACAGAATAGAAGGTTTTTTAATACACCAAGATGGAACTTCGGCCGTTTCATGTTTTTGAATATTTTTAAGGTCAATACCTGAATTTTCTAGCAGTGGTAAAATTCGTAATCCAAAAGGTTTGATTGCTGTGGGTTTAGTTTCATACTTATCTACAAATTCAGGTGGAAATGAAATTTGGAATGCCGGGTTAGATGGATTAGCAGCAAGTCTGATAGCATACTGAAGAGAAAGTTTCTCTCTGCGCGAGGTTAAAGATGGTTCACCTGCTTCTACATAAAGGCTTAATACGGGAGAAGTACGGAAGGCTCCCGTAGCCAAACGAAGGCCTTGATGATGAATAGTATCCAATGATTTTAAATAAGACTTTCTGGCAGAACCATAAACAACAGACCCATAATCTAATTTAGATCTTATCAGAGACCGGTAAAGATGTAATAAAGTGTACCGATCTGCTCCCCAACTTGTATGGACTAAAACTTTCAAAAGATTCAAAGCTTTTAAGCATTTCGCTTTAAGATATTTAATATGGGGAATAAAAGATAACTTTTGATCAAATATGACCCCAAGAAATTTGGCTTCTTCAACAACAGGAATTTGTGATCCGTATAAAAACAAGGAAGGGTGTTCATGTTTCTTCCGTAGCTTACAAAAATGAACACACTGCGTTTTCGACTTAGAGAACTTGAAACCATTTTTATCAGTCCATTCTTCTATTCTTTTTAAATTTTGTTGTAACTTTCGTTCAATTGTTTTCATGTTTTTTGAACGGTCACATATACAAAAATCGTCAACATACAAGGAACAATCAGTTTTGTCGTCTAAACATTGTACAATATTGTTTATTTTGATGTTAAATAGCGTAGTTGAAAGAATACTACCCTGTGGGACACCCTGTTCTTGATCGTAGAAATCTGACAGAGCAGACCCCACACGCACCTGAAACATACGCTCCCCTAAAAAGCTTTCAATAAAATTGGGAAGTTTTCCTCTTAAGCCAATGTCATGGAGATCTTTTAATATTCCATATCGCCATGTTGTATCATATGCTTTCTCCAAGTCGAAAAAGACAGCTACTACGTGGTCTTTGTTAATAAAAGCATTTCGTATAAATGTTTCTAGTCTTATTAAATTGTCGTTGGTACTACGTTCCGAACGAAAACCCGATTGATATTCTGAAATGAGGTTGTTGGATTCTAAGTACCAGACTAATCTCTTGTTTATCATTCTCTCCAATGTTTTACACAAACAACTTGTCAAAGCTATCGGACGATAATTTGTAGGTTCTGCATGATCTTTCCCTGGTTTCGGAATTGGTACAACTGTAGCTACACGCCAGCTCTCAGGACAGACCCCCGTTTCCCAAATATTATTAAAGATAGCTAAAAGTGTTGAAAGAGAACTTTTTGGCAGATGCTTAAGCATCTGGTAATGAATTTCATCGGGGCCGGTTGCCGTATCATGTGATTTTTCAATGGCTTCAACGAGTTCGGATAAGTTAAAAGGTTTGTTGTATTCTTCGTGATTAAGGGATTTAAAGTTTAGATTTCTTTTCTCTTGGTCCTTTTTGAAATTTCTAAAAGTGTCAGAATAATTACGCGATGATGAATTTCTCAAGAATGTGTGCCCAAGAGTATCTGAAATATCTTTTTTTTGTTGAAGCTATTGTGTCAAATTCAGTATTTAAATGTGTAAAACTAGGGGACTTTGTTCTTCCTGAAATTTTTCGTACCATATCCCAAACCTTTTTAATGGGGGTTTTGTAGTTCAATTTGGAGACATATTCTCTCCATGACTTTCGTTTGGAAGCTCGGATTGTTCGCCGAGCTTTAGCTCTAAAAACTTTTACGTCGTTTAGTTTTTCTGAAGTGGGACTTTTGCAGAACTTATTTAGAGCCTGTTTACGCTTTTGAATAGCTTCTTTACAGTCATTATTAAACCAGGGCTTGCTTTTCTTAGTATTTGTGGAGGTCTTTGGAATGCATTGTTCTGATATATTAATAAGTGTATCTGTGAAATCAGAAACAATGTCGGATGATTCATTAAATTGATCAAATGATAACTCTTCTTCACATAAATTATGGAATAATTCCCAGTCGGCTTTATTCATTTTCCACTTCTGGTTACAGTCCTCATCTGGTTCGTTTACGCTCTCAATTATAACAGGGAAGTGATCACTTCCGCACTGATCATCATTAACAGACCAGTCATAGTCTAAGAAGAGAGATGGGTGACACAAAGAGAGATCTAAAGAAGACAAATGACCTGTCGCAGGGTGAAGGTAAGTATAAGATTTATCATTCATCAAACAGAGATCGTTCTGTGCAATGAAATCTTCAATAAGTGCTCCTCTGTTGTTGTTATCTTTACAACCCCACAGAATGTTGTGACCATTGAAGTCACCAACTAAAAGATATGGCGATGGAAGCTGACCCAGCAACGACTCAAGATGTTCAGGCTTTAAAGAAAATGAGGGTGGAATGTATAGAGAGCAAATTGTAGTTTCTTTATCCAGGGAAACTGACACTGCCACAGCCTGTAGTTCTGTTTTCAAGTTGATCTTTTTTTGTGGTAAAGAAGATTTAACAATAATTGAACTGCCACCAGATGGTCTGTTACCATCAGAGTAGATATAGTTGTACGAATTGAAACCCCTAATATAGATGTTGTCATCAGTTTTCAAAAAAGTTTCCTGCAAACAAAAAACCGATGGGTTTAATAAAGTAAGAAGCAATAAGAGTTCGTTATAATTTGACTTAAGACCTCGACAATTCCATTGTATTATTTTGTGTTTTAGATCCATTTTATAGAGAGATAATTTTTCGACTAGAAACTAATGCGTCGATATCGACAAAATATCCTACCTTATATAAGGTATCCTTGTAATCTTGCTACCCTTGCGAGGATTGGTTGGAGAGTCATCATCATCCATTAGTTCATCATCGTCCTCGTCAGATGGTAGCCCTATCTGTCTATAATCTTTTTGGATCGGTTCTCCCGATCCTTTCTGGATCGGTTCTCCCGATCCCTTATTGGTCCGACCGGAGTCGGATTTCTCTTTTACATGCGGCGCTGGCTTCGGTTCGGTCGCTGTCGACCGATCCGAAGCAATCTGGATTGCGCCATTTGACAAATTGGTTGAACTTTGTGGTGTTGGAGTAGTACTCCATGCACCAGATTTTTTCAGTTCAGCAATGCAAGATTCAACAGTCTGCGTTCCACTGTTCGTGACTTTAACACCAGCACCCTTTGTGATGCTGGCGTAACTGGTGCTTGGTGTTTTGTAACGTTCTTCAACAATCTTCCTCGCTTCTGGAAATGTGATCGACCTTTGGTATTTGACAGTGAGTATTTCTTTTTCTTTTTTCCATGCCGGACAATCTCGAGAGAAAACAGCATGTTTACCTCCACAATTTACGCAGTTGGCTTCGTTCTTGCAGTTTTGATGATTATCAACATGTTTTTCTTCACCACAGTTTGGACAGAGTTTTTTCTTCTCACATCTGCTTTCGTGGTGACCGAAAACCTGACACGAGTAACATCTGAGAGGGTTTGGTATATATACCTCTACATTTACGGAAAGATATGCGACTTTGATTTTGTTGGGCAGAATTGGTGTATTAAAAGTCAACACGTAGGTAGTAGTTGGTTTTAATACACCATTTCTACGAACTTGGATGTTACGTACACCAATGACGCCTTGGTCTCTGAGGTTTTCAATGATTTCATCATCGCTGCAAGGACGTAACTCGGGACTGCGTATGACACCTTTGCTGGAATTGAGGGTGTTGTGTAACGACACTTTTACTTTTAAATCGAAAATTGTGTTCGTTTTAAGTAGAGATTCAACATGCTGTTTTTTCTCGACTTCAATGAGAAGGTCACCTGATTTAAGCTTTTTTATGCTTTTTGGGTGTCCGGCTATGGACACTATACTTTTTTCAATTACAAAAGGTGAAAGACTGGATACCGTTCGTTTATCATCAAGTGATGTCATTCATTACCAAGAAGCGAGGAATATTGTTGTTCGATGGTGCTGCAGACTGCTGACTGGGTTCATCGGAGTCAGATGATGACTCGTCTTTTTTACGTTTGGTTAATTTGCGGTTACTAGAAGAAGGGGGACCCATGAAGAAGGTTTGAAGATTCGTCTCAAGTGCTCTCCGCCCTCCGCGGAGCCCTACAAGGGAACACCATAATGGAGTGGCTATCCGACTCGCAGGTGTTAGAGATACACGTGAGATATACTCGCATAAACAAATGCTTACACGATTGGTCCGTTGCGCCACCGCCTTCTAGAGATAAAAAGACAGAAAAGGGTAAGGTAAATGGGCACATGGTTGGTATCAGGAAAGATACAAAAAGAATGGAAGAGAAAGTTTAGCGGTATATCTAGGGCAAGGCGTGACCAGCCGATTGACTGTGCCGGACCGCACAGCCTCCCGTCTACACCGAAAAGCCAGGCCAAAGAGGCGTGTTGGGAATCTGAAGCACCGCAACCTCAGGTATCCCTCAACCTCCAGGATCCCTTCTTCCGGCTTACAGGACGCCACCCACGGCAAACGGGTGGTACTTCCTTTAGCTCTTCCCAGTGGGCACATTGACCACAGCAGCAACGTGCCCAGTGGGAATTGAGCCCCCAGGGCCACGGCAAGGCAGGAAGTCTAATACCTGGGGGCACTGTGGAGTGGACTAGAGCCAAATTTTTGACTTCAGTAAAATTTTGCCCATTTCCCCAATGGAAAATTCATTCAAAATTGGGAAAAATGACCAAAACCAAAGCCAAAGTAGCTTAAACTATACTCTTTAAGGCCATATTTAGATGTAAAAATATTCACATCCTTGAAAATAAACAATATTTCCATCCCCAGTATGTGAATTAAATGTTTAAGGGCACAGGCTGCAGTCTGGTGTAATAAAACTGTTTGTCGGCTTTAAATCGGACAATCATATGGTACCTACAGCGTATCATTTCCTGCGTAAATATGGACTGCGCGATGCACAAAAACATTGCGGGTACTCATTCAACAAATAAAAAGCTTTTCAAATTGCAGTGAATAAGACCCCAAAAGATGACTTGAATTTTTGGCGTTTTCCCTTAAGGCATCAGGGGACAGTTAATCGCAGCACTTTTTTGTCCGCGTCACACCAAGTTTTTGAATCGTTATCGACAACTCCTGGAGAAAGCGATAACTTCTGTTTTGGTTTCAAATTGCTCCACACATGCATGAAATCAAAACAGAATACCAAAGAAACACTTCTCTGTTTGCATAGGCTGACAGCAGCAGCATTTCACTTACCCCACCCACTAATTTTTACATACAAAAAATCATGACTCCACCTCACCTCACTGACAGATCCTGTGAATTTACTCCCAAAACACAAGTACTTGGCACCTGTTGAAATGTCATGTACACTCAGTCACATGCAAAGAAATAGACAGAAAAGTATACCGTAACCAGTAAACTTTTTCAGGAATCCTCTTTGAAAAACAGCCACTTTTTAGTGCCAAAGTTACCTTCGTGAATTCAGATATGCCGCTGCACCTTGAACTTGCACAGCATCCAGACAGCCGGGGTTTTAGTTTCGTATTCCATTTCATAAAAGTACAGATACTCAGCAAATAAGCCCACATTGGCAAAAAATATCCACATATTACAATTTCTATGAGCAACCATGCCATTATTGACCCTCCTACTATAATATTTTGAAAAACGTCCACCCTCAAATGCGAAATTGTCCCCTGATGCCTAAGCTACCTATACTGCATGGTGTCTACACTTTAATCCAGTTTATCTGCAATGTGTTGGTAGGTTTAGCCATCTTCACAACATATCAGATACCATTAACCATGTCAAGAAGATGATGACATGAACATAAAGGCACTGGTAGTCTAGCTCCTAGACCTTAATGTCATATATACCAATGACCAACCTTCCTGGTGTATTTATCAAATATCTTTAATCTTGTCTCAGACATTAAGGATAACTTACCAAGATAAATCAAGTTGCTACCAGAGAGGGAAAAAGAAGTAAAAATATATAGAAGAATATTACTTATTAACTTTAAAATATGATATCCGACTAGTAGCTAGTCTAAGGCACTGGTTAAAGTACTACCATTCTGTGGCTAGCAGCTCGGAAAACAAGATGAAGAAAAGTTACTTTATTAAATTACCCTCTAGTCTGTAGATCAAACAAGTCACAGCTGGGCCACTTTCCCTCAGTTCCTTCCTTTGACAAGTCTGTCACCTGAAATAAGAACCAGACACCCTAAAACATTCAATATATGGGACAAATTACTATCTTAAAGGTATACTTGCTGTTCCGTGTGTATTTGGTCATTATGAAGCCTAACTTGTACTGTAATTTAAACCACAGACAACATTTGGTTATTTCCCTTTGATAAAATTTGAATTTAATCTAACCTTAGTATGATAAATAAAACAAAACTCATTCATTTTATGCACCAACCTGAAAAAACTACAAAGCGGTTTTGGCATGGACATTGCGGCGGGCTGCGGACAATGTCTTGTTAGGGTGACAGTCTTTCAACCACATCTGTCACTTAGGCAAGGAGTTGATTATCATTGCCTTTGTATGTTAATGATAATTTACCATTTTAAATTGATATATTCATGCTCAAAGTGATCCCCCCCACACACACAACTGCTATGCAATTCTATTTTCTGTACCTCTACCCCTTGCCCCAGCCACAGAGCTCAAACCCAACTAACCACAAGGGCTAAGTAACCTCTGAACTCATATCGGTATATAAACAATGAAAACATCATTCTTATCTGTTATTTTTATCATTTAAGCAGCAATTAGTATCAAATTCTTTCTTCTAGCACCAATTCATAGTGTACATTAGATAGAAACTATCAGTAGGTCTGTTACCAACATTCAGTGTATAAGGTTTTTTCTGCGTTGAATCTGTATCATTTTTGTGTGAAAGTTATATGTTGTATTTGGAATAATATTTAACTGTATATGTATATTGCTGGATTTATGCACTTTTCTGCAAATAATTAAACATTGTGACTGTGATATACACTGTCTTGCTGTTGTATTACTGTCTTGCCAAGCCTTCAAAACAAAATGGGGTTTCAAAAACTGTCCAGGAAAGACTTCCAGACTAGGTTCAGGAAAGGAATTAAATCCCCAAATAAGGGCATAGCAAGAGAAAAAACAGCTGAAAATGTTGTTTTAAGGCCCTTTCTTAGACTGCCAAAGGACAGGCATGAGTTAATTACGGCTGAGCACAACAACCCTACTGTCAGACTGCTGCGGCCGAAGCCATCGGACAAACCAGAGGTCCAGATCAGTGCAGAGAGCAAGCCTGACAGAAGGTAAAGTCAGTGAATTTCACATATTTGGTAGCATTCTCTCTACAGAACTGATCTAATCAATTATGTTACTATTCAGTCTGGTACTTTCTTTTCAATGAACTTCCACAGCTGTGTCACTTAAAATGTACCTTTACCAGGGCCATAGCTTCCGATCAATCCACAGTTAGTTTTTTTTTCTACTCAACCATAAATGTAATTATTATGATCCTAAGTATTTGGGCTGACATGCTTTATCAAAATAATGACAGTGCAGGCCCAGTTCAGACTGCTTCTTCTGAAGGAGCAGTCTGATCTGGGCCTGCACTGTTTGCCAGGCCGTCTTCAATTTTTGGACTCCTTGTTTGAGTTTGAAACTACTTTTGATAAAATTTTAGGAAAATTACAGCAATTTGTTGTTGTTGTGTTGTTGTTGTGTTGTTGTTGTTCCAAAAGGGAGATAATCCATATGTCCAGGCCTCTTGTGCTATGTACCAGCAATTTCCTCATTTTATGAACTGCAGATCTGAAGCATACACCTACAGACTACTGCACCTCAGGAAAACAGCAGAGATGTGGAATGAGGCTTTCCGAGAACACCAAACTGAGAGTCCAGGGTGCAAAAAAGGATTTCTCAGCTGGAATATGGAAGGAGAGCAAAAGTATGGGCTCTGTTGGAGAGAGCAGCTTGTCTGTGATAAGTGCGATTTCAAAACAAAAGTTTATAACCTATTTGAGGACTTACCACAGGTCTCAAGAGGAAGGCGTCCGGGGAAAATCAATCGCTCCCTTCATGTGGGACTAAGTCAGACTTCTATTGGTCCTTCTAGCTTCACTAAACTACTGTGTAGCATCAACACACCATCTTCTAGTGGGATGCAAAAGTCTGCAAATATAACACTAGAAACTGTTACTGCAGCAAATAAGGCGGATATGAGACTCCGCTGTCAGGATTTACAGTCAATCAACACTTTACGGGGCAAAAAACCCTCAGCCATCAGTGTTCAGGCAGATGGCTGTTACAACAATGCACTCTATTCTGGAGTTGGGAAGACTCTATTTCAACACAGTACTCAGGCTATCTATCTGGTAGCAGAGAATGAGACACCGAACCATCAAATCATAAATGTCCAAACCAAAAACAAGCTGTGTTCCAAGCGCAAACATGGTTCGGGCAATAAATGTGAACACAAAGGTGAATGCTTTGCCAATATTGACATGGGCATGAATATTGGCAATGAAGAAGAGTGGGCAAGGCAGGGCTTTCAGGAACTTGCAGATACTGGGCTTGAAGTGGAGTACTTAACAACAGATCCAGACTCCTCTCCATACAGGGCAGCCATGCAGCTGTACGATGATGGCGTCACATCCACCGAGCCAAAACACTTGCTTGATACGCGACATGTCTCAAACAATCACAGAAAATTCATAAAAAATATGACACAGCTGACTAACCATATGCCAGGTAGCAATAAGTGTGAAAAGCAGAAAATGCTGCAAAAGCTTTCGGTTGGCCTTGCTGAGCGGTGTCAGGCAGAGTTGGCGCAAGCTTTTGAAACATTTTCTGGTGATTCAGCAAAACTGAAGTCAGTTCTGTCATATACATGTGATGCTGTAATAGATTGTTACCATGGCAACCATGAACTATGCAATCTCTACTCTTTTGTGTGTCTACACCCTAGCAACATGACATGGCTGCAAAAGAGTCCCTTTTTACATTCAGACTTTCTTATTCAGTCATGTGGTGAAAGCCGCGGTCTGATACGCAAATGTGTATAGTATCGCCTAGGTCAAGGCATGCTTGAAAAAACCAAACTGAACTCAAATACCCAGAAATGTGAGGCGTCAAATAGGAGCATGCGAAGATCTCTGCCCAAAAATAACACATTCACACGGAACTTTGCCGGCCGCTGTCATAGTGCAGCACACAATCTTAATCACGGCCCGGGTGAATCCTTATTTAAGCTCTGCAAACTTGTCGGCTCGCCAATTTCTGCAGGTACGCGAGTATCAAAAGCCTTGTATCAATGTCAAAAAAGTCACGAAAGCAACAAGGAACGTAAAATGTCAAAATCATATAAAGATACAAGAAGTCGGAAGAGGCGCGCTCTTTATGCACTGTATGAAAAACAGCAAGAAGATGTAAAGTACCAGAAAAACATTCTACTGCCTGTGCGGCCGGACAAATTCAGAGCCGATCACACTTACACTTACTTAGATAAGCCAAAAAGATTGAGAAAAGCAAAACAAAACTAACTTCTTACTATTGAGAAAGCCTTTTTTACATGATGCAATGTGGTTCATGGTGTCGGCAACAATGTCCCTGCTTTTTGCATGCCAGGCGTTCCATGTTGGTTTCGTGACTTTCAAGTATAAGGTGGTCTGATCTGACACAAACACCATTGTGACACAAAGGGGACACCTCCAAATGATTGCCATGCTTATCACAGCTAGGCATATCACATTTCAATACCTTGTGGGCTCCCATAAATGCAATTCCGTGTGTTCTTTCAATGGACTTTGTGCCATCTGGCCAGTTTACAGTCATTTTTCCATATTTTCCCCCATGAAGACCCCCCACCCATACATTACAGTGCACAGGACCCTGGTCAATAATTGTTCTTTTGGATAATTTGTCAAGCAGATTTTGCCAGAAGGCATCCATTTTGCTTTCAAGTACTCACAGAATACCAGGAGCTTGCAGATATAGCCTCAATTTGGGCCGGAACCATATGTTTTGGAAATACCTATTTTAGGCCTATAGGGAGCTTACCACTAAATATTTTCCATAGACGACAATAGTAACATTTTTCCATCTCCAACAAAAACTGTACATGCAAAATATTTCAAACCTTGGTGGTTTGTAGAGCAACTGTAGCTGAATAACCCCCCCCCCCCCCAAAAAAAAAAATCCACATGTAGCCCGTCTCCTTTTTGAGCTATTGTCCGCCATATTGTTGATGTGTAGCACCGCAGTGAATAACAGGGCAATTTTTTCTCAAAGGGGTGACCATGAAAATGTGGCAGCAATATTTTTGGGCTTGCAGATATAATTGCAAAGCATCTATTATTTTGTTTTGCTATAAGTACCCTTTTCTTAAAATGAAATAAATCCAGCCTATATAACCAATGAAATGCACAGCTGGTATTTGATCCTCTATCAAATCTTCTGTCCCAAAGTGCTGGTTCCCCGGCTCAGCAATATTTAGTGTTAAACTGGCACTTGCGGTAGCAGCTACCACCAGAAATGTAGGCGGGGCTTACTGATAACTGATCAGCTGTAAATTTATTTACTTGGGGTCTGCTAGCTCAGGCTACTGCAGAATAATGCATATACTCACACATTATGAATAGAGATATTTTTCTTATTTCTGCCCCAGATATACCAGTATATTGTGGATGCTTGATTAAACTGCCAAATAAAGTAAACAGGTCAATGAAATAAATACACCTCTAAACCCACATTATAAAGAAAAAAAGTTTTGTGTTTTGGGGTGTTTTGTGTTTTCAATATTTTCCTTTTTTTATGCAAAGATTGTGGGTATATGTTAGAACAGCCCCACCGAACTAGAAGGAAGCAAAATGTCAAACCATTTTCATCTAAAAAAAATGCATCCTGTTTCTAACTGATCAAGACTAGTTTTGCCACATATCTAGACAAGTATGTTTATATAAACTGTAGCATAGGTCTTATCAGGCTTTGTTTATAAACATTCTCCATGTTAAAGCAATTAAACTGGACCAGTTTATTATTTCAGCCAGGGCAAACTCGGCAAAATTTAATCATTTTAGTTAATCCAGTGCCTTTTGGGTTACAATACAATGTATTTTATATTTTTAAACAATATCCAGATATATTACTTTTAAACATAAGGTACATTTATTGAAAAAAAAAAAAAATACAAAATGGTGACGGCATTCCTTTACATAACACCTATTTTGTAATGGATCAAGCTACTTTATAAGGTATGTGCAATTTCCTTCCAGGATTTTATACATTGCCGGAAAAATGGCAGAGAATTCTGACAAAGAGAAATCAGATAATTTTTTTTTTTACAAAAGAACAGTTTTGGGCAGTATTTTATTTCTTCAGATTTACAAGTCTGAATGGGCATTTTATGAAGACTTAAATATCATAGCAGCAGCTGAGACAATAACAACAACTGATAACAATGATGATGGTGATAATGATAATCAAAATTCTTCAAACAGTCATCTGCAGGACAATTTTCCGGGCAATTATGGACATGATCATGGATATACATGTAATAATGATTATCCAATTTGGTACCAGAAACCCCGAAATGGGTATTTGACAAACAGTGCAGGCCCAGATCAGATGCCACAGAATGGGCGTCTGATCAGGGCCTCCACTGTTTAGAGCATTAGCTACCTTTATTAATATACAAGCTATAAACTGGAATTGACAAGTTCCTGTGTATCATGGAATATGGTATCATGGAATATGAATAGATTTTTTTTTCTGAGAGACTCAGAGGTAGGATTATTTATTTGCTTTTACTAAGCTTGCCATCTTACAAGTGGAAGTGTTTGGACTTGTTGTATTTGTTGCTTTGTTTGTATCACATGACCAAGGTCAAAGGTTATATCTAGTTTGAATTTCTGAGTACTTTCCAGTAATTTCATTCACCATATTCAATTAATATTAGTTTTTGAGCCAATTTTTTGGTGGTGTTGTATAAAGTAGAGATATGCCTCCTTACAGAACAAGTTTTGTTTCTGTAGGTTTTCTAAGTATTTTATTTTCATTGATAAAGCGTCTGCAATCAACAAAATGTAAAAGTCAGGCACCATTTTGAAATAAGCTCCGCCTACATCCTTTTATAGAGCAGGTGGGGGTTTAAGCTACCTATAAGCTACCAGTGGAAATGATTGCTGACTGTCTGGTAGTAATTACTGGAAGCATCTTGGTACCGAACCGATATATGACCATGGGATCTTCCACCTGAAAAGTTTGAAATAGTCCATTCCCAATTACAGGTGTGTCAGGTTAGGTTTTGGTTTGTGGCAACTTTTACAATAGTGAATGCTCTTTAAGCAAACAGTGTACACCCAGATCAGATGCTGTGTTCTGCAGCTCCTGATCTGGGTGTGCACTGTTTGCCAATGTCCAAGAAAAGGGCCGCTAGGCATATATGGGTTAATGGTCTAGGTTATACCTAATTTAATGCTATAAATATAGATAATCTGTTAGGTGCCAGGAGCAGTCTGGAAAACTACATTACTGCCCCTATTCGCCCCTTTTGTCCATTTATCTCAAAGTGCAGAATTTTCCTTTGCTTTTGGTGGATTTGTCTTTTTGTTCCGTTCAAGATTTGTTCGCTTATATAGGGCTGACCGTTAATCAGAGGTGGGTGAGATTTGGAGTACCCCAAAAACAACATGACTCAATCAAGACGTGAACCACAGCGGTGTGAGAATTTGCGATTAAGAGTCAGCGTTCTTAGTCACTAGGCTATTTGTTTGTAGTTTTCAGTGGTTTCTCGGCAATTTATTGTTTCAATTTTGTAAAACAGTGACTTGGTGCGTTTGCTTTACACTGCAAACTGTTTGTTCGTTTAACGGTCCAGTCAACACTATTTTAGGTCATTTTTGGGGCCTGTCAGTTTACCTATCCGCACTTTTCCTGTACAGACTAGCTAGTCTGGCCCAGAAAACATGTACACTCCATATTTTCCAGTTCTGTGGTGTGTTCCTTGCTTCCAAAGGATAACCCTTTCTAGAGCATATTTAACATCACTACAGCTGGTGTCTGGAAATGTGTGGCGGCCGTAAAAAGTCTCCCTGCCCTACATCATAGTGTAGTTTATATTTTCTTGCCCTTTGGGGTCATTGATTCCATTGTGGAATTTGAAAACTTTTGAGGGTCACTGATCAGGCCTAATTGGCCGAAACTAGCTAGTCTGGCCCAGAAAACATGTACACTCCATATTTTCCAGTTCTGTGGTGTATTCCTTGCTTCCGGAGGATAAACCTTTCTAGAACATATTGTACGTAAGCGGTTAACCAGTACAGTGCACATTCTTTCACAGAAACTGACAACTGCCCTTCTTGAATTAGCAGAAGGGACACTACAAACTAATGAGATGCAGACCAGACACTGCAAAATGCAGCTTCGTATCAAGATCTACACTTTTTGCAAACAGTACTGAAATTTAAGGGTTAAAGGAAACAGTCTCTGTCAACACATACATTCAGAGACAATAATTTTATTGACCAGTCAGTGCATTTATTTCCGAGTGATTGAAATATTCAGTGTTCTGAATCAGCAGAAGGGACAATGCAAACTATTAAGATGCAGACCAGACACTGCAAAATGCAGCTTCGTATCAAGATCTACACTTTTTGCAAACCGTACTGGAATTTAAGGGTTAAAGGAAACAGTCTCTGTCAACACATACATTCAGAGACAATAATTTTATTGACCTGTCAGTGTATTTATTTCCAAGTGATTGAAATATTCAGTGTTCTCATCCTGGCATTTTTTTTTCAGAAAGAAGTAGCAGAAACTAACCAGAATAACAGTCACTAGTGTCATGCTGTTTAATTTTGATGACCATGCAAAAAGCACATCTGGTACCACTTACTGAAACTACTTTTGGACAGTTTATTCCTTTGTGCATTTGTAACTATGGTTTGGTACTTCTACCAGGATGCAATTCTGTGACTGATATTATTACAGAATGTTTTATATGTGATTAGTACAGCGAATATAGTGCGGAGAGAAATAATTTTTACCCATATGGGTCTTTATGCAGCAAGTGTGCACCCCTTTCTGGGAAACCTGTGCCAGCATTATCTTGATGCAATATTAATATTGAACTAGACTAATGACAGACAACACCCAAAGATTATTTATAACCTTCACTGTGAAAGGTTTGGGAAAACTGGTTAACATTAGTCCATATGTTGGCCTTTGGACGGTACCTCCACAAACAATTATTATTTGTCAAAAAATTTTCAATAACCATAAAAGCTAGAACCCTAAAACTTAAGCAATCATGAGCACCAGTGTCATGGAGAGACAAGTTGTATTATGGGCTTATTTCTACATACATTCCTCATTACCACATTTCTATCGAGTACCCACAACCTATGTATTTGAGCCAAAATTTGAAAAATTGTTTAACCATGTAAACCAGTTTTCTGTGTATAAAGCAGGGTTTAAAAGGATGTTCTTTACAAGGACTTGCTAACATGATGTAATGAAAAACATGGCTACCAGATCCTCCCAAATGACTTGTGGAAATTATAGTGCCTGCAAGTGCCCACAACTCTTTAAATTTGACAAAGAGTGAAACGGTGTACCCTTTGAAAATATGGACTAATAGATTATTCATTACGGAGTTATAAAAGTGATATGAAAATTGTGCAGTATAGCTATTAATTGCCATCAAGCTTTATTTTACAGTCAAAATACAACTAATAATGCTCTCTTGTTAAATCCCACTTTTCTGCAGGAAAGTGAATTTTACAAGGGTATACAATTTCACATACTTCAGAACTTGAGGTGAAACACTCTACATTACGATTCAACATGTATATAATTAATTTCATTTATGATCTGCCCCACTACCAAGGTTTTTAATTTCGTTTCGCAAAGGCCTAGGTAGAGCACGGTTCTGGAATCATTCATAAATTGTTTTTACAATTTTTTGTTCACCCCCTCCCCCCCCCCCAAAAAAAAAAAAAAAAAACAGAGAGTTAACTGTTTTCACGTGGTAAAGTATGCCAGTCCATCCATTTACCATAACAGTTTGGCTTTTTCTGATTTTTAACCAGATTTCCCAACAGAAAACTCTGGTTAATTAAATACGACGGCAGGCGGGGCGGGCGGACATCAACAGTTTGTTTTGGGAGCATAACTACACAAACGTTCAATGTCAGGTAAACGTCCCACATAATCGAAAGCAACATTGCCAAATTGACCTAAATAGTGTTTACGGGGACGTCATTATTTTCCAATTCTCAGACTTACTGCAAAGGTGAACATCTAGGGTTCAGCTTCAATGAGGAAACTGGCGACCAAGCTTAAAAAAACATATCTCAAAAGAAAATCTAAACTGATTTATATCACCATTTTCATAATAGAAGCAGTAAAGCTTAATTACTATAAGCATTAATGCTATCTTAGCTTGGAAAAGTGCATTGCTTTATGTATGGCCTATGTTCAATACCTCAAATGAATATAACTTAGGACTGGGAGTTCTGGAAAAGGTAACAAATACCTACTTGTCTTGATCGTAATTGAGAGGGTATCTAGAAAATTGCATTTTCTCATTTCCAGATCTACAAAGTTGCTTACTACCATTTATAGTTGTAACTAGAACTGTCAGTGAAACTGACTAGGGCCCCGGCAGTGCCATCAGAGGAGTTGGATTTTTTTTCAAAGGGCTATTACTCTTAGAGTATTGTAGCTAGAGTTACGTCGGTTGCCATGTAATTGTGTAATGATATTGTGACCATATATCTTAAGTTTGAAGTTGATGCATTTGACTGTTTGTAAGTTATGAATTAAAAACAAAAGGGTATTACTATATGGCAACTGTCAATAACTTCAGCTTCAGTTTGTAAACATGAAAAATGTTGATGGATAGACGGGCAGATGGACAGACGGACGGACGGACGGACAGACAGGGCATTACTATACGGCACACTGTCACATTATGGTTAATATTTCTGCTAAGTAATATTTAAATCCATCCAGGTATAAGAAAGTTATAGATTGGACACAATAAAAAAGACGCTTTTTTGACCTTTTATCTCTAAGTATGACCTTGACCTTTGAGGTACGGCTGTGGGTCTTGCGTGTGACACTTCGTCACATTATGGTTAACATTTCTGCCAAGTAATATTTAAATCCATCCAGGAATAATAACAAAGTTATTAATTGGACACAGGAAAGACCCTTTTTTGACCTTTAACCTCTAAGTATGACCTTGACCTTTAAGGTACGGACCTGAGTCTTGCGCGCAACACTCCATCACATTATGGTTAACATTTCTGCCAAGTAATATTTAAATCCATCCAGGAATAAGACAGTTATGGAGGATAAAAAAATTTGTGGACGGACAGACAGACAGACGGACGGACAGAGTGATTACTATAGGGCACCCACACTTTCAGTGCGGGGCCCTAAATATTTGTATATCTTTGTATATATTTTGATAGTGCTGATTGGCCTGTTAAGCCCAAAAGCTAACAGCTGCAGTGCTACTGGGAGCCATATAATTTATATGTAAATGTATCGATCACCCTAAAAATTGGGACACATTGTGTGACTTCTGACAATTCTCATAAAATTTGACCAAATTTGTTTCACGATCTTGCAAGGAGTCCAAAAGTTGCAGACAAAATGGCAAACAGTGTAGAACCTGATCGGACTGACGGGTCTGCACTGTTTGCTTAAAAGGACAGTCTGTCCCAATACTTAGGATCATTACGTCATTATTTGATCTTGGCCCAAGGTCATTCAGATTTGAAATTCAAACTTGTTTTCCACAACATCACATAAGAAGCCATATGATCTGGACCTACACTATTTGTCTCCAGGAAAACATTATTTCTAGCAGTTTGTCTGATATTCAGAAATGGGTGTGACAAATTTCTTTATTCAGAAGGATGAGGGTTAGAACAGGCCAGCAACCACATATGAAATACATTTGCTTTTTGAAATCATCCAATCAAAGCACGGAGAGTGAGTGTTTGAGTTTTACATACCACCAACGGCTAAGGTCATACCGAGACGGGACCTCGGTTTAAAGACTCATCCAAAAATCTTGAGAAGCCCGGGATCGATCCTGCAATCCCTGGTTTACAAGTCGAGTAGTGTAACCAATACACCACAGAGGCTTCTCAAAGCACGGAGATTACATATGGGTGGACTGAGTGTTGTCAGGGAAAATAGTCCTGGGTTGAAGCCAATCAGATTACTTGATGCAAATTATTGCAAACAATCAGATTACTTGATGCAAATTATTGCAACTGAGCTGAATGACAAACGATGTAAATCCTGATCAGATGGCTTCTGATCTGGATCTACATTGTTAGAAAGATAAGGCATATCTGGGCTCAGCAGGACCAGTGTTAAGAAGATTAATAGGCTTCACAATATTCTTAGTCATAGAAATCATATGTATCAGAAGATAGACAGTCACCAGCTGGTAATATCACTACCTTAAAGACCGACTGACTAGATTATCACAGTACCTGAAGCCATTATATAATAAATTATATTAAATAACCTCTTCATAAATGTGTTTAAAGTAAAACATACAATAAATTTGCTATATAGGTATGCTAAATACCCATTTTTATCAATTCAGTTTGCTGTCTGTCAATGGCGAATTCGCTATCTACAGCCGGCTGTCAATAGCGATCGCCAAATATATATGAAGTCTTATAAGTGCATGTTTCTTATACCACGAGATATGGCTAAATGGTTATCATGATTTTTTAGGATAGTATCGTGATATACTTTTGCGTTATATAAGCCAGATTACTAAAAAAAAAATATCGCGATGAATTTAACGTTACTATTATGCATTTTTATAGAGCCCAGAACTGTCACGAAACACTGTTACAAAACTTATCACGAAAAAAACAAAACAAAAATGATGATGATGATGATGATGATTTCGTGTTTAACGACGCGTCAACCCTCTTGGTGGGTCATAAGCGTCAGTCGGTTAATGGTTAAACGGCATGAATAATTATGATGATATTAAAAGTAACAAGTCAGAATGATAATGTATAAAAATCTGAAACAGTTAAATCTTATGAAAAAGACCAATTTCTTTTAAGAATAAAATAATGTTATCAACAGGTACATCTCGAAACAGTTGTTGCAAAGTGTCAGCTTTGAAATATAAAATACGTGAGGGTGAAAAGTCAACACAGTCAATTAAGATATGTTTCACAGTGAATGGCTGATCACAACCTACACAAGAAGGCTGATCATCACCATTAAAAATATAAGAATGAGTAACTCTAGTATGGCCGATGCGCAGTCGTGTTAATACTACGTCCTCTTTTCTGGAAAACTGTGGAGGAGAGCATTTTGTACTAACGACAGGTTTAATGGCATGGAGTTTGTTATTTATTGCACGGTCCCATTCGCCTTGCCATTCCGACAAGATGTATCTATTGATGAATGGTTTAAAATTATTAAAAGGAATTTTAAAAACAGATGGATCAAGATTGAGCGATTCCTTTGCTTTCTTGTCAGCATATTCATTGCCGACAATGCCAATATGGCTCGGAAGCCAACAAAACAAGATTTGGTGTGTTTTAGAAATTTCATGATGTTTTTCGATCAATTTTTGAATTTGAGGATTTTTAGATGATGAATGGTCTAAAGCCTTAAGCACAGAAAGTGAATCAGAAAATATAATTGCTTTTTGAATTGTTGAAGAACTGATAAAATCTAAAGCTAGGTCTATTGCTTTGGCTTCAGCTGTAAAAATAGATGAACCATCTGGAAGGCGCATGGTTTTGTGCGTATCTTTAGAAACATACGCACAACCAACTTTATCTCCTTCTTTGGAACCATCAGTATAGACTTGCTGGTAATCATCGTAACGTGATTGCAGTACCTGAAAGTTTTGTTTGAGAAGTATCGGATTTGATTCGGATTTTTTGCCATCATGTAAGTCGAACAGAATAGAAGGTTGTTTAATACACCAAGATGGAACTTCGGCAGTTTCATGTTTTTGAATATTTTTAAGGTCGATACCTGAATTTTCCAGCAGTGTTAAAATACGTAATCCAAAAGGTTTAATTGCTGTGGGTTTAGTTTCATACCTATCTACAAATTGAGGTCGAAATGAAATTTTGGATGCCGGGTTAGATGGATTTGCAGCAAGTCTAATAGCATACTGAAGAGAAAGTTTCTCTCTGCGCGAGGTTAAAGATGGTTCACCTGCTTCTACATAAAGGCTTAATACGGGAGAAGTACGGAAGGCTCCCATGGCCAGACGAAGGCCTTGGTGATGGATAGTATCCAAGGATTTTAAATAGGACTTTCTGGCAGAACCATAAACAACAGACCCATAATCTAATTTAGATCTTATTAAAGACCGGTAAAGATGTAATAAAGTATACCGATCTGCTCCCCAACTTGTATGAGCTAAAACTTTCAAAAGATTCAAAGCTTTTAAGCATTTCGCTTTAAGATATTTAATATGGGGAATAAAAGATAACTTTTGATCAAATATGACCCCAAGAAATTTGGCTTCTTCAACAACAGGAATTTGTGATCCGTATAAAAACAGTAAAGGATGTTCGTGTTTCTTCCGTAGTTTACAAAAATGAACACACTGCGTTTTTGACTTGGAGAACTTGAAACCATTTTTATCAGTCCATTCTTCTATTCTTTTTAAATTTTGTTGTAACTTTCGTTCAATTGTTTTCATATTTTTTGAACGGTAACATATACAAAAATCATCAACATACAATGAACAATCAGTTTTGTCGTCCAAACATTGTACAATATTGTTTATTTTGATGTTAAATAGCGTAGTTGAAAGAATACTACCCTGTGGGACACCCTGTTCTTGATCATAGAAATCTGACACGGTAGACCCCACACGTACCTGAAACATGCGCTCCCCTAAAAAGCTTTCAATAAAACTGGGAAGTTTTCCTCTTAAGCCAATGTTATGTAGATCTTTCAATATTCCATAACGCCATGTTGTATCATATGCTTTCTCCAAGTCGAAAAAGACAGCTACTACGTGTTCTTTGTTAATAAAAGCATCTCGTATAAATGTTTCTAGTCTTATTAAATTGTCATTGGTACTACGTTCCGAACGAAAGCCCGATTGATATTCTGAAATGAGGTTGTTGAACTCTAAGTACCAGACTAATCTCTTGTTTATCATTCTCTCCAATGTTTTACACAAACAACTTGTCAAAGCTATCGGACGATAATTTGTAGGTTCTGCATGATCTTTTCCTGGTTTCGGAATTGGTACAACTGTAGCTACACGCCAGCTCTCAGGACAGACCCCCGTTTCCCAAATATTATTAAAGATATCTAAAAGTGTTGTAAGAGAACTTTTTGGCAGATGCTTAAGCATCTGATAATGAATTTCATCGGGGCCGGTTGCCGTATCATGTGATTTTTCAATTGCTTCAACGAGTTCGGATAAGTTAAAAGGTTTGTTGTATTCTTCGTGATTAAGTGATTTAAAGTTTAGATTTCTTTTCTCTTGGTCCTTTTTGAAATTTCTAAAAGTGTCAGAATAATTACGCGATGATGAGTTTCTCAAGAATGTGTGCCCAAGAGTATCTGAAATATCTTTTTTTGTTGAAGCTATTGTGTCAAATTCAGTATTTAAATGTGTAAAACTAGAAGACTTTGTTTTTCCTGAAATTTTTCGTACCATATCCCAAACCTTTTTAATGGGGGTTTTATAGTTCAATTTGGAGACATATTCTCTCCATGACTTTCGTTTGGAAGCTCGGATTGTTCGCCGAGCTTTAGCTCTAAAAACTTTTACGTCGTTGAGCTTTTCTGAAGTGGGATTTTTGCAGAACTTATTTAGAGCCTGTTTACGCTTTTTAATAGCTTCTTTACAGTCATTATTAAACCAAGGCTTGCTTTTCTTAGTATTTGTGGAGGTCTTTGGAATGCATTGTTCTGATATGTTAATAAGTGTATCTGTGAAATCAGAAACAATGTCGGATGATTCATTAAAATGATCAATTGATAACTCTTCTTCACATAAATTATGGAATAATTCCCAGTCGGCTTTATTCATTTTCCATTTCTGGTTACAGTCCTCATCTGGTTCGTTTACACTCTCAATTATAACAGGGAAGTGATCACTTCCGCACTGATCATCATGAACAGACCAGTCATAGTCCAAGAAGAGAGATGGGTGACACAAAGAGAGATCCAAAGAAGACAAATGACCTGTCGCTGGGTGAAGGTAAGTATAAGATTTATCATTCATCAAGCAAAGATCGCTCTTTGCAATAAAATCTTCAACAAGTGCTCCTCTGTTATTGATATCTTTACAGCCCCATAGAATATTGTGACCATTGAAGTCGCCAACTAAAAGATATGGCGATGGAAGTTGACTCAGCAATGAGTCAAGATGTTCGGGCTTTAAAGAAAATGAGGGTGGAATATATAAAGAGCAAATTGTAGTTTCTTTATCCAGAGAAACCGATACTGCTACAGCTTGTAGGTCTGTTTTTAATTTGATCTCTCTTTGTGGTAAACATGATTTAACAAGAATTGAACTGCCACCAGATGGTTTGCTACCATCAGAATAGATATAGTTGTATGTATTGAAACCCCTGACATCAATGTTGTCATCAGTTTTTAAAAAAGTTTCTTGTAAACAAAAAACCGATGGGTTTAATAACGAAATAAGTAATAAGAGTTCATTATAATTTGGTTTAAGACCTCGACAATTCCATTGTATTATTTTGTGTTTTAAATCCATTTTATGAAGAGATTAAGACTAGAAACTATATTGGAGCTGCAATTGGTGATATAGATCTGCTACCACCAGCTCGTGGTGTTGCTGACCTCGATCTGTTATTGCCATTTGGTGATGATGGAGTTTCAAACTCCATATCACTGTCACTCAAAGATCCGAATCTGTTCTGGAATTTTATATTGTCTCTTTCCATTTTACGTTGTCTGTCTGTTTGTTTTTGAGACATTTGCTTTTTCGGATCTTCCGATCCCTTAGTAGTTCGACCGGAGTCGAGTTTCTCTTTTACATGCGGCGCTGGCTTCGGTACGGTCGCTGTCGACCGATCCGAAGCAACCTGGATTGCGCCATTTGATAACTTGGTTGAACTTTGTGGCGCTGGAGTGGATTTACTCCATGCACCAGATTTTTTCAGTTCAGCTATGTATGAATCAACAGTCTGTGTTGCGGAGCTGGACACTTTTACACTAGCACCCTTTGTGATGCTGGCGTAACTGGTGGTTGGTGTTGCGTTTCGATCCTCAACAATTTTCCGCGCTTCTGGGAAGGTTATCGCTCTTTGGTATTTTACAGTGAGTATTTCTTTTTCTTTTTTCCATGCCGGACAATCTCGAGAGAAAACAGCATGATTGCCACCACAATTGATGCATTTGGCCTCATTCTTACAGTTTTGGTGATTATCAACATGTTTGTCTTTACCACAGTTTGGACAAAGTTGTTTCTTCTGACATCTGCTTTCGTGGTGGCCAAAAACCTGACATGAGTAACATCTGAGAGGGTTTGGTATATATACCTCTACGTTTACCGAAAGATATGCTACTTTGATTTTCTTGGGCAGAACTGGTGTATTAAAGGTCAACACGTAAGTACCTGTTGGCTTCAATACACCATCTCTACGAACTTGGATGTTACGTACTGCAATGACGCCCTCAGATCTCAAGTTGTCAATTATCTCTGCATCGGTGCAAGGACGTAGCTCTGGGCTGCGGATGACACCTTTACACGAATTGAGTGTATTGTGCAGAGACACCTTGACCTTGAGATCAAAGAGCTTTGTGGTACCAAGCAGGCTTTTAACCTGCTGTTCTCTCTCTACTTCCAAAAGGAGATCACCTGACTTAAGCTTTTTGATGCTTTTTGGGTGTCCGGCAATGGACACAATACTCTTTTCAATCACAAAAGGCGATAAACTTGACACAGTGCGAGTTTCTTCGACTGATGTCATAACCAAGAAGCGTGGAAAATTTAAAATCTTTGGTGATTCAGACTGCTGACTAGACTGTTGACTAGATTGGTGACTGGGATCATCCGTTTCGGATGAATCCTCGTCTTTTTTACGTTTAGATGCGTGGGTGCGGTTATTTTTTTTTCCATGAGGCATAACGGAAAAAATGCTAGTTTCGTCCCAAGTGCTCTCCGCCCTCCGTGGAGCCCTACAAGGGAACACCATAATGGAGTGGTCATCCAACTCGCAGGTGTTAGAGATACACGTGAGATATACTCGCATAAACAAAATGCCTACACGATTGATCCGTTTAGCCACCGCCTTCTAGAGATAAAAAGACAGAAAAGGGTAAGGTAAATGGGCACATGGTTGGTATCAGGAAAGATACAAAAAGAGTTGAAGAGAAAGCAAAGCAGTATCTCTAGGGCTCGGCGCGACCAGCCGATTGACCGTGCCGGACCGCACGGTCACCCGTCTACACCGAAAAGCCAGGCCAAAGAGGCGTGTTGGGTACCTGAAGCACCGCCACCTCAGGTAACCCTCAACCTCCAGGATCCCTTCTTCCGGCTTACAGGACGCCACCCACGGCAAACGGGTGGTACTTCCTTTAGCTCTTCCCAGTGGGCACAGAGACCACAGCGGCAATGTGCCCAGTGAGAATTGAGCCCCCAGGGCCACGGCAAGGCAGGAAGTCTAATACCTGGGGGTACAAAACAAAAAAAAAAACGAAAGTTTCCAGGAAATATTATCGAGATATAGTGAATTGTTATCACGGCATTTTTGCCAATTAAATTCTGGTATCTATAAATATACCTCTGCCATATAAGTGGCTAATGTACAGGTTATATGATAACAGTCGTTTCACCCCAAGGACGTTTCCACCAGGCCAGCCACCCTTCCTCCTCTTTGTTTCACCTAATTTTCTCACCCGAGTCGTTTTGTGTCCAAACCGTTTTCGTGTCTTCTCTAAATTTAATAGACATAAGGCTATTAAATTGGCAGAAATATCAAGGAATAGTTTAAATTATCACGCTAATTCAGAGAAAATCAGACTGTCTAGATAATCTATTCAGTGTCCGCGAAGATATCTTAAATTTTTGGGTTATTATTGCTATAGATATCTAGCTATATACATGTATTGTGCATCCTCAACTGAGAGCAACACCTCTGCCACGGATAAAGCTACTTTTTTTCAGCTGCTTATACAGCCACCCCTCATTTATGCACTGTTTAGTCCTCTTTGTCTTCAAATGCTGATGCCGTGACTCAGGTCGAGAACCGATCCCAGGAAGCTGCAAAATCCATAGATGGCAAGCCAAATCCATTTGACTGGTCAGGAAACTCTGAATTGGTTACTGCTGAGCATATGCAGAATAATTATCAGAATATATCCAGATCTACGGTGATTCCAGGAGTTAACGAGTGTGGAGACCATGAATACACTGCAATGGAACCAGACTGTCCAACCTATATCCCTACACCAAAGCTCAAACCTGGCCCCTTAGATTTATCCATGAGGGCAGGGAACTTACTGCGCTTCGGGTGTATGCCACTTCTTCCTCCTGCAAGAAGAAACTGGGAAGACGAGGAAGTAATCGTCCTGCCAGCACGCATGCCAGTACCTCCATGACCACCAAAGAAATGGTCCTCATACACTGCCGATGCCAAACTCCTTCTAAGAGAAACAACTGCCACGGCTCTGGCACTACAGGATGGGATAGATATTGATCGCGGAGAGATACTGGACACAGACAACTTCTTAGCTCTACCCGGAACCGCAAACTCACAGTTTAATACACCCCTCAGACTGGCAAGATACCGCAATTTTGAAGTCCTTAGATCGTTGCGAGTTGGCAGCTGTTCCCAGATAAATGCAGGCAGGGACTTTCTGTGTCAGTTAGAGGCTGTCAAGGACGTTTCAAATCCGACCATAGCATTAACTGTCCTGTTGGGGAAAATAGAAACGAAGAAAATCAATATCCGAATGTAAATTAAGCTATGTGTAGAATTTCCATGTGCAGATGGTGTTCTGGTCTTCTATGAAATGATATGCACCAGAGTTCAGAAGCAACAAGTTTTAGTAAATGTAGAATTTAAAGGCTCTCCTGTCGCTGTTTTGTGGTAGTCTGGGACATGGCAGTAAGGCCACACGAAAGTACAATCAGAGCTAATTTAAGGGTGATTTCATGAGGCATTGAGGCTAGTTCCCGGATTGCCCATATTACAGTTGGGTAAGTTGAAAAAAAAAAGTGATTAATAAGTGTTTAATTTACTGACACGTGTCAAGCTGTTGGGTGTAACAAGGTCACATCATTGCAGTGATAGCATTGTTAAAGGGAGATGCATTGGTGACATTGTTGCTGTACTTCAGTTTGCATACGGGTCAGTTTCATCAAAAGTTTAAGTCAATATTCTAATTCTAAAGCAGTGTTCATTCAAGTGGAAAACTTTATCAAGTGTTCATAGTCAAGGCGCCAAAGTGTGAATTATTAACTGTCCTGCGTCAAGTCCTGGGGGGTAATAAGGTCATATTAATGCACATGTGATGTTTTTGAGGAGGTGCATTGGTGAGGCATTATTGCCGTACCGTGGCTTGCATGCAGAACAATCATTAAAGAATGGAAAATTAGTGCATTCAATTATAATCCTATTCTTAAGTGAGAAAAATGTTCATAGCGGCTCCAGTGTTTCTGAAGAATGCTATAAAGTGTCAAGTTATTCAAAATCAGTTCTTAGTGTCTGTGCTCAATATTATAATTGTAATGTGCCAACATTTGACAGGCTATTAAGGTCACATGAAGGCACGGAATACGTTAACTAACGGTGCTTTCATGAGGCATTAAGGGCAGTTCTCATGTTGCGTGCAGTGAAATCAAAGCTCCATGCTAAATAGCATGTCTGTATTGTACCAGCCTTTGGCAGGGCATTAAGGTCGCACAAAGGCATGGTGAACGTTATCTTGAGGTTGCTTTCGTGAGGCATTAAAGCAAGATCTTGGGCTGAATGCAATATAGTTCATAAATAGGAAAATGTGAGCATTCAACTGGATAAAGTAATTTCAATATGTGTAAGGTGGTCAGTGTCAATATTCAGGAGAATATTCGCTCTTGAAGGTGGGGAGAGTGTAAGAGTCACCCCCAGGGACCTTATTCAACACAGAGTTGCTGACACTCTCTATATGTTGTTACCCCACCCATCGGAACTCACAACAGTAGTCTAACTGTTGGTTTTCTTTTGCCCCAGCATTTCAGTGGTTTCTTGCTGTCGAGTCCTCACCGTTGTCTCACCTCTGTGGTTCTTTTATTATTTGTGTTCACGGAGGTGTTGCACTGATGAGTCATGCGGACTGACCAAATTATTTGTCTAAATCGCGACGGAAGTAAGGGCGAGGATTGTGGCCACGTAAAATCGATTTAACCCCCCCCCCCACCCCACAGATGATGATGTGGGTCATAAGCGTCAAACGGTTAATGATTAACGGCTTTGAGAATTATGAGGATATTAAAAGTAAAAAAGTTAGTTGGATATGTATACAAATCTTAAACAGTTAAATCTTATGAAAAAGTCCAATTTCTTTTAAGAATAAAATAATATTTTCAAAAGGTACATCTTGAAACAATTGTTGCAAAGTGTCAGCTTTGAAGTATAAGTTACGGGACTGTGATAAGTCTACACATTCAATTAAAATATGTTTCACAGTGAATGGCTGATCACAGCCTATGCAGGAAGGCTGTTCATCACCATTTAGAATTTAAGAATGAGTAACTCTAGTATGGCCAATGCGCAGTCGTGTTAATACTACATCCTCTTTCCTGGAAAACTGTGGAGGAGAGCACCTTGTTCCAACGACAGGTTTAATGGCATGGAGTTTGTTATTTATTGCACGGTCCCATTCGCCTTGCGATTCCGACAAGATGTATCTGTTGATAAATGGTTTTGTTTGTTTGTTTGTTTGATTTGAGGTTTAACGTCCCCGTCAACACTGTAAAGGTCATTTTGGAGACGTTGCTTCCAATTTTGTGGGACTTTTACTTGACATTTAGATGAAATGACATCTCAAGCCCAGTCGCCCAATGATACCAATAGGGTTTATTAGCATGGACGGTCCACCTCGCACCGCGGTTCGTGGACAGGCTTAGATCCTCTAAGCGGTTTACCAGTACTAGTGTGTGGGCCGGATTCAGCTCTGCGTGGAAGCATCATGCAGCCCAAGCTTCAAGCCCCTACGGGCGGCGGCCTTGAAAAATGGTTTAAAATTATTAAAAGGAATTTTATAAACAGACGGATCAAGATTGAGCGATTCCTTTGCTTTCTTGTCAGCAAACTCATTGCCGACAATGCCAATATGGCTCGGAAGCCATCAAAACAAGATGTGGTGCGTTTTGGAAATTTCATGATTTTTTTCGATCAGTTTTTGTATTTGAGGATTTTTAGATGATGAATGGTCTAAAGCCGTAAGCACAGAAAGTGAATCAGAAAATATAATTGCTTTTTGAAATGATGAAGAACTGCTAAAATCTAAAGCTAGGTCTATTGCTTTGGCTTCAGCTGTAAAAATAGATGAACTATCTGAAGGCGCAAGGTTTGATGCGTATCTTTAGAAACATACGCACAACCAACTGTATCTCCTTCTATGGAACCATCAGTATAGATTTGCTGGTAATCATTGTAACGTGACTGCAGTAGCTGAAAGTTTTGTTTGAGTAGCATTGGATTTGATTCGGATTTTTTTTTGTCATCATGTAAGTCAAACAGATGATGATTTGGTGATGATTTCGTGTTTAACGACGCGTCAACCCTCTTTGTGGGTCATAAGCGTCAAACGGTTAATGGTTAAACGGCATGAATAATTGATGATATTTAAAAGTAAAAAGTCAGAATGATAATGTATAAAAATCTGAAACCGTTAAATCTTATGAAAAAGTCCAATTTCTTTTAAGAATAAAATAATATTTTCAAAAGGTACATCTTGAAACAATTGTTGCAAAGTGTCAGCTTTGAAGTATAAGTTACGGGACTGTGAAAAATCTACACATTCAATTAAAATATGTTTCACAGTGAATGGCTGATCACAGCCTACACAGGAAGGCTGCTCATCACCATTTAAGATATAAGAATGAGTAGCTCTAGTATGGCCAATGCGCAGTCGTGTTAATACTACATCCTCTTTCCTGCAAAACTGTGGAGGAGAGCATTTTGTTCCAACGACAGGTTTAATGGCATGGAGTTTGTTATTAATTGCACGGTCCCATTCGCCTTGCCATTCCGACAAGATGTATCTGTTGATAAATGGTTTAAAATTATTAAAAGGAATTTTAAAAACAGACGGATCAAGATTGAGCGATTCCTTTGCTTTCTTGTCAGCAAATTCATTGCCGACAATTCCAATATGGCTCGGAAGCCAACAAAACAAGATTTGGTGCGTTTTAGAAATTTCATGATGTTTTTCGATCAGTTTTTGTATTTGAGGATTTTTAGATGATGAATGGTCTAAAGCCTTAAGCACAGCTAGTGAATCAGAAAATATAATTGCTTTTTGAATTGTTGAAGAACTGATAAAATCTAAAGCCAGGTCTGTTGCTTTGGCTTCAGCTGTAAAAATAGATGAACCATCTGGAAGGCGCAAGGTTTGGTGCGTATCTTTAGAAACGTACGCACAACCAACTTTATCTCCTTCTTTGGAACCATCAGTATAGACTTGCTGGTAATCCTTGTAACGTGACTGCAGTACCTGAAAGTCTTGTTTGAGTAGAATAGGATTTGATTCGGATTTTTTTCCATCATGTAAGTCAAACAGAATAGAAGGTTTTTTAATACACCAAGACGGAACTTCGGCGGTTTCATGTTTTTGAATATTTTTAAGCTCTATGCCTGAATTTTCTAGCAGTGGTAACACACGTAATCCAAAAGGTTTGATTGCTGTAGGTTTATTTTCATACTTATCTACAAATTCAGGTGGAAATGAAATTTGGAATGCCGGGTTAGATGGATTAGCAGCAAGTCTGATAGCATACTGAAGAGAAAGTTTCTCTCTGCGCGAAGTTAAAGATGGTTCACCTGCTTCCACATAAAGGCTTAATACGGGAGAAGTACGGAAGGCTCCCATAGCCAAACGAAGGCCTTGATGATGATAAACAACAGACCCATAATCTAATTTAGATCTTATCAGAGATCGGTAAAGATGTAATAAAGTGTACCGATCTGCTCCCCAACTTGTATGAGCTAAAACTTTCAAAAGATTCAAAGCTTTTAAGCATTTCGCTTTAAGATATTTAATATGGGGAATAAAAGATAACTTTTGATCAAATATGACCCCAAGAAATTTGGCTTCTTCAACGACAGGAATTTGTGATCCGTATAAAAACAGGGAAGGATGGTCGTGTTTCTTCCGCAGCTTACAAAAATGAACACACTGCGTTTTCGACTTGGAGAACTTGAAACCATTTTTATCAGTCCATTCTTCTATTCGTTTTAAATTTTGTTGTAACTTTCGTTCAATTGTTTTCATGTTTTTTGAACGATAACATATACAAAAATCATCAACATACAATGAACAGTCTGTTTTGTCGTCCAAACATTGAACAATATTATTTATTTTGATGTTAAATAGCGTAGTTGAAAGAATACTACCCTGTGGGACACCCTGCTCTTGTGCATAGAGATCCGACAGGGTAGATCCCACGCGGACCTGAAACACACGTTCACCTAAAAAACTTTGAATAAAACTGGGAAGTTTTCTCCTTAAGCCGAGGTTATGGAGATCTCTCAATATTCCATAACGCCATGTGGTATCATATGCTTTCTCCAAGTCGAAAAAGACAGCAACTACGTGTTCTTTGTTAATAAAAGCATTTCATATAAATGTTTCTAGTCTTATTAAATTGTCGTTGGTACTACGTTCCGAACGAAAACCTGACTGATATTCTGAAATGAGGTTGTTGGACTCTAAGTACCAGACTAATCTCTTGTTTATCATTCTCTCCAATGTTTTACACAAACAACTTGTCAAAGCTATCGGTCGATAATTCGTAGGTTCTGCATGATCTTTTCCTGGTTTTGGAATTGGTACAACAGTAGCAAAACGCCAGCTTTCAGGACAGACCCCCGTTTCCCAAATATTATTATAGATATCTAAAAGTGTTGTAAGAGAACTTTTTGGCAGATGCTTAAGCATCTGATAATGAATTTCATCGGGACCGGTTGCCGTATCATGTGATTTGTCAATGGCTTCAACCAGTTCGGATAAGTTAAAAGGTTTGTTGTATTCTTCGTGATTGTGGGATTTGAAGTTTAGATTTCTTTTCTCTTGGTCCTTTTTGAAATTTCTAAAAGTGTCAGAATAATTGCGCGGTGATGAATTACTCAAGAATGTGTGACCAAGAGTATCTGAAATATCTTTTTTAGTTGAAGCTTTGGTGTCAAAACCAGTATTTAAATGTGTAAAACTAGGGGACTTTGTTTTTCCTGAAATTTTTCGTACCATATCCCAAACCTTTTAATGGGAGTTTTGTAGTTCAATTTGGAGACATATTCTCTCCACGACTTTCGTTTTGAAGCTCGGATTGTTCGCCGAGCTTTAGCTCTAAAAACTTTTACGTCGTTAAGCTTCTCTGAAGTGGGACTTTTGCAGAACTTGTTTAAGGCCTGTTTGCGCTTTTGAATAGCTTCTTTGCAGTCATTATTAAACCAAGGCTTGCTTTTCTTAGTATTTGTTGAGGTCTTTGGAATGCATTGTTCTGATATATTAATAAGCGTATCTGTGAAATCAGAAACAATGTCAGATGATTCATTTAAGTGATCAACTGATAACTCTTCTTCACATAAATTATGGAATAATTCCCAGTCGGCTTTATTCATTTTCCATTTCTGGTTACAGTCCTCGTCTGGTTCGTTTACGCTCTCAATTATAACAGGGAAGTGATCACTTCCGCACTGATCGTCATGAACAGACCAGTCATAGTCCAAGAAGAGAGATGGGTGACACAAAGAGAGATCTAAAGAAGACAAATGACCTGTCGCAGGATGAAGGTAAGTATAAGATTTATCATTCATCAAGCAAAGAGCGTTCTGTGTTATAAATTCTTCAATAAGAGCTCCTCTGTTGCTGTTATCTTTACGACCCCATAGAATGTTGTGACCATTGAAGTCACCAACTAACATATATGGTGAAGGAAGTTGACCCAGTAATGATTCAAGTTGTTCAGGTTCTAACGAAAATGAAGGCGGTATATATACAGAGCAAATTGTAGTTTCTTTATCCAAAGAAACCGACACTGCTACAGCTTGCAGTTGTGTTCTTAATTTGATCTCTCTTTGTGGTAAACAAGATTTAACAAAAATTGAACTGCCACCAGATGGTCTGTTACCATCAGAATAGATGTAGTTATATGTATTGAAACCTCTGATATCAATGTTGTCACCAGTTTTTAAAAAGGTTTCTTGCAAACATAAAACCGATGGATTTAGTAAAGAAAGAAGTAATAAGAGTTCGTTATAATTTGATTTAAGACCTCGACAATTCCATTGTAATATTTTGTGTTTTGTATCCATTTTATGGAGAGATATTTACATGACTAGAAACTTTTGCGTCGTTTTCGACGAATTAACCTACTTTGGAGTAGGTAATCTAGTAATTCTATTACCCTTGCGAGGACTAGTTGGAGCATCTTGAATGTCCATTAAATCTTCATCGTCATCGTTCTCTTCAAGAGGTATTTGCGAACAATGAAGTTTAGGAGGATCTTCCGATCCCTTCTTTGTTCCACCTGTGTCAGGTTTCTCTTTTACATGCGGTGCCGGCTCCGGTTCGGTCGCTGTCGACCGATCGGGAGCAACCTGGCTTGCACCTTTTGACAAATTGGTTGAACTACGTGGTGCTGGAGTAGAACCCCATGCACCAGATTTTTTAAGTTCAGCAATGTACGATTCAGGAGTCTGCGTACCACTGTGTGTGACTGTGACACCAGCACCCTTTGTGATGCTGGCGTAACTGGTGCTTGGTGTTTTGTATCGTTCTTCTACAATTTTCCGCGCTTCCGGAAATGCTATCGACCTTTGGTATTTGACAGTGAGTATTTCTTTTTCTTTTTTCCATGCCGGACAATCTCGAGAGAAAACAGCATGTTTGCCACCACAATTGACGCATTTGGCTTCATTTCGACAATCTTGGTGATTACTGACATGTTTCTCTTCACCACAGTTTGGACAGAGTTGTTTCTTCTGACATCTGCTTTCATGGTGGCCAAAAACCTGGCAATTGTAACATCTAAGAGGGTTTGGTATATATACCTCTACATTTACAGACAGATAAGCTACTTTGATTTTCGTGGGTAAAACTGGTGTATTAAAAGTCAACACGTAAGTACTTGTCGGTTTTAATACACCATTTTTACGAATTTGGATGTTACGTACACCAATGACGCCTTGATCTCTCAGGTTTTCGATTATCTCTTCGTCGCTGCAAGGTCGTAATTCTGGGCTGCGTATGACACCTTTGCTGGAATTAAGCGTTTTGTGTAATGAAACTTTAACTTTGAGATCTAATATTTTTTTCGTTTTAAGCAGAGCTTCTACATGCTGTTGTCTCTCTACTTCAAGAAGCAGATCACCTGACCTAAGCTTTTTAATACTTTTTGGGTGTCCGGCTATGGACTGAATACTTTTTTCAATAACAAAAGGTGATAGGCTTGAAACTGTTCGTTCATCATCAAGTGATGTCATTACCAAGAAGCGCGGAATGTTGTGAACTTTTGGTGCTGCAGACTGCTGACTGGGTTCATCGGAGTCAGATGATGACTCATCTTTTTTACGTTTGGTTTTGTTGCGGTTACTAGAAAGAGGGGGACCCATGAAGAAGGTTTGAAGATTCGTCTCAAGTGCTCTCCGCCCTCCGCGGAGCCCTACAAGGGAACACCATAATGGAGTGGCTATCCGACTCGCAGGTGTTAGAGATACACGTGAGATATACTCGCATAAACAAAATGCTTACACGATTGGTCCGTTGCGCCACCGCCTTCTAGAGATAAAAAGACAGAAAAGGGTAAGGTAAATGGGCACATGGTTGGTATCAGGAAAGATACAAAAAGAATGGAAGAGAAAGTTAAGCGGTATCTCTAGGGCAAGGCGTGACCAGCCGATTGACTGTGCCGGACCGCACAGCCTCCCGTCTACACCGAAAAGCCAGGCCAAAGAGGCGTGTTGGGAATCTGAAGCACCGCAACCTCAGGTATCCCTCAACCTCCAGGATCCCTTCTTCCGGCTTACAGGACGCCACCCACGGCAAACGGGTGGTACTTCCTTTAGCTCTTCCCAGTGGGAACATTGACCACAGCAGCAACGTGCCCAGTGGGAATTGAGCCCCCAGGGCCACGGCAAGGCAGGAAGTCTAATACCTGGGGGAAGTCAAACAGAATAGAAGATTTTTTAATACACCAAGATGGAACTTCGGCGGTTTCATCTTTTTGAATATTTTTAAGGTCGATACCTGAATTTTCCAGCAGTGGTAAAATACGTAATCCAAAAGGTTTGATTGCTTTGGGTTTAGTTTCATACTTATCTACAAATTGAGGTGGAAATGAAATTTTGGATGCCGGGTTAGATGGATTTGCAGCAAGTCTTATAGCATACTGAAGAGAAAGTTCCTCTCTGCGCGAAGTTAAAGATGATTCACCTGCTTCTACATAAAGGCTTAATACGGAAGAAGTACGGAAGGCTCCCATAGCCAGACGAAGGCCTTGGTGATGGATAGTATCCGAGGATTTTAAATAGGACTTTCTGGCAGAACCATAAACAACAGACCCATAATCTAATTTAGATCTTATTAAAGACCGGTAAAGATGTAATAAAGTATACCGATCTGCTCCCCAACTTGAATGAGCTAAAACTTTCAAAAGATTCAAAGCTTTTAAGCATTTCGCTTTAAGATATATAATAATGGGAATAAAAGATAACTTTTGGTCAAATATGACCCCAAGAAATTTGGCTTCTTCAAAAACAGGAATTTGTGATCCGTATAAAAACAGGGAAGGATGGTCGTGTTTCTTCCGTAGCTTACAAAAATGAACACACTGCGTTTTCGACTTGGAGAACTTGAAACCATTTTTATCAGTCCATTCTTCTATTAGTTTTAAATTTTGCTGTAACTTTCGTTCAATTGTTTTCATGTTTTTGGAACGGTAACATATACAAAAATCATCAACATACAATGAACAGTCTGTTTTGTCGTCCAAACATTGTACAATATTATTTATTTTGATGTTAAATAACGTTGACAGAATACTAACTTGTGGGACACCCTGCTTTCTCCAAGTCGAAAAAGACAGCTACTACGTGTTCTTTGTTATTAAAAGCATCTCGTATAAATGTTTCTAGTCTTATTAAATTGTCGTTGGCACTACGTTCCGAACGAAAACCTGACTGATATTCTGAAACATGTTGATGATTTATACAAGATCAGGAATTGATACAATTAACTTACTCAACCCATAAAAGACACCAAAGGGAAAGAAATACAAACATTAAGCGACCAGACCATAATGGAAACCTTAACAAAGGAAGGCCATAAGGACAGTTACTTTCCCACAAAATGGCCATATGGCCATCCAAAATAAAAAGACACAAGTGATACACACAGTAAGTAACAAACAACAACATAAATAAATCGCCACAGAAGAGCCGCCTTGGAACGGTCAGTGGAAGATTTCCACTGGGGGGCTTAAATCGATTTTATGTGGCCACAATCCTCGCCCTTACTTCCGTCGCGATTTAGACAAATAATTTGTTCAGTCCGCATGAAGGCCTCTCAACTCATCAGTGCAACATCTCCGTGAACACAAAAATCAAAGAACCACAGAGGTGAGACAACGGTGAGGACTCGACAGCAAGAAACCACTGAAATGCTGGAGCAAAAGAAAACCAACAGTTAGACTCCGATGAGCCCGACCAGAGACAGAGCATCAAGCCTGCCGCCCAGTGAAACCAAAAGGGTTTATAAGCATGGACGGGCCTTCTCGCACCGCATTGCCTGGGCAGGCTTAGATCCTCTAAGTTAAGGTTAAGTGCCCGCATTTGCAACTATAGGAAGGACGCTGATGTGGCTAAGAACTTTTCCAGTAAGCAAATCTGAATTGACAGCGGCTAAAGAAATCTCGTTCCGTGGTATATTTGTCCCGGTCAAACCCCGGGATAATAAGGACCCTTGCGTGGTAGCAGAACTTTGAATGTTACATTCTCTTTGTAATAGCCAAATGTCTCGTCATCTAATAAGTGACAATACGGATTTGTTTTATAGAGTTATGACCCAATATGTGGCACTCAAGTGAATGCCAAACTTTAGTATCGTTCAAAGCCAAGTTACTGGCAAACTTTAGTATCGTTCAACGCCATGTTACTGGCAAACATTAGTATCGGTTTCAATCGTATTTGCATGGCTAAGTGCAAATTAAAGCTAGAGCACGTTTAATGAGTTCTTAAAAAATCCAGTTACACCTTTCTGTCTTTTTAGATAAACTAGAAATGGTGTTTGTGTAACACAATGCCACCAACCATATGCTTGCCCCAAAATGTCAAATTTTCCAAGGGCCATAACCAAAGAATATTGTTCAGAGTTTTTTTTTTCGAGGATTGTCCACAATCACGAAACCACGCCTATAATTTTGACCCCTTTGAACCCCACTTTTATACAGTAAAACTGGGGTTTCCGGGGGTATACTTTTTCTTATTTCTGCTCTAAAATATAGATTGTGGGTACTCGTTAGAACCGCCTCAATGAGGCGGTTCTAACGAGTGCCCACAATCTATATATTGAACAGAAATAAGTAAACTTAGGCAGTTCTAACGAGTGCCCACAATCTACATATTGAGCAGATATAAGAAAAATATCACATTTTTTATCATAAAAATGTAAATCAAGCCATGTACTAGTCATTCCCTATCAGTCTGTCAAGTTGCTAGGCAACAATGTAAACATTTTTTGAAATATCGTGCAAAAAGACAGAAAAACAATTAAGTTGCCAGAAATGGCAAAGGGCCATAACTCCAACAAAATATTAATAAATTGGTTGAAAATTGATCAGGTATTCTCCTCCAAAGAGCTAATCAGTACACCTATTAATGGCAAGGCGAATGGGACCGTGCAATAAATAACAACCTCCATGCCATTAAACCTGTCGTTGGAACAAAATGCTCTCGTCCACAGTTTTCCAGGAAAGAGGATGTAGTATTAACGCGACTGCGCATTGGCCATACTAAAGTTACTCATTCTCATATTTTTAATGGTGATGATCAGCCTTCTTGTGCAGGATGTGATCTGCCATTCACTGTGAAACATCTTAATTGACTGTGTTGACTTTTCACCCTCACGTAACCTATATTTCAAAGCTGACACTTTGCAACAACTGTTTGAAGACGTACCTGTTGATAATATTATTTTAGTCTTAAAGAAATTGGACTTTTTCATAAGATCTAACTGTTTCAGATTTTTATACATTATCATTCTGACTTTTTTTTAACTTTTAATATCCTCATAATTCTTCATGCCGTTTAACCATTAACCGTTTGACGTTTATGACCCACAACGAGGGTTGACGCGTCGTTAAACACGAAATCACCATCATCATCAGTATACCAATTAAGGCTCTAGCTCAAACACTTTTTTTAGATATCTTGAAAATGAAATTTCCATGTTATCTTATCAAAGGATAAAAGGGGAGATAATTCTGATTAGACAAAAATACAGGTCAAATATTTTTCAATTGTGTTAATTCAGAAATTCCTTCCACAGCTGACACACCTAGGAAACGTGCTGATTATAACAGTCCTGATACGAAACAGCTGAGCCGAAACAAACAGAAAAACAACCAGACAATTGGGTGCGAAACAAACGAAAATACTGTAGAAATCATGGATTGGAATTAACAGGAAGGTCAGGAAAACATTGAGTGAGTGTTTGACTTTTACGTCCCACCAACAGCAAAGGTCATACGGAGACGGGACCTCGGTTTAAATCCATGCAGTATCTAAATCAAGAAAAGTGTGGATTAAAGTGCTCTCAAAAACTATCAAAAGAAGCAGGCAGTAAAATATTAAAAACTTATTGGGCATTAGGTTGCTATAAAAACAGCGTCATTTCATTTGACAAAATGTCGAACAGACACCAAGCAAAAGGTTTTCATCTGAACGAAAAGAAAAATCTACCAAGCGGCGAAACAAAAGTTAAAGTTTGGAAACAGTTTTTCCTTGGTATTTAGCCGGGGTCCAACAATGCCAGAATAAACCTATTGGTTTCATTGGGCGGCAGGGCTTGAGATATTATTTCATCTCAATGTCGGGTAAAAGTCCCACAAAACTGGAAGCAACGTCTCCAGAATGACCTTTACATTGTTGACGGGAACGTTAAACCTTAAATCAAACAAAGATTTAAGAAACAATTGTCTAAATCGCGACGGAATCAAGGGCGAGGATTGAGGCCGCGTAAAATCGATTTTAGCCGGAGTAAAATTCTTTTCACTGACCCTTCCAAGTCGGTTCTTCTGTCGCGGTTTATTCTTGTTATGGTTTGTCTTGGAGTTTGTGTATCGCTTGTATATTTTTGTTTTGAATAGTCAATTGGCCATTTTATTGGAAAGAAATTGTCCTTTCGGCTTTCCGCTATTGATGTTTCAATTAGGGTCTAGTTATTTAATGTTTGCGTTTCTTTCCCTTTGGTGTCTCGGATAGGTGATGTGGGTTAATTGTATCGATTCCTGATCACTGTCTTCACTGACGGCCCTTTCAAGATTATTTCACTGATATCAAGCCGATCGTTAATCAGGTGGGCGAAAACCGGAGCACCCGGAGAAAAACCGACTGACATTCCGTTGCAGAACTTGGCGTCTCACATGTGACACGAGCGAGGCTCCAACCAACAGCGGTGATGGACCTAATGATTAAGAGTCAGCGCTCTTATCTACTAGGCCACGGAGACCCTTTTCGGCACACTATGATCATTGTCGGGACATGGCCCCGGCATACTATGGGGGACATGTGGCTTAAAGTTTACTCAAGGAACAATTCTATAAAAAGTGTGTCAAAATATCTGTAAAGGTTTGGAAGTATATGCCATTTTTCTGCTTTCCCCATTATAAGTCTATCGAACTCTACGTTGCCATAGTAACCAAACTAATGGGCATTTTCATGAGAAACACAAACTTTTAATCCCCCTGCCCAATGACGCTACATATGAAATTTGGGATGAATCGACCAAGTGGCTTCAGAGGAGATGTCGTTTGAAAGTGTTGACGTCACACGACGGCGATGGACAATTGCCTTTCCTATAGGCCCCCACCCCCTCTGGAGCTTTTGGCTCCGTTGAGCTAAAATGCCAAGGAAAAACAAGTCAAATAGCATATAAGAAGAGAAAAAACAATGAGCATATTAAACTTACAAGCTTAATGCTGATGATAAAATTCTCCAAAAAAAAAGTTTAAAGAAACTCGAAAAAGGATAAAACGGGAGAAGTAGCGGCTCGTCTACATATCATTAGATACTTTAAGAAAAACAGAACTCTTCATTTGCAATGATAAAGGGAAAATGTTGAACAGCAGTATTTCCGTAATTCGCCTTTAACCGTACATAGATGTGAACATCACATGATGATGATGATGATTTCGTGTTTAACGACGCGTCAACCCTCTTTGTGGGTCATAAGCGTCAAACGGTTAATGGTAAAACGGTATGAATATTTATGATGATATTAAAAGTAAAAAGTCAGAATGATAATGTATAAAAATCTGAAACAGTTAAATCTTATGAAAAAGTCCAATTTCTTTTAAGAATAAAATAATATTATCAACAGGTACATCTCGAAACAGTTGTTGTAAAGTGTCAGCTTTGAAATATAAAATACGTGAGGGTGAAAAGTCAACACAGTCAATTAAGATATGTTTCACAGTGAATGGCTGATCACAACCTACACAAGAAGGTTGATCATCACCATTAAAAATATAAGAATGAGTAACTCTAGTATGGCCGATGCGCAGTCGTGTTAATACTACATCCTCTTTTCTGGAAAACTGTGGAGGAGTGCATTTTGTACTAACGACAGGTTTAATGGCATGGAGTTTGTTATTTATTGCACGGTCCCATTCGCCTTGCCATTCCGACAAGATGTATCGGTTGATAAATGGTTTAAAATTATTAAAAGGAATTTTAAAAACAGATGGATCAAGATTGAGCGATTCCTTTGCTTTCTTGTCAGCATATTCATTGCCGACAATGCCAATATGGCTCGGAAGCCAACAAAACAAGATTTGGTGTGTTTTAGAAATTTCATGATGTTTTTCGATCAATTTTTGAATTTGAGGATTTTTAGATGATGAATGGTCTAAAGCCTTAAGCACAGAAAGTGAATCAGAAAATATAATTGCTTTTTGAATTGTTGGAGAATTGATAAAATCTAAAGCTAGGTCTATTGCTTTGGCTTCAGCTGTAAAAATAGATGAACCATCTGGAAGGCGCAAGGTTTTGTGCGTATCTTTAGAAACATACGCACAGCCAACTTTATCTCCTTCTTTGGAACCATCAGTATAGACTTGCTGGTAATCATTGTAACGTGACTGCAGTACCTGAAAGTTTTGTTTGAGAAGTATTGGATTTGATTCGGATTTTTTTCCATCATGTAAGTCGAACAGAATAGAAGGTTTTTTAATACACCAAGATGGAACTTCGGCGGTTTCATGTTTTTGAATATTTTTAAGGTCGATACCCGTATTTTCCAGCAGTGGTAAAATACGTAATCCAAAAGGTTTGATTGCTGTGGGTTTTGTTTCATACTTATCTACAAATTGAGGTGGAAATGAAATTTTGGATGCCGGGTTAGATGGATTTGCAGCAAGTCTGATAGCATACTGAAGAGAAAGTTTCTCTCTGCGCGAGGTTAAAGATGGTTCACCTGCTTCTACATAAAGGCTTAATACGGGAGAAGTACGGAAGGCTCCCATGGCCAGACGAAGGCCTTGGTGATGGATAGTATCCAAGGATTTCAAATAGGACTTTCTGGCAGAACCATAAACAACAGACCCATAATCTAATTTAGATCTTATTAAAGACCGGTAAAGATGTAATAAAGTATACCGATCTGCTCCCCAACTTGTATGAGCTAAAACTTTCAAAAGATTCAAAGCTTTTAAGCATTTCGCTTTAAGATATTTAATATGGGGAATAAAAGATAACTTTTGATCAAATATGACCGCAAGAAATTTGGCTTCTTCAACAACAGGAATTTGTGATCCGTATAAAAACAGGGAAGGATGTTCGTGTTTCTTCCGTAGTTTACAAAAATGAACACACTGCGTTTTCGACTTGGAGAACTTGAAACCATTTTTATCAGTCCATTCTTCTATTCTTTTTAAATTTTGTTGTAACTTTCGTTCAATTGTTTTCATATTTTTTGAACGGTAACAGATACAAAAATCATCAACATACAATGAACAATCAGTTTTGTCGTCCAAACATTGTACAATATTGTTTATTTTGATGTTAAATAGCGTAGTTGAAAGAATACTACCCTGTGGGACACCCTGTTCTTGATCATAGAAATCTGACAGGGTAGACCCCACACGCACCTGAAACATGCGCTCCCCTAAAAAGCTTTCAATAAAACTGGGAAGTTTTCCTCTTAAGCCAATGTTATGTAGATCTTTCAATATTCCATAACGCCATGTTGTATCATATGCTTTCTCCAAGTCGAAAAAGACAGCCACTACGTGTTCTTTGTTAATAAAAGCATCTCGTATAAATGTTTCTAGTCTTATTAAATTGTCATTGGTACTACGTTCCGAACGAAAACCCGATTGATATTCTGAAATGAGGTTGTTGGACTCTAAGTACCAGACTAATCTCTTGTTTATCATTCTCTCCAATGTTTTACACAAACAACTTGTCAAAGCTATCGGACGATAATTTGTAGGTTCTGCATGATCTTTCCCTGGTTTCGGAATTGGTACAACTGTAGCTACACGCCAACTCTCAGGACAGACCCCCGTTTCCCAAATATTATTAAAGATATCTAAAAGTGTTGTAAGAGAACTTTTTGGCAGATGTTTAAGCATCTGATAATGAATTTCATCGGGGCCGGTTGCCGTATCATGTGATTTTTCAATGGCTTCAACGAGTTCGGATAAGTTAAAAGGTTTGTTGTATTCTTCGTGATTAAGGGATTTGAAGTTAAGATTTCTTTTCTCTTGGTTCTTTTTGAAATTTCTAAAAGTGTCAGAATAATTACGCGATGATGAATTTCTCAAGAATGTGTGACCAAGAGTATTTGAAATATCTTTTTTTGTTGAAGCTATTGAGTCAAATTCAGTATTTAAATGTGTAAAACTAGAGGACTTTGTTTTTCCTGAAATTTTTCGTACCATATCCCAAACCTTTTTAATTGGGGTTTTGTAGTTCAATTTGGAGACATATTCTCTCCATGACTTTCGTTTTGAAGCTCGGATTGTTCGCCGAGCTTTAGCTCTAAAAACTTTTACGTCGTTTAGCTTTTCAGAAGTGGGACTTTTGCAGAACTTATTTAGAGCCTGTTTACGCTTTTTAATAGCTTCTTTACAGTCATTATTAAACCAAGGCTTGCTTTTCTTAGTATTTGTGGAGGTCTTTGGAATGCATTGTTCTGATATATTAATAAGTGTATCTGTGAAATCAGAAACAATGTCGGATGATTCATTTAAGTAATCAACTGTTAACTCTTCTTCACATAAATTATGGAATAATTCCCAGTCGGCTTTATTCATTTTCCACTTCTGGTTACAGTCTTCATCTGGTTCGTTTACGCTCTCAATTATAACAGGGAAGTGATCACTTCCGCACTGATCATCATGAACAGACCAGTCATAGTCCAAGAAGAGAGATGGGTGACACAAAGAGAGATCTAAAGAAGACAAATGACCTGTCGCTGGGTGAAGGTAAGTATAAGATTTATCATTCATCAAGCAAAGATCGCTCTTTGCAATAAAATCTTCAACAAGTGCTCCTCTGTTATTGATATCTTTACAGCCCCATAGAATATTGTGACCATTGAAGTCGCCAACTAAAAGATATGGGGATGGAAGCTGACTCAGCAATGAGTCAAGATGTTCGGGCTTTAAAGAAAATGAGGGTGGAATATATAAAGAGCAAATTGTAGTTTCTTTATCTAGAGAAACCGATACTGCTACAGCTTGTAGGTCTGTTTTCAATTTGATCTCTCTTTGTGGTAAACATGATTTAACAAAAATTGAGCTGCCACCAGATGGTTTGTTACCATCAGAATAGATATAGTTGTATGTATTGAAACCCCTGACATCTATGTTGTCATCAGTTTTTAAAAAAGTTTCTTGCAAACAAAACACCGATGGGGTTAGTAGCGAAATAAGTAATAAGAGTTCATTATAATTCGATTTAAGACCTCGACAATTCCATTGTATTATTTTGTGTTTTAAATCCATTTTAAGGAGAGATATTTAAAGACTAGAAACTATTATGGAGGTGCAATTGGTGATATAGATCTGCTACCACCAGCTCGTGGTGTGGCAGACCTCGATCTGTTATTGCCACTTGGTGATGATGGAGTTTCAGTCAACTCCATATCACTGTCACTCAAAGATCCGAATCTGTTCTGAAATTTTATATTGTCTCTTTCCATTTTACGTTGTCTGTCTGTTTGTCTTTGAGACAATTGATGTTTTTTGATCGGATCTTGCGACCCCTTATTAGTTCGACCTGAGTCGGGTTTCTCTTTTACATTCGGCGCTGGCTTCGGTACGGTCGCTGTCGACCGATCCGAAGCAACCTGGATTGCGCCTTTTGATAAATTGGTTGAACTTTGTGGTGCTGGAGTGGATTTACTCCATGCACCAGACTTTTTCAGTTCAGCAATGTATGATTCAGCAGTCTGTGTTGCGGAGCTGGTACATTTTACACCAGCACCCTTTGTGATGCTGGCGAAACTGGTGGTTGGTGTTATGTATCGCTCTTCGACAATCTTCCGCGCTTCTGGGAATGTTATCCCCCTTTGGTATTTGACGGTAAGTATTTCTTTTTCTTTTTTCCACGCCGGACAGTTTCGGGAGAAAACAGCATGTTTGCCATCACAATTTACGCATTTGGGTTCATTTTTGCAGTTGATGTGATTATCAACATGCTTTTCTTCACCACAATTAGGACAGAGTTGTTTTCTCTGACATCTGCTTTCGTGATGGCCAAAAGCCTGACAAGATTAACATCTAAGAGGGTTTGGGATGTATACCTCTACGTTAATGGAAAGATATGCTACTTTGATTTTCTTGGGTAGAATTGGTGTATTAAAAGTCAACACATAAGTTGCTGTTGGTTTTAGTACACCATTTCTACGGACTTTGATGTTACGAACACCAATAACCCCTTGATCCTTCAGGTTATCAATGATCTCTTCGTCTGAACAAGGACGCAGTTCTGGACTGCGAATCACTCCTTTAGATGAGTTTAGTGTGTTGTGAAGAGATATTTTAACCGAAAGATCAAAGAGTTTTTTGGTGGCGAGCAGGCTTACAACTTGCGGTTTTCTCTCGAGTTCCAAAAGAAGGTCACCTGATTTGAGTGATTTAATACTCTTTGGGTGTCCGGCTATGGCGACAATACTTTTCTCGATCACAAAGGGAGAAAGGCTTGACACAGTTCGTGTATCGTCAAGCGACGTGACGACCAAGAAACGCGGAACATTGTCAAAGTTTGGTTCAGCAGACTGCTGACTTGACTGCTGACTGGAATTTTGACTGTGTTCATCCGATTCGGATGAATCATTGTCTTTTTTACGTTTAGGTGCGTTGCGGTTAGGTGCGTGGGTGCGGTTGTGTTTTTTTCCATGAGCCATGAGAAAAAATTCCTAGTTTCGTCCCAAGTGCTCTCCGCCCTCCGTGGAGCCCTACAAGGGAACACCATAATGGAGTGGTTATCCAACTCGCAGGTGTTAGAGATACACGTGAGATATACTCGCATAAACAAAATGCCTACACGATTGATCCGTTTTGCCACCGCCTTCTAGAGATAAAAAGACAGAAAAGGGTAAGGTAAATGGGCATATGGTTGGTATCAGGAAAGATACAAAAAGAGTTGAAGAGAAAGCAAAGTGGTATCTCTAGGGCTCGGCGTGACCAGCCGATTGACCGTGCCGGACCGCACGGCCACCCGTCTACACCGAAAAGCCAGGCCAAAGAGGCGTGTTGGGAACCTGAAGCACCGCCACCTCAGGTAACCCTCAACCTCCAGGATCCCTTCTTCCGGCTTACAGGACGCCACCCACGGCAAACGGGTGGTACTTCCTTTAGCTCTTCCCAGTGGGCACAAAGACCACAGCGGCAATGTGCCCAGTGGGAATTGAGCCCCCAGGGCCACGGCAAGGCAGGAAGTCTAATACCTGGGGGTGAACATCACAGAAGATGCACAATATGTGGCATTACGTTATCGAAAAAATGAACATGTAACAGATGATGATGATGATGATGATTTCGTGTTTAACGACGCGTCAACCCTCTTGGTGGGTCATAAGCGTCAGTCGGTTAATGGTTAAACGGCATGAATAATTATGATGATATTAAAAGTAACAAGTCAGAATGATAATGTATAAAAATCTGAAACAGTTAAATCTTATGAAAAAGACCAATTTGTTTTAAGAATAAAATAATGTTATCAACAGGTACATCTCGAAACAGTTGTTGCAAAGTGTCAGCTTTGAAATATAAAATACGTGAGGGTGAAAAGTCAACACAGTCAATTAAGATATGTTTCACAGTGAATGGCTGATCACAACCTACACAAGAAGGCTGGTCATCACCATTTAAAATATAAGAATGAGTAACTCTAGTATGGCCGATGCGCAGTCGTGTTAATACTACGTCCTCTTTTCTGGAAAACTGTGGAGGAGAGCATTTTGTACTAACGACAGGTTTAATGGCAAGGAGTTTGTTATTTATTGCACGGTCCCATTCGCCTTGCCATTCCGACAAGATGTATCTATTGATAAATGGTTTAAAATTATTAAATTATATGATTATGATTTCGTGTTTAACGACGCGTCAACCCTCTTGGTGGGTCATAAGCGTCAGTCGGTTAATGGTTAAACGGCATGAATAATTATGACGATATTAAAAGTAATGATGATGATGATGATGATTTCGTGTTTAACGACGCGTCAACCCTCTTTGTGGGTCATAAGCGTCAAACGGTTAATGGTTAAACGGCATGAATAATTATGATGATATTAAAAGTAAAAAGTCAGAATGATAATGTATAAAAATCTGAAACAGTTAAATCTTATGAAAAAGTCCAATTTCTTTTAAGAATAAAATAATATTATCAACAGGTACATCTTGAAACAGTTGTTGCAAAGTGTCAGCTTTGAAATATAAAATACGTGAGGGTGAAAAGTCAACACAGTCAATTAAGATATGTTTCACAGTGAATGGCTGATCACAACCTACACAAGAAGGCTGATCATCACCATTAAAAATATAAGAATGAGTAACTCTAGTATGGCCGATGCGCAGTCGTGTTAATACTACGTCCTCTTTTCTTGAAAACTGTGGAGGAGAGCATTTTGTACTAACGACAGGTTTAATGGCATGAAGTTTGTTATTTATTGCACGGTCCCATTCGCCTTGCCATTCCGACAAGATGTATCTGTTGATAAAGGGTTTAAAATTATTAAAAGGAATTTTAAAAATAGATGGATCAAGATTGAGCGATTCCTTTGCTTTCTTGTCAGCATATTCATTTCCGACAATGCCAATATGGCTCGGAAGCCAACAAAATAAGATTTGGTGTGTTTTAGAAATTTCATGATGTTTTTCGATCAATTTTTGAATTTGAGGATTTTTAGATGATGAATGGTCTAAAGCCTTAAGCACAGAAAGTGAATCAGAAAATAGAATTGCTTTTTGAATTGTTGAAGAACTGATAAAATCTAAAGCTAAGTCTATTGCTTTGGCTTCAGCTGTAAAAATAGATGAACCATCTGGAAGGCGCATGGTTTTGTGCGTATCTTTAGAAACATACGCACAACCAACTTTATCTCCTTCTTTGGAACCATCAGTATAGACTTGCTGGTAATCATTGTAACGTGACTGCAGTACCTGAAAGTTTTGTTTGAGAAGTATTGGATTTGATTCGGATTTTTTTCCATCATGTAAGTCGAACAGAATAGAAGGTTTTTTAATACACCAAGATGGAACTTCGGCCGTTTCATGTTTTTGAATATTTTTAAGGTCGATACCTGAATTTTCTAGCAGTGGTAAAATTCGTAATCCAAAAGGTTTGATTGCTGTGGGTTTAGTTTCATACTTATCTTCAAATTCAGGTGGAAATGAAATTTGGAATGCCGGGTTAGATGGATTAGCAGCAAGTCTGATAGCATACTGAAGAGAAAGTTTCTCTCTGCGCGAGGTTAAAGATGGTTCACCTGCTTCTACATAAAGGCTTAATACGGGAGAAGTACGGAAGGCTCCCATAGCCAAACGAAGGCCTTGATGATGAATAGTATCCAAAGATTTTAAATAAGACTTTCTGGCAGAACCATAAACAACAGACCCATAATCTAATTTAGATCTTATCAGAGACCGGTAAAGATGTAATAAAGTGTACCGATCTGCTCCCCAACTTGTATGGGCTAAAACTTTCAAAAGATTCAAAGCTTTTAAGCATTTCGCTTTAAGATATTTAATATGGGGAATAAAAGATAACTTTTGATCAAATATGACCCCAAGAAATTTGGCTTCTTCAACAACAGGAATTTGTGATCCGTATAAAAACAAGGAAGGATGTTCATGTTTCTTCCGTAGCTTACAAAAATGAACACACTGCGTTTTCGACTTGGAGAACTTGAAACCATTTTTATCAGTCCATTCTTCTATTCTTTTTAAATTTTGTTGCAACTTTCGTTCAATTGTTTTCATGTTTTTTGAACGGTAACATATACAAAAATCGTCAACATACAAGGAACAATCAGTTTTGTCGTCTAAACATTGTACAATATTGTTTATTTTGATGTTAAATAGCGTAGTTGAAAGAATACTACCCTGTGGGACACCCTGTTCTTGATCATAGAAATCTGACAGAGTAGACCCCACACGCACTTGAAACATACGCTCTCCTAAAAAGCTTTCAATAAAATTGGGAAGTTTTCCTCTTAAGCCAATGTCATGGAGATCTTTTAATATTCCATATCGCCATGTTGTATCATATGCTTTCTCCAAGTCGAAAAAGACAGCTACTACGTGTTCTTTGTTAATAAAAGCATTTCGTATAAATGTTTCTAGTCTTATTAAATTGTCGTTGGTACTACGTTCCGAACGAAAACCCGATTGATATTCCGAAATGAGGTTGTTGGATTCTAAGTACCAGACTAATCTCTTGTTTATCATTCTCTCCAATGTTTTACACAAACAACTTGTCAAAGCTATCGGACGATAATTTGTAGGTTCTGCATGATCTTTCCCTGGTTTCGGAATTGGTACAACTGTAGCTACACGCCAGCTCTCAGGACAGACCCCCGTTTCCCAAATATTATTAAAGATATCTAAAAGTGTTGAAAGAGAACTTTTTGGCAGATGCTTAAGCATCTGGTAATGAATTTCATCGGGGCCGGTTGCCGTATCATGTGATTTTTCAATGGCTTCAACGAGTTCGGATAAGTTAAAAGGTTTGTTGTATTCTTCGTGATTAAGGGATTTAAAGTTTAGATTTCTTTTCTCTTGGTCCTTTTTGAAATTTCTAAAAGTGTCAGAATAATTACGCGATGATGAATTTCTCAAGAATGTGTGCCCAAGAGTATCTGAAATATCTTTTTTTTTGTTGAAGCTATTGTGTCAAATTCAGTATTTAAATGTGTAAAACTAGGGGACTTTGTTTTTCCTGAAATTTTTCGTACCATATCCCAAACCTTTTTAATGGGGGTTTTGTAGTTCAATTTGGAGACATATTCTCTCCATGACTTTCGTTTGGAAGCTCGGATTGTTCGTCGAGCTTTAGCTCTAAAAACTTTTACGTCGTTTAGTTTTTCTGAAGTGGGACTTTTGCAGAACTTATTTAGAGCCTGTTTACGCTTTTTAATAGCTTCTTTACAGTCATTATTAAACCAGGGCTTGCTTTTCTTAGTATTTGTGGAGGTCTTTGGAATGCATTGTTCTGATATATTAATAAGTGTATCTGTGAAATCAGAAACAATGTCGGATGATTCATTAAATTGATCAAATGATAACTCTTCTTCACATAAATTATGGAATAATTCCCAGTCGGCTTTATTCATTTTCCACTTCTGGTTACAGTCCTCATCTGGTTCGTTTACGCTCTCAATTATAACAGGGAAGTGATCACTTCCGCACTGATCATCATGAACAGACCAGTCATAGTCTAAGAAGAGAGATGGGTGACACAAAGAAAGATCTAAAGAAGACAAATGACCTGTCGCAGGGTGAAGGTATGTATAAGATTTATCATTCATCAAACAGAGATCGTTCTGTGCAATGAAATCTTCAATAAGTGATCCTCTGTTGTTGTTATCTTTACAACCCCACAGAATGTTGTGACCATTGAAGTCACCAACTAAAAGATATGGCGATGGAAGCTGACCCAGCAACGACATAAGATGTTCGGGCGTTAAAGAAAATGAGGGTGGAATATATAGAGAGCAAATTGTAGTTTCTTTATCCAGGGAAACTGACACTGCCACAGCCTGTAGTTCTGTCTTCAATTTGATCTCTCTTTGTGGTAAAGAAGATTTAACAATAATTGAACTGCCACCAGATGGTCTGTTACCATCAGAGTAGATATAGTTGTATGAATTGAAACCCCTAATATCGATGTTGTCATCAGTTTTCAAAAAAGTTTCCTGCAAACAAAAAACCGATGGGTTTAATAAAGTAAGAAGCAATAAGAGTTCGTTATAATTTGACTTTAGACCTCGACAATTCCATTGTATTATTTTGTGTTTTAGATCCATTTTATGGAGAGATATTTATTAGACTAGAAACTAATGCGTCGTTTTCGACGAAATAATCTACCTTATATAAGGTATCCTTGTAATCTTGCTACCTTTGCGAGGATTGGTTGGAGAGTCATCATCATCCATTAGTTCTTCATCATCCTCGTCAGATGGTAGCCCTATCTGTGTGTAATGTTTTTGGATCGGTTCTCCCGATCCCTTATTGGTCTGACCGGAGTCGGATTTCTCTTTTACATGCGGCGCTGGCTTTGGTTCGGTCGCTGTCGACCGATCCGAAGCAACCTGGATTGCGCCATTTGACAAATTGGTTGAACTTTGTGGTGCAGGAGTAGTACTCCATGCACCAGATTTTTTCAGTTCAGCAATGCAAGATTCAACAGTCTGCGTTCCACTGTTCGTGACTTTAACACCAGCACCCTTTGTGATGCTGGCGTAACTGGTGCTTGGTGTTTTGTAACGTTCTTCAACAATCTTCCTCGCTTCTGGAAATGTTATCGACCTTTGGTATTTGACAGTGAGTATTTCTTTTTCTTTTTTCCATGCCGGACAATCTCGAGAGAAAACAGCATGTTTGCCTCCACAATTAACACATTTGGCTTCATTCTTACAGTTTTGGTGCATATCGACATGTTTTTCTTCACCACAGTTTGGACAGAGTTTTTTCTTCTCACATCTGCTTTCGTGGTGACCGAAAACTTGACACGAGTAACATCTGAGAGGGTTTGGTATATATACCTCTACATTTACGGAAAGATATGCTACTTTGATTTTCTTGGGCAGAACTGGTGTATTAAAAGTCAACACGTAAGTACTGGTGGGTTTTAATACACCATTTCTACGAACTTGTATGTTACGTACACCAATTACGCCTTGATCTCTTAGGTTTTCCACGATTTCATCGTCGCTGCAAGGACGTAACTCTGGGCTGCGTATGACACCTTTACTGGAATTCAGCGTATTGTGGAGGGACACTTTAATTTTGAGGTCAAATATTTTTTTTGCTTTAAGCAGAGCTTCTACATGCTGTTTTTTCTCGACTTCAATTAGAAGGTCACCTGACTTAAGCTTCTTAATGCTTTTTGGGTGTCCGGCTATGGACACTATACTCTTTTCGATTACAAAGGGTGATATACTTGACACTGTACGTGTATCATCAAGTGATGTCATGACCAAGAAGCGAGGAACATTTGGTGGTACAGACTGCTGACTGGGTTCATCGGAGTCAGACTCCGACGACTCATCTTTTTTACGTTTGGTTTTGTTGCGGTTACTAGAAGAAGGGGGACCCATGAAGAAGGTTTTTAGATTCATCTCAAGTGCTCTCCGCCCTCCGCGGAGCCCTACAAGGGAACACCATAATGGAGTGGCTATCCGACTCGCAAGTGTTAGAGATACACGTGAGATATACTCGCATAAACAAAATGCTTACACGATTGGTCCGTTGCGCCACCGCCTTCTAGAGATAAAAAGACAGAAAAGGGTAAGGTAAATGGGCACATGGTTGGTATCAGGAAAGATACAAAAAGAATGGAAGAGAAAGTTAAGCAGTATCTCTAGGGCAAGGCGTGACCAGCCGATTGACTGTGCCGGACCGCACAGCCTCCCGTCTACACCGAAAAGCCAGGCCAAAGAGGCGTGTTGGGCACCTGAAGCACCGCCACCTCAGGTAACCCTCAACCTCCAGGATCCCTTCTTCCGGCTTACAGGACGCCACCCACGGCAAACGGGTGGTACTTCCTTTAGCTCTTCCCAGTGGGCACATTGACCACAGCAGCAACGTGCCCAGTGGGAATTGAGCCCCCAGGGCCACGGCAAGGCAGGAAGTCTAATACCTGGGGGCGATATTAAAAGTAAGAAGTCAGAATGATAATGTATAAAAATCTGAAACAGTTAAATCTTATGAAAAAGACCAATTTCTTTTAAGAATAAAATAATGTTATCAACAGGTACATCTCGAAACAGTTGTTGCAAAGTGTCAGCTTTGAAATATAAAATACGTGAGGGTGAAAAGTCAACACAGTCAATTAAGATATGTTTCACAGTGAATGGCTGATCACAACCTACACAAGAAGGTTGATCATCACCATTAAAAATATAAGAATGAGTAACTCTAGTATGGCCGATGCGCAGTCGTGTTAATACTACGTCCTCTTTTCTGGAAAACTGTGGAGGAGAGCATTTTGTACTAACGACAGGTTTAATGGCATGGAGTTTGTTATTTATTGCACGGTCCCATTCGCCTTGCCATTCTGACAAGATGTATCGGTTGATAAATGGTTTAAAATTATTAAAAGGAATTTTAAAAACAGATGGATCAAGATTGAGCGATTCCTTTGCTTTCTTGTCAGCATATTCATTGCCGACAATGCCAATATGGCTCGGAAGCCAACAAAACAAGATATGGTGTGTTTTAGAAATTTCATGATGTTTTTCGATCAATTTTTGAATTTGAGGATTTTTAGATGATGAATGGTCTAAAGCCTTAAGCACAGAAAGTGAATCAGAAAATATAATTGCTTTTTGAATTGTTGAAGAACTGATAAAATCTAAAGCTAGGTCTATTGCTTTGGCTTCAGCTGTAAAAATAGATGAACCATCTGGAAGGCGCATGGTTTTGTGCGTATCTTTAGAAACATACGCACAGCCAACTTTATCTCCTTCTTTGGAACCATCAGTATAGACTTGCTGGTAATCATTGTAACGTGACTGCAGTACCTGAAAGTTTTGTTTGAGAAGTATTGGATTTGATTCGGATTTTTTTCCATCATGTAAGTCGAACAGAATAGAAGGTTGTTTAATACACCAAGATGGAACTTCGGCGGTTTCATGTTTTTGAATATTTTTAAGGTCGATACCTGAATTTTCCAGCAGTGGCAAAATACGTAATCCAAAAGGTTTGATTGCTGTGGGTTTTGTTTCATACTTATCTACAAATTGAGGTGGAAATGAAATTTTGGATGCCGGGTTAGATGGATTTGCAGCAAGTCTGATAGCATACTGAAGAGAAAGTTTCTCTCTGCGCGAGGTTAAAGATGGTTCACCTGCTTCTATATAAAGGCTTAATACGGGAGAAGTACGGAAGGCTCCCATGGCCAGACGAAGGCCTTGGTGATGGATAGTATCCAAGGATTTTAAATAGGACTTTCTGGCAGAACCATAAACAACAGACCCATAATCTAATTTAGATCTTATTAAAGACCGGTAAAGATGTAATAAAGTATACCGATCTGCTCCCCAACTTGTATGAGCTAAAACTTTCAAAAGATTCAAAGCTTTTAAGCATTTCGCTTTAAGATATTTAATATGTGGAATAAAAGATAACTTTTGATCAAATATGACCCCAAGAAATTTGGCTTCTTCAACAACAGGAATTTGTGATCCGTATAAAAACAGGGAAGGATGTTCGTGTTTCTTCCGTAGTTTACAAAAATGAACACACTGCGTTTTCGACTTGGAGAACTTGAAACCATTTTTATCAGTCCATTCTTCTATTCTTTTTAAATTTTGTTGTAACTTTCGTTCAATTGTTTTCATATTTTTTGAACGGTAACATATACAAAAATCATCAACATACAATGAACAATCAGTTTTGTCGTCCAAACATTGTACAATATTGTTTATTTTGATGTTAAATAGCGTAGTTGAAAGAATACTACCCTGTGGGACACCCTGTTCTTGATCATAGAAATCTGACACGGTAGACCCCACACGCACCTGAAACATGCGCTCCCCTAAAAAGCTTTCAATAAAACTGGGAAGTTTTCCTCTTAAGCCAATGTTATGTAGATCTTTCAATATTCCATATCGCCATGTTGTATCATATGCTTTCTCCAAGTCGAAAAAGACAGCTACTACGTGTTCTTTGTTAATAAAAGCATATCGTATAAATGTTTCTAGTCTTATTAAATTGTCATTGGTACTACGTTCCGAACGAAAGCCCGATTGATATTCTGAAATAAGGTTTTTGGACTCTAAGTACCAGACTAATCTCTTGTTTATCATTCTCTCCAATGTTTTACACAAACAACTTGTCAAAGCTATCGGACGATAATTTGTAGGTTCTGCATGATCTTTCCCTGGTTTCGGAATTGGTACAACTGTAGCTACACGCCAGCTCTCAGGACAGACCCCCGTTTCCCAAATATTATTAAAGATATCTAAAAGTGTTGAAAGAGAACTTTTTGGCAGATGCTTAAGCATCTGGTAATGAATTTCATCGGGGCCGGTTGCCGTATCATGTGATTTTTCAATGGCTTCAACGAGTTCGGATAAGTTAAAAGGTTTGTTGTATTCTTCGTGATTAAGGGATTTAAAGTTTAGATTTCTTTTCTCTTGGTCCTTTTTGAAATTTCTAAAAGTGTCAGAATAATTACGCGATGATGAATTTCTCAAGAATGTGTGCCCAAGAGTATCTGAAATATCTTTTTTTGTTGAAGCTATTGTGTCAAATTCAGTATTTAAATGTGTAAAACTAGGGGACTTTGTTTTTCCTGAAATTTTTCGTACCATATCCCAAACCTTTTTAATGGGGGTTTTGTAGTTCAATTTGGAGACATATTCTCTCCATGACTTTCGTTTGGAAGCTCGGATTGTTCGTCGAGCTTTAGCTCTAAAAACTTTTACGTCGTTTAGTTTTTCTGAAGTGGGACTTTTGCAGAACTTATTTAGAGCCTGTTTACGCTTTTTAATAGCTTCTTTACAGTCATTATTAAACCAGGGCTTGCTTTTCTTAGTATTTGTGGAGGTCTTTGGAATGCATTGTTCTGATATATTAATAAGTGTATCTGTGAAATCAGAAACAATGTCGGATGATTCATTAAATTGATCAAATGATAACTCTTCTTCACATAAATTATGGAATAATTCCCAGTCGGCTTTATTCATTTTCCACTTCTGGTTACAGTCCTCATCTGGTTCGTTTACGCTCTCAATTATAACAGGGAAGTGATCACTTCCGCACTGATCATCATGAACAGACCAGTCATAGTCTAAGAAGAGAGATGGGTCACACAAAGAAAGATCTAAAGAAGACAAATGACCTGTCGCAGGGTGAAGGTATGTATAAGATTTATCATTCATCAAACAGAGATCGTTCTGTGCAATGAAATCTTCAATAAGTGATCCTCTGTTGTTGTTATCTTTACAACCCCACAGAATGTTGTGACCATTGAAGTCACCAACTAAAAGATATGGCGATGGAAGCTGACCCAGCAACGACATAAGATGTTCGGGCGTTACAGAAAATGAGGGTGGAATATATAGAGAGCAAATTGTAGTTTCTTTATCCAGGGAAACTGACACTGCCACAGCCTGTAGTTCTGTCTTCAATTTGATCTCTCTTTGTGGTAAAGAAGATTTAACAATAATTGAACTGCCACCAGATGGTCTGTTACCATCAGAGTAGATATAGTTGTATGAATTGAAACCCCTAATATCGATGTTGTCATCAGTTTTCAAAAAAGTTTCCTGCAAACAAAAAACCGATGGGTTTAATAAAGTAAGAAGCAATAAGAGTTCGTTATAATTTGACTTTAGACCTCGACAATTCCATTGTATTATTTTGTGTTTTAGATCCATTTTATGGAGAGATATTTATTAGACTAGAAACTAATGCGTCGTTTTCGACGAAATAATCTACCTTATATAAGGTATCCTTGTAATCTTGCTACCTTTGCGAGGATTGGTTGGAGAGTCATCATCATCCATTAGTTCTTCATCATCCTCGTCAGATGGTAGCCCTATCTGTGTGTAATGTTTTTGGATCGGTTCTCCCGATCCCTTATTGGTCTGACCGGAGTCGGATTTCTCTTTTACATGCGGCGCTGGCTTTGGTTCGGTCGCTGTCGACCGATCCGAAGCAACCTGGATTGCGCCATTTGACAAATTGGTTGAACTTTGTGGTGCAGGAGTAGTACTCCATGCACCAGATTTTTTCAGTTCAGCAATGCAAGATTCAACAGTCTGCGTTCCACTGTTCGTGACTTTAACACCAGCACCCTTTGTGATGCTGGCGTAACTGGTGCTTGGTGTTTTGTAACGTTCTTCAACAATCTTCCTCGCTTCTGGAAATGTTATCGACCTTTGGAATTTGACAGTGAGTATTTCTTTTTCTTTTTTCCATGCCGGACAATCTCGAGAGAAAACAGCATGTTTGCCTCCACAATTAACACATTTGGCTTCATTCTTACAGTTTTGGTGCATATCGACATGTTTTTCTTCACCACAGTTTGGACAGAGTTTTTTCTTCTCACATCTGCTTTCGTGGTGACCGAAAACTTGACACGAGTAACATCTGAGAGGGTTTGGTATATATACCTCTACATTTACGGAAAGATATGCTACTTTGATTTTCTTGGGCAGAACTGGTGTATTAAAAGTCAACACGTAAGTACTGGTGGGTTTTAATACACCATTTCTACGAACTTGTATGTTACGTACACCAATTACGCCTTGATCTCTTAGGTTTTCCACGATTTCATCGTCGCTGCTAGGACGTAACTCTGGGCTGCGTATGACACCTTTACTGGAATTCAGCGTATTGTGGAGGGACACTTTAATTTTGAGGTCAAATATTTTTTTTGCTTTAAGCAGAGCTTCTACATGCTGTTTTTTCTCGACTTCAATTAGAAGGTCACCTGACTTAAGCTTCTTAATGCTTTTTGGGTGTCCGGCTATGGACACTATACTCTTTTCGATTACAAAGGGTGATATACTTGACACTGTACGTGTATCATCAAGTGATGTCATGACCAAGAAGCGAGGAACATTTGGTGGTACAGACTGCTGACTGGGTTCATCGGAGTCAGACTCCGACGACTCATCTTTTTTACGTTTGGTTTTGTTGCGGTTACTAGAAGAAGGGGGACCCATGAAGAAGGTTTTTAGATTCATCTCAAGTGCTCTCCGCCCTCCGCGGAGCCCTACAAGGGAACACCATAATGGAGTGGCTATCCGACTCGCAAGTGTTAGAGATACACGTGAGATATACTCGCATAAACAAAATGCTTACACGATTGGTCCGTTGCGCCACCGCCTTCTAGAGATAAAAAGACAGAAAAGGGTAAGGTAAATGGGCACATGGTTGGTATCAGGAAAGATACAAAAAGAATGGAAGAGAAAGTTAAGCAGTATCTCTAGGGCAAGGCGTGACCAGCCGATTGACTGTGCCGGACCGCACAGCCTCCCGTCTACACCGAAAAGCCAGGCCAAAGAGGCGTGTTGGGCACCTGAAGCACCGCCACCTCAGGTAACCCTCAACCTCCAGGATCCCTTCTTCCGGCTTACAGGACGCCACCCACGGCAAACGGGTGGTACTTCCTTTAGCTCTTCCCAGTGGGCACATTGACCACAGCAGCAACGTGCCCAGTGGGAATTGAGCCCCCAGGGCCACGGCAAGGCAGAAAGTCTAATACCTGGGGGCGATATTAAAAGTAAGAAGTCAGAATGATAATGTATAAAAATCTGAAACAGTTAAATCTTATGAAAAAGACCAATTTCTTTTAAGAATAAAATAATGTTATCAACAGGTACATCTCGAAACAGTTGTTGCAAAGTGTCAGCTTTGAAATATAAAATACGTGAGGGTGAAAAGTCAACACAGTCAATTAAGATATGTTTCACAGTGAATGGCTGATCACAACCTACACAAGAAGGTTGATCATCACCATTAAAAATATAAGAATGAGTAACTCTAGTATGGCCGATGCGCAGTCGTGTTAATACTACGTCCTCTTTTCTGGAAAACTGTGGAGGAGAGCATTTTGTACTAACGACAGGTTTAATGGCATGGAGTTTGTTATTTATTGCACGGTCCCATTCGCCTTGCCATTCTGACAAGATGTATCGGTTGATAAATGGTTTAAAATTATTAAAAGGAATTTTAAAAACAGATGGATCAAGATTGAGCGATTCCTTTGCTTTCTTGTCAGCATATTCATTGCCGACAATGCCAATATGGCTCGGAAGCCAACAAAACAAGATATGGTGTGTTTTAGAAATTTCATGATGTTTTTCGATCAATTTTTGAATTTGAGGATTTTTAGATGATGAATGGTCTAAAGCCTTAAGCACAGAAAGTGAATCAGAAAATATAATTGCTTTTTGAATTGTTGAAGAACTGATAAAATCTAAAGCTAGGTCTATTGCTTTGGCGTCAGCTGTAAAAATAGATGAACCACCTGGAAGGCGCATGGTTTTGTGCGTATCTTTAGAAACATACGCACAGCCAACTTTATCTCCTTCTTTGGAACCATCAGTATAGACTTGCTGGTAATCATTGTAACGTGACTGCAGTACCTGAAAGTTTTGTTTGAGAAGTATTGGATTTGATTCGGATTTTTTTCCATCATGTAAGTCGAACAGAATAGAAGGTTGTTTAATACACCAAGATGGAACTTCGGCGGTTTCATGTTTTTGAATATTTTTAAGGTCGATACCTGAATTTTCCAGCAGTGGCAAAATACGTAATCCAAAAGGTTTGATTGCTGTGGGTTTTGTTTCATACTTATCTACAAATTGAGGTGGAAATGAAATTTTGGATGCCGGGTTAGATGGATTTGCAGCAAGTCTGATAGCATACTGAAGAGAAAGTTTCTCTCTGCGCGAGGTTAAAGATGGTTCACCTGCTTCTATATAAAGGCTTAATACGGGAGAAGTACGGAAGGCTCCCATGGCCAGACGAAGGCCTTGGTGATGGATAGTATCCAAGGATTTTAAATAGGACTTTCTGGCAGAACCATAAACAACAGACCCATAATCTAATTTAGATCTTATTAAAGACCGGTAAAGATGTAATAAAGTATACCGATCTGCTCCCCAACTTGTATGAGCTAAAACTTTCAAAAGATTCAAAGCTTTTAAGCATTTCGCTTTAAGATATTTAATATGTGGAATAAAAGATAACTTTTGATCAAATATGACCCCAAGAAATTTGGCTTCTTCAACAACAGGAATTTGTGATCCGTATAAAAACAGGGAAGGATGTTCGTGTTTCTTCCGTAGTTTACAAAAATGAACACACTGCGTTTTCGACTTGGAGAACTTGAAACCATTTTTATCAGTCCATTCTTCTATTCTTTTTAAATTTTGTTGTAACTTTCGTTCAATTGTTTTCATATTTTTTGAACGGTAACATATACAAAAATCATCAACATACAATGAACAATCAGTTTTGTCGTCCAAACATTGTACAATATTGTTTATTTTGATGTTAAATAGCGTAGTTGAAAGAATACTACCCTGTGGGACACCCTGTTCTTGATCATAGAAATCTGACACGGTAGACCCCACACGCACCTGAAACATGCGCTCCCCTAAAAAGCTTTCAATAAAACTGGGAAGTTTTCCTCTTAAGCCAATGTTATGTAGATCTTTCAATATTCCATATCGCCATGTTGTATCATATGCTTTCTCCAAGTCGAAAAAGACAGCTACTACGTGTTCTTTGTTAATAAAAGCATCTCGTATAAATGTTTCTAGTCTTATTAAATTGTCATTGGTACTACGTTCCGAACGAAAGCCCGATTGATATTCTGAAATAAGGTTGTTGGACTCTAAGTACCAGACTAATCTCTTGTTTATCATTCTCTCCAATGTTTTACACAAACAACTTGTCAAAGCTATCGGACGATAATTTGTAGGTTCTGCATGATCTTTCCCTGGTTTCGGAATTGGTACAACTGTAGCTACACGCCAGCTCTCAGGACAGACCCCCGTTTCCCAAATATTATTAAAGATATCTAAAAGTGTTGAAAGAGAACTTTTTGGCAGATGCTTAAGCATCTGGTAATGAATTTCATCGGGGCCGGTTGCCGTATCATGTGATTTTTCAATGGCTTCAACGAGTTCGGATAAGTTAAAAGGTTTGTTGTATTCTTCGTGATTAAGGGATTTAAAGTTTAGATTTCTTTTCTCTTGGTCCTTTTTGAAATTTCTAAAAGTGTCAGAATAATTACGCGATGATGAATTTCTCAAGAATGTGTGCCCAAGAGTATCTGAAATATCTTTTTTTGTTGAAGCTATTGTGTCAAATTCAGTATTTAAATGTGTAAAACTAGGGGACTTTGTTTTTCCTGAAATTTTTCGTACCATATCCCAAACCTTTTTAATGGGGGTTTTGTAGTTCAATTTGGAGACATATTCTCTCCATGACTTTCGTTTGGAAGCTCGGATTGTTCGTCGAGCTTTAGCTCTAAAAACTTTTACGTCGTTTAGTTTTTCTGAAGTGGGACTTTTGCAGAACTTATTTAGAGCCTGTTTACGCTTTTTAATAGCTTCTTTACAGTCATTATTAAACCAGGGCTTGCTTTTCTTAGTATTTGTGGAGGTCTTTGGAATGCATTGTTCTGATATATTAATAAGTGTATCTGTGAAATCAGAAACAATGTCGGATGATTCATTAAATTGATCAAATGATAACTCTTCTTCACATAAATTATGGAATAATTCCCAGTCGGCTTTATTCATTTTCCACTTCTGGTTACAGTCCTCATCTGGTTCGTTTACGCTCTCAATTATAACAGGGAAGTGATCACTTCCGCACTGATCATCATGAACAGACCAGTCATAGTCTAAGAAGAGAGATGGGTGACACAAAGAAAGATCTAAAGAAGACAAATGACCTGTCGCAGGGTGAAGGTATGTATAAGATTTATCATTCATCAAACAGAGATCGTTCTGTGCAATGAAATCTTCAATAAGTGATCCTCTGTTGTTGTTATCTTTACAACCCCACAGAATGTTGTGACCATTGAAGTCACCAACTAAAAGATATGGCGATGGAAGCTGACCCAGCAACGACATAAGATGTTCGGGCGTTAAAGAAAATGAGGGTGGAATATATAGAGAGCAAATTGTAGTTTCTTTATCCAGGGAAACTGACACTGCCACAGCCTGTAGTTCTGTCTTCAATTTGATCTCTCTTTGTGGTAAAGAAGATTTAACAATAATTGAACTGCCACCAGATGGTCTGTTACCATCAGAGTAGATATAGTTGTATGAATTGAAACCCCTAATATCGATGTTGTCATCAGTTTTCAAAAAAGTTTCCTGCAAACAAAAAACCGATGGGTTTATTTTCTATTTTATTTTCTTTCTTATGAATGTTTTCATTGCTCTTAAAGGAACTCATTTTTGATTTTTAATTAATAAAGTAAGAAGCAATAAGAGTTCGTTATAATTTGACTTTAGACCTCGACAATTCCATTGTATTATTTTGTGTTTTAGATCCATTTTATGGAGAGATATTTATTAGACTAGAAACTAATGCGTCGTTTTCGACGAAATAATCTACCTTATATAAGGTATCCTTGTAATCTTGCTACCTTTGCGAGGATTGGTTGGAGAGTCATCATCATCCATTAGTTCTTCATCATCCTCGTCAGATGGTAGCCCTATCTGTGTGTAATGTTTTTGGATCGGTTCTCCCGATCCCTTATTGGTCTGACCGGAGTCGGATTTCTCTTTTACATGCGGCGCTGGCTTTGGTTCGGTCGCTGTCGACCGATCCGAAGCAACCTGGATTGCGCCATTTGACAAATTGGTTGAACTTTGTGGTGCAGGAGTAGTACTCCATGCACCAGATTTTTTCAGTTCAGCAATGCAAGATTCAACAGTCTGCGTTCCACTGTTCGTGACTTTAACACCAGCACCCTTTGTGATGCTGGCGTAACTGGTGCTTGGTGTTTTGTAACGTTCTTCAACAATCTTCCTCGCTTCTGGAAATGTTATCGACCTTTGGTATTTGACAGTGAGTATTTCTTTTTCTTTTTTCCATGCCGGACAATCTCGAGAGAAAACAGCATGTTTGCCTCCACAATTAACACATTTGGCTTCATTCTTACAGTTTTGGTGCATATCGACATGTTTTTCTTCACCACAGTTTGGACAGAGTTTTTTCTTCTCACATCTGCTTTCATGGTGACCGAAAACTTGACACGAGTAACATCTGAGAGGGTTTGGTATATATACCTCTACATTTACGGAAAGATATGCTACTTTGATTTTCTTGGGCAGAACTGGTGTATTAAAAGTCAACACGTAAGTACTGGTGGGTTTTAATACACCATTTCTACGAACTTGTATGTTACGTACACCAATTACGCCTTGATCTCTTAGGTTTTCCACGATTTCATCGTCGCTGCAAGGACGTAACTCTGGGCTGCGTATGACACCTTTACTGGAATTCAGCGTATTGTGGAGGGACACTTTAATTTTGAGGTCAAATATTTTTTTTGCTTTAAGCAGAGCTTCTACATGCTGTTTTTTCTCGACTTCAATTAGAAGGTCACCTGACTTAAGCTTCTTAATGCTTTTTGGGTGTCCGGCTATGGACACTATACTCTTTTCGATTACAAAGGGTGATATACTTGACACTGTACGTGTATCATCAAGTGATGTCATGACCAAGAAGCGAGGAACATTTGGTGGTACAGACTGCTGACTGGGTTCATCGGAGTCAGACTCCGACGACTCATCTTTTTTACGTTTGGTTTTGTTGCGGTTACTAGAAGAAGGGGGACCCATGAAGAAGGTTTTTAGATTCATCTCAAGTGCTCTCCGCCCTCCGCGGAGCCCTACAAGGGAACACCATAATGGAGTGGCTATCCGACTCGCAAGTGTTAGAGATACACGTGAGATATACTCGCATAAACAAAATGCTTACACGATTGGTCCGTTGCGCCACCGCCTTCTAGAGATAAAAAGACAGAAAAGGGTAAGGTAAATGGGCACATGGTTGGTATCAGGAAAGATACAAAAAGAATGGAAGAGAAAGTTAAGCAGTATCTCTAGGGCAAGGCGTGACCAGCCGATTGACTGTGCCGGACCGCACAGCCTCCCGTCTACACCGAAAAGCCAGGCCAAAGAGGCGTGTTGGGCACCTGAAGCACCGCCACCTCAGGTAACCCTCAACCTCCAGGATCCCTTCTTCCGGCTTACAGGACGCCACCCACGGCAAACGGGTGGTACTTCCTTTAGCTCTTCCCAGTGGGCACATTGACCACAGCAGCAACGTGCCCAGTGGGAATTGAGCCCCCAGGGCCACGGCAAGGCAGGAAGTCTAATACCTGGGGGCGATATTAAAAGTAAGAAGTCAGAATGATAATGTATAAAAATCTGAAACAGTTAAATCTTATGAAAAAGACCAATTTCTTTTAAGAATAAAATAATGTTATCAACAGGTACATCTCGAAACAGTTGTTGCAAAGTGTCAGCTTTGAAATATAAAATACGTGAGGGTGAAAAGTCAACACAGTCAATTAAGATATGTTTCACAGTGAATGGCTGATCACAACCTACACAAGAAGGTTGATCATCACCATTAAAAATATAAGAATGAGTAACTCTAGTATGGCCGATGCGCAGTCGTGTTAATACTACGTCCTCTTTTCTGGAAAACTGTGGAGGAGAGCATTTTGTACTAACGACAGGTTTAATGGCATGGAGTTTGTTATTTATTGCACGGTCCCATTCGCCTTGCCATTCTGACAAGATGTATCGGTTGATAAATGGTTTAAAATTATTAAAAGGAATTTTAAAAACAGATGGATCAAGATTGAGCGATTCCTTTGCTTTCTTGTCAGCATATTCATTGCCGACAATGCCAATATGGCTCGGAAGCCAACAAAACAAGATATGGTGTGTTTTAGAAATTTCATGATGTTTTTCGATCAATTTTTGAATTTGAGGATTTTTAGATGATGAATGGTCTAAAGCCTTAAGCACAGAAAGTGAATCAGAAAATATAATTGCTTTTTGAATTGTTGAAGAACTGATAAAATCTAAAGCTAGGTCTATTGCTTTGGCTTCAGCTGTAAAAATAGATGAACCATCTGGAAGGCGCATGGTTTTGTGCGTATCTTTAGAAACATACGCACAGCCAACTTTATCTCCTTCTTTGGAACCATCAGTATAGACTTGCTGGTAATCATTGTAACGTGACTGCAGTACCTGAAAGTTTTGTTTGAGAAGTATTGGATTTGATTCGGATTTTTTTCCATCATGTAAGTCGAACAGAATAGAAGGTTGTTTAATACACCAAGATGGAACTTCGGCGGTTTCATGTTTTTGAATATTTTTAAGGTCGATACCTGAATTTTCCAGCAGTGGCAAAATACGTAATCCAAAAGGTTTGATTGCTGTGGGTTTTGTTTCATACTTATCTACAAATTGAGGTGGAAATGAAATTTTGGATGCCGGGTTAGATGGATTTGCAGCAAGTCTGATAGCATACTGAAGAGAAAGTTTCTCTCTGCGCGAGGTTAAAGATGGTTCACCTGCTTCTATATAAAGGCTTAATACGGGAGAAGTACGGAAGGCTCCCATGGCCAGACGAAGGCCTTGGTGATGGATAGTATCCAAGGATTTTAAATAGGACTTTCTGGCAGAACCATAAACAACAGACCCATAATCTAATTTAGATCTTATTAAAGACCGGTAAAGATGTAATAAAGTATACCGATCTGCTCCCCAACTTGTATGAGCTAAAACTTTCAAAAGATTCAAAGCTTTTAAGCATTTCGCTTTAAGATATTTAATATGTGGAATAAAAGATAACTTTTGATCAAATATGACCCCAAGAAATTTGGCTTCTTCAACAACAGGAATTTGTGATCCGTAGAAAAACAGGGAAGGATGTTCGTGTTTCTTCCGTAGTTTACAAAAATGAACACACTGCGTTTTCGACTTGGAGAACTTGAAACCATTTTTATCAGTCCATTCTTCTATTCTTTTTAAATTTTGTTGTAACTTTCGTTCAATTGTTTTCATATTTTTTGAACGGTAACATATACAAAAATCATCAACATACAATGAACAATCAGTTTTGTCGTCCAAACATTGTACAATATTGTTTATTTTGATGTTAAATAGCGTAGTTGAAAGAATACTACCCTGTGGGACACCCTGTTCTTGATCATAGAAATCTGACACGGTAGATGATGATGATGATGATGATTTCGTGTTTAACGACGCGTCAACCCTCTTTGTGGGTCATAAGCGTCAAACGGTTGATGGTTAAACGGCATGAATAATTATGATGATATTAAAAGTAAAAAGTCAGAATGATAATGTATAAAAATCTGAAACAGTTAAATCTTATGAAAAAGTCCAATTTCTTTTAAGAATAAAATAATATTATCAACAGGTACATCTCGAAACAGTTGTTGCAAAGTGTCAGCTTTGAAATATAAAATACGTGAGGGTGAAAAGTCAACACAGTCAATTAAGATATGTTTCACAGTGAATGGCTGATCACAACCTACACAAGAAGGCTGATCATCACCATTAAAAATATAAGAATGAGTAACTCTAGTATGGCCGATGCGCAGTCGTGTTAATACTACGTCCTCTTTTCTGGAAAACTGTGGAGGAGAGCATTTTGTACTAACGACAGGTTTAATGGCATGGAGTTTGTTATTTATTACACGGTCCCATTCGCCTTGCCATTCCGACAAGATGTATCTGTTGATAAATGGTTTAAAATTGTTAAAAGGAATTTTAAAAACAGATGGATCAAGATTGAGCGATTCCTTTGCTTTCTTGTCAGCATATTCATTGCCGACAATGCCAATATGGCTCGGAAGCCAACAAAACAAGATTTGGTGTGTTTTAGAAATTTCATGATGTTTTTCGATCAATTTTTGAATTTGAGGATTTTTAGATGATGAATGGTCTAAAGCCTTAAGCACAGAAAGTGAATCCGAAAATATAATTGCTTTTTGAATTGTTGAAGAACTGATAAAATCTAAAGCTAGGTCTATTGCTTTGGCTTCAGCTGTAAAAATAGATGAACCATCTGGAAGGCGCATGGTTTTGTGCGTATCTTTAGAAACATACGCACAGCCAACTTTATCTCCTTCTTTGGAACCATCAGTATAGACTTGCTGGTAATCATTGTAACGTGACTGCAGTACCTGAAAGTTTTGTTTGAGAAGTATTGGATTTGATTCGGATTTTTTTCCATCATGTAAGTCGAACAGAATAGAAGGTTGTTTAATACACCAAGATGGAACTTCGGCGGTTTCATGTTTTTGAATATTTTTAAGGTCGATACCTGAATTTTCCAGCAGTGGTAAAATACGTAATCCAAAAGGTTTGATTGCTGTGGGTTTTGTTTCATACTTATCTACAAATTGAGGTCGAAATGAAATTTTGGATGCCGGGTTAGATGGATTTGCAGCAAGTCTGATAGCATACTGAAGAGAAAGTTTCTCTCTGCGCGAGGTTAAAGATGGTTCACCTGCTTCTACATAAAGGCTTAATACGGGAGAAGTACGGAAGGCTCCCATGGCCAGACGAAGGCCTTGGTGATGGATAGTATCCAAGGATTTTAAATAGGACTTTCTGGCAGAACCATAAACAACAGACCCATAATCTAATTTAGATCTTATTAAAGACCGGTAAAGATGTAATAAAGTATACCGATCTGCTCCCCAACTTGTATGAGCTAAAACTTTCAAAAGATTCAAAGCTTTTAAGCATTTCGCTTTAAGATATTTAATATGTGGAATAAAAGATAACTTTTGATCAAATATGACCCCAAGAAATTTGGCTTCTTCAACAACAGGAATTTGTGATCCGTATAAAAACAGGGAAGGATGTTCGTGTTTCTTCCGTAGTTTACAAAAATGAACACACTGCGTTTTCGACTTGGAGAACTTGAAACCATTTTTATCAGTCCATTCTTCTATTCTTTTTAAATTTTGTTGTAACTTTCGTTCAATTGTTTTCATATTTTTTGAACGGTAACATATACAAAAATCATCAACATACAATGAACAATCAGTTTTGTCGTCCAAACATTGTACAATATTGTTTATTTTGATGTTAAATAGCGTAGTTGAAAGAATACTACCCTGTGGGACACCCTGTTCTTGATCATAGAAATCTGACAGGGTAGACCCCACACGCACCTGAAACATGCGCTCCCCTAAAAAGCTTTCAATAAAACTGGGAAGTTTTCCTCTTAAGCCAATGTTATGTAGATCTTTCAATATTCCATAACGCCATGTTGTATCATATGCTTTCTCCAAGTCGAAAAAGACAGCCACTACGTGTTCTTTGTTAATAAAAGCATCTCGTATAAATGTTTCTAGTCTAATTAAATTGTCATTGGTACTACGTTCCGAACGAAAGCCCGATTGATATTCTGAAATGAGGTTGTTGGACTCTAAGTACCAGACTAATCTCTTGTTTATCATTCTCTCCAATGTTTTACACAAACAACTTGTCAAAGCTATCGGACGATAATTTGTAGGTTCTGCATGATCTTTCCCTGGTTTCGGAATTGGTACAACTGTAGCTACACGCCAACTCTCAGGACAGACCCCCGTTTCCCAAATATTATTAAAGATATCTAAAAGTGTTGTAAGAGAACTTTTTGGCAGATGCTTAAGCATCTGATAATGAATTTCATCGGGGCCGGTTGCCGTATCATGTGATTTTTCAATGGCTTCAACGAGTTCGGATAAGTTAAATGGTGTGTTGTATTCTTCGTGATTAAGGGATTTGAAGTTAAGTTTTCTTTTCTCCTGGTCCTTTTTGAAATTTCTAAAAGTGTCAGAATAATTACGCGATGATGAATTTCTCAAAAATGTGTGACCAAGAGTATCTGAAATATCTTTTTTTGTTGAAGCTATTGTGTCAAATTCAGTATTTAAATGTGTAAAACTAGAAGACTTTGTTTTTCCTGAAATTTTTCGTACCATATCCCAAACCTTTTTAATGGGGGTTTTATAGTTCAATTTGGAGACATATTCTCTCCATGACTTTCGTTTGGAAGCTCGGATTGTTCGCCGAGCTTTAGCTCTAAAAACTTTTACGTCGTTGAGCTTTTCTGAAGTGGGATTTTTGCAGAACTTATTTAGAGCCTGTTTACGCTTTTTAATAGCTTCTTTACAGTCATTATTAAACCAAGGCTTGCTTTTCTTAGTATTTGTGGAGGTCTTTGGAATGCATTGTTCTGATATGTTAATAAGTGTATCTGTGAAATCAGAAACAATGTCAGATGATTCATTTAAGTGATCAACTGATAACTCTTCTTCACATAAATTATGGAATAATTCCCAGTCGGCTTTATTCATTTTCCATTTCTGGTTACAGTCTTCATCTGGTTCGTTTACGCTCTCTATTATAACAGGAAAGTGATCACTTCCGCACTGATCATCATGAACAGACCAGTCATAGTCCAAGAAGAGAGATGGGTGACACAAAGAGAGATCTAAAGAAGACAAATGACCCGTCGCAGGGTGAAGGTAAGTATAAGATTTATCATTCATCAAGCAAAGATCGTTCTTTGCAATAAAATCTTCGACAAGTGCTCCTCTGTTATTGACATCTTTACAGCCCCATAGAATATTGTGACCATTGAAGTCGCCAACTAAAAGATATGGCGATGGAAGTTGACTCAGCAATGAGTCAAGATGTTCGGGCTTTAAAGAAAATGAGGGTGGGATATATAGAGAGCAAACTGTAGTTTCTTTATCCAGAGAAACCGATACTGCTACAGCTTGAAGGTCGGTTTTTAATTTGATCTCTCTTTGTGGTAAACATGATTTAACAAAAATTGAGCTGCCACCAGATGGTTTGTTACCATCAGAATAGATATAGTTGTATGTATTGAAACCCCTGACATCTATGTTGTCATCAGTTTTTAAAAAAGTTTCTTGCAAACAAAACACCGATGGGGTTAGTAGCGAAATAAGTAATAAGAGTTCATTATAATTTGATTTAAGACCTCGACAATTCCATTGGATTATTTTGTGTTTTAAATCCATTTTAAGGAGAGATATTTAAAGACTAGAAACTATTATGGAGGTGCAATTGGTGATATAGATCTGCTACCACCAGCTCGTGGTGTGGCAGACCTCGATCTGTTATTGCCACTTGGTGATGATGGAGTTTCAGTCAACTCCATATCACTGTCACTCAAAGATCCGAATCTGTTCTGAAATTTTATATTGTCTCTTTCCATTTTACGTTGTCTGTCTGTTTGTCTTTGAGACAATTGATGTTTTTTTATCGGATCTTGCGACCCCTTATTAGTTCGACCTGGGTCGGGTTTCTCTTTTACATTCGGCGCTGGCTTCGGTACGGTCGCTGTCGACCGATCCGAAGCAACCTGGATTGCGCCTTTTGATAAATTGGTTGAACTTTGTGGTGCTGGAGTGGATTTACTCCATGCACCAGACTTTTTCAGTTCAGCAATGTATGATTCAGCAGTCTGTGTTGCGGAGCTGGTACATTTTACACCAGCACCCTTTGTGATGCTGGCGAAACTGGTGGTTGGTGTTATGTATCGCTCTTCGACAATCTTCCGCGCTTCTGGGAATGTTATCCCCCTTTGGTATTTGACGGTAAGTATTTCTTTTTCTTTTTTCCACGCCGGACAGTCTCGGGAGAAAACAGCATGTTTGCCATCACAATTTACGCATTTGGGTTCATTTTTGCAGTTGAGGTGATTATCAACATGCTTTTCTTCACCACAATTAGGACAGAGTTTTTTTCTCTGACATCTGCTTTCGTGATGGCCAAAAGCCTGACAAGAGTAACATCTAAGAGGGTTTGGGATGTATACCTCTACGTTAATGGAAAGATATGCTACTTTGATTTTCTTGGGTAGAATTGGTGTATTAAAAGTCAACACATAAGTTGCTGTTGGTTTTAGTACACCATTTCTACGAACTTGAATGTTACGAACACCAACAACTCCCTGATCCTTAAGGTTATCGACTATCTCTTCATCTGAGCAAGGACGCAGTTCTGGACTGCGAATCACTCCCTTAGATGAATTGAGCGTGTTATGTAAAGCGACTTTAACTTTTAGATCAAAGAGTTTGTTGGTGTTTAGCAGGCTTACCACTTGCTGTTTTTTCTCGACTTCCAAGAGAAGATCACCCGATTTGAGTTGTTTTATACTCTTAGGGTGTCCGGCAATGGAGAGAATACTTTTCTCGATGACGAAGGGGGAAAGGCTAGATACAGTTCGTGTATCGTCAAGTGACGTAACGACCAAGAAACGCGGAACATTGTCAAAATTTGGTTCAGCAGACTGCTGACTAGATTGTTGACTTGACTGCTGACTGGATTGTTGACTGTGTTCATCCGATTCGGATGAATCTTCTTGTTTTTTACGTTTAGGTGCGTTGTGGTTAGGTGATTTGCGGTTAGGTGATTTGCGGTTATGTTTTTTTCCAGGAGCCATAAGAAAAAAATTCTAGTTTCGTCCCAAGTGCTCTCCGCCCTCCGTGGAGCCCTACAAGGGAACACCATACTGGAGTGGTTATCCAACTCGCAGATGTTAGAGATACACGTGAGATATACTCGTATAAACAAAATGCCTACACGATTGATCCGTTAAGCCACCGCCTTCTAGAGATAAAAAGACAGAAAAGGGTAAGGTAAATGGGCATATGGTTGGTATAAGGAAAGATACAAAAAGAGTTGAAGAGAAAGCAAAGCGGTATCTCTAGGGCTCGGCGTGACCAGCCGATTGACCGTGCCGGACCGCACGGCCACCCGTCTACACCGAAAAGCCAGGCCAAAGAGGCGTGTTGGGCACCTGAAGCACCGCCACCTCAGGTAACCCTCAACCTCCAGGATCCCTTCTTCCGGTTTACAGGACGCCACCCACGGCAAACGGGTGGTACTTCCTTTAGCTCTTCCCAGTGGGCACATTGACCACAGCAGCAACGTGCCCAGTGGGAATTGAGCCCCCAGGGCCACGGCAAGGCAGGAAGTCTAATACCTGGGGGCTGACACGGTAGACCCCACACGCACCTGAAACATGCGCTCCCCTAAAAAGCTTTCAATAAAACTGGGAAGTTTTCCTCTTAAGCCAATGTTATGTAGATCTTTCAATATTCCATATCGCCATGTTGTATCATATGCTTTCTCCAAGTCGAAAAAGACAGCTACTACGTGTTCTTTGTTAATAAAAGCATCTCGTATAAATGTTTCTAGTCTTATTAAATTGTCATTGGTACTACGTTCCGAACGAAAGCCCGATTGATATTCTGAAATAAGGTTGTTGGACTCTAAGTACCAGACTAATCTCTTGTTTATCATTCTCTCCAATGTTTTACACAAACAACTTGTCAAAGCTATCGGACGATAATTTGTAGGTTCTGCATGATCTTTCCCTGGTTTCGGAATTGGTACAACTGTAGCTACACGCCAGCTCTCAGGACAGACCCCCGTTTCCCAAATATTATTAAAGATATCTAAAAGTGTTGAAAGAGAACTTTTTGGCAGATGCTTAAGCATCTGGTAATGAATTTCATCGGGGCCGGTTGCCGTATCATGTGATTTTTCAATGGCTTCAACGAGTTCGGATAAGTTAAAAGGTTTGTTGTATTCTTCGTGATTAAGTGATTTAAAGTTTAGATTTCTTTTCTCTTGGTCCTTTTTGAAATTTCTAAAAGTGTCAGAATAATTACGCGATGATGAATTTCTCAAGAATGTGTGCCCAAGAGTATCTGAAATATCTTTTTTTGTTGAAGCTATTGTGTCAAATTCAGTATTTAAATGTGTAAAACTAGGGGACTTTGTTTTTCCTGAAATTTTTCGTACCATATCCCAAACCTTTTTAATGGGGGTTTTGTAGTTCAATTTGGAGACATATTCTCTCCATGACTTTCGTTTGGAAGCTCGGATTGTTCGTCGAGCTTTAGCTCTAAAAACTTTTACGTCGTTTAGTTTTTCTGAAGTGGGACTTTTGCAGAACTTATTTAGAGCCTGTTTACGCTTTTTAATAGCTTCTTTACAGTCATTATTAAACCAGGGCTTGCTTTTCTTAGTATTTGTGGAGGTCTTTGGAATGCATTGTTCTGATATATTAATAAGTGTATCTGTGAAATCAGAAACAATGTCGGATGATTCATTAAATTGATCAAATGATAACTCTTCTTCACATAAATTATGGAATAATTCCCAGTCGGCTTTATTCATTTTCCACTTCTGGTTACAGTCCTCATCTGGTTCGTTTACGCTCTCAATTATAACAGGGAAGTGATCACTTCCGCACTGATCATCATGAACAGACCAGTCATAGTCTAAGAAGAGAGATGGGTGACACAAAGAAAGATCTAAAGAAGACAAATGACCTGTCGCAGGGTGAAGGTATGTATAAGATTTATCATTCATCAAACAGAGATCGTTCTGTGCAATGAAATCTTCAATAAGTGATCCTCTGTTGTTGTTATCTTTACAACCCCACAGAATGTTGTGACCATTGAAGTCACCAACTAAAAGATATGGCGATGGAAGCTGACCCAGCAACGACATAAGATGTTCGGGCGTTACAGAAAATGAGGGTGGAATATATAGAGAGCAAATTGTAGTTTCTTTATCCAGGGAAACTGACACTGCCACAGCCTGTAGTTCTGTCTTCAATTTGATCTCTCTTTGTGGTAAAGAAGATTTAACAATAATTGAACTGCCACCAGATGGTCTGTTACCATCAGAGTAGATATAGTTGTATGAATTGAAACCCCTAATATCGATGTTGTCATCAGTTTTCAAAAAAGTTTCCTGCAAACAAAAAACCGATGGGTTTAATAAAGTAAGAAGCAATAAGAGTTCGTTATAATTTGACTTTAGACCTCGACAATTCCATTGTATTATTTTGTGTTTTAGATCCATTTTATGGAGAGATATTTATTAGACTAGAAACTAATGCGTCGTTTTCGACGAAATAATCTACCTTATATAAGGTATCCTTGTAATCTTGCTACCTTTGCGAGGATTGGTTGGAGAGTCATCATCATCCATTAGTTCTTCATCATCCTCGTCAGATGGTAGCCCTATCTGTGTGCAATGTTTTTGGATCGGTTCTCCCGATCCCTTATTGGTCTGACCGGAGTCGGATTTCTCTTTTACATGCGGCGCTGGCTTTGGTTCGGTCGCTGTCGACCGATCCGAAGCAACCTGGATTGCGCCATTTGACAAATTGGTTGAACTTTGTGGTGCAGGAGTAGTACTCCATGCACCAGATTTTTTCAGTTCAGCAATGCAAGATTCAACAGTCTGCGTTCCACTGTTCGTGACTTTAACACCAGCACCCTTTGTGATGCTGGCGTAACTGGTGCTTGGTGTTTTGTAACGTTCTTCAACAATCTTCCTCGCTTCTGGAAATGTTATCGACCTTTGGTATTTGACAGTGAGTATTTCTTTTTCTTTTTTCCATGCCGGACAATCTCGAGAGAAAACAGCATGTTTGCCTCCACAATTAACACATTTGGCTTCATTCTTACAGTTTTGGTGCATATCGACATGTTTTTCTTCACCACAGTTTGGACAGAGTTTTTTCTTCTCACATCTGCTTTCGTGGTGACCGAAAACTTGACACGAGTAACATCTGAGAGGGTTTGGTATATATACCTCTACATTTACGGAAAGATATGCTACTTTGATTTTCTTGGGCAGAACTGGTGTATTAAAAGTCAACACGTAAGTACTGGTGGGTTTTAATACACCATTTCTACGAACTTGTATGTTACGTACACCAATTACGCCTTGATCTCTTAGGTTTTCCACGATTTCATCGTCGCTGCTAGGACGTAACTCTGGGCTGCGTATGACACCTTTACTGGAATTCAGCGTATTGTGGAGGGACACTTTAATTTTGAGGTCAAATATTTTTTTTGCTTTAAGCAGAGCTTCTACATGCTGTTTTTTCTCGACTTCAATTAGAAGGTCACCTGACTTAAGCTTCTTAATGCTTTTTGGGTGTCCGGCTATGGACACTATACTCTTTTCGATTACAAAGGGTGATATACTTGACACTGTACGTGTATCATCAAGTGATGTCATGACCAAGAAGCGAGGAACATTTGGTGGTACAGACTGCTGACTGGGTTCATCGGAGTCAGACTCCGACGACTCATCTTTTTTACGTTTGGTTTTGTTGCGGTTACTAGAAGAAGGGGGACCCATGAAGAAGGTTTTTAGATTCATCTCAAGTGCTCTCCGCCCTCCGCGGAGCCCTACAAGGGAACACCATAATGGAGTGGCTATCCGACTCGCAAGTGTTAGAGATACACGTGAGATATACTCGCATAAACAAAATGCTTACACGATTGGTCCGTTGCGCCACCGCCTTCTAGAGATAAAAAGACAGAAAAGGGTAAGGTAAATGGGCACATGGTTGGTATCAGGAAAGATACAAAAAGAATGGAAGAGAAAGTTAAGCAGTATCTCTAGGGCAAGGCGTGACCAGCCGATTGACTGTGCCGGACCGCACAGCCTCCCGTCTACACCGAAAAGCCAGGCCAAAGAGGCGTGTTGGGCACCTGAAGCACCGCCACCTCAGGTAACCCTCAACCTCCAGGATCCCTTCTTCCGGCTTACAGGACGCCACCCACGGCAAACGGGTGGTACTTCCTTTAGCTCTTCCCAGTGGGCACATTGACCACAGCAGCAACGTGCCCAGTGGGAATTGAGCCCCCAGGGCCACGGCAAGGCAGAAAGTCTAATACCTGGGGGCGATATTAAAAGTAAGAAGTCAGAATGATAATGTATAAAAATCTGAAACAGTTAAATCTTATGAAAAAGACCAATTTCTTTTAAGAATAAAATAATGTTATCAACAGGTACATCTCGAAACAGTTGTTGCAAAGTGTCAGCTTTGAAATATAAAATACGTGAGGGTGAAAAGTCAACACAGTCAATTAAGATATGTTTCACAGTGAATGGCTGATCACAACCTACACAAGAAGGTTGATCATCACCATTAAAAATATAAGAATGAGTAACTCTAGTATGGCCGATGCGCAGTCGTGTTAATACTACGTCCTCTTTTCTGGAAAACTGTGGAGGAGAGCATTTTGTACTAACGACAGGTTTAATGGCATGGAGTTTGTTATTTATTGCACGGTCCCATTCGCCTTGCCATTCTGACAAGATGTATCGGTTGATAAATGGTTTAAAATTATTAAAAGGAATTTTAAAAACAGATGGATCAAGATTGAGCGATTCCTTTGCTTTCTTGTCAGCATATTCATTGCCGACAATGCCAATATGGCTCGGAAGCCAACAAAACAAGATATGGTGTGTTTTAGAAATTTCATGATGTTTTTCGATCAATTTTTGAATTTGAGGATTTTTAGATGATGAATGGTCTAAAGCCTTAAGCACAGAAAGTGAATCAGAAAATATAATTGCTTTTTGAATTGTTGAAGAACTGATAAAATCTAAAGCTAGGTCTATTGCTTTGGCTTCAGCTGTAAAAATAGATGAACCATCTGGAAGGCGCATGGTTTTGTGCGTATCTTTAGAAACATACGCACAGCCAACTTTATCTCCTTCTTTGGAACCATCAGTATAGACTTGCTGGTAATCATTGTAACGTGACTGCAGTACCTGAAAGTTTTGTTTGAGAAGTATTGGATTTGATTCGGATTTTTTTCCATCATGTAAGTCGAACAGAATAGAAGGTTGTTTAATACACCAAGATGGAACTTCGGCGGTTTCATGTTTTTGAATATTTTTAAGGTCGATACCTGAATTTTCCAGCAGTGGCAAAATACGTAATCCAAAAGGTTTGATTGCTGTGGGTTTTGTTTCATACTTATCTACAAATTGAGGTGGAAATGAAATTTTGGATGCCGGGTTAGATGGATTTGCAGCAAGTCTGATAGCATACTGAAGAGAAAGTTTCTCTCTGCGCGAGGTTAAAGATGGTTCACCTGCTTCTATATAAAGGCTTAATACGGGAGAAGTACGGAAGGCTCCCATGGCCAGACGAAGGCCTTGGTGATGGATAGTATCCAAGGATTTTAAATAGGACTTTCTGGCAGAACCATAAACAACAGACCCATAATCTAATTTAGATCTTATTAAAGACCGGTAAAGATGTAATAAAGTATACCGATCTGCTCCCCAACTTGTATGAGCTAAAACTTTCAAAAGATTCAAAGCTTTTAAGCATTTCGCTTTAAGATATTTAATATGTGGAATAAAAGATAACTTTTGATCAAATATGACCCCAAGAAATTTGGCTTCTTCAACAACAGGAATTTGTGATCCGTATAAAAACAGGGAAGGATGTTCGTGTTTCTTCCGTAGTTTACAAAAATGAACACACTGCGTTTTCGACTTGGAGAACTTGAAACCATTTTTATCAGTCCATTCTTCTATTCTTTTTAAATTTTGTTGTAACTTTCGTTCAATTGTTTTCATATTTTTTGAACGGTAACATATACAAAAATCATCAACATACAATGAACAATCAGTTTTGTCGTCCAAACATTGTACAATATTGTTTATTTTGATGTTAAATAGCGTAGTTGAAAGAATACTACCCTGTGGGACACCCTGTTCTTGATCATAGAAATCTGACACGGTAGACCCCACACGCACCTGAAACATGCGCTCCCCTAAAAAGCTTTCAATAAAACTGGGAAGTTTTCCTCTTAAGCCAATGTTATGTAGATCTTTCAATATTCCATATCGCCATGTTGTATCATATGCTTTCTCCAAGTCGAAAAAGACAGCTACTACGTGTTCTTTGTTAATAAAAGCATCTCGTATAAATGTTTCTAGTCTTATTAAATTGTCATTGGTACTACGTTCCGAACGAAAGCCCGATTGATATTCTGAAATAAGGTTGTTGGACTCTAAGTACCAGACTAATCTCTTGTTTATCATTCTCTCCAATGTTTTACACAAACAACTTGTCAAAGCTATCGGACGATAATTTGTAGGTTCTGCATGATCTTTCCCTGGTTTCGATATTGGTACAACTGTAGCTACACGCCAGCTCTCAGGACAGACCCCCGTTTCCCAAATATTATTAAAGATATCTAAAAGTGTTGTAAGAGAACTTTTTGGCAGATGCTTAAGCATCTGATAATGAATTTCATCGGGGCCGGTTGCCGTATCATGTGATTTTTCAATGGCTTCAACGAGTTCGGATAAGTTAAAAGGTTTGTTGTATTCTTCGTGATTAAGTGATTTAAAGTTTAGATTTCTTTTCTCTTGGTCCTTTTTGAAATTTCTAAAAGTGTCAGAATAATTACGCGATGATGAATTTCTCAAGAATGTGTGCCCAAGAGTATCTGAAATATCTTTTTTTTGTTGAAGCTATTGTGTCAAATTCAGTATTTAAATGTGTAAAACTAGAAGACTTTGTTTTTCCTGAAATTTTTCGTACCATATCCCAAACCTTTTTAATGGGGGTTTTATAGTTCAATTTGGAGACATATTCTCTCCATGACTTTCGTTTGGAAGCTCGGATTGTTCGCCGAGCTTTAGCTCTAAAAACTTTAACGTCGTTGAGCTTTTCTGAAGTGGGACTTTTGCAGAACTTATTTAGAGCCTGTTTACGCTTTTTAATAGCTTCTTTACAGTCATTATTAAACCAAGGCTTGCTTTTCTTAGTATTTGTGGAGGTCTTTGGAATGCATTGTTCTGATATGTTAATAAGTGTATCTGTGAAATCAGAAACAATGTCGGATGATTCATTAAAATGATCAATTGATAACTCTTCTTCACATAAATTATGGAATAATTCCCAGTCGGCTTTATTCATTTTCCATTTCTGGTTACAGTCCTCATCTGGTTCGTTTACACTCTCAATTATAACAGGGAAGTGATCACTTCCGCACTGATCATCATGAACAGACCAGTCATAGTCCAAGAAGAGAGATGGGTGACACAAAGAGAGATCTAAAGAAGACAAATGACCTGTCGCAGGGTGAAGGTAAGTATAAGATTTATCATTCATCAAGCAAAGATCGCTCTTTGCAATAAAATCTTCGACAAGTGCTCCTCTGTTATTGATATCTTTACAGCCCCATAGAATATTGTGACCATTGAAGTCGCCAACTAAAAGATATGGCGATGGAAGTTGACTCAGCAATGTGTCAAGCTGTTCGCGCTTTAAAGAAAATGAGGGAGGGATATATAGAGAACAAATTGTAGTTTCTTTATCCAGAGAAACTGACACTGCCACAGCTTGTAGGTCTGTTTTTAATTTGATCTCTCTTTGTGGTAAACATGATTTAACAAAAATTGAACTGCCACCAGATGGTTTGTTACCATCAGAATAGATATAGTTGTATGTATTGAAACCCCTGACATCAATGTTGTCATCAGTTTTTAAAAAAGGTTCTTGCAAACAAAAAACCGATGGGTTTAATAACGAAATAAGTAATAACAGTTCGTTATAATTTGATTTAAGACCTCGACAATTCCATTGTATTATTTTGTGTTTTAAATCCATTTTATGAAGAGATTAAGACCAGAAACTATATTGGAGCTGCAATTGGTGATATAGATCTGCTACCACCAGCTCGTGGTGTTGCAGACCTCGATCTGTTATTGCTACTTGGTGATGATGGAGCTTCAAACTCCATATCACTGTCACTCAAAGATCCGAATCTGTTCTGAAATTTTATATTGTCTCTTTCCATTTTACGTTGTCTGTCTGTTTGTTTTAGAGACAATTGCTTTTTTGGATCTTCCGATCCCTTATTAGTTCGACCGCAGTCGAGTTTCTCTTTTACATGAGGCGCTGGCTTCGGTACGGTCGCTGTCGACCGATCCGAAGTAACCTGGATTGCGCCATTTGGTAACTTGGTTGAACTTTGTGGCGCTGGAGTGGATTTACTCCATGCACCAGATTTTTTCAGTTCAGCTATGTATGAATCAACAGTCTGTGTTGCGGAGCTTGACACTTTTACACCAGCACCCTTTGTGATGCTGGCGTAACTGGTGGTTGGTGTTGCGTTTCGATCCTCAACAATTTTCCGCGCTTCTGGGAAGGTTATCGCTCTTTGGTATTTTACAGTGAGTATTTCTTTTTCTTTTTTCCATGCCGGACAATCTCGAGAGAAAACAGCATGATTGCCACCACAATTGATGCATTTGGCCTCATTCTTACAGTGTTGATGATTATCAACATGTTTGTCTTTAACACAGTTTGGACAAAGTTGTTTCTTCTGACATCTGCTTTCGTGGTGGCCAAAAACCTGACATGAGTAACATCTGAGAGGGTTTGGTATATATATCTATACGTTAACCGAAAGATATGCTACTTTGATTTTCTTGGGCAGAACTGGTGTATTAAAGGTCAACACGTAAGTACCTGTTGGCTTCAATACACCATCTCTACGAACTTGGATGTTACGTACTTAAAATTATTAAAAGGAATTTTAAAAACAGATGGATCAAGATTGAGCGATTCCTTTGCTTTCTTGTCAGCATATTCATTGCCGACAATGCCAATATGGCTCGGAAGCCAACAAAACAAGATTTGGTGTGTTTTAGAAATTTCATGATGTTTTTCGATCAATTTTTGAATTTGAGGATTTTTAGATGATGAATGGTCTAAAGCCTTAAGCACAGAAAGTGAATCAGAAAATATAATTGCTTTTTGAATTGTTGAAGAACTGATAAAATCTAAAGCTAGGTCTATTGCTTTGGCTTCAGCTGTAAAAATAGATGAACCATCTGGAAGGCGCATGGTTTTGTGCGTATCTTTAGAAACATACGCACAACCAACTTTATCTCCTTCTTTGGAACCATCAGTATAGACTTGCTGGTAATCATCGTAACGTGATTGCAGTACCTGAAAGTTTTGTTTGAGAAGTATCGGATTTGATTCGGATTTTTTGCCATCATGTAAGTCGAACAGAATAGAAGGTTGTTTAATACACCAAGATGGAACTTCGGCGGTTTCATGTTTTTGAATATTTTTAAGGTCGATACCTGAATTTTCCAGCAGTGGTAAAATACGTAATCCAAAAGGTTTAATTGCTGTGGGTTTAGTTTCATACCTATCTACAAATTGAGGTCGAAATGAAATTTTGGATGCCGGGGTAGATGGATTTGCAGCAAGTCTAATAGCATACTGAAGAGAAAGTTTCTCTCTGCGCGAGGTTAAAGATGGTTCACCTGCTTCTACATAAAGGCTTAATACGGGAGAAGTACGGAAGGCTCCCATGGCCAGACGAAGGCCTTGATGATGGATAGTATCCAAGGATTTTAAATAGGACTTTCTGGCAGAACCATAAACAACAGACCCATAATCTAATTTAGATCTTATTAAAGACCGGTAAAGATGTAATAAGGTATACCGATCTGCTCCCCAACTTGTATGAGCTAAAACTTTCAAAAGATTCAAAGCTTTTAAGCATTTCGCTTTAAGATATTTAATATGGGGAATAAAAGATAACTTTTGATCAAATATGACCCCAAGAAATTTGGCTTCTTCAACAACAGGAATTTGTGATCCGTATAAAAACAGGGAAGGATGTTCGTGTTTCTTCCGTAGTTTACAAAAATGAACACACTGCGTTTTCGACTTGGAGAACTTGAAACCATTTTTATCAGTCCATTCTTCTATTCTTTTTAAATTTTGTTGTAACTTTCGTTCAATTGTTTTCATATTTTTTGAACGGTAACATATACAAAAATCATCAACATACAATGAACAATCAGTTTTGTCGTCCAAACATTGTACAATATTGTTTATTTTGATGTTAAATAGCGTAGTTGAAAGAATACTACCCTGTGGGACACCCTGTTCTTGATCAAACATGTAACAGATAAAGGTTTGATGATGATGATTTCGTGTTTAACGACGCGTCAACCCTCCTGGTGGGTCATAAGCGTCAGTCGGTTAACGGTTAAACGGCATGAATAATTATGATGATATTAAAAGTAACAAGTCAGAATGATAATGTATAAAAATCTGAAACAGTTAAATCTTATGAAAAAGACCAATTTCTTTTAAGAATAAAATAATGTTATCAACATGTACATCTCGAAACAGTTGTTGCAAAGTGTCAGCTTTGAAATATAAAATACGTGAGGGTGAAAAGTCAACACAGTCAATTAAGATATGTTTCACAGTGAATGGCTGATCACAACCTACACAAGAAGGCTGATCATCACCATTAAAAATATAAGAATGAGTAACTCTAGTATGGCCGATGCGCAGTCGTGTTAATACTACGTCCTCTTTTCTGGAAAACTGTGGAGGAGAGCATTTTGTACTAACGACAGGTTTAATGGCATGGAGTTTGTTATTTATTGCACGGTCCCATTCGCCTTGCCATTCCGACAAGATGTATCTATTGATAAATGGTTTAAAATTATTAAAAGGAATTTTAAAAACAGATGGATCAAGATTGAGCGATTCCTTTGCTTTCTTGTCAGCATATTCATTGCCGACAATGCCAATATGGCTCGGAAGCCAACAAAACAAGATTTGGTGTGTTTTAGAAATTTCATGATGTTTTTCGATCAATTTTTGAATTTGAGGATTTTTAGATGATGAATGGTCTAAAGCCTTAAGCACAGAAAGTGAATCAGAAAATATAATTGCTTTTTGAATTGTTGAAGAACTGATAAAATCTAAAGCTAGGTCTATTGCGTTGGCTTCAGCTGTAAAAATAGATGAACCATCTGGAAGGCGCATGGTTTTGTGCGTATCTTTAGAAACATACGCACAACCAACTTTATCTCCTTCTTTGGAACCATCAGTATAGACTTGCTGGTAATCATCGTAACGTGATTGCAGTACCTGAAAGTTTTCTTTGAGAAGTATCGGATTTGATTCGGATTTTTTGCCATCATGTAAGTCGAACAGAATAGAAGGTTGTTTAATACACCAAGATGGAACTTCGGCGGTTTCATGTTTTTGAATATTTTTAAGGTCGATACCTGAATTTTCCAGCAGTGGTAAAATACGTAATCCAAAAGGTTTAATTGCTGTGGGTTTAGTTTCATACCTATCTACAAATTGAGGTCGAAATGAAATTTTGGATGCCGGGGTAGATGGATTTGCAGCAAGTCTAATAGCATACTGAAGAGAAAGTTTCTCTCTGCGCGAGGTTAAAGATGGTTCACCTGCTTCTACATAAAGGCTTAATACGGGAGAAGTACGGAAGGCTCCCATGGCCAGACGAAGGCCTTGATGATGGATAGTATCCAAGGATTTTAAATAGGACTTTCTGGCAGAACCATAAACAACAGACCCATAATCTAATTTAGATCTTATTAAAGACCGGTAAAGATGTAATAAAGTATACCGATCTGCTCCCCAACTTGTATGAGCTAAAACTTTCAAAAGATTCAAAGCTTTTAAGCATTTCGCTTTAAGATATTTAATATGGGGAATAAAAGATAACTTTTGATCAAATATGACCCCAAGAAATTTGGCTTCTTCAACAACAGGAATTTGTGATCCGTATAAAAACAGGGAAGGATGTTCGTGTTTCTTCCGTTGGTTACAAAAATGAACACACTGCGTTTTCGACTTGGAGAACTTGAAACCATTTTTATCAGTCCATTCTTCTATTCTTTTTAAATTTTGTTGTAACTTTCGTTCAATTGTTTTCATATTTTTTGAACGGTAACATATACAAAAATCATCAACATACAATGAACAATCAGTTTTGTCGTCCAAACATTGTACAATATTGTTTATTTTGATGTTAAATAGCGTAGTTGAAAGAATACTACCCTGTGGGACACCCTGTTCTTGATCAAACATGTAACAGATAAAGGTTTGATGATGATGATTTCGTGTTTAACGACGCGTCAAACCTCCTGGTGGGTCATAAGCGTCAGTCGGTTAACGGTTAAACGGCATGAATAATTATGATGATATTAAAAGTAACAAGTCAGAATGATAATGTATAAAAATCTGAAACAGTTAAATCTTATGAAAAAGACCAATTTCTTTTAAGAATAAAATAATGTTATCAACATGTACATCTCGAAACAGTTGTTGCAAAGTGTCAGCTTTGAAATATAAAATACGTGAGGGTGAAAAGTCAACACAGTCAATTAAGATATGTTTCACAGTGAATGGCTGATCACAACCTACACAAGAAGGCTGATCATCACCATTAAAAATATAAGAATGAGTAACTCTAGTATGGCCGATGCGCAGTCGTGTTAATACTACGTCCTCTTTTCTGGAAAACTGTGGAGGAGAGCATTTTGTACTAACGACAGGTTTAATGGCATGGAGTTTGTTATTTATTGCACGGTCCCATTCGCCTTGCCATTCCGACAAGATGTATCTATTGATAAATGGTTTAAAATTATTAAAAGGAATTTTAAAAACAGATGGATCAAGATTGAGCGATTCCTTTGCTTTCTTGTCAGCATATTCATTGCCGACAATGCCAATATGGCTCGGAAGCCAACAAAACAAGATTTGGTGTGTTTTAGAAATTTCATGATGTTTTTCGATCAATTTTTGAATTTGAGGATTTTTAGATGATGAATGGTCTAAAGCCTTAAGCACAGAAAGTGAATCAGAAAATATAATTGCTTTTTGAATTGTTGAAGAACTGATAAAATCTAAAGCTAGGTCTATTGCGTTGGCTTCAGCTGTAAAAATAGATGAACCATCTGGAAGGCGCATGGTTTTGTGCGTATCTTTAGAAACATACGCACAACCAACTTTATCTCCTTCTTTGGAACCATCAGTATAGACTTGCTGGTAATCATCGTAACGTGATTGCAGTACCTGAAAGTTTTGTTTGAGAAGTATCGGATTTGATTCGGATTTTTTGCCATCGTGTAAGTCGAACAGAATAGAAGGTTGTTTAATACACCAAGAAGGAACTTCGGCGGTTTCATGTTTTTGAATATTTTTAAGGTCGATACCTGAATTTTCCAGCAGTGGTAAAATACGTAAGCCAAAAGGTTTAATTGCTGTGGGTTTAGTTTCATACCTATCTACAAATTGAGGTCGAAATGAAATTTTGGATGCCGGGTTAGATGGATTTGCAGCAAGTCTGATAGCATACTGAAGAGAAAGTTTCTCTCTGCGCGAGGTTAAAGATGGTTCACCTGCTTCTACATAAAGGCTTAATACGGGAGAAGTACGGAAGGCTCCCATGGCCAGACGAAGGCCTTGGTGATGGATAGTATCCAAGGATTTTAAATAGGACTTTCTGGCAGAACCATAAACAACAGACCCATAATCTAATTTAGATCTTATTAAAGACCGGTAAAGATGTAATAAAGTATACCGATCTGCTCCCCAACTTGTATGAGCTAAAACTTTCAAAAGATTCAAAGCTTTTAAGCATTTCGCTTTAAGATATTTAATATGGGGAATAAAAGATAACTTTTGATCAAATATGACCCCAAGAAATTTGGCTTCTTCAACAACAGGAATTTGTGATCCGTATAAAAACAGGGAAGGATGTTCGTGTTTCTTCCGTAGTTTACAAAAATGAACACACTGCGTTTTCGACTTGGAGAACTTGAAACCATTTTTATCAGTCCATTCTTCTATTCTTTTTAAATTTTGTTGTAACTTTCGTTCAATTGTTTTCATATTTTTTGAACGGTAACATATACAAAAATCATCAACATACAATGAACAATCAGTTTTGTCGTCCAAACATTGTACAATATTGTTTATTTTGATGTTAAATAGCGTAGTTGAAAGAATACTACCCTGTGGGACACCCTGTTCCTGATCATAGAAATCTGACACGGTAGACCCCACACGCACCTGAAACATGCGCTCCCCTAAAAAGCTTTCAATAAAACTAGGAAGTTTTCCTCTTAAGCCAATGTTATGTAGATCTTTCAATATTCCATATCGCCATGTTGTATCAAATGCTTTCTCCAAGTCGAAAAAGACAGCTACTACGTGTTCTTTGTTAATAAAAGCATCTCGTATAAATGTTTCTAGTCTTATTAAATTGTCATTGGTACTACGTTCCGAACGAAAGCCCGATTGATATTCTGAAATGAGGTTGTTGGACTCTAAGTACCAGACTAATCTCTTGTTTATCATTCTCTCCAATGTTTTACACAAACAACTTGTCAAAGCTATCGGACGATAATTTGTAGGTTCTGCATGATCTTTCCCTGGTTTCGGAATTGGTACAACTGTAGCTACACGCCAGCTCTCAGGACAGACCCCCGTTTCCCAAATATTATTAAAGATATCTAAAAGTGTTGTAAGAGAACTTTTTGGCAGATGCTTAAGCATCTGATAATGAATTTCATCGGGGCGGGTTGCCGTATCATGTGATTTTTCAATGGCTTCAACGAGTTCGGATAAGTTAAAAGGTTTGTTGTATTCTTCGTGATTAAGTGATTTAAAGTTTAGATTTCTTTTCTCTTGGTCCTTTTTGAAATTTCTAAAAGTGTCAGAATAATTACGCGATGATGAATTTCTCAAGAATGTGTGCCCAAGAGTATCTGAAATATCTTTTTTTGTTGAAGCTATTGTGTCAAATTCAGTATTTAAATGTGTAAAACTAGAAGACTTTGTTTTTCCTGAAATTTTTCGTACCATATCCCAAACCTTTTTAATGGGGGTTTTATAGTTCAATTTGGAGACATATTCTCTCCATGACTTTCGTTTGGAAGCTCGGATTGTTCGCCGAGCTTTAGCTCTAAAAACTTTTACGTCGTTGAGCTTTTCTGAAGTGGGATTTTTGCAGAACTTATTTAGAGCCTGTTTACGCTTTTTAATGGCTTCTTTACAGTCATTATTAAACCAAGGCTTGCTTTTCTTAGTATTTGTGGTGGTCTTTGGAATGCACTGTTCTGATATGTTAATAAGTGTATCTGTGAAATCAGAAACAATGTCGGATGATTCATTAAAATGATCAATTGATAACTCTTCTTCACATAAATTATGGAATAATTCCCAGTCGGCTTTATTCATTTTCCATTTCTGGTTACAGTCCTCATCTGGTTCGTTTACACTCTCAATTATAACAGGGAAGTGATCACTTCCGCACTGATCATCATGAACAGACCAGTCATAGTCCAAGAAGAGAGATGGGTGACACAAAGAGAGATCCAAAGAAGACAAATGACCTGTCGCTGGGTGAAGGTAAGTATAAGATTTATCATTCATCAAGCAAAGATCGCTCTTTGCAATAAAATCTTCAACAAGTGCTCCTCTGTTATTGATATCTTTACAGCCCCATAGAATATTGTGACCATTGAAGTCGCCAACTAAAAGATATGGGGATGGAAGTTGACTCAGCAATGAGTCAAGATGTTCGGGCTTTAACGAAAATGAGGGTGGAATATATAAAGAGCAAATTGTAGTTTCTTTATCCAGAGAAACCGATACTGCTACAGCTTGTAGGTCTGTTTTTAATTTGATCTCTCTTTGTGGTAAACATGATTTAACAAGAATTGAACTGCCACCAGATGGTTTGCTACCATCAGAATAGATATAGTTGTATGTATTGAAACCCCTGACATCAATGTTGTCATCAGTTTTTAAAAAAGTTTCTTGTAAACAAAACACCGATGGGTTTAATAACGAAATAAGTAATAAGAGTTCATTATAATTTGGTTTAAGACCTCGACAATTCCATTGTATTATTTTGTGTTTTAAATCCATTTTATGAAGAGATTAAGACTAGAAACTATATTGGAGCTGCAATTGGTGATATAGATCTGCTACCACCAGCTCGTGGTGTTGCTGACCTCGATCTGTGATTGCCATTTGGTGATGATGGAGTTTCAGCGAACTCCATATCACTGTCACTCAAAGATCCGAATCTGTTCTGAAATCTAATATTGTCTCTTTCCATTTTACGTTGTCTGTCTGTCTGTTTTTGAGACAATTGATGTTTTTTGATCGGATCTTCCGATCCCTTATTAGTTCGACCTGAGTCGAGTTTCTCTTTTACGTGCGGCGCTGGCTTCGGTACGGTCGCTGTCGACCGATCCGAAGCAATCTGGATTGCGCCATTTGATAAGTTGGTTGAACTTTGCGGTGCTGGAGTGGGTTTACTCCATGCACCAGATTTTTTCAGTTCAGCTATGTATGATTCAGCAGTCTGTGTCGCGGAGCTGGTACATTTTACACCAGTACCCTTTGTGATGCTGGCGAAACTGGTGGTTGGTGTTATATATCGCTCATCGACAATTTTTCGCGCTTCTGGGAATGTTATCCCCCTTTGGTATTTGACGGTTAGTATTTCTTTTTCTTTTTTCCATGCCGGACAGTCTCGAGAGAAAACAGCATGTTTACCATCACAATTTACGCATTTGGGTTCATTTTTGCAGTTGAGGTGATTATCAACATGCTTTTCTTCACCACAATTAGGACAGAGTTTTTTTCTCTGACATCTGCTTTCATGATGGCCAAAAGCCTGACAAGAGTAACATCTAAGAGGGTTTGGTATGTATACCTCTACGTTAATGGAAAGATATGCTACTTTGATTTTCTTGGGTAGAACTGGTGTATTAAAAGTCAACACATAAGTTGCTGTTGGTTTTAGTACACCATTTCTACGGACTTTGATGTTACGAACACCAACAACTCCCTGATCTTTCAAGTTATCGACGATCTCTTCATCTGAACAAGGGCGCAGTTCTGGACTGCGAATCACTCCCTTAGACGAATTTAACGTGTTGTGGAGAGAGACTTTAACCTGAAGATCAAAGAGTTTATTGGTGCTTAGCAGGCTTACAACTTGCTGTTTTTTCTCGACTTCCAAGAGAAGGTCACCTGATTTGAGCTTTTTGATACTCTTAGGGTGTCCGGCTATGGAGTTAATACATTTCTCAATTACGAAAGTAGAAAGGCTGGATACACTTCGTGTATCGTCAAGCGACGAGACAACCAAGAAGCGCGGAACATTGTCGAAATTTGGTTCAGCGGACTGCTGACTGGTTTGTTGACTTGACTGCTGACTGGCTTGTTGACTGTGTTCATCCGATTCGGATGAATCGTCTTGTTTTTTACGTTTAGGTGCGTTGTGTTTAGATGCGTTGCGGTTATTTTTTTTTTCCATGAGGCATAAGGAAAAAATTCTAGTTTCGTCCCAAGTGCTCTCCGCCCTCCGTGGAGCCCTACAAGGGAACACCATAATGGAGTGGTTATCCAACTCGCAGGTGTTAGAGATACACGTGAGATATACTCGTATAAACAAAATGCCTACACGATTGATCCGATAAGCCACCGCCTTCTAGAGATAAAAAGACAGAAAAGGGTAAGGTAAATGGGCATATGGTTGGTATCAGGAAAGATACAAAAAGAGTTGAAGAGAAAGCAAAGCGGTATCTCTAGGGCTCGGCGCGACCAGCCGATTGACCGTGCCGGACCGCACGGCCACCCGTCTACACCGAAAAGCCAGGCCAAAGAGGCGTGTTGGGCACCTGAAGCACCGCCACCTCAGGTAACCCTCAACCTCCAGGATCCCTTCTTCCGGCTTACAGGACGCCACCCACGGCAAACGGGTGGTACTTCCTTTAGCTCTTCCCAGTGGGCACAGAGACCACAGCGGCAATGTGCCCAGTGGGAATTGAGCCCCCAGGGCCACGGCAAGGCAGGAAGTCTAATACCTGGGGGTAACAGATAAAGGTAAAAATGACTCAAATCGAAAGTCAAAGTGAACCCCCGAGTGAAAAATAGAATCCATAAAGGTAAAATGACAATCAAGGCCAGAATGAAAGTGAAAACCCAAATGGAATTCATAAAGGTGAAAATGACATACAAAACTGGAATGAAAGAGAAATGCAAAATGGAATTTATAAAGGTGAAAAAGACACTTAAATCAAACGCGAAATGAAGACGGATACCGAAAATTAACCGACGTAAAAATCTTAAGTTGAAAAGAGAATGCCAAAACCTTAATGCAAAAGGTCCTTCATACAAGAAAGCTTAAAAACTTATATATTTATCGGCTAGAAAAAAGGTCTACAAGTGTTACCAATCGTATCCTGCAATACCGTTAACAGAATAAAAATCAAAAATGAGTTCCTTTAAGAGCAATGAAAACATTCATAAGAAAGAAGATGGGTCATAATACGTAGTCAGAAACTGGCAAAATGATTGTAAAGAGCTAAAACTGAAAATGATAAAGGTGAAATCTTCCTCAAAACCGCAGTAAATTAAAATATGGAAATAAAATATACAGTGAAATTCCTTTATTAAGACCACCTTTGGGATGGTTCAAAAGTAGTCTTTAAGACCACTTTGAACCGTCCCAAAAGGGGTCCATGACCACAGGACACTGATGGCAGAAAACACAAAGAAAGCTTAACTTCAAACTACCAAATAAGCTTTTCATAGCAGAATTAGTATTAATTTTGGGTGGTCTTAATAGCGGAGTTTTACTGTACCATTAACACCTGCAGATGTAAAAATGATAAAACTGAAACTGAAAAGCCAATACAGTTTGGTCGTAAGAAACCAGAAACGCATTAAATGCAGCCCAGATATAATGACGTGTCATAACGAAGGACAATGGCTTGATGGCCGTGCGATTGGTCTCGCCGCATACATGCTTGAAACCCGATTCCCCTCTTGTGGCGGTCTGCAAAGTACCGTAGTTCTTCAAACGCCTAGTATATACACCATGGTGCTCAAAGTATGTGCAAATTTACTGTTTTGCCCATAGTCACTGGTTGACTATCGAAACTGGAACAGTACAGCAAACCGTGTTGTGGCATATGGCAGTCTAGGAATCTGCGTCAATGATCATTCAGGAAGCGTTTGTGCGGAATTACTTTTTACTGGAGAGAAAAATTTCATGATATCCTTCATGGAATACCGTCAACAAATGGGTGTCAATGACTACGGTCTGTTCTCAGTTGCAAACGCATTTGCTTTGTGTTAGGGGAGGACCCCACAACGATCGCATGTGATCAGACTAAAATGAGGAAACATCTCATAAAGTGCCTCAGTCAGGGTTATTTGGAAAGTTTTCCAATTGTAAGACGCCGCAAGCAGTGTAAAATTAAGTACGGCAAGAAAAAAAGGTGTGTTTTGTTTTGAAAGACAGTCAGAATCGAACACAGCCATGATTCAGTGTGCCATATGCAAGAAATGGTATCATTAAGGCTGTCATTACATGAGAAATGAAATATGCGAAAAAGCTGTTTCAACAACTGATTATGATGTTTGGAGTGAATCGTTAAATTTTTATTCTGACAGTTATTATTTATTATTTTTATTATTCCGTAAGAGACTCGGCAGTACATAAGATTGGATGTATTAGGCCGTATTGGGAGTCATGTTTTTCTATTTATTGATATCTATAATGTAACATGGTTAGTTTTAACCACAATACCGTTTATGGATATCCATTATTCACATGATGAATATCAATATGTAATTTAGGATATCCAAAAATGTTTATAATTATCAATAATTCGAACAATGGTAAATCCGTTCCGATTATGGATAGCAATGTGTGTGTTTGCGTCCCCACAACAGCTAAGGTCATACGAAGACGCGACTTCGGTTTAAAGACTCGTTCTGAAAGTCTGGAGAAGCCCGGGGTTGAACCTTCTACCCCTTGTTTATGGAGGCGAGTAGATTAACACATACACCAAGGAGGCTTCTATGGATAGCAGTAAATAGGGCATTAACAGTGAAACGGCACTTATGACACACCATTTTTTTTATTTCTTCCCAAAATTCGTTCGGATTTTGGGTATTCTTTATTCAAATCATTGATATCCATAAATGAGTGTAATGACTTGGATATCCATAATTCAAACTAATTTATGGATATCTAGTATTCAAATCATGAATATGAATAAATGATAATATTGATTGTGGGTATCCATAAATAAGCATATATATTAATGGATATCAATAATAGTGAGCAGAGAAACGGCACTCCTCTCGGCTCAGAATATGATATATTATCAACGGTATCTAATAGCATCAACACAGGCAGTGTCGCGAATAACAGTTGGGTGATAACTCTGTCAGTTAAAGTGGTTAACCGGAAACGTGGATAAGCCCCTCAACTACTAGCATTTAAGCGTTTCGGATGATCTGCCATTTGGTTTCACTGACATTTTTGTCCGTATACGAGAAACGCATCATTCAGGCATGATCTCGAAATGTTTTGTTCTTGAGACATTGCATGTATAATGTTTTTTTGGGGGTTCTTGTTTATTTGTTTGTTTTAAAGCACAGAAATTACATAGTCGCATTCATTTGTCATTCAAAATAGAAATGAAGGCAATAATCAGGAATCGATACAATAACCCACATCTCGCGTCAGAGAAAACAAAGGGAATGAAAACCAAACATGAAATATTAGACCCTAATGGGAACATAAACAGCGGAAAGCCAAAAGGAGTTACTTTACCCAAAAATGGCCTATCCAAAAGAAAAACAAAACAAAATATAAGCGATACACACATTCAAAGACGAACTATAACAAAAATAAACTGCGACAGAATAGGGTCACCCAAAGCACATTACTGGGAAATTATTTTGAAATTGTCTCAGGGATTTAGGAATAGATGTAATGACTTCCGTCGAATTTAGACGAATGATTTGTTCAATCCGCATGAAAGCTTCCTAACTCATCAGTGCAACATCTCCGAGAACACAAAAATCAAACAACCACAAAGATGAAACAAACAGTGAGACTACGATGGGTCCGACCAGAGAACGTTCCCTTTCAAAATAGAAGTGGAGGCAATGATCAGGAATCGATACAATCATTCCACAGCTCCCATCAGAGACACCAAAGGGAAAGACACACAAACATGAAGCAACACACCCTAATGGAAACACCAACAGCGGAAAGCCAAAAGGAGTTACTTTCCCACAAAACGGCCAATAGGCTATCCAAAATAAAATAATATGAGCGACACAAACAGCCAAAGGCAAACCATAACAAAAACTAGAGCTGTCACTAAAGGTGATGAATACCCCCACAAAAACTGCCTTGATAGTACAACAGCGGCATTTTGCATTTTTTTCACTTTAAAGGGGCCATAACTATGTCGAAAATTGACGAATTGTAGTGGAAATCGAACTTGACCTGTATTTTATGATGTTACATCAGTGTACTAAAAATTATAAAAATTGGTGAAGCGCTTTTTGAGTTATCGTCCGGAAACCAAGTCAACAGACCGACAAGCTCACTCCTATATACCCCCCCCCACCAATTTCATTTGTGGGGGTATAATAAACCTCAACAGAAGAACCGCCTTGGAACGGTCAGCGGAAATGAATTCCAACGCTCCAATTACAAATGTAACAAAGCTCGCGTCAAAGTCTGGTCGTTCATTAATGGTTCCAAAAATGAGTTCATTGATTCTCGTAATTGTTACGGGAGACATTTTGTGACCCAGACCATTCATTTGTCACCAACTGCAGTGAAAATTAAGTAATATCTTAAAAAAAGATGGTTTAATTGGCCGAAACTAGCTAGTCTGGCCCAGAAAACACGTACACTCCATATTTTTCACTTCTGTGGTGTATTCCTTGCTTCCAAAGGATAACCCTTTTATAGAACATATTTATCTTCACTACAGCTGGTGTGTGGGAATGTTTGGCGTCGGTAAAACGTCTCCCTGCCCTACATCATAGTGTAGATTATATTTTCGTGTCCTTTGGGATCATTGATTCCATTGTGGAATTTTGAAAATATCTGAGGGTCACTGATGAGGCCTAATTGGCCGAAACTAGCTAGTTTGGCCCAGAAAACATGTACACTCCATATTTTTCACTTCTGTGGTGTATTCCTTGCTTCCAAAGGATAACCCTTTTATAGAACAATTTACTGAAGCAATATATAATGAAAAAATGTGTATTCTGACCTCCGACAACGATGTTTGCTGTAGCAAATTTGTTGTAATATGTGCAGCAAGACAAACAAAGAAACGTTTTATGCAAGATGATAATATTGAATAGGAATTTTGCATTGGCAGGGAGATTAAATTTGATATTTGTATTTTGGTTGTTTTGTAAGACTAGAGATTTTAAGTCCCCGTCAACACTATGTAGGTCATTTTGGAAACGTAGCTTTTTTTTGGGGGGGGGGGGGGTGGACTATAACCCGGCATTGAGATAAAATGACTTTTCAAGCACTGCTGCCCGAACAAATCGAAGGGATATATCTGTAGGGAGACGCCTGCTCGCCCCGCCTTGCCTGGGCAGGCTAAGACCATCTAAGTGCTTTACCAGTACTCATGTGCGGTCGGTTTCAGTTCTGCATGGAAGCATCATGCAGCCCAATCTATTTCTCCAAGACTAGATGAGCGAGTGCCCTTGGATTCTCCTAAAGGTGTTGAATTTATACAAAAGTTTGGATCAAAGGAACCCATTTGACCAGATTTACTGTTGTTTTAAATCATTTGGGAAACTTATTTCGACGTTCATATTCTTTTTTTTTTCTTTTTAGTTACTCTCCTCACCTAATCTCTATTCAAAAATATTTTTTTCAATCAATACTAGCTAGCCTGGCCCAGAAAAAAAGCCCGTACACATTACGGTGATCAGTTATGTGTTGTGGTCTTTGCTTCCAAAGAGATACTTTTTTATACAAGGATCGTTCAAAATATATCTGACCGGGGTCATGCCCGTCCCCCCCCATTTCAAAAAGGCCCAATATCTTGGAAACCTTACAGATCCCCATCCCCTAACCATATATATTCTTGTTCCTTATGAAGAGACGCATTCATTGACACCAACCTCGGGGTCTCCCAGGGTGTGCCGGGGCCTTGCCCCACACCCTCCACAAAAGGCTACATATCTCATAAAAAATTAAGATCCCCACCCCTAAACCATATATATTCTTGTTCCTTATGATAAGACCATTCAGTGACATCAACCTGGGGCTCCCCTTGGATGCGCCCCCACCCCTTCATTTCATAAAAAGCCCAATATCTCGGAAACCTTACAGATCGCCACCCCTAAATCATATATATTGTGGGGTCTCCCGGGTCAAGCCAGGGCCTTGCCCCATCCCTCCACTTCACAAAAGGCCATACATGTATACCACAGAAACCGTTCAGAGCCTTACCCATAAACCATATATATTCATCTTCCTTATGATAAGACGCATTCAAATGACACCAGCTTGGGATCCCCAGGGGTTCCCGGGCTATGTCCCACTGCTTTACTTCATTAAAAGTAATATATCTCAGAAATCATTCAGATCCCCACCCCTAAACTATATATATTCTTGTTCCTAATGATAAGGCTCGTTCAATAACACCCGCCCCCGCCCATAGGGGCTTGAAGAAATATATGGGCTGCACGATGATTCCACGCAGAGCTGAATCCGGCCCGCGCACTAGTACTGGTTAACCGCTAAGAGGATCTAAGCCTTCCAGGAACGGCGGTGCGAGGCGGACCGTCCATGCTAATAAACCCTACTGGTTTCATTGGGCGACAGGGCTTGAGATGTAATTTCATCTCAATGTCGGGTAAAAGTCCCACAAAATTGGAAGTAACGTCTCCAATATGACCTATACAGTGTTCACGGGGACGTTAAACCTGAAGCCAAACAAATCATTCAATAACACCAACCTGGGGCAATGTGCCCCGCCCTCCACTTCATTAAAGGCTATATATTTCAGAAACCATTCAAATCCCCACCCCAAAATAATGTATGTTCTTGTTCCTTGTCAGTCGCACACCAACTTGGGAGTCCGCAGGGGCCATTCATCTCCTCTCCACTTCAAAGAAGGGCCTCATATATCAGAAACCATTGCAAGAACCTGCCTAGGAAATTTGCTGCGAGTCGGCCTGTCCATGCTTATTAACCCTATTGGTTTCATTGGGCGGCAGGGATCGAGATTTCATTTCATCTCAATGTCGGGTAAAAGTGCCACAAAATTGGAATGTCTCCAAAATGACCTAAAGAGTGTTGACGGGGTTAAACCTCAAATCAAACAAACTTGGTCAAATCATACTTGAGACTGCATTTTTGGTTCAAGCTTCATGAAACTTGCCAAGAATGTTTGCCTTCATAAAATCTTGTATATGTTTGAATATGGGTCATTCAGGATTAAAAACAAGGTGATGAATAGACTCAGGTGAGCGATACAGGATCATGGCCCTCATGTTTTTTTTATGATCAAGTCAGTCAGACATCTTGCAACTTGTTTCACTACCATGTCAACCCGTCAGGAGGATTATGCCACAAAGGACAATGTAAAGGCTGATTTGGCAGATCTTGTAAGGCAACACGCACCTGAATCTTGCATTGTATGATAAGATCCCATTTCCAGTTCAACCAAAAATTAATTGCCCTCCTTGTCCTAAATCTGTGGATATTTCACATGGTCACCCAGTGATACCAGAGGAGCTTGCTGAGATCATGATTTCAACGGAAGAAGAATAAAGTAATTTGGAAGCATGATGATGATGATGATGATTTCGTGTTTAACGACGCGTCAACCCTCTTTGTGGGTCATAAGCGTCAAACGGTTAATGGTTAAACGGCATGAATAATTATGATGATATTAAAAGTAAAAAGTCAGAATGATAATGTATAAAAATCTGAAACAGTTAAATCTTATGAAAAAGTCTAATTTCTTTTAAGAATAAAATAATATTATCAACAGGTACATCTCGAAACAGTTGTTGCAAAGTGTCAGCTTTGAAATATAAAATACGTGAGGGTGAAAAGTCAACACAGTCAATTAAGATATGTTTCACATTGAATGGCTGATCACAACCTACACAAGAAGGCTGATCATCACCATTAAAAATATAAGAATGAGTAACTCTAGTATGGCCGATGCGCAGTCGTGTTAATACTACGTCCTCTTTTCTTGAAAACTGTGGAGGAGAGCATTTTGTACTAACGACAGGTTTAATGGCATGGAGTTTGTTATTTATTGCACGGTCCCATTCGCCTTGCCATTCCGACAAGATGTATCTGTTGATAAATGGTTTAAAATTATTAAAAGGAATTTTAAAAACAGATGGACCAAGAATGAGCGATTCCTTTGCTTTCTTGTCAGCATATTCGTTGCCGACAATGCCAATATGGCTCGGAAGCCAAAAAAACAAGATTTGGTGTGTTTTAGAAATTTCATGATGTTTTTCGATCAATTTTTGAATTTGAGGATTTTTAGATGATGAATGGTCTAAAGCCTTAAGCACAGAAAGTGAATCAGAAAATATAATTGCTTTTTGAATTGTTGAAGAACTGATAAAATCTAAAGCTAGGTCTATTGCTTTGGCTTCAGCTGTAAAAATAGATGAACCGTCTGGAAGGCGCATCGTTTTATGCGTATCTTTAGAAACATATGCACAACCAACTTTATCTCCTTCTTTGGAACCATCAGTATAGACTTGCTGGTAATCATTGTAACGTGACTGCAGTACCTGAAAGTTTTGTTTGAGAAGTATTGGATTTGATTCGGATTTTTTGCCATCATGTAAGTCGAACAGAATAGAAGGTTTTTTAATACACCAAGATGGAACTTCGGCCGTTTCATGTTTTTGAATAGTTTTAAGGTCGATACCTGAATTTTCTAGCAGTGGTAAAATACGTAATCCAAAAGGTTTGATTGCTGTGGGTTTTGTTTCATACTTATCTACAAATTGAGGTGGAAATGAAATTTTGGATGCCGGATTAGATGGATTTGCAGCAAGTCTAATAGCATACTGAAGAGAAAGTTTCTCTCTACGCGAAGTTAAAGATGGTTCACCTGCTTCTACATAAAGGCTTAATACGGGAGAAGTACGGAAGGCTCCCATAGCCAGACGAAGGCCTTGGTGATGGATAGTATCCAAGGATTTTAAATAGGACTTTCTGGCAGAACCATAAACAACAGACCCATAATCTAATTTAGATCTTATTAAAGACCGGTAAAGATGTAATAAAGTATACCGATCTGCTCCCCAACTTGAATGAGCTAAAACTTTCAAAAGATTCAAAGCTTTTAAGCATTTCGCTTTAAGATATTTAATATGGGGTATAAAAGATAACTTTTGGTCAAATATAACCCCAAGAAATTTGGCTTCTTCAACAACAGGAATTTGTGATCCGTATAAGAACAGGGAAGGATGGTCGTGTTTCTTCCGTAGCTTACAAAAATGAACACACTGCGTTTTCGACTTGGAGAACTTGAAACCATTTTTATCAGTCCATTCTTCTATTCGTTTTAAATTTTGTTGTAACTTTCGTTCAATTGTTTTCATGTTTTTTGAACGGTAACATATACAAAAATCATCAACATACAATGAACAGTCTGTTTTGTCGTCCAAACATTGTACTATATTATTTATTTTGATGTTAAATAGCGTAGTTGAGAGAATGCTACCCTGTGGGACACCCTGCTCTTGTGCATAGAGATCTGATAGGGTAGATCCCACGCGGACTTGAAATACACGCTCACCTAAAAAACTTTGAATAAAACTGGGAAGTTTTCCCCTTAAGCCGAGATTATGGAGATCTCTCAATATTCCATAACGCCACGTGGTATCATATGCTTTCTCCAAGTCGAAAAAGACAGCTACTACGTGTTCTTTGTTAATAAAAGCATCTCGTATAAATGTTTCTAGTCTTATTAAATTGTCATTGGTACTACGTTCCGAACGAAAACCTGACTGATATTCTGAAATGAGGTTGTTGGACTCTAAGTACCAGACTAATCTCTTGTTTATCATTCTCTCCAATGTTTAACACAAACAACTTGTCAAAGCTATCGGTCGATAATTCGTAGGTTCTGCATGATCTTTCCCTGGTTTTTGAATTGGTACAACTGTAGCAAAACGCCAGCTCTCAGGACAGACCACAGTTTCCCAAATATTATTGAAGATATCTAAAAGTGTTGAAAGAGAACTTTTTGGCAGATGCTTAAGCATCTGATAATGAATTTCATCGGGGCCGGTTGCTGTATCATGTGATTTTTCAATGGCTTCCACTAGTTCGGATAAGTTAAAAGGTGTGTTGTATTCTTCGTGATTGTGGGATTTGAAGTTTAGATTTCTTTTCTCTTGGTCCTTTTGGAAATTTCTAAAAGTGTCAGAATAATTACGCGGTGATGAATTGCTCAAAAATGTGCTACCAAGAGTATCTGAAATATCTTTTTTAGTTGAAGCTTTTGTGTCAAAACCAGTATTTAAATGTGTAAAACTAGAGGACTTTGTTTTTCCTGAAATTTTTCGTACCATATCCCAAACCTTTTTAATGGGGGTTTTGTAGTTCAATTTGGAGACATATTCTCTCCATGACTTTCGTTTGGAAGCTCGGATTGTTCGCCGAGCTTTAGCTCTAAAAACTTTAACGTCGTTTAGCTTTTCTGAAGTGGGACGTTTGCAGAACTTATTTAGAGCCTGTTTGCGCTTTTGAATAGCTTCTTTACAGTCATTATTAAACCAAGGCTTGCTTTTCTTGGTATTTATGGAGGTCTTTGAAATGCATTGTTCTGATATATTAATTAGTTTATCTGTGAAATCAGAAACAATGTCAGATGATTCATTTAAGTGATCAACTGATAACTCTTCTTCACATAAATTACGGAATAATTCCCAGTCGGCTTTATTCATTTTCCATTTCTGGCTACAGTCCTCATCTTGTTCGTTTACGCTCTCAATTATAACAGGGAAGTGATCACTTCCGCACTGATCATCATGAACAGACCAGTCATAGTCCAAGAAGAGAGATGGGTGACACAAAGAGAGATCTAAAGAAGACAAATGACCTGTCGCTGGGTGAAGGTAAGTGTAAGATTTATCATTCATCAAGCAAAGATCGCTCTTTGCAATAAAATCTTCAACAAGTGCTCCTCTGTTATTGATATCTTTACAGCCCCATAAAATATTGTGACCATTGAAGTCGCCAACTAAAAGATATGGGGATGGAAGCTGACTCAGCAATGAGTCAAGATGTTCGGGCTTTAAAGAAAAAGAGCATATTGTAGTTTCTTTATCCAGAGAAACCGATACTGCTACAGCTTGTAGGTCTGTTTTTAATTTGATCTCTCTTTGTGGTAAACATGATTTAACAAGAATTGAACTGCCACCAGATGGTTTGTTACCATCAGAATAGATATAGTTGTATGTTTGTTTTGTTTGTTTGATTTGAGGTTTAACGTCCCCGTCAACACTGTAAAGGTCATTTTGGAGACGTTGCTTCCAATTTTATGGGACTTTTACCCGACATTGAGATGAAATGACATCTCAAGCCCTGTCGCCCAATGAAACCCATAGGGTTTATTAGCCTGGACGGTCCGCCTCGCACCGCGGTTCCTGGACAGGCTTAGATCCTCTAAGCGGTTTACCAGTACTAGTGTGCGGGCCGGAGTCAGCTCTGCGTGGAAGCATCATGCAGCCCATATATTTCTTGAAGCCCCTATGGGCGGGGGCCATAGTTGTATGTATTGAAACCCCTGACATCAATGTTGTCATCAGTTTTTAAAAAAGTTTCTTGCAAACAAAAAACCGATGGGTTTAATAACGAAATAAGTAATAAGAGTTCATTATAATTTGATTTAAGACCTCGACAATTCCATTGTATTATTTTGTGTTTTAAATCCATTTTATGAAGAGATTAAGACTAGAAACTATATTGGAGCTGCAATTGGTGATATAGATCTGCTACCACCAGCTCGTGGTGTTGCTGACCTCGATCTGTTATTGCCATTTGGTGATGATGGAGTTTCAAACTCCATATCACTGTCACTCAAAGATCCGAATCTGTTCTGGAATTTTATATTGTCTCTTTCCATTTTACGTTGTCTCTCTGTTTGTTTTAGAGACAATTGATGTTTTTTTATCGGATCTTCCGATCCCTTATTAGTTCGGCCTGAGTCGAGTTTCTCTTTTACATGCGGCGCTGGCTTCGGTACGGTCGCTGTCGACCGATCCGAAGCAACCTGGATTGCGCCTTTTGATAAATTGGTTGAACTTTGTGGTGCTGGAGTGGATTTGCTCCATGCACCAGATTTCTTTAGTTCAGCTATGCATGATTCAACAGTCTGCGTTGCGGAGCTGGAAACTTGTACACCAGCACCCTTTGTGATGCTGGCGTAACTGGTGGTTGGTGTTGTGTATCGCTCGTCAACAATTTTCCGCGCTTCTGGGAATGTCATCCCCCTTTGGTATTTGACAGTAAGTATTTCTTTTTCTTTTTTCCATGCCGGACAATCTCGAGAGAAAACAGCATGCTTGCCACCACAATTTACACATTTGGCCTCATTTTTACAGTTTTGGTGATTATCGACATGTTTTTCTTCACCAAAATTTGGACAGAGTTTTTTCTTCTGACATCTGCTTTCGTGGTGGCCAAAAACCTGACACGAGTAACATCTGAGAGGGTTTGGTATATAAACATCCACGTTAACTGAAAGATATGCTACTTTGATTTTCTTGGGTAGAACTGGTGTATTAAAAGTCAACACGTAAGTACCCGTTGGCTTCAATACACCTACTCTACGAACTTGGATGTTACGTACACCAATGACGCCTTCCGATCTCAAGTTCTCAACTATCTCTGCATCGCTGCAAGGACGGAGCTCTGGGCTGCGGATAACACCTTTGCATGAGTTAAGTGTATTATGCAGAGATACTTTGACCTTGAGATCGAAGAGCTTTGTGGTACCAAGTAGGCTTTTCACCTGCTGTTCTCTCTCGACTTCTAATAAAAGGTCCCCTGACTTAAGCGTTTTAATGCTTTTGGGATGTCCGGCAATGGACATGATGCTCTTTTCTATCACGAATGGGGATAGACTTGACACAGTGCGTGTATCTTCACATGATGACATTATTAAGAAGCGTGGAAAATTTAGTTACTTTGGTGCTGCAGACTGCTGGCTAGACTGTTGACTAGACTGCTGACTGGGTTCATCCGTTCCGGATGAATCCTCGTCTTTTTTACGTTTGGATGCGTTGCGGTTATGTTTTTTTCCATTAGGCATAAGGAAAAAATTATAGTTTCGTCCCAAGTGCTCTCCGCCCTCCGTGGAGCCCTACAAGGGAACACCATAATGGAGTGGTTATCCAACTCGCAGGTGTTAGAGATACACGTATAAACAGAATGCCTACACGATTGATCCGTTTAGCCACCGCCTTCTAGAGATAAAAGACAGAAAAGGGTAAGGTAAATGGGCATATGGTTGGTATCAGGAAAGATACAAAAAGAGCTGAACAGAAAGCAAAGCGGTATCTCTAGGGCTCGGCGTGACCAGCCGATTGACCGTGCCGGACCGCACGGCCACCCGTCTACACCGAAAAGCCAGGCCAAAGAGGCGTGTTGGGTACCTGAAGCACCGCCACCTCAGGTAACCCTCAACCTCAAGGATCCCTTCTTCCGGCTTACAGGACGCCACCCACGGCAAACGGGTGGTACTTCCTTTAGCTCTTGCCAGTGGGCACAGAGACCACAGCGGCAATGTGCCCAGTGGGAATTGAGCCCCCAGGGCCACGGCAAGGCAGGAAGTCTAATACCTGGGGGACTTTGGAAGCAACAACCAGAAAACACGCAGACAGTCCGGAGTGGTATGCACAGTGGAATGGAAGGATTACAGCCAGTAATTTCACATAGTTGCCTCAAGGATGAAATTTACATAAGAAAAATAGTGCAGCAGATTCAGGCCGATGGGTACCTGCCATAGCCTAAATCAATTGCGATACCATGTAACAACATGCGAAAAAGGCGTACCATAAGCTTCAGGCAGCGTCACATCGCAAGTTTTGCTCTCAGGATTCTGGTCCTTTAATCCATAGCAGCCTCCCATATATAGGTGCTTCACCAAATCTGGTTGTACGTTGTAGTGAGCATAAATGCCCTCCAAAAGGAATATGTGAGATCAAATGATCTGAGTCTATCAAAGATCAAGCACCAAGTTGTAAAAACTGGTCACAAGTTGAAGAAAATAATGGAACTGTGCCTTTGAAACAATCTTCTAGTTATTATACCCAAGTTCAAGGTCAGATGGCAGTGGTGGTGTGACATATTGTGATTGTGTTCACAGCTAAAGAATATCATCTGGAGAGGATACCATTTGACAGTGATTTTTGGGAAGAAAAGGAAAAAAAACTGTAATTAGAATTTTGGATAAAACATCTATCAATGAGATTACCTTTGGCTCATTAGAAAATTCTACCAATATAGATGAAAATATTATGCTAGATCACACTTATCCAAGCAAAGCGGATTCAACAGTTCTAGAATTTGAAAAACCTTCAACATCAAAACTTAAGTAAAAAGCAACATATTAAGGTCCCTTGACTAAGACATAACTACTTCTTGAATTTATGTGAGACAAATGGAAAGAAGAGCTCCATGACATACCAGAAACGGAAGCAAATGGAAGTTTTTTCTGAGAGCTCGTCAAACGTGGTCCCACACAAGCTGTGAAAATCTTGGTCAAGTTGGGGAATTTTCTGGTGCCAAAAAGTGGTACTGTCATCAGTGTGATGTGCCTGTATGAATTCATATACCCGTTCATGTATAATGATTCATGGAATGTCATATTTGACAAAATCAGTCCTATTTCATGGTTCGTGTTCTGATTTAAATATTCTGATGTGTTATTTGCAACAAACAAAAGAATAAAGTGATACATGTTCATTACTTGGATATAAAGAATTTTGATGTTTAATGTCCTCTTCAACACATGTCTGGTCATTTTGGAGACGCTGCTACTGAAATTGTGTGTCTTTTACCGGGCATTGAGTCTAAAATAAGAGAAGACGATATTGTTCATTCTCGGCGATTCATTTATGTTGTTGTTTGTTACTTATTGTGTGTATCACTTTTGTCTTTTTATTTTGGATGACCATATGGCCATTTTGTGGGAAAGTAACTGTCCTTATGGCCTTCCTTTGTTTAGGTTTCCATTATGGTCTTGTCGCTTAATGTTTGTATTTCTTTCCCTTTGGTGTCTTTTATGGGTGGAGTAAGTTAATTGTATCAATTCCTGATCTTTGTTTTACTTCTACTCTTAAACATAAGTTGTAGGTCCAAGCTCATGCAATTCAAACCAACACCTAAACCCATGACATCAAGTAGAAATAAGACAAAACATGTACACCATTTACCCCTTTTTTACATTGGTTCAACATATATTGCATAGCCTTGCAAAATGAATCTAAATGCATCAGTAGGCGCAAACTGATTAGGGTTAATCTGGCAAACATTGGGGCACTTATGAGTTAATCCTTATAAATGGGTGTTTTAAGATTGCACAAAGCACAGCAAACAGACAAATGTGTTCAACAAAAGGGTTATCCCTTGTCCAGTGATGGAACAAGGCTAATAGAAACAGTGTATTTTACTATTAGGAATAACCTCAGACGCCTTATTATTTGCTCCACTAGTATGCACAAGTTAGCAAAACAGAAGTGAAGGCAACGATCAGGAATCGATACAATTAACATAGACACCAAAGGGAAAGAAGCACAAACATGAAACAACTAGACCCTAGAGGAAACATCAATAGCGGAAAGCCACAAGGATAATGACTTTCCCATAAAATGGCCAAATGGCTATACAAAACAAAATAATATACATTCCCACAAAATGGCCATCCAACACAAAATAATATAGGCGATACACACACTCAAAGACAAACCATAACAAAAACAAACCGTGACAGAAGAACCGCCTTGTCTAAAGAATGTCAAATTAAGGAACGGTGAAAACCAATTGTAAATGCAACCCCTGTGGATTGGAAAAATAAGAGCATTAAATGCTGTTTTGTATGTTTGTCTGATTTGAGGTTTAACGTCCCCGTCAACACTGTAAAGGTCATTTTGGAGACGTTGCTTCCAATTTTGTGGGACTTTTACCCGACATTGAGATGAAATGACATCTCAACCCTTGTCGCCCAATGAAACCAATTGGGTTTATTAGCATGGACGGTCCGCCTTGCACCGCGAATCCTGGACAGGCTTAGATCCTCTAAGCGGTTACCCAGTTCTAGTGTGCGGGCCGGATTCAGCTCTGCGTGGAAGCATCGTGCAGCCCATATATTTCTTCAAGCCCCTATGGGCGGGGGCGGGTTTTAAATGCTGTACGGGGTTATACTGGTTTTTATATTTGCTGCAATAGACATTTCCTCTTTTACCAGGCGGAACATGAAGTTGTACGAGGCGAGCAGCACATTCTTCAAGGATATCAAACCCTTTGTCTGCTTGGATAATGTTAGAAGGTTCGAAATAATATAAAAATCCTGATGCAACTGATTTATCAGAAGCTCTACAATTGAATACACTAGAGCAGAAAGTGAGAGCTGAGTTAGGGCAACTGCAACTAGACATTCGCCAGTGTTATGATGGTTATTATCAGACCAAGTTGCTGCTTGGTGAAGGGGTCTTTGAGGGTTTCTCTACAAATTTTGGTGCAGTCAATAATTGCACGCAGATCTGGTAAATGTCAGTGGCGGTTTGGTTTTTCATGGGTTCGACCCTCCGTGATCTACGTATAAGCCTGTCCAGGAAAGTGTGGATATGTAAACTGACCGGCTCAAAAATGACCTAAAATAGTGCTGACTGGGGCGTTAAACTCCAAACAAACAAAAGAATTGCCTCTTCTCATTGTCCCTTTTCTTGGTTTGAAATTGGGGGTGAGCAGGAGCAGATTTCATATAAAATTCAATGGATAGTGCAGGGACTGTCTCGCCACTTCATGCTAGTCACCGTTGTTTCACACTATTACATAGCAGTGCCGGGGAGGGTCACCTTTGAGAGCCATAATGTGTATATTATATCTAAAAAAATAAATAAACTAGAAATGCGTCCATAGGACACGGATGCCCCCGCCGGAAAATATGTCTATGTTCGTATTCATCCATAGAAAGTTATTGACAGTCTTCAAGTTTTGGACCCTTTTTATGCCATTTGACCTCCAAGTATGACCTTGGAGGTACGGATCTGGGTTTGCACGTGACACATTGTCTCATGATGGTTATCATTTCTTCAAAATAATTTCAAAATCCTTACAAAAATAAGTAAGTTATTGGCTGCGTTTAAGTTTCGGACCCTTTTTTTACCTTTGACCTCCAAGTATGACCTTGACCTTGGAGGTACGGACCTGGATTTTGCATGTGACACATCGACTCATGATGGTTAACATTTCTACAAAGTAATTTCAAAATCCATCTAGAAATAAGAAAGTTATTGACTGCGTTTAAGTTTCGGACCCTTTTTTTGACCTTTGACCTCCAAGTATGACCTTGACCTTGGAGGTAGGGACCTGGGTTTTGCACGTGACACATCGACTCATGATGGTTAACATTTCTCCAAAGTAATTTCAAAATCCATCTAGAAATAAGAAAGTTATTGACTGTGTTTAAGTTTCGGACCCTTTTTTTGACCTTTGGCCTCTAAGTATGACCTTGACCTTGGAGGTACGGACCTGGGTTTCGCACGAGACACGTCGTCTCATGATGGTTAACATTTCTGCCGAGTAATTTTAAAATCCATCAAGAAATAAGGAAGTTATTGACTGCGTTTAAGTTTCGGACGCACGGACAGACGCACGGACGGACGAACGGACGCCCGGACGGACGGACGGACGGACATGGGCAACGCTATATGCCCTTTCCACCATTCTTCGAATGGCGGGGGCATAAAAATATATATCACACATAGGTGTGACATAGTGCATTCTTCGATTTCTCTGAAGTAGCTAATTTTCCAAAGGTAATCTGTGATATTTTTAGCTCGCCTTACGAAAGTAAGGGGGAGCAATTGCCATACCCCCGGGCGTCCGTCGTCGGCGTCAGCGTCCGGATTTGGTTAAAGTTTACCTGCAAGCTCTTATATGTGATGTTTTACAAGTTTATTTTGAATAAATAATTAACAATTGGTAAAAAACAAAATTTAACATTATCATTTTACTTCATGTTACAGGTTTTTTGGCTTAAATTGGACTTTTTGAGAAATTAGTTAATATTTTCCCCTGTATTACCTCCCTTACTTCTCTGTGTTAAAGTTTACCTGCAAGCTGCGTGAGTTCAAATCCCGGGGGGGGGGGGGCGGCTTTTTTTTTTCTTTTCTTTTTTTTTTCTTTTTAAAAACATAGCGGGTCTATGGGTCAAGGTCAATGTGGCTATTTTTAGAAAAACATTGTAATCGCTCTAGCGCCTTCACTTTTTGATGGATTTTAATATAACTTCACCCAAATGTTGGGTATAATAGAAACTGGAGTGACTTTGACTTTCAGGGTCCGGGGCTTAAGGTCAAGGTCACGACTTTCAGGGTCACGGGGTCAAGGTCACTGTGGTTATTTTTAGAAAAACATTGTCATCACTCTTGCACCTAAATTTATTGATGGATTTTAATATAAATTCATACAAGTGTTGGGTTTGATGATATCTCTAGCAAGTTAGACTTTCAGGGTCTGGGTCACTGTTGCTATTTTTCGAAAAAACTTTGTGATCGCTCTAGTGCCTACATTTATGGATGGATTTAAATATAACTTCTCACAAATGTTGGGTTTGATGCTATCTCGAGCGGGTTCGACTTTCAGGGTCTGGGGCTGAAGGTCAAGGTCACTGTGGCTAGTTTAGAAAATCTTTTTCATCGCTCTTGCGCCTTTATTTATCGATGGATTTTAATATAACTTTACACAAATGTGGGGTATGATGATATCTCGAATGATTTTGACTTTCAGGTTACGGGACTGAAGGTCAAGGTCACTGTGGCTACTTTTAGAAAAAACTTTGTGATCACTCTAGTGCCTACATTTATGGATGGATTTTAATATAACTTTACACAAATGTTGGGTATGATAATATCTTGAGCGAATTTGACTTTCAGGGTCTGGGGCTGAATGTCAAGGTCACGCTGATTATTTTAAGAAAAACTTGTCATCGCTTTTGCGCCTTCATTTGATTGATTTTAATATAACTTGACACAAATATTTGGTATGGTGATATCTTGAGTGACTTTGACTTTCTGGGTCAGGGGCTGAAGGTCAAGGTCACTGCAGCTATTTTTCAGAAACACTTGATCATTGCTTTCGTGTCCACATTTATTCATGGATTTTAAGATAACTTCGAACACATGTTTGGTAAGATAATATCTCGAGTCATTTCAACTTTCGGGGCCTGGGGCTCAAAGTAAAGGTCACCGTGAAAATTTTTAGAAAAAAAATTGTCATCACTCTTAAGTACCTACATTTGTTGATGAATATAATGTAATGTAACACAAATGCTAGGCTAGGCTTTTTTTTAATTTGTCCTGCACGAGGGGATTTGTATCGTCTCTAGTAGTATACACAATGGGGGTTCTGGGACACTTTCACATCGCGCACACATGTGCATGCATGTCGCACATACATGTGCATGTTTGCGCGATGTGGGGCATATACTATCTCCCACAAGCTAGAGGGGCCCGTTACTCCCCAGGCGGGCCCTCTAGCGGTCGCCCCCACCGAGTGAGGACAATTTTTTCATCCCCGCAATACTGTGGGGCCCACCCCCACATCCCCGGGTCGGACCCACCGAGAGGGGATGCAATATATTAAAATAGTTGTTTGGCTGCCGTATCGCGGGGGAATCCCCTGGTGTAAAATGATTAACAACGCAAAAAAACCAACGGATTAGATGTAACCAGGCAGCTGTGATCCTACATAGTCGGTTGTACACATTTCATCCTAAAGACACTGATCAGCCAATTGACTGTGCCCATTCCATACAAACCACTACCCAATTCATCCTAAAGACAAAACTCATGATCGGGATGAGGCCAGTTTGTATGCCGCGAAGGCTGTCACACCCATTCCCAAGATGATGAAGGCAATCTCGCGGTCTTTCTGGTCGTCACTTGGTTGGTAAAAGTCGGAGAGTTGGGGCTCTGGCCCCAGGTCAGCAAGGCTGACATTTTTCCCGGTGACCTGCGCATAAAGGCGCGTCGCGTCATCGACGTCTTTGAAAGTTCGAACGGCGTGCCCCTGGCGGCGGAGTTCCTCAGTGATGAAATCAATACGCTCGGTCCGTATTGGTTGATCGTCTCTGACTACAGGCTTGGAAAAAAAGTTTTTAACTGAGCCTTATTCAGTTTTCCGATACTGGTCAGATGCTGCATCTGATCTGGATCTATACTGTTTGCTTAATGGCACAGATCATCAGCCCTGTCAAGTTTTAACAGATAGGTAACCTTCAATCTCGCATCACAGAGAGAAGAATAAATGACTGTTACCTGGCAGTGATAGTCAAATGGGCAAAAGCAAAGGGGAAGCTTCTGTAGTTTTGTTTTTTGATAAAGTCAACGAAGTGCCATTTGCTCGGAAATGTGAGTTAAGATGACCTGTGATTTTGTGCTCACATTTTTATTGCAACTGACACAACAGCAATTGTAAGGCAACATCCCTTTGTTTACACGTATGTTAATACATGATGATGCAAGACAGAAACATGATGTTAATTTTCCTGCTATCAGAAGTACATCATCAAAATGTAATATAGAAGTTAATTTTTATTATTATTTTACAGCTCTTTCAAGATTATTTCACGTGACTTATATTGAGCGAATCATCAATATGAGGTAGGCAAAATCCGATCTAACATGTAACCCGAGCCAGGCTCAAACCACAGCACTGAGAGACATAACTAGAATTTGTTTTTCTACAAAAACACAGATGTCTCCCCCGTTTTTGACTGCTAAGTATAACCTTGACATTGGAGGTATTGAGCTGGGTCTTGTGTGCAACACATCATCTAATGAAGATGAACATTTCTGCATAGTAACTTTAAAAATGTTCATAGAAAAATAAAAAAGTTATTGGCCGTAAACAAAAAAAGCACTTTTTTACCTTTGACCTCTAAGTATGGCCTTGACCTTTGCGGTACAACACATCGTCTCATGATGGTTAACATTTCTGCCAAGTAATTTCATAATCCATCAAAGAATAAGGAAGTTATTGACTGTCCTTTTTTTTACCTTTGACCTCTAGGTATGACCTTGACATTGGGGGTATGGACCTTGGTCTTGCACATGACTCATGGTCCAACTTTCAAGCCTCTAGCTCCAACAGTTTTTAAGATATCTTGCTGACAAGATTTTATTAAAAAAAAATTCAAAGGGCAATAACTCTTGAAAGGGGCATAATCCGGATGAGAAAAAAATACGGGTAAGCTTATTTTCCATTAGGAATGCATATATGAAATTTCAAAACCATAGCATACACAGTTCTAAAGTTATGCTATGCATCACTTTTAGGATTCATTACAATGGGCACAAATTACCAAAATGACAAAGGGCCATAACTCGCAAAGTATTTTTCGGAATTTTGTCAAAAGTTAATCAGTTCATATACTCATCACCAACAATATACTCAACAACTTTCAAGGCTCTAGCTCCAATAGTGTTTGAGATATTTTGCTGACAAGATTTTATTAAAAAAATTTCAAAGGGCAATAACTCTTGAAAGGGGCATAATCAGGACGAGAAAAAAATACCTGTCAGCTAATTTTTCATGAGAAACCCATATATGAAATTTCAAAACCCTAGCATACACGGTTCTAAAGTTATGCTATGCATCACTTTTAGCATACATTACAATGGGCACAAATTACCAAAATGACAAAGGGCCATAACTCACAAAGTATTTTTTGGAATTTTGTCAAAAGTTAATCAAATCATCTACTCATCACCACGAATATATTCACCAACTTTCAAGCCTCTAGCTCCAATAATTTTTGAGATATCTTGCTGACAAGATTTTATTAAAAAAAAAAAATTCAAAGGGCAATAACTCTTGAAAGGGGCATAATCCTGACGAGAAAAACAAGAGGGCCATGATGGCCCTGGATCGCTCACCTGATCCATAGAGTAAGAAGTGGGCCCCGGGGAGGGCCATTATTGATACTATGGTTATAATGTGCATAATGGTGATGGAGGTCTAAAAAGGTGAAGCTTCATACCAAATATCAACAAAGGCAATAATTTGAACAATCTTGATAAAGGTCCACTAGATGAAGCTTCACACCAAATATCAAAGACCTGGGCCTTGCTGTTTCAAAGAAGATTTTCAAAGATTATCTCTATATAAGTCTATGTAAAACCAAAGGGCCCCGGGGCGGGGGCATTTGTGGCCCGAAGGCTATAATTTGTTCAATCTTGGTAGAGGTCCAATAGATGAAGCTCCATACCAAATATCAAAGACATGGCCTTGCAGTTTCAGAGAAGAAGATTTTTAAAGATTTCCCTATATAAGTCTATGTTAAACCAAAGGGTCTCGGGGCGGGGGCATTTTTGGCCCCAGGGCTATAATTTGAACAATCTTGATAGAGGTCCACTAGATGAAATTTCACACCAAATATCAAAGACCTAGGCCTTGTGGTTTCATAGAAGATTTTTAAAGATTTTCCCTATACAAGTCTATGTAAAACCAAAGGGCCCCGGGGCAGGGGAATTTTTGGCCCCAGATCTATAATTTGAATATTCTTGGTAGGGGTCCACTAGATGAAGCTTCATACCAAATATCACAGACCTGGGCCTTGCAGTTTCAGAGAAGAAGATTTTTAAAGTTTTTCCCTATATAAGCCCATGTAAAACCAAATGGCCCTGGGGTGGGGGCATTTTTCGCCCCAGCACTATAATTTGAACAATCTTGGTAGGGGTCCACTAGATGAAGCTTCATACCATATATCAAAGACCTGGGCCTTGCGGTTTCAGAGAAGAAGATTTTTCAAGATTTTCCCTATATAAGCCTATGTAAAACAAAAGGGCCCTGGTGCGGGGGCATTTTTGGCCCCAGCACTATAATTTGAACAACCTTGGTAGGGGTCCACTAGATGAAGCTTCATACCAAATATCAAAGACCTGGGCCTTGCGGTTTCAGAGAAGATGATTTTTCAAGATTTTCCCTATATAAGCCAAAGTAAAACCAAAGGGCCCCCATGCGGGGGCATTTTTAGCTCCAGCACTATAATTTGAACAATCTTGGTAGGGGTCCACTAGATAAAGCTTCATACCAAATATCAAAGACCTGGGCCTTGCGGTTTCAGAGAGGAAGATTTTTAAAGATTTTCCCTATATAAGCCCATGTAAAACCAAAGGGCCCCTGTGCGGGGGGCATTTTGAGCTCCAGCACTATAATTTGAACAATCTTGGTAGGGGTCCACTAGATAAAGCTTCGTACCAAATATCAAAGACCTGGGCCTTGCGGTTTCAGAGAAGAAGATTTTTAAAGATTTTCCCTATATAAGCCCATGTAAAACCAAAGGGCCCCCGTGCGGGGGCATTTTTGGCCCCAGCACTATAATTTGAAAATCTTGGTAGGGGTCCACTAGATGAAGCTTCATACCAAATATCAAAGACCTGGGCCTTGCGGTTTCAGAGAAGAAGATTTTTTAAGTTTTCGGTGAAAAAAATCTATTTTTGGCTACTGTGACCTATATGTGCAACGGACCGGAACCATTTGAACAACTTTGAAAGGGGACCACCTAAGGATCATTCCTGTGAAGTTTGGTCAAAATCCGTTCAGTGGTTTAGGAGGAGATGTTGTTTGAAGAAAAAGTTTACGGACGCACTCACGCACGCACGCACGCACGCACGCACGACGGACAAAAAGTGATCCCAAAAGCTCACCTTGTCACTACGTGACAGGTGAGCTAAAAATACGCGTCAGCTTATTTTCCATCAGAAATGCATATATGAAATTTCATAATTATAGCATACACCGTTCTAAAGTTATGCTATGCATCACTTTTAGCATACATTACAATGGGCACAAATTACCAAAATGACAAAGGGCCATAACTCACAAAGTATTTTTCGGAATTTTGTCATAAGTTAATCAGTTCATCTACTCATCACCAACAATCTATTCACCAACTTTCAAGGCTCTAGCTCGAATAGTTTTTGAGATATCTTGCTGACAAGATTTTATTAAAAAAATTTCAAAGGGCAATAACTCTTGAAAGGGGCATATTCCGGACGAGAAAAAAAATACGCGTCAGCTAATTTTCCATGAGGAATCCATATATGAAATTTCAAAATCCTAGCATACATGGTTCTAAAGTTATGCTATGCATCACTTTTAGCACACATTACAATGGGCACAAATTACCAAAATGACAAAGGGCTATAACTCACAAAGTATTTTTCGGAATTTTGTCAAAAGTTAATCAGTTCACCTACTCATCACCAACAATCTATTCACCAACTTTCAAGGCTCTAGCTCCAATAGTTTTTGAGATATCTTGCTGACAAGATTTTATTAAAAAAAAAAATTCAAAGGGCAATAACTCTTGAAAGGGGCATATTCCGGACGAGAAAAAAAAAATACGCATCAGCTAATTTTCCATGAGGAATCCATATATGAAATTTCAAAACCCTAGCATACATGGTTCTAAAGTTATGCTATGCATCACTTTTAGCACACATTACAATGGGCACAAATTACCAAAATGACAAAGGGCCATAACTCACAAAGTATTTTTCGGAATTTTGTCAAAAGTTAATCAGTTCATCTACTCATCACCATCAATATAATCACCAACTTTCAAGGCTCTAGCTCCAATAGTTTTTGAGATATCTTGCTGACAAGATTTTATTAAAAAAAAAATTCAAAGGGCAATAACTCTTGAAAGGGGCATAATCCTGACGAGAAAAAAAATACGCGTCAGCTTATTTTCCATCAGAAATGCATATATGAAATTTCATAATTATAGCATACACCGTTCTAAAGTTATGCTATGCATCACTTTTAGCATACATTACAATGGGCACAAATTACCAAAATGACAAAGGGCCATAACTCACAAAGTATTTTTCGGAATTTTGTCATAAGTTAATCAGTTCATCTACTCATCACCAACAATCTATTCACCAACTGTCAAGGCTCTAGCTCCAATAGTTTTTGAGATATCTTGCTGACAAGATTTTATTAAAAAAATTTCAAAGGGCAATAACTCTTGAAAGGGGCATATTCCGGACGAGAAAAAAAATACGCGTCAGCTAATTTTCCATGAGGTATCCATATATGAAATTTCAAAACCCTAGCATACATGGTTCTAAAGTTATGCTATGCATCACTTTTAGCACACATTACAATGGGCACAAATTACCAAAATGACAAAGGGCTATAACTCACAAAGTATTTTCGGAATTTTGTCAAAAGTTAATCAGTTCACCTACTCATCAACTTTCAAGGCTCTAACTCCAATAGTTTTTGAGATATCTTGCTGACAAGATTTTATTAAAAAAATTTCAAAGGGCAATAACTCTTGAAAGGGGCATATTCCGGACGAGAAAAAAAAATACGCATCAGCTAATTTTCCATGAGGAATCCATATATGAAATTTCAAAACCCTAGCATACATGGTTCTAAAGTTATGCTATGCATCACTTTTAGCACACATTACAATGGGCACAAATTACCAAAATGACAAAGGGCCATAACTCACAAAGTATTTTTCGGAATTTTGTCATAAGTAAATCAGTTCATCTACTCATCACCATCAATATAATCACCAACTTTCAAGGCTCTAGCTCCAATAGTTTTTGAGATATCTTGCTGACAAGATTTTATTAAAAAAAAAATAAATCAAAGGGCAATAACTCTTGAAGGGGGCATAATCCGGACGAGAAAAAAAATACGCGTCAGCTAATTTTCCATGAGGAATCCATATATGAAATTTCAAAACCCTAGCATACACGGTTCTTTAGTTATGCTATGCATCAAAAGTGTAATGGACAGACGAACGGACGAACGAACCAGAACCAATATGCCCCTCAAACTTTTTCAAAGTTGGGGGCATAATAAGAAAGTTATTGACAGAACACAAAAAAGGCCCTTTTTTACCTTTAACCTCTATGTATGACCTTGACCTTTCAGGTACTAAACTGGGTCATGCGTGCAACACATCATCTCATGGTGGTTAACATTTCTGCCTAGCAATTTCAAAATCCATCTAAAAATAAGAAAGTTATTGACCAAACACGAAAAAAGGCCCCTTTTTTACCTTTGACCTCAATGGATGACCTTGACATTTTAGGTACCAAACTGAATCATGCATGCAACACATCGTCCCATGATAGTTAACATGTTTGCCAAGTAACTTCAAATTCTATTAAAAAATAGGCAAGTTATTGACAAAACCCGAAAAAAGGCCCCTTTTTTACCTTTGACCTCTAAGTATGACCTTGACCTTTGAGGTACCAACCTGGGTCATGTGCGCAACACATCGCCTTATATTGGTTCACATTTCTGCCATGTGATTTCAAAATCCATCTCAAAATAAGAAAGTTATTGACCAAATACGAAAAAAAGGCCCACTTTTTGACCTTTGACCTCTAAGTATGACCTTGACCTTTGAGGTACCGACCTGCCTCATGTGCACCACACATCGTCTCATGATTGTTAATAATTATGCCAAGTAATTTTAAAATCCATCTCAAAATTAGGAAGTTATTGACCAAATACGAAAAAAAGGCCCCTTTTTTGACCTTTGACCTTTTAGTATGACCTTGACCTTTGAGGAACCGACCTGCCTCATGCGCACCACACATTGTCTTATGGTTGTTAATAATTATGCCAAGTAATTTTAAAATCCATCTCAAAATAAGAAAGTTATTGACCAAATACGAAAAAAAGGCCCCTTTTTTGACCTTTGACCTCTAAGTATGACCTTGACCTTTGAGGTAACGACCTGCCTCATGCGCACCACACATCGTCTTATGGTTGTTAATATTTCTGCCGAGTAATTTTAAAATCCATCAAAAAATAAGAAAGTTATTGACCGGACACAATTTGCCCATACATATATACATACCAACAAACTTCCAAGGGAGCTAATTCAAAAAGTATAAATGCGAGAGTTATGGTTCTTGCGCACTGCACGTCGTCTAATGCTGATTAATATTTATACAAAGTTTCGTGACGATAGCTCTAACGGTTTTCAAGTTACAGAGCGGACACGAAAGTGTGACAGACGGACAGACGGACAGACAGACAGACAGACGGACGGACAGACAGACGCCCGGGGGAAAAACAATATGTCTCTCCGAAAAAATTTTTTTCGGGGGAGACATAATGAGTAGGAATCAGCACTCTTATCCTAATGACTCTTGATCATTAGGTCTCTCACCGCTGTGGTTCGAGCCTTGCTTTGGTCACATGTGAAACGCCAAGTTCTGCAACGGAGGGTCAGGTGTTGTTTCTCTCGGTACTCCGGTTTTCGCCCATCTCTGATTAACGATCGAATCGATATGAATGAAATAATCTTGAAAGGGCCGTAAAACCATACCAAAAAAAAAATCAGCACTCTTATCCACTAGGCCATCGAGCCCATCCTAGAAGAGTTCCATGTGTAAACAGCATTTAAAGTGGAAATTCTAATGGCAGGTTTTACAGCAGCGACCAGCATGTTGATTTTTTACTTGTTGCATATCTTTTGCAGTCCACCCAAAAGGCTGCTTTCAGAGGAGTGTGAAGCGGACTCCGAGGGCACAGAAGAAGAGATGGAGGAGGATTAAGAGAGAGAAACTGCCTCACAGGTCACACCTCGAAGAGGCACTCCTGTGACTTCTGCTAGAATACAATATCCCACACCACCACCACGAATTGAACAAAACCCCACTTCACCGCCACCACGAATTGACCGAAGTCCTAGATTGCCACCACGAATGGACCAAACTCCAAGATCCGAGATACAGACACCCACACCTCCACGGCGCATTGACCGATGTCCTGGTACTACGGTTAGAGTTGACAGAGTACATGAAGGTATATTCAATAGTTTGCATTTTGGTCAGCCATTTGACTCTTGATTGAAGTTACTGACCTCTGCTCCTAGTCAGGGTATCAGCATGATAACTGCATGTTCTATTGAAGGAGACTTTATTAAACCGAGATGTTGGCAGCATGCCCTGGTTATTAGTGGAGTAAATTACTAAAACTCTAAACATGCCATTGTACAGTCAGCTAAGTATATTAAAGGAAACAAAGTATGTAAATGCCACTCAACAGAAAATCTGAATGCCCTATATTTTAAAAAAACTATTAATTTTTCATGGAACATATGCCAATGAATCTCAGTCAGCCTCGCGTCTGACTGGTGATTAGGAGGACGCGGGTTCTATACATGTCTGCCGGGGTTGGAAATATTCTTTCTTGGAGATTGATCATCATATCTTTTCTACGGTCATTTTCTCCCTTCCGCAGATTCAATAAGGGCAGTGATCGCAGTTTCTGGCGAAAGAATGCGCACTGTACTGGTTAACAGCTTATGTATAAGCCTGCCATGGAAAAGTGTTGATAGGTTAACTGACCGGCTCAAAAATGACCTAAATAGTGTTGACTGGGCCGTTAAACTCCAATACAAACAAACAATGCCGCTGAATCTAAGCAACACTTTACACTTCATGAAAACACAAGTACATAATTTTGCCCACCCCCCCTTTAACCCCACTTTCATATAGTGGGTTTTAAGGTGTACACATTATCTGTCTTATTTCTACTTAAAAACATAGATTGTGGGTCCTTTAGATGCATATTACGGAGGCAGCTCTAATGCTTACACACAGTCTATAGTTTGAGAAGAAATATGAAAAATATCATTACCATTTTTTGATCTGATTTTTTTCCTGTTTTGGTGGTAAATTATTTATATATTTTATTAGGCAGGTTTTTGTAATGTGCTTTTTCAGTTCGAGATGTTAGACTATTTACTATGCTAGAAAAGATGCAAGAACAAATCCGAGAAAAAACCAGAATGCTTCAGCTGCTGGTCAACAGATACGGTCAGATGCTAGAGTCAGTATCAAAGCAGCTGCCAGAGGGCGTTTCATTGCCACTGAAGGCCCAATAAGACCTGGATGTGTTTGAGGATATACTCCTCAACCAGCAGTCAGCATCATCTGTTGTGAGTAGTATGTTTGAAATTTAACAGTTTGGTGCCTTTAGCAGAATGGTGATGATGAAACATGCATTTATTGTGATTGCATGTGATCTAATGTTTGCATAATTTGCTTAAGGTTCTATCTTTTTTTGAAATCTGTTTAGCGTTAATGGAATGATTCTGATTTTAGAATTGTAAATTTTCCTTTCTTGGATGGAGAGGTCCCTAAAGCTATGTCTCATTGGGTCTACATTTTACAGCTTTTTTGCTAGAGCTCTTGTCCTATTGATGACAGGCATTAAACCTAAATTCAATCAATCACCCCATTTTCCGTAAAACCCTAAGCTTCTATATGTTATTTCATCTCAATGTCGGGTAAAAGTCTCAAGTCTTCAAAATGACCTTAATAATGTTGGAAGTTATAAATGTCAAATTTGTGGTATTATCACTGGCTGTTACATCACATGTTCTTTACAGGTGAAATACATGGCTCAGTATGGGGGTAGCGACGTATATGACACAGTGGCCAGAATACTAAAACATGTCATGGTTACAGAACTGGCAAGGAACTACAATTCTAGTGGCTCCAAAGGAAAGCAGAAGTTTGAAACTCTCAACCTAACCGATATTATTTACCGCCATCGTTTAAAAATTTAATAAATCTTGTGGGTTTCCACCCAGTTTATATAAAGCGCTGCCTTCCCAAGCTGAGAAAGTCAATGTCTAACCAGCAACTAACAGAGAATGCTGATCAAACTATGCATCTGAGCAGGCTGATCTGCATATTAGTTGGTAGCACCCTAGTAGACAGCATTGTTTCCGCGCAGAGCTTGAAAACGTACATTTAAAAACTAGTAATCTGCTTAGGTCTTATCCTGCCCTTCCATTTAACCCTAGCTGTTTTGGGGGCAGTTTGATAAAGCAATGTCTCCAAAATCAGGGATTTTCCGAGTGTAAATTTGGGGCCGGTAATCGGCCCCTATTTATCCCAATTTAGAGACGGATGTTCCCTAATTTCACAAGTTCCCAATTTCTGATTTTGTGCAGCTGCTATATTTTGATGAAACTTTCAAGAAAATCAAACCAAAATTGACAACGTTACAGCCGATTTCTATTCCCAACCTTTAAAATTAGCGAGCTATTTTTCCCAAACCGAGCGGCCCTTGGATCCTGATAAGTCCCTGAAAATGACCTAAATAGTGGTGGTGGGGACGTTTTACCATAATTCAATACAGTGGACATTAGTTACTTGGCTTTGTGCCGTTGGTTCGTTTTTCTTCTGTTTTTGTGTGTGCCTCTGTGTCACTTTCTATAGGTGACTTGAGACGTGTACACTCTTAAGAGTGTGGCCTTTCCTGAGTGATTTAGCACTGCTATTAAACAAAACCTGGCAGCACAGATAAAAATGGATATAGAGGGTCATACACAAGTGATCATTTCATATGATATTAATGGAACGAGCCTTTGGCGATTTTCATCAATATCATGAAATGACCGAGAGTGTAAGATTCTGTTTATCATATTACCGCTTTAAATTGGATTTTATCGCCTTCAAATTTAACAATATTTCCACAAAAAAGATAAATGGTTGACATGGACGTCATCATGACGTTACTTTATCCCGCGAAAGTGTTATTACATATGGCCATACCATTTCTGCCGCGCCTGCTATTAGCATGGCGCGATATAGGCGTCCGGTTTTCCGTCCGTTCGTTCGTCAAGGCGTCAACATTTGCGACCACCCTAGCGGTCACCCAAAGGTTCAAGTTTACCATGGGCGCGACATAGCCTTCGGCGAAATTCTTGTTACACGTTAGCCACTGCTTATCAACGATGTCATATGATTATGTATGATATGGTTTCTTGACCTAAATTTGTTGCTAACTGTCCAGTTTTGAATTAAAGCCTCAGTCATAGGAAAGAGCAGCCACTCAGTAAGAGCACTGACTCTTAATCATTAGGTCTCTGAGTCTACTGTCACTGTAGGTTTGAGCCTGGCTCAGGTCCCATATGAGACGCCAAGTTCTGCAACAGAAGGTCAGGTCGTTTTTCTCAGGGTACTCCGGTTATCATCGTCCACCTCCGACTAACGACTGGCCCGATTTGAGTGAAATAATCTTTAAATGGCCGTAAAACCAAAAAAATAAAAAAAATAAAAAATCAACAGGCAGGTGTCAGATTTGGATTTTGGTTGTATGGCCCTTTCAAGATTGTTTCACATATTGCCAGCCAATTGTAGATCAGGTGAACCCCAAACCAGATTATCCGGAGAAAAATTACCGGACCTTATGTTGCAGAACTTGTCATCTTGCATGTGGCCGAAGGGAGGCACATACCACAGCAGTGAAAGACCTAACCATTTATAGTCCGCATTCTTACTCATTAAGCCAGTAGGCCCATTTGGCTATGCTGCTAAAAAAGTTAAATATATGCTTTACAATAAAGCTTAACTGGATTATGCTTTACATTCAGGTAAGTAGTTGCATTCTCTTAGATTTAAAACAGGAATTAAATTGATGTTTTCCAGAAAAAAAATGCAGTTCCTTTTTGCTGTTTCCTGCCCCCGCCCATCGGGGCTTGAAGAAATATATGGGCTGCATGATGCTTCCACGCAGAGCTGAAACCGACCCGCACAGGAGTACTGGAAAACAGCTTAGAGGATCTAAGCCTGCCCAGGCAAAGCGGTGCGAGTCGGCCCGTCCATGCTTATTAACCCTATTGGTTTCATTGGGCGGCAGGGCTTGAGATGTCATTTCATCTCAATGTCAGGTAAAAGTCCCACAAAATTCGAAGCAACGTCTCCAAAATGACCTTTACAGTGTTGACGGGAACGTTAAACCTCAAATCAAACAAATCCATTAGGGTCTATATTTACTTCATGTTTGTGTTTCTTACCCTTTGATAGGAGGCGTAATTATGTTTATTGTGTCGTTTCCTGATCATTTCTTCACTTCTATTTTTAATGCACTTTTGATTTAAGACCAGACAAAATGTAGAATCAAATTAAAAAAAAAAATAAACTCATAATTCGAAGTTTGAGCTACCATTCAAAATAGAAGTGGAGACAATGATCATATTCAAGCCTGTTTTTTTGGACAGACAATTCTTGGAAAACAGTGTAGAACCAGGATCAGTCTGATCAGTGTCTATACTGCTTTTCCATCCACATCGTTTGGACACATCACATGTCCCAAGTCATAAACTCGTAGCATGATAAATAAAAAGCAAGTTTTTTTAGGTATTTAATATTAATAACTCTTCTTACAGGATGCCTCCATTTAAATCCCTTGTGCAGAACTTCGAGTCGCAAGAACATGGAAGGGGCTATTCAGAAATGGCTGTGGTGCGCGAGACAGAGATGGGGGCAGGAAAGAACGGATGAGGGTGGAACCAGTGACTCATGGTGACACTGATCCATACCAAGGACCAAAACCAGACAGTTAAAATGTGTGCCCACTTAACATGCTTAAGCAATGTAGACAGGACTTTGATGTTACATTCACATACTATCACTGGGCAGTGTCGTACATCGCATTAACAAGTCTGTGAAATGAACACCCCTCAGAACCCCATTAAACATGCTAAAAAGTGGTTTTACAGGGTTATACATTATTTTTCTAATTTTGCTCCAATACATAGGTTGTGGTTATTTATCAGAATTGCCTCAATTAGGCGGTTCTAACAAGCGCCCACAACTTATGTTCGAAGTAAGAAAAGTTTCACAAACTTTTAGAGATATAAAAGAAAGCACTGTGTCACACAGGTGTGTTAAAATAGTCATGAAACAGTGTCTTCGTACCCTCCATTCTTTATTCTGTAACATTAAACAGTAGGATGTAATCTTAGACTGTTAAACAAAAACTGGAAATATGTCCAAACATGTTGAAGTGGTGAAGTAGAAAAACTTCAGTTTCTTTTTTTAACCTTTAACCTGCTGAATATTCAGTTAAGCCACACTCATTTCTGACTTTGAACCAATCAGATTACTTGATGCAGCTTATTTCTACATATTCATAAACTGAATGTCAAACTGTGTAGATCCTGATCAGATGGCTTCTTCAGAAGCCATCTGATCTGGATCTACACTGTTTGCAAAGATAGGGCTTGTCGCCTACAGCAGGGTGAAGGTTAAAGGTATAGCTGGGATTCACTCTTCTTACAACAGTTGATTTATTTCACACGGTATTTCGTCTCACTGCGCACATGTTAAATTGGCAATTGAATGGAAGCCAAAAAGTCAATCTCAAATGTTTTAAGCTGTCTGTTTGTTTGTATTGGAGTTTAACGGCCCAGTCAACACTATTTAGGTCATTTTTGAGCCGGTCAGTTTACCTATCCACACTTTCCTGGGTAGGCTTATACGTAAGCTGTTAACCAGTACAGTGCACATTCTTTCGCCAGAAACTGACAACTGCCCTTCTTAAAATCAGCGGAAGGGAGAGAATGACCGTAGAAAAGATTTCATGATCAATCTCCACGAAAGAATGTTGCCGACACCGGCGGGAGTCGAACCCGCGTCCTCCTGATCACCAGTCAGACGCGCATCCGACTGAGCTACCGAGGCCGGCAAGTTTTAAGCTGTAAATACTTTGAAAATATAACCCTCCAGGGCCCAATTCTTCAAAACACTGTCTACCAAACTTGCTAAATTGTTGATACATTAAGTGGTTTGCAAGTAATGCATCAAAGACTCATATTTTTGCTGAAAAATGAATAGCTTTTTAGCATTTTTTTTTTCAGCAAAAATCATGAAAATAGTGTGTATGCCATACTTCATGATTTTGTTTGATTTGAGGTTTAACGCTGTAAAGGTTATTTTGGAGACGTTGCTTCCAATTTTGCGGGACTTTGACCTGACATTGTGATGACATGACTTCTCAAGCCCTGCCGCCCAATGAAACTAATAAAGTTTTTAAGCATGGTCGGTCCGGCTCGCACCGCATTGCCTGGGCAGGCTTAGATCCTCTATGCAGTTTACCAGTACCGATTCATCATGACTTTCAAATAATTACTAAAATATAGTTTTTGGAGAAGTGTGCCCACACTAAATTATATGTTCGGTAGCCCAGATTTTTAATCGTACCTATACCTAATCAAAGGCCCACAACCATCTAAATTTATGCACCAGATTACTTTTGTGTTTATTAGCAGTGCATTTTACCCTTCCAAAAGCCACTTATAAAGTGCACTATAGAGACAATTTTTTTCGCACCTGCTTGTAGCAGGGTGCGACATAGGCGTCCGATTTTCCGTCCGTGCGTCCGTTCGTCTGTTAACATTTACGTCGAAGTTCGACATTTACGTCAAAGTTTTTATTTTACAAACCTCAGCTACCATCAAACCTTACATGAAACATCTCATAGACCTTCTCACTTTGTAAGCACCTTGACATGGTGACTTTGACCTATATTTTGCGCTCCAGTGACTTTGACCATTACGTCGAAGTTCGACATTAACGTTAAAGTTCGACATTTACGTCAAAGTTTTTATTTTACAAACCTGATCTACCATCAAACCTTATATGAAACATCTCATAGACCTCAACTTTGTAAGCACCTTGACCTGGTGAAAATTTGACCTATATTTTGCGCTCCAGTGACATTTACCATAACGTCGAAGTTCGACATTTACATCGAAGTTTTTATTGTAATTAACTATAAGACTAAACAACCATCAAACCTTTCATGAAACATCACCCTGAGGTCCTGACTAGGCAAGCACCTTGATCCGGTGACCTTGACCTATATTTGACGCTTCAATGAGTTTGACACAAATTACGTCAATTTTCCAGATCTTCTCAAATAAAAGGCCTACACCAATAAAATCTTGAATAGTGTTTCTCCTAGATGTATTGACCCCGCAGGTACCTTGACATGATGACCTTGACCTATATTTTACGCTCCACTGACTTTGACACATTTTACGTCGAAGTTCCAGATCTCCTCAAATCAAAGGCCCACAACCATCTAATCTTTTAAAGTGCTTCTCCTAGATGAACTGACTCTGCAGGTACCTTGACCCGGTGACCTTGACCTATATTTTACGCTCCAGCGACATTGACAGATTTTTATGTCGAAGTAGAAGTAAAACAAAGATCAGGAATCGATACAATTAACTTACTCCACCCATCATCATCATCATCACCAAACGGAAAGAAACACAAACATTAAGCGACCAGACCATAATGGAAACCTAAACAAAGGAAGGCCATAAGGACAGTTACTTTCCCACAAAATGGCCATATGGCCATCCAAAATAAAAAGACACAAGTGATACACACAGTAGGTAACAAACAACAAAATAAATAAATCGCCACAGAAGAACCGCCTTGGAACGGTCGGTGGAAAGATTTCCACGGGGGGGGGGGGGGGGGGGGCTTAAATCGATTTTACGTGACCACAATCCTCGCCCTTACTTCCGTCGCGATTTAGACAAATAATTCCAGATCTCTGCAAATAAAAGGCATATAACCATCAAAGCTTGCATAACGCTGCTCCTGGATGTACTGATTCTGCAGGTACCTTGACCTTGTGAACTTGACCTATATTTTACGCTCCATTGCCTTTGACACAATTTGCGTCAATGTTCCAATCTTCTCAAATAAAAGGCCTGCAACCATCAATTCTTGCATAGTGGTTCTCCTAGATGTACTGACTATGCAGGTACTTTGACTTGGTGACCTTCACCTATTTTTGCACTCCATTGACTTGAACTCATTTTAGGTCGACATTCCATATCTTCTTAACTATAAGGCCTACAACCACCAAACCCTGCATAGTGCTTCTCCTACATTTACTTACTCTGTGGGTACCTTGACCTGGTGACCTTAACCTATATTATGCACTCCTGCGACTTTTACGTCAATGTTCAATATGTCCTAAAAAATGGCCTACAGCCACCAAACTTTGCATAGTACAAAATGTACTTCTCCTCATTGTACCGATTTGGCACATACCTTAACCTGGTGACCATGGCCTATATTTTTTGGTGACTTTGACACATTTTACATCAACTATCAACTGCTATGAAATTTACTTAATTAATAACATCATTCTGATTGTGGCTTCTATGACTTTTGCCCCCAGCAGGCGCGACGCCGCCTTCTGCGGAATTCTTGTTTATATTTGTTCAGAATCTTGACTATGTCAGATTAAAGTCTTATTGGGTGCCATTTGTTGCACCTGCTTTTGCAGACTGAGTGTCTGTGTCTGTTCCTTCTTCCATCTTTTTGTCTTGCATTAACATCCAACCTACCATCAGCCCCAGAATATTTGTTCATCAATACTGAAAAAGCATAATCTCCTTTGAATTGTGTTATTGAATTGACATCACTTTTGGGCTTTGAGCTTGACATTAGCGTGCACAACCCCACCTTCTGCTGAGCTGTATTTTCAAACGTTTTCTGCAGCTTAAAAATTTGGGATTAACTTTTAGTCTGAGAGTTGATTTTGTCACCACTCAATCTTAGAACAAAGTTTTAATTTTAAAACCAATTTTCTAGTCATTTTATTGGATAGTGCATTTAATTTTAACTTTATCTATTAGTTACACTCATCATTGAAACATAATTCTAGTCATTTTATTGAATCTAATTGAATTGAAACTGCTTTAATTTTTAACAGTGTGAATGTTATTTTGTGTGTGTGTGTGTGTGTGTTTTATGCCTCTGTCATTTGAAGAACGGTAGTAGAGGATATATTGACACCCCTGTGCGTTCGTGCATGCATGGGCGTCAGAAACTTAAAACATATTTTCCGGCGGGGGGGGGGGGATTATGTCCTGTGGATGCAGTTGTTATGCCCCCTCTCCCATTTGAAGACTGATGTAAGGGAATATAGTGTTGCCAGCCTCAGTAGCTCAGTCATATGCACGCCTGACTGGTGATCAGGAGGATGCGGGTTCATAGTTAATTGTATCAATTCCTGATCTTTGTTTTACTTCTACTTCGATACCTGGCTGGGTCGGCAACATTCTTTTGTGCTTTCCTTGAGACCCCAGATTTGTGCATACACCATTTTAAAGGAATTCAAGGCATTATAATCAGGCTTATCACATCGCCTTGCAGATCAAGTTGTGAATCTACAAAGCCTAAAATTGCAGATAATGACACAATTATAGGATTATGGTTTTTGTTAATTTTTAACCATTGGCATTAAGAATGAAATGGAGAATTTTATGAATGTGTTATTTCTTTATTAAAACAGTCGTCATAAGAAAGGTTAAGTTGGTTGCCAAGAGGACTTAAATTTCAGCCTATCCTTAAGTTCAGAAGGCTCTGTACTGGAGTATTATTGAGGTTGAACGTCCCTTTCAACACTATGTAGGTCATGTTAGAGATATTCCTTCTAATTCTATAAGCCTTCGTGGGTAGTGGTTACGCTACTCGCCTTGTAAGCCAGTGGTCGAAGGATCGATCCCGGGCTTCTCCAGACTTTCAGATGAGTCTGTTAACCGAGGCCCATCTCCGTATGACCTTAGCTGTTGGTGGGACGTAAAACTCAAACGCTCAACAGCATCAACTCCTAATTTTATGAGAATTCTATCCAGTATTGAGATGAAATGACATCTCAAGCCCTGTCCCTCAAGGCAACCAAAAGGATTTATATGTAGTTATTGTTGGACTTGCACCACTTTGCCTCGGCAGGCTTAGACATTCGAAGCAGTTTACCAGTACTTGTTTATTTGATTTGATGTTTAACATCCTCGTCAACACAATATAGGTCATTTTGGAGATGTTGCTTCCAATTTTGTGGGACTTTTACCCGACATTGAGATGAAATGACATCTAAAGCCCTGTCACCCGAAGGAACCAATAAGGTTTATAAGCATGAACTGTCCGACTCGCACCGTTTCGCCTGGGCAGGCTAAGGAACTCATTTTTGATTTTTATTTGCCTTCACTGCAGCTGGTGTTGTGCCGTGTGGCGGCCGTAAAACGTCTCCCCGTACATCAACCATAGTGCAGTTTTTATTTTACTTTTGTTCCTTTGAGTTCAGCGTGAATATTCTGAGAAATCAGAAATAAATATTGGTTTAGACTCATATTCTAGACAGGTTTTTAACTATTTGGACCCCATTTTGATTTATATCAGTCTTTGTATCGACTGCCTATTAGAAATTCGCAAAATTGCAGTGTTTCCTCTGGCTTTCTTAGCCGGATCATTACAGGGTCACTGATGAGGCTTTATTAGCCGAAACTACGTAGTATGACCAATCTTCTTTCTTATGAATGTTTTCATTGCTCTTAAAGGAACTCATTTTTGATTTTTATCTGCCTTCACTGCAGCTGGTGTTGTGCCGTGTGGCGGCCGTAAAACGTCTCCCCGTACATCAACCATAGTGCAGTTTTTATTTTACTTTTGTTCCTTTGAGATCAGCGTGAATATTCTGAGAAATCAGAAATAAATATTGGTTTAGACTCATATTCTAGACAGGTTTTTAACTATTTGGACCCCATTTTGATTTATATCAGTCTGTATCGACTGCCTATTCGAAATTCGCAAAATTGCAGTGTTTCCTCTGGCTTTCTTAGCCGGATCATTACAGGGTCACTGATGAGGCTTTATTAGCCGAAACTACGTAGTATGACCCATCTTCTTTCTTATGAATGTTTTCATTGCTCTTAAAGGAACTCATTTTTGATTTTTATTTGCCTTCACTGCAGCTGGTGTTGTGCCGTGTGGCGGCCGTAAAACGTCTCCCCGTACATCAACCATAGTGCAGTTTTTATTTTACTTTTGTTCCTTTGAGATCAGCGTGAATATTCTGAGAAATCAGAAATAAATATTGGTTTAGACTCATATTCTACACAGGTTTTTAACTATTTGGACCCCATTTTGATTTATATCAGTCTTTGTATCGACTGCCTATTCGAAATTCGCAAAATTGCAGTGTTTCCTCTGGCTTTCTTAGCCGGATCATTACAGGGTCACTGATGAGGCTTTATTAGCCGAAACTACGTAGTATGACCCATCTTCTTTCTTATGAATGTTTTCATTGCTCTTAAAGGAACTCATTTTTGATTTTTATTAGATCCTCTAAGCAGTTTAACAGTACTGGTGAAATTTATTTCTTTAAGCCCCAATTTTTTTATTTAATTTGAGGTTTAACATCCCCGTCGACACTGCATAGGACATTTTGGAGACGTTGCTTCCAATTCTGTGCGACTTTTACTCGAAATTGAGATGAAATCATATCTCAAGCCCTGTCGCCCAATGAAACGAATAGAGTTAATAAGCATGGAGGGATAGACGCGCACCCTTTTGCCTTAGCAGGCCCAGAAAACATGTTCACTCCATATTTTCCAGTTCTGCGGTGTATTCCTTGCTTTCAAAGGATAACCCTTTTGAGATCATATTTAGATCCTCTTAAGCAGTTTAGCAGTCCTCATGTGATATCGGTTTTAGCTCTGGGTTGAAGCATCATGCAGCCCATCTATTTCTCCAAGCTCCGATGGGTGGGGGCCATGGGCATCAAGGATGCTGGTTTCTACATGTATATACAGTCAAGTTAAGGTCAGCATGAAAACCTACGGCACCTTAACAGCAGGCAAAGCACAAAGGACCCGCATTGGGCCCAAGGGGTTGGTAGGTGGGTGTAATATGGGCAACCCATAAAGGTCAGATGTGGGTTTAGCAGCTGGGCCACATATTGGACCCACATAGGCAAACTAACATTGGCCCCAAATGGGTCCCATTTACCGCCCATATACCAGGATTGATTTTCCCATATAGTTCCCATATGGGTTTGCCCATGTGGCACTGTGTTGGAAATTCCTCGTGAGTCCCATATGGGTTGCCCATATAGGACCCATATAGATACCCATTTGGTTCACATATTTTTTACGGTAACTGGTCAACTCGTACCTAAGTCAACTCGTACCTGAGTCAACTCGTACCTGTTTTTGGTCAACTCGTACCCGTTCTTTGGTCAACTCGTACCTATTTTGGTCAACTCGTACCCCAAGGGTAGGTGGGGTACTCTATTTTTTTGCCGAACAATAGTTGAAATGGGTTATAACTTGCCCCGAGACATGTCTTGAGTTCACCGGAGGCCAGAAAGAAGTACTTTGGGTCCTTTTATTGTTTTTGGTCAACTCGTACCCCAAGGGTAGGTGGGGTACTCTATTTTTTTTGCCGAACAATAGTTGAAATGGGTTATAACTTGCCCCGAGACATGTCTTGAGTTCACCGGAGGCCAGAAAGAAGTACTTTGGTCCTTTTATTGTAACATGGTTTTCACAGCGCGGGGATTTGCGATCGCGAGCCATCAACCTGCTCTAGTTATTATTATTTTTATTATCATTATTATTATTATTTTATTAGTATTATTCACTTTAAACCCATTCCGTCCCTGAAACCCACAAAGGGGTACCTTGACAAACACTGCAGGCCCAGATCCGACGCCGCAGAACGCGGGGATATGCGATGGCGCGCCATCAACCTGCTCTAGTTATTATTATTTTTATTATTGTTATTATTATCATTATTATTATTATTATTTTATTATTATTCACTTTTAACCCATTCAGTATCAGAAACCCACAAAGGGATGCCTTGTCAAACACTGCAGGCCCAGATCAGACGCTGCAGAACGCGGCGTCGTATGCTCAGGGCCTACGCTGTTTGAAAAAGTTTAGCCACTTCCCGAATAAATTTTGAAGAAAACACAACCTGACACCCCTAAATTTCGAAATATATAAGATGGCAAATTCCATTTGGGTAGTCAAACACTGATTGTCCAGATCAGACGCCGCAGAACGCGGCGTCGTCTGATCAGGGCGGACGCTGTTTGAAAAAGTTTAGCCACTTCCCGAATAAACACCCCTAAATTTCGAAATATATAAGATGGAAGATTCCATTTGGGTTAATTTAATTAACACTGTAGTTAATCGTGTACCGATTAATGTGGGTGTAAAAAACGATTATCGGTACTAGTTTAATCTAATCGTCCTTCATTAAAGACTGTTTTTAATTGCTTTAATTTTGCCGGCGAGCGGCTGTTTTTGTTCTGACAAAACTTAAAACTAAATCCCAGTTTTACTATTTCTATATAAAGAGGGTTTTAAGAGGGACAAATTCATATAGGCTTGCATTCGTGATGATTGTTTTTATTTAAGAGTTTGTTAGTTAAACCGTATAACAAATGCTTTATAATTTAAGCAATAAAATTATATAAATAACTGAATTTATTTTTATTGTGCTACCTGTACATCCCGCTGTGTTTATACTCGCCGACATGTAACCGGTTTTGTCCGTGCAATGGGCACACCCCTAAACCTCACTTTATATAGAGAAACTCGAGTTTACGGGGGTATACATTATCTTTCTTTATTTATGCTCCAATACATAGGTTGAGGGTACTCGTTAGAGTCGTTCCAACTAAAGATCACAGCCTATGTTTGAAGTATAAATAAGAAAGAAACACAAAAAAATCACGGACTTTCGTAAGAAAAATTGCCATTTTGGAGATGTGAAAAACGCACTATATTGCACGGGTTTGTTATCGTAAAGTAACAGTAATAAGGAATATGCAACATTTATGTTAGCCAATATTTATGTTTTGAGCATATATGAGAACAAATTATAATTGTATAACTACATTTTATTTGCAACTGAGCATGAAATGTAAGTTCTACAATTATATTTTTCTCGTTATTTTCATTTACATATTTACATATGAAGTTCGTCTTATGTTGAGTATGGTGTTATGTACCAATCACATCCCTCTGAAGCATACATTGTTGGCACTCGTTAGAGCTGCCCCACAGGGATAGTTCTAACGAGCACCCATAAATTATGTCTCGCTAAAGGGATATGGGGGTCATACACATGAAAGGCGCCATTTTGGCGCACGTGCGTAATGGCGTCATGTACACTATGTATCGTCTTCATCGTCGGGAAAAGGATCAGGAGTCTGCATAGAAAATAAAGTTGACCTGTATATATGTGTACTTAAGCCAAACTTACCCCAAAACAAATTTTATTTTTACTAAGGTACGAGTTGACTTAGGTACGAGTTGACTAAGGTACGTGTTGACCAAATTCGGGTACGAGTTGACTAAGGTACGAGTTGACTTAGGTATGAGTTGACCAGAAACCTTTTTTACTGGCTGGGATGGCTCTTTGTTTACTCTCCAAAGCTAAGTCGGCGAAGATGGCGGTAAGTAGATTAATGGCGGCCAGGCAAGGTGGTGTGTATCGCGGTATCAATCTATCTATCTTCTCATAGTGAGTCGGTCATATCTGGCAATTACCTCAGTTAGGTGGGTGGCTAAATTTAGAAATTAGCATAAAAAAAAAATAAGTCGGCCAGGCAATGAAAGATTGAAAATAGAAGTGAAGAATCAGAATTGTTACTGGTGACACGTCAAATGACATTCATACACCAGGACCTGTGATGTGGGAAGTTAGTCCCTAGCTCTAACCAAAGAGGTAAATTTAGCTACACAATCATCAGCACCTTCAGCTGTCGAAATAATGATGATGATGATGATGATGATGATGATTTCGTGTTTAACGACGCGTCAACCCTCTTTGTGGGTCATAAGCGTCAAACGGTTGATGGTTAAACGGCATGAATAATTATGATGATATTAAAAGTAAAAAGTCAGAATGATAATGTATAAAAATCTGAAACAGTTAAATCTTATGAAAAAGTCCAATTTCTTTTAAGAATAAAATAATATTATCAACAGGTACATCTCGAAACAGTTGTTGCAAAGTGTCAGCTTTGAAATATAAAATACGTGAGGGTGAAAAGTCAACACAGTCAATTAAGATATGTTTCACAGTGAATGGCTGATCACAACCTACACAAGAAGGCTGATCATCACCATTAAAAATATAAGAATGAGTAATTCTAGTATGGCCGATGCGCAGTCGTGTTAATACTACGTCCTCTTTTCTGGAAAACTGTGGAGGAGAGCATTTTGTACTAACGACAGGTTTAATGGCATGGAGTTTGTTATTTATTGCACGGTCCCATTCGCCTTGCCATTCCGACAAGATGTATCTGTTGATAAATGGTTTAAAATTGTTAAAAGGAATTTTAAAAACAGATGGATCAAGATTGAGCGATTCCTTTGCTTTCTTGTCAGCATATTCATTGCCGACAATGCCAATATGGCTCGGAAGCCAACAAAACAAGATTTGGTGTGTTTTAGAAATTTCATGATGTTTTTCGATCAATTTTTGAATTTGAGGATTTTTAGATGATGAATGGTCTAAAGCCTTAAGCACAGAAAGTGAATCCGAAAATATAATTGCTTTTTGAATTGTTGAAGAACTGATAAAATCTAAAGCTAGGTCTATTGCTTTGGCTTCAGCTGTAAAAATAGATGAACCATCTGGAAGGCGCATGGTTTTGTGCGTATCTTTAGAAACATACGCACAGCCAACTTTATCTCCTTCTTTGGAACCATCAGTATAGACTTGCTGGTAATCATTGTAACGTGACTGCAGTACCTGAAAGTTTTGTTTGAGAAGTATTGGATTTGATTCGGATTTTTTTCCATCATGTAAGTCGAACAGAATAGAAGGTTGTTTAATACACCAAGATGGAACTTCGGCGGTTTCATGTTTTTGAATATTTTTAAGGTCGATACCTGAATTTTCCAGCAGTGGTAAAATACGTAATCCAAAAGGTTTGATTGCTGTGGGTTTTGTTTCATACTTATCTACAAATTGAGGTCGAAATGAAATTTTGGATGCCGGGTTAGATGGATTTGCAGCAAGTCTGATAGCATACTGAAGAGAAAGTTTCTCTCTGCGCGAGGTTAAAGATGGTTCACCTGCTTCTACATAAAGGCTTAATACGGGAGAAGTACGGAAGGCTCCCATGGCCAGACGAAGGCCTTGGTGATGGATAGTATCCAAGGATTTTAAATAGGACTTTCTGGCAGAACCATAAACAACAGACCCATAATCTAATTTAGATCTTATTAAAGACCGGTAAAGATGTAATAAAGTATACCGATCTGCTCCCCAACTTGTATGTGCTAAAACTTTCAAAAGATTCAAAGCTTTTAAGCATTTCGCTTTAAGGTATTTAATATGTGGAATAAAAGATAACTTTTGATCAAATATGACCCCAAGAAATTTGGCTTCTTCAACAACAGGAATTTGTGATCCGTATAAAAACAGGGAAGGATGTTCGTGTTTCTTCCGTAGTTTACAAAAATGAACACACTGCGTTTTCGACTTGGAGAACTTGAAACCATTTTTATCAGTCCATTCTTCTATTCTTTTTAAATTTTGTTGTAACTTTCGTTCAATTGTTTTCATATTTTTTGAACGGTAACATATACAAAAATCATCAACATACAATGAACAATCAATTTTGTCGTCCAAACATTGTACAATATTGTTTATTTTGATGTTAAATAGCGTAGTTGAAAGAATACTACCCTGTGGGACACCCTGTTCTTGATCATAGAAATCTGACAGGGTAGACCCCACACGCACCTGAAACATGCGCTCCCCTAAAAAGCTTTCAATAAAACTGGGAAGTTTTCCTCTTAAGCCAATGTTATGTAGATCTTTCAATATTCCATAACGCCATGTTGTATCATATGCTTTCTCCAAGTCGAAAAAGACAGCCACTACGTGTTCTTTGTTAATAAAAGCATCTCGTATAAATGTTTCTAGTCTTATTAAATTGTCATTGGTACTACGTTCCGAACGAAAGCCCGATTGATATTCTGAAATGAGGTTGTTGGACTCTAAGTACCAGACTAATCTCTTGTTTATCATTCTCTCCAATGTTTTACACAAACAACTTGTCAAAGCTATCGGACGATAATTTGTAGGTTCTGCATGATCTTTCCCTGGTTTCGGAATTGGTACAACTGTAGCTACACGCCAACTCTCAGGACAGACCCCCGTTTCCCAAATATTATTAAAGATATCTAAAAGTGTTGTAAGAGAACTTTTTGGCAGATGCTTAAGCATCTGATAATGAATTTCATCGGGGCCGGTTGCCGTATCATGTGATTTTTCAATGGCTTCAACGAGTTCGGATAAGTTAAATGGTGTGTTGTATTCTTCGTGATTAAGGGATTTGAAGTTAAGTTTTCTTTTCTCCTGGTCCTTTTTGAAATTTCTAAAAGTGTCAGAATAATTACGCGATGATGAATTTCTAAAAAATGTGTGACCAAGAGTATCTGAAATATCTTTTTTTGTTGAAGCTATTGTGTCAAATTCAGTATTTAAATGTGTAAAACTAGAAAAGTAGAAGTAAAACAAAGATCAGGAATTGATACAATTAACTTACTCCACCCATAAAAGACACCAAAGGGAAAGAAATACAAACATTAAGCGACCAGACCATAATGGAAACCTAAACAAAGGAAGGCCATAAGGACAGTTACTTTCCCACAAAATGGCCATATGGCCATCCAAAACCAAAAGACACAAGTGATACACACAGTAAGCAACAAACAACAACATAAATAAATCGCCACAGAAGAGCCGCCTTGGAACGGTCAGTGGAAGATTTCCACTGGGGGGCTTAAATCGATTTTACGTGGCCACAATCCTCGCCCTTACTTCCGTCGCGATTTAGACAAATAATTTGTTCAGTCCGCATGAAGGCCTCCTAACTCATCAGTGCAACATCTCCGTGAACACAAAAATCAAAGAACCACAGAGGTGAGACAACGGTGAGGACTCGACAGCAAGAAACCACTGAAATGCTGGAGCAAAAGAAAACCAACAGTTAGACTCCGATGAGCCCGACCAGAGACAGACTTTGTTTTTCCTGAAATTTTTCGTACCATATCCCAAACCTTTTTAATGGGGGTTTTATAGTTCAATTTGGAGACATATTCTCTCCATGACTTTCGTTTGGAAGCTCGGATTGTTCGCCGAGCTTTAGCTCTAAAAACTTTTACGTCGTTGAGCTTTTCTGAAGTTGGATTTTTGCAGAACTTATTTAGAGCCTGTTTACGCTTTTTAATAGCTTCTTTACAGTCATTATTAAACCAAGGCTTGCTTTTCTTAGTATTTGTGGAGGTCTTTGGAATGCATTGTTCTGATATGTTAATAAGTGTATCTGTGAAATCAGAAACAATGTCAGATGATTCATTTAAGTGATCAACTGATAACTCTTCTTCACATAAATTATGGAATAATTCCCAGTCGGCTTTATTCATTTTCCATTTCTGGTTACAGTCTTCATCTGGTTCGTTTACGCTCTCTATTATAACAGGAAAGTGATCACTTCCGCACTGATCATCATGAACAGACCAGTCATAGTCCAAGAAGAGAGATGGGTGACACAAAGAGAGATCTAAAGAAGACAAATGACCTGTCGCAGGGTGAAGGTAAGTATAAGATTTATCATTCATCAAGCAAAGATCGTTCTTTGCAATAAAATCTTCGACAAGTGCTCCTCTGTTATTGACATCTTTACAGCCCCATAGAATATTGTGACCATTGAAGTCGCCAACTAAAAGATATGGCGATGGAAGTTGACTCAGCAATGAGTCAAGATGTTCGGACTTTAAAGAAAATGAGGGTGGGATATATAGAGAGCAAACTGTAGTTTCTTTATCCAGAGAAACCGATACTGCTACAGCTTGAAGGTCGGTTTTTAATTTGATCTCTCTTTGTGGTAAACATGATTTAACAAAAATTGAGCTGCCACCAGATGGTTTGTTACCATCAGAATAGATATAGTTGTATGTATTGAAACCCCTGACATCTATGTTGTCATCAGTTTTTAAAAAAGTTTCTTGCAAACAAAACACCGATGGGGTTAGTAGCGAAATAAGTAATAAGAGTTCATTATAATTTGATTTAAGACCTCGACAATTCCATTGTATTATTTTGTGTTTTAAATCCATTTTAAGGAGAGATATTTAAAGACTAGAAACTATTATGGAGGTGCAATTGGTGATATAGATCTGCTACCACCAGCTCGTGGTGTGGCAGACCTCGATCTGTTATTGCCACTTGGTGATGATGGAGTTTCAGTCAACTCAAAGATCCGAATCTGTTCTGAAATTTTATATTGTCTCTTTCCATTTTACGTTGTCTGTCTGTTTGTCTTTGAGACAATTGATGTTTTTTAATCGGATCTTGCGACCCCTTATTAGTTCGACCTGGGTCGGGTTTCTCTTTTACATTCGGCGCTCGCTTCGGTACGGTCGCTGTCGACCGATCCGAAGCAACCTGGATTGCGCCTTTTGATAAATTGGTTGAACTTTGTGGTGCTGGAGTGGATTTACTCCATGCACCAGACTTTTTCAGTTCAGCAATGTATGATTCAGCAGTCTGTGTTGCGGAGCTGGTACATTTTACACCAGCACCCTTTGTGATGCTGGCGAAACTGGTGGTTGGTGTTATGTATCGCTCTTCGACAATCTTCCGCGCTTCTGGGAATGTTATCCCCCTTTGGTATTTGACGGTAAGTATTTCTTTTTCTTTTTTCCACGCCGGACAGTCTCGGGAGAAAACAGCATGTTTGCCATCACAATTTACGCATTTGGGTTCATTTTTGCAGTTGAGGTGATTATCAACATGCTTTTCTTCACCACAATTAGGACAGAGTTTTTTTCTCTGACATCTGCTTTCGTGATGGCCAAAAGCCTGACAAGAGTAACATCTAAGAGGGTTTGGGATGTATACCTCTACGTTAATGGAAAGATATGCTACTTTGATTTTCTTGGGTAGAATTGGTGTATTAAAAGTCAACACATAAGTTGCTGTTGGTTTTAGTACACCATTTCTACGAACTTGAATGTTACGAACACCAACAACTCCCTGATCCTTAAGGTTATCGACTATCTCTTCATCTGAGCAAGGACGCAGTTCTGGACTGCGAATCACTCCCTTAGATGAATTGAGCGTGTTATGTAAAGCGACTTTAACTTTTAGATCAAAGAGCTTGTTGGTGTTTAGCAGGCTTACCACTTGCTGTTTTTTCTCGACTTCCAAGAGAAGATCACCCGATTTGAGTTGTTTTATACTCTTAGGGTGTCCGGCAATGGAGAGAATACTTTTCTCGATGACGAAGGGGGAAAGGCTAGATACAGTTCGTGTATCGTCAAGTGACGTAACGACCAAGAAACGCGGAACATTGTCAAAATTTGGTTCAGCAGACTGCTGACTAGATTGTTGACTTGACTGCTGACTGGATTGTTGACTGTGTTCATCCGATTCGGATGAATCTTCTTGTTTTTTACGTTTAGGTGCGTTGTGGTTAGGTGATTTGCGGTTAGGTGATTTGCGGTTATGTTTTTTTCCAGGAGCCATAAGAAAAAAATTCTAGTTTCGTCCCAAGTGCTCTCCGCCCTCCGTGGAGCCCTACAAGGGAACACCATACTGGAGTGGTTATCCAACTCGCAGATGTTAGAGATACACGTGAGATATACTCGTATAAACAAAATGCCTACACGATTGATCCGTTAAGCCACCGCCTTCTAGAGATAAAAAGACAGAAAAGGGTAAGGTAAATGGGCATATGGTTGGTATCAGGAAAGATACAAAAAGAGTTGAAGAGAAAGCAAAGCGGTATCTCTAGGGCTCGGCGTGACCAGCCGATTGACCGTGCCGGACCGCACGGCCACCCGTCTACACCGAAAAGCCAGGCCAAAGAGGCGTGTTGGGCACCTGAAGCACCGCCACCTCAGGTAACCCTCAACCTCCAGGATCCCTTCTTCCGGCTTACAGGACGCCACCCACGGCAAACGGGTGGTACTTCCTTTAGCTCTTCCCAGTGGGCACATTGACCACAGCAGCAACGTGCCCAGTGGGAATTGAGCCCCCAGGGCCACGGCAAGGCAGGAAGTCTAATACCTGGGGGCTGTCGAAATAATCGAATCGGGAAGGGCATTCCAATCTCTAATGGTTCTGGGGAAGAACGACTCTTTATAAATGTCAGTTCTTGCGCTAAGGCGATCAGGAATCGACACAATTGGCCCACAGCTCCCATCAGAGACACCAAAGGGAAAAAATACAAACAAATAAAAACATAAAACAACAGACCCTAATGGAAACATCCGTAGCAGAAAGCCAAAAGGACAGTTACTTTCCAACAATACGGCCATTTGGCTATCCATAAACCATGATAAAAGTAAGCGTCTACTTTTGTAGCGTTGTGTTTGTAGCAGTGCAGCTGTATCTAAAGAAACGACTGAACTTTAGAATTTACTGACTTTAGTATTTTAAGAGTGTGTGTGTGTGTGAATTCGGGTTTAACGTCGCTTTCAACAATCTTTCAGTCATATCACGACGGTGTCTGGTTGCGACAGTACTGAACTGAGATGGTTTTTAAAGGCATTTATTCTTGATTATTGAGGACTATCATTTCATTACATAATATTATGTAGCCCTCAGTGCTCACTTGAGAGAAGTCCTCTGTCTTCAACAGGTAAGGGGCCGCCTTGGGGAAAATCAATAAATTACTTACTGTTGACTGGTGTACATTATTGATTTTCCCCTTAAGTGTCTCACTCAGGGGATTCAACAAGAGCTACTAATCACCCTATTAAGGGCCGCCTTTGATCTGCTATAGTCATTATATCAAAAGATTTTATTACAGGGGGTAATAAAATAATTATGGACACACTGAGAGTCAGCTGAGAAAATAACACAAGTAATGTGGAAAATGTTTGTTACTCATGGTCTACCCCTTTTGATTCAGACTGATAATGGAAGTCAGTTCCAAAGCCAACATTTCAGTAGCTTCATGGCTGAATTTGGAATTTACCACAGGAGGGTAAGTCCATATTGGAGTCCAGCTCAAGGACAGGTCGAGCGTGAAAATAGATCGATCCTAAAGCGTATCAAAATTGCACAAACTGAAAAACGCGACTGGAAATCAGAACTTGATCATTATTTACTGATGTATCGCAGTACACCACATTCAATAACAGGGGTTAGCCCTGCCGAGGCGCTTTATAGACGAAAATTACGAACAAAGCTACCACTTTTACTTGATCACACATCATATGACCAAGAAATGCGCGATCGCGATAGCGAGCAAAAGGAGAAAGGCAAGGTGTATGGTGATAAACGTAGAAACGCTTGCGAGAGCGAATTAAAGCCTGGTGACACAGTTTTGATGAAACAAAACATGGAGAATAAATTTCAAAGCCAGTTTAAACCGCAATTCTACAAAGTCTTGCATAAGACAGGGAATAGTGTTTTAGTAGAGGCAGATCAGGGCGTGAAGTATAGGAGAAATGTTACGCATCTAAAAAGGTTTTATGAACGGACCTCAGATAAGCCTACATGTATATCGCGAGAAAATTTGAATATGCCGCGATCAGAAGCTGATTTATCTGTTGAAATACCGCGTGAGCCTGATACGAATCCGCATTCGCTTTTGACATCAACTGCCCTAAACAGCAGAAAAAATGTTAATGAGCCAGAAATGGAAAACAATTCTTCGAGTTCAACACCAGTGAAGAGATACAATTTGCGTTCGGAGAGAGAAAGGAGGGTACCAGAAAAATTCAAAGACTATGTTATGGAGTAAACATTATATGTTATATAACCAGTTTGCCAATATTGCATGTGTTTTACATTTAATTTCATTATATATATTAGTAGTTTACACTTTTCCTTACTTTTAGTGAAAAATCTGTTAAAAAGCAGTATGTGCTAGACTGTGCCTATATACCTTAATATTACACATGTATTCAAGGACATAAAGAAGAAACCGCTGGGAAAATTCCATTTACTGTGGGAACTTAATTGCTGATGATATTCCATTCATTAATTCATTCAGAAACTGGACATAATGAAGTCTGTTTATTGACTTATCAGAGGCTCTAAGATACTGTTCATCATTATTTTCCTGTTATCAAGTGAAAACCAGACACAGACTATTAGGATTAATTATAAAGCCGTTATTACTCTGAAATCTTAGAAAGGCGTTTCCTAACAATGACTTTTCATGATAATCTTGTTAGTATTATTTCATTTACAGTAAAATAAGAACATTACTAATTAGAATGGCTATGATATGATAAATCAGGACAATCCAAATTTGTACTTGGTTAACTTCAGCATACCGTAGTTTTCATAAATTTTATAAGTATTTGTTTTGAAAAAAAAAATAAGAAGGAAAGGGATGTAGTGTATTAAGTATTATATCTATATCCTTAAGGAGCCTCTAGCAGAAGATACATACCTGCAGTATATATAATAAGATTTGCCTCTCTAATACCAGTTGCTTTGTTTTAGTTCTTATGTCAGTCTCCATATTATGAGTATTAAAAGTATATAATCTTAAATGTGTTACTTAACTGTGGTTCAATCCTGTTAACAGTTATTTACGGCCTATCACTCGGACACTACACACGGTGTGTTTTACTGTTACAGAATAAATGCCTTTAAGGTAACCGGGCGCTATAAGCACATAGGGGCTACCCCTAGACCGAGTCCAGGATTAGTTTTCCCACTTTCTGAAGGCTTTTGCATGGAGTTGTACACTAATTCCGGTGTACTCCTCTCGCCTCGGTCGCGGTGCATTAAAGATGAAAGTGGTCTGTAAGTTTCTGTAGTTTTTGATGTATTCTCCAAAAAGGTTGCGTGCTGTCAATCGCGGCTATGGAACTTTGGTCAATTCGACCTGCAAATCGTGTTCCATATCCAGTGCCCGTCTTGCCGTGGTAGAGGAGGGAGGCTAGAGGCTAAGTTTAAGTGCTTCTGGGCTGCGAATCGTGGCGGTTGTCAGCGGTGTACAAATCGTGCTGGCCTGCCCGTGCCCTTCCCCTAGTAAGCACTGTAATTTTGAATTTTGAACGCCAGGTCTAAAGTGGGCTTGAAGCGACATAGAAGTCATTGCCAATTTCGGCTGCAAATCGTTACTTCTCTGTCTCGCCCGAGAGCAATCTAGGTTATGTTGCTCTCTCTTAGGGCCGCGCGGTTGGCGTCGGATAGGTTACACATGCAGTAACCTTGCAGTACCCTTGGGAAACAGGGTTTTCGGACATGCGGCCCTAAGTTCTCGATAAATCCTGTAACCCGGGAGGGTTACTTTGATACGCCCATCGTTGTTACCGCGTCGAAGAAGTTTTTGTGGAGCTTCTTTGTCTTCTTCCTGTTAAGAGGGATGCCTTCTGTCTGTTTTTCTAGATAGGTGTACCAGTTCTCGATGTGGTACTTGGATGTTGGTCCCTTGAATACGTTCCAGCGGATTATTCCCGGTATGTAGAGGGCGAATGCAGGGAGGTCCAGGTTAACTGTTTCGTTGGGTCTCGGCTGTCGGATGAGTTCGATGATGTTCATCTTGTGGCGATCTTGGGTCCATGCTCTTCCTAGCGTGTACTTGCTGTGCCATGGTCGTTCCGGGTTGTGTGTTCGGACTCTGAAGATTTTGTCTCCTTTTAATTTTGGGACGGGTAGATCTGTTCTAGGAGACTCGCGTTGAGGAGGGTCGACGGTCGGCGTTTGTTCTGGTTCTGGCGTGGGTGCTGGGGCTGGAACTGGAGCTGGTGTTGGAAGTTGAGAAGATTTTCTACGTTGTTTCTTCTTTGGTGGTTCTGGTGGGGTTGGTTGGGTGGGCTCTGGTGAAGACGGCTCTGGCGGTGGCGGCGGTAGCTGGATGGTGGGTGAGGCGGGCGCTGGTGCGGCGTCGGTTGTTGGCTGGCGCTGAAAAGTAATCGTCGCTGGTGCGGTTGTCACGATCTCTTCTCTTGGAGGCGCTGCTTGCCAGGTCTGTAGCCGGGTCTGCTGGTTTCCTGGGTCTTTCAGGAGCTGGAAGGCTCAAGTCCCAGGTGAGGGAGACAGCTACCCTCTGCGGCTCAAGTTCTGTGTTTACTTGAGACACGCCATGAAGTCGACAGGACTTCAAGAAAACTACCAGAGGTTCTGGTAGTCGGTATTCCTTCATAGGATAAGACATGTTGACTGAGTGAATACTCGATGATGAAAAAAGGTTGCGACACGGAGCTCAGTGCTCACTTTTATAGTGCTGCCTCACTGAAGTATCATGTCCCAGACACATTACATGATACCACACCCAGTGTCATTATCCTGACACTGGGTCGACCAGTCCTAGCTCTACCCTGTAAATCTGAGTGCCAAGCAAGGAGCAGCTGGACCATTTTTAACGACTTTGGTATGTCGCGGTTCGGGATTGAACCCGTGACCTCCCATTCCCCGGAGCGAACACTCTACCAACTGAGCTCTCGGGGCCGGTAGTAGTATTTTAAGAGTAGGACAGGGATGGTTATGGTTAGGTATAGATGCTAAGTGTTAGGTTCGGGTTAGGTTAAGCTAGCCGGGTCACTAGGGTTGGGATAAGGAGAAAAATCAAGCCTCTTTTTTCCTTTTTATAGTCCAATAAAATACAGGTCAAGTTCCATTTCGGGTAACATCTGTAAATTATGAGAGTTATGGCACTTTAACTTTATTTTTTTACTTGAAAAATGGTTTACGCTCGAAGGAGCGTGAAAGCTAAGTGGTTTGTGCACTTACCTCTGATGCTAGGGGCCCCCGGTTCGATCCCAGGAGGCGGTGATTATTTCGGTGTCCGAAAAGTGAAAAGGGATGAATGCCAAAAAGTGCAATCAAACAAACAAACAAAACCGTCCTTTGGATCGGGACGTCCCGTTAACTGGAGACCCCTGTGCAGTAAAGTATCAGGGAACCTTACTGTTCAAGTGTCGGTCTTGAAGGCCTTTGAGTAGAATCTAGTGCAACTCGCTCTGCAAGGTCTCGCCAATAACTGCTTCTCTTCCTTTCTCTACAGGGATGCTCATTGAACACCATGTGGTATACGTCAACCAATCATAACCAAGGATGACTCAAGCTACCGCACCGAACCGAGCCACACTACACTCCTCCCCATTTCATAAGACATACAACCATTGATCTTCTGCCAAACAACCCCAGTGTCGTAATCAGGTAATCACCTAATCTTCGTCAAATAATCTTCTGACAAGCCATCCCTGTGTCGTTGCCGCATGTGTTGGAAAAACTTGGAAGTCCCCCTGATGGCAGGACTTCTCCCAAAATATCCCCCTCTGCAATGCTGAGAAGGTGGACAGCTATAATTGGCTATAGCGGCGTCTCACATTGCGCGAGGCAGCCTCTAGGAACTTAGTCCAGGTCTCTTCCCTGATGTCAGCCACCATTCCAATCAAAGCTGGCGAAGAATGCCTTCTGCCTCCAATGTGGAAATATGACGAGTCCGTCTCCAATAGCAACTTGTCTTGAATCATCTTTTTCAAGGCCACCTTGCTGGCTGTGTTGAAGCTTCCCACCAGACCAGTAAATCCGAAGGTGTTCGGGAACTCTTCCATCCATAGCTCCATGACTTCAGTGGTGCCAGTGAAGCAATGAAGATGAATCCTCTGGTCAGTTGGCACCACCCCTTTCAACTGATAGAGAAGTTGGATGTAGGCTGTTCCTGTCCGGTCTCCTTGAATGGCTCTCGCGTGTAGGACTAGGACATGGGAGGGCTGAAGAAGCTTATCTAACCTCACATCGGATGTGGACATCAGGCAAAGATAGACGTTCCTGCAACGCCAAAAGATCAGCCTGGGTGTAAGATGATGCTTGCTTTGGGTGCAATCCAATGGCGACGTAGAATCAAGCCCGATGAAGATTCTGCACCTCTTCTTTTGATGGGTACGTCTCGGTGTCACAGAAAACCACACCACCGCCCGTCAAGTTGATTGCAAATCCCTATCCGGTTGCACCATCCCACATAGATCTTCCACCGATGCAGTCTTCCATCTGAGGACATTCTTGCTCCTGTCTAAATGGAAATTGTCCAAATGGAAATGACTGCCAAAGGCTTCTGGTCTTCCTTATTGCGCCAATGCACCAGAAACAGGATACCGCTCAACTAGATCGAGTCTTATTACGCTCGTTTAAGCAGGCGAAGATCACTAACAATACCCTCCAATGCTGTAATGCCGCTGGTGAGTTAACGGGTGCAATGGAGAACTCATCTGGTATCTTGTAGCCTTGCACTTGACACATTGCAGTCATTGCCTTGTGCTGCTGGATAGACATATGGCAATATCCTGTCTGGATCTGTTGCAGGTCATTGATGAAATCCATCAGTCCATTCAGGTCGGTCACTGTTCCTAGCAGTCGACTTTAATAGGTACGCAGGACACCAACACGTCGTCTGGTAAGTTCCTCAGTTGGTTCCAGTTGATAATCGAAGATGGTAAATGAGTGGCTGTATGTGCTCTCGTGATACTGCCTCCACACCTCTATACTGGACAGGAGTCGGATACTGGCGTTCTGTTAACTATCCTCTCCCCTTCTGCAACTGAATGCTCTTCTGACGTCTTCTGGCTTCCAGGTAGTCTGTGTCTGTTGCCTATGATTCGGCGGAGGCTTTTTGCGTCGTTTTGGCGTATGTCTTCCAAGAACTTGCCTTTGGACCACTCCCAAGAACCCCAAGAGGAAATGAATATGTACTTATGATGGTGGATCAAATCACCAAATGGGTAGAATGTGTTCCATTGCCAACGCAAACAGCTGCAATGACAGCAAAAGCAGCAGTAGACAAATTCTTTTCAAGGTTCGGCTGCCCTTTTCCGATCTTTTCTGATCAGGGCAGGAACTTTGAGTCAAAGCTGTTTTCAGCTCTTTGCGTGTCTTTGGAAATCCATAAGGTTAGAACTACGCCCTACAGGGCAACAGCCATCGGACAGGCAGATCGTTTCACTAGAACGCTGATGAATGCTGTCCGATGCTTCATCAAAGACTCACAAGACCAGTGGGATCTGCACTTGCAGCAAATTGCAGGGGCCCTGAGGAGTTCCGTGAACCGGAGTACTGGTTATACAGCCAATAAGTTGATGCTTGGGCGAAAGGTAAACACTCCAGCTAAGCTTACCTTTCCACAAGCCTCTGTTAGAAGCCAGGCGACTGACCAGTATGTCGCTACATTGACCAGAAATATACTACTCAAAGTAGAAGTAAAACAAAGATCAGGAATCGATACAATTAACCCAACCTACCCACCAAAGACACCAAAGGGAAAGCAACACTAACATTAAGCGACCAGACCTTAATGGAAACCTAAACAAAGGAATGCCATAAGGACAGTTACTTTCCCACAAAATGGCCATATGGCCATCCAAAATATAAATACACAAGTGATACACAACAACAACATAAATAAACCGCCACAGAAGAACCGCCTTGGAACGGTCAGTGGAAAGATTTCCACTGGGGGGGGGGGGGGGGGGGGCTTAAATCGATTTTACGTGGCCACAATCCTCGCCCTTACTTCCGTCGCGATTTAGACAAATAATTTGTTCAGTCCGCATGAAGGCCTCCTAACTCATCAGTGCAACATCTCCGTGAACACAAATAATCAAAGAACCACAGAGGTGAGACAACGGTGAGGACTCGACAGCAAGAAACCACTGAAATGCTGAAAACCAATAGTTAGACTACGATGGGCCCAACCAGAGACCGAGCAAAAGAGAAGCATGGGAAGAGGCCTAACCGTTGATTTATGGTCATGGGCCCAACCAGAGACCGAGCAAAAGTTTGCTAAGGATCACTTTTTTGACGTCAGATATTTTGTTCATATTACCACCATATATAATAAAGTTGCTACTTAAGGTAAATCGATGTTCGGGGATCATAAACATGTAATGCAGTTATTGATTTGACATGTACATTTTGCACGAGAAGCATGGGAAGAGGCCTAATCGTTGATTTATGGCCATTTGCTTCCATGTACATGTGTACAACAAGGTTTTGCTTGGGTTATCGTCAAATTTTGATCGAATTTAACGTAAGGTATGGCAGCCCGACAAGTGAGGCGTCGTCTAAGCGAAGAGATGAATAGGGACATTGCCGGGTTGTCACAGAGGCAGGTTGCTCGTGTTCTTAGGGTGGCACAGAGCGTTGTCTCAAGAAGGTGGACTCTATTCCATTTGACTGGAAACGTAATGCATCAGCACGCCGGAGGTCGTGATCGCTCAACAACTCGAGCTCAAGACCGATTTATCGCTCTATTATCCCGACGCCTCCGGTTCAACAATGCAACAACTTTATGTAGCGACTTGTAGAACGCTACCTATGTTCGTTTAAGTATATAGTCCATAGGTCACGACGCCCTGCAATACGCATCCCGTTGACACGACACCATGTACAGGAGCGTTTAGAATGGGCTTGAGATCATGTTACGTGGGCCCTTTATGACTGGACCCCCATTCTTTTCACTGATGAGTCCAGGTTTTGTGTGGGCTTCACTGACAGGCGGGCTAGGGGGTCTGGAAGATGCGAAATGAACATTTTGTTGAAGTTTGTATTGCAGAGCATGATTGCTATGGCGGGGGTTCAGTTATGGTGTGGGCGGGAATTAACTCTCGGGGGAAAACGGATCTGCACGTCATCAATAACGGCACACTGACGGCAGAGGTGCCTCAATGAAATTTTAGATGTTCATGTTCGCCCATATACAGGTGCTATAGGTCCTGATTTCATTCTGATGGCTGATAATGCCCGTGCACATAGGGCCCGCATCACCAACCGGTACCTTGAGCAAGCTACAATTGTGCGATTGGATTGTCCAGCGAGATCCCCGGATTTAAACTCAATAGAACATGCATGGGATATGCTGCAGAAAGCCATTTCTTCTCGCCAGGTCCAACCAGCAACTATCCGGGGGCTCAGAGAGGCTCACGTTGAGGAGTGGGCCCTGCTTCATCAGCATAAGCTCCTTAGACTAATCGATAGCATGCGACAACGATGTCAGGCCGTAATCAATGCCCAAGGGCACCATTCACGCTATTAACTAAGCTAAAACTCACAGACTAGTGATTTTTCTGATTTTCAGATTTCCGCCAGCAATCCTAAAAATGTTGATTTTCGACCCTTACGTTCCATCCGCCATATTCACGCATCAATAAACACTTATTTGGCCATTTCTTTAATAAAAATGAATTCTTACATGAATAACGCTTCCAAAAATGGTCTAATTTCTCATGTCGATTCATTCTATTAAAAAGTAGTAGACATGATCAAAATGTGATCCTTAGCAAACTTTGAGTAGTATATTAAGGCAGCACACAATGCAGCTAGGACACAGCTGAATACGTCACTGAAGAGGGACTAGGTCTGAAGGTGAATTGGTCTATCTCCTGGACACTGCGGTTTTTAAAGGTAAATGCAGAAAATTATGTTCTCCATGGAAAGGACCAGCTGTGGTGGTAGAGAAAATCTATGCTTCCCAATTTCGGGTAAAATTACGCAAAGCCATGTTTGTATTAAACCATGATCGATGAAGCCATGCGAGGATCGTGAATTGCCAGACTGGATTACTAAGTGGTTGGCAGATCCTAATGGAAAGCAAAAAGCCAGTGAGGATGCCACAATATTGTTTCTGCAGGAAGCTAGGGCAGTGCAGATTCATGATCCAGTGCGATGGGTGCGATGAATGGTTTCATGGTTCTTGTGTGGATGTGACCGCCACAGAAGCATTGGAGATAGATGAATATCTGTGCAAAAATTGAAAGGATGATGGCATAACTTAGGTGTCCTGTTGGATATCTAAGTGTGGGGGTGGCCGAACCTAATGTCTTCTTTATGCTTGCAGCAACAATGGCTGAACCAGTAGAATTGATCCCCAGGTACATCACGGTCATTAGGGAGACAACCGAGCGGGACAAGCAAATCATTCCGAACGACTTATCGTCCTGCTAATGATTACCAAGGGAGCTACGAAGGACATGATGACCGACACCGTCATTGGACAAGCCATTCTGGCTCGGAGACGAAACAATCAGCGGTGGTTGACGTCTGTTGCTAGGGATGCAGAGAGCTTCCAGTTTGCTGGTTACGAATTGATTGACAGACATCTGGTTCCCCTTCACCGACCAAAGAGGGCTGAATCTGCACTTCCTTCTGGGCCAACGGTAGACATACGTCTAAAGACAGATCCCCAGTTGGAACGTCGGATTGAGTATGCAGCTACCTGTCAACCCATTGATAATAGAAGTGGAGACAATGATCAGGAATCGATACAATTAACCCACAGCTCCAATCAGAGACACCAAAGGGAAAGAAACACATACATAAAACAACATACCATAATGGAAACATCAATAGCGGAAAGCCAAAAGGACTTACTTTCCCACAAAATGGGCAATAGGCTATCCAAAATAAAATAAGCGACACAAACACCCAAAGACAAACCAAGCGACACAAACACCCACAGACAAACCATAACAAAAATAAACCGCGACAGAAGAACCGCTTTAGAACAGTCAGCGGAAACGAATTCCACTGGTGGGCCTAAAACGATTCTACGCGGCCACAATCCACGCCCTTACTTTCGTCGCGATTAAAACAAATAATTTGTGTAGTCCGCACAAAGGTCTCCTAACTCATCAATGCAACATCTCCGTGAACACAAAACTCCAATAACCACAGCGGCCCCCGCCCATCGGGGCTTGAAGAAATATATGGGCTCCATGATGCTTCCACGCAGAGCTGAAACAGACCCGCACACGAGTACTTGTAAACAGCTTAGCGAATCTAAGTCTGCCCAGGCAAAGCGGTGCGAGTCGGCCCGTCCATGTCTATAAACCCTATTGGTTGCATTGGGCGACAAGGCTCGAGATGTCATTTCATCTTAATGTCGGTTAAAAGTCCCACAAAATTGGAAGCAATGTCTGCAAAATGACCTTTACAGTGTTGACGGGGACGTTAAACCGCAAATCAAACAAACAAACAAGCAGCCACAGAGATGAAACAACGGTGAGGACTCGACAGCAAGAAACCATTGAATGTTTGTATTGAATTGTACTGTTGTTGGTACTTGTTACTGGATTTCAGACCAATATTATTTTTCACTTGATGCACTGGGTGTTGATTGTATGCAAGAAATTTGTAATAAACATTACGTTAACAAGCCATGACATATATACCCTGGAATATAGAAAGGGTTATCATTTGGAAACAAGGAATACACCACAGAACTGGAAAATATGGAGTGTACATGTTTTCTGGGCCAGACTAGCTAGTTTCGGCCTATTCAGTGACCCTCAGATATTTTCGAAATTCAACAATGGAATCAATGATCCCAAACGACAAGAAAATATAAACTACACTATGATGCAGGGCAGGGAGACTTTTTACGGCGCCACACATTACCAGACCCTAGCTGTGGTGACGTGAAATATATTCTAGAAAGGGTTATTCTTTGGAAGCAAGGAATACAACACAGAACTGGAAAATATGCAGTGAACATGTTTTCTGAGCCGGACAGAGGTAAAAATGTGCCAATTGGACGCGAAAAACAGTTACTTATCTTTGTGAAATACATTTCATCTCTTTAAACATTGCAGGAGATTGGTGACATGTTTGGTGTTTGCGAAAGCACTGCTCATGTGATTATAAAATCTGTTTCAGCAAATATTTGCAAACTCACTCTACCATCGGTGATCAAATGGCCAACTAACGAAAACATTGCTGACGTTGTGGAAGGGTTTAGACAGATAAAAGGATTTCCAGCAGTAGTAGGTGCTATTGACTGCAGCCATATTCCAATCAGAACCCCAGAGGAGAATCCTGAAAACTACATTAATAGAAAAAACTTCCCATCAGTGATATTACAAGCAGTTTGTGACAGTAACCTGAATTTTACAGATTTATATTGTGTCTGGCCGCGATCAGGCCATGATGCAAGAGTTTTTAAGCGTTCGCCGCTATACAATGAAATCCAAGATGATACAGGGAAGAAGTTCCCTGGAAATTCTCATATACTTGGACACTCGGCTTACGTTCCTGGCTGCTGGTTCCGTTCAAAGACTATGGGAAACTTAATCAGAATCAGAAACACTATAACTATGTTCACAATGCAACCAGAATGTCCATAGAGCGTGCGATTGGAGTGCTAAAAGGGCGTTTCATAAGATTGAAATATATTGATATGCTAGATATCAAAAAAATTATTAATGTGATTCTTAGTTGTTGTGCCTTACATCAACTATGTCTACGGAACCTAGAAGACTTCAAAGAATATCTTATCACGTGAATAAGTCCGTGAAATAAAGAGCCCCCTAAACCCCACTTTATTAAAAGCAAACTGGTTTTTTTGGGGGATAAACATGTTCCCTATTTCTGCTCCGAGACATAGGTTGTGGGTACTCGTTAGAATCGCCTCAACCAGGCGGTTCTAAAGAGCACCCAAAACCTATGTTTGGAGTGTAAAATAAGAAAAAATATTCCAAATTTTCATCAGAAAAATTACCTTTTTGGAGGTTTGAAAAATGCACTTTTTCACACGGGTGTGTCATCGTAATGTTCAATGACTTCCATTGAATGAATAAGTTCTGAATAGCTACTCGTAGATCCTTTGGAAGCAAAGCAAACACCAAATAAACGAAAATAGCAGACTCGGTTTTATTGTGTCTGTTCATGACCAGTACGGAAATGTGCTACATCGGCCACGCCCCCTAGCACCGGCTTAAGCAGAACTCTATTTTCAAAATGATTCTAAATGAACTCAATGATCTCAAGACATAAATAATTTTCAAGATTTCATGCCCAAACTACCCTCTGCAGAAGTTAAGAGAAACCAAGTCCTGGAGGCAAATATGTAATTAATGACCTTGGGTGAGAATTACTGCATTACGAAAACACGCCTATACGAACACATTGTTAACTTTACCGCAAAACAACTGTTAACTTTACCGCCAAAAACAACAAAAACACCCCCCCCCCCCCAAAAAAAAAAAAAAAAAAAAAAACACGAACATTATAAGATGATTTTTTTTTTTGGTATTTTTAGGATAACCCCTGTAAATAAAACCCAGTTTTACTACATAAAAGGCGGGTTCAAGGGAGTAAAAATTATATAGGGGTGTTTTCGTGCTGGGATTGGTGCATACATGGACTGTGTTTGAACATTTATCTCGTAGGATTTACATATTGAAATGGAAACAAAGAATGAGTATGCGTTGGTAGAGACAAAAGAAAATATGACTGCTGTTGTATTTTAACATATGGATAATACTTTCAGTAGTGCTAACTGAAATGAACAAGGCTTTTGAACAATGTCGGTATGCATTTATTAGCTTAACCGTTCATACAGTCCTGTCCATAGCATGCTTGAAGAAATAGATGGGCTGCATGATGCTTCCACGCAGAGCTGAAACTGACTCGCCCACGAGTACTGGTAAACCGCTTGGAGGATCTAAGCTTGCCCAGGCAAAGCGGTGCGAGAGTCGGGACCGTCCATGCTTATTAACCCTATTGGTTTCATTGGGCGACAGGGCTTGAGATGTCATTTCATCTCAATTTCGGGTAAAAGTCCCACAAAATTGGAAGCAACGTTTCAAAATGACCTTTACAGTGTTGACGGGAACGTGAACCCTCAAATCAAACTGTCCATAGCATATCAGTCGTGTAGAGCAAAACGGATGCCCTTTAAAGGCATTTATTCTTGATTATTGAGGACTATCATTTCATTACATAATATTATATAGCCCTCAGTGCTGACTAAAGGGAAGTCCTCTGTCTGTAACAGGTAAAGGGCCTTCTTGGGGAAAGTCAATAATTGACTAACTGTTAACTACAGTGTACCTTATTGATTTTCCTCTTTAGTGCCTCAGTCAGGGGATTCAACACGAGCTACTAATCACCCTAGTAAAGGCCGCCTTTGATCTGCTATAGACAGTATATCACAGGGGCAATAAAACAATTATGAATACACAGTGTGTCCTACTGTCTAAGAATAAATGCCTTTTAAGAACCATGAACACATTCAAAAATGAAAATAGCGGTATCCATTTGATGTTTGGTCAGACTAGCTAGTTTCGGCCATCAATGCCTCATCAGAGGCACTAAAATTAATGCTGATAACGATTATCAGTTAATACTTGTTTCGGCTATCAAAGCCTCATCAGTGGCCCTTAAAATCTGACGGTGAATGTCCATCACGTTAACAAGTCCGTGCAATGAACAACCTGGAAAATCCCACTTGATATAGAGAAAAGTGAGGTTTACAAGGGTATACACATTTATCTTATTTCTGCTCCAAAACATAGCTTGTGGGTACTCGTTAGAACCGCCTCATGTTTGGAGCAGAAATAAGAAAAAAACAACATCATTTAATATATAGAAGATCTTACACGAATGGCCATTTCATATGAAATTTATGAAACAAGCCTTCGGCGAGTTTCATAAATTTCATATGAAATGCCTTAAGCGAGTTTCATAAATTTCAACGAGTGTAAGATTCTGTTAATCATATGACCACTTTAAATTGGATTTCATCGGCTTTAAATTTGACAAAATTTCCACATATAAACATGGTTGACATGGACGTCGTCGTGACGTTACTTAATCCCGCCAAAGTTTTATTACACGTGTGGCCATACGATTTTTTATTACACGACGTTATCCACTGCTTATCAACGACGTCATATGATAATGCACTATATTACATAGGCATGTTATCGTAATGCAGTGACATAGCAAGCGAAAATATAACTGCAATTTCGAATTTTACAAGTAAATTTTACAAGAGGGCCCAGAGGGCCCTGAATCGCTCACCTGAGAATCAATGTCTCTAGTACATTCTTGGCCCAAGGGCTATACTAGGTGAAGCTTCATAAAAAAAACCAAAGACATGAGCCATGTGGTCTCAGAGATGAAGATTTTTTTAAATATTTTCCCTATATAAGCCTATGAAAAAAAAGAAGGGCCCTGAGGATGGGGGCATTTTGGCCCCAGGGCTATAATTTGAACAATCTTGGTAAAGGTCCACTAGATGAAGCTTCACAGCAAATATCAAAGATCTGAGCCTTGCGGTTTCAGAGAAGAAGATTTTTAAAGATTTTCCCTGTCACCATAATAAGCCTATGTAAAACCAAAGGCCCCCGGGGCGGGGGCCTTTTTGGCCCGTGGGCTACAATTTGAACAATCTTGGTAGAGGTCCACTACGTGAAGCAATACACCAAATATCAAAGACCTTGGACTTGCGGTTTCAGAGAAGATTTTAAAGATTTTCCCTATATAAGCCCATGTAAAACCAAAGGGCCCCGTGGTGGGGGCTTTTTTGGCCCCTGGACTATAATTTGAACAATCTTGGTAGACGTCCACTAGATGAAGCTTCACACCAAATATCAAAGATCTAAGCCTTGCGGTTTCAGAGAAGAATATTTTTAAAGATTTTCCCTGTATAAGCCTATGTAAAACCAAAGGCCCCTGGGGCGGGTGCATTTTTGGCCCTAGGGCTATAATTTGAACAATCTTGGTAGAGGTCCACTAGTTGAAGCTTCATACCAAATATCGAAGACATGGGCCTTTCGGTTACAGAGAAGATTTTTAAAGATTTCCCTGTATTAGCCTATGTAAAACCAGAGGCCCCCGGGGCGGGTGCATTTTTGGCCCTAGGGGTACAATTTGAACAATCTTGGTAGAGGTCCTCTAGGCGAAGCTTCACACCAAATATCAAAAACCTGGGCCAGGTGGTGTCAGAGAAGCAGACCTTCACTGCAGCTGGTGTTGTGCCGTGTGGCGGCCGTAAAACGTCTCCCCGTACATCAACCATAGTGCAGTTTATATTTTACTTTTGGTCCTTTGAGATCAGCTTGAATATTCTGAGAAATCAGAAATAAATTATTGGTTTAGACTCATATTCTAGACAGGTTTTTAATTATTTGAACCCCATTTTGATTTATATCAGTCTCTGGGTCGGCTGCCTGTTCGAGGTTCGCAAAATTGCAGTATGTTTCCTCTGCCTTTCTTTGCCGGATCGTTGCAGGGTCGCTGATGAGGCTTTATTAGCCGAAACTACGTAGTATGACCCATCTTCTTTCTTATGAATGTTTTCATTGCTCTTAAAGGAACTCACTTTTGATTTTTATTTTAAAGATTTTCCCAATATTAGCCTATGTAAACCCAAAGGCCCCTGGGGCGGGGGAATTTTTGGCCCTAGGGCTTTAATTTGAACAATCTTGGTAGAGGTCCACTAGATGAAGCTTCACACCAAATATCAAAGATCTGAGCCTTTCGGTTTCAGAGAAGAAATTTTTTAAAGATTTTCCCTGTATAAGCCTATGTAAAACCAAAGGCCCCCGGGGCGGGAGCATTTTTGGCCCCCAGGGCTATAATGTGAACAATCTTGGTCCACTAGGTGAGGCTTCGCACCAAATATCAAAGACCTGGGCCTTGTGGTTTCAGAGAAGATTTTTAAAGATTTTCCTCCCGGAGCGGGAGCATTTCTGACCCAAGGCCCCCGGGGCGGGAGCATTTTTGGCCCCCAGGGCTATAATGTGAACAATCTTGGTCCACTAGGTGAGGCTTCGCACCAAATATCAAAGACCTGGGCCTTGTGGTTTCAGAGAAGAAGATTTTTAAAGATTTTCCTCCCGGAGCGGGAGCATTTCTGACCCAAGGGCTTTAATTTGAACAATCTTGGTAGAGGTCCACTAGGTGAAGCTTCACACCAAATATCAAAGACCTTGGCCTTGTGGTTTCAGAGAAGATTTTTAAAGATTTTCCCTATATAAGCCTAATATGTAAACCCAAAGGCCCCCGGGGGCATTTTTGGCCCTAAGGGCTATTATTTGAACAATCATGATAGAGCTCCACTAGGTGAAACTTCACACCAACTATCAAAGACCTGGGCCTTGTGGTTTCAGAGAAGAAGATTTTTAAAGATTTTCCATATATAAGCCTATGTAAACCCAAAGGCCACCGGGGCGGGGGAATTTTTGGCCCAAGGGCCATAATTTGAACAATCTTGGTAGAGGTACACTAGATAAAGCTTCATACCAAATATCAAAGACCTGGGCCTTGTGGTTTCAGAGAAGAAGATTTTTAAAGTTTTTACTTTAAAAATCTATTTTTAGCTCCTGTGACCTAGATGTGCAATGGATCAGAACCATTCGAACAACTTTGAAAGGGGGCCACCTAAGGATCATTCCTGTGAAGTTTGGTTGAAATCCAATCAGTGGTTTAGGAGGAGATGTCATTTGAAGAAAAAGTATACGCACGCACACACGCCCACCAGCACGACGGACGACGTACTAAAAGTGATCCCAAAAGCTCACCTCGTCACTGCGTGGCAGGTGGGCTAAAAATGCACAATCAAAAGAATGGTGTGCTATTTTTTTTCTAAAATTAAAAAAAAAAAAAAATTGGATAAGTCAGATGAATCCTATATTCATTTTAAGCAAAGGTAAATGGAACACGTTAAGATTTCCGAATAAGCTCAGGGAACTCAAAGGACAACAATATATAAATAACATTAAGTGAAGGGTTTTTTTTTTTTTTTTTTTGGTTTGGGTTTTACGGCCCTTTCAAGATTATTTCACTCATATCGAGCCGATCGTTAATCAGAGGTGGGCGAAAACCGGAGTACCCGGAGAAAAACCACCTGACCTTCCGTTGCAGAACTTGGCGTCTCACACGTGGCCCGAGCGAGGCTCGAACCTACGGCGGTGAGAGACCTAATGACTAAGAGTCAGCGCTCTTATCCACTAGGCCACGGAGGCCCGTTTAAGTGAAGGGCATGGCGACAATTCGCCACCTCCACAGTCCTTTAAAACAACTGTAGTGAAAGTAAATAAGGCTTAAACGGAGCCATTTTAGAACCATGAACGCATTCAAAAATGAAAACTGATAAATTTGAAAGGTTAAATAAATGTATTGTTACCTTACTTTTTTGGGATCGACCCTTAATTACTAAATGGCCAAATAGAATTCATGCAGTTGTCCACGTGACCATCACTGATTTGGGAAAACAAATATGTTTTATTAATAGAACTTGAAACGTTGCGCTATTTTTATCGATTCAACAAGAGCTATTTATAGAGGCTTGACAGGAATCGTGTGCTGGATAATACCCAGATCAGACATCGCGGAATGTAGCGTCTGATCTGCAGGTTGCACAGGAACTTCATTGTTTGCTTAAATAGTGTCATTTGAGGGTTAAACGAAATAGTATAAGAATGCCAGGTGGCTCACGTAATGAAAGAAAAACAGTATCTTAATCCAGGCCACGATGTCACGTGACGTCTTTCGGAACAATATATTTATAAAACTGTTACACAAATATATGTCAAGTCGAGTAAAACTAGACCTTTCGTACTCCTGCTAAGAACTTAATTTTAGAACCCTGAAATGTTTAAGTGCAAACATGAGTATCACAGACTCTATAGGTGGTACCGTTATTAGACATACAGCGTAAACCAAGATCGGATATAGAGTACAATGCTTCTGATCAGGTCGGCACTGTTCGCCACATGTATGCAACAACAGTTTTGAACATGATTCAGGGCCGTACGCAGACTCTAAAAAGGGGCGGGTTGAGGATGCGAATTTCAGGTATTTTGCAGAGGGTGAAAAACTGTATGAATCTGAAAAATTTCTAAAAGATGGGAGGGGCTGCGTTTGCATCCTCCCCACTCTGTTGAATATAATACAAGTGCTACCCTAAGACGTCAGAGCGCAGCGTAAGAAGAAAATTCTGGACTGTGCTCGTTTATTTGATTTAAGGTTTAACGTCCCCGTCGACACTGTATAGGTCATTTGGAGACTTTACTTCCAATGTTACGGGACTTTCAGCTCTGCGTGGAAGCATCATGCAGTCCATCTATTTATTCAAGCCCCGATGGGCGGAGTGGACTGTGCTCGTACACTTGGGCATTGGCAAACAGAATCTACATAATCAGACGCCACATGACGTGATGTCTGATCAGCTCTACTGTACTTGCTTAAAGTTAAACGAACAGTTCGATTCTCAGCTCAGGACTATTTTCCCAACCTACACTCAGAGACGATGGATGGATGAACGAACAGGCGAAAACGATATACCGCTTCACATACGTACTTTGTATGTGGGGGTAAATATTTTTAACCGTCAGCTTGACCGCACCAAGGCGGTGGTCGTTCCATTCGCATATGTTAGTCGGTTTTTGTGCTGTTGGTATATGCACATGTTTGATTGTGATTGTACCATCGTCTCACCTTTTCTTACTTTTCTGTGACCTAGGATGGTTGTGGTCTTTGATTATGGCTTTTTCTGAATAACTTTTTCTTAGATTTTGCGGGGATATAAATCTCTACCATGGAAGGCAGCATGCATAAAGTACCACTCAGGCTCTGAAAGAAACTTCCATGATCACTAACAACTCGTCTTCCCTATATAAGTAAGAATGCCCCCGCCCGTCGGGGCTTGGAGAAATAGATTGGGGTGCATGATGCTTCCACGCAGAGCTGAATTCTGCCGCTCATCACGAGTACTGGTAAACCACTTAGTGGGTCTAAGCCTACCCAGGCGAAGTGTTGCGAATCGGCCCGTCCATGCATATAAACCATATTGGTTTCATTGGGCGGCAGGGATTGAGATGTCATTTCATCTCATTGTCGGGTAAAAGTCCTACAAAATTGGAAGCAGTGTCTCCAAAATGACCTAAATAGTGTTTACGGGGACGTTAAATCTCAAATCAAACAGACAAACAAGTATATAAGTAAGACAAAATTCAAATTTATTAATTCCTTCTAATGTTCAGGTTAAAATAAAAACAAAAAAGAACAACAAAAAATAAAATTACAACAGAGGCTATTTGGCCCTATTCTAGATTAGAAAAAGAAAGACTAGAGCAAATAAAGTGTTACAATATATAAAGAAAATGAGGCAGCATGATAGGGGGTGCTCTTTGGCTATTTATTCTCTTCATATGATAACTACAATAGAAATATACATATCTGTTATTCCAAATATGGATATCTATTATTCAATATATGGATATCTAAACACTGGATAGATACCTAAAAAACGAATTTTAGATATCTATAATTCGAATTAAAGGTATCCATAATAGAATTATCGCTATCGATAAATCTAGTTACTGATATCCAAAATTACTCCTGAATATTTGATATCAATAATTTAAATTATTGATATTCATAAATATTCATGAATCTAATTATTAATACCCAAAATTATTCCTGAATATTTGATATCCATAATTTGAATTATCAAAAAAACCGAATTAGGGATATCAAGACACCATATTGATTTTAGACATCCACTATTTGAATTATAGGTATCTATAATTGATTTTTGGACACATTCAGGAGTATTATGGATATCAATAAATATATTTTCAGTTAAAATCTTTATTTTAGGCTGTATTTCAGATATCTATAAATTACAGACTATTGGATGGCTATAAATGAAATTATAGATATCAATACATTAGTTTGTGGGCATCTTAAGTTGGGAATAAATAGTAAAACAGAACCCCATGGGTTTGCTACAAAGATTAATGTTCAAGAATATCAGCTTAACCTTATCTGTCAATCACATGCCTGAAACCTCTATCTGAATGTTCAAAATGTCATGGGTACAATATTTCTTCCACAAATCAGTAACTTGTCGGAATGTCATATGGTAATGTTAAAACTGTCAACTTCAATACAAATGTCTATCAAATGATACTGAATTAAATAAGACATCTTATATCCTATAAATCCTACAAAAGATATCGGTTATACTATACTATATCTAATGTAACATGTAAGATCTTATTTAGTAACCTAAGCGTTGGTTTGACAACAATGGTGTGATTTATAACGTCTTGACACAAGAACGAGCAGAAAAAATTGCACACAAGCAAATTGTTTGAAATTCATTTTAAGACAAGGTATTACATATACATCAAAACTGCATATTCATGTTAGTTGCCTAATGCTATGTTAATGCCTCTGAAAACACACATTCCTACTTATATATTCATTTTTAAGTGAGCCACGTGCGGCCCCCGCCCATTGGGGCTTGAAGAAATAGATGGGCTGCATGATGCTTCCACGCAGAGCTCAAACTGACCCGCACACAAGTACTGGTAAACCGCTTAGAGGATCTAAGTCAACCCAGGCAAAGCGGTGCGAGTGTCGGACCGTCCAGGCTTATATAAACCCTATTAGTTTCATTGGGCGACAGGGTTTGAGATGTCATTTCATAAAAGTCCCACAAAATTGGAAGCAACGTCTCCAAAATGACCTTTATGGTGTTGACAAACAAACAAAGGGAGCCACGTCATGGGGAAAAGGCATGCCAGGTCCTCCGACAGCAGCCATTGCAAGCGGGCACAAAACGGGTATGCAAACGTCAAAACAACACCAATGAAAGGCCGTGACCTTGCTTAGTTATTACTTGTCGCTTTCATAGACTGGATCCATAAAATGTTTACACAGACACTTTGCTACAATTGTTTTAAGATGTACCTGTTGATAATATTATTTTATTCTTAAAAGAAATTGGACTTTTTCATAAGATTTAAGTGTTTCAGATTTTTATACATTATCATTGTGACTTTTTGCTTTTAATATCCTCATAATTCTTCATACCGTTTGGTCATTAACCGCTTGACGCTTATTACCCACAAAGAGGGTTGACACATCGTTAAACACAAAATCATAATCATCATCTAATTTAGTAAATTAGGTATCTTAATTATTCATGATCATATAACATATCAGTATTCTTATTATATACGGACATGAAACAAAGGTCGTTTCATCTGTCTCTTGTCGGTGATATATCTTTAATTAAAAGGAAACAAGAAGTTTGTGCTAAGGTTTTCTAAAAATGTTACCTCCAAGATTTTAAATTTATGGAAATAGCTTGCGCATTAAAATATTTCATATTTAATGTATTTTATATGTCTACATGTTTCGTCCGAATACTTGCACATACAATTTTAAATGGCAATGAAGAAAGACTGAAAATAACATTGGATCATTCGGGGAAAATTTTTATTAGGCAAGGTATTGAGATAAAATTTACAATATGGCAGGTAACATTTTTTAAAAAAGGTATCAGACTGAAAAAGATTAGCAGGGACTGCTCCTGTCCTTGTAATTAAAGATATGTCACCGGCAAGAAACAGCTGAAACAAGCTTTAGTATATATATATGGTTTATACTTTACTTAAAATACGCTATCTTACATTGCATGTGTTGGTAATCCCCAAGGTATTAGACTTCCTGCCTTGCCGTGGCCCTGGGGGCTCAATTCCCACTGGGCACATTGCCGCTGTGGTCTCTGTGCCCACTGGGAAGAGCTAAAGGAAGTACCACCCGTTTGCCGTGGGTGGCGTCCTGTAAGCCGGAAGAAGGGATCCTGGAGGTTGAGGGTTACCTGAGGTGGCGGTGCTTCAGGTACCCAACACGCCTCTTTGGCCTGGCTTTTCGGTGTAGACGGGTGGCCGTGCGGTCCGGCACGGTCAATCGGCTGGTCGCGCCGAGCCCTAGAGATACCGCTTTGCTTTCTCTTCAACTCTTTTTGTATCTTTCCTGATACCAACCATATGCCCATTTACCTTACCCTTTTCTGTCTTTTTATCTCTAGAAGGCGGTGGCTAAACGGATCAATCGTGTAGGCATTTTGTTTATACGAGTATATCTCACGTGTATCTCTAACACCTGCGAGTTGGATAACCACTCCATTATGGTGTTCCCTTGTAGGGCTCCACGGAGGGCGGAGAGCACTTGGGACGAAACTAGAAATTTTTCCTTATGCCTCATGGAAAAAAACATAACCGCAACGCAGCTAAACGTAAAAAAGACGAGGATTCATCCGGAACGGATGAACCCAGTCAACAGTCAAGTCAGCAGTCTCAGCATTCTACTCAACAGTCTAGTCAGCAGTCTGCAGCACCAAAGTCAACCAATTTTCCACGTTTCTTGGTAATGACCTCCAGTGACGATGCACGCACTGTGTCCAGTTTATCACCATTCGTGATAGAAAAAAGCATAGTGTCCATTGCCGGACATCCCAAAAGCATAAAAAAGCTTAAGTCAGGTGACCTTTAATTAGAAGTCGAGAGAGAGCAGCAGGTGAAAAGCCTGCTTGGTACCACAAAGCTCTTCGATCTCAAGGTCAAGGTTTCTCTGCACAACACACTTAATTCATGTAAAGGTGTCATCCGCAGCCCAGAGCTGCGTCCTTGTACTGATGCAGAGATCATTGACAACTTGAGATCTAAGGGCATCATTGGCGTACGTAACATCCAAGTTCGTAGAGGTGGTGTATTGAAGCCAACAGGTACTTACGTGTTGACTTTCAATACACCAGTTCTGCCCAAGAAAATCAAAGTAGCTTACCTTTCAGTTAACGTAGAGGTGTATATATCAAACCCTCTCAGATGTTACTCGTGTCAGGTTTTTGGCCACCACGAAAGCAGATGTCAGAAGAAGCAACTCTGTCCAAATTGTGGTGAAGAAAAGCATGTCGATAACCATCAAAACTGTAAGAATGAGGCCAAATGCGTCAATTGTGGTGGCAAGCATGCTGTTTTCTCTCGAGATTGTCCGGCATGGAAAAAAGAAAAAGAAATACTTACTGTCAAATACCAAAGGGGGTTAACATTCCCAGAAGCACGGAAAATTGTTGACGAGCGATACACAACACCAACGACCAGTTACGCCAGCATCACAAAGGGTGCTGGTGTACAAGTTTCTACCTCCGCAACGCAGACTGTTGAATCATGCATAGCTGAACTGAAAAAATCTGGTGCATGGAGTAAATCCACTCCAGCACCACAAAGTTCAACCAAATTATCAAATGGCGCAATCCAGGTTGCTTCGGATCGGTCGACAGCGACCGTACCGAAGCCAGCGCCAAATGCAAAAGAGAAACTCGACTCGGGTCGAACTAATAAAGGATCGGAAGATCCGAAAAAAAAAAAACAATTGTCTCAAAAACAGACAGACAACGTAAAATGGAAAGAGACAATATAAGATTCCAGAACAGATTCGGATCTTTGAGTGACAATGATATGGAATTTGAAACTCCATCATCACCAAATGGCAATACCAGATCGAGGTCAGCAACACCACGAGCTGGTGGTAGCAGATCTATATCACCAATTGCAGCTCCAATATAGTTTCTAGTCTTAATCTCTTCATAAAATGGATTTAAAACACAAAATAATACAATGGAATTGTCGAGGTCTTAAATCAAATTATAATGAACTCTTATTACTTATTTCGTTATTAAACCCATCGGTTTTTTGTTTGCAAGAAACTTTTTTAAAAATTGATGACAACATTGATGTCAGGGGTTTCAATACATACAACTATATCTATTCTGATGGTAACAAACCATCTGGTGGCAGTTCAATTCTTGTTAAATCATGTTTACCACAAAGAGAGATCAAATTAAAAACAGACCTACAAGCTGTAGCAGTATCGGTTTCTCTGGATAAAGAAACTACAATATGCTCTTTATATATTCCACCCTCATTTTCTTTAAAGCCCGAACATCTTGACTCATTGCTGAGTCAGCTTCCATCCCCATATCTTTTAGTTGGCGACTTCAATGGTCACAATATTCTATGGGGCTGTAAAGATATCAATAACAGAGGAGCACTTGTTGAAGATTTTATTGCAAAGAGCGATCTTTGCTTGATGAATGATAAATCTTATACTTACCTTCACCCAGCGACAGGTCATTTGTCTTCTTTAGATCTCTCTTTGTGTCACCCATCTCTCTTCTTGGACTATGACTGGTCTGTTCATGATGATCAGTGCGGAAGTGATCACTTCCCTGTTATAATTGAGAGCGTAAACGAACAAGATGAGGACTGTAGCCAGAAATGGAAAATGAATAAAAAGTAGAAGTAAAACAAAGATCAGGAATTGATACAATTAACTCACTCCATCCATAAAAGACACCAAAGGGAAAGAAATACAAACATTAAGCGACCAGACCATAATGGAAACCTAAACAAAGGAAGTCCATATGGACAGTTACTTTCCCACAAAATGGCCATATGGCCATCCAAAACCAAAAGACACAAGCGACACACACAGTAAGCAACAAACAACAACATAAATAAATCGCCACAGAAGAGCCGCCTTGGAACGGTCAGTGGAAGATTTCCACTGGGGGGCTTAAATCGATTTTACGTGGCCACAATCCTAGCCGACTGGGAATTATTCCGTAATTTATGTAAAGAAGAGTTATCAGTTGATCACTTAAATGAATCATCTGACATTGTTTCTGATTTCACAGATAAACTAATTAATATATCAGAACAATGCATTCCAAAGACCTCCACAAATACCAAGAAAAGCAAGCCTTGGTTTAATAATGATTGTAAAGAAGCTATTCAAAAGCGCAAACAGGCTCTAAATAAGTTCTGCAAAAGTCCCACTTCAGAAAAGCTAAACGACGTTAAAGTTTTTAGAGCTAAAGCTCGGCGAACAATCCGAGCTTCCAAACGAAAGTCATGGAGAGAATATGTCTCCAAATTGAACTACAAAACCCCCATTAAAAAGGTTTGGGATATGGTACGAAAAATTTCAGGAAAAACAAAGTCCTCTAGTTTTACACATTTAAATACTGGTTTTGACACAAAAGCTTCAACTAAAAAAGATATTTCAGATACTCTTGGTAGCACATTTTTGAGCAATTCATCACCGCGTAATTATTCTGATACTTTTAGAAATTTCCAAAAGAACCAAGAGAAAAGAAATCTAAACTTCAAATCCCACAATCACGAAGAATACAACAAACCTTTTAACTTACCCGAACTAGTGGAAGCCATTGAAAAATCACACGATACAGCTACCGGCCCCGATGAAATTCATTATCAGATGCTTAAGCATCTGCCAAAAAGTTCTCTTTCAACACTTTTAGATATCTTTAATAATATTTGGGAAACTGGGGTCTGTCCTGAGAGCTGGCGTTTTGCTACAGTTGTACCAATTCCAAAACCAGGGAAAGATCATGCAGAACCTACGAATTATCGACCGATAGCTTTGACAAGTTGTTTGTGTAAAACATTGGAGAGAATGATAAACAAGAGATTAGTCTGGTACTTAGAGTCCAACAACCTCATTTCAGAATATCAGTCAGGTTTTCGTTCGGAACGTAGTACCAACGACAATTTAATAAGACTAGAAACATTTATACGAGATGCTTTTATTAACAAAGAACACGTAGTAGCTGTCTTTTCGACTTGGAGAAAGCATATGATAACACTTGGCGTTATGGAATATTGAGAGTTCTCCATAACCTCGGCTTAAGGGGAAAACTTCCCAGTTTTATTCAAAGTTTTTTAGGTGAGCGTGTATTTCAAGTCCGCGTGGGATCTACCCTATCAGATCTCTATGCACAAGAGCAGGGTGTCCCACAGGGTAGCATTCTCTCAACTACGCTATTTAACATCAAAATAAATAATATTGTACAATGTTTGGACGACAAAACAGACTGTTCATTGTATGTTGATGATTTTTGTATATGTTACCGTTCAAAAAACATGAAAACAATTGAACGAAAGTTACAACAAAATTTAAAACGAATAGAAGAATGGACTGATAAAAATGGTTTCAAGTTCTCCAAGTCGAAAACGCAGTGTGTTCATTTTTGTAAGCTACGGAAGAAACACGACCATCCTTCCCTGTTCTTATACGGATCACAAATTCCTGTTGTTGAAGAAGCCAAATTTCTTGGGGTCATATTTGACCAAAAGTTATCTTTTATACCACATATTAAATATCTTAAAGCGAAATGCTTAAAAGCTTTGAATCTTTTGAAAGTTTTAGCTCATTCAAGTTGGGGAGCAGATCGGTATACTTTATTACATCTTTACCGGTCTTTAATAAGATCTAAATTAGATTATGGGTCTATTGTTTATGGTTCTGCCAGAAAGTCCTATTTAAAATCCTTGGATACTATCCATCACCAAGGCCTTCGTCTGGCTATGGGAGCCTTCCGTACTTCTCCCGTATTAAGCCTTTATGTAGAAAGTAGAAGTAAAACAAAGATCAGGAATTGATACAATTAACTTACTCCATCCACAAACGACACCAAAGGGAAAGAAATACAAACATTAAGCGACCAGACCATAATGGAAACCTAAACAAAGGAAGGCCATATGGACAGTTACTTTCCCACAAAATGGCCATATGGCCATCCAAAATTAAAAGACACAAGTGATACACACAGTAAGCAACAAACAACAACATAAATAAATCGCCACAGAAGAGCCGCCTTGGAACGGTCAGTGGAAGATTTCCACTGGGGGGGCTTAAATCGATTTTACGTGGCCACAATCCTCGCCCTTACTTCCGTCGCGATTTAGACAAAAAAATTTTGTTCAGTCCGCATGAAGGCCTCCTAACTCATCAGTGCAACATCTCCGTGAACACAGAAATCAAAGAACCACAGAGGTGAGACAACGGTGAGGACTCGACAGCAAGAAACCACTGAAATGCTGGAGCAAAAGAAAACCAACAGTTAGACTCCGATGAGCCCGACCAGAGACAGAGCATCAGGCACCAACCAACATTATCTCTTTAATTTTCAATAAGCCTTCATAGAAATCATAGCAGGTGAACCATCTTTAACTTCGCGTAGAGAAAAACTTTCTCTTCAGTATGCTATTAGACTTGCTGCAAATCCATCTAACCCGGCATCCAAAATTTCATTTCCACCTCAATTTGTAGATAAGTATGAAACAAAACCCACAGCAATCAAACCTTTTGGATTACGTATTTTACCACTGCTAGAAAATTCAGGTATCGACCTTAAAAATATTCAAAAACATGAAACGGCCGAAGTTCCATCTTGGTGTATTAAAAAACCTTCTATTCTGTTCGACTTACATGATGGCAAAAAATCCGAATCAAATCCAATACTTCTCAAACAAAACTTTCAGGTACTGCAGTCACGTTACAATGATTACCAGCAAGTCTATACTGATGGTTCCAAAGAAGGAGATAAAGTTGGTTGTGCGTATGTTTCTAAAGATAGGCACAAAACCATGCGCCTTCCAGATGGTTCATCTATTTTTACAGCTGAAGCCAAAGCAATAGACCTAGCTTTAGATTTTATCAGTTCTTCAACATTTCAAAAAGCAATTATATTTTCTGATTCACTTTCTGTGCTTAAGGCTTTAGACCATTCATCATCTAAAAATCCTCAAATTCAAAAATTGATCGAAAAACATCATGAAATTTCTAAAACACACCAAATCTTGTTTTGTTGGCTTCCGAGCCATATTGGCATTGTCGGCAATGAATATGCTGACAATAAAGCGAAGGAATCGCTCAATCTTGATCCATCTATTTTTAAAATTCCTTTTAATAATTTTAAACCATTTATCAACAGATACATCTTGTCGGAATGGCAAGGCGAATGGGACCGTGCAATAAATAACAAACTCCATGCCATTAAACCTGTCGTTAGTACAAAATGCTCTCCTCCACAGTTTTCCAGAAAAGAGGACGTAGTATTAACACGACTGCGCATCGGCCATACTAGAGTTACTCATTCTTATATTTTTAATGGTGATGATCAGCCTTCTTGTGTAGGCTGTGATCAGCCATTCACTGTGAAGCATATCTTAATTGACTGTGTTGACTTCTCACCCTCACGTATTTTATACTTCAAAGCTGACACTTTGCAACAACTGTTTCGAGATGTACCTGTTGATAACATTATTTTATTCTTAAAAGAAATTGGTCTTTTTCATAAGATTTAACTGTTTCAGATTTTTATACATTATCATTCTGACTTGTTACTTTTAATATCGTCATAATTATTCATGCCGTTTAACCATTAACCGACTGACGCTTATGACCCACCAAGAGGGTTGACGCGTCGTTAAACACGAAATCATCATCATCATGTGTTGGTAATAAATATCTTACATAAGATATCTGAATTAGTAGACAAGATATATCCTATATGTCTAATATCTGCTTCATTATGATGGTAAAATGATACCACATATCACAGATGCAGAATGGAATGCAAAGACAGATGCTCGGACTACATGCCATGGCATGGCATTAACTGGTATATGGGATAAAAAATGAAGGAACTGACTATACCATAAAACAGACAAAATGTTGTGAGAAAATGTAATAACAACAACATATGAGTTTACACACTTGATCTGTCATGGCTTCTGACATATGAAGTATTGAGCAAAATAAATTCAAATTGAAGATGAAAAATAGAAACGCGGTAACAGATAAAACCACGCCATTTAGAGTAGCAAATGTGGCACAAAAATCATGACAGGGAGATAAGGGTTCTCCCCACCCTCAGACTTTTTAAAACCAGTTTGCAATTAATGCGGGGCATAAAAACCTGAAAAGTAACGTGAACATTTAAAACCAGAAAACCAGATTTATGGCAACATAGCCAGTTTATTTTTTTTGAAATTTGATACCAGAGTTTACAGCAACTCGAGCTCTTTATCTTCCTGTTTTACTCTGTCTTCATGCTGTTTTTCTAATATTTCAAGTAATTTTAATCTTCTTTCATTTCTTCTTGAATACTTTGCAAAACAGAAACAATTTCATCTTTGTTGTTTGAATCTTTTCTGTTTGATATATTTGGCTTGCTATGGCTGCAGGCTATGTACTTGCAGAAGTGGTCTCTTCTGAGCTACTTGCATCAGCAACTTCTTCATTAGTTGAACTTGCAGCTGTGTACTGAGGCGTCACATTTGGCTTGTAGCCATAGCAAGCTTGAAGCTCATGGACAAAAGGACACTCTTTCCTATCATTCCCAAACTGAGAATTATGATCAATAAAGTCTCTGAATTTCTTTGCAATGTTCTTCCATTTTTGTTCAAATTGCTGAGCAGTGACTCTTATTCATATCATCAGCGATCATTTTCCAGACAGTCTATTTCTTTACACTTGCTTTATTAAAAATCTCTTCGTATTTCGTGTGTAGGTCTATGAGTTTTTTTAGCTCATCTGGGCCGAAGGCTCCAGGGGAGCTTATAGTATAGTGGGTCCTCCGTTGTCCGTCCGTCCACACTTTTGAGCAGCTCAATCATTTCTCATCTGTAGCATGCCTCTGGTGGGGCATTGATGACGCATTGAAATCGCATGAAAACTTTGGTTGCTATGGCAATCACAAGGTCCCATAGACTTACAATGGGAAAATGCTTGTCATCACCGTAGCCTCTCAGTTTTGATCGGATCTTTCTGAAACTTCTATATAAGGTGACTAGGGATAAAACCTCGGATGAGTTCGAAAACCGACCAAGTCGGCCCATTTATCGCAGAGTTACGTCCCTTTGATTGTTGAAAATGCTGATTTTTGACCTTGTCATCACCGTAGCCCATTCAGTTTTGATCGAATCTTTCTGAAACGTATATGTAATGTGGCTGGGGATAAAACCTAGGATGAGTTCGAAAACCAGCCAAATTGGTCAATTAATCACAGAGTAACGTCCCTTTGATTGCTGAAAATGCCGAATTTTGACCTTGTCATCACAGTAGCCCTATCAGTTTTGATCGGATCTTTATGAATTTTGTATGTAAGGTGACTGGGTATAAAACCTAGGATGAGTTCGAATACCGGTGAAGGTGGCCTATTTATCATAGAGTTAGGTCCCTTTGATTGCTGAAAATGTTGATTTTTGACCTTGTCATCACTGTAGCCCCTTCAGTTTTGATCGGATATTTCTGAAACTTATATGTAAGGTGGCTGGGGATAAAACCTCGGATGAGTTCAAATACCGGCCAGGGTGGCCTATTTATCATAGAGTTAGGTCCCTTTGATTGCTAAAAATGTTGATATTTGACCTTGTCATCACTGTAGCCCCTTCAGTTCTGATAGGATCTTTCTGAAACTTATATATAAGGTGGCTGGGGTTAAAACCTCGGATGAGTTCGAAAACCGGCCAAGTCGCCCCATTTGCTATGTAGTTATGTCCCGTTGATGCCTGAAAATGACGATTTTTGATATTATCATCACCGTAGCCCCTTCAGTTTTGATCGGATCTTTCTTTAACTTATATGTAAGGTGACTGGGGATATAACCTAGGGTGAGTTTGAATAACGGCCAAGTTGGCCTATTTATTATAGATTTACGTCCCTTTGATTGCTGAAAATGCCGATTTTTGACCTTGTCATCACTATAGCCCCTTTAGTTTTGATCGGATCTTTCGGTGGCTGGGGATAAAATCTCGGACGAGTTCGAAAACAGGCCAAGTCAGCCCATTTATCGTAGTTATGTCCCTTTGATGGCTGAAAATGTTGATTTTAGACCTTGTCATCACCGTAGCCCCTTCAGTTTTGATCGGATTTTTCTGAAGTTGAAACCTCGGATGAGTTCGAAAACTGGCCAAGTCGGCCTATTTATCTCAGAGTAACATCCCTTTGATTGCTAAAAATGCCAAATTTTGACCTTTTCATCACCGTAGCCCCTTCAGTTTTGATCGGATCTTTCTGAAACTTATATGTAAGGTGGCTGGGAATAAAACCTTAGATGAGTTTGAATACTGGCCAAGTCGGCACATTTATCATAGAGTTACGTGCCTTTTATAGCTTAAAATGCCTATTTTCGACCTGTTAGCACTGCTGCCCTTCTGTTTTGATTGGATCTTCATGAAACTTACAAACAAATAAGTCAGGCAGAAAAGCTCGGAGGAGTTTGAAAACTCGTGAGGTTTGCCTATTTGTCACAGAGTAACATCCCTTTGATTGCAGCAGTTTATTGCTTATTTTTGAACTTGTCATCACCTTAGCTCCATCAGTTTATGTCGTATCTCCTAAGCAAGTCAGGAATAAAAGCTTGAATGAGTTTGAAAAGTAGAAGTAAAACAAAGATCAGGAATCGATACAATTAACTTACTCCACCCATCAAAGACACCAAAGGGAAAGAAACACAAACATTAAGCGACCAGACCAAAATAGAAACCTAAACAAAGGAAGGCCATAAGGACAGTTACTTTCCCACAAAATGGCAATTTGGCCATCCAAAATAAAAGACACAAGTGATACACACAGTAAGTAACAAACAACAACATAAATAAACCCCCACAGAAGAACTGCCTTGGAACGGTCAGTGCAAATATTTCCACTGGGGGGCTTAAATCGATTTTACGTGGCCACAATCCTCGCCCTTACTTCCGTCGCGATTAAGACAAATAATTTGTTCAGTCCGCATGAAGGCCTCCTAACTCATCAGTGCAACATCTCCGTGAACACAAAAAATCAAAGCACCACAGAGGTGAGACAACGGTGAGGACTCGAAAGATAGAAACCACTGAAATGCTGGAGCAAAAGAAAACCAACAGTTAGACTCCGATGGGCCCGACCACAGACAGAGCATCAGGCACCAACCAACATTACCAAGAATAAGATCTCTCTAATTCTCAATATGCCTTTACGTTGGAGCCGTCATAGAATCAGAAGGCTGACCCACCCGCATACAATTAAAGAGGGAAGCAAAGTTGCCAACCGTGATTGGGTTAAGTCTGTCGTATAGCATCCATGTTGTACCCAATCTTTTTGTATCGAAGAATGATTTTACGAAATTAGGTGCTGAAGTCATTGCGGTTATATATTTTTCTGAATTTATATACTAAGTCACCATAAAATTCGGGTTCCGATAGACCTTGTTGCAGAAGAGATTTAAGTCCAATAAACTGGTGAGGTCAGCCTATTTATCATAGAGTTACATTCTACTTGATTTGCAGAAATTGCTTACCCTGTCATCACCATGTCCTTCCATTAATCCTTCAGTAAAGGTTGGCACTTCCTGAAACTTTGAAACTGTTAGCTCAGGTGAGCGATACAGGACCAGCTTGGTCCTCTTGTTTTACTCTGTCACTTATCCAGTGATACTTGTCAGGTTTACAGTACGCTGCTCCATCATTACCAGCATTCTCCTCTGTTACAGTATTGCTCTGGTTTTCTCCTGGTACATTACTATTTGCCTCTCCTGCTGCAGCACTGCTTTGAGCAACTTCTGAAAATAGACATAGTAAGAAAACTATAAGGTATCTATGGCAAACCGCTTTACCATTTTTAAAAAAAAACAACAACAACAAAAAAAAAAACATATCTGATTTGATATATACGATTTCTTACACATGTATCTGATTTGCTAATGAAGTTATCTGATGCAGTACATTAAATATCCATATATAATTATCTAATATGAGCCGCGTCACAGCATTTCCAACAAGATCGCATGTCCGCCAAGCAATGATTCAGGTCAGCCTGCGCAGAGCCATTGCTTGGTGCTCTGTGGGTAACCAAACAGATAAGCTTTCTTTAGACGAATGGCAGAGAGTCTGCATAGACTGTGCGGACGCGCAGGCTAATCTGCGTCTTCACTGAGAGCACAATCTTACAGGAAATGCTGTGCCCCGGCTGCTTAATGAGTTATCATATATCACACATATATCTTACATAACTTAAATATATCGGATATGCCGGTATTTGAGTACATCAGATATCTTATTTACTAATTAAGCTATCTGATATATATGTAGCATATCAGGTGTCTTATTTTAGGTATATATGTTAGCCTATCTAGATATCTTAATTACATCTGCATATAAATATATGCAGCATCAGATATCGTGTTTAGTATGTAAGATTCTAATATAGTAAATGAGATCCAAGTTATATAAGAAATTTGTATGCATATTTAATAAAGAGATACTTATATACGCGATCTTATATACCCAAATAAGATATCTGATATGCCATATAAGATATATAATATATCAGATTCTGATATGTTAATTAGTATTAACACGCCCCCGCCCATCGGGGCTTGAAGAAAAAGATGGGCTGCGTGATGCTTCCACGCAGAGCTGAAACTGACCCGCACACTAGTACTGGTAAACCGCTTAGAGGATCTAAGCCTGCCCGGGCAAAGCGGTGCGAGTCGGGCCATCAGTGCTTAATAACCATATTGGTTTCATTGGGCGGCAGGGTTTGAGATGTCATCTCATCTCAATGTTGGGTAAAAGTCCCCCAATTGGAAGCAACGTCTCCAAAATGAAATTTACAGTGTTGACGGGGACGTTGAACATCAAATCAATCAATCAAAATCAATAATTAGTATTAACAATAAATATTTATTTTGCATAATAAATGAGCCCCTCCCAAGGGGTTTTGGAAAACAGGGGAACAAATGCATTTATTTCAGGGGAACTCGGGTCTTGTTTTGTTGGGAACAGGGGAACAAAGGCAATTTTTTTGAAAAGGCAATTTTTTTGAAAAGGTAACATAGGAAATTTTGGGTAACAGATAGAAAAAGGCAGTTTACTTCAGTGGTACAAGGGAACAGGTACCCCCCCCCCCTCCCAGGTAGGGCCACATAAGTGGTAAAACAGCTTTACATAGATTTTGATATTGATAAAAAACTGTCTTTTTTATTTTACTCTGAGGCGAAAACATCTGATAATGGCTTCATGTAATGCCTTGTATTGGAGCAAACCGTATAACGCTGGGGAATACCCAGTGAAAACTACTCTGGAATGATACAGTTAGCTATTTATTAATGTGGAGCCCCACGTATCCCTATCCCATGCCAGTATTCTTATCACACTCTACCCACACCTCTAAAAACAACTACGCCTTATTCTTGCTGCAGTGGAGGGGGTACAGCCAGTTGTCTTTTTTCCCCTCTCCCTCCCCCTTTCTCCCTCCCCCTTTCTCCCTTCTCCCTCCCCCTTTCTCCCTTCCCCTTTCTCCCTTCCCCTTTCTCCCTTCTCCCTCCCCCTTTCTCCCTTCTCCCTCCCCCTTTCTCCCTTCTCCCTCCCCCTTCCTTCCTCCTTTTTACTCCCCTCTCCCACCCTCCCCCGCCTCATAAAGTTTACGGTAGGCCTATTCAGGGTCATTTTGAAGTGTACGTGTATTCAGTATGCAGCGGTTGAATACAGAATTTAAGCTAAAATTTAGCGTATTCAATATCTTATCACACTCTACCCACTTGTACACAACTATTCAAGGCGTGTGTGGGGCGGTGTATCCGCACACCATTTGATTTTCCATGTCCCTGGGTGTGGGGTACTTCCATATAAAGGCAGTATAAGTAGGTATGTGCCACGGGAAAGACCCCCATTTTTCACGTCAAGCAGCACCGAAAGACCCCGCTTTTGCACACAGGTGAGATCCGAAAGACCCCAATATTTCAGGATTTAGCTATGAGACCCCTTTTTCGCGCCAAACTTCAGCACCTAAAGCCCCCTATTTGTGCCAAAATTCAGCTCCCAAAGCGCCTATTTTTAAACTCTCCAGGGCACATACCTACCAGTTCAAGGACCAAGTACCTACCCCCGCAACCCGGGGGTTTTAACCCTCATGCAGCAGATGTACGTAACGGGCCTTCTTGGCCTAGTGGTTAAGAGCGCTGACTCTTGATTATTAGGTCTCTCACCGCTGTGGTTTGAGCCTCGCTCGGGTCACATGTGAGACGCCAAGTTCTGCAACGGAAGGTCAGGAGGTTTTTCTCCGGGTACTCCTGTTTTCGCCCACCTCTGATTAACGATTGGCTTGATATGAGTGAAATAATCTTGAAAGGGCCGTACCCCCCCCCCAAAAAAAAAAAAAACAAACAAAAAAACAACAACAAAAAAAAAAACAACAACAGATGTTCGTAGCTAGTCATATGATAAACCTCACTACCGAGCTGTTCCCTGTTCGGGCAGCCAAACCAAAATTTTCATGCCCCCGCCATTCGAAGAATGGTGGAAAGGGCATATAGCGTTGCCCCTGTCCGTCCGTCCGTGCGTACGAAACTTAAACGCAGTCAATAACTTCCTGATTTCTTGATGGATTTTAAAATTACTTGGAAGAAATATTAACCATCATGACCCCCAGGTATTAGACTTCCTGCCTTGCCGTGGCCCTGGGGGCTCAATTCCCACTGGGCACATTGCCGCTGTGGTCTTTGTGCCCACTGGGAAGAGCTAAAGGAAGTACCACCCGTTTGCCGTGGGTGGCGTCCTGTAAGCCGGAAGAAGGGATCCTGGAGGTTGAGGGTAACCTGAGGTGGCGGTGCTTCAGGTTCCCAACACGCCTCTTTGGCCTGGCTTTTCGGTGTAGACGGGTGGCCGTGCGGTCCGGCACGGTCAATCGGCTGGTCACGCCGAGCCCTAGAGATACCACTTTGCTTTCTCTTCAACTCTTTTTATGCCCCCGCCATTCGAAGAATGGTGGAAAGGGCATATAGCGTTGCCCCTGTCCGTCCGTCCGTCCGTCCGTGCGTCTGTCCATCCGTCCGTCCGTGCGTCCGAAACTTAAACGCAGTCAATAACTTCCTTATTTCTTGATGGATTTTAAAATTACTCGGCAGAAATGTTAACCATCATGAGACGACGTGTCACATGCAAAACCCAGGTCCGTACCATTAAGGTCAAGGTCATACTTAGAGGTCAAAGGTCAAAAAAAAGGGTCCGAAACTTAAACGCAGTCAATAACTTTCTTATTTCTCAATGGATTTTGAAATTATTTTGGAGAAATGTTAACCATCATGAGTCGATGTGTCACCTGCAAAACCCAGGTCCGTACCTCCAAGGTCAAGGTCATACTTGGAGGTCAAAGGTCAAAAAAAAGGGTCCGAAACTTAAACGCAGTCAATAACTTTCTTATTTCTGGATGGATTTTGAAATTACTTTGTAGAAATGTTAACCATCATCAGTCAATGTGTCACATGCAAAATCCAGGTCCGTACCTCCAAGGTCAAGGTCATACTTGGAGGTCAAAGGTCAAAAAATGGGTCCGAAACTTAAACGCAGCCAATAACTTACTTATTTTTGGATGGATTTTGAAATTATTTTGAAGAAATGTTAACCATCATGAGACAATGTGTCACGTGCAAACCCAGATCCGTACCTCCAAGGTCATACTTGGAGGTCAAATGGCATAAAAAGGGTCCAAAACTTAAACACTGTCAATAACTTTCCATGGATGAATACGAACATAGACATATTTTCGGGCGGGGGCATCCGTGTCCTATGGACGCATTTCTAGTTGTATCTTTCCTGATACCAACCATATGCCCATTTACCTTACCCTTTTCTGTCTTTTTATCTCTAGAAGGTGGTGGCAAAACGGATCAATCGTGTAGGCATTTTGTTTATGCGAGTATATCTCACGTGTATCTCTAACACCTGCGAGTTGGATAACCACTCCATTATGGTGTTCCCTTGTAGGGCTCCACGGAGGGCGGAGAGCACTTGGGACGAAACTAGGAATTTTTTCTCATGGCTCATGGAAAAAAACACAACCGCACCCACGCACCTTACCGCAACGCACCTCAACGTAAAAAAGACGAGGATTCATCCGAATCGGATGAACACAGTCAAAATTCTAGTCAGCAGTCAAGTCAACAATCAAGTCAGCAGTCTGCTGAACCAAACTTTGACAATGTTCCGCGTTTCTTGGTCGTCACGTCGCTTGACGATACACGAACTGTGTCAAGCCTTTCTCCCTTTGTTATCGAGAAAAGTATTGTCGCCATAGCCGGACACCCAAAGAGTATTAAATCACTCAAATCAGGTGACCTTCTCTTGGAACTCGAGAGAAAACCGCAAGTTGTAAGCCTGCTCGCCACCAAAAAACTCTTTGATCTTTCGGTAAAAATATCTCTTCACAACACACTAAACTCATCTAAAGGAGTGATTCGCAGTCCAGAACTGCGTCCTTGTTCAGACGAAGAGATCATTGATAACCTGAAAGATCAAGGAGTTATTGGTGTTCGTAACATCAAAGTCCGTAGAAATGGTGTACTAAAACCAACAGCAACTTATGTGTTGACTTTTAATACACCAATTCTACCCAAGAAAATCAAAGTAGCATATCTTTCCATTAACGTAGAGGTATACATCCCAAACCCTCTTAGATGTTACTCTTGTCAGGCTTTTGGCCATCACGAAAGCAGATGTCAGAGAAAGCAACTCTGTCCTAATTGTGGTGAAGAAAAGCATGTTGATAATCACCTCAACTGCAAAAATGAACCCAAATGCGTAAATTGTGATGGCAAACATGCTGTTTTCTCCCGAGACTGTCCGGCGTGGAAAAAAGAAAAAGAAAAAGAAATACTTACCGTCAAATACCAAAGGGGGATAACATTCCCAGAAGCGCAAAAGATTGTCGAAGAGCGATACATAACACCCAACCACCAGTTTCGCCAGCATCACAAAGGATGCTGGTGTAAAATGTACCAGCTCCGCAACACAGACTGCTGAATCATACATTGCTGAACTGAAAAAGTCTGGTGCATGGAGTAAATCCACTCCAGCACCACAAAGTTCAACCAATTTATCAAAAGGCGCAATCCAGGTTGCTTCGGATCGGTCGACAGCGACCGTACCGAAGCCAGCGCCGAATGTAAAAGAGAAACCCGACTCAGGTCGAACTAATAAGGGGTCGCAAGATCCGATCAAAAAACATCAATTGTCTCAAAGACAAACAGACAGCCAACGTAAAATGGAAAGAGACAATATAAAATTTCAGAACAGATTCGGATCTTTGAGTGACAGTGATATGGAGTTGACTGAAACTCCATCATCACCAAGTGGCAATAACAGATCGAGGTCTGCCACTTCACGAGCTGGTGGTAGCAGATCTATATCACCAATTGCACCTCCATAATAGTTTCTAGTCTTTAAATATCTCTCCTTAAAATGGATTTAAAACACAAAAATAATACAATGGAATTGTCGAGGTCTTAAATCGAATTATAATGAACTCTTATTACTTATTTCGCTACTAACCCCATCGGTGTTTTGTTTGCAAGAAACTTTTTTAAACGTTAATGACAACATAGATGTCAGGGGTTTCAATACATACAACTATATCTATTCTGGTGGTAACAAACCATCTGGTGGCAGTTCAATTTTTGTTAAATCATGTTTACCACAAAGATCAAATTAAAAACAGACCTACAAGCTGTAGCAGTATCGGTTTCTCTGGATAAAGAAACTACAATTTGCTCTCTATATATCCCACCCTCATTTTCTTTAAAGCCCGAACATCTTGACTCATTGCTGAGTCAACTTCCATCGCCATATCTTTTAGTTGGCGACTTCAATGGTCACAATATTCTATGGGGCTGTAAAGATATCAATAACAGAGGAGCACTTGTTGAAGATTTTATTGCAAAGAACGATCTTTGCTTGATGAATGATAAATCTTATACTTACCTTCACCCTGCGACAGGTCATTTGTCTTCTTTAGATCTCTCTTTGTGTCACCCATCTCTCTTCTTGGACTATGACTGGTCTGTTCAAGATGATCACTTCCCTGTTATAATTGAGAGTGTAAACGAACCAGATGGGGACTGTAACCAGAAATGGAAAATGAATAAAGCCGACTGGGAATTATTCCATAATTTATGTGAAGAAGTGTTATCAATTGATCATTTTAATGAATCATCCGACATTGTTTCTGATTTCACAGATACACTTATTAACATATCAGAACAATGCATTCCAAAGACCTCCACAAATACTAAGAAAAGCAAGCCTTGGTTTAATAATGACTGTAAAGAAGCTATTAAAAAGCGTAAACAGGCTCTAAATAAGTTCTGCAAAAATCCCACTTCAGAAAAGCTCAACGACGTAAAAGCTCGGCGAACAATCCGAGCTTCCAAACGAAAGTCATGGAGAGAATATGTCTCCAAATTGAACTATAAAACCCCCATTAAAAAGGTTTGGGATATGGTACGAAAAATTTCAGGAAAAGCAAAGTCTTCTAGTTTTACACATTTAAATACTGAATTTGACACAATAGCTTCAACAAAAAAAGATATTTCAGATACTCTTGGGCACACAGTCTTGAGAAATTCATCATCGCGTAATTATTCTGACACTTTTAGAAATTTCAAAAAGGACCAAGAGAAAAGAAATCTAAACTTTAAATCACTTAATCACGAAGAATACAACAAACCTTTTAACTTATCCGAACTCGTTGAAGCCATTGAAAAATCACATGATACGGCAACAGGTCCCGATGAAATTCATTATCAGATGCTTAAGCATCTGCCAAAAAGTTCTCTTACAACACTTTTAGATATCTTTAATAATATTTGGGAAACGGGCGTCTGTCCTGAGAGCTGGCGTGTAGCAACAGTTGTACCAATTCCGAAACCAGGGAAAGATCATGCAGAACCTACAAATTATCGTCCGATAGCTTTGACAAGTTGTTTGTGTAAAACATTGGAGAGAATGATAAACAAGAGATTAGTCTGGTACTTAGAGTCCAACAACCTCATTTCAGAATATCAATCGGGCTTTCGTTCGGAACGTAGTACCAATGACAATTTAATAAGACTAGAAACATTTATACGAGATGCTTTTATTAACAAAGAACACGTAGTAGCTGTCTTTTTCGACTTGGAGAAAGCATATGATACAACATGGCGTTATGGAATATTGAAAGATCTACATAACATTGGCTTAAGAGGAAAACTTCCCAGTTTTATTGAAAGCTTTTTAGGGGAGCGCATGTTTCAGGTGCGTGTGGGGTCTACCGTGTCAGATTTCTATGATCAAGAACAGGGTTGTCCCACAGGGTAGTATTCTTTCAACTACGCTATTTAACATCAAAATAAACAATATTGTACAATGTTTGGACAACAAAACTGATTGTTCATTGTATGTTGATGATTTTTGTATATGTTACCGTTCAAAAAATATGAAAACAATTGAACGAAAGTTACAACAAAATTTAAAAAGAATAGAAGAATGGACTGATAAAAATGGTTTCAAGTTCTCCAAGTCAAAAACGCAGTGTGTTCATTTTTGTAAACTACGGAAGAAACACGAACATCCTTCCCTGTATTTATACGGATCACAAATTCCTGTTGTTGAAGAAGCCAAATTTCTTGGGGTCATATTTGATCAAAAGTTATCTTTTATTCCACATATTAAATATCTTAAAGCGAAATGCTTAAAAGCTTTGAATCTTTTGAAAGTTTTAGCTCATACAAGTTGGGGAGCAGATCGGTATACTTTATTACATCTTTACCGGTCTTTAATAAGATCTAAATTAGATTATGGGTCTGTTGTTTATGGTTCTGCCAGAAAGTCCTATTTAAAATCCTTGGATACTATCCATCACCAAGGCCTTCGTCTGGCCATGGGAGCCTTCCGTACTTCTCCCGTATTAAGCCTTTATGTAGAAGCAGGTGAACCATCTTTAACCTCGCGCAGAGAGAAACTTTCTCTTCAGTATGCTATCAGACTTGCTGCAAATCCATCTAACCCGGCATCCAAAATTTCATTTCCACCTCAATTTGTAGATAAGTATGAAACAAAACCCACAGCAATCAAACCTTTTGGATTACGTATTTTACCACTGCTGGAAAATTCAGGTATCGACCTTAAAAATATTCAAAAACATGAAACCGCCGAAGTTCCATCTTGGTGTATTAAACAACCTTCTATTTTGTTCGACTTACATGATGGAAAAAATCCGAATCAAATCCAATACTTCTCAAACAAAACTTTCAGGTACTGCAGTCACGTTACAATGATTACCAGCAAGTCTATACTGATGGTTCCAAAGAAGGAGATAAAGTTGGCTGTGCGTATGTTTCTAAAGATACGCACAAAACCATTCGCCTTCCAGATGGTTCATCTATTTTTACAGCTGAAGCCAAAGCAATAGACCTAGCTTTAGATTTTATCAGTTCTTCAACAATTCAAAAAGCAATTATATTTTCGGATTCACTTTCTGTGCTTAAGGCTTTAGACCATTCATCATCTAAAAATCCTCAAATTCAAAAATTGATCGAAAAACATCATGAAATTTCTAAAACACACCAAATCTTGTTTTGTTGGCTTCCGAGCCATATTGGCATTGTCGGAAATGAATATGCTGACAAGAAAGCAAAGGAATCGCTCAATCTTGATCCATCTGTTTTTAAAATTCCTTTTAATAATTTTAAACCATTTATCAACAGATACATCTTGTCGGAATGGCAAGGCGAATGGGACCGTGCAATAAATAACAAACTCCATGCCATTAAACCTGTCGTTAGTACAAAATGCTCTCCTCCACAGTTTTCCAGGAAAGAGGATGTAGTATTAACACGACTGCGCATTGGCCATACTAGAGTTACTCATTCTTTTATTTTTAATGGTGATGATCAGCCTTCTTGTGTAGGTTGTGATCAGCCATTCACTGTGAAACATATCTTAATTGACTGTGTTGACTTTTCAACCTCACGTATTTTATATTTCAAAGCTGACACTTTGCAACAACTGTTTCGAGATGTACCTGTTGATAATATTATTTTATTCTTAAAAGAAATTGGACTTTTTCATAAGATTTAACTGTTTCAGATTTTTATACATTATCATTCTGACTTTTTACTTTTAATATCATCATCATTATTCATGCCGTTTAACCATTAACCGTTTGACGCTTATGACCCACAAAGAGGGTTGACGCGTCGTTAAACACGAAATCATCATCATCATCATTATTACATCTTTACCGGTCTTTAATAAGATCTAAATTAGATTATGGGTCTGTTGTTTATGGTTCTGCCAGAAAGTCCTATTTAAAATCCTTGGATACTATCCATCACCAAGGCCTTCGTCTGGCCATGGGAGCCTTCCGTACTTCTCCCGTATTAAGCCTTTATGTAGAAGCAGGTGAACCATCTTTAACCTCGCGCAGAGAGAAACTTTCTCTTCAGTATGCTATTAGACTTGCTGCAAATCCATCTAACCCGGCATCCAAAATTTCATTTCCACCTCAATTTGTAGATAAGTATGAAACAAAACCCACAGCAATCAAACCTTTTGGATTACGTATTTTACCACTGCTAGAAAATTCAGGTATCGACCTTAAAAATATTCAAAAACGTGAAACGGCCGAAGTTCCATCTTGGTGTATTAAACAACCTTCTATTCTGTTCGACTTACATGATGGCAAAAAACCCGAATCAAATCCAATGCTTCTCAAACAAAACTTTCAAGTACTGCACTCACGTTACAATGATTACCAGCAAGTCTATACTGATGGTTCCAAAGGAGATAAAGTTGGTTGTGCGTATGTTTCTAAAGATACGCACAAAACCATGCGCCTTCCAGATGGTTCATCTATTTTTACAGCTGAAGCCAAAGCAATAGACCTAGCTTTAGATTTTATCAGTTCTTCAACAATTCAAAAAGCAATTATATTTTCTGATTCACTTTCTGTGCTTAAGGCTTTAGACCATTCATCATCTAAAATCCTCAAATTCAAAAATTGATCGAAAAACATCATGAAATTTCTAAAACACACCAAATCTTATTTTGTTGGCTTCCGAGCCATATTGGCATTGTCGGCAATGAATATGCTGACAAGAAAGCAAAGGAATCGCTCAATCTTGATCCATCTGTTTTTAAAATTCCTTTTGATAATTTTAAACCATTTATCAACAGATACATCTTGTCGGAATGGCAAGGCGAATGGGACCGTGCAATAAATAACAAACTTCATGCCATTAAACCTGTCGTTAGTACAAAATGCTCTCCTCCACAGTTTTCAAGAAAAGAGGACGTAGTATTAACACGACTGCGAATCGGCCATACTAGAGTTACTCATTCTTATATTTTTAATGGTGATGATCAGCCTTCTTGTGTAGGTTGTGATCAGCCATTCACTGTGAAACATATCTTAATTGACTGTGTTGACTTTTCACCCTCACGTATTTTATATTTCAAAGCTGACACTTTGCAACAACTGTTTCGAGATGTACCTGTTGATAACATTATTTTATTCTTAAAAGAAATTGGTCTTTTTCATAAGATTTAACTGTTACAGATTTTTATACATTATAATTCTGACTTCTTACTTTTAATATCGTCATAATTATTCATGCCGTTTAACCATTAACCGACTGACGCTTATGACCCACCAAGAGGGTTGACGCGTCGTTAAACACGAAATCATCATCATCAAAGCTGACACTTTGCAACAACTGTTTCAAGATGTACCTGTTGATAATATTATTTTATTCTTAAAAGAAATTGGACTTTTTCTTAAGATTTAACTGTTTCAGATTTTTATACATTATCATTCTGACTTTTTACTGTTAATATCATCATAATTATTTATGCCGTTTAACCATTAACCGTTTGATGCTTATGACCCACAAAGAGGGTTGACGCGTCGTTAAACACGAAATCATCATCATCATCATAACCATCATGAAACGACGTGTCACGTGCAAAACCCAGGTCAGTACCTCCAAGGCAAGGTCATACTTAGAGGTCAAAGGTAAAAAAGGGTCCGAAACTTAAACACAGTCAATAACTTTCTTATTTCTGGATGGATGTTGAAATTACTTGGCAGAAATGTTAACAATCATGAGACGACGTGTCACGTGCAAAACCCAGGTCGATATCTCCAAAGTCAAGCTCATACTTAGAGGTCAAAGGTAAAAAAAGGGTCCGAAACATAAACGCAGTCAATAACTTTCTTATTTCTGCATGGATTTTTAAATTACTGTCACGTGCAAAACCCAGGTCCGTACCTCAAAGGTCAAGGTCATACTTAGAGGTTAAAGGTCAAAAAAGGGTCCGAAACTTAAACGCAGTCAATAACTTACTTATTTCTGGATGGATTTCGAAATTACTTTGAAGAAATGTTAATCATCATGAGACGCTGTGTCGCGTGCAAACCCAGATCCATACCTCCAAGGTCAAGGTCATACTTAGAGGTCAAAGGTAGAAAAAAATGGTCCGAAACTTAAACGCAGTCAATAACTTTCATTTCTCTGGATGGATTTTGAAATTACATGGCAGAAATGTTGGCCATCATGAGACAATCTGCCTTACGCAAAACCAAGGTCCTTACCTCCGAGGTCAGATGTGAAAAAAGGGTCCAAAACCTAAACAAGGTCAATAACTTTCTATGATGAATACGAACATAGACATATTTTCAGGCGGGGCATCCGTGTCCAATGGACCTATTTCTAGTACTTAATAGTCTATTTGAGCAGAAGTATGGCAAGCCGTTTGAATATTCATTATACAAAATAGATATGATATAAGCCGGGGCACAGTATTTCCTCAAAGATTTCTTGTGGGCCTAGCGAAGACTCAGATCAGCCTGCGCATCTGCCTGAAGGTCTGGATACTTGGCTGTCCATAAAGCGCGTAGCAAACACTGGTCAGACTGCGCCTTTGCTGTATGGGCGCACATGCCCCGGTTCATATCATATCAAACCAATTATAGGATATAAGAGAATTTATTCAGGATATAATATATCTTATTTATCACATTAGATATCTTATTTAAAGTAGAGTAGTAAAACAAAGATCATGAATCGATACAATTAACTTACTCCACCCATCAAAGACACCAAAGGGAAAGAAACACGAACAATAAGCGACCAGACCATAATTTAAACCTAAACAAAGGAATGCCATAAGGACAGTTACTTTCCCACAAAATGGCCATATGGCAATCCAAAATAAAAAGACACAAGTGATACACATAGTAAGTAACAAACAACAACATAAATAAACCGCCACAGAAGAACCACCTTGGAACGGTCAGTGGAAAGATTTCCACTGGGGGGCTTAAATCGATTTTACGTAGCCACAATCCTCGCCCTTACTTCCGTCGCGATTTAGACAAATAATTTGTTCTGCAAATTATTAAGTCTGCATTTAGATAAGTTATGTAAATATATGAGCAAACTCACGAGAACGGGACTTTAGGGTTACTCGGTTTGTGAGTCTACATATGCGTTTGCGCAGCTCCCTAAAAGTGCAAGAACTTCCTCTTGGTCACGAACAACAAAGGCTCTGGCGAGACTGCGCATATGCGAAGGCTCGCCTGAGACTTTTTTAATCGCCTATGTGATAAATACCCTTTTCTCATGGGCTGGTTCATTTCGAAATTATTTAATGTATACTAACCAAGATATCTCATTTATCTGACTAAATAAGATATCTTATTTACTAAATAGTATAGCCCATATAACAGGATATTCTATATAAATAGGATGTCCTATATAAGTAAATAAGATATACTAAATTTTTACAATAAATATTAAAACTGCCTGCCGTAACACTGACCTTCAACAACCTTGCAAACCACCCTGTCAAAGTTGTCCCAGTCTATCAGAGTGTTAGAACCCGGGGTGAATTCTTTCTGCTGCTCTCTTACCAGCAGCAGTCAAGCTGTTTTGGACCTGTGCGTATATGTCCTCTGTATATACTTACAAAAGATAAATTGATTGGAAATAGTTTTAATAAGCTATTTATCAACTTTAAAATTGTTTATTGTAATTTAACTCGGTATAGTAAGTGGGATATTTTTTTCTTATGTCCCGGTGTGGGGGGGGGGGTACTCAGCTTTTGCCCGCGTCGTAGGCTGAAACAATTTTTGTTTGGGGTTAACATTTTAATTATGTCCCTAACTTCGAAGCGCATATTACTTATGCTTCGTTCGTCCGTTCATCCGTCCGTTACGCTTTTGATGCATAGCATAAGAATAGTGTATGCTAGGGTTTTGAAATTTCCTATATGGATTCCTCATGGAAAAATAGGGGACGCATATTTTTTTCTCGTCCAGATTATGCCACTTTCAAGAGTTATTGCCCTTTGAAATGTTTTGGATAAAATCTTGTCAGCAAAATATCTCAAAAACTATAAGAGCAAGAGCCATGAAAATTGGTGAATAGATTGGTGGTGATGAGTAGATGACCTGATTAACTTTTGACTTCATTCCCTAAAATACTTCATGAGTTACTTCGGGTATTTTTACATTGTACCTCTATGTGCTTTGTGATGCATAGCATAACTTTATAACCGTGTATGCTAGGGTTTTGAAATTTCATATATGGATTCGTCATGGAAAATTAGGGGAAGCATATTTTTTTCTCATCCGGATTATGCCCCTTTCAAGAGTTATTGCCCTTCGGAATTTTTTTTGATAAAATCTTGCCAGCACTAGAGCCTTGAAAGTTGGTGAATAGATTGGTGTTGATGAGTAGATGACCTGATTAACTTTCGTAAAATACTTAATGAGTTATGGCCTTTTGTCACTTGATAAAATTTTGTCAGCAAAATATCTCAAAAACTGAAAGAGCTAGAGCCTTGAAAGTTGGTGAATAGATTGGTGGTGAGGTTTAGATGATCTGATTAACTTAGAATAAATACCAAAAAATACTTGATGAGTTATGGCCCTTTTTCACTTTGGTTTTTTTACATTGTACCTCTATATGCTTTGTGATGCATAGGATAACTTTATAACCGTGTATCCTAGGGTTTTGAAATTTCATATATGGATTCCTCATGGAAAATTCGGAGACGCATATTTTTTTGTCGTCCGGAATATGCCCCTTTCAAGAGTTATTGCCCTTTGAATTTTTTTTATAAAATCTTGTCAGCAAAATATCTCAAAAATTATAAGAGCTAAGGCCTTGAAAGTTGGTGAATATATTGGTGGTGATGAGTACATGACCTGATTAACGTTTGACTGAATTCTGAAAAATACTTAATAAGTTATGGCCCTTTGTCATTTTAAGTATTTTACATTGTACCTCCATATGCTTTGTGATGCATTGCATAACTTTATAACCGTATATGCTAGGTTTTGTAATTTTATTTAAGGATTCCTCGTGGAAAATTAGGAGTCGTGTTGTTTTTTTTCTCACCCGGATTATGCCCCTTTCAAGAGTTATTGCCCTTTGAAATGTTTTTTTTTTTTATAAAACCTTGTCAGCAAAATATCTCAAAACCTATAAGCGCTAGAGCCGTGAAAGTTGGCGAATAGATTGGTGGTGATGAGTAGATGACCTGATTTACTTTTGACTAAATTCCGAAAAATTCTTAAATGAGTTATGACCCTTTGTCACTTTGGGTATGTTTATGCTTCCAACTTCGAAGTTGGAAGGGCATATTGCTTCGTCCATCCGTGACGCTTTTGATGCATAGGATAACTTAAGAACTGTGTATGCTAGGGTTTTGTAATTTATGCCTCCGCCTATTCGAAGAATAGCGGAAGGGCATTAAGTTTTACCCCTGTTTGTTCGTTCGTTCCTTCGTTCGTCCGTCCCGACATCGTGTCCGGGCCATAACTCCTAAACCGTGTGAAAAATATATTCATGAAACTTCACAGGTGCATTCATCACACTGAGACGATGTGTATTGAACAAGGAAGACAACTCTTGCATTTTTGTATTTTGAATTATCTGCCCTTGACTTAGTACCATATAGTAAACCGTGTCCGGGCCATAACTCCTAAACCGTATGAAATATATTCATGAAACTTCACAGGTGCATTCATCACACTGAGACGATGTGTCATGAACAAGGAAGACAACTCTTGCATTTTTGGTTTTCGAATTATCTGCCCTTGACTTAGTTCCATATAGTAAACCGGCCATAACTCCTGAACCGTATGGAATATATTCATGAAACTTGACATGTCCATTCATCACACTGAGACGATTTGTCATGAACAAAGAAGGCAACTCTTGCATTTTTGATTTTTGAATTATCTGCCCTTCACTTAGTTCCATATAGTAAACCGTGTCCGGGCCATAACTCCTAAACCGTATGGAATATATTCATGAAACTTCACAGATGCATTTATCACACTAAGACGATGTGTCATGAACAAGGAAGACAACTCTTGTATTTTTGGTTTTTGAATTATCTGCCCTTGATTTAGTTCCATATAGTAAACCGTTTCATGAATGGCATTTGGCGGGGGCATCCGTGTCCTATTGACATTTTTTTCTAGTTTTATCGTGTAGGCATTTTGTTTATGCGAGTATATCTCACATGTATCTCTTAACACCTGCGAGTCGGATAACCACTCCATTATGGTGTTCCCTTGTAGGGCTCCGAGGAGGTTGGAGAGCTCTTGGGACGAACCTTAAAGCTTTCTTCATGGTGAAGAACAAAAATCATAACCGCAACGCACCAAAACGTAAAAAAATCGGATGATCCGAGTCAGCAGTCTAGTCAACAGTCTAGTCAACAGTCTAGTCAGCAGTCTGCAGCACCAAAAAATCAACAATTTTCGACGCTTCTTGGTCATCACATCACTAGACGATTCACGAACTATTTCAAGCTTATCTCTGTTGTAATTGAGAAGAGCATACATTCCATAGCCGGACATCCGAAAAGTATAAAGAAACTTAAATCATGTTATCTGCTCATAGAAATCGAGAAAGAACAGCATGAGAAAAACCTGCTCAGCACCAAAAAGTTGTTTGATCTCAGTGTCAAGATATCACTTCACAATACCCTCAATTCATCTAAGGGTGTCATTCGCAGCCCGGAACTACGTCCTTGCAGCGATCAAGAGATTATTGATTCTTGATAATCAAGGCGTTGTTGGTGTTCGTAACATCCAAGTTCGTAAAAATGATGTGCTTAAATCGACAAGCACTTAAGTTTTGACATTAAACACACCAGTTCTACCACAGAAAATCAAAGTAGCGTATCTTTCTGTCAACGTAGACGTATACATTCCGAACCCCCTTAGATGTTACAACTGTCAGGTGTTTGGCCACCACGAAAGCAAATGTAAGAAAAAATCTCTCTGTGCCAATTGTGGTGAAGACAAACATGTCGATAATCAACAAAACTGTAAGAATGAGGCCAAATGCGTCAATTGTGGTAGCCAACATGTTGTATTTTCTCGAGAAGGTCCGGCTTGGAAAAAAAGAAAAAAAGAAATACAGTTAAGTACCAACAATCGTTATCTTTTCCAGAAGCTCGGAAAATTATTGAACAGCGAAATACAACATCATCCACCAGTTACGCCAGCATCACAAAGGGTGCTTGTGTAAATGTACCAGCTCCGCAACAGACTGTTTAATCATACATAGCTGAACTGAAAAAATCTATCCACTCAAGCACCACAAAGTTCAACCAATTTATCCGATAGCGCAATCCAGGTTGCTCCGGATCGGTCGACAGCGACCTTACCGATGCTAGCGCGACATGTAAAAGAGAAACTCCACTCAGATCGAACCAGTAAGGGAACCGAAGATAAAAAACAACAACAACAAAAACAACACACATCTCAAAAACAAAAAGACAGACAACGTAAAATGGAACGAGACAATATTAAAATATCAGAACAGATTCGCATCTTTGAGTGACAGTGATATGGAGTTCACTGAAACTCCATCACCACGAAGTGGCAATAACAGATCGAGGTCAACAACACCACGAGGTGGTGGAAGCAGATCCATATCACCAATTACACCTCCAAAATAGTTTTTAGTCCTATAAATATCTCTCTTAAAATGGATTAAACAATGGAATTGTCGGGGTCTTAAATCAAATTATAATGAGCTCTTATTACTTATTTCTTTATTAAACCCATCGGTTTTTTGTTTGCAAGAAACCTTTATAAAAACTGATGACAGCATTGATGTCAGGGGTTTCACTACATATAACTATATCTATTCTGATGGTAACAAACCAACTGGTGGCAGTTCAATTTTTGTTAAATCATGTTTACCACAAAGAGAGATCCAATTAAAAACAGATCTACAAGCTGTAACAGTATCGGTTTCTCTAGATAAACTACAATTTATTCTTTATATATACCACCTTCATTTACTTTAGAGCCCGAACATTGGATGATTTCCATCGCCATATATTTTAGTTTGCGACTTCAATGGTCACAACATTCTATGGGGTTGTAAAGAATGAATGATCAATCTTATACTTAACTTCACCCTGCAACAGGTCATTGGTCTTCCTTAGATCTCTCTTTGTGTTAACCATCTCTCTTCTTGGACTATGACTGGACTGTTCATGATGATCCGTGCGGAAGTGATCACTTCCCTGTTATAATTGAGAGCGTAAGCGAACCTGATGAGGACTGTAACCAGAAATGGAAAATGAATAAAGCTGACTGGGAATTATTCCATGATTTATGTGAAGAAGAGTCATCAGTTGACCACTTAAATGAATCATCTGACATTGTTTCTGATTTCACAGATTCGCTTATTAAAATATCAGAACAATGCATTCCAACGACCTCCACTAATCCTAGAAAAGCAAACCTTGGTTTAATAGTGACTGTAAAGAAGCTATCAAAAAAACGCAAACAGGCTTTAAATAAGTTCTTCAAAAGTCCAACATCAGAAAAATTAAACGATGTAAAAGCTTTTAGAGCTAAAGCTCGACGAACTATCCGAGCTTCAAAATGAAAGTTATGTAGGGAATCTGTTTTAAAATTGAACTATAAAATCCCCATTAAAAAGGTTTGGAATATGGTACGGAAAATATCAGCAAAAAAGTCCCCCAGTTACACACACTTGAATACTGGTTTTGACACAAAAGCTTCAATTAAGAAAGATATTTCAGATACTCTTGGTAGCACATTCTTGAGAAATGCATCATCGCGAGATTATTCTGACACATTTAGAAATTTCAAAAAGGACCAAGAGAAAAGAAATGTAAACTTTATCTCTGGTCGGGCTCATCGGAGTCTAACTGTTTGTTTTCTTTTGCTCCAGCATTTCAGTGGTTTCTTGCTGTCGAGTCCTCACCGTTGTCTCACCTCTGTGGTTCTTTGAATTCTGTGTTCACGGAGATGTTGCACTGATGAGTTAGGAGGCCTTCATGCGGACTGAACAAATTATTTGTCTAAATCGCGACGGAAGTAAGGGCGAGGATTGTGGCCACGTAAAATCGATTTAAGCCCCCCAGTGGAAATCTTCCACTGACCGTTCCAAGGCGGCTCTTCTGTGGCGATTTATTTATGTTGTTGTTTGTTACTTACTGTGTGTATCACTTATGTCTTTTAATTTTGGATGGCCATATGGCCATTTTGTGGGAAAGTAACTGTCCATATGGCCTTCCTTTGTTTAGGTTTCCATTATGGTCTGGTCGCTTAATGTTTGTATTTCTTTCCCTTTGGTGTCTTTTATGGATGGAGTAAGTTAATTGTATCAATTCCTGATCTTTGTTTTACTTCTACTTTAAATCCCTCAATCACGAAGAATACAACAAACCTTTCAACTTATCCGAACTAGTTGAAGCCATTGAAACATCACATGATACGGCAATCGGCCCCAATGAAATTCAGATGCTTAAGCATTTGCCAGAAAGTTCTCTTTCAACACTTTTAGATATCTATAATAATATTTGGGAAACGGAGGTCTGCCCTGAGAGTTAACTACAGTTGTACCAATTCAAAAACCAGGGAAAGATCATGCAGAACCAACAAATTATCGCCCGATAGCTTTGACAAGTTGTTTGTGTAAAACATTGGAGAGAATGATAAACAAGAGATAAGAGTCCAAGAACCTCATTTCAGAATATCAGTCAGGTTTTCGTTCGGAACGTAGTACCAACGACAATTTAATAAGTCTAGAAACATATATACGAAATGCTTTTATTAACAAAGAACACGTAGTAGCTGTCTTTTTCGACTTGGAGAAAACATATGATACAACATGGCGTTATGGAATATTGAAAGATCTCCGTAACATTGGCTTAACAGGAAAACTTCCCAGTTTTTTTAAAGCTTTTTAGGGGAGCGCATGTTTCAGGTTCTTGTGGGGTCTACCCTGTCAGACCTCAATGATCAAGCACAGGGTGTCCCACAGGGTAGTATTCGTTCAACTACGCTATTATACATTAAAATAAACGATTGTACAATGTTTGGACGACAAAGCAGATGGTTCATTGTGTGTTGATGATTTTGTATATGCTACCGTTTAATAAATATGAAAACAAACGAACGAAAGTTACAACAAAATTTAAAAAGAATAGAAGAATGGACTGATAAAAATGGTTTCAAGTTCTCCAAGTCGAAAACGCAGCGTGTTCATTTTTGTAAGCTACGGAAGAAACACGGACATCCTTCCCTGTTTTTATACGAATCACAAATTCCTGTTGTTGAAGAAGCCAAATTTCTTAGGGTCATATTTGATCAAAAGTTATCTTTTATTCCCCATATTAAATATCTTAAAGCGAAATGCTTAAAATCTTTGAATCTTTTGAAAGTTTTAGCTCATACGAATTGGGGAGCAGATCGGTATACTTTATTACATCTTTACCGTCTTTAACAAGAACTAAATTAGATTATGGGTCTGTTGTTTATGGTTCTGCCAGAAAGTCCTATTTAAAATCTTTGGATACTATCCATCACCAAGGCCTTCGTCTGGGCATGGGATCCTTACGTACTTCTTCCGTATTAAGCCTTTATGTAGAAGCAGGTACACCATCTTTAACTTCGCGCAGAGAGAAACTTTCTCCTCAGTATGCTATCAGACTCGCTGCTAATCTATCTAACCCGGTATCAAAAAACCTTCTATTCTGTTTTGACTTACATGATGGAAAGAAACCCCGAATCAAATCCAATTTTTCTCAAACAAAACTTTCAGGTACTGCAGTCACGTTATGATGATTAGCCGCAAGTTTATACTGATGGTTCCAAAGAAGGAGAAAAGGTTGGTTGTGCTTATGTTTCTGAAGATACGCACCAAATCTTCTGCTTCCAGTTGGTTCATCTATTTTTTACAGCTGAAGCCAAAGCAATAGACCTAGCTTTAGATTTTATCAGTTCTTCAACATTTCGAAAAAGCAATTATATTTTCTGATTCATTTTCTGTGCTTAAGGCTTTTGACCATTCATCATCCAAAAATCCTCAAATACAAAAAATGATCGAAAAACCACGAAATTTCTAAAAACTCACCAAATCTTGTTTTGTTGGCTTCCGAGCCATATTGGCATTGTCGGCAATGAGTATGCTGACAAGAAAGCAAAAGAATCGCTCAATCTTGATCCGTCTATTTTTTTTTAAATTCCTTTTAATAATTTTAAACCGTTTATCAACAGCCATGCCATTTAATCCTGTCGTCGGAACAAAATGCTCTCCTCCACAATGTTCCAGGAAAGAGGATGTAGTATTAACGCGATTGCGCATTGGCCATAGTAGAGTTACCCACTCTTTTATTTTAAATGGAGATGATCGACCTACTTGTGTAGGCTGTGATCAGCCTTTCACTGTAAAACATATCTTAATTGACTGTGTTGACTTTTCACCTACACGTAACTTATATTTCAAAGCTGACACTTTGCAACGATTGTTTCAGGATGTACCTGCTGCTAATATTTTATTTTTAAAAGAATTTTGACTTTTTCATAAGATTTAACTGTTTAAGAATTTTATACATATTATACTAACTTTTTTACTTTGAATATCCTTATAACTCTTCATGTCGTTTAACCATTAACCGCTTGACGGTTATGGCCCACAGAGAGGGTTGACGCGTCGTTAAACACGAACATCATCATGTACATATGCATACACAAACATGCTTGCATGCACCCATGCATGCATGCTCATACACATACTTGCATGCATGTGCATGTACTCATGCATAAATACGCACACTCAAGCATACATGCACACATACACTCATGTATGCACTCATACATATATGCATGCATGCGCTCACATGTATTCATACATGCACACACATACATGCATTCACACATGCATGCACACACACACGCACACACACACTTATGCACACACTCACACATGCATGGATGTAAGCAAACATGCATGTATGCACACATACACTCATGCATGAACACACACACACACATACTCGCATGTACACATGCAGGCACGCACACACTTGCACGCATACATGCACATACACTTATACATAAATGCAATCACTCAAATGTACAGGCATGCACACATACACCCATGCATGATGCATGAAATTCACATACATACATGCACACACATGCATAAATGCACACACGCATGCATGCATACAAGCACACATACACTCATGCACGCATGCATTTGTGCAGGCATGCATTCATATATGCAATATTTCAAGAGGATCACTAATATTGTTTTGCAGGCAAAATTTTACACATGTCATTTCAATACCATTAACTGCATTAGCACCACTATAAGCATTTGTAGTCTGAGCATCAGGAAAAACCACTGTAGTTTCCGTAGCCTGAGCATCAGTGTAACCACTGTAGTTTCTGTAGCCTGAGCATCAAAGGTAGCCACTGTATTTTCTGTAGCATGAGCATCATGGAAAGCCACTGTAGTTTCCGTAGCCCGAGTACCAAGGTAAGCAACTGTATTTTCTGTCGCTTTACCATCAGGCTGTATTTTCTGTAGCTTTACCATCAGGGGAAGCAACTGCAGTTTCTGTAGCCTGATTTATGACAACAATAGAGCCAGTTTCAGTGAGATGAACAAAAGTGCATCTGCCTAAGAAGAAGTGTCCTTCCCTACAATGTCAACTGTTTCTAATTGATTCAACTCTGTGTCCTTGTATAAACAACATATGCTCTTTCAAGTTCTTCATCAGATTCATGGACGGTACAACTCTCACCACTTTTCCTGGGCAGGCTTAGCAAGGCGGAATGGTGAAGTTCTAACTTCAGAACTTATTTAGAACCTCTAAGCGGTTTTCCAGTGCCCATGTGCTGTAGGTTTCAGCTCCATGCAGCCCAATCTATTTCTTCAAGCTCCGATGGGCGAGCTTGTTAACTGGGTATAACACACACGAGTACTGGTAAACCGCTTAGAAGGACAAGGCCTGCCAAGGCAAAATGGTGTTGTATGCTGGAAAGCAGCTTTGAATGTTACTTTATCAAACGGTTCACTTGAAATTGGCATTCAAATTGTCCGCAGTTGGTAAGCTCGTCTGGCGTCGCGTGCATTATTTACCTTGCACAGATGCAAAAAGTGACGTCATCAACGTTCTAATGCCGTTAAAACGTGCTCTTCGCTGATTTTGCAATTTTCATCATAACCCTGGATACGTCTAGTCTCTTCAAGTTTCTTATGCTTTTCTGATCCAGTTTTTCCACAAGTGGCTCTGACTTCAGGAAGTTTTCAACAAGTTTATTGTCTTTTCCACCATAAACAACCCTTTTTGTGGTCCGTTGAACGTAGCACAATCAAGCCCTCCCACTGGGTTGCGTCTTTTAGATGTAAAAGTTCTTTATAAAGTGTTTCTCCCCGCCTACTTAAGTTTGCCTTAAGTCTGTTTTTCTGTCTTCATTTTCTAACCTCTTCACTCCCTCCGATATTTTTTCACGAATCTCCGTTTAGCTCGTTTTGGGGTGAACCTTTGGTTGTTTGATTTAGCTCACTAATTGAGTTGCCTCTGCAGGAACCTAAAAAAAGACTCATTGAACTACAGCTTCAAACCGCACATGAATACTAGTAAACCCCTTAGTGGTGCGAGTCGGGCCGTTCGTGCATATTAACCCTGGGTGGCAGGGCTTGAGATGACATTCCATCGTAATGTCTGGTAAAAGCCCCACAAAATTGGAAGCAACGTCTCCAAAATGACCTCAAAATGACCTATATGGTGTTGACGGGGACGTTAATCCACATATCGACGATAGCTCCAAACTGCCACGTTTTATTTCGTTTTCAAGCACACTTGGTTCATGCCTGTTTAAGGACAACAGATAAATTATGTAGAAGCAGGTGAACCATCTTTAACCTCGCGCAGAGAGAAACTTTCTCTTCAGTATGCTATTAGACTTGCTGCAAATCCATCTAACCCGGCATCCAAAATTTCATTTCGACCTCAATTTGTAGATAGGTATGAAACTAAACCCACAGCAATTAAACCTTTTGGATTACGTATTTTACCACTGCTGGAAAATTCAGGTATCGACCTTAAAAATATTCAAAAACATGAACCCCCAGGTATTAGACTTCCTGCCTTGCCGTGGCCCTGGGGGCTCAATTCCCACTGGGCACGTTGCTGCTGTGGTCAATGTGCCCACTGGGAAGAGCTAAAGGAAGTACCACCCGTTTGCCGTGGGTGGCGTCCTGTAAGCCGGAAGAAGGGATCCTGGAGGTTGAGGGTTACCTGAGGTGGCGGTGCTTCAGGTGCCCAACACGCCTCTTTGGCCTGGCTTTTCGGTGTAGACGGGTGGCCGTGCGGTCCGGCACGGTCAATCGGCTGGTCACGCCGAGCCCTAGAGATACCGCTTTGCTTTCTCTTCAACTCTTTTTGTATCTTTCCTGATACCAACCATATGCCCATTTACCTTACCCTTTTCTGTCTTTTTATCTCTAGAAGGCGGTGGCTTAACGGATCAATCGTGTAGGCATTTTGTTTATACGAGTATATCTCACGTGTATCTCTAACATCTGCGAGTTGGATAACCACTCCAGTATGGTGTTCCCTTGTAGGGCTCCACGGAGGGCGGAGAGCACTTGGGACGAAACTAGAATTTTTTTCTTATGGCTCCTGGAAAAAAACATAACCGCAAATCACCTAACCGCAAATCACCTAACCACAACGCACCTAAACGTAAAAAACAAGAAGATTCATCCGAATCGGATGAACACAGTCAACAATCCAGTCAGCAGTCAAGTCAACAATCTAGTCAGCAGTCTGCTGAACCAAATTTTGACAATGTTCCGCGTTTCTTGGTCGTTACGTCACTTGACGATACACGAACTGTATCTAGCCTTTCCCCCTTCGTCATCGAGAAAAGTATTCTCTCCATTGCCGGACACCCTAAGAGTATAAAACAACTCAAATCGGGTGATCTTCTCTTGGAAGTCGAGAAAAAACAGCAAGTGGTAAGCCTGCTAAACACCAACAAACTCTTTGATCTAAAAGTTAAAGTCGCTTTACATAACACGCTCAATTCATCTAAGGGAGTGATTCGCAGTCCAGAACTGCGTCCTTGCTCAGATGAAGAGATAGTCGATAACCTTAAGGATCAGGGAGTTGTTGGTGTTCGTAACATTCAAGTTCGTAGAAATGGTGTACTAAAACCAACAGCAACTTATGTGTTGACTTTTAATACACCAATTCTACCCAAGAAAATCAAAGTAGCATATCTTTCCATTAACGTAGAGGTATACATCCCAAACCCTCTTAGATGTTACTCTTGTCAGGCTTTTGGCCATCACGAAAGCAGATGTCAGAGAAAAAAACTCTGTCCTAATTGTGGTGAAGAAAAGCATGTTGATAATCACCTCAACTGCAAAAATGAACCCAAATGCGTAAATTGTGATGGCAAACATGCTGTTTTCTCCCGAGACTGTCCGGCGTGGAAAAAAGAAAAAGAAATACTTACCGTCAAATACCAAAGGGGGATAACATTCCCAGAAGCGCGGAAGATTGTCGAAGAGCGATACATAACACCAACCACCAGTTTCGCCAGCATCACAAAGGGTGCTGGTGTAAAATGTACCAGCTCCGCAACACAGACTGCTGAATCATACATTGCTGAACTGAAAAAGTCTGGTGCATGGAGTAAATCCACTCCAGCACCACAAAGTTCAACCAATTTATCAAAAGGCGCAATCCAGGTTGCTTCGGATCGGTCGACAGCGACCGTACCGAAGCCAGCGCCGAATGTAAAAGAGAAACCCGACCCAGGTCGAACTAATAAGGGGTCGCAAGATCCGATTAAAAAACATCAATTGTCTCAAAGACAAACAGACAGACAACGTAAAATGGAAAGAGACAATATAAAATTTCAGAACAGATTCGGATCTTTGAGTGACAGTGATATGGAGTTGACTGAAACTCCATCATCACCAAGTGGCAATAACAGATCGAGGTCTGCCACACCACGAGCTGGTGGTAGCAGATCTATATCACCAATTGCACCTCCATAATAGTTTCTAGTCTTTAAATATCTCTCCTTAAAATGGATTTAAAACACAAAATAATACAATGGAATTGTCGAGGTCTTAAATCAAATTATAATGAACTCTTATTACTTATTTCGCTACTAACCCCATCGGTGTTTTGTTTGCAAGAAACTTTTTTAAAAACTGATGACAACATAGATGTCAGGGGTTTCAATACATACAACTATATCTATTCTGATGGTAACAAACCATCTGGTGGCAGCTCAATTTTTGTTAAATCATGTTTACCACAAAGAGAGATCAAATTAAAAACCGACCTTCAAGCTGTAGCAGTATCGGTTTCTCTGGATAAAGAAACTACAGTTTGCTCTCTATATATCCCACCCTCATTTTCTTTAAAGTCCGAACATCTTGACTCATTGCTGAGTCAACTTCCATCGCCATATCTTTTAGTTGGCGACTTCAATGGTCACAATATTCTATGGGGCTGTAAAGATGTCAATAACAGAGGAGCACTTGTCGAAGATTTTATTGCAAAGAACGATCTTTGCTTGATGAATGATAAATCTTATACTTACCTTCACCCTGCGACAGGTCATTTGTCTTCTTTAGATCTCTCTTTGTGTCACCCATCTCTCTTCTTGGACTATGACTGGTCTGTTCATGATGATCAGTGCGGAAGTGATCACTTTCCTGTTATAATAGAGAGCGTAAACGAACCAGATGAAGACTGTAACCAGAAATGGAAAATGAATAAAGCCGACTGGGAATTATTCCATAATTTATGTGAAGAAGAGCTATCAGTTGATCACTTAAATGAATCATCTGACATTGTTTCTGATTTCACAGATACACTTATTAACATATCAGAACAATGCATTCCAAAGACCTCCACAAATACTAAGAAAAGCAAGCCTTGGTTTAATAATGACTGTAAAGAAGCTATTAAAAAGCGTAAACAGGCTCTAAATAAGTTCTGCAAAAATCCAACTTCAGAAAAGCTCAACGACGTAAAAGTTTTTAGAGCTAAAGCTCGGCGAACAATCCGAGCTTCCAAACGAAAGTCATGGAGAGAATATGTCTCCAAATTGAACTATAAAACCCCCATTAAAAAGGTTTGGGATATGGTACGAAAAATTTCAGGAAAAACAAAGTCTTCTAGTTTTACACATTTAAATACTGAATTTGACACAATAGCTTCAACAAAAAAAGATATTTCAGATACTCTTGGTCACACATTTTTGAGAAATTCATCATCGCGTAATTATTCTGACACTTTTAGAAATTTCAAAAAGGACCAGGAGAAAAGAAAACTTAACTTCAAATCCCTTAATCACGAAGAATACAACACACCATTTAACTTATCCGAACTCGTTGAAGCCATTGAAAAATCACATGATACGGCAACCGGCCCCGATGAAATTCATTATCAGATGCTTAAGCATCTGCCAAAAAGTTCTCTTACAACACTTTTAGATATCTTTAATAATATTTGGGAAACGGGGGTCTGTCCTGAGAGTTGGCGTGTAGCTACAGTTGTACCAATTCCGAAACCAGGGAAAGATCATGCAGAACCTACAAATTATCGTCCGATAGCTTTGACAAGTTGTTTGTGTAAAACATTGGAGAGAATGATAAACAAGAGATTAGTCTGGTACTTAGAGTCCAACAACCTCATTTCAGAATATCAATCGGGCTTTCGTTCGGAACGTAGTACCAATGACAATTTAATAAGACTAGAAACATTTATACGAGATGCTTTTATTAACAAAGAACACGTAGTGGCTGTCTTTTTCGACTTGGAGAAAGCATATGATACAACATGGCGTTATGGAATATTGAAAGATCTACATAACATTGGCTTAAGAGGAAAACTTCCCAGTTTTATTGAAAGCTTTTTAGGGGAGCGCATGTTTCAGGTGCGTGTGGGGTCTACCCTGTCAGATTTCTATGATCAAGAACAGGGTGTCCCACAGGGTAGTATTCTTTCAACTACGCTATTTAACATCAAAATAAACAATATTGTACAATGTTTGGACGACAAAACTGATTGTTCATTGTATGTTGATGATTTTTGTATATGTTACCGTTCAAAAAATATGAAAACAATTGAACGAAAGTTACAACAAAATTTAAAAAGAATAGAAGAATGGACTGATAAAAATGGTTTCAAGTTCTCCAAGTCGAAAACGCAGTGTGTTCATTTTTGTAAACTACGGAAGAAACACGAACATCCTTCCCTGTTTTTATACGGATCACAAATTCCTGTTGTTGAAGAAGCCAAATTTCTTGGGGTCATATTTGATCAAAAGTTATCTTTTATTCCACATATTAAATACCTTAAAGCGAAATGCTTAAAAGCTTTGAATCTTTTGAAAGTTTTAGCACATACAAGTTGGGGAGCAGATCGGTATACTTTATTACATCTTTACCGGTCTTTAATAAGATCTAAATTAGATTATGGGTCTGTTGTTTATGGTTCTGCCAGAAAGTCCTATTTAAAATCCTTGGATACTATCCATCACCAAGGCCTTCGTCTGGCCATGGGAGCCTTCCGTACTTCTCCCGTATTAAGCCTTTATGTAGAAGCAGGTGAACCATCTTTAACCTCGCGCAGAGAGAAACTTTCTCTTCAGTATGCTATCAGACTTGCTGCAAATCCATCTAACCAGGCATCCAAAATTTCATTTCGACCTCAATTTGTAGATAAGTATGAAACAAAACCCACAGCAATCAAACCTTTTGGATTACGTATTTTACCACTGCTGGAAAATTCAGGTATCGACCTTAAAAATATTCAAAAACATGAAACCGCCGAAGTTCCATCTTGGTGTATTAAACAACCTTCTATTCTGTTCGACTTACATGATGGAAAAAAATCCGAATCAAATCCAATACTTCTCAAACAAAACTTTCAGGTACTGCAGTCACGTTACAATGATTACCAGCAAGTCTATACTGATGGTTCCAAAGAAGGAGATAAAGTTGGCTGTGCGTATGTTTCTAAAGATACGCACAAAACCATGCGCCTTCCAGATGGTTCATCTATTTTTACAGCTGAAGCCAAAGCAATAGACCTAGCTTTAGATTTTATCAGTTCTTCAACAATTCAAAAAGCAATTATATTTTCGGATTCACTTTCTGTGCTTAAGGCTTTAGACCATTCATCATCTAAAAATCCTCAAATTCAAAAATTGATCGAAAAACATCATGAAATTTCTAAAACACACCAAATCTTGTTTTGTTGGCTTCCGAGCCATATTGGCATTGTCGGCAATGAATATGCTGACAAGAAAGCAAAGGAATCGCTCAATCTTGATCCATCTGTTTTTAAAATTCCTTTTAACAATTTTAAACCATTTATCAACAGATACATCTTGTCGGAATGGCAAGGCGAATGGGACCGTGCAATAAATAACAAACTCCATGCCATTAAACCTGTCGTTAGTACAAAATGCTCTCCTCCACAGTTTTCCAGAAAAGAGGACGTAGTATTAACACGACTGCGCATCGGCCATACTAGAGTTACTCATTCTTATATTTTTAATGGTGATGATCAGCCTTCTTGTGTAGGTTGTGATCAGCCATTCACTGTGAAACATATCTTAATTGACTGTGTTGACTTTTCACCCTCACGTATTTTATATTTCAAAGCTGACACTTTGCAACAACTGTTTCGAGATGTACCTGTTGATAATATTATTTTATTCTTAAAAGAAATTGGACTTTTTCATAAGATTTAACTGTTTCAGATTTTTATACATTATCATTCTGACTTTTTACTTTTAATATCATCATAATTATTCATGCCGTTTAACCATCAACCGTTTGACGCTTATGACCCACAAAGAGGGTTGACGCGTCGTTAAACACGAAATCATCATCATCAAAAACATGAAACCGCCGAAGTTCCATCTTGGTGTATTAAACAACCTTCTATTCTGTTCGACTTACATGATGGCAAAAAATCCGAATCAAATCCGATACTTCTCAAACAAACTTTTCAGGTACTGCAATCACGTTACGATGATTACCAGCAAGTCTATACTGATGGTTCCAAAGAAGGAGATAAAGTTGGTTGTGCGTATGTTTCTAAAGATACGCACAAAACCATGCGCCTTCCAGATGGTTCATCTATTTTTACAGCTGAAGCCAAAGCAATAGACCTAGCTTTAGATTTTATCAGTTCTTCAACAATTCAAAAAGCAATTATATTTTCTGATTCACTTTCTGTGCTTAAGGCTTTAGACCATTCATCATCTAATAATCCTCAAATTCAAAAATTGATCGAAAAACATCATGAACTTTCTAAAACACACCAAATCTTGTTTTGTTGGCTTCCGAGCCATATTGGCATTGTCGGCAATGAATATGCTGACATGAAAGCAAAGGAATCGCTCAGTCTTGATCCATCTGTTTTTAAAATTCCTTTTAATAATTTTAAACCATTTATCAATAGATACATCTTGTCGGAATGGCAAGGCGAATGGGACCGTGCAATAAATAACAAACTCCATGCCATTAAACCTGTCGTTAGTACAAAATGCTCTCCTCCACAGTTTTCCAGAAAAGAGGACGTAGTATTAACACGACTGCGCATCGGCCATACTAGAGTTACTTATTCTTATATTTTTTAATGGTGATGATCAGCCTTCTTGTGTAGGTTGTGATCAGCCATTCACTGTGAAACATATCTTAATTGACTGTGTTGACTTTTCACCCTCACGTATTTTATATTTCAAAGCTGACACGCCTTGCCGTGGCCCTGGGGGCTCAATTCCCACTTGGCACATTGCCGCTGTGGTCTCTGTGCCCACTGGGAAGAGCTAAAGGAAGTACCACCCGTTTGCCGTGGGTGGCGTCCTGTAAGCCGGAAGAAGGGATCCTGGAGGTTGAGGGTTACCTGAGGTGGCGGTGCTTCAGGTGCCCAACACGCCTCTTTGGCCTGGCTTTTCGGTGTAGACGGGTGGCCGTGCGGTCCGGCACGGTCAATCGGCTGGTCGCGCCGAGCCCTAGAGATACCGCTTTGCTTTCTCTTCAACTCTTTTTGTATCTTTCCTGATACCAACCATATGCCCATTTACCTTACCCTTTTCTGTCTTTTTATCTCTAGAAGGCGGTGGCTAAACGGATCAATCGTGTAGGCATTTTGTTTATACGAGTATATCTCACGTGTATCTCTAACACCTGCGAGTTGGATAACCACTCCATTATGGTGTTCCCTTGTAGGGCTCCACGGAGGGCGGAGAGCACTTGGGACGAAACTAGAATTTTTTCCTTATGCCTCATGGAAAAAAAAATAACCGCAACGCATCTAAACACAACGCACCTTAACGTAAAAAACAAAACGATTCATCCGAATCGGATGAACAAAGTCAACAAGCCAGTCAGCAGTCAAGTCAACAAACCAGTCAGCAGTCCGCTGAACCAAATTTCGACAATGTTCCGCGTTTCTTGGTTGTCTCGTCGCTTGACGATACACGAAGTGTATCCAGCCTTTCTCCTTTCGTAATTGAGAAATGTATTAACTCCATAGCCGGACACCCTAAGAGTATCAAAAAGCTCAAATCAGGTGACCTTCTCTTGGAAATCGAGAAAAAACAACAAGTTGTAAGCCTGCTAAGCACCAATAAACTCTTTGATCTTCAGGTTAAAGTCTCTCTCCACAACACGTTAAATTCGTCTAAGGGAGTGATTCGCAGTCCAGAACTGCGTCCTTGTACAGATGAAGAGATCGTCGATAACTTGAAAGATCAGGGAGTTGTTGGTGTTCGTAACATCAAAGTCCGTAGAAATGGTGTACTAAAACCAACAGCAACTTATGTGTTGACTTTTAATACACCAGTTCTACCCAAGAAAATCAAAGTAGCATATCTTTCCATTAACGTAGAGGTATACATCCCAAACCCTCTTAGATGTTACTCTTGTCAGGCTTTTGGCCATCATGAAAGCAGATGTCAGAGAAAAAAACTCTGTCCTAATTGTGGTGAAGAAAAGCATGTTGATAATCACCTCAACTGCAAAAATGAACCCAAATGCGTAAATTGTGATGGCAAACATGCTGTTTTCTCTCGAGACTGTCCGGCATGGAAAAAAGAAAAAGAAATACTAACCGTCAAATACCAAAGGGGGATAACATTCCCAGAAGCGCGAAAAATTGTCGATGAGCGATATATAACACCAACCACCAGTTTCGCCAGCATCACAAAGGGTACTGGTGTAAAATGTACCAGCTCCGCGACACAGACTGCTGAATCATACATAGCTGAACTGAAAAAATCTGGTGCATGGAGTAAACCCACTCCAGCACCGCAAAGTTCAACCAATTTATCAAATGGCGCAATCCAGGTTGCTTCGGATCGGTCGACAGCGACCGTACCGAAGCCAGCGCCGCACGTAAAAGAGAAACTCGACTGAGGTCGAACTAATAAGGGATCGGAAGATCCGATCAAAAAACATCAATTGTCTCAAAAACAGACAGACAGACAACGTAAAATGGAAAGAGGCAATATTAGATTTCAGAACAGATTCGGATCTTTGAGTGACAGTGATATGGAGTTCGCTGAAACTCCATCATCACCAAATGGCAATAACAGATCGAGGTCAGCAACACCACGAGCTGGTGGTAGCAGATCTATATCACCAATTGCAGCTCCAATATAGTTTCTAGTCTTAATCTCTTCATAAAATGGATTTAAAACACAAAATAATACAATGGAATTGTCGAGGTCTTAAACCAAATTATAATGAACTCTTATTACTTATTTCGTTATTAAACCCATCGGTTTTTTGTTTACAAGAAACTTTTTTAAAAACTGATGACATTGATGTCAGGGGTTTCAATACATACAACTATATCTATTCTGATGGTAGCAAACCATCTGGTGGCAGTTCAATTCTTGTTAAATCATGTTTACCACAAAGAGAGATCAAATTAAAAACAGACCTACAAGCTGTAGCAGTATCGGTTTCTCTGGATAAAGAAACTACAATTTGCTCTTTATATATTCCACCCTCATTTTCGTTAAAGCCCGAACATCTTGACTCATTGCTGAGTCAACTTCCATCGCCATATCTTTTAGTTGGCGACTTCAATGGTCACAATATTCTATGGGGCTGTAAAGATATCAATAACAGAGGAGCACTTGTTGAAGATTTTATTGCAAAGAGCGATCTTTGCTTGATGAATGATAAATCTTATACTTACCTTCACCCAGCGACAGGTCATTTGTCTTCTTTGGATCTCTCTTTGTGTCACCCATCTCTCTTCTTGGACTATGACTGGTCTGTTCATGATGATCAGTGCGGAAGTGATCACTTCCCTATTATAATTGAGAGTGTAAACGAACCAGATGAGGACTGTAACCAGAAATGGAAAATGAATAAAGCCGACTGGGAATTATTCCATAATTTATGTGAAGAAGAGTTATCAATTGATCATTTTAATGAATCATCCGACATTGTTTCTGATTTCACAGATACACTTATTAACATATCATGATAGGACAATGCATTCCAAAGACCTCCACAAATACTAAGAAAAGCAAGCCTTGGTTTAATAATGACTGTAAAGAAGCTATTAAAAGGCGTAAACAGGCTCTAAATAAGTTCTGCAAAAATCCCACTTCAGAAAAGCTCAACGACGTAAAAGTTTTTTGAGCTAAAGCTCGGCGAACAATCCGAGCTTCCAAACGAAAGTCATGGAGAGAATATGTCTCCAAATTGAACTATAAAACCCCCATTAAAAAGGTTTGGGATATGGTACGAAAAATTTCAGGAAAAGCAAAGTCTTCTAGTTTTACACATTTAAATACTGAATTTGACACAATAGCTTCAACAAAAAAAGATATTTCAGATACTCTTGGGCACACATTCTTGAGAAATTCATCATCGCGTAATTATTCTGACACTTTTAGAAATTTCAAAAAGGACCAAGAGAAAAGAAATCTAAACTTTAAATCACTTAATCATGAAGAATACAACAAACCTTTTAACTTATCCGAACTCGTTGAAGCCATTGAAAAATCACATGATACGGCAACCGGCCCCGATGAAATTCATTATCAGATGCTTAAGCATCTGCCAAAAAGTTCTCTTACAACACTTTTAGATATCTTTAATAATATTTGGGAAACGGGGGTCTGTCCTGAGAGCTGGCGTGTAGCTACAGTTGTACCAATTCCGAAACCAGGGAAAGATCATGCAGAACCTACAAATTATCGTCCGATAGCTTTGACAAGTTGTTTGTGTAAAACATTGGAGAGAATGATAAACAAGAGATTAGTCTGGTACTTAGAGTCCAACAACCTCATTTCAGAATATCAATCGGGCTTTCGTTCGGAACGTAGTACCAATGACAATTTAATAAGACTAGAAACATTTATACGAGATGCTTTTATTAACAAACAACATGTAGTAGCTGTCTTTTTCGACTTGGAGAAAGCATATGATACAACATGGCGATATGGAATATTGAAAGATCTACATAACATTGGCTTAAGAGGAAAACTTCCCAGTTTTATTGAAAGCTTTTTAGGGGAGCGCATGTTTCAGGTGCGTGTGGGGTCTACCCTGTCAGATTTCTATGATCAAGAACAGGGTGTCCCACAGGGTAGTATTCTTTCAACTACGCTATTTAACATCAAAATAAACAATATTGTACAATGTTTGGACGACAAAACTGATTGTTCATTGTATGTTGATGATTTTTGTATATGTTACCGTTCAAAAAATATGAAAACAATTGAACGAAAGTTACAACAAAATTTAAAAAGAATAGAAGAATGGACTGATAAAAATGGTTTCAAGTTCTCCAAGTCGAAAACGCAGTGTGTTCATTTTTGTAAACTACGGAAGAAACACGAACATCCTTCCCTGTTTTTATACGGATCACAAATTCCTGTTGTTGAAGAAGCCAAATTTCTTGGGGTCATATTTGATCAAAAGTTATCTTTTATTCCCCATATTAAATATCTTAAAGCGAAATGCTTAAAAGCTTTGAATCTTTTGAAAGTTTTAGCTCATACAAGTTGGGGAGCAGATCGGTATACTTTATTACATCTTTACCGGTCTTTAATAAGATCTAAATTAGATTATGGGTCTGTTGTTTATGGTTCTGCCAGAAAGTCCTATTTAAAATCCTTGGATACTATCCATCACCAAGGCCTTCGTCTGGTCATGGGAGCCTTCCGTACTTCTCCCGTATTAAGCCTTTATGTAGAAGCAGGTGAACCATCTTTAACCTCGCGCAGAGAGAAACTTTCTCTTCAGTATGCTATTAGACTTGCTGCAAATCCATCTAACCCGGCATCCAAAATTTCATTTCGACCTCAATTTGTAGATAGGTATGAAACTAAACCCACAGCAATTAAACCTTTTGGATTACGTATTTTACCACTGCTGGAAAATTCAGGTATCGACCTTAAAAATATTCAAAAACATGAAACCGCCGAAGTTCCATCTTGGTGTATTAAACAACCTTCTATTCTGTTCGACTTACATGATGGAAAAAAATCCGAATCAAATCCGATACTTCTCAAACAAAACTTTCAGGTACTGCAATCACGTTACGATGATTACCAGCAAGTCTATACTGATGGTTCCAAAGCAGGAGATAAAGTTGGTTGTGCGTATGTTTCTAAAGATACGCACAAAACAATGCGCCTTCCAGATGGTTCATCTATTTTTACAGCTGAAGCCAAAGCTATAGACCTAGCTTTAGATTTTATCAGTTCTTCAACAATTCAAAAAGCAATTATATTTTCTGATTCACTTTCTGTGCTTAAGGCTTTAGACCATTCATCATCTAAAAATCCTCAAATTCAAAAATTGATCGAAAAACATCATGAAATTTCTAAAACACACCAAATCTTGTTTTGTTGGCTTCCGAGCCATATTGGCATTGTCGGCAATGAATATGCTGACAAGAAAGCAAAGGAATCGCTCAATCTTGATCCATCTGTTTTTAAAATTCCTTTTAATAATTTTAAACCATTTATCAATAGATACATCTTGTCGGAATGGCAAGGCGAATGGGACCGTGCAATAAATAACAAACTCCATGCCATTAAACCTGTCGTTAGTACAAAATGCTCTCCTCCACAGTTTTCCAGAAAAGAGGACGTAGTATTAACACGACTGCGCATCGGCCATACTAGAGTTACTCATTCTTATATTTTTAATGGTGATGGTCGGCCTTCTTGTGTAGGTTGTGATCAGCCATTCACTGTGAAACATATCTTAATTGACTGTGTTGACTTTTCACCCTCACGTATTTTATATTTCAAAGCTGACACTTTGCAACAACTGTTTCGAGATGTACCTGTTGATAACATTATTTTATTCTTAAAAGAAATTGGTCTTTTTCATAAGATTTAACTGTTTCAGATTTTTATACATTATCATTCTGACTTGTTACTTTTAATATCATCATAATTAGTCATGCCGTTTAACCGTTAACCGACTGACGCTTATGACCCACCAGGAGGGTTGACGCGTCGTTAAACACGAAATCATCATCATCATCATCATCAAAGCTGACACTTTGCAACAACTGTTTCGAGATGTACCTGTTGATAACATTATTTTATTCTTAAAAGAAATTGGTCTTTTTCATAAGATTTAACTGTTTCAGATTTTTATACATTATCATTCTGACTTGTTACTTTTAATATCATCATAATTATTCATGCCGTTTAACCGTTAACCGACTGACGCTTATGACCCACCAGGAGGGTTGACGCGTCGTTAAACACGAAATCATCATCATCGTTCATGCATATGTGGCAGGGCCTGAGATGTCATTCCATCGTAATGTCTGGTGAAAGCCCCACAAAATTGGAAGCAGCGTCTCCAAAAATGACCTATATAGTGTTGACGGGGACGTTAAACCTCAAATCGACGACAGCTCCAAACTGCCACGTTTTATTCCGTTTCAAGCACACTTGATTCATGCCTGTTTAAGGACAACAGATACAAATATGGGTGGTGTGATGCTAGAGGGAACCAACCATTCAACATATAATACAGAGAAAATCGCGATTAATCATAATATGCTACCCCAATCTGAACAAAAGAATTGTTAGAAACTGTTAATGATTGTGGTAAAATGGGAACATATTTTACACCAAGACTTGCATTTGCTTGAATTTATAACTGACTTGCATGTCTTTTAAAATAGGTTTTTGTGAGATACTTCACTTTGACAGTGATACTATAGCATTGTTTAAGGAGATTGTGCCAAAGTGGACTGGCCTTGCCAAATTTTATTTAAAAAATACTGTCCAACAGACTTCTGAACTTGAACATAAAATAATGAAATCAAAGGATCTGACTAATCTTGCTTCTCACTACTGCTTCTTATTCATCAAAATGTCCACATACAATGTTGAGCTTTAGGATATATTCAAAAATATTTTAATAAACAGTTTCCATGAACAGTATCTATGGTTATAAGATATGAGTGTTCCATAATTACTGCAAATATGTAAACTTTGGGTAATTCAGTTGTTAAATAAATTAGTTGATCCTTTCAGAACAATATAAAAGATCTATATCCATTGTACTCTACCTAGATCGGCGATCATGACAAAACACGCGTATTCAAACACGTTGAAAATTTTAACATTAAAAATTGAAAAGAATTCAGAGAAAAATTTCTATTATCCTATATTTTTGCTCAAAACATAAATTCTGGGTACTCGTTAGAACCGTCTTGATGAGGCAGTTCTAACAAGAACCTACAATGTATGTTTTGAAGAAAAATAATGTATACCCCAGTAAACCCCAGTTGTACCATCGGGGTTTGGAGAAATAGATCGGACTGCATGGGGCTTCCACGCAGAGCTGGCCACACACGAGTACTGGTAAACTGCTTTGCCAAGGCAAAGTGGTGTTGTGAGTCATACTGCCCAATAGGTATGTTTTTTTGGTTTCATTGGGCGACAGGGCTTGAGAGGTCATTTAATCTCATTGTCGAGCAATGTCTCCAAAATGTCCTAAATAGTGTTGACGGGGACGTTAAATTTCAATTCAAACAAAAGTGGGGTTTTAGGGGTCAAAGGTATTTAGGCACGTCTTCTTGATGTTGATAATGTTTTGGAAGGGAACGCCAATCTCTTCTAACTGAACAAATAAGTAAATGGCTCTGCTAAAGGTTAACGAATATCAGAACAAGAACTTTTGTTTCAAAGGCTTTGAACTACAGAAACACTGAAATTATTTTGGGGCAAAAATATGTAGATAGTGTAGGTTATAGAAGGCACTTATCAAGTAAGCCATTAGAAAAAGCGTTTCCAAGTTTCACTAGCAGAGCCCAACCGTTTGTCAAAACTGCAAACTTATATACACATTTGTTTTCTTGAACAGAATATTTCAACAACATTTCACAACCCAACAAGCACACAAAATTAAATCAACACTGAACAAATGCTGATACAACATCATAACGTTGAAACAACGTTTACTCTATTTTGATTCAACACTGAATGTCCAGCTGGAATCCATTTTCATCATCTTCCGAATCTTCAGAGTCATATGATGCCCAAATTGGAGCCGCATTATACAGTTGTTGCAGTGTAGATGTTCGTATACCAGACAGACTGAAGTCAAGTGCCGTCTGGAAGTCTAAACCAAATTCAAAGTCTTTAAACTTGTCTTTAAAGTTTTTCCATGCCAGTGGTCTTTTCCACTTTGGGGTAAAACAGTCGCCCCCGCCCATTGGGGCTTGAAGAAAATAATTGGGCTGTATGATGCTTCCACGCAGAGCTGAAACCGGCAGCACAAGAGTACTGGTAAACCGGTCAGGGGTCTAAGACTGCCCAGGCAAAGTGGTGCGAGTCGGTCCGTCATCACATATTAACCCTTTTGGTTTGTTAGGACTGCAGGGATTGAGATGTCATTTCATCTTAATGTCGGGTAAAAGTACCACAAAATTGGAAGCAACGTCTCCAAAATGACCTAAATAGTGTTGACTGGGACGTAAAACCTCAATTCGAACAAACAAAAAGCAGTACATTCAAGCAGCTTCCTAAAAAATGCTGTCGCCTATATTTGGCGAGATGTCAGTACTTCTCTCATATTGAGTTCTTCCATTTTCGCTCTATGTGGTAACTGCACAACAAATTTAAGACATCTATCTTGTCTTATTTCATAGAAAGTACCGAAGTGAACCACCTTCAAGCTAGGGTGTCTATACAGATACTGCAGTTCATAGCTGCTTAATAAGTTGCAACCACTTATATTGATTGTTCTAAGCTTTGGCATAGCATTTACAAACTGCAGTGACTGAATCATCAAATTATCAGTAGATGTGTTCTATAAAATGTTTATCCTTTGGAAGCAAGGAATGCACTACAGAACTGGAAAATATGAAGTGCACATGTTTCCTGGGCCAGACTAGCTAGTTACGGCCAATTAGGCCTCATCAGTGACCCTCAAATATTCAAAATGACACTGACCCTCAAGAATGATTTCTATTCAATTCTTACATAACATCAGTTGACATTGAATGCAGGCGAGTTGGAAATAATCCCATAGGGTACCGCGTCGGTTTTCACATTGAAGTTTCTCAAAATGAAGACACTGCTTGGCAATTATTTTGCAAACTGATATATTTCTGTAGGGGTCTTTGCTTAAACACAATACTTTTCTACAGCTGCCTGTCATGAGATATATTGTTCAATCTTTTATTGACAGATGGCAAATTTATAGTCTTCTGGAGTCTAACTGTTGGTTTTCTTTTGCTCCAGCATTTCAGTGGTTTCTTACTGTTGAGTCCTCATTGTTGACTCACCTCTGTGGTTGTTTGATTATTTGTGTTCACTGACGTGTTAGGAGGTCTTCATGCGGACTGAACAAATTATTTGACTAAATCGCGACGGAAGTAAGGGCCAGGATTGTGGCCACGTAAATTCGATTTAAGCCCCCAGTGGAATTCGTTTCCGCTGACCGTTCCAAGGCGGTTCTTCTGTCGCGGTTTATTTTTGCTCACCTGAGCCGAAGGCTCAAGGGGAGATATTGTGATCGCCCACCGTCCGTCGTCGTCCGTCTGTCCGTCCGTCCACAATTTCTTTAAACGACATCTCCTAATAAACTGCTAAACATATTTTGACCAGACTTGGCAGAAATGATCTTTGGGTGGTCCTCTCTCAAAATTTCATTCCATGCAGAACTCTGGTTGTCATGTCAAAAAGGAGAAAATAATAATAATAATAAAAAAACATTAAAAATCTTATTGTCTGAAACCACAAGGCCAAGGTCTTTGATATTTGGTATGAAGCTTCGTCTAGAGGACCTCTACCAAGATTGTTCAAATTATAGCCCTGAGGCCCAAAATGCTGGTTTTACATAGGCTTATATATATAAAACCGTTCAAAATCTTCGTCTAAAACCAGAAGGCCCAGGTCACTGATATTTGGTTTGAAGCTTCATCTAATGGACCTCTATCAAGATTGTTCAAATTATAGAAATGGGGCCAAAATTGCCCCCGCGCAGGGGCCCACTGGTTTTACATAAGCCTTTATAGGGAAAAATCTTCTTGTCTGAAACCAGAAGGCCCATGTCTTTGTTATTTGGTATGAAGCTTCATCTAGTGGACCTCTATCAAGATTGTTCAAATTATTGCTCTGGAACCAATAATGCCTCCGCACTGGGGCCCACTGGTTTTACATAGGCCTATATAGGGAAAACCTTTTAAAATCTTCTTGTCTGAAACCAGAAGGCCCAGGTCTTTGATATTTGGTATGAAGCTTCATCTAGTGGACCTCTACCAAGATTGTTCAAATTATAGCCCTGGGGACAATAATGCACCTGCCACAGGGCCCACTGGTTTTACATAGGCATAGGGAAAACCTTTTAAAATCTTCTTGTCTGAAACCAGAAGGCCCAGGTATTTGATATTTGGTATAAAGCTTCATCTAATGGACCTCTACCAAGATTGTTCAAATTTTAGCCCTGGGGCCAAAAATGCACCTGCCACAGGGCCCACTGGTTTAACAAAGGCTTATATAGGGAAAACCTTTAAAAATCTTCTTGTCTGAAACCAGAAGGCCCAGGTCTTTGATATTTGGTATGAAGCTTCATCTGATGAACCTCTACCAAGATTGTTCAAATTATAGCCAAGGGGCCGAAAATGGCCATGCCCTGGGGCCCATCTGTTTTAGGTACACTTATAAGGAAATCTTTTTAAAATTTTCTTCTCTGAAACCACTGAGCCCAGATCTTTGATATTTGGTATGAAGCCTTATCTAGGGGACCCCTACTAAGATTGTTTAAATTGTAGCCCTGGGGTCAATAATGCCCCCGCACTTTTCACATAAGTGCTTGTCTAGGGAAATCCTTTATAAAATCTTCTCTGAAACCGTAGGACCTAGGTCTTTGATATTTGGTATGACGCTTCATCTAGGGGACCTCTGCAAAGATTGTTCAAATTAAAGCCTTGCGGCCCCCGCCCATCGGAGCTTGAAGAAATAGATGGGCTGCATGATGCTTCCATGCAGAGCTGAAACTGACCCACGCACGAGTACTGGTTAACTGCTTAGAGGATCTATGCCTGCCCAGGCAAAGCGGTGTATGTCGGTCCGTCCATGCTTATAAAACCTATTGGTTTCATTGGGCAATAGGTCTTGAGATGTCATTTCATATCAATGTCAGGTAAAAGTCCCACAAAATTGGAAGCAACTTGTCCAAAGTGACCTATACAGTGTTGACGGGGACGTGGCGGTGCTTAGAGACCCAGCGGTTCTACATACACTTACGTAGGGAAAATCCTTTAAAAATCTTCTTCTCTGAAACCGCTGGGCGCAGGTCTTTATTATTATGTCTCCCCCGAATTTTTTTTTTTCGGAGAGACATTGTTTTTCCCCCGGGCGTCTGTCTGTCGGTCCGTCTGTCACAGTTTCGTTTCCGCTCTATAACTTGAAAACCGTTCGAGCTATCTTCACGAAACTTCATATAAATATTAATCAGCATTAGAGGACGTGCAGTGCGCAAGAACTATAACTCTCGCATTAACACTTTTTGAATTATCTCCCTTGTAAGTGTTTCGGTATGTATGGGCAAATCGTGTCCGGTCAATAACTTACTTATTTTCAGATGGATTTGAAATTACTTGGCAGAAATATTAACAACCATAAGACGATGTGTGGTGCACATGAGGCAGGTCGGTACCTCAAAGGTCAAGGTCATAGTTAGAGGTCAAAGGTCAAAAAAGGGGCCTTTTTTCGTGTTTTGTCAATAACTTTCTTATTTTGAGATGGATTTTAATATTACTTGGCAGAAATATTAACAACCATGAGACGATGTGTGGGGCGCATGAGGCAGGTCGGTACCTTAAAGGTCAAGGTTATGCTTAGAGGTCAAAGGTCAAACAAGAGGGCCATGATGGCCCTGGATCGCTCACCTGATCCATAGGGTATCAAGTGGGCCCCTGGGAGAGCCATTATTGGCCCCGGGCTATAATATGATTAATCTTGGTAGTGATCTAAAAGGTGAAGCTTCATACCAAATATCAAAGAATGGAGACTTCTGGTTTCAGACAAGATTTTTAAACGTTTTCCTTATGTAAGTCTACGAGTTGTATATAAACCTTGGGGTCCCCTGGGCGGGCCATTTTTGCCCCCAGGGCTATAATTTGAACCATCTTGGTAGAAATCCACAAGACAAAGCTTCATACCAAATATCAAAGACCTTGACCTTCTGCTTTAAGACAAGAAGATTTTTTAAAAGTTTTCATTGCCTTGACTTCTATTTCCTAGGGCTATAATTTGAACAATTTTGATGAAGCTTCACACCAAATATCAAAGATCTGGGCCTTGCCGTTTCAGAGAAGAAGTTTTTTTTCAAATTTCCCGATATAAGTCTATGTAAAAACAAAGGGACCCGGGGCAGGGACATTTTTGACCCAAGGGCTATGATTTGAACAATCTTAGTAGAATTCCACTAGATGAAGCTGCACACCAAATTTCAAAGAACTGGGCCATCAAATTTTGGAGAAAAAGATTTTTAAAGATTTTCCCTGTATAAGCCAATGTAAAACCAAAGGGCCTGCAGGTGGGGGCATTTTTCGCCCTAGGCCTGTAATTTGAACAATCTTGATAGAGGTCCACTAGATGAAGCTTCACACCAAGTATCAAAGAACTGGGCCTTGCTGTTTCAGAGAAGAAGATTTTTAAAGATTTTCCCTGTATAAGTCTATGTAAAACCAAAGGCCCCCAGGGCGGGGGCATTTTTGGCACAAGGGCTATAATTTGAACAATCTTGGTAGAGGTCTACTAGATGAAGCTTCATACCAAATATTAAAAGTAGAAGTAAAACAAAGATCAGGAATAGATACAATTAACTTACTCCACCCATCAAAGACACCAAAGGGAAAGAAATACAAACATTAAGCGACCAGACCATAATGGAAACCTTAACAAAGGAAGGCCATAAGGAAAGTTACTTTCCCACAAAATGGCCATATGGCCATCCAAAAATAAAAGACACAAGTGATACACACAGTAAGTAACAAACAACAACATAAATAAATCGCCACAGAAGAACCGCCTTGGAACGGTCAGTGGAAAGATTTCCACTGGGGGGCTTAAATCGATTTTACGTGGCCACAATCCTCGCCCTTACTTCCGCCGCGATTTAGACAAATAATTTATTCAGTCCACATGAAGGCCTCCTAACTCATCAGTGCAACATCTCCGTGTACACAAATAATCAAAGAACCACAGAGGTGAGACAACGGTGAGGACTCGACAGCAAGAAACCACTGCAAAGCTGGAGCAAAAGAAAACCAACAGCTGGAGCAAAAGAAAACCAACAGTTAGACTCCGATGGGCCCAACCAGAGACCTGGGCCTTGTGGTTTCAGAGAAGAACATTTTAAAGACTTTCCCTACATAAGCCTATGTAAAACCAAAGGGCCCCGGGGCGGGGGCATTTTTGGCCCTAGGGCTATAATTTAAACAATCTTGATAGAGGTCCACTAGATGAAGCTTCACACCAAATATCAAAGAACTGGGCCTTGCGGTTTCAGAGAAGAAGATTTTTTAAAGATTTTCCCTATATAAGCCTATGTAAAACCAAAGGCCCCTGGGGCGGTGGCATTTTTGGCCCCAGGGCTATAATTTGAACAATCTTGGTAGAGGTCCACTAGATGAAGCTTCAAACCAAATATCAAAGACCTGGACTTTGTGGTTTCAGAGAAGAAGATTTTTAAAGATTTTCCTATATAAGCTTATGTAAAACCAAAGGCCCTCGGGGCAGGGGCATTTTTGGCCCCAGAGCTATAATTTGAACAATCTGGATAGAGGTCCGCTAGATGAAGCTTCACACCAAATATCAAAGACTTAGGCCTTGTGGTTTCAGAGAAGACGATTTTTTAAAGATTTTCCCTATATAAGCCTATGTAAAACCAAAGGCCCCCCGGGGCGGGGGCCTTTTTGGCCCCAGGACTATAATTTAAACAATCTTGGTAGAGGTCAACTAGATGAAGCTTCATACCAAATATTAAAGACCTGGGCCTTGTGGTTTTAGAGAAGAAGATTTTTAAGTATTTTCCCTATATAAGCCTATGTAAAACCAAAGGGCCCCGGGGCGGGGGCATTTTTGGCCCTAGGGCTATAATTTGAACAATCTTAATAGAGGTCCACTAGATGAAGCTTGGTACCAAATATCAAAGACCTGGGCCTTGCGGTTTCAGAGGAGAAGATTTTCCCTATATAAGCCTATGTAAAACCAAAGGCCCCCGGGGCAGGGGCATTTTTGGCCCAAGGGCTGTAATTTTAACAATCTTGGTAGAGGTCCACTAGATAAAGCGTCATACCAAATATCAAAGACCTGGGCCTTGTGGTTTCAGAGAAGAAGATTTTTAAAGATTTTCCCTATATAAGCCTATGTAAAACCAAAGGCCCCGGGGCGGGGGCATTTTTGGCCCTAGGGCTGTAATATGAACAATCTTGATAGAGGTCCACTAGATGAAGCTTCACACCAAATATCAAAGACTTGGGCCTTGCGGTTTCACGAGAAGATTTTTAAAGATTTTCCCTATATAAGCCTATGTAAACCCGAAGGCCCCCCGGGGCGGGGGTATTTTTGGCCCCAGGGCTTTCATTTGAACAATCTTGGTAGAGGTCCACAAGATGAAGCTTGGTACCAAATATCAAAGACCTGGGCCTTGTGGTTTAAGAGAAGAAGATTTTTAAAGATTTTCCCTATATAAAGTAGAAGTAAAACAAAGATCAGGAATTGATACAATTAACTTCCCTATATAAGCCTACGTAAAACCAAAGGCCCTCGGGGCAGGGGCATTTTTGGCCCCAGGGCTATAATTTGAACAATCTTGATAAAGGTCCACCAGATGAAGCTTCACACCAAATATCAATGACTTGGGCCTTGCGGTTTCAGAGAAGAAGAGTTTTAAAGATTTTCCCATATAAGCCTATGTAAAACCAAAGGCCCCTGGGGCGGGGGCATTTTTGGCGTCAGGGTTATAATTTGAACAATCTTGGTAGAGGTTGATGATGATGATTTCGTGTTTAACGACGCGTCAACCCTCTTTGTGGGTCATAAGCGTCAAACGGTTAATGGATAAACGGCATGAATAATTATGATGATATTAAAAGTAAAAAGTCAGAATGATGATGTATAAAAATCTGAAACAGTTAAATCTTATGAAAAAGACCAATTTCTTTTAAGAATAAAATAATATTATCAACAGGTACATCTCGAAACAGTTGTTGCAAAGTGTCAGCTTTGAAATATAAAATACGTGAGGGTGAAAAGTCAACACAGTCAATTAAGTTATGTTTCACAGTGAATGGCTGATCACAACCTACACAAGAAGGCTGATCATCACCATTAAAAATATAAGAATGAGTAACTCTAGTATGGCCGATGCGCAGTCGTGTTAATACTACGTCCTCTTTTCTGGAAAACTGTGGAGGAGAGCATTTTGTACTAACGACAGGTTTAATGGCATGGAGTTTGTTATTTATTGCACGGTCCCATTCGCCTTGCCATTCCGACAAGATGTATCTGTTGATAAATGGTTTAAAATTATTAAAGGGAATTTTAAAAACAGATGGATCAAGATTGAGCGATTCCTTTGCTTTCTTGTCAGCATATTCATTGCCGACAATGCCAATATGGCTCGGAAGCCAACAAAACAAGATTTGGTGTGTTTTAGAAATTTCATAATGTTTTTCGATCAATTTTTGAATTTGAGGATTTTTAGATGATGAATGGTCTAAAGCCTTAAGCACAGAAAGTGAATCAGAAAATATAATTGCTTTTTGAATTATTGAAGAACTGATAAAATCTAAAGCTAGGTCTATTGCTTTGGCTTCAGCTGTAAAAATAGATGAACCATCTGGAAGGCGCATGGTTTTGTGCGTATCTTTAGAAACAAACGCACAACCAACTTTATCTCCTTCTTTGGAACCATCAGTATAGACTTGCTGGTATTCATTGTAACGTGACTGCAGTACCTGGAAGTTTTGTTTGAGAAGTATCGGATTTGATTCGGATTTTCTGCCATCATGCAAGTCGAACAGAATAGAAAGTTGTTTAATACACCAAGATGGAACTTCGGCGGTTTCATGTTTTTGAATATTTTTAAGGTCGATGCCTGAATTTTCTAGCAGTGGTAAAATTAGTAATCCAAAAGGGTTGATGATGATTTCGTGTTTAACGACGCGTCAACCCTCTTGGTGGGTCATAAGCGTCAGTCTGTTAATGGTTAAACGGCATAAATAATTATGATGATATTAAAAGTAACAAGTCAGAATGATAATGTATAAAAATCTGAAACAGTTAAATCTTATGAAAAAGACCAATTTCTTTTAAGAATAAAATAATGTTATCAACAGGTACATCTCGAAACAGTTGTTGCAAAGTGTCAGCTTTGAAATATAAAATACGTGAGGGTGAAAAGTCAACACAGTCAATTAAGATAAGTTTCACAGTGAATGGCTGATCACAACCTACACAAGAAGGCTGATCATCACCATTAAAAATATAAGAATGAGTAACTCTAGTATGGCCGATGCGCAGTCGTGTTAATACTACGTCCTCTTTTCTGGAAAACTGTGGAGGAGAGCATTTTGTACAAACGACAGGTTTAATGGCATGGAGTTTGTTTTTTATTGCACGGTCCCATTCGCCTTGCCATTCCGACAAGATGTATCTATTGATAAATGGTTTAAAATTATTAAAAGGAATTTTAAAAACAGATGGATCAAGATTGAGCGATTCCTTTGCTTTCTTGTCAGCATATTCATTGCCGACAATGCCAATATGGCTCGGAAGCCAACAAAACAAGATTTGGTGTGTTTTAGAAATTTCATGATGTTTTTCGATCAATTTTTGAATTTGAGGATTTTTAGATGATGAATGGTCTAAAGCCTTAAGCACAGAAAGTGAATCAGAAAATATAATTGCTTTTTGAATTGTTGAAGAACTGATAAAATCTAAAGCTAGGTCTATTGCTTTGGCTTCAGCTGTAAAAATAGATGAACCATCTGGAAGGCGCATGGTTTTGTGCGTATCTTTAGAAACATACGCACAACCAACTTTATCTCCTTCTTTGGAACCATCAGTATAGACTTGCTGGTAATCATCGTAACGTGATTGCAGTACCTGAAAGTTTTGTTTGAGAAGTATCGGATTTGATTCGGATTTTTTGCCATCATGTAAGTCGAACAGAATAGAAGGTTGTTTAATACACCAAGATGGAACTTCGGCGGTTTCATGTTTTTGAATATTTTTAAGGTCGATACCTGAATTTTCCAGCAGTGGTAAAATACGTAATCCAAAAGGTTTAATTGCTGTGGGTTTAGTTTCATACCTATCTACAAATTGAGGTCGAAATGAAATTTTGGATGCCGGGTTAGATGGATTTGCAGCAAGTCTAATAGCATACTGAAGAGAAAGTTTCTCTCTGCGCGACCCCCAGGTATTAGACTTCCTGCCTTGCCGTGGCCCTGGGGGCTCAATTCCCACTGGGCACATTGCCGCTGTGGTCTCTGTGCCCACTGGGAAGAGCTAAAGGAAGTACCACCCGTTTGCCGTGGGTGGCGTCCTGTAAGCCGGAAGAAGGGATCCTGGAGGTTGAGGGTTACCTGAGGTGGCGGTGCTTCAGGTACCCAACACGCCTCTTTGGCCTGGCTTTTCAGTGTAGACGGGTGGCCGTGCGGTCCGGCACGGTCAATCGGCTGGTCGCGCCGAGCCCTAGAGATACCGCTTTGCTTTCTCTTCAACTCTTTTTGTATCTTTCCTGATACCAACCATATGCCCATTTACCTTACCCTTTTCTGTCTTTTTATCTCTAGAAGGCGGTGGCTAAACGGATCAATCGTGTAGGCATTTTGTTTATGCGAGTATATCTCACGTGTATCTCTAACACCTGCGAGTTGGATAACCACTCCATTATGGTGTTCCCTTGTAGGGCTCCACGGAGGGCGGAGACCACTTGGGACGAAACTAGAATTTTTTCCTTATGCCTCATGGAAAAAAAAATAACCGCACCCACGCATCTAAACGTAAGAAAGACGAGGATTCATCCGAAACGGATGATCCCAGTCACCAATCTAGTCAACAGTCTAGTCAACAGTCTAGTCAGCAGTCTGAAGCACCTAAGATTTTAAATTTTCCACGCTTCTTGGTTATGACATCAGTCGAGGAAACTCGCACTGTGTCAAGTTTATCGCCTTTTGTTATTGAAAAGAGCATAATGTCCATTGCCGGACACCCAAAAAGCATCAAAAAGCTTAAGTCAGGTGATCTCCTCCTGGAAGTAGAGAGAGAACAGCAGGTTAAAAGCCTGCTTGGTACCACAAAGCTCTTTGATCTCAAGGTCAAGGTGTCTCTGCACAATACACTCAATTCGTGTAAAGGTGTCATCCGCAGCCCAGAGCTACGTCCTTGCACCGATGCAGAGATAATTGACAACTTGAGATCTGAGGGCGTCATTGCAGTACGTAACATCCAAGTTCGTAGAGATGGTGTATTGAAGCCAACAGGTACTTACGTGTTGACCTTTAATACACCAGTTCTGCCCAAGAAAATCAAAGTAGCATATCTTTCGGTTAACGTAGAGGTATATATACCAAACCCTCTCAGATGTTACTCATGTCAGGTTTTTGGCCACCACGAAAGCAGATGTCAGAAGAAACAACTTTGTCCAAACTGTGGTAAAGACAAACATGTTGATAATCATCAACACTGTAAGAATGAGGCCAAATGCATCAATTGTGGTGGCAATCATGCTGTTTTCTCTCGAGATTGTCCGGCATGGAAAAAAGAAAAAGAAATACTCACTGTAAAATACCAAAGAGCGATAACCTTCCCAGAAGCGCGGAAAATTGTTGAGGATCGAAACGCAACACCAACCACCAGTTACGCCAGCATCACAAAGGGTGCTGGTGTAAAAGTGTCAAGCTCCGCAACACAGACTGTTGATTCATACATAGCTGAACTGAAAAAATCTGGTGCATGGAGTAAATCCACTCCAGCGCCACAAAGTTCAACCAAGTTACCAAATGGCGCAATCCAGGTTACTTCGGATCGGTCGACAGCGACCGTACCGAAGCCAGCGCCGCATGTAAAAGAGAAACTCGACTGCGGTCGAACTAATAAGGGATCGGAAGATCCGAAAAAGCAATTGTCTCTAAAACAAACAGACAGACAACGTAAAATGGAAAGAGACAATATAAAATTTCAGAACAGATTCGGATCTTTGAGTGACAGTGATATGGAGTTTGAAGCTCCATCATCACCAAGTAGCAATAACAGATCGAGGTCTGCAACACCACGAGCTGGTGGTAGCAGATCTATATCACCAATTGCAGCTCCAATATAGTTTCTAGTCTTAATCTCTTCATAAAATGGATTTAAAACACAAAATAATACAATGGAATTGTCGAGGTCTTAAATCAAATTATAACGAACTGTTATTACTTATTTCGTTATTAAACCCATCGGTTTTTTGTTTGCAAGAAACTTTTTTAAAAACTGATGACAACATTGATGTCAGGGGTTTCAATACATACAACTATATCTATTCTGATGGTAACAAACCATCTGGTGGCAGTTCAATTTTTGTTAAATCATGTTTACCACAAAGAGAGATCAAATTAAAAACAGACCTACAAGCTGTGGCAGTGTCAGTTTCTCTGGATAAAGAAACTACAATTTGTTCTCTATATATCCCTCCCTCATTTTCTTTAAAGCCCGAACAGCTTGACACATTGCTGAGTCAACTTCCATCGCCATATCTTTTAGTTGGCGACTTCAATGGTCACAATATTCTATGGGGCTGTAAAGATATCAATAACAGAGGAGCACTTGTCGAAGATTTTATTGCAAAGAGCGATCTTTGCTTGATGAATGATAAATCTTATACTTACCTTCACCCTGCGACAGGTCATTTGTCTTCTTTAGATCTCTCTTTGTGTCACCCATCTCTCTTCTTGGACTATGACTGGTCTGTTCATGATGATCAGTGCGGAAGTGATCACTTCCCTGTTATAATTGAGAGTGTAAACGAACCAGATGAGGACTGTAACCAGAAATGGAAAATGAATAAAGCCGACTGGGAATTATTCCATAATTTATGTGAAGAAGAGTTATCAATTAATCATTTTAATGAATCATCCGACATTGTTTCTGATTTCACAGATACACTTATTAACATATCAGAACAATGCATTCCAAAGACCTCCACAAATACTAAGAAAAGCAAGCCTTGGTTTAATAATGACTGTAAAGAAGCTATTAAAAAGCGTAAACAGGCTCTAAATAAGTTCTGCAAAAGTCCCACTTCAGAAAAGCTCAACGACGTAAAAGTTTTTAGAGCTAAAGCTCGGCGAACAATCCGAGCTTCCAAACGAAAGTCATGGAGAGAATATGTCTCCAAATTGAACTATAAAACCCCCATTAAAAAGGTTTGGGATATGGTACGAAAAATTTCAGGAAAAACAAAGTCTTCTAGTTTTACACATTTAAATACTGAATTTGACACAATAGCTTCAACAAAAAAAGATATTTCAGATACTCTTGGGCACACATTCTTGAGAAATTCATCACCACGTAATTATTCTGACACTTTTAGAAATTTCAAAAAGGACCAAGAGAAAAGAAATCTAAACTTTAAACCCCTTAATCACGAAGAATACAACAAACCTTTTAACTTATCCGAACTCGTTGAAGCCATTGAAAAATCACATGATACGGCAACCGGCCCCGATGAAATTCATTATCAGATGCTTAAGCATCTGCCAAAAAGTTCTCTTACAACACTTTTAGATATCTTTAATAATATTTGGGAAACGGGGGTCTGTCCTGAGAGCTGGCGTGTAGCTACAGTTGTACCAATTCCGAAACCAGGGAAAGATCATGCAGAACCTACAAATTATCGTCCGATAGCTTTGACAAGTTGTTTGTGTAAAACATTGGAGAGAATGATAAACAAGAGATTAGTCTGGTACTTAGAGTCCAACAACCTCATTTCAGAATATCAATCGGGCTTTCGTTCGGAACGTAGTACCAATGACAATTTAATGAGACTAGAAACATTTATACGAGATGCTTTTATTAACAAAGAACACGTAGTAGCTGTCTTTTTCGACTTGGAGAAAGCATATGATACAACATGGCGTTATGGAATATTGAAAGATCTACATAACATTGGCTTAAGAGGAAAACTTCCCAGTTTTATTGAAAGCTTTTTAGGGGAGCGCATGTTTCAGGTGCGTGTGGGGTCTACCGTGTCAGATTTCTATGATCAAGAACAGGGTGTCCCACAGGGTAGTATTCTTTCAACTACGCTATTTAACATCAAAATAAACAATATTGTACAATGTTTGGACGACAAAACTGATTGTTCATTGTATGTTGATGATTTTTGTATATGTTACCGTTCAAAAAATATGAAAACAATTGAACGAAAGTTACAACAAAATTTAAAAAGAATAGAAGAATGGACTGATAAAAATGGTTTCAAGTTCTCCAAGTCGAAAACGCAGTGTGTTCATTTTTGTAAACTACGGAAGAAACACGAACATCCTTCCCTGTTTTTATACGGATCACAAATTCCTGTTGTTGAAGAAGCCAAATTTCTTGGGGTCATATTTGATCAAAAGTTATCTTTTATTCCCCATATTAAATATCTTAAAGCGAAATGCTTAAAAGCTTTGAATCTTTTGAAAGTTTTAGCTCATACAAGTTGGGGAGCAGATCGGTATACTTTATTACATCTTTACCGGTCTTTAATAAGATCTAAATTAGATTATGGGTCTGTTGTTTATGGTTCTGCCAGAAAGTCCTATTTAAAATCCTTGGACACTATCCATCACCAAGGCCTTCGTCTGGCCATGGGAGCCTTCCGTACTTCTCCCGTATTAAGCCTTTATGTAGAAGCAGGTGAACCATCTTTAACCTCGCGCAGAGAGAAACTTTCTCTTCAGTATGCTATTAGACTTGCTGCAAATCCATCTAACCCGGCATCCAAAATTTCATTTCCACCTCAATTTGTAGATAAGTATGAAACAAAACCCACAGCAATCAAACCTTTTGGATTACGTATTTTACCACTGCTAGAAAATTCAGGTATCGACCTTAAAAATATTCAAAAACATGAAACGGCCGAAGTTCCATCTTGGTGTATTAAAAAACCTTCTGTTCTGTTCGACTTACATGATGGAAAAAAATCCGAATCAAATCCAATACTTCTCAAACAAAACTTTCAGGTACTGCAGTCACGTTACAATGATTACCAGCAAGTCTATACTGATGGTTCCAAAGAAGGAGATAAAGTTGGTTGTGCGTATGTTTCTAAAGATACGCACAAAACCATGCGCCTTCCAGATGGTTCATCTATTTTTACAGCTGAAGCCAAAGCAATAGACCTAGCTTTAGATTTTATCAGTTCTTCAACAATTCAAAAAGCAATTATATTTTCTGATTCACTTTCTGTGCTTAAGGCTTTAGACCATTCGTCATCTAAAAATCCTCAAATTCAAAAATTGATCGAAAGGCATCATGAAATTTCTAAAACACACCAAATCTTGTTTTGTTGGCTTCCGAGCCATATTGGCATTGTCGGCAATGAATGTGCTGACAAGAAAGCAAAGGAATCGCTCAATCTTGATCCATCTGTTTTTAAAATTCCTTTTAATAATTTTAAACCATTTATCAATAGATACATCTTGTCGGAATGGCAAGGCGAATGGGACCGTGCAATAAATAACAAACTCCGGGCCATTAAACCTGTCGTTAGTACAAAATGCTCTCCTCCACAGTTTTCCAGAAAAGAGGACGTAGTATTAACACGGCTGCGCATCGGCCATACTAGAGTTACTCATTCTTATATTTTTAATGGTGATGATCAGCCTTCTTGTATAGGTTGTGATCAGCCATTCACTGTGAAACATATCTTAATTGACTGTGTTGACTTTTCACCCTCACGTATTTTATATTTCAAAGCTGACACTTTGCAACAACTGTTTCGAGATGTACCTGTTGATAATATTATTTTATTCTTAAAAGAAATTGAACTTTTTCATAAGATTTAACTGTTTCAGATTTTTATACATTATCATTCTGACTTTTTACTTTCAATATCATCATAATTATTCTTGCCGTTTAACCATGAACCGTTTGACGCTTATGACCCACAAAGAGGGTTGACGCGTCGTTAAACACGAAATCATCATCATCATCTCTCTGCGCGAGGTTAAAGATGGTTCACCTGCTTCTACATAAAGGCTTAATACGGGAGAAGTACGGAAGGCTCCCATGGCCAGACGAAGGCCTTGGTGATGGATAGTATCCAAGGATTTTAAATAGGACTTTCTTGCAGAACCATAAACAACGGACCCATAATCTAATTTAGATCTTATTAAAGACCGGCAAAGATGTAATAAAGTATACCGATCTGCTCCCCAACTTGTATGAGCTAAAACTTTCAAAAGATTCAAAGCTTTTAAGCATTTCGCTTTAAGATATTTAATATGGGGAATAAAAGATAACTTTTGATCAAATATGACCCCAAGAAATTTGGCTTCTTCAACAACAGGAATTTGTGATCCGTATAAAAACAGGGAAGGATGTTCGTGTTTCTTCCGTAGTTTACAAAAATGAACACACTGCGTTTTCGACTTGGAGAACTTGAAACCATTTTTATCAGTCCATTCTTCTATTCTTTTTAAATTTTGTTGTAACTTTCGTTCAATTGTTTTCATATTTTTTGAACGGTAACATATACAAAAATCATCAACATACAATGAACAATCAGTTTTGTCGTCCAAACATTGTACAATATTGTTTATTTTGATGTTAAATAGCGTAGTTGAAAGAATACTTCCCTGTGGGACACCCTGTTCTTGATCATAGAAATCTGACACGGTAGACCCCACACGCACCTGAAACATGCGCTCCCCTAAAAAGCTTTCAATAAAACTGGGAAGTTTTCCTCTTAAGCCAATGTTATGTAGATCTTTCAATATTCCATAACGCCATGTTGTATCATATGCTTTCTCCATGTCGAAAAAGACAGCTACTACGTGTTCTTTGTTAATAAAAGCATCTCGTATAAATGTTTCTAGTCTTATTAAATTGTCATTGGTACTACGTTCCGAACGAAAGCCCGATTGATATTCTGAAATGAGGTTGTTGGACTCTAAGTACCAGACTAATCTCTTGTTTATCATTCTCTCCAATGTTTTACACAAACAACTTGTCAAAGCTATCGGACGATAATTTGTAGGTTCTGCATGATCTTCCCCTGGTTTCGGAATTGGTACAACTGTAGCTACACGCCAGCTCTCAGGACAGACCCCCGTTTCCCAAATATTATTAAAGATATCTAAAAGTGTTGTAAGAGAACTTTTTGGCAGATGCTTAAGCATCTGATAATGAATTTCATCGGGGCCGGTTGCCGTATCATGTGATTTTTCAATGGCTTCAACGAGTTCGGATAAGTTAAAAGGTTTGTTGTATTCTTCGTGATTAAGTGATTTAAAGTTTAGATTTCTTTTCTCTTGGTCCTTTTTGAAATTTCTAAAAGTGTCAGAATAATTACGCGATGATGAATTTCTCAAGAATGTGTGCTCAAGAGTATCTGAAATATCTTTTTTTGTTGAAGCTATTGTGTCAAATTCAGTATTTAAATGTGTAAAACTAGAAGACTTTGTTTTTCCTGAAATTTTTCGTACCATATCCCAAACCCTTTTAATGGGGGTTTTATAGTTCAATTTGGAGACATATTCTCTCCATGACTTTCGTTTGGAAGCTCGGATTGTTCGCCGAGCTTTAGCTCTAAAAACTTTTACGTCGTTGAGCTTATTTAGAGCCTGTTTACGCTTTTTAATAGCTTCTTTACAGTCATTATTAAACCAAGGCTTGCTTTTCTTAGTATTTGTGGAGGTCTTTGGAATGCATTGTTCTGATATGTTAATAAGTGTATCTGTGAAATCAGAAACAATGTCGGATGATTCATTAAAATGATCAATTGATAACTCTTCTTCACATAAATTATTGAATAATTCCCAGTCGGCTTTATTCATTTTCCATTTCTGGTTACAGTCCTCATCTGGTTCGTTTACGCTCTCAATTATAACAGGGAAGTGATCACTTCCGCACTGATCGTCATGAACAGACCAGTCAGAGTCTAAGAAGAGAGATGGGTGACACAAAGAGAGATCTAAAGAAGATAAATGACCTGTCGCAGGGTGAAGGTAAGTATAAGATTTATCATTCATCAAGCAAAGATCGTTCTTTTCAATAAAATCTTCAACAAGTGCTCCTCTGTTATTGATATCTTTACAGCCCCATAGAATATTGTGACCATTGAAGTCGCCAACTAAAAGATATGGCCATGGAAGTTGACGCAGCAATGAGTCAAGATGTTCGGGCTTTAAAGAAAATGAGGGTGGGATATATAGAGAGCAAATTGTAGTTTCTTTATCCAGAGAAACCGATACTGCTACAGCTTGTAGGTCTGTTTTTAATTTGATCTCTCTTTGTGGTAAACATGATTTAACAAAAATTGAACTGCCACCAGATGGTTTGTTACCATCAGAATAGATATAGTTGTATGTATTGAAACCCCTGACATCTATGTTGTCATTAATTTTGATAAATTGATTGCACTTTGTGGTGCTGGAGTGGGTTTACTCCATGCACCCGATTTTTTCAGTTCAGCTATGTATGATTCAGCAGTCTGTGTTGCGGAGCTTGTACAATTTACACCAGCACCCTTTGTGATGCTGGCGAAACTGGTGGTTGGTGTTATGTATCGCTCTTCAACAATTTTCCGCGCTTCTGGGAATGTTATCCCCATTTGGTATTTGACGGTGAGTATTTCTTTTTCTTTTTTCCACGCCGGACAGTCTCGGGAGAAAACAGCATGTTTGCCATCACAATTTACGCATTTGGATTCATTTTTGCAGTTGAGGTGATTATCAACATGCTTTTCTTCACCACAATTTGGACAGAGTTTTTTCCTCTGACATCTGCTTTCGTGATGGCCAAAAGCCTGACAAGAGTAACATCTAAGAGGGTTTGGGATGTATACCTCTACGTTAATGGAAAGATATGCTACTTTGATTTTCTTGGGTAGAATTGGTGTATTAAAAGTCAACACATAAGTTGCTGTTGGTTTTAGTACACCATTTCTACGAACTTGAATGTTACGAACACCAACAACTCCCTGATCCTTCAAGTTATTGACTATCTCTTCATCTGAACAAGGACGCAGTTCTGGACTGCGAATCACTCCCTTAGATGAATTGAGCGTGTTATGTAACGAGACTTTAACTTTCAGATCAAAGAGTTTGTTGGTGTTTAGCAGGCTTACCACTTGCTGTTTTCTCTCGACTTCCAAGAGAAGATCACCCGATTTGAGTTGTTTTATACTCTTAGGATGTCCGGCAATGGAGAGAATACTTTTCTCGATCACAACCCCCAGGTATTACACTTCCTGCCTTGCCGTGGCCCTGGGGGCTCAATTCCCACTGGGCACATTGCCGCTGTGGTCTCTGTGCCCACTGGGAAGAGCTAAAGGAAGTACCACCCGTTTGCCGTTGGTGGCGTCCTGTAAGCCGGAAGAAGGGATCCTGGAGGTTGAGGGTTACCTGAGGTGGCGGTGCTTCAGGTACCCAACACGCCTCTTTGGCCTGGCTTTTCGGTGTAGACGGGTGGCCGTGCGGTCCGGCACGGTCAATCGGCTGGTCGCGCAGAGCCCTAGAGATACCGCTTTGCTTTCTCTTCAACTCTTTTTGTATCTTTCCTGATACCAACCATATGCCCATTTACCTTACCCTTTTCTGTCTTTTTATCTCTAGAAGGCGGTGGCTAAACGGATCAATCGTGTAGGCATTTTGTTTATACGAGTATATCTCACGTGTATCTCTAACACCTGCGAGTTGGATAACCACTCCATTATGGTGTTCCCTTGTAGGGCTCCACGGAGGGCGGAGAGCACTTGGGACGAAACTAGAATTTTTTCCTTATGCCTCATGGAAAAAAAAATAACCGCACCCACGCATCTAAACGTAAAAAAGACGAGGAATCATCCGCAACGGATGATCCCAGTCACCAATCTAGTCAACAGTCTAGTCAGCAGTCTGAAGCACCAAAGATCTTGAATTTTCCACGCTTCTTGGTTATGACATCAGTCGAAGAAACTCGCACTGTGTCAAGTTTATCACCCTTTGCCATTGAAAAGAGTATTATGTCCATTGCCGGACACCCAAAAAGCATCAAAAAGCTTAAGTCAGGTGATCTCCTCTTGGAAGTAGAGAGAGAACAGCAGGTTAAAAGCCTGCTTAGTACCACAAAGCTCTTTGATCTCAAGGTCAAGGTGTCTCTGCACAATACACTCAATTCGTGTAAAGGTGTCATCCGCAGCCCAGAGCTACGTCCTTGCACCGATGCAGAGATAATTGACAACTTGAGATCTGAGGGCGTCATTGCAGTACGTAACATCCAAGTTCGTAGAGATGGTGTATTGAAGCCAACAGGTACTTACGTGTTGACCTTTAATACACCAGTTCTGCCCAAGAAAATCAAAGTAGCATATCTTTCGGTTAACGTAGAGGTATATATACCAAACCCTCTCAGATGTTACTCATGTCAGGTTTTTGGCCACCACGAAAGCAGATGTCAGAAGAAACAACTTTGTCCAAACTGTGGTAAAGACAAACATGTTGATAATCATCAAAACTGTAAGAATGAAGCCAAATGCATCAATTGTGGTGGCAATCATGCTGTTTTCTCTCGAGATTGTCCGGCATGGAAAAAAGAAAAAGAAATACTCACTGTAAAATACCAAAGAGCAATAACCTTCCCAGAAGCGCGGAAAATTGTTGAGGATCGAAACGCAACACCAACCACCAGTTACGCCAGCATCACAAAGGGTGCTAGTGTAAAAGTGTCCAGCTCCGCAACACAGACTGTTGATTCATACATAGCTGAACTGAAAAAATCTGGTGCATGGAGTAAATCCACTCCAGCGCCACAAAGTTCAACCAAGTTATCAAATGGCGCAATCCAGGTTGCTTCGGATCGGTCGACAGCGACCGTACCGAAGCCAGCGCCGCATGTAAAAGAGAAACTCGACTCCGGTCGAACTACTAAGGGATCGGAAGATCCGAAAAAGCAAATGTCTCAAAAACAAACAGACAGACAACGTAAAATGGAAAGAGACAATATAAAATTCCAGAACAGATTCGGATCTTTGAGTGACATTGATATGGAGTTTGAAACTCCATCATCACCAAATGGCAATAACAGATCGAGGTCAGCAACACCACGAGCTGGTGGTAGCAGATCTATATCACCAATTGCAGCTCCAATATAGTTTCTAGTCTTAATCTCTTCATAAAATGGATTTAAAACACAAAATAATACAATGGAATTGTCGAGGTCTTAAACCAAATTATAATGAACTCTTATTACTTATTTCGTTATTAAACCCATCGGTTTTTTGTTTACAAGAAACTTTTTTAAAAACTGATGACAACATTGATGTCAGGGGTTTCAATACATACAACTATATCTATTCTGATGGTAGCAAACCATCTGGTAGCAGTTCAATTCTTGTTAAATCATGTTTACCACAAAGAGAGATCAAATTAAAAACAGACCTACAAGCTGTGGCAGTGTCGGTTTCTCTGGATAAAGAAACTACAATTTGCTCTTTATATATTCAACCCTCATTTTCTTTAAAGCCCGTACATCTTGACTCATTGCTGAGTTAACTTCCATCGCCATATCTTTTAGTTGGCGACTTCAATGGTCACAATATTCTATGGGGCTGTAAAGATATCAATAACAGAGGAGCACTTGTTGAAGATTTTATTGCAAAGAGCGATCTTTGCTTGATGAATGATAAATCTTATACTTACCTTCACCCAGCGACAGGTCATTTGTCTTCTTTGGATCTCTCTTTGTGTCACCCATCTCTCTTCTTGGACTATGACTGGTCTGTTCATGATGATCAGTGCGGAAGTGATCACTTCCCTGTTATAATTGAGAGTGTAAACGAACCAGATGAGGACTGTAACCAGAAATGGAAAATGAATAAAGCCGACTGGGAATTATTCCATAATTTATGTGAAGAAGAGTTATCAATTGATCATTTTAATGAATCATCCGACATTGTTTCTGATTTCACAGATACACTTATTAACATATCAGAACAATGCATTCCAAAGACCTCCACAAATACCAAGAAAAGCAAGCATTGGTTTAATAATGACTGTAAAGAAGCTATTAAAAAGCGTAAACAGGCTCTAAATAAGTTCTGCAAAAATCCCACTTCAGAAAAGCTCAACGACGTAAAAGTTTTTAGAGCTAAAGCTCGGCGAACAATCCGAGCTTCCAATCGAAAGTCATGGAGAGAATATGTCTCCAAATTGAACTACAAAACCCCCATTAAAAAGGTTTGGGATATGGTACGAAAAATTTCAGGAAAAACAAAGTCTTCTAGTTTTACACATTTAAATACTGAATTTGACACAATAGCTTCAACAAAAAAGATATTTCAGATACTCTTGGGCACACATTCTTGAGAAATTCATCATCGCGTAATTATTCTGACACTTTTAGAAATTTCAAAAAGGACCAAGAGAAAAGAAATCTAAACTTTAAATCACTTAATCACGAAGAATACAACAAACCTTTTAACTTATCCGAACTCGTTGAAGCCATTGAAAAATCACATGATACGGCAACCGGCCCCGATGAAATTCATTATCAGATGCTTAAGCATCTGCCAAAAAGTTCTCTTACAACACTTTTAGATATCTTTAATAATATTTGGGAAACGGGGGTCTGTCCTGAGAGCTGGCGTGTAGCTACAGTTGTACCAATTCCGAAACCAGGGAAAGATCATGCAGAAGCACAAATTATCGTCCGATAGCTTTGACAAGTTGTTTGTGTAAAACATTGGAGAGAATAATAAACAAGAGATTAGTCTGGTACTTAGAGTCCAACAACCTCATTTCAGAATATCAATCGGGCTTTCGTTCGGAACGTAGTACCAATGACAATTTAATAAGACTAGAAACATTTATACGAGATGCTTTTATTAACAAAGAACACGTAGTAGCTGTCTTTTTCGACTTGGAGAAAGCATATGATACAACATGGCGTTATGGAATATTGAAAGATCTACATAACACTGGCTTAAGAGGAAAACTTCCCAGTTTTATTGAAAGCTTTTTAGGGGAGCGCATGTTTCAGGTGCGTGTGGGGTCTACCGTGTCAGATTTCTATGATCAAGAACAGGGTGTCCCACAGGGTAGTATTCTTTCAACTACGCTATTTAACATCAAAATAAACAATATTGTACAATGTTTGGACGACAAAACTGATTGTTCATTGTATGTTGATTAATTTTTTTGTATATGTTACCGTTCAAAAAATATGAAAACAATTGAACGAAAGTTACAACAAAATTTAAAAAGAATAGAAGAATGGACTGATAAAAATGGTTTCAAGTTCTCCAAGTCGAAAACGCAGTGTGTTCATTTTTGTAAACTACGGAAGAAACACGAACATCCTTCCCTGTTTTTATACGGATCACAAATTCCTGTTGTTGAAGAAGCCAAATTTCTTGGGGTCATATTTGATCAAAAGTTATCTTTTATTCCCCATATTAAATATCTTAAAGCGAAATGCTTAAAAGCTTTGAATCTTTTGAAAGTTTTAGCTCATACAAGTTGGGGTGCAGATCGGTATACTTTATTACATCTTTACTGGTCTTTAATAAGATCTAAATTAGATTATGGGTCTGATGTTTATGGTTCTGCCAGAAAGTCCTATTTAAAATCCTTGGATACTATCCATCACCAAGGCCTTCGTCTGGCCATGGGAGCCTTCCGTACTTCTCCCGTATTAAGCCTTTATGTAGAAGCAGGTGAACCATCTTTAACCTCGCGCAGAATGCTATTAGACTTGCTGCAAATCCATCTAACCCGGCATCCAAAATTTCATTTCGACCTCAATTTGTAGATAGGTATGAAACTAAACCCACAGCAATTAAACCTTTTGGATTACGTATTTTACCACTGCTGGAAAATTCAGGTATCGACCTTAAAAATATTCAAAAACATGAAACCGCCGAAGTTCCATCTTGGTGTATTAAACAACCTTCTATTCTGTTCGACTTACATGATGGAAAAAAATCCGAATCAAATCCGATACTTCTCAAACAAAACTTTCAGGTACTGCAATCACGTTACGATGATTACCAGCAAGTCTATACTGATGGTTCCAAAGAAGGAGATAAAGTTGGTTGTGCGTATGTTTCTAAAGATACGCACAAGACCATGCGCCTTCCAGATGGTTCATCTATTTTTACAGCTGAAGCCAAAGCAATCGACCTAGCTTTAGATTTTATCAGTTCTTCAACAATTCAAAAAGCAATTATATTTTCTGATTCACTTTCTGTGCTTAAGGCTTTAGACCATTCATCATCTAAAAATCCTCAAATTCAAAAATTGATCGAAAAAACATCATGGAATTTCTAAAACACACCAAATCTTGTTTTGTTGGCTTCCGAGCCATATTGGCATTGTCGGCAATGAATATGCTGACAAGAAAGCAAAGGAATCGCTCAATCTTGATCCATCTGTTTTTAAAATTCCTTTTAATAATTTTAAACCATTTATCAATAGATACATCTTGTCGGAATGGCAAGGCGAATGGGACCGTGCAATAAATAACAAACTCCATGCCATTAAACCTGTCGTTAGTACAAAATGCTCTCCTCCATAGGTTTCCAGAAAAGAGGACGTAGTATTAACACGACTGCGCATCGGCCATACTAGAGTTACTCATTCTTATATTTTTAATGGTGATGATCAGCCTTCTTGTGTAGGTTGTGATCAGCCATTCACTGTGAAACATATCTTAATTGACTGTGTTGACTTTTCACCCTCACGTATTTTATATTTCAAAGCTGACACTTTGCAACAACTGTTTCGAGATGTACCTGTTGATAACATTATTTTATTCTTAAAAGAAATTGGTCTTTTTCATAAGATTTAACTTTCAGATTTTTATACATTATCATTCTGACTTGTTACTTTTAATATCATCATAATTATTCATGCCGTTTAACCATTAACCGACTGACGCTTATGACCCACCAAGAGGGTTGACGCGTCGTTAAACACGAAATCATCATCATCTTTGTGGTAAACATGATTTAACAAAAATTGAACTGCCACCAGATGGTTTGTTACCATCAGAATAGATATAGTGATATGTATTGAAACCCCTGACATCAATCTTGTCGTCAGTTTTCAAAAAAGTTTCCTGCAAACAAAAAACCGATGGGTTTAATAAAGTAAGAAGCAATAAGAGTTCGTTGTAATTTGACTTTAGACCTCGACAATTCCATTGTATTATTTTGTGTTTTAGATCCATTTTATGGAGAGATATTTAGATGACTAGAAACTAATGCGTCGTTATTGACGAAATAACCTACCTTATATAAGGTATTCTTGTAATCTTGCTACCCTTGCGAGGATTGGTTGGAGAGTCATCATCATCCATTAGTTCTTCATCGTCCTCGTCAGATGGTAGCCCTATCTGTGTGTAATGTTTTTGGATCGGTTCTCCCGATCCCTTATTGGTCCGACCGGAGTCGGATTTCTCTTTTACATGTGGCGCTGGCTTTGGTTCGGTCGCTGTCGACCGATCCGAAGCAACCTGGATTGCGCCATTTGACATATTGGTTGAACTTTGTGGTGCTGGAGTAGTACTCCATGCACCAGATTTTTTCAGTTCAGCAATGCAAGATTCAACAGTCTGCGTGCCGCTGTTCGTGACTGTAACACCAGCACCCTTTGTGATGCTGGCATAACTGGTGCTTGGTGTTTTGTAACGTTCTTCAACAATTTTCCTCGCTTCTGGAAATGTTATCGACCTTTTGTACTTGACAGTGAGTATTTCTTTTTCTTTTTTCCATGCCGGACAATCTCGAGAGAAAACAGCATGTTTACCTCCACAACTTACGCAGTTGGCTTCATTCTTGCAGTTTTGATGATTATCAACATGTTTTTCTTCACCACAGTTTGGACAGAGTTTTTTCTTCTCACATCTGCTTTCGTGGTGACCGAAAACCTGACACGAGTAACATCTGAGAGGGTTTGGTATATATACCTCTACATTTACGGAAAGATATGCGACTTTGATTTTGTTTGGCAGAACTGGTGTATTAAAAGTCAACACGTAGGTACTAGTTGGTTTTAATACACCATTTCTACGAACTTGGATGTTACGTACACCAATGACGCCTTGGTCTCGGAGGTTTTCGATGATCTCATCATCACTGCTAGGACGTAATTCCGGGCTGCGTATGACACCTTTACTGGAATTGAGGGTCTTGTGCAACGAGACTTTCACTTTTAAATCGAATATTTGGTTCGTTTTAAGTAGAGATTCAACGTGCTGTTTTTTCTCGACTTCAATTAGAAGGTCACCTGATTTAAGCTTTTTAATGCTTTTTGGGTGTCCGGCTATGGACACTATACTTTTTTCAATGACAAAAGGTGATAGACTAGATACTGTACGTTTATCATCAAGTGATGTCATTACCAAGAAGCGAGGAACATTGTTGTTCGTTGGTGCTGCAGACTGCTGACTGGGTTCATCGGAGTCAGATGATGACTCGTCTTTTTTACGTTTGGTTAATTTGCGGTTACTAGAAGAAGGGGGACCCATGAAGAAGGTTTGAAGATTCGTCTCAAGTGCTCTCCGCCCTCCGCGGAGCCCTACAAGGGAACACCATAATAAAGTGGCTATCCGACTCGCAGGTGTTAGAGATACACGTGAGATATACTCGCATAAACATATGGTTGGTATCAGGAAAGATACAAAAAGAGTTGAAGAGAAAGCAAAGCGGTATCTCTAGGGCTCGGCGTGACCAGCCGATTGACCGTGCCGGACCGCACGGCCACCCGTCTACACCGAAAAGCCAGGGCAAAGAGGCGTGTTGGGTACCTGAAGCACCGCCACCTCAGGTAACCCTCAACCTCCAGGATCCCTTCTTCCGGCTTACAGGACGCCACCCACGGCAAACGGGTGGTACTTCCTTTAGCTCTTCCCAGTGGGCACAAAGACCACAGCGGCAATGTGCCCAGTGGGAATTGAGCCCCCAGGGCCACGGCAAGGCAGGAAGTCTAATACCTGGGGGCTTGGTAGAGGTCCACTAGATGAAGCTTCACACCAAATATCAAAGACCTGGGCCTTGCAGTTTCAGAGAAGATTTTTAAAATTTTCAGTAAAAAATCTATTTTTAGCTCCTGTGACCTAGATGTGCAACAGACCGGAACAACTTTGAAAGGGGACCACTTAAGGATCATTCCTGTGAAGTTTGGTCAAAATCCGATCAGTGGTTTAGGAGGAGATGTTGTTTGAAGAAAAAGTTTACGCACGCACGGACGCACACACGCACGACGGACGACGGACAAAAAGTGACCCCAAAAGCTCACCTTGTCACTACGTGACAGGTGAGCTCAAAAGGGGCCTTTTATCGTGATTGGCCAATAACTCTTATTTTGAGAGATTTTGGAATCACTTGGCAGAAATGTTAACCAATATAAGACGATGTGTTGCGTGCATGACCCAGGTTGGTACCTCAAAGGTCAAGGTCATACTTAGATGTCAAAGGTAAAAAAAGGGGCCTTTTTATCGGGTTTTGTCAATAACTTGCTTATTTTTAGATAGAATTTGAAGTTACTTGGTCAAAATGTTAACAATCATGGGACGATGTGTTGCATGCATTATTCAATTTAGTACCTAAAATGTCAAGGTCATACATAGAGGTCAAAGGTAAAAAAAGGGCCTATTTTCGTGTTTGGTCAATAACTTTCTTATTTTAAGATGTATTTTGAAATTGCTTGGCGGAAATGTTAATCACCATGAGATGATGTGTTGCATGCATAACCCAGTTTGGTACCTGAAAGGTCAAGGTCATACAAAGAGGTTAAAGGTAAAAAAGGGGGCTTTTTTGTGTTCCGTCAATAACTTTCTCATTTTTAGATGGATTTTGAAATTACTTTATAGAAATGTTAACCACCATGAGACGATGTGTTGCGTGCATGACCCAAGTTGTTACCTTAAATGTCAAGATCGTATTAAGAGGTCAAATGACAAAAGGGGGCCTTTTTTAGTGTTCAGTCAATAACTTTCATATTCCTAGATAGATTGTGAAATTCCGTGGCAAAAATGTAAACCATCATGAGACGATGTGGTGCACGCTAGACCCAGGCCGGTACCTCCAAGATCAAGGTCATACTAAGAGGTCAGTGGTAAAAAAAGTTTTTTTTTTTGTGTCCAGTCAATATTTTTTTTTTTATTTCTGGATGGACTTTATATGTTAAGTAACCATGCAGAATGTTCACCGTCATTAGACCATGAGTCATGTGCAAGACCAAGGTCCATACCTCCAATTTCAAGGTCATTTCTAGAGGTCAAAGTTAAAAAAGGGACAGTCAATAACTTCCTTATTCTTTGATGGATTATGAAATTACTTGGCAGAAATGTTAACCATCATGAGACGATGTGTTGTACCTCAAAGGTCAAGGCCATACTTAGAGGTCAAAGGTAAGGTTTTTTTGTGTACAGCCAATAACTTTTTAGCTCACCTGTCACGTAGTGACAAGGTGAGCTTTTGGGATCACTTTTTGTCCGTCGTCCGTCGTGCGTGCGTCCGTGTGTGCGTCCGTAAACTTTTTCTTCAAACGACACCTCCTAAACCACTCATCAGATTTTGACCAAACTTCAAAGGAATGATCCTTAGGTGGTCCCCTTTCAAAGTTGTTCAAATGGTTCCGGTCCGTTGCACATTTAGGTCACAGGAGCCAAAAATAGATTTTTTTTCATCAAAAACTTAAAAAATCTTCTCTGAAACCGCAAAGCCCAGGACGTTGATATTTGGTATGAAGCTTCATCTAGGTGACCCCTACCAAGATTGTTCAAATAATAGTGCTGGAGCTAAATATGCCCCCGCACCGGGGCCCTTTGGTTCAACATGGGCTTATATAGGGAAAATCTTTAAAAATCTTCTTGTCTGAAACTGCAAGGCCCAGGTCTTTGATATTTGGTATGAAACTTCATCCAGTGGACCCCTACCAAGTTTGTTCAAATTATAGTGCTGGAGCTAAAAATGCCCCCTCAACGGGGCCCTTTGGTTTTACATGGGCTTATATAGGGAAAATCTTGAAAAAATCTTCTTCTCTGAAACCACAAGGCCCAGGTCTTTGATATTTGATATGAAGCTTCATCTAGTGAACCCCTACCAAGATTGTTCAAATTATAGTGCTGGGGCCAAAAATGTCCCCGCCCCAGGGCCCTTTTGTTTTACATTGGCTCATATTGGGAAAATCTTTAAAAATCTTCTTCTCTGAAACTGCAAGGCCCAGGTCTTTGCTATTTGGTATGAAACTTCATCTAGTGGACCCCTACCAAGATTGTTCAAATTATAGTGCTGGGGCCAAAAATGCCCCCCGCCCCAGGGCCCTTTTGTTTTACATAGTCTGATATAGGGAAAATCTTTAAAAATCTTCTTTTCTGAAACTGCAAGGCCCAGGTCTTTGATATTTGATATGAAGCTTAATCTTGTGGACCTCTACCAAGATTGTTCAAATTATAGCCCTGGGGCCAAAAATGCCCCGCTCCGGGGGCCCTTTGGTTTTACATAGACTTATAGGGAAAATCTTGAAAAATTTTCGTCTCTGAAACCACAAGGCTTAGGTCTTTGATATTTGTTATGAAGCTTCAGCTAGTGGACCTCTACCAAGATTGTTCAAATTATAGCCCTGAGACCAAAAATAACCCCGCCATATGGCCCTTTGGTTTTACATAGACTTATATAGGGAAAATCTTTAAAAATCTTCTTCTCTGAAACCACAAGGTTTAGGTCTTTGATATTTGTTATGAAGCTTCAGCTAGTGGACCTCTATCAAGATTGTTCAAATTATAGCCCTGGGGCCAAAAATGTCCCTGCTCCTGGGCCCTTTGGTTTTACATAGACTTATTTAGGGAAAATCTTGTTTTACATAGACTTCTTTATGCAGGGTGAACCTTTAAAATCTTCTCTGAAACCACAAAGCCCAGGTATTTCATATTCGATATGAAGCTTCATTGTGTGGACCTCTACCAAGATTGATAAAATTATAGCCCTGGGGCCAAAATTGACTCCGCCCGGGGCCCACTTATTATACATTGGATCAGGTGAGCGAACCAGTGCCCTCTGGGCCCTCTTGTTTATTTTTCTATGAGCATTTTTAAAGTTACTTTGCAGAAATGTTCATCTTCGTTAGATGATGTGTTGCACACAATACCCAGCTCAATACCTCCAATGTCAAGGTTAAACTTAGAGGTCAAAAACGGGGGAGACATCTGTGTTTTTGTAGAAAAACAGATTTAGTTTGGTATGCAGCTTCATCTAGTGAACCTCTACCAAGATTGTTCAAAATATAGCACTGGGTCCAGAAATGGCCCCGCACTGGGGGCCCACCAGTTTTACATGGACTTGTATAGGGAAATCCTTTAAAAATCTTCTCTGAACCCGTAGGGCCCAGGTCTTTGATATTTGGTATGGAGCTTCATCTAATAGACCTCTACCAAGATTATTCAAATTGTAGCCCTGGGGCCAAAAATGCACCTGCCACAGGGCCCACTGGTTTAACAAAGGCTTATATAGGGAAAACCTTAAAAAATTTTCTTGTCTGATATCAGAAGGCCCAGGTCTTTGATATGTGGTATGAAGCTTCACCTAGTGAACCTCTACTAAGATTGTTCAAATTATAGCCCTGGGGCTAAATATACCCCAGCGCCGGGGTCTACCAAGATTTTTCAAATCATAGAGTTAGGGCCAAAAATTGCCATACCCTGGGACACACATGTACATATCTTAACTCAGGTGAGCGAATTAGGACCATCATGGCCCTCTTGTGTTATAGTTTGTCTTTGAGTGTTTGTGTCGCTGATGTTATTTCATTTTGGATAGCCTATTGGCCATTTTGTGGGAAAGCATCTGTCCTTTTGGCTTTCCGCTGTTGGTGTTTCCATTAGGGTCTGTTGTTTCATGTTTGTGTGTCTTTCCCTTTGGTGTCTCTAATGAGAGCTGTGGGTTGATTGTATCGATTCCTGATCATTGCCTTTACTTCTATTTTCTATGCTTAAAAACTGCATAATCGTCAATAAAAGCTCATTAGGAAGCATTACAATGGTAACTGAAATGAGAAATAAAGCAAATTGATCTTCTAGTTCATAATCAATATTTTTCCCCCAAAGGTCATCTATATCTTACCATTCCCATTCAATATTGATAAAACCTGTGATGCACTGGGGGCCATATGGTAGATCGTTCGAGTTATTCAATTTTTCTTTGCTTATAATTTTTTCTTTTGGGTTAAGTAGAGGTGGTTCAGAAGATATTTCATCCATTACCTTTTCTCTTAGGGGCAAGATTGACGTATTTAAAACTCCCATCGGAGTGACTATATTTGTAATACAACACCAATGGTGCAGACTTCCTAAACTGGATCATAGACCTGATGATAGCACTTTGCTGATTTGTCAATATCACCAAAGTCGCTATCACATGCCAAATATGAATGCCCACTTTCTAAAAATTGTGGTTGAGAGTTTCAAGATTTGTAATAGATAGCAAATGCATCCGCAAGCAGCAGTCCTTAATGTTTCTATTTTGCCCCACCCCCGCATCCTTAAAATGGATTTAAAACACAAAATAATACAATGGAATTGTCGAGGTCTTAAATCGAATTATAATGAACTCTTATTACTTATTTCGCTACTAACCCCATCGGTGTTTTGTTTGCAAGAAACTTTTTTAAAACCTGATGACAACATAGATGTCAGTGGTTTCAATACATACAACTATATCTATTCTGATGGTAACAAACCATCAGGTGGCAGTTCAATTTTTGTTAAATCATGTTTACCACAAAGAGAAATCAAATTAAAAACAGACCTACAAGCTGTAGCAGTATCGGTTTCTCTGGATAAAGAAACTACAGTTTGCTCTCTATATATCCCACCCTCATTTTCTTTAAAGCCCGAACATCTTGACTCATTGCTGAGTCAACTTCCATCGCCATATCTTTTAGTTGGCGACTTCAATGGCCACAATATTCTATGGGGCTGTAAAGATATCAATAACAGAGGAGCACTTGTCGAATATTTTATTGCAAAGAGCGATCTTTGCTTGATGAATGATAAGTCTTATACTTACCTTCACCCTGCGACAGGTCATTTGTCTTCTTTAGATCTCTCTTTGTGTCACCCATCTCTCTTCTTGGACTATGACTGGTCTGTTCATGATGATGATGATTTCGTGTTTAACGACGCGTCAACCCTCTTTGTGGGTCATAAGCGTCAAACGGTTAATGGTTGAACGGCATGAATAATTATGATGATATTAAAAGTAAAAAGTCAGAATGATGATGTATAAAAATCTGAAACAGTTAAATCTTATGAAAAAGTCCAATTTCTTTTAAGAATAAAATAATATTATCAACAGGTACATCTCGAAACAGTTGTTGCAAAGTGTCAGCTTTGAAATATAAAATACGTGAGGGTGAAAAGTCAACACAGTCAATTAAGATATGTTTCACAGTGAATGGCTGATCACAACCCACACAAGAAGGCTGATCATCACCATTAAAAATATAAGAATGAGTAACTCTAGTATGGCCGATGCGCAGTCGTGTTAATACTACGTCCTCTTTTCTGGAAAACTGTGGAGGAGAGCATTTTGTACTAACGACATGTTTAATGGCATGGAGTTTGTTATTTATTGCACGGTCCCATTCGCCTTGCCATTCCGACAAGATGTATCTGTTGATAAATGGTTTAAAATTATTAAAGGGAATTTTAAAAACAGATGGATCAAGATTGAGCGATTCCTTTGCTTTCTTGTCAGCATATTCATTGCCGACAATGCCAATATGGCTCGGAAGCCAACAAAACAAGATTTGGTGTGTTTTAGAAATTTCATGATGTTTTTCGATCAATTTTTGAATTTGAGGATTTTTAGATGATGAATGGTCTAAACCCTTAAGCACAGAAAGTGAATCAGAAAATATAATTGCTTTTTGAATTATTGAAGAACTGATAACATCTAAAGCTAGATCTATTGCTTTGGCTTCAGCTGTAAAAATAGATGAACCATCTGGAAGGCGCATGGTTTTGTGCGTATCTTTAGAAACAAACGCACAACCAACTTTATCTCCTTCTTTGGAACCATCAGTATAGACTTGCTGGTATTCATTGTAACGTGACTGCAGTACCTGGAAGTTTTGTTTGAAAAGTATCGGATTTGATTCGGATTTTTTTGCCATCATGCAATTCGAACAGAATAGAAGGTTGTTTAATACACCAAGATGGAACTTCGGCGGTTTCATGTTTTTGAATATGTTTAAGGTCGGGTCGATGCCTGAATTTTCTAGCAGTGGTAAAATTCGTAATCCAAAAGGTTTGATTGCTGTGGGTTTAGTTTCATACTTATCTATAAATTGAGGTGGAAATGAAATTTTGGATGCCGGGTTAGATGGATTAGCAGCAATTCTAATAGCATACTGAAGAGAAAGTTTCTCTCTGCGCGAAGTTAAAGATGGTTCACCTGCTTCTACATAAAGGCTTAATACGGGAGAAGTACGAAAGGCTCCCATAGCCAGACGAAGGCCTTGGTGATGGATAGTATCCAATGATTTTAAATAGGACTTTCTGGCAGAACCATAAACAACAGACCCATAATCTAATTTAGATCTTATTAAAGACCGGTAAAGATGTAATAAAGTATACCGATCTGCTCCCCAACTTGTATGGGCTAAAACTTTCAAAAGATTCAAAGCTTTTAAGCATTTCGCTTTAAGATATTTAATATGGGGAATAAAAGATAACTTTTGATCAAATATGACCCCAAGAAATTTGGCTTCTTCAACAACAGGAATTTGTGATCCGTATAAAAACAAGGAAGGATGTTCGTGTTTCTTCCGTAGTTTACAAAAATGAACACACTGCGTTTTCGACTTGGAGAACTTGAAACCATTTTTATCAGTCCATTCTTCTATTCGTTTTAAATTTTGTTGCACCTTTCGTTCAATTGTTTTCATATTTTTTGAACGGTAACATATACAGAAATCGTCAACATACAAGGAACAATCAGTTTTGTCGTCCAAACATTGTACAATATTGTTTATTTTGATGTTAAATAGCGTAGTTGAAAGAATACTACCCTGTGGGACACCCTGTTCTTGATCATAGAAATCTGACACGGTAGACCCCACACGCACCTGAAACATGCGCTCCCCTAAAAAGCTTTCAATAAAACTGGGAAGTTTTCCTCTTAAGCCAATGTTATGTAGATCTTTCAATATTCCATAACGCCATGTTGTATCATATGCTTTCTCCAAGTCGAAAAAGACAGCTACTACGTGTTCTTTGTTAATAAAAGCATCTCGTATAAATGTTTCTAGTCTTATTAAATTGTCATTGGTACTACGTTCCGAAAGAAAGCCCGATTGATATTCTGAAATTAGGTTGTTGGACTCTAAGTACCAGACTAATCTCTTGTTTATTATTCTCTCCAATGTTTTACACAAACAACTTGTCAAAGCTATCGGACGATAATTTGTAGGTTCTGCATGATCTTTCCCTGGTTTCGGAATTGGTACAACTGTAGCTACACGCCAGCTCTCAGGACAGACCCCCGTTTCCCAAATATTATTAAAGATATCTAAAAGTGTTGTAAGAGAACTTTTTGGCAGATGCTTAAGCATCTGATAATGAATTTCATCGGGGCCGGTTGCCGTATCATGTGATTTTTCAATGGCTTCAACGAGTTCGGATAAGTTAAAAGGTTTGTTGTATTCTTCGTGATTAAGTGATTTAAAGTTTAGATTTCTTTTCTCTTGGTCCTTTTTGAAATTTCTAAAAGTGTTAGAATAATTACGCGATGATGAATTTCTCAAGAATGTGTGCCCAAGAGTATCTAAAATATCTTTTTTGTTGAAGCTATTGTGTCAAATTCAGTATTTAAATGTGTAAAACTAGAAGACTTTGTTTTTCCTGAAATTTTTCGTACCATATCCCAAACCTTTTTAATGGGGGTTTTATAGTTCAATTTGGAGACATATTCTCTCCATGACTTTCGTTTGGAAGCTCGGATTGTTCGCCGAGCTTTAGCTCTAAAAACTTTTACGTCGTTGAGCTTTTCTGAAGTGGGATTTTTGCAGAACTTATTTAGAGCCTGTTTACGCTTTTTAATAGCTTCTTTACAGTCATTATTAAACCAAGGCTTGCTTTTCTTAGTATTTGTGGAGGTCTTTGGAATGCATTTTTCTGATATGTTAATAAGTGTATCTGTGAAATCAGAAACAATGTCGGAAGATTCATTAAAATGATCAATTGATAACTGTTCTTCACATAAATTATGGAATAATTCCCAGTCGGCTTTATTCATTTTCCATTTCTGGTTACAGTCCTCATCTGGTTCGTTTACGCTCTCAATTATAACAGGGAAGTGATCACTTCCGCACTGATCATCATGAACAGACCAGTCATAGTCCAAGAAGAGAGATGGGTGACACAAAGAGAGATCTAAAGAAGACAAATGACCTGTCGCAGGTTGAAGATAAGTATAAGATTTATCATTCATTAAGCAAAGATCGTTCTGTGCAATAAAATTTTCAATAAGTGCTCCTCTGTTGTTGTTATCTTTACAACCCCATAGAATGTTATGACCATTGAAGTCGCCAACTAAAATATATGGCGATGGAAGTTGATCCAGCAATGATTCAAGATGTTCGGGCTCCAAAGAAAATGAAGGTGGTATATATAAAGAACAAATTGTAGTTTCTTTATCCAGAGAAACCGATACTGCTATAGCTTGTAGGTCTGTTTTTAATTTGATCTCTCTTTGTGGTAAACATGATTTAACAAAAATTGAACTGCCACCAGATGGTTTGTTACCATCAGAATAGATATAGTTATATGTATTGAAATCCCTGACATCAATGTTGTCATCAGTTTTTATAAAGGTTTCTTGCAAACAAAAAACCGACGGGTTTAATAAAGATATAAGTAATAAGAGTTCATTATAATTTGATTTAAGACCTCGACAATTCCATTGGATTATTTTGTGTTTAAAATCCATTTTTTGGAGATAATTTTATAGTACTAGAAACTATTTTGGGGGATTTATTGGTGAAAATGATCTATTACTACTTCGTGGTATTGGAGTTTCAGTAAACTCCATATCGTTGTCACTCAAAGATCCGAATCTGTTCAGGTTTTTAAGATGGTCTCTTTCGATTTTGCGTTGTCTGTCAGATGTTTGTTTTTTGAGAGGTTTGTTTTTGAGATGTTTGTTTTTGAGAGGTTTGTTGTTTTTGTTGTTGTTTTCTTAAATCTTTTTGTATCATTTCTAAAGTAGCGTTTTTCAGTATTTTGTCTTGTTTATTTGATTGACTTGGATTTGGTGATGTTTGAATTGGCTGCTGTGGTGGTGTTTGATTTTTTGTCTTGTTCGTTTGATCATCAGTTTTATTTTGAGGTTTCAGTTTTTCTAAAGGTTTGAGACCAGGAATCGGATCAGTCTGAGTGACAGCATCTTCAACAGGTACCTTTTTAACAGGTGACTGTGTGATGCTGGCATAGCTGACTCCGGGAATTGGGGTAGGATGCTCAACGATTTTCCGCGCTTCTTGAAACGAGATGTTTCTTGTGAATTTAACTGTTAAAATTTCTTTTTCTTTGTGCCAAACGTGGCATTCCTTAGAGTTGGCGCTGTGTTTTTCTCCACAGTTAATGCAGCTGGGCTGATTCTTACAACTTTGTTCCGTATGATTTGCTGGCTGACCACAGTTTGCACAAAGAGGGTCCTTTGAACACCTATCTTCATGATGGCCTTATTGTTGGCAACCGTGGCAGCGCAACGGATTTGGGATGTAAATTTCTACGTCAACTCTAAGGTATGCCACCTTGATTGTTTTTGGTAGAACTGGTGAATTAAAGGTAAATACAAAAGTGTTTGTGTCCTTTAGTTGGCCGTTTTTTCTGATCTTAAAGCGTTTAACTGCAGTCACTCCTTGAGACCGAGTCCCATCCAGAATCTCCTCCTCGCTGGAGTTCCTCAAATCTGGGCAACGTATCACCCCTTTTGAGGAATTCAGCGAGGTATGAGGGAATACTCTCACTTTCAAGTTATGGAAACTAGTTGTCTTTAAGAGATTCTCGGCATGAGCTCTTTTATTGATCTCAACGAGTAACTGTTTAGACCTATATAACTTTTTTTATATTTTCAGGTTCACCAGCAATGCTCGAAATGACTTTTTGAATTACAAATGGTGAAAGGGACGTGATATATTCGTTTTCTTCGGTACATTCTATGATTAGGAAGCGCGGGAAATGTTGAGTCGTAGTGGGTCTGTTCATGATGATCAGTGCGGAAGTGATCACTTCCCTGTTATAATTGAGAGCGTAAACGAACCAGATGAAGACTGTAACCAGAAATGGAAAATTTAAAAGCCGACTGGGAATTATTCCAGAATTTATGTGAAGAAGAGTTATCAGTTGATCACTTAAATGAATCATCTGACATGGTTTCTGATTTCACAGAATCACTTATTAATATATCAGAACAATGCATTCCAAAGACCTCCACAAATACTAAGAAAAGCAAGCCTTGGTTTAATGATGACTGTAAAGAAGCTATTAAAAAGCGTAAACAGGCTCTTAATAAGTTCTGCAAAAGTCCCACTTCAGAAAAGCTAAACGACATAAAAGTTTTTAGAGCTAAAGCTCGGCGAACAATCCGAGCTTCAAAACGAAAGTCATGGAGAGATTATGTCTCCAAATTGAACTACAAACCCCCATTAAAAAAGTTTGGGATATGGTACGAAAAATTTCAGGAAAAACAGTCTTCTAGTTTTACACATTTAAATACTGAATTTGACACAATAGCTTCAACAAAAAAAGATATTTCAGATACTCTTGGGAGCACATTCTTGAGAAATTTATCATCGCGTAATTATTCTGACACTTTTAGAAATTTCAAAAAGGACCAAGAGAAAAGAAATCTAAACTTTAAATCCCTTAATCACGAAGAATACAACAAACCTTTTAACTTATTCGAACTCGTTGAAGCCATTGAAAAATCACATGATACGGCAACCGGCCCCGATGAAATTCATTATCAGATGCTTAAGCATCTGCCAAAAAGTTCTCTTACAACACTTTTAGATATCTTTAATAATATTTGGGAAACGGGGGTCTGTCCTGAGAGCTGGCGTGTAGCTACAGTTGTACCAATTCCGAAACCAGGGAAAGATCATGCAGAACCTACAAATTATCGTCCGATAGCTTTGACAAGTTGTTTGTGTAAAACATTGGAGAGAATGATAAACAAGAGATTAGTCTGGTACTTAGAGTCCAACAACCTCATTTCAGAATATCAATCGGGTTTTCGTTCGGAACGTAGTACCAATGACAATTTAATAAGACTAGAAACATTTATACGAGATGCTTTTATTAACAAAGAACACGTAGCAGCTGTCTTTTTCGACTTTCCCTTTGGTGTCTTTTATGGATGGAGTAAGTTAATTGTATCGATTCCTGATCTTTGTTTTACTTCTACTTTGGAGAAAGCATATGATACAACATGGCGTTATGGAATATTGAAAGATCTACATAACATTGGCTTAAGAGGAAAACTTCCCAGATTTATTGAAAGCTTTTTAGGGGAGCGCATGTTTCAGGTGCGTGTGGGGTCTACCGTGTCAGATTTCTATGATCAAGAACAGGGTGTCCCACAGGGTAGTATTCTTTCAACTACGCTATTTAACATCAAAATAAACAATATTGTACAATGTTTGGACGACAAAACTGATTGTTCCTTGTATGTAGACGATTTCTGCATATGTTACAGTTCAAAAAATATGAAAACAATTTAACGAAAGTTACAACAAAATTTAAAAAGAATAGAAAAATGGACTGATAAAAATGGTTTCAAGTTCTCCAAGTCGAAAACGCAGTGTGTTCATTTTTGTAAACTACGGAAGAAACACGAACATCCTTCCCTGTTTTTATACGGATCACAAATTCCTGTTGTTGAAGAAGCCAAATTTCTTGGGGTCATATTTGGTCAAAAGTTATCTTTTATTCCCCATATTAAATATCTTAAAGCGAAATGCTTAAAAGCTTTGAATCTTTTGAAAGTTTTAGCTCATACAAGTTGGGGAGCAGATCGGTATACTTTATTACATCTTTACCGGTCTTTAATAAGATCTAAATTAGATTATGGGTCTGTTGTTTATGGTTCTGCCAGAAAGTCCTATTTAAAATCATTGGATACTATCCATCACCAAGGCCTTCGTCTGGCTATGGGAGCCTTCCGTACTTCTCCCGTATTAAGCCTTTATGTAGAAGCAGGTGAACCAGATTTAACTTCGCGCAGAGAGAAACTTTCTCTTCAGTATGCTATTAGACTTGCTGCTAATCCATCTAACCCGGCATCCAAAATTTCATTTCCACCTCAATTTGTGGATAAGTACGAAAATAAACCCACAGCAATCAAACCTTTTGGATAACGTATTTTACCACTGCTAGAAAATTCAGGTATCGACCTTAAAAATATTCAAAAACATGAAACGGCGGAAGTTCCATCTTGGTGTATTAAAAAACCTCCCATTCTGTTTGACTTACATGATGGTAAAAAATCCGAATCAAATCCAATGCTACTCACACAAAACTTTCCGGTACTGCAGTCACGTTATGATGATTACCAGCAAGTCTTTACTGATGGTTCCAAAGAAGGAGATAAAGTTGGTTGTGCGTATGTTTCTAAAGATACGCACAAAACCTTGCGCCTTCCAGATGGTTCATCTATTTTTACAGCTGAAGCCAAAGCTATAGACCTAGCTTTAGATTTTATCAGTTCTTCAACAATTCAAAAAGCAATTATATTTTCTGATTCACTTTCTGTGCTTAAGGCTTTAGACCATTCATCATCTAAAAATCCTCAAATACAAAAATTGATCGAAAAACATCATGAGATTTTTAAAACAAACCAACTCTTGTTTTGTTGGCTTCCGAGCCATATTGGCATAGTCGCTAATGAGTGTGCTGATAAGAAAGTAAAGGAATCGCTCAATCTTGATCCGTCTGTTTTTAAAATTACTTTTAATGATTTTAAACCATTTATCAACAGATACATCTTGTCGGAATGGCAATGCCAATGGGACCGTGCAATAAATAACAAACTCCATGCCATTAAACCTGTCGTTGGAACAAAATGCTCTCCTCCACAGTTTTCCAGGAAAGAGGATGTAGTATTAACACGACTGCGCATTGGCCATACTAGAGTTACGCATTCTTATATTTTGAATGGTGATGATCAGCCTTCTTGTGTAGGATGTCATCATCCTTACATTGTTAAACATATCTTAATTGAATGTGTAGACTTTTCACAGTCCCGTGACTTATACTTTAAAGCTGACACTTTGCAACAATTGTTTCAAGATGTACCTGGTGATAATATTATTTTATCCTTAAAAGATATTGGACTTTTTCATAAGATTTAATTGTTTCAGATTTTTATAATATCATACTTACCTTTTTACTTACAAAATCTTTATAATTCTTCATGCCGTTTGACCATTAACCACTTGACGCTTATGACCCACAAAGAGGGTTGACGCGTCGTTAAACACGAAATCATCATCATGCCCCACCCCCACAAGAATCTGACCATGCAGTTAAGTGTACAGTAGACCAGAGGGGGTCGGGCCAGTCCATGTGGCTCGCATTAGACACGGTTTGCTTCTTTCTAGTTAGCCCCTTTTGACCTCAGATTTTATCAAATTAAAAATAAAAGTGCAGGCAATGATCAGGAATCGATACAATTAACCCACAGCTCCTATTAGAGACACCAAAAGGGAATGAAACAACAAACCATAATGGCAACATCAATAGCGGAAAACCAAAAGGACAGTTACTTTCCCACAAAATGGCCAATTGGCTATCCAAAACAAAATAATATAAGCGATAAAACGCTCAAAGACAAACCATAACAAAAAATAAACCGCGACAGAAGAACCGCCTTGGAACGGTCAGTGAAACGAATTCCACTTGGTGGGGGGGGGGGGGGGGGACAATGGCCACAATCCTCGCCCTTACTTCCATATATCTTGCCCCTCTGTTAGGCCCAAAATGCATAGGCGGACGAACACTGACTCACTGACAAACAAATGCAGACAGACAGACCTACGGGCAGACGAACGCCGAACATACGAATGGATAGAGGGACAAACACATGGGCAAGTTTATAATCCAGAGTCGTATCATCGGATGTGGAGAGATGTCTCCAAGAGCAACGCACTAACTCTACATCAGAGTGATTTTATTTACAAATGGAAAATGAAAGTTTTATTGCAAAAAAAAGAAGTGGAGGCAATGATCAGGAATCGATACAATCAACCCACAGCTCCCATCAGGGACACCAGAGGGAACGAAACACAGATATGAAACAACAGACCTAATGGAAACATCAATAGCGAAAAGCCAAAAGTACAGTTACTTTTCCACAAAATGGCCAATAGGCTATCCAAAATAAAATAATATTAGCGACACAAACACCCAAAGACAAACAATAACAAAAATAAACCGCGAAAGAAGGACCGTCTTGGAACGGTCACGAATTCCACTGTGGGGCTTTAATCTATTTTATGTGCCACAATCCTCGCCCTTACTTCCGTCGCGATTTAGACAAATAATTTGTTAAATTCGCATGAAGGCCTCCTGCAGTGTTTTTCTGATGTTATTTTCTGCTAAGTTTTCTTCCAAACGAAATTTAATTCAAGTTCAGAATGTTTTAATGGTTACGTAAAGCGAAAGTTAATTCAAACTTTAAATAAGTGCACTAATACTTTGAATTTCAGAGAGTAGTCCCACCTTTGAACAATGTGACGATAGGATCTATGAAACGTGTGTCGGTGATCGCTAGCCAATTCCACATCGCTAGCCAATTTCACAGTCAGGCACGCTAGTGAATGTATCTTCCTGAACTTCAATTCGTTATGGCTGTCTTCTTTTGGTATAACTCTAAAGCTTCCTGTTTAGCTCACTGGTGCACTTCCAATGTTATAATGAATTATCTTTAATAACTTATAAAATCGCCTAATGAAACCCATCTTTCACAATAAATCTTTAGAAATGCAGAGAACCATTTTAATACTACATACTTATATACTCCACAGGAGAGTCAACTAGCCGGCATTCTGTTACCTCCCTTGTAAACTCTATATCGTAGGAGCTTATAACCCAAATGTACCGAAAGAAACTAAATTGTATAATATTGCCTTTGTAGTGAAACTAGTTACTACCACATTCCTCCCCCCCAGGTATTAGACTTCTTGCCTTGCCGTGGCCCTGGGGGTTCAATTCCCACTGGGCACATTGCCGCTGTGGTCTCTGTGCCCACTGGGAAGAGCTAAAGGAAGTACCACCCGTTTGCCGTGGGTGGCGTCCTGTAAGCCGGAAGAAGGGATCCTGGAGGTTGAGGGTTACCTGAGGTGGCGGTGCTTCAGGTACCCAACACGCCTCTTTGGCCTGGCTTTTCGGTGTAGACGGGTGGCCGTGCGGTCCGGCACGGTCAATCGGCTGGTCGCGCCGAGCCCTAGAGATACCGCTTTGCTTTCTCTTCAATTCTTTTTGTATCTTTCCTGATACCAACCATATGCCCATTTACCTTACCCTTTTCTGTCTTTTTATCTCTAGAAGGCTGTGGCCAAACGGACCAATCGTGTAGGCATTTTGTTTATGCGAGTATATCTCACGTGTATCTCTAACACCTGTGAGTCGGATAACCACTCCATTATGGTGTTCCCTTGTAGTGCTCCAAGGAGGGCGGAGAGCACTTGGGACGAAACTAGGATATTCTCCTCATGTCGAGTAACAAAAAAACTAACCGCAACACGAAAAAACGTCAACGGAACGAAGAGTCAGACGACTCTAGTGATACGATTCAACAGTCTGTTGTTCCAAAGCCTTCTAATGCTCCGCGTTTTCTGGTAATTACATCATTGGACGATTCACGCACTGTGTCAAGCTTGTCTCGTTTTGTGATCGAGAAAAGCATACAATCCATAGCGTGACATCCAAAGAGTATTAAAAAGCTCAGATCCTGTGATCTCCTCTTGGAAATCGAGAAAGAACAACATGTTAAAAACCTGCTCAGCACCAAAAAGTTATTTGATCTTAAAGTCAAGATCTCGTTACACAACACACTTAATTCATCTAAGGGTGTCATTCGCAGCCCGGAACTACGTCCATGCAGCGAACAAGAGATTCTTGACAATCTCAGAGATCAAGGCGTTATCGGTGTTCGTAACATCCAAGTTCGTAGAAGTGGTGTGCTTAAATCGACAAGCACTTATGTTTTGACACTTAACACACCAGTTCTACCACAGAAAATCAAAGTAGCATATCTTTCTGTCAACGTAGAGGTATACATTCCGAACCCTCTCAGATGTTACAAATGTCAGGTGTTTGGCCACCACGAAAGCAAATGTCAGAAAAAATCCCTCTGTGCCAATTGTGGTGAAGACAAACATGTCGATAACCATCAGCAATGTAAGAATGAGGCCAAATGCGTCAATTGTGGTGAACAACATGCTGTCTTTTCTCGAGACTGTCCAGCTTGGAAAAAAAGAAAAAGAAATACTCACAGTTAAGTACCAACAATCGTTATCCTTCCCAGAAGCTCGGAAAGTTGTTGAAGAGCGACATACATCATCAACCACCAGTTACGCTAGCATCACAAAGGGTGCTAGTGTAAAATGTACCAGCTCCGGAACACAGACTGTTGAATCATGTATAGCTGAACTGAAAAAATCTGGTGCATGGAGTAAATCCACTCCAGCACCACAAACTTCAACCAATTTATCAAATGGCGCAATCCAGGTTGCTTCGGATCGGTCGACAGCGACCGTACCAAAGCCAGCGCCGCATGCAAAAGAGAAACTCGACTCAGGTCGAACTAATAAGGGATCGGAAGATCCGATCAAAAAACATCAATTGTCTCAAAAACAGACAGACAGACAACGTAAAATGGAAAGAGACAATATAAAATTCCAGAACAGATTCGGATCTTTGAGTGACAGTGATATGGAATTTGAAACTCCATCATCACCAACCCGCAATAACAGATCGGGGTCGGCGGCGCCGCGGGCTGGTGGTAGCAGATCTATATCACCAATTGCAGCTCCATAGTGGTTTCTAGTCTTAATCTCTTCATAAAATGGATTTGGGGCGCAGGATGATGCGGTGGAGTTGTCGGGGTCTTAAATCAAATTATTATGAACTCTTATTGCTTATTTCGTTATTAAACCCATCGGTTTTTTGTTTGCAAGAAACTTTTTTAAAAACTGATGACAACATTGATGTCAGGGGTTTCAATACATACAACTATATCTATTCTGATGGTAACAAACCATCTGGTGGCAGTTCAATTTTTGTTAAATCGTGTTTACCACAAAGGGAGATCAAAATAAAAACAGACCTACAAGTTGTAGCAGTATCGGTTTCTCTGGATAAAGAAACTACAATTTGCTCTATATATCCCACCCTCATTTTCTTTAAAGTCCGAACATCTTGATTCATTGCTGGATCAACTTCCGTCGCCATATCTGTTAGTTGGCGACTTTAATGGTCACAACATTCTATGGGGTTGTAAAGATAACAACAACAGAGGACTACTTATTGAAGATTTTATTGCAGAGAATGATCTTTGCTTGATGAATGATAAATCTTATACTTATCTTCACCCTGCGACAGGTCATTTGTCTTCTTTAGATCTCTCTTTGTGTCACCCATCTCTCTTCTTGGACTATGACTGGTCTGTTCATGATGATCAGTGCGGAAGTGATCACTTCCCTGTTATAATTGAGAGCGTAAACGAACCAGATGAGGACTGTAACCAGAAGTGGAAAATGAATAAAGCCGACTGGGAATTATTCCATAATTTATGTGAAGAAGAGTTATCAATTGATCATTTTAATGAATCATCCGACATTGTTTCTGATTTCACAGATACACTTATTAACATATCAGAACAATGCATTCCAAAGACCTCAAAAAATACTAAGAAAAGCAAGCCTTGGTTTAATAATGACAGTAAAGAAGCTATTAAAAAGCGTAAACAGGCTCTAAATAAGTTCTGCAAAAATCCCACTTCAGAAAAGCTCAACGACGTAAAAGTTTTTAGAGCTAAAGCTCGGCGAACAATCCGAGCTTCCAAACGAAAGTCATGGAGAGAATATGTCTCCAAATTGAACTATAAAACCCCCATTAAAAAGGTTTGGGATATGGTACGAAAAATTTCAGGAAAAACAAAGTCTTCTAGTTTTACACATTTAAATACTGAATTTGACACAATAGCTTCAACAAAAAAAGATATTTCAGATACTCTTGGGCACACATTTTTGAGAAATTCATCATCGCGTAATTATTCTGACACTTTTAGAAATTTCAAAAAGGACCAAGAGAAAAGAAATCTAAACTTTAAATCCCTTAATCACGAAGAATACAACAAACCTTTTAACTTATCCGAACTCGTTGAAGCCATTGAAAAATCACATGATACGGCAACCGGCCCCGATGAAATTCATTATCAGATGCTTAAGCATCTGCCAAAAAGTTCTCTTACAACACTTTTAGATATCTTTAATAATATTTGGGAAACGGGTGTCTGTCCTGAGTAGCTGTCTTTTTTGACTTGGAGAAAGCATATGATACAACATGGCGTTATTGAATATTGAAAGATCTACATAACATTGGCTTAAGAGGAAAACTTTCCAGTTTTATTGAAAGCTTTTTAGGGGAGCGCATGTTTCAGGTGCGTGTGGGGTCTACCGTGTCAGATTTCTATGATCAAGAACAGGGTGTCCCACAGGGTAGTATTCTTTCAACTACGCTATTTAACATCAAAATAAACAATATTGTACAATGTTTGGACAACAAAACTGATTGTTCATTGTATGTTGATGATTTTTGTATATGTTACCGTTCAAAAAATATGAAAACAATTGAACGAAAGTTACAACAAAATTTAAAACGAATAGAAGAATGGACTGATAAAAATGGTTTCAAGTTCTCCAAGTCGAAAACGCAGTGTGTTCATTTTTGTAAACTACGGAAGAAACACGAACATCCTTCCCTGTTTTATACGGATCACAAATTCCTGTTGTTGAAGAAGCCAAATTTCTTGGGGTCATATTTTATCAAAAGTTATCTTTTATTCCCCATATTAAATATCTTAAAGCGAAATGCTTAAAAGCTTTGAATCTTTTGAAAGTTTTAGCTCATACAAGTTGGGGAGCAGATCGGTATACTTTATTACATCTTTACCGGTCTTTAATAAGATCTAAATTAGATTATGGGTCAGTTGTTTATGGTTCTGCCAGAAAGTCCTATTTAAAATCCTTGGATACTATCCATCACCAAGGCCTTCGTCTGGCCATGGGAGCCTTCCGTACTTCTCCCGTATTAAGCCTTTATGTAGAAGCAGGTGAACCATCTTTAACCTCGCGCAGAGAGAAACTTTCTCTTCAGTATGCTATTAGACTTGCTGCAAATCCATCTAACCCGGCATCCAAAATTTCATTTCCACCTCAATTTGTAGATAGGCTTTTGGCCATCACGAAAGCAGATGTCAGAGAAAAAAACTCTGTCCTAATTGTGGTGAAGAAAAGCATGTTGATAATCACCTCAACTGCAAAAATGAACCCAAATGCGTAAATTGTGATGGCAAACATGCTGTTTTCTCCCGAGACTGTCCGGCGTGGAAAAAAGAAAAAGAAATACTTACCGTCAAATACCAAAGGGGGATAACATTCCCAGAAGCGCGGAAGATTGTCGAAGAGCGATACATAACACCAACCACCAGTTTCGCCAGCATCACAAAGGGTGCTGGTGTAAAATGTACCAGCTCCGCAACACAGACTGCTGAATCATACATTGCTGAACTGAAAAAGTCTGGTGCATGGAGTAAATCCACTCCAGCACCACAAAGTTCAACCAATTTATCAAAAGGCGCAATCCAGGTTGCTTCGGATCGGTCGACAGCGACCGTACCGAAGCCAGCGCCGAATGTAAAAGAGAAACCCGACCCAGGTCGAACTAATAAGGGGTCGCAAGATCCGATAAAAAAACATCAATTGTCTCAAAGACAAACAGACAGACAACGTAAAATGGAAAGAGACAATATAAAATTTCAGAACAGATTCGGATCTTTGAGTGACAGTGATATGGAGTTGACTGAAACTCCATCATCACCAAGTGGCAATAACAGATCGAGGTCTGCCACACCACGAGCTGGTGGTAGCAGATCTATATCACCAATTGCACCTCCATAATAATTTCTAGTCTTTAAATATCTCTCCTTAAAATGGATTTAAAACACAAAATAATACAATGGAATTGTCGAGGTCTTAAATCAAATTATAATGAACTCTTATTACTTATTTCGCTACTAACCCCATCGGTGTTTTGTTTGCAAGAAACTTTTTTAAAAACTGATGACAACATAGATGTCAGGGGTTTCAATACATACAACTATATCTATTCTGATGGTAACAAACCATCTGGTGGCAGCTCAATTTTTGTTAAATCATGTTTACCACAAAGAGAGATCAAATTAAAAACCGACCTTCAAGCTGTAGCAGTATCGGTTTCTCTGGATAAAGAAACTACAGTTTGCTCTCTATATATCCCACCCTCATTTTCTTTAAAGCCCGAACATCTTGACTCATTGCTGAGTCAACTTCCATCGCCATATCTTTTAGTTGGCGACTTCAATGGTCACAATATTCTATGGGGCTGTAAAGATGTCAATAACAGAGGAGCACTTGTCGAAGATTTTATTGCAAAGAACGATCTTTGCTTGATGAATGATAAATCTTATACTTACCTTCACCCTGCGACAGGTCATTTGTCTTCTTTAGATCTCTCTTTGTGTCACCCATCTCTCTTCTTGGACTATGACTGGTCTGTTCATGATGATCAGTGCGGAAGTGATCACTTTCCTGTTATAATAGAGAGCGTAAACGAACCAGATGAAGACTGTAACCAGAAATGGAAAATGAATAAAGCCGACTGGGAATTATTCCATAATTTATGTGAAGAAGAGTTATCAATTGATCACTTAAATGAATCATCTGACATTGTTTCTGATTTCACAGATACACTTATTAACATATCAGAACAATGCATTCCAAAGACCTCCACAAATACTAAGAAAAGCAAGCCTTGGTTTAATAATGACTGTAAAGAAGCTATTAAAAAGCGTAAACAGGCTCTAAATAAGTTCTGCAAAAATCCCACTTCAGAAAAGCTCAACGACGTAAAAGTTTTTAGAGCTAAAGCTCGGCGAACAATCCGAGCTTCCAAACGAAAGTCATGGAGAGAATATGTCTCCAAATTGAACTATAAAACCCCCATTAAAAAGGTTTGGGATATGGTACGAAAAATTTCAGGAAAAACAAAGTCTTCTAGTTTTACACATTTAAATACTGAATTTGACACAATAGCTTCAACAAAAAAAGATATTTCAGATACTCTTGGTCACACATTTTTGAGAAATTCATCATCGCGTAATTATTCTGACACTTTTAGAAATTTCAAAAAGGACCAGGAGAAAAGAAAACTTAACTTCAAATCCCTTAATCACGAAGAATACAACACACCATTTAACTTATCCGAACTCGTTGAAGCCATTGAAAAATCACATGATACGGCAACCGGCCCCGATGAAATTCATTATCAGATGCTTAAGCATCTGCCAAAAAGTTCTCTTACAACACTTTTAGATATCTTTAATAATATTTGGGAAACGGGGGTCTGTCCTGAGAGTTGGCGTGTAGCTACAGTTGTACCAATTCCGAAACCAGGGAAAGATCATGCAGAACCTACAAATTATCGTCCGATAGCTTTGACAAGTTGTTTGTGTAAAACATTGGAGAGAATGATAAACAAGAGATTAGTCTGGTACTTAGAGTCCAACAACCTCATTTCAGAATATCAATCGGGCTTTCGTTCGGAACGTAGTACCAATGACAATTTAATAAGACTAGAAACATTTATACGAGATGCTTTTATTAACAAAGAACACGTAGTGGCTGTCTTTTTCGACTTGGAGAAAGCATATGATACAACATGGCGTTATGGAATATTGAAAGATCTACATAACATTGGCTTAAGAGGAAAACTTCCCAGTTTTATTGAAAGCTTTTTAGGGGAGCGCATGTTTCAGGTGCGTGTGGGGTCTACCCTGTCAGATTTCTATGATCAAGAACAGGGTGTCCCACAGGGTAGTATTCTTTCAACTACGCTATTTAACATCAAAATAAACAATATTGTACAATGTTTGGACGACAAAACTGATTGTTCATTGTATGTTGATGATTTTTGTATATGTTACCGTTCAAAAAATATGAAAACAATTGAACGAAAGTTACAACAAAATTTAAAAAGAATAGAAGAATGGACTGATAAAAATGGTTTCAAGTTCTCCAAGTCGAAAACGCAGTGTGTTCATTTTTGTAAACTACGGAAGAAACACGAACATCCTTCCCTGTTTTTATACGGATCACAAATTCCTGTTGTTGAAGAAGCCAAATTTCTTGGGGTCATATTTGATCAAAAGTTATCTTTTATTCCACATATTAAATATCTTAAAGCGAAATGCTTAAAAGCTTTGAATCTTTTGAAAGTTTTAGCTCATACAAGTTGGGGAGCAGATCGGTATACTTTATTACATCTTTACCGGTCTTTAATAAGATCTAAATTAGATTATGGGTCTGTTGTTTATGGTTCTGCCAGAAAGTCCTATTTAAAATCCTTGGATACTATCCATCACCAAGGCCTTCGTCTGGCCATGGGAGCCTTCCGTACTTCTCCCGTATTAAGCCTTTATGTAGAAGCAGGTGAACCATCTTTAACCTCGCGCAGAGAGAAACTTTCTCTTCAGTATGCTATCAGACTTGCTGCAAATCCATCTAACCCGGCATCCAAAATTTCATTTCGACCTCAATTTGTAGATAAGTATGAAACAAAACCCACAGCAATCAAACCTTTTGGATTACGTATTTAACCACTGCTGGAAAATTCAGGTATCGACCTTAAAAATATTCAAAAACATGAAACCGCCGAAGTTCCATCTTGGTGTATTAAACAACCTTCTATTCTGTTCGACTTACATGATGGAAAAAAATCCGAATCAAATCCAATACTTCTCAAACAAAAGTTTCAGGTACTGCAGTCACGTTACAATGATTACCAGCAAGTCTATACTGATGGTTCCAAAGAAGGAGATAAAGTTGGCTGTGCGTATGTTTCTAAAGATACGCACAAAACCATGCGCCTTCCAGATGGTTCATCTATTTTTACAGCTGAAGCCAAAGCAATAGACCTAGCTTTAGATTTTATCAGTTCTTCAACAATTCAAAAAGCAATTATATTTTCGGATTCACTTTCTGTGCTTAAGGCTTTAGACCATTCATCATCTAAAAATCCTCAAATTCAAAAATTGATCGAAAAACATCATGAAATTTCTAAAACACACCAAATCTTGTTTTGTTGGCTTCCGAGCCATATTGGCATTGTCGGCAATGAATATGCTGACAAGAAAGCAAAGGAATCGCTCAATCTTGATCCATCTGTTTTTAAAATTCCTTTTAACAATTTTAAACCATTTATCAACAGATACATCTTGTCGGAATGGCAAGGCGAATGGGACCGTGCAATAAATAACAAACTCCATGCCATTAAACCTGTCGTTAGTACAAAATGCTCTCCTCCACAGTTTTCCAGAAAAGAGGACGTAGTATTAACACGACTGCGCATCGGCCATACTAGAGTTACTCATTCTTATATTTTTAATGGTGATGATCAGCCTTCTTGTGTAGGTTGTGATCAGCCATTCACTGTGAAACATATCTTAATTGACTGTGTTGACTTTTCACCCTCACGTATTTTATATTTCAAAGCTGACACTTTGCAACAACTGTTTCAAGATGTGCCTGTTGATAATATTATTTTATTCTTAAAAGAAATTGGACTTTTTCATAAGATTTAACTGTTTCAGATTTTTATACATTATCATTCTGACTTTTTACTTTTAATATCATCATAATTATTCATGCCGTTTAACCATTAACCGTTTGACGCTTATGACCCACAAAGAGGGTTGACGCGTCGTTAAACACGAAATCATCATCATCAATTTGTAGATAAGTATGAAACAAAACCCACAGCAATCAAACCTTTTGGATTACGTATTTTACCACTGCTAGAAAATTCAGGTATCGACCTTAAAATATTCAAAAACATGAAACCGCCGAAGTTCCATCTTGGCGTATTAAAAAACCTTCTATTCTGTTCGATTTACATGATGGCAAAAAATCCGAATCAAATCCAATGCTTCTCAAACAAAACTTTCAAGTACTGCACTCACGTTACAATGATTACCAGCAAGTCTATACTGATGGTTCCAAAGAAGGAGATAAAGTTGGTTGTGCGTATGTTTCTAAAGATACGCACAAAACCATGCGCCTTCCAGATGGTTCATCTATTTTTACAGCTGAAGCCAAAGCAATAGACCTAGCTTTAGATTTTATCAGTTCTTCAACAATTCAAAAAGCAATTATATTTTCTGATTCACTTTCTGTGCTTAAGGCTTTAGACCATTCATCATCTAAAAATCCTCAAATTCAAAAATTGATCGAAAAACATCATGAAATTTCTAAAACACACCAAATCTTATTTTGTTGGCTTCCGAGCCATATTGGCATTGTCGGCAATGAATATGCTGACAAGAAAGCAAAGGAATCGCTCAATCTTGATCCATCTGTTTTTAAAATTCCATTTGATAATTTTAAACCATTTATCAACAGATACATCTTGTCGGAATGGCAAGGCGAATGGGACCGTGCGATAAATAACAAACTTCATGCCATTAAACCTGTCGTTAGTACAAAATGCTCTCCTCCACAGTTTTCAAGAAAAGAGGACGTAGTATTAACACGACTGCGCATCGGCCATACTAGAGTTACTCATTCTTATATTTTTAATGGTGATGATCAGCCTTCTTGTGTAGGTTGTGATCAGCCATTCACTGTGAAACATATCTTAATTGACTGTGTTGACTTTTCACCCTCACGTATTTTATATTTCAAAGCTGACACTTTGCAACAACTGTTTCAAGATGTACCTGTTGATAATATTATTTTATTCTTAAAAGAAATTGGACGTTTTCATAAGATTTAACTGTTTCAGATTTTTATACATTATCATTCTGATTTTTTTACTGTTAATATCATCATAATTATTCATGCCGTTTAACCATTGACCGTTTGACGCCTATGACCCACAAAAGGGTTGACGCGTCGTTAAACACGAAATCATCATCATCATCACCACATTCCTCCCCACTAAAGAAAAGAATACCATGTGACACGATATTTAAGAGTGCAACAGAATATTTTTACATGTAGTTTTAAACAAACCTGTAGTAACTAATTTATAAATTCTACGCACTTGATTATCATTCACTGGCTGAAGATATCGGAATTGCTCATCTCACTAAGTGGAATTCTTCGCCGATGTTCCCGTGCGTGCCATAAGTAAGTATCTCTGTACAATTGTCCCTGTCTCTCAACCACTCTTTCGTCCCGACAAACGTTATTTCCACGGAATGTGCGAAAGTCATCTTTGGCCTGGTTAATTTCCTGCTGCCGTTGCTGTCTAGCGGCTTCTCGCTAGTAGGCCAACATCACCCTGCGTTCTTCTTTTGACCCCAACCGATAGGACAAAATGCCTCTAGGGTCTATGTAGAAGTTGTTCGGGTTTTCACTTGCTTGATGGTAACCGACTATCCTTTATGAATGTTTCCTTTCAGATGGGCTCTGGCATGTTTGCTATTACGAAAACGTTTCCCACAGCCTCTCTGCCCATTGATCCCGGAAAACAATATATTTACTTAGCGTCCCAAACCGACTGCATACAGGAACCGGGCATTTAGACGGTATGTATGGCCAAATAGGTCTTCCCATTCCATAACACCCAAGTGTTAGACTTCCTGCCTTTCCGTGGCTCTGGGGGCTCAATTCCCACTGGGCACATTGCCGCTGTGGTCTTTGTGCCCACTGGGAAGAGCTAAAGGAAGTACCAACCGTTTGCCGTGGGTGGCGTCCTGTAAGGCGGAAGAAGGGATCCTGGAGGTTGAGGGTTACCTGAGGTGGCGGTGCTTCAGGTACCCAACACGCCTCTTTGGCCTGGCTTTTCGGTGTAGACGGGTGGCCGTGCTGTCCGACACGGTCAATCGGCTGATCACGCCAAGCCCTAGAGATACCTCTTTGCTTTCTTTTCCATTCTTTTTGTATCTTTCCTGATACCAACCATATGCCCATTTACCTTACCTTTTTCTGTCTTTTTATCTCTATAAGGCGTGGGCCAAACGGACCAATCGTGTAGGCATTTTGTTTATGCGAGTATATCCCACGCGTATCTCTAACATCTGCGAGTCGGATAACCACTCCATTATGGTGTTCCCTTGTAGCGTTCCAAGGAGGAGGGAGAACACTTGGGACGAAACTCTGATATATTCCTCATGGGGAATGATAAAAAAATAAGCACAACACAGAAAACGTAAACAGAACGAAGATTCCGATGACTCTAGTGACACACTTCAACCGTCTGTTGTTTCAAAACCTTTAAAATATTCCGCGTTTTCTGGTCATTACATCATTAGTCGATTCACGCACTGTGTCAAGCTTGTCTCCGTTTGCAATCGAGAAAAGCATACAATCCATAGCTGGACATCCAATGAGTATTAAAAAGCTTAGATCCAGTGATCTCCTCTTGGAAGTCGAAAGAACAACATGTTACAAACCTAGTCAGCACCAACGAGTTGTTTGATCTGAATGTCAAGATCTCATTACACAACACAATTCATCTAAGGGTGTCATTTGCAGGTCGGAACTACGTCCTAGCAGCGATCAAGAGATTCTTGACAATCTTAGAGATCAAGGCGTTGTTGGTGTTCGTAACATCCAAGTTCGTAGATTTGGTGTGCTTAAATCGACAAGCACTTATGTTTTGACACACCAGTTCAAAGAAAATCAAAGTATCGTATCTCTCTGTCACATTCCGAACCCTCTCGGATGTTACATCTGTCAGGTGTTTGGCCACCACGAAAGCAAATGTCAGAAAAAATCTCTCTGTGTCAATTGTGGGGAAGACAAACATGTCGATCAGAAAACATCTCTGTGCCACTTGTGGTGAAGACAAACATGTCGATAATCATCAAAACTGTAAGAATGAGGCCAAATGCGTCAATTGTGGTGGCCAGCATGCTGTTTTTTCTCGAGAATGTCCGGCTTGGATAAAAAAGAAATACTCACAGTTAAGTACCAACAATCGTTATCTTTTCCAGAAGCTAGAAGCTTCCGTGGTGTAGTGGTTACGCTACTCGCCTTGTAAACCAGGGATCGCAGGATCGATCCCGGGCTTCTCCAGACTTTCGGATGAGTCTTTAAACCGAGGTCCCGTCCCCGTATGACCTTAGCTGTTGGTGGGACGTAAAACTCGAACACTCACTCGCTTTTCCAGAAGCTCGGAAAATTGTTGAGGGGCAACATACAACATCGACCGCCAGTTATGCCAGCATCACAAAGGGTGCTGGTGTAAAATGTACCAGTTCCGCAACACAGACTTTGAACCATGTATAGCTGAACTGAAAAAAAAAATCTGGTCCGTGGAGTAAATCAACTCCAGCACCACCAAGTGCAACCAGTTTATCAAATGGCAAAATCCAAGTTGCTCTGGATTAGTCGACAACGACCGAAGCCGACGCCGCATGTAAAAGAGAAATTCGACTCCGGTCGAACCAGTAAGGGATCGGAAGATCCGCTCAAACATTGTAGTCAAATACCTCTTGACGAGGACTATGACGAATTAATGGATGATGCTGATGCTCCATCCAGTCCTCGCTAGGGTAGCAAAATTAAAAGGCTACCTTATGAAAGGTAATTTCGTCGATAACGACGCACTAGTTTCTAGTCATGTAAATATCTCTGTGACCCTTCCATTACAATGGAATTGTCGAGGTCTTAAATTACAATGAACTCTTATTACTTCTTTCTTTATTAAACCCATCGGTTTGTTGTTTGCAAGAAACTTTTTAAAAAACTGATGACAACGTCGATATTAGGGGTTTCAATACATATAATAACTTTATCTATTCTATTGGTAACAGACCATTTGGTGGCAGTTCAATTATTGTTAAATCTTGTTTACCACAAAGAGAGGTCAAATTGAAAACAGAACTACAAGCTGTAGCAGTGTCGGTTTCTCTTGATAAAGAAACTACAATTTGCTCTCTATATAGTCCACCCTCATTTTCTTTAAACCCCAAACATCTTGCATCATTGCTGGGTCAACTTCAATCGCCATATCCTTTAGTTGGTAACTTCAATGGTCACAACATTCTATGGGGCTGTAAAGATAACAACGATAGAGGAGCATTTATTGATAATTTTATTGCAAAGAACGATCTTTGCTTGATGAATGATAAATCTGATACTTACCTTCTCTTGTAAGTGTCACCCATCTCTCTTCTTAGACTATAACTGGTCTGTCTATGATGATCAGTGCGGAAGTGATCACTTCCCTGTTATAATTGAGTGTAAACGAACCAGATGAGGACTGTAACCAGAAATGGAAAATGAACTAGAAATGCGTCCATAGGACACGGATGCCCCCGCCTGAAAATATCTCTATGTTCGTATTCATCCATAGAAAGTTATTGACCATGTTTAAGTTTTGGACCCTTTTTCCACATTTGACCTCTAAGTATGACCTTGACTGTGGAGGTAAGGACCTTTGTTTTGTTTGAGGCAGATTGTCTCATGATGGCCAACATTTCTGCCAAGTAATTTCAAAATCCATCCAGAGATAAGAAATTTATTGACTGCGTTTTAGTTTCAGACCATTTTTTTTACCTTTGACCTCTAAGTATGACCTTGACCTTGGAGGTTCAGATCTGGGTTTGCACGTGACACATCGTATCATGATGGTTAACATTTCTTCAAAGTAATTTCAAAATCCATCCAGAAATAAGTAAGTTATTGACTGCGCTTAAGTTTCGGACCCTTTTTTTGAACTTTGACCTCTAAGTATGACCTTGACCTTGGAGGTACGGACCTGGGTTTTGCACGTGACACATCGCCTCATTATGGCTAACATTTCTACAAAGTAATTGCAAAATCCATCCAGAAATAAGAAAGTTATTGACTGCGTTTAAGTTTCGAACCCTTTTTTTAACCTTTGACCTCTAAGTATGACCTTGACCTTGGAGGTACGGACCTGGGTTTTGCACGTGACACATCGCCTCATGCTGGCTAACATTTCTACAAAGTAATTTCAAAATCCATCCAGAAATAAGGAAGTTATTGACTGCGTTTAAGTTTCGGACCCTTTTTTAACCTTTGACCTCTAAGTATGACCTTGACCTTGGAGGTACGGACCTGGGTTTTGCACGTGTCACGTCGTCTCATGATGGTTAACATTTATGCCGAATAATTTTAAAATCCATCAAGAAGTAAGGAAGTTATTGACTGCGTTTAAGTTTCGGACGCACGGACGGACGCACAGACGCACGGACAGACGCACGGACGGACGGACGGACAGGGGCAACGCTTTATGCCCTTTCCACCATTCTTCGAATGGCGGGGGCATAATAAAGCCGATTGGGATTTATTCCATAATTTATGTGAAGAAGAGTTATCAATTGATCACTTTAATGAATCATCTGACATTTTTTTCTGATTTCACAGATTCGCTTATTAAAATATCAGAACAATGCATTCCAAAGACCTCCACAAATCCTAAGAAAAGCAAACCTTGGTTTTATAATGTCTGTAAAGAAACTATCAAAAACGGACTACAGAAAAACTAAACGAGCTTCAAAACGAAAGTCAGTGAAGGAATCTGTTTCAAAACTGAACTACAAAACCCCCATTAAAAAGGTTTGGGATATGGTACGAAAAATATCAGGAATAACAAAGTCCCCTAGTTTTTACACATTTAAATACTGGTTTTGACACAAAAGCTTCAACTAAAAAGATATTTCAGATACTCTTGGTAGCATATTCTTGAGACATTCATCATCGCGAATTTATTCTGGCACTTTTAGAAATTTCAAACGGACCCCCAGGTATTAGACTTCCTGCCTTGGTAGTGGCCCTGGGGGCTCAATTCCCACTGGGCATTGCTGCTTTGGTTTTTGTGCCCACTGGGAAGAGCTAAAGGAAGTACCACCCGGAGCAGTGGGTTGCGTCCCGTAACCCGGATGAAGGGGTCCTGGAGTGTGAGGTTTATCTGGAGTTGAATGCTTAGGTGCCCAACACAACTCTTTGGCCTGGATTTCGGTAAGACGGATGATGATGATGTTTTCGAGTTTAACGACGCGCCAACCCTCTTTGAGGGTCATAAGCGTCAATCGGTTAATGATAAAAAACTATGTAGAATTATGATATTAGAATTTGAAAAAGTCAGAATGATAATGTATAAATAAGTTCTGAATAGTTAGATCCTTAGGAAGCAAAGAAACTACCAAATAAACGAAAGTAGCTGACTCGGTTTTTAGCTCACCTGTCACGTAGTGACGAGGTGAGCTTTTGGGATCACTTTTTGTCCGTCGTGCGTGCGTCTGTGCCTAAACTTTTTCTTCAAACGACATCTCCTAAACCACTGATCGGATTTTGACCAAACTTCACAGGAATGATCCTTAGGTGGTCCCCTTTCAAAGTTGTTCAAATGGTTCCGGTCTGTTGCACATCTAGGTCACAGGAGCTGAAAATAGATTTTTTCACCGAAAACTTAATCTTCTCTGAAACCACATCTAGTGGACCCCTACCAAGATTGTTCAAATATTTGTGCTCGGGCACAAAATGCCCCCGCCCCAGGGCTCTTTGGTTTTACATAGAATTATATAGGGAACATCTTTAAAAATCTTCTTCTCTGAAACCGCAAGGCCCAGGTCTTTGCTATTTGGTATGAAGCTTCATCTAGTGGACCCCTACCAAGATTATTCAAATTATAGTGAATCAAAGTAGCATATCTTTCCATTAACGTAGAGGTATACATCCCAAACCCTCTTAGATGTTACTCTTGTCAGGCGTTTGGCCATCACGAAAGCAGATGTCAGAGGAAAAAACTCTGTCCTAATTATGGTGAAGAAAAGCATGTTGATAATCACATCAACTGCAAAAATGAACCCAAATGCGTAAATTGTGATGGCAAACATGCTGTTTTCTCCCGAGACTGTCCGGCATGGAAAAAAGAAAAAGAAATACTCACCGTCAAATACCAAAGGGGGATAACATTCCCAGAAGCGCGGAAAATTGTCGAAGAGCGATACATAACACCAACCACCAGTTTCGCCAGCATCACAAAGGGTGCTGGTGTAAAATGTACCAGCTCCGCAACACAGACTGCTGAATCATACATAGCTGAACTGAAAAAATCTGGTGCATGGAGTAAACCCACTCCAGCACCACAAAGTTCAATCAATTTATCAAAAGGCCCAATCCAGGTTGCTTCGGATCGGTCGACAGCGACCGTAACGAAGCCAGCGCCGAATGTAAAAGAGAAACCCGACTCAGGTCGAACTAATAAGGGATCGGAAGATCCGATCAAAAAACATCAATTGTCTCAAAAACAAACAGACAGAAAACGTAAAATGGAAAGAGACAATATAAAATTTCAGAACAGATTCGGATCTTTGAGTGACAGTGATATGGAGTTTCAGCTCGCTGAAACTCCATCATCACCAAGTGGCAATAACAGATCGAGGTCAGCCACACCACGAGCTGGTGGTAGCAGATCTATATCACCAATTGCACCTCAATAATAGTTTCTAGTCTTTTAAATATCTCTCCTTAAAATGGATTTAAAACACAAACTAATACAATGGAATTGTCGAGGTCTTAAATCGAATTATAATGAACTCTTATTACTTATTTCGCTACTAACCCCATCGGTGTTTTGTTTACAAGAAACTTTTTTAAAAACTGATGACAACATAGATGTCAGGGGTTTCAATACATACAACTATATCTATTCTGATGGTAACAAACCATCTGGTGGCTGCTCAATTTTTGTTAAATCATGTTTACCACAAAGAGAGATCAAATTAAAAACAGACCTACAAGCTGTAGCAGTATCGGTTTCTCTGGATAAAGAAACTACAATTTGCTCTCTATATATCCCACCCTCATTTTCTTTAAAGCCCGAACATCTTGACTCATTGCTGAGTCAACTTCCATCGCCATATCTTTTAGTTGGCGACTTCAATGGTCACAATATTCTATGGGGCTGTAAAGATATCAATAACAGAGGAGCACTTGTCGAAGATTTTATTGCAAAGAGCGATCTTTGCTTGATGAATGATAAATCTTATACTTACCTTCACCCTGCGACAGGTCATTTGTCTTCTTTAGATCTCTCTTTGTGTCACCCATCTCTCTTCTTGGACTATGACTGGTCTGTTCATGATGGTCAGTGCGGAAGTGATCACTTAATTTATGTGAAGAAGAGTTAACAGTTGATCACTTAAATGAATCATCCGACAATGTTTCTGATTTCACAGATACACTTATTAATATATCAGAACAATGCATTCCAAAGACCTCCACAAATACTAAGAAAAGCAAGCCTTGGTTTAATAATGACTGTAAAGAAGCTATTAAAAAGCGTAAACAGGCTCTAAATAAGTTCTGCAAAAGTCCCACTTCAGAAAAGCTAAACGACGTAAAAGTTTTTAGAGCTAAAGCTCGGCGAACAATCCGAGCTTCAAAACGAAAGTCATGGAGCGAATATGTCTCCAAATTGAACTACAAAACCCCCATTAAAAAGGTTTGGGATATGGTACGAAAAATTTCAGGAAAAACAAAGTCCTCTAGTTTTACACATTTAAATACTGAATTTGAGACAATAGCTTCAACAAAAAAAGATATTTCAGATACTCTTGGGAGCACATTCTTGAGAAATTCATCATCGCGTAATTATTCTGACACTTTTAGAAATTTCAAAAAGGACCAGGAGAAAAGAAAACTTAACTTCAAATCCCTTAATCACGAAGAATACAAAACACCTTTTAACTTATCCGAACTAGTTGAAGCCATTGAAAAATCACATGATACGGCAACCGGCCCCGATGAACTTCATTATCAGATCCTTAAGCATCTGCCAAAAAGTTCTCTTACAACACTTTTAGATATCTTTAATAATATTTGGGAAACGGGGGTCTGTCCTGAGAGCTGGCGTGTAGCTACAGTTGTACCAATTCCGAAACCAGGGAAAGATCTTGCAGAACCTACAAATTATCGTCCGATAGCTTTGACAAGTTGTTTGTGTAAAACATTGGAGAGAATGATAAACAAGAGATTAGTCTGGTACTTAGAGTCCAACAACCTCATTTCAGAATATCAATCGGGTTTTCGTTCGGAACGCAGTACCAATGACAATTTAATAAGACTAGAAACATTTATACGAGATGCTTTTATTAACAAAGAACACGTAGTAGCTATCTTTTTCGACTTGGAGAAAGCATATGATACAACATGGCGTTATGGTATATTGAAAGATCTCCATAACATTGGCTTAAGAGGAAAACTTCCCAGTTTTATTGAAAGCTTTTTAGGGGAGCGCATGTTTCAGGTGCGTGTGGGGTCTACCCTGTCAGATTTCTATGATCAAGAACAGGGTGTCCCACAGGGTAGTATTCTTTCAACTACGCTATTTAACATCAAAATAAACAATATTGTACAATGTTTGGACGACAAAACTGATTGTTCCTTGTATGTTGACGATTTCTGTATATGTTACCGTTCAAAAAATATGAAAACAATTGAACGAAAGGTGCAACAAAATTTAAAACGAATAGAAGAATGGACTGATAAAAATGGTTTCAAGTTCTCCAAGTCGAAAACGCAGTGTGTTCATTTTTGTAAACTACGGAAGAAACACGAACATCCTTCCTTGTTGTTATACGGATCACAAATTCCTGTTGTTGAAGAAGCCAAATTTCTTGGGGTCATATTTGATCAAAAGTTATCTTTTATTCCCCATATTAAATATCTTAAAGCGAAATGCTTAAAAGCTTTGAATCTTTTGAAAGTTTTAGCCCATACAAGTTGGGGAGCAGATCGGTATACTTTATTACATCTTTACCGGTCTTTAATAAGATCTAAATTAGATTATGGGTCTGTTGTTTATGGTTCTGCCAGAAAGTCCTATTTAAAATCATTGGATACTATCCATCACCAAGGCCTTCGTCTGGCTATGGGAGCCTTTCGTACTTCTCCCGTATTAAGCCTTTATGTATAAGCAGGTGAACCATCTTTAACTTCGCGCAGAGAGAAACTTTCTCTTCAGTATGCTATTAGACTTGCTGCAAATCCATCTAACCCGGCATCCAAAATTTCATTTCCATCTCAATTTATAGATAAGTATGAAACTAAACCCACAGCAATCAAACCTTTTGGATTACGAATTTTACCACTGCTAGAAAATTCAGGTATCGACCTTAAAAATATTCAAAAACATGAAACGGCCGAAGTTCCATCTTGGTGTATTAAAAAACCTTCTATTCTGTTCGACTTACATGATGGCAAAAAATCCGAATCAAATCCGATACTTCTCAAACAAAACTTCCAGGTACTGCAGTCACGTTACAATGAATACCAGCAAGTCTATACTGATGGTTCCAAAGAAGGAGATAAAGTTGGTTGTGCGTTTGTTTCTAAAGATACGCACAAAACCATGCGCCTTCCAGATGGTTCATCTATTTTTACAGCTGAAGCCAAAGCAATAGACCTAGCTTTAGATTTTATCAGTTCTTCAACAATTCAAAAAGCAATTATATTTTCTGATTCACTTTCTGTGCTTAAGGCTTTAGACCATTCATCATCTAAAAATCCTCAAATTCAAAAATTGATCGAAAAACATCATGAAATTTCTAAAACACACCAAATCTTGTTTTGTTGGCTTCCGAGCCATATTGGCATTGTCGGCAATGAATATGCTGACAAGAAAGCAAAGGAATCGCTCAATCTTGATCCAGCTGTTTTTAAAATTCCCTTTAATAATTTTAAACCATTTATCAACAGATACATCTTGTCGGAATGGCAAGGCGAATGGGACCGTGCAATAAATAACAAACTCCATGCCATTAAACCTGTCGTTAGTACAAAATGCTCTCCTCCACAGTTTTCCAGAAAAGAGGACGTAGTATTAACACGACTGCGCATCGGCCATACTAGAGTTACTCATTCTTATATTTTTAATGGTGATGATCAGCCTTCTTGTGTAGGTTGTGATCAGCCATTCACTGTGAAACATATCTTAATTGACTGTGTTGACTTTTCACCCTCACGTATTTTATATTTCAAAGCTGACACTTTGCAACAACTGTTTCGAGATGTACCTGTTGATAATATTATTTTATTCTTAAAAGAAATTGGACTTTTTCATAAGATTTAACTGTTTCCGATTTTTATACATCATCATTCTGTCTTTTTACTTTTAATATCATCATAATTATTCATGCCGTTTAACCATTAACCGATTGACGCTTATGACCCACAAAGAGGGTTGACGCGTCGTTAAACACGAAATCATCATCATCATCATCAAATTATAGTGCTGGGGCAAAAAATGCCCCCGCTCCCGGGCCCTTTGGTTTTACATGGGCTTATATAGGGAAAATCTTTAAAAATCTTCTTCTCTGAAACCGCAAGGCCCAAATCTTTGATATTTGGTATGAAGCTTCATCTAGTCGACCCCTACCAAGATTGTTCAAATTAAAGTGTTGGGGCCAAAAATGCCCCCGCCCTGGGGCCCTTTGGTTTTACGTAGGCTTATCCTTTTGGATCATTGATTCCATTATGGAATTTCGAAAATAGCTGAGGGTCACTGATGAGGTTAATTGGCCGAAACTTGCTAGTATGGCCCAGAAAACATGCACACTCCATCTTTTTCAGTTCTGTGGTGTATTCCTTGCTTCCAAAGGATAACCCTTTTATAGAACATATTTAACTTCACTACAGCTGGTGTGTGGGAATGGGTGGCGGCGGTAAAACGTCTCCCTGCTCTACATCATAGTGTAGATTATATTTTCTTGTCCTTTGGGATCATTGATTCCATTATGGAATTTCGAAAATAGCTGAGGGTCACTGATGAGGCCTAATTGGCCGAAACTAGCTAGTATGGCCCAGAAAACATGTACACGCCATCTTTTTCAGTTCTGTGGTGTATTCCTTGCTTCCAAAGGCTAACCCTTTTATAGAACATATTTATATAGGGAAAATCTTTAAAAATCTTCTTCTCCGAAACCGCAAGGCCTATATCTTTAGGTCACCTGACCGAAGGTCATGGTGAGCTTATGTGAGTGTGAGATGTCCGGCGTCGTCGTCCGTCGTGCGTAAACTTTTTCTTGTTAACACTCTAGAGGCCACAGTTTTGGTCCAATTATCCTCAAACTTGCTCAGAATGATCATCCTGACAGTATCTCGGTCATACTAAAGTTACTCATTCTTTTATTTTAAATGGTGATGAACAGCCTTCCTGTGTAAGCTGTGATCAGCCATTCAATGTGAAACATATTTTAATTGAATGTGTAGACTTTTCACAGTCCCGTAACTTATACTTCAAAGCTGACACTTTGCAGCAATTGTTTCAAGATGTACCTTTTGAAAATATTATTTTATTCTTAAAAGAAATTGGACTTTTTCATAAGATTTAACTGTTTAAGATTTTTATACAGATCAAACTGACTTTTTTACTTTTAACTTTTAATATCCTCATAATTCTCAACGCCGTTAACCATTAACCGTTTGACGCTTATGACCCACAAAGAGGGTTGACGCGTCGTTAAACACGAAATCATCATCATCATCACGATGTGTCATGAACAAGGAAGACAACTCTTGCATTTTTAGTTTTTGAATTAGCTGCCCTTGACTTAGTTCCTTATAGTAAACCGTGTCCGGGCCATAACTCCTAAACCGTATGGAATATATTCATGAACTTCACAGGTGCATTCAAGAAAGCAAAGGAATCGCTCAATCTTGATCCGTCTGTTTTTAAAATTCTTTTTAATAATTTTAAACCATTTATCAATAGATACATCTTGTCGGAATGGCAAGGCGAATGGGACCGTACAATAAATAACAAACTCCATGCCATTAAACCTGTCGTTGGAACTAAATGCTCTCCTCCAACCAGGAAAGAGGATGTCGGGTCAAAAATAGCTCAGTAGGTCAAATCAGATTTGTCTGGTCAATAAGTAGGTCAGATCATAGAAAAACCTTGTGAACTCACTAGAGGCCCCAGTTTTGGTCCATTCATCATCAAACTTGCTTAGAATGATCATCCTGACAATATCTCGGTCAAGTTCGAATATGGGTCATATCAGATCAAAAAGTAGGTCACCAGGTCAAATCAAAGGAAAAACTTAACACTCTAGAGGCCACAGTTTTGGTCAAATCATCCTCAAACTTGCTCAGGATGATCATCCTAACAGTATATCGGTTAAGTTCAAATACGGGTCATGTGTGGTCAAAAAGTAGGTCAGTAGGTCGGTCAAACCATAGAAAAACCTTGTTCACACTCTGGAGGCCACAGTTTGGGTCCAATCATCTTCAAACTTGCTCAGCATGATCATCCTGACAATATCTCGGTCAAGTTCAAATATGGGTCATGTCGGGTCAAAAAAAATAGGTCAAATCATAGAAAAACCTTGTTAACACTCTAGAGGCCCCAGTTTTGGTCCAATCATCCTCAAACCTGCTCAGAATGATCATACTGACAATATCTCGGTCAAGTTCAAATATGGGTCATGTTGGGTCAAAAAATAGGTCAAATCATAGAAAAACCTTGTTAACACACTAGAGGTCCCAGTTTTGGTCCAATCATCCTCAAACTTGCTCAGAATGATCATCTTTACAATATCTCGGTAAAGTTCGAATATGGGTCATGTGGGGTCAAAAAGTAGGTCAAACCGTAGAAAAACCTTGTTTACACTCTAGAGGCCACAGCTTTGGTCGAGTCATTATCAAACTTGCTCAGAATGATCATCTCTACAATATCTTGGTCAAGTTCGAATATGGGTCATGTGGGGTCAAGAAGGAGGTCAAATCATAGAAAAACTTGTTTACACTCTAGAGACTGCAATTTTAGTCTAATTATCATCAAACTTGCTCAGAATGATCAGCTTGACAATATCTAGGTTAAGTTCGAATATGGGTCATGCCGGGTCAGAAAGTAGGTCAAATCGTAGAAAACCTTGTGAACACACTAGAGACCACAGTTTTCGTCGAATCATCATCAAACTTGCTCAGAATGATCATCTTGGCAATATCTCGTTCAAGGTTGAATACAGGTCATGTTGGGTCAAAAAGTAGGTCAGTAGGTCAAATCATAGAAAAACCTTGTGAACACTCTAGAGGCCACAGTTTTGGTCTCTTCGTAATCAAACTTGCTCAGAATGATCATTTCCCAGAAAAGCCCAAGATTGCTGTCAATGAATAAGTCATCACAAGGACCAAGTGTATATACGGTTAAACGGTGGGGATCTGAATGGTTTCTGAGATATGAGGCACTTTTATGAAGTGGCAAGGAGAGAAATGGCCCCTGAGGACCCCCAAAGATGGGGGTGACTGAATGTGTCTAATAACAATGAACAAGAATATATGTGATTATAGGATGGGATGGTGAATGGTTTCTGAGATATATGGCCTATTATGAAGTTGAGTCTTATCATAAGGAACAAGAATAAATATGGTTAAGGGGTGGGGATCTGAACGGTTTCTGAGATATATGGATTTTAATGAAGTAAAGGGCTGGGGCATGGCCTGTGGCACCCTGGGGGGGACCTGCATGCTAGCGTCACTGATTGCGTCTTATCACAAGGAACAAGAATATATATGTTTAGGGGTGGGGCTCTGAAAAGTTTCTCAGATATATGGTCTTTTGTGAAGTCAAGGGGTGAAGCATGGCCCAGGAGCACCCTGGGTGACCCCTAGGTTGGTGTCACTGAATGTGTCTTATCATAAGGAACAAGAATGTATATGGTTTAGGGGTGGGTATCTGTAAGGTTTCTGGAATATTTGGCCTTTTACGAAGAGGAGGGGGTTGGGCATGGTCCCGGCAAGTCCCAGGGGACCGCTACGTTGGTGTCACTTATTGCATCTTAGCATAAGGAACAAGAATATATATAGTTTATGGGTGGGGATCTGTATGGTTTCTGAGATATATGGCATTTTATGAAGTGGAGGGGGTGGGGCATGTCCCCGGCACATCCCGGGGGACCCCCAGGTTGGTGTCACTTAATGCATCTTAGCATATGGAACAAGAATATATATAGTTTAGGGCTGGGGATCTGTATGGTTTCTGAGATATATGGCATTTTGTGAAGTGGAGGGGGTGGGGCATGTCCCTGGCACATCCCGGGGGACCCCCAGGTTGGTGTCACTTTATGCATCTTAGCATAAGGAACAAGAATATATATAGTTTAGGGGTGGGGATCTGTAAGGTGTCTGAGATATAAGTCATTTTATGAAGTGGAGGGGGCGGGGCATGGCCCCGGCAAAACCTAGAGGACCCCCAGGTTGACATAAAAGCATATGACTGAGAGAAGTTTACACAAGGAACATGTTTATGTAAGTTTTGTCAAAATAGCTGCAATAACTTGGCAGTAAATGCCATTTTTCAGTTTTCCCCATTATAAGTCAATGGAAACTCTAAGTTGCCATAGCAACAAAACTAAAAGGCCAAATTTCATAAAAACACAAAACCTGAAAAGGCAAATATGGTGAATATTTTCATAAAGTCTCAGCCTCCTAGAGCATATGGTTTCTGAGGAGATGATTTTTTAAGTATTTTTTGTCTATTTTTTGCATTTCGGTTTCCATGGTAACCAATAAAATGAGCAGAAGGCCTAAAATCATACGGCAGATAGTAGATTACCTATGGAACATTTCAATGAAAGTTTTGTCATAATATCTGCAGAGGCTTGGCAGTAAATGCCATTTTTCTATTTTCCCCATTATAAGTCTATGGAAACTCTAAGTTGCCATAGCAACCAAACAAATGAGCCGATTTTCATTAAAAACACAAACTTTCAATCCCCCTGCCCAAGGATGCTACAGATGAAATTTGGGCTGAATCGGCCCAGTGGTTTCAGAGGAGATGTCGTTTGAAAATGTTGACGAAGACGACGCAGACGACACAGACGCAGACGACGACGGACAACTGCCTATCCTATAAGCTCCCCCGGAGCCTTCGGCTCTGGTGAGCTAAAAAACAGGGTACTCAGAACTGTGGTTCTTGCGCATGATATGCCTGCTTAAGCTCATGCATTTCTGTACAAAGTACCGTCAATATGTCTCAAAGGGTGTTGGAGATCACAAGCTGGTCATACTGTTATATTGGAAGGGTAGATAACTCAAATATTTATCATAGCACCCAGAATTGTGGTTCTAAGGCATGAAGCGCCGTCTTAACCTTGTATACAATTGTGCCAAGTACCATCAATATATCTCAAAGGGTATTGGAGTTATGGCCATCAAAATGTTATATTGTCAGGGGAGATAATTAAAAAAACAGGGCACCCAGAGTTGTTGTTCTTGCACGTGACACACCTGCTTAAACTCATGTACAACTGTACCAAGTACCATCGATATATCTCAGAGTATTGGAGATGTGGCCATCACAAGGAAGTGATTCTATATTATTTGAAGGGGAGATAACTCAAAAACCATGGCACCCAGAGTTGTGGTTCTTGAACATGACACACCGTCTCGGCCTTGTGAACAACTGTGCCAGGTATCATCAATATATGTGGAGTTATGGCCATCACAAGGTAGTCACTCTATTTTATTGGAAGGGGAGATAACTCAAAAACCATGGCAGCCAGAGTTGTGGTTCTTGTGCATGACACACCGTCTCTGCCTTGTGAACAACTGTGTCAGGTATCATCAATATATACTGGGTCAAAAAAGTTCCTATACATAAAATTGCTTCTGTTACCACAGTTACTACAAATGAAAAATACATAAAAAAATGTTTTGATTCGGTTAAAGGACTCATTTCTCCATGCAAAAGCCCAAACTGTTTGTGTTTATGTAAACACGCCAGCCTGGGCTATTGTTTAAACACCCAAGGGGTCACTGTGACAATTTCGCAGAATAAATCATTACAAACGCCAAGATTCAACGCCATTAAAAATTACACTTAGCACAAGATTTCTAAAAGTTGATACATGTAACCTTTCATTAGATACCCTGTGTGTCTCCCCCAGGTATTAGACTTCCTGCCTTGCCGTGGCCCTGGGGGCTCAATTCCCACTGGGCACGTTGCTGCTGTGGTCAATGTGCCCACTGGGAAGAGCTAAAGGAAGTACCACCCGTTTGCCGTGGGTGGCGTCCTGTAAGCCGGAAGAAGGGATCCTGGAGGTTGAGGGATACCTGAGGTTGCGGTGCTTCAGATTCCCAACACGCCTCTTTTGCCTGGCTTTTCGGTGTAGACGGGAGGCTGTGCGGTCCGGCACAGTCAATCGGCTGGTCACGCCTTGCCCTAGTGATACTGCTTAACTTTCTCTTCCATTCTTTTTGTATCTTTCCTGATACCAACCATGTGCCCATTTACCTTACCCTTTTCTGTCTTTTTATCTCTAGAAGGCGGTGGCGCAACGGACCAATCGTGTAAGCATTTTGTTTATGCGAGTATATCTCACGTGTATCTCTAACACCTGCGAGTCGGATAGCCACTCCATTATGGTGTTCCCTTGTAGGGCTCCGCGGAGGGCGGAGAGCACTTGAGACGAATCTTCAAACCTTCTTCATGGGTCCCCCTTCTTCTAGTAACCGCAAATTAACCAAACGTAAAAAAGACGAGTCATCATCTGACTCCGATGAACCCAGTCAGCAGTCTGCAGCACCAACTAACAACAATATTCCTCGCTTCTTAGTAATGACATCACTTGATGATAAACGAACGGTATCGAGTCTATCACCTTTTGTGATTGAAAAAAGTATAGTGTCCATAGCCGGACACCCAAAAAGCATAAAAAAGCTTAAATCAGGTGACCTTCTCATTGAAGTCGAGAAAAAACAGCATGTTGAATCTCTACTTAAAACGAACACAATATTCGATTTAAAAGTAAAAGTGTCATTACACAACACCCTCAATTCCAGCAAAGGTGTCATACGCAGTCCCGAATTACGTCCTTGCAGTGATGATGAAATCATTGAAAACCTCAGAGACCAAGGCGTCATTGGTGTACGTAACATCCAAGTTCGTAGAAATGGTGTATTAAAACCAACTACTACCTACGTGTTGACTTTTAATACACCAATTCTGCCCAACAAAATCAAAGTCGCATATCTTTCCGTAAATGTAGAGGTATATATACCAAACCCTCTCAGATGTTACTCGTGTCAGGTTTTCGGTCACCACGAAAGCAGATGTGAGAAGAAAAAACTCTGTCCAAACTGTGGTGAAGAAAAACATGTTGATAATCATCAAAACTGCAAGAATGAAGCCAACTGCGTAAATTGTGGAGGTAAACATGCTGTTTTCTCTCGAGATTGTCCGGCATGGAAAAAAGAAAAAGAAATACTCACTGTCAAATACCAAAGGTCGATCACATTTCCAGAAGCGAGGAAGATTGTTGAAGAACGTTACAAAACACCAAGCACCAGTTACGCCAGCATCACAAAGGGTGCTGGTGTTAAAGTCACGAACAGTGGCACGCAGACTGTTGAATCTTGCATTGCTGAACTGAAAATATCTGGTGCATGGAGTACTACTCCAGCACCACAAAGTTCAACCAATTTGTCAAATGGCGCAATCCAGGTTGCTTCGGATCGGTCGACAGCGACCGAACCGAAGCCAGCGCCGCATGTAAAAGAGAAATCCGACTCCGGTCGGACCAATAAGGGATAGGGAGAACCGATCCAGAAAGGATCGGGAGAACCGATCCAAAAAGATTATAGACAGATAGGGCTACCATCTGACGAGGACGATGATGAACTAATGGATGATGATGACTCTCCAACCAATCCTCGCAAGGGTAGCAAGATTACAAGGATACCTTATATAAGGTAGGATATTTCTTCGATATCGACGCATTAGTTTCTAGTCGATTAAATATCTCTCCATAAAATGGATCTAAAACACAAAATAATACAATGGAATTGTCGAGGTCTTAAGTCAAATTATAACGAACTCTTATTGCTTCTTACTTTATTAAACCCATCGGTTTTTTGTTTGCAGGAAACTTTTTTGAAAACTGATGACAACATCGATATTAGGGGTTTCAATTCATACAACTATATCTACTCTGATGGTAACAGACCATCTGGTGGCAGTTCAATTATTGTTAAATCTTCTTTACCACAAAGAGAGATCAAATTGAAGACAGAACTACAGGCTGTGGCAGTGTCAGTTTCCCTGGATAAAGAAACTACAATTTGCTCTCTATATATTCCACCCTCATTTTCTTTAACGCCCGAACATCTTGAGTCGTTGCTGGGTCAGCTTCCATCGCCATATCTTTTAGTTGGTGACTTCAATGGTCACAACACTCTGTGGGGTTGTAAAGATAACAACAACAGAGGATCACTTATTGAAGATTTCATTGCACAGAACGATCTCTGTTTGATGAATGATAAATCTTATACTTACCTTCACCCTGCGACAGGTCATTTGTCTTCTTTAGATCTCTCTTTGTGTCACCCATCTCTCTTCTTAGACTATGACTGGTCTGTTCATGATGATCAGTGCGGAAGTGATCACTTCCCTGTTATAATTGAGAGCGTAAACGAACCAGATGAGGACTGTAACCAGAAGTGGAAAATGAATAAAGCCGACTGGGAATTATTCCATAATTTATGTGAAGAAGAGTTATCATTTGATCAATTTAATGAATCATCCGACATTGTTTCTGATTTCGCAGATACACTTATTAATATATCAGAACAATGCATTCCAAAGACCTCCACAAATACTAAGAAAAGCAAGCCCTGGTTTAATAATGACTGTAAAGAAGCTATTAAAAAGCGTAAACAGGCTCTAAATAAGTTCTGCAAAAGTCCCACTTCAGAAAAACTAAACGACGTAAAAGTTTTTAGAGCTAAAGCTCGGCGAACAATCCGAGCTTCCAAACGAAAGTCATGGAGAGAATATGTCTCCAAATTGAACTACAAAACCCCCATTAAAAAGGTTTGGGATATGGTACGAAACATTTCAGGAAAAACAAAGTCCCCTAGTTTTACACATTTAAATACTGAATTTGACACAATAGCTTCAACAAAAAAAGATATTTCAGATACTCTTGGGCACACATTCTTGAGAAATTCATCATCGCGTAATTATTCTGACACTTTTAGAAATTTCAAAAAGGACCAAGAGAAAAGAAATCTAAACTTTAAATCCCTTAATCACGAAGAATACAACAAACCTTTTAACTTATCCGAACTTGTTGAAGCCATCGAAAAATCACATGATACGGCAACCGGTCCCGATGAAATTCATTACCAGATGCTTAAGCATCTGCCAAAAAGTTCTCTTTCAACACTTTTAGATATCTTTAATAATATTTGGGAAACGGGGGTCTGTCCTGAGAGCTGGCGTGTAGCTACAGTTGTACCAATTCCGAAACCAGGGAAAGATCATGCAGAACCTACAAATTATCGTCCGATAGCTTTGACAAGTTGTTTGTGTAAAACATTGGAGAGAATGATAAACAAGAGATTAGTCTGGTACTTAGAATCCAACAACCTCATTTCAGAATATCAATCGGGTTTTCGTTCGGAACGTAGTACCAACGACAATTTAATAAGACTAGAAACATTTACACGAAATGCTTTTATTAACAAAGAACACGTAGTAGCTGTCTTTTTCGACTTGGAGAAAGCATATGATACAACATGGCGATATGGAATATTAAAAGATCTCCATGACATTGGTTTAAGAGGAAAACTTCCCAATTTTATTGAAAGCTTTTTAGGGGAGCGTATGTTTCAAGTGCGTGTGGGGTCTACTCTGTCAGATTTCTACGATCAAGAACAGGGTGTCCCACAGGGTAGTATTCTTTCAACTACGCTATTTAACATCAAAATAAACAATATTGTACAATGTTTAGACGACAAAACTGATTGTTCCTTGTATGTTGACGATTTCTGTATATGTTACCGTTCAAAAAACATGAAAACAATTGAACGAAAGTTGCAACAAAATTTAAAAAGAATAGAAGAATGGACTGATAAAAATGGTTTCAAGTTCTCCAAGTCGAAAACGCAGTGTGTTCATTTTTGTAAGCTACGGAAGAAACATGAACATCCTTCCTTGTTTTTATACGGATCACAAATTCCTGTTGTTGAAGAAGCCAAATTTCTTGGGGTCATATTTGATCAAAAGTTATCTTTTATTCCCCATATTAAATATCTTAAAGCGAAATGCTTAAAAGCTTTGAACCTTTTGAAAGTTTTAGCCCATACAAGTTGGGGAGCAGATCGGTACACTTTATTACATCTTTACCGGTCTCTGATAAGATCTAAATTAGATTATGGGTCTCTTGTTTATGGTTCTGCCAGAAAGTCTTATTTAAAATCATTGGATACTATTCATCATCAAGGCCTTCGTTTGGCTATGGGAGCCTTCCGTACTTCTCCCGTATTAAGCCTTTATGTAGAAGCAGGTGAACCATCTTTAACCTCGCGCAGAGAGAAACTTTCTCTTCAGTATGCTATCAGACTTGCTGCTAATCCATCTAACCCGGCATTCCAAATTTCATTTCCACCTGAATTTGTAGATAAGTATGAAACTAAACCCACAGCAATCAAACCTTTTGGATTACGAATTTTACCACTGCTAGAAAATTCAGGTATTGACCTTAAAAATATTCAAAAACATGAAACGGCCGAAGTTCCATCTTGGTGTATTAAAAAAACCTTCTATTCTGTTCGACTTACATGATGGCAAAAAATCCGAATCAAATCCGATACTTCTCAAACAAAACTTTAAGGTACTGCAGTCACGTTACAATGATTACCAGCAAGTCTATACTGATGGTTCCAAAGAAGGAGATAAAGTTGGTTGTGCGTATGTTTCTAAAGATACGCACAAATCCATGCGCCTTCCAGATGGTTCATCTATTTTTACAGCTGAAGCCAAAGCAATAGACTTAGCTTTAGATTTTATCAGTTCTTCAACAATTCAAAAAGCAATTCTATTTTCTGATTCACTTTCTGTGCTTAAGGCTTTAGACCATTCATCATCTAAAAATCCTCAAATTCAAAAATTGATCGAAAAACATCATGAAATTTCTAAAACACACCAAATCTTATTTTGTTGGCTTCCGAGCCATATTGGCATTGTCGGAAATGAATATGCTGACAAGAAAGCAAAGGAATCGCTCAATCTTGATCCATCTATTTTTAAAATTCCTTTTAGTAATTTTAAAACATTTATCAACAGATACATCTTGTCGGAATGGCAAGGCGAATGGGACCGTGCAATCAATAACAAACTTCATGCCATTAAACCTGTCGTTAGTACAAAATGCTCTCCTCCACAGTTTTCAAGAAAAGAGGACGTAGTATTAACACGACTGCGCATCGGCCATACTAGAGTTACTCATTCTTATATTTTTAATGGTGATGATCAGCCTTCTTGTGTAGGTTGTGATCAGCCATTCACTGTGAAACATATCTTAATTGACTGTGTTGACTTTTCACCCTCACGTATTTTATATTTCAAAGCTGACACTTTACAACAACTGTTTCGAGATGTACCTGTTGATAATATTATTTTATTCTTAAAAGAAATTGGACTTTTTCATAAGATTTAACCCCCAGGTATTAGACTTCCTGCCTTGCCGTGGCCCTGGGGGCTCAATTCTCACTGGGCACATTGCTGCTGTGGCCTTGTGCCCACTGGGAAGAGCTAAAGGAAGTACCACCCGTTTGCCGTGGGTGGCGTCCCGTAAGCCGGATGAAGGGGTCCTGGAGGTTGAGGGTTACTGGAGTTCAGTGCTCCAGGTACCCAACACACCTCTTTGGCCTGGATTTCGGTAAGACGGGCGGTCGTGCGGTCCGGCACGGTCAATCGGCTGGTCATGCCAAGCCCTAGGAATAACCTTTTACTTTCTCTTCCTTGTCTTTTGTATCATCCTGAATACCCACCGTTTGCTCATAAAGTCTTTTTCACAACCTTTTTCATTTCTAGAAGGCGGCGGCCAAACGGACCAATCGTGCAGCTCTTTGCTCGTACGAGTATATCTTCTGTGTATCTCTAACACTTGAGGTAGGAAATCCACTCACAAAAAGTGTTCCCTTGTAGGGCTCCGTGGAGGGCGGAGAACACAGAAGACGCATTATAAAATACTTTCATCATGGTGAAAGATAAAAAAAGAAAGAAACCTGCCCAAGACACATCAGATGCTGACATATCGGACAACGGCGACATAACAATATCAAATGACACGAAGACACAACATTTTCCGCGTTTCATTCTGATAGAAAGTACAACAGAAAATCAGTCAATTACATCACTATCTCCTTTCGTTATACAAAAAGTAATTTTCGGAATAGCCGGTGAACCAGAAAATATTAAAAAACTGTATAGGTCAAATCAGCTTCTCGTTGAGGTGAGTAAAAAATCACATGCCGAGAATCTCCTTAGAACCACAGAATTTCATAACATCAAGGTTCGAGTAACACCTCATGCCTCGCTGAATTCTTCAAAGGGGGTAATTCGTTGCCCAGATTTGAGGAATTCTAGCGAGGAGGAGATTCTCGAAGGTACTCGCTCTCAAGGAGTTACAGCTGTAAAACGCTTTAAGATCAAAAGAAATGGCGAACTCAAAGATACGAATACATTTGTTTTTACCTTTAACACACCGGTACTACCAACAACAATAAAAGTTGCATACTTTAGAGTTAGCGTTGAGATTTACATACCAAATCCGTTACGCTGCCACAATTGCCAGAGATATGGCCACCACGAGAACAGGTGTACAAAAGACCCTCTCTGTGCTAATTGTGGCGAACCGGCAAACCATACAGAACAAAACTGTAAGAAAGCGCCCAAATGCGTTAACTGCGGTGACAAACACAGCGCTAACTCTAAAGAGTGCAACGTCTGGCACAAAGAAAAGGAAATTTTGACGGTAAAATACACACGCAACATAACGTTCCCAGAAGCGCGGAAAATAGTCGAGTCTCCGACCCCTATTCCCGGTGTCAGCTATGCCAGCGTCGCACAGTCACCTACGAAAAAGGTACCTGTTGAAGATGCTGTCATTCAAACAGATCCGATTCCTGGCCTAGCACCTTTAGAAAAATTGAAACCAAAAAGCAAAACTGAAAATCAAACGAACAGTCTCAAAATTCAAACACCAACTCCACAGCCAATAAAAGACAATAAATCAGAGAAATTACTAAAAAACGCTACCTTGGAAATGATGAAAAACGATTTAAAAAAACAGCAACAAAAACAACAAACATCTCAAAAACAAACAGACAGACAACGCAAAATGGAAAGAGATAGTATAAAATATCAGAACAGATTCGGATCTTTGAGTGACAGTGATATGGAGTTCACTGATACTCCATCACCTCGAAGTAACAGATCGAGGTCAACAACACCAAGAAGTAATAACAGATCGATATCACCAATTGCAGCTCCAAAATAGTTTCTAGTCTTAATCTCTCCAAAAATGGATTTAAAACACAAAATAATACAATGGAATTGTCGAGGTCTTAAATCAAATTATAATGAACTCTTATTACTTATATCTTTATTAAACCCGTCGGTTTTTTGTTTGCAAGAAACCTTTATAAAAACAGATGACAACATTGATGTCAGGGGTTTCAATACATATAACTATATCTATTCTGATGGTAACAAACCATCTGGTGGCAGTTCAATTTTAGTTAAATCATGTTTACCACAAAGAGAGATCAAATTAAAAACAGACCTACAAGCTGTAGCAGTATCGGTTTCTCTGGATAAAGAAACTACAATTTGCTCTTTATATATACCACCTTCGTTTTCTTTGGAGCCCGGGCATCTTGAATCATTGCTGAATCAACTTCCATCGCCATATATTTTAGTTGGCGACTTCAATGGTCATAACATTCTATGGGGTTGTAAAGATAATAACAACAGAGGAGCACTTATTGAAAGTTTTATTGCACAGAACGATCTTTGCTTAATGAATGATAAATCTTATACTTACCTTCACCCTGCGACAGGTCATTTGTCTTCTTTGGATCTCTCTTTGTGTCACCCGTCTCTCTTCTTGGACTATGACTGGTCTGTTCATGATGATCAGTGCGGAAGTGATCACTTCCCTATTATAATTGAGAGCGTAAACGAACCAGATGAGGACTGTAACCAGAAATGGAAAATGAATAAAGCCGACTGGGAATTATTCCATAATTTATGTGAAGAAGAGTTAACAGTTGATCACTTAAATGAATCATCCGACATTGTTTCTGATTTCACAGATACACTTATTAATATATCAGAACAATGCATTCCAAAGACCTCCACAAATACTAAGAAAAGCAAGCCTTGGTTTAATAATGACTGTAAAGAAGCTATTCAAAAGCGCAAACAGGCTCTAAATAAGTTCTGCAAATGTCCCACTTCAGAAAAGCTAAACGACGTTAAAGTATTTAGAGCTAAAGCTCGGCGAACAATCCGAGCTTCCAAACGAAAGTCATGGAGAGAATATGTCTCCAAATTGAACTATAAAACCCCCATTAAAAAGGTTTGGGATATGGTCCGAAAAATTTCAGGAAAAACAAAGTCTTCTAGTTTTACACATTTAAATACTGAATTTGACACAATAGCTTCAACAAAAAAAGATATTTCAGATACTCTTGGGCACACATTCTTGAGAAATTCATCATCGCGTAATTATTCTGATACTTTTAGAAATTTCAAAAAGGACCAAGAGAAAAGAAAGCTAAACTTTAAATCCCTTAATCACGAAGAATACAACAGACCTTTTAACTTATCCGAACTCGTTGAAGCCATTGAAAAGTCACATGATACGGCAACCGGCCCCGATGAAATTCATTATCAGATGCTTAAGCATCTGCCAAAAAGTTCTCTTACAACACTTTTAGATATCTTTAATAATATTTGGGAAACGGGGGTCTGTCCTGAGAGCTGGCGTGTAGCTACAGTTGTACCAATTCCGAAACCAGGGAAAGATCATGCAGAACCTACAAATTATCGTCCGATAGCTTTGACAAGTTGTTTGTGTAAAACATTGGAGAGAATGATAAACAAGAGATTAGTCTGGTACTTAGAGTCCAACAACCTCATTTCAGAATATCAATCGGGCTTTCGTTCGGAACGTAGTACCAATGACAATTTAATAAGACTAGAAACATTTATACGAGATGCTTTTATTAACAAAGAACACGTAGTAGCTGTCTTTTTCGACTTGGAGAAAGCATATGATACAACATGGCGTTATGGAATATTGAAAGATCTACATAACATTGGCTTAAGAGGAAAACTTCCCAGTTTTATTGAAAGCTTCTTAGGGGAGCGCATGTTTCAGGTGCGTGTGGGGTCTACCCTGTCAGATTTCTATGATCAAGAACAGGGTGTCCCACAGGGTAGTATTCTTTCAACTACGCTATTTAACATCAAAATAAACAATATTGTACAATGTTTGGACGACAAAACTGATTGTTCATTGTATGTTGATGATTTTTGTATATGTTACCGTTCAAAAAATATGAAAACAATTGAACGAAAGTTACAACAAAATTTAAAAAGAATAGAAGAATGGACTGATAAAAATGGTTTCAAGTTCTCCGAGTCGAAAACGCAGTGTGTTCATTTTTGTAAACTACGGAAGAAACACGAACATCCTTCCCTGTTTTTATACGGATCACAAATTCCTGTTGTTGAAGAAGCCAAATTTCTTGGGGTCATATTTGATCAAAAGTTATCTTTTATTCCCCATATTAAATATCTTAAAGCAAAATGCTTAAAAGCTTTGAATCTTTTGAAAGTTTTAGCTCATACAAGTTGGGGAGCAGATCGGTATACTTTATTACATCTTTACCGGTCTTTAATAAGATCTAAATTAGATTATGGGTCTGTTGTTTATGGTTCTGCCAGAAAGTCCTATTTAAAATCCTTGGATACTATCCATCACCAAGGCCTTCGTCTGGCCATGGGAGCCTTCCGTACTTCTCCTGTATTAAGCCTTTATGTAGAAGCAGGTGAACCATCTTTAACCTCGCGCAGAGAGAAACTTTCTCTTCAGTATGCTATTAGACTTGCTGCAAATCCATCTAACCCGGCATCCAAAATTTCATTTCCACCTCAATTTGTAGATAGGTATGAAACTAAACCCACGGCAATTAAACCTTTTGGATTACGTATTTTACCACTGCTGGAAAATTCAGGTATCGACCTTAAAAATATTCAAAAACATGAAACCGCCAAAGTTCCATCTTGGTGTATTAAACAACCTTCTATTCTGTTCGACTTACATGATGGCAAAAAATCCGAATCAAATCCGATACTTCTCAAACAAAACTTTCAGGTACTGCAATCACGTTACGATGATTACCAGCAAGTCTATACTGATGGTTCCAAAGAAGGAGATAAAGTTGGTTGTGCGTATGTTTCTAAAGATACGCACAAAACCATGCGCCTTCCAGATGGTTCATCTATTTTTACAGCTGAAGCCAAAGCAATAGACCTAGCTTTAGATTTTATCAGTTCTTCAACAATTCAAAAAGCAATTATATTTTCTGATTCACTTTCTGTGCTTAAGGCTTTAGACCATTCATCATCTAAAAATCCTCAAATTCAAAAATTGATCGAAAAACATCATGAAATTTCTAAAACACACCAAATCTTGTTTTGTTGGCTTCCGAGCCATATTGGCATTGTCGGCAATGAATATGCTGACAAGAAAGCAAAGGAATCGCTCAATCTTGATCCATCTGTTTTTAAAATTCCTTTTAATAATTTTAAACCATTTATCAACAGATACATCTTGTCGGAATGGCAAGGCGAATGGGACCGTGCAATAAATAACAAACTCCGTGCCATTAAACCTGTCGTTAGTACAAAATGCTCTCCTCCACAGTTTTCCAGAAAAGAGGACGTAGTATTAACACGCCTGCGCATCGGCCATACTAGAGTTACTCATTCTTATATTTTTAATGGTGATGATCAGCCTTCTTGTGTAGGTTGTGATCAGCCATTCACTGTGAAACATATCTTAATTGACTGTGTTGACTTTTCACCCTCACGTATTTTATATTTCAAAGCTGACACTTTGCAACAACTGTTTCGAGATGTACCTGTTGATAATATTATTTTATTCTTAAAAGAAATTGGACTTTTTCATAAGATTTAACTGTTTCAGATTTTTATACATTATCATTCTGGCTTTTTACTTTTAATATCATCATGATTATTCTTGCCGTTTAACCATTAACCGTTTGACGCTTATGACCCACAAAGAGGGTTGACGCGTCGTTAAACACGAAATCATCATCATCATCATCATAAGATTTAACTGTTTCAGATTTTTATACATTATCATTCTGACTTTTTACTTTTAATATCATCATAATTATTCATGCCATTTAACCATTAACCGTTTGACGCTTATGACCCACAAAGAGGGTTGACGCGTCGTTAAACACGAAATCATCATCATCATCATCAACAACCCTGTGTGTCTATCCACAAAAAGATTTGGAACTTAAGCTCCATTTGCTAAGAGAAACAGAGGTCACGTATAAGCCCCCAATTCTCTGAAAGTGTGTGTAAAATGCTGTTTTCAATTGAAACTCCATAGAAAATTGCAATTGGCAGTGCTACATGCTACATGAATTTTCTACATTATTTTCCATCATTGTTAACAGCAATGGCGGCAACAAAGCGCTTTTTAGATAAATTGCAAAAATTGGATGGCAGCTATAGAAATAACAACAGTTTGAAAACTGCTATATTTTTAATTGAAAGGGAGATAATCTGAGAATTTCACAAATTAAAGTCTTGATTGTAGGGCAATATCATGAGATATTGTAAAGGTAAAGTGAGTTTCGATGTTCAATGGATATGATCTTTCATCTCAGACATAAATTGATAATCTGCGCATGCGCAATGTCAACTTCCTTGCAAAACCGTTCTAGGCACATATTGGAAGACAACTCTTGAGCAGAATAGTATGGGCAAATGCAAATTTATGCATTTTGCAGCTAAACGTCCGATTCGTATGTTTACAGCCATCTATAGCTGAATGGCTACCGGATAGCTACTAAAAATTACCCGGAACTTGGTATAGTTACTTTTTTGACCGGGTATATCTTAAAGGGTATTGGAGTTATGGCCATCACAAAGTAGTCATTCTATTTTATTAAAAGGGGAGAAAACTAAAAAGTATGGCATCCAGAGTTCTGGTTCTTGCGCATGACACGCCGTCTCAGCCTTGTGAACAATTGTGCCAAGAACTATCAATGAATCTCAAAGGGTAAAGGAGTTATGGCCATCAAAAGGTTGCGTCTACGGACGGACAGACAGACGGACGGACGCCAGGCTGATCGCTATATCCCCCGAACCTATTCGGTCGGGGGATAAAAAGTCAGAATGATAATGTATGAAAATTATGAAATTAAATTAAATCTTATGAAAAGGTCAAATTTCTTTTGAGAATAAAATAATATCAACAGGTACATTTTGAAACAACTTTTACAACATGTCAGCTTTGAAGTATAAGGTACGGGAGTGTGAAAAGTCTACACATTGAATTAAGGTATGTTTAAAATTCAATGGAAAATAATTTAGACAAGGATTTTGGTATTTCTGGTCATTGTCTGGATGACGACACAATCTCTTTACAACCAGGACAAGGGGAACGTCCAAGTTTAGGACTCCTGTCATCTGAAGAGGGTGACAGAACAACTTGTAATGAGCAAGGAAACTCAGAACAGGTGGGTACATTGAGATTCGGGAAATACACATCCAGTACTCGGACAAATGATAAGGAATATGAACCATTGACACACGATACTTTAGATGCACAAACTAACTAATCTTTATCCAAGGGTTTATATCTAGATAAAGCCCAAATTAATATCTTAAATAACTCATGGAGATGTCAATTTCCAGACAAATTATCAGCTTATAAAGAAGCTAGCAGACCATCATTCCCCCCCCCCCCCCCCAGGTATTAGACTTCCTGCCTTGCCGTGGCCCTGGGGTCTCAATTCCCACTGGGCACGTTGCTGCTGTTGTCAATGTGCCCACTGGGAAGAGCTAAAGGAAGTACCACCCGTTTGCCGTGGGTGGCGTCCTGTAAGCCGGAGGGATCCTGGAGGTTGAGGGTTACCTGAGGTGGCGGTGCTTCAGGTGCCCAACACGCCTCTTTGGCCTGGCTTTTCGGTGTAGACGGGTGGCCGTGCGGTCCGGCACGGTCAATCGGCTGGTCACGCCGAGCCCTAGAGATACCGCTTTGCTTTCTCTTCAACTCTTTTTGTATCTTTCCTGATACCAACCATATGCCCATTTACCTTACCCTTTTCTGTCTTTTTATCTCTAGAAGGCGGTGGCTTAACGGATCAATCGTGTAGGCATTTTGTTTATACGAGTATATCTCACGTGCATCTCTAACACCTGCGAGTTGGATAACCACTCCAGGATGGTGTTCCCTTGTAGGGCTCCACGGAGGGCGGAGAGCACTTGGGACGAAACTAGAATTTTTTTCTTATGGCTCCTGGAAAAAAACATAACCGCAAATCACCTAACCACAACGCACCTAAACGTAAAAAACAAGAGGATTCATCCGAATCGGATGAACACAGTCAACAATCCAGTCAGCAGTCAAGTCAACAATCTAGTCAGCAATCTGCTGAACCAAATTTTGACAATGTTCCGCGTTTCTTGGTCGTTACGTCGCTTGACGATACACGAACTGTATCTAGCCTTTCCCCCTTCGTCATCGAGAAAAGTATTCTCTCCATTGCCGGACACCCTAAGAGTATAAAACAACTCAAATCGGGTGATCTTCTCTTGGAAGTCGAGAGAAAACAGCAAGTGGTAAGCCTGCTAAACACCAAGGGAGTGGTTCGCAGCCCAGAACTGCGTCCTTGTTCAGATGATGAGATAGTCGATAACTTGAAAGATCAGGGAGTTGTTGGTGTTCGTAACATTCAAGTTCGTAGAAATGGTGTACTAAAACCAACAGCAACTTATGTGTTGACTTTTAATACACCAATTCTACCCAAGAAAATCAAAGTAGCATATCTTTCCATTAACGTAGAGGTATACATCCCAAACCCCCTTAGATGTTACTCTTGTCAGGCTTTTGACCATCACGAAAGCAGATGTCAGAGAAAAAAACTCTGTCCTAATTGTGGTGAAGAAAAGCATGTTGATAATCACCTCAACTGCAAAAATGAACCCAAATGCGTAAATTGTGATGGCAAACATGCTGTTTTCTCCCGAGACTGTCCGGCATGGAAAAAAGAAAAAGAAATACTCACCGTCAAGTACCAAAGGGGGATAACATTCCCAGAAGCGCGGAAGATTGTCGAAGAGCGATACATAACACCAACCACCAGTTTCGCCAGCATCACAAAGGGTGCTGGTGTAAAATGTACCAGCTCCGCAACACAGACTGCTGAATCATACATAGCTGAACTGAAAAAAATCTGGTGCATGGAGTAAACCCACTCCAGCACCACAAAGTTCAACCTATTTATCAAATGGCGCAATCCAGGTTGCTCCGGTTCGGTCGACAGCGACCGTACCGAAGCCAGCGCCGAATGCAAAAGAGAAACCCGACTCAGGTCGAACTAATAAGGGGTCGCAAGATCCGATCAAAAAACATCAATTGTCTCAAAAACAAACAGACAGACAACGTAAAATGGAAAGAGACAATATAAAATTTCAGAACAGATTCGGAACTTTGAGTGACAGGGATATGGAGTTGACTGAAACTCCATCATCACCAAGTGGCAATAACAGATCGAGGTCTGCCACACCACGAGCTGATGGTAGCAGATCTATATCACCAATTGCACCTCCATAATAGTGTCTAGTCTTTAAATATCTCTCATTAAAATGGATTTAAAACACAAAATAATACAATGGAATTGTCGAGGTCTTAAATCGAATTATAATGAACTCTTATTACTTATTTCACTACTAACCCCATCGGTGTTTTGTTTGCAAGAAACTTTTTTAAAAACTGATGACAACATAGATGTCAGGGGTTTCAATACATACAACTATATCTATTCTGACCCCCAGGTATTAGACTTCCTGCCTTGCCGTGGCCCTGGGGGCTCAATTCCCACTGGGCACGTTGCTGCTGTGGTCAATGTGCCCACTGGGAAGAGCTAAAGGAAGTACCACCCGTTTGCCGTGGGTGGCGTCCTGTAAGCCGGAAGAAGGGATCCTGGAGGTTGAGGGATACCTGAGGTTGCGGTGCTTCAGATTCCCAACACGCCTCTTTGGCCTGGCTTTTCGGTGTAGACGGGAGGCTGTGCGGTCCGGCACAGTCAATCGGCTGGTCACGCCTTGCCCTAGAGATACCGCTTAACTTTCTCTTCCATTCTTTTTGTATCTTTCCTGATACCAACCATGTGCCCATTTACCTCACCCTTTTCTGTCTTTTTATCTCTAGAAGGCGGTGGCGAAACGGACCAATCGTGTAAGCATTTTGTTTATGCGAGTATATCTCACGTGTATCTCTAACACTTGCGAGTCGGATAGCCACTCCATTATGGTGTTCCCTTGTAGGGCTCCGCGGAGGGCGGAGAGCACTTGAGATGAATCTTAAAAACCTTCTTCATGGGTCCCCCTCTTTCTAGTAACCGCAACAAAACCAAACGTAAAAAAGATGAGTCATCGGAGTCTGACTCCGATGAACCCAGTCAGCAGTCTGTACCACCAAATGTTCCTCGCTTCTTGGTCATGACATCACTTGATGATACACGTACAGTGTCAAGTTTATCGCCTTTCGTCATCGAAAAAAGTATAGTGTCCATGGCCGGACAACCAAAAAGCATTAAGAAGCTTAGGTCAGGTGATCTACTTATCGAAGTCGAAAGAAAACAGCATGTAGAGGCTTTGCTTAAAACGAAAAAAATATTTGACCTGAAAGTAAAAGTTTCCCTCCACAATACACTGAATTCCAGTAAAGGTGTCATACGCAGCCCAGAGTTACGTCCTTGCAGCGATGAAGAAATCATCGAAAACTTGAGAGATCAAGGCGTAATTGGTGTACGTAACATACAAGTTCGTAGAAATGGTGTATTAAAACCCACCAGTACTTACGTGTTGACTTTTAATACACCAGTTCTGCCCAAGAAAATCAAAGAAGCATATCTTTCCGTAAATGTAGAGGTATATATACCAAACCCTCTCAGATGTTACTCGTGTCAGGTTTTCGGTCACCACGAAAGCAGATGTGAGAAGAAAAAACTCTGTCCAAACTGTGGTGAAGAAAAACATGTTGATAATCATCAAAACTGCAAGAATGAAGCCAACTGCGTAAATTGTGGAGGTAAACATGCTGTTTTCTCTCGAGATTGTCCGGCATGGAAAAAAGAAAAAGAAATACTCACCGTCAAATACCAAAGGTCGATAACATTTCCAGAAGCGAGGAAGATTGTTGAAGAACGTTACAAAACACCAAGCACCAGTTACGCCAGCATCACAAAGGGTGCTGGTGTTAAAGTCACGAACAGTGGAACACAGACTGTTGAATCTTGCATTGCTGAACTGAAAAAATCTGGTGCATGGAGTACTACTCCAGTACCACAAAGTTCAACCAATTTGTCAAATGGCGCAATCCAGGTTGCTTCGGATCGGTCGACAGCGACCGAACCAAAGCCAGCGCCGCATGTAAAAGAGAAATCAGACTCCGGTCGGACCAATTAGGGATCGGAAGAACCGATCCAAAAACATTACACACAGGTAGGGCTACCATCTGACGAGGACGATGAAGAACTAATGGATGATGATGACTCTCCAACCAATCCTCGCAAAGGTAGCAAGATTACAAGGATACCTTATATAAGGTAATTATTTGGTCGATAACGACACATTAGTTTCTAGTCAAATAAATATCTCTCCATACAATGGATCAAAAACACAAAATAATACAATGGAATTGTCGAGGTCTAAAGTCAAATTATAACGAACTCTTATTGCTTCTTACTTTATTAAACCCATCGGTTTTTTGTTTGCAGGAAACTTTTTTGAAAACGGATGACAACATCGATATTAGGGGTTTCAATTCATACAACTATATCTACTCTGATGGTAACAGACCATCTGGTGGCAGTTCAATTATTGTTAAATCTTGTTTACCACAAAGAGAGATCAAATTGAAAACAGAACTACAGGCCGTGGCAGTGTCGGTTTCTCTGGATAAAGAAACTACAATTTGCTCTCTATATATTCCACCCTCATTTACTTTAAAGCCCGAACATCTTGAGTCGTTGCTGGGTCAGCTTCCATCGCCATATCTTTTAGTTGGTGACTTCAATGGTCACAACATTCTGTGGGGTTGTAAAGATAACAACAACAGAGGAGCACTTATTGAAGATTTTATTGCACAGAACAATCTCTGTTTGTTGAATGATAAATCTTATACTTATCTTCACTCTGCGACAGGTCGTTTGTCTTCTTTAGATCTCTCTTTGTGTCACCCATCTCTCTTCTTAGACTATGACTGGTCTGTTCATGAAGATCAGTGCGGAAGTGATCACTTCCCTGTTATAATTGAGAGCGTAAACGAACCAGATGAGGACTGTAACCAGAAGTGGAAAATGAATAAAGCCGACTGGGAATTATTCCATAATTTATGTGAAGAAGAGTTATCATTTGATCAATTTAATGAATCATCCGACATTGTTTCTGATTTCACAGATACACTTATTAATATATCAGAACAATGCATTCCAAAGACCTCCACAAATACTAAGAAAAGCAAGCCCTGGTTTAATAATGACTGTAAAGAAGCTATTAAAAAGCGTAAACAGGCTCTAAATAAGTTCTGCAAAAGTCCCACTTCAGAAAAACTAAACGACGTAAAAGTTTTTAGAGCTAAAGCTCGGCGAACAATCCGAGCTTCCAAACGAAAGTCATGGAGAGAATATGTCTCCAAATTGAACTACAAAACCCCCATTAAAAAGGTTTGGGATATGGTACGAAAAATTTCAGGAAAAACAAAGTCCCCTAGTTTTACACATTTAAATACTGAATTTGACACAATAGCTTCAACAAAAAAAGATATTTCAGATACTCTTGGGCACACATTCTTGAGAAATTCATCATCGCGTAATTATTCTGACACTTTTAGAAATTTAAAAAAGGACCAAGAGAAAAGAAATCTAAACTTTAAATCCCTTAATCACGAAGAATACAACAAACCTTTTAACTTATCCGAACTCGTTGAAGCCATTGAAAAATCACATGATACGGCAACCGGCCCCGATGAAATTCATTACCAGATGCTTAAGCATCTGCCAAAAAGTTCTCTTTCAACACTTTTAGATATCTTTAATAATATTTGGGAAACGGGGGTCTGTCCTGAGAGCTGGCGTGTAGCTACAGTTGTACCAATTCCGAAACCAGGGAAAGATCACGCAGAACCTACAAATTATCGTCCGATAGCTTTGACAAGTTGTTTGTGTAAAACATTGGAGAGAATGATAAACAAGAGATTAGTCTGGTACTTAGAATCCAACAACTTCATTTCAGAATATCAATCGGGTTTTCGTTCGGAACGTAGTACCAACGACAATTTAATAAGACTAGTAACATTTATACGAAATGCTTTTATTAACAAAGAACACGTAGTAGCTGTCTTTTTCGACTTGGAGAAAGCATATGATACAACATGGCGATATGGAATATTAAAAGATCTCCATGACATTGGCTTAAGAGGAAAACTTCCCAATTTTATTGAAAGCTTTTTAGGGGAGCGTATGTTTCAAGTGCGTGTGGGGTCTACTCTGTCAGATTTCTACGATCAAGAACAGGGTGTCCCACAGGGTAGTATTCTTTCAACTACGCTATTTAACATCAAAATAAACAATATTGTACAATGTTTAGACGACAAAACTGATTGTTCCTTGTATGTTGACGATTTCTGTATATGTTACCGTTCAAAAAACATGAAAACAATTGAACGAAAGTTGCAACAAAATTTAAAAAGAATAGAAGAATGGACTGATAAAAATGGTTTCAAGTTCTCCAAGTCGAAAACGCAGTGTGTTCATTTTTGTAAGCTACGGAAGAAACATGAACATCCTTCCTTGTTTTTATACGGATCACAAATTCCTGTTGTTGAAGAAGCCAAATTTCTTGGGGTCATATTTGATCAAAAGTTATCTTTTATTGCCCATATTAAATATCTTAAAGCGAAATGCTTAAAAGCTTTGAATCTTTTGAAAGTTTTAGCCCATACAAGTTGGGGAGCAGATCGGTACACTTTATTACATCTTTACCGGTCTCTGATAAGATCTAAATTAGATTATGGGTCTGTTGTTTATGGTTCTGCCAGAAAGTCTTATTTAAAATCTTTGGATACTATTCATCATCAAGGCCTTCGTTTGGCTATGGGAGCCTTCCGTACTTCTCCCGTATTAAGCCTTTATGTAGAAGCAGGTGAACCATCTTTAACCTCGCGCAGAGAGAAACTTTCTTTTCAGTATGCTATCAGACTTGCTGCTAATCCATCTAACCCGGCATTCCAAATTTCATTTCCACCTGAATTTGAAGATAAGTATGAAACTAAACCCACAGCAATCAAACCTTTTGGATTACGAATTTTACCACTGCTAGAAAATTCAGGTATCGACCTTAAAAATATTCAAAAACATGAAACGGCCGAAGTTCCATCTTGGTGTATTAAAAAACCTTCTATTCTGTTCGACTTACATGATGACAAAAAATCCGAATCAAATCCAATACTTCTCAAACAAAACTTTCAGGTACTGCAGTCACGTTACAATGATTACCAGCAAGTCTATACTGATGGTTCCAAAGAAGGAGATAAAGTTGGTTGTGCGTATGTTTCTAAAGATACGCACAAAACCATGCGCCTTCCAGATGGTTCATCTATTTTTACAGCTGAAGCCAAAGCAATAGACTTAGCTTTAGATTTTATCAGTTCTTCAACAATTCAAAAAGCAATTCTATTTTCTGATTCACTTTCTGTGCTTAAGGCTTTAGACCATTCATCATCTAAAAATCCTCAAATTCAAAAATTGATCGAAAAACATCATGAAATTTCTAAAACACACCAAATCTTATTTTGTTGGCTTCCGAGCCATATTGGCATTGTCGGAAATGAATATGCTGACAAGAAAGCAAAGGAATCGCTCAATCTTGATCCATCTATTTTTAAAATTCCTTTTAATAATTTTAAACCCTTTATCAACAGATACATCTTGTCGGAATGGCAAGGCGAATGGGACCGTGCAATAAATAACAAACTTCATGCCATTAAACCTGTCGTTAGTACAAAATGCTCTCCTCCACAGTTTTCAAGAAAAGAGGACGTAGTATTAACACGACTGCGCATCGGCCATACTAGAGTTACTCATTCTTATATTTTTAATGGTGATGATCAGCCTTCTTGTGTAGGTTGTGATCAGCCATTCACTGTGAAACATATCTTAATTGACTGTGTTGACTTTTCACCCTCACGTATTTTATATTTCAAAGCTGACACTTTGCAACAACTGTTTCAAGATGTACCTGTTGATAATATTATTTTATTCTTAAAAGAAATTGGACTTTTTCATAAGATTTAACTGTTTCAGATTTTTATACATTATCATTCTGACTTTTTACTTTTAATATCATCATAATTATTCATGCCGTTTAACCATTAACCGTTTGACGCTTATGACCCGCAGACAGGGTTGGCGCGTCGTTAAACACGAAATCATCATCATATCTATTTTGATGGTAACAGACCATCTGGTGGCAGCTCAATTTTTGTTAAATCATGTTTACCACAAAGAGAGATCAAATTAAAAACAGACCTACAGTCTGTAGCAGTATCGGTTTCTCTGGATAAAGAAACTACAATTTGCTCTCTATATATCCCACCCTCATTTTCTTTAAAGCCCGAACATCTTGACTCATTGCTGAGTCAACTTCCATCGCCATTTCTTTTAGTTGGCGACTTTAATGGTCACAATATTCTTTGGGGCTGTAAAGATATCAATAATAGAGGAGCACTTGTCGAAGATTTTATTGCAAAGAGCGATCTTTGCTTGATGAATGATAAATCTTATACTTACCTTCACCCTGCGACAGGTCATTTGTCTTCTTTAGATCTCTCCTTGTGTCACCCATCTATCTTGTTGGACTATGACTGGTCTGTTCATGATGATCAGTGCGGAAGTGATCACTTCCCTGTTATAATTGAGAGCGTAAACGAACCAGATGAGGACTGTAACCAGAAATGGAAAATGAATAAAGCCGACTGGGAATTATTCAATCATTTATGTGAAGAAGAGTTATCAGTTGATCACTTTAATGAATCATCCGACATTGTGTCTGATTTCACAGATACACTAATTAATATATCAGAACAATGCATTCCAAAGACCTCCACAAATACTAAGAAAAGCAAGCCTTGGTTTAATAATGACTGTAAAGAAGCTATTAAAAAGCGTAAACAGGCTCTAAATAAGTTCTGCAAAAGTCCCACTTCAGAAAAGCTAAACGACGTAAAAGTTTTTAGAGCTAAAGCTCGGCGAACAATCCGAGCTTCCAAACGAAAGTCATGGAGAGAATATGTCTCCAAATTGAACTACAAAACCCCCATTAAAAAGGTTTGGGATATGGTACGAAAAATTTCAGGAAAAACAAAGTCCCCTAGTTTTACACATTTAAATACTGAATATGACACAATAGCTTCAACAAAAAAAGATATTTCAGATACTCTTGGGAGCACATTCTTGAGAAATTCATCATCGCGTAATTATTCTGACACATTTAGAAATTTCAAAAAGGACCAAGAGAAAAGAAATCTAAACTTTAAATCCCATAATCACGAAGAATACAACAAACCTTTTAACTTAGCCGAACTAGTTGAAGCCATTGAAAAATCACATGATACGGCAACCGGTCCCGATGAAATTCATTATCAGATGCTTAAGCATCTGCCAAAAAGTTCTCTTTCAACACTTTTGGATATCTTTAATAATGTTTGGGAAACGGGGGTCTGTCCTGAGAGCTGGCGTGTAGCTACAGTTGTACCAATTCCGAAACCAGGGAAAGATCATGCTTAACCTACAAATTATCGTCCGATAGCTTTGACAAGTTGTTTGTGTAAAACATTGGAGAGAATGATAAACAAGAGATTAGTCTGGTACTTAAGAGTCCAACAACCTCATTTCAGAATATCAATCGGGTTTTCGTTCGGAACGTAGTACCAATGACAATTTAATAAGACTAGAAACATTTATACGAGATGCTTTTATTAACAAAGAACACGTAGTAGCTGTCTTTTTCGACTTGGAGAAAGCATATGATACAACATGGCGTTATGGAATATTGAAATATCTACATAACCTTGGTTTAAGAGGAAAACTTCCAAGTTTTATTGAAAGCTTTTTAGGGGAGCGCATGTTTCAGGTGCGTGTGGGGTCTACCGTGTCAGATTTTTATGATCAAGAACAGGGTGTCCCACAGGGTAGTATTCTTTCAACTACGTTATTTAATATCAAAATAAACAATATTGTACAATGTTTGGACGACAAAACTGATTGTTCATTGTATGTTGATGATTTTTGTATATGTTACCGTTCAAAAAATATGAAAACAATTGAACGAAAGTTGCAACAAAATTTAAAACGAATAGAAGAATGGACTGATAAAAATGGTTTCAAGTTCTCCAAGTCGAAAACGCAGTGTGTTCATTTTTGTAAGCTACGGAAGAAACACGAACATCCTTCCTTGTTTTTATACCCCCAGGTATTAGACTTCCTGCCTTGCCGTGGCCCTGGGGGCTCAATTCCCACTGGGCACATTGCCGCTGTGGTCTCTGTGCCCACTGGGAAGAGCTAAAGGAAGTACCACCCGTTTGCCGTGGGTGGCGTCCTGTAAGCCGGAAGAAGGGATCCTGGAGGTTTAGGGGTACCTGAGGTGGCGGTGCTTCAGGTACCCAACACGCCTCTTTGGCCTGGCTTTTCGGTGTAGACGGGTGGCCGTGCGGTCCGGCACGGTCAATCGGCTGGTCGCGCCGAGCCCTAGAGATACCGCTTTGCTTTCTCTTCAACTCTTTTTGTATCTTTCCTGATACCAACCATATGCCCATTTACCTTACCCTTTTCTGTCTTTTTATCTCTAGAAGGCGGTGGCTAAACGGATCAATCGTGTAGGCATTTTGTTTATGCGAGTATATCTCACGTGTATCTCTAACACCTGCGAGTTGGATAACCTACTTCATTATGGTGTTCCCTTGTAGGGCTCCACGGAGGGCGGAGAGCACTTGGGACGAAACTAGAAATTTTTCCTTATGCCTCATGGAAAAAAACATAACCGCAACGCAGCTAAACGTAAAAAAGACGAGGATTCATCCGGAACGGATGAACCCAGTCAACAGTCAAGTCAGCAGTCTCAGCATTCTACTCAACAGTCTAGTCAGCAGTCTGCAGCACCAAAGTCAACCAATTTTCCACGTTTCTTGGTAATGACCTTCAGTGACGATGCACGCACTGTGTCCAGTTTATCACCATTCGTGATAGAAAAAAGCATAGTGTCCATTGCCGGACATCCCAAAAGCATAAAAAAGCTTAAGTCAGGTGACCTTTTATTAGAAGTCGAGAGAGAGCAGCAGGTGAAAAGCCTGCTTGGTACCACAAAGCTCTTCGATCTCAAGGTCAAGGTTTCTCTGCACAACACTCTTAATTCATGTAAAGGTGTCATCCGCAGCCCAGAGCTGCGTCCATGTACTGATGCAGAGATCATTGACAACTTGAGATCTGAGGGCGTCATTGGCGTACGTAACATCCAAGTTCGTAGAGGTGGTGTATTGAAGCCAACAGGTACTTACGTGTTGACTTTCAATACACCAGTTCTGCCCAAGAAAATCAAAGTAGCTTACCTTTCAGTTAACGTAGAGGTGTATATACCAAACCCTCTCAGATGTTACTCGTGTCAGGTTTTTGGCCACCACGAAAGCAGATGTCAGAAGAAGCAACTCTGTCCAAATTGTGGTGAAGAAAAGCATGTCGATAACCATCAAAACTGTAAGAATGAGGCCAAATGGGTCAATTGTGGTGGCAAGCATGCTGTTTTCTCTCGAGATTGTCCGGCATGAAAAAAGAAAAAGAAATACTTACTGTCAAATACCAAAGGGGGTTAACATTCCCAGAAGCACGGAAAATTGTTGACGAGCGATACACAACACCAACGACCAGTTACGCCAGCATCACAAAGGGTGCTGGTGTACAAGTTTCTACCTCCGCAACGCAGACTGTTGAATCATGCATAGCTGAACTGAAAAAATCTGGTGCATGGAGTAAATCCACTCCAGCACCACAAAGTTCAACCAAATTATCAAATGGCGCAATCCAGGTTGCTTCGGATCGGTCGACAGCGACCGTACCGAAGCCAGCGCCACATGCAAAAGAGAAACTCGACTCGGGTCGAACTAATAAAGGATCGGAAGATCCGAAAAAAAACAATTGTCTCAAAAACAGACAGACAACGTAAAATGGAAAGAGACAATATAAGATTCCAGAACAGATTCGGATCTTTGAGTGACAGTGATATGGAGTTCGCTGAAACTCCATCATCACCAAGTGGCAATAACAGATCGAGGTCAGCAACACCACGAGCTGGTGGTAGCAGATCTATATCACCAATTGCAGCTCCAATATAGTTTCTAGTCTTAATCTCTTCAAATAATGGATTTAAAACACAAAATAATACAATGGAATTGTCGAGGTCTTAAATCAAATTATAATGAACTCTTATTACTTATTTCGTTATTAAACCCGTCGGTTTTTTGTTTGCAAGAAACTTTTTTAAAAACTGATGACAACCTTGATGTCAGGGGTTTCAATACATACAACTATATCTATTCTGATGGTAACAAACCATCTGGTGGCAGTTCAATTTTTGTTAAATCATGTTTACCACAAAGAGAGATCAAATTAAAAACAGACCTACAAGGTGTAGAAGTATCGGTTTCTCTGGATAAAGAAACTACAATATGCTCTTTATATATTCCACCCTCATTTACTTTAAAGCCCGAACATCTTGACTCATTGCTGAGTCAGCTTCCATCCCCATATCTTTTAGTTGGCGACTTCAATGGTCACAATATTCTATGGGGCTGTAAAGATATCAATAACAGAGGAGCACTTGTTGAAGATTTTATTGCAAAGAGCGATCTTTGCTTGATGAATGATAAATCTTATACTTACCTTCACCCAGCGACAGGTCATTTGTCTTCTTTAGATCTCTCTTTGTGTCACCCATCTCTCTTCTTGGACTATGACTGGTCTGTTCATGATGATCAGTGCGGAAGTGATCACTTCCCTGTTATAATTGAGAGCGTAAACGAACAAGATGAGGACTGTTAACAGAAATGGAAAATGAATAAAGCCGACTGGGAATTATTCCGTAATTTATGTGAAGAAGAGTTATCAGTTGGTCTCTTAAATGAATCATCTGACATTGTTTCTGATTTCACAGATAAACTAATAAATATATCAGAACAATGCATTCCAAAGACGTCCACAAATACTAAGAAAAGCAAGCCTTGGTTTAATAATGACTGTAAAGAAGCTATTCAAAAGCGCAAACAGGCTCTAAATAAGTTCTGCAAAAGTCCCACTTCAGAAAAGCTAAACGACGTCAAAGTTTTTAGAGCTAAAGCTCGGCGAACAATCCGAGCTTCCAAACGAAAGTCATGGAGAGAATATGTCTCCAACTTGAACTACAAAACCCCCATTAAAAAGGTTTGGGATATGGTACGAAAAATTTCAGGAAAAACAAAGTCCTCTAGTTTTACACATTTAAATACTGGTTTTGACACAAAAGCTTCAACTAAAAAAGATATTTCAGATACTCTTGGTCACACATTCTTGAGAAATTCATCATCGCGTAATTATTCTGACACTTTTAGAAATTTCAAAAAGGACCAAGAGAAAAGAAATCTTAACTTCAAATCCCTTAATCACGAAGAATACAACACACCTTTTAACTTATCCGAACTCGTTGAAGCCATTGAAAAATCACATGATACGGCAACCGGCCCCGATGAAATTCATTATCAGATGCTTAAGCATCTGCCAAAAAGTTCTCTTACAACACTTTTAGATATCTTTAATAATATTTGGGAAACGGGGGTCTGTCCTGAGAGCTGGCGTGTAGCTACAGTTGTACCAATTCCGAAACCAGGGAAAGATCATGCAGAACCTACAAATTATCGTCCGATAGCTTTGACAAGTTGTTTGTGTAAAACATTGGAGAGAATGATAAACAAGAGATTAGTCTGGTACTTAGAGTCCAACAACCTCATTTCAGAATATCAATCGGGCTTTCGTTCGGAACGTAGTACCAATGACAATTTAATACGACTAGAAACATTTATACGAGATGCTTTTATTAACAAAGAACACGTAGTAGCTGTCTTTTTCGACTTGGAGAAAGCATATGATACAACATGGCGTTATGGAATATTGAAAGATCTACATAACATTGGCTTAAGAGGAAAACTTCCCAGTTTTATTGAAAGCTTTTTAGGGGAGCGCATGTTTCAGGTGCGTGTGGGGTCTACCGTGTCAGATTTCTATGATCAAGAACAGGGTGTCCCACAGGGTAGTATTCTTTCAACTACGCTATTTAACATCAAAATAAACAATATTGTACAATGTTTGGACGACAAAACTGATTGTTCATTGTATGTTGATGATTTTTGTATATGTTACCGTTCAAAAAATATGAAAACAATTGAACGAAAGTTACAACAAAATTTAAAAAGAATAGAAGAATGGACTGATAAAAATGGTTTCAAGTTCTCCAAGTCGAAAACGCAGTGTGTTCATTTTTGTAAACTACGGAAGAAACACGAACATCCTTCCCTGTTTTTATACGGATCACAAATTCCTGTTGTTGAAGAAGCCAAATTTCTTGGGGTCATATTTGATCAAAAGTTATCTTTTATTCCCCATATTAAATATCTTAAAGCGAAATGCTTAAAAGCTTTGAATCTTTTGAAAGTTTTAGCCCATACAAGTTGGGGAGCAGATCGGTACACTTTATTACATCTTTACCGGTCTCTGATAAGATCTAAATTAGATTATTGGTCTGTTGTTTATGGTTCTGCCAGAAAGTCTTATTTAAAATCTTTGGATACTATTCATCATCAAGGCCTTCGTTTGGCTATGGGAGCCTTCCGTACTTCTCCCGTATTAAGCCTTTATGTAGAAGCAGGTGAACCATCTTTAACCTCGCGCAGAGAGAAACTTTCTCTTCAGTATGCTATCAGACTTGCTGCTAATCCATCTAACCCGGCATTCCAAATTTCATTTCCACCTGAATTTGAAGATAAGTATGAAACTAAACCCACAGCAATCAAACCTTTTGGATTACGTATTTTACCACTGCTAGAAAATTCAGGTATCGACCTTAAAAATATTCAAAAACATGAAACGGCCGAAGTTCCATCTTGGTGTATTAAAAAACCTTCTGTTCTGTTCGACTTACATGATGGCAAAAAATCGGAATCAAATCCAATACTTCTCAAACAAAACTTTCAGGTACTGCAGTCACGTTACAATGATTATCAGCAAGTCTATACTGATGGTTCCAAAGAAGGAGATAAAGTTGGTTGTGCGTATGTTTCTAAAGATACGCACAAAACCATGCGCCTTCCAGATGGTTCATCTATTTTTACAGCTGAAGCCAAAGCAATAGACCTAGCTTTAGATTTTATCAGTTCTTCAACAATTCAAAAAGCAATTATATTTTCTGATTCACTTTCTGTGCTTAAGGCTTTAGACCATTCATCATCTAAAAATCCTCAAATTCAAAAATTGATCGAAAAACATCATGAAATTTCTAAAACACACCAAATCTTGTTTTGTTGGCTTCCGAGCCATATTGGCATTGTCGGCAATGAATATGCTGACAAGAAAGCAAAGGAATCGCTCAATCTTAATCCATCTGTTTTTAAAATTCCCTTTAATAATTTTAAACCATTTATCAACAGATACGTCTTGTCGGAATGGCAAGGCGAATGGGACCGTGCAATAAATAACAAACTCCATACCATTAAACCTGTCGTTAGTACAAAATGCTCTCCTCCACAGTTTTCCAGAAAAGAGGACGTAGTATTAACACGACTGCGCATCGGCCATACTAGAGTTACTCATTCTTATATTTTTAATGGTGATGATCAGCCTTCTTGTGTAGGTTGTGATCAGCCATTCACTGTGAAACATATCTTAATTGACTGTGTTGACTTTTCACCCTCACGTATTTTATATTTCAAAGCTGACACTTTGCAACAACTCTTTCGAGATGTACCTGTTGATAACATTATTTTATTCTTAAAAGAAATTGGTCTTTTTCATAAGATTTAACTGTTTCAGATTTTTATATATATCATTCTGACTTTTGGTGTCGTCTTGTTTATTCATGCCGTTTAACCATTAACCGACTGACGCTTATGGCCCACCAAGAGGGTTGACGCGTCGTTAAACACGAAATCATCATCATCATTGGTGTATTAAACAACCTTCTATTCTGTTCGACTTACATGACGGCAAAAAATCCGAATCAAATCCGATACTTCTCAAACAAAACTTTCAGGTACTGCAGTCACGTTACGATGATTACCAGCAAGTCTATACTGATGGTTCCAAAGAAGGAGATAAAGTTGGTTGTGCGTATGTTTCTAAAGATACGCACAAAACCATGCGCCTTCCAGATGGTTCATCTATTTTTACAGCTGAAGCTAAAGCAATAGACCTAGCTTTAGATTTTATCAGTTCTTCAACAATTCAAAAAGCAATTATATTTTCTGATTCACTTTCTGTGCTTAAGGCTTTAGACCATTCATCATCTAAAAATCCTCAAATTCAAAAATTGATCGACAAACATCATGAAATTTCTAAAACACACCAAATCTTGTTTTGTTGGCTTCCGAGCCATATTGGCATTGTCGGCAATGAATATGCTGACAAGAAAGCAAAGGAATCGCTCAATCTTGATCCATCTGTTTTTAAAATTCCTTTTAATAATTTTAAACCGTTTATCAACAGATACATCTTGTCGGAATGGCAAGGCGAATGGGACCGTGCAATAAATAACAAACTCCATGCCATTAAACCTGTCGTTGGAACTAAATGCTCTCCTCCACAGTTTTCCAGGAAAGAGGATGTAGTATTAACACGACTGCGCATTGGCCATACTAGAGTTACTCATTCTTTTATTTTAAATGGTGATGAACAGCCTTCCTGTTCACTGTGAAACATATTTTAATTGAATGTGTAGACTTTTCACAGTCCCGTAACTTATACTTCAAAGCTGACACTTTGCAACAATTGTTTCAAGATGTACCTTTTGAAAACATTATTTTATTCTTAAAAGAAATTGGACTTTTTCATAAGATTTAACTGTTTAAGATATTTATACATATCAAACTAACTTTTTTATTTTTAATATCCTCATAATTCTATTGCCGTCAACCATTAACCGTTTGACGCTTATGACCCACAAAGAGGGTTGACGCGTCGTTAAACACGAAATCATTATCATCATCAACCATCATTTCCCCATCAGGGAAAGTGCTAAAAAGATTTTACAGGTACCGAGCTTAGATGACTGCGCCGTCTGTTCTTGTTTTAGAAGCTGAATTGCCATTTGAATTTTGGTTATTCTTTCTAGAGTTGGTCAAGCAATGCCCTTTTCCTATGAATATGATGTTCTGACTTGGATTGAGAGTTAATTTTTCCAGATTGACCAAGAAACCTAGTTCTGCTAGAAGACTGAGCGTTCTTACTTTGTTTCTTATCAGCATTTCTCTCTTATCAGCATTCCTCTGATCTGGTTCACTGAAAACCAGTCGTCTAGGTAAACCGACAGTCTCAGATTCTGCATCTTGAGATGTGCCGCTGTTACTGTTACTATTTTTGTGAAATTCCCTGGCGCCTGACTTGAACCAAAACATAGGCATGTGAATTGATACGCCTTGCCCTGAATGCTGAAGCGAAGGAACTTCCTGTGAGCAACATGGAGGGTATGTGGAGATATGCTTCATTCAAATTTATTGATATCGCCTAATCTCCTAACTAACCAGTTTCATGACCTATCTTAAGCCATCCATTTTGAAATGTTGTCTCCGTAGATACCTGTTCAGAGGGCTTAGGTTGATGACTGGTCTCATTTCTCCCGATTTTTTGGGGACGAGAAAAAGTGTTGAATAAAAAGCTGCCTGCATCTTTCTGGAGGGACCATTTGCACCATTTATAATAACCTGTCTACCTCCGACAGTAAAATATGTAAATCTTGGGCAGAGGCATTTGTTTGTTCTCAATGATCTCTTCATCTGTACAAGGACGCAGTTCTAGACTGCGAATCACTCCCTTAGATGAGTTTAGCGTGTTGTGAAGAGGTATTTTGATTGGAAGATCAAAGAGTTTTTTGGTGGCGAGCAGGCTTGTGACTTGCTGTTTTCTCTCGAGTTCCAAGAGAAGGTCACCTGATTTGAGTGTTTTAATACTCTTTGGGTGTCCGGCTATGGCGACGATAACAAAGGGAGAAAGGCTTGATACAGTTCTTGTATCGTCAAGCGACATGACGACCAAGAAACGCGGAACATTGTCAAAATTTGGTTCAGTAGACTGCTGACTAGATGGTTGACTTGACTGCTGACTGGATTGATGAATCCTCGTCTTTTTTACGTTTAGGTGCGTTGCGGTTAGGTGCTTTGCGGCTATTTTTTCCATTTGCCATAAGGAAAAAAAAAACCTAATTTCGTCCCAAGTGCTCTCCGCCCTACGTGGAGCCCTACAAAGGGAACACCATAATGGAGTGGTTGTCGCAGGTGTTAGAGATACACGTGAGATATACACGCATAAACAAAATGCCTATACGATTGGTCCGTTTGGCCACCGCCTTCTAGATATAAAAAGATAGAAAAGGATAAGGTAAATGGGCATATGGTTGGTATCAGGAAAGATACTAAAAGAATGGAAAAGATACAAAAAGAGTTGAATAGAAAGCAAAGCGGTACATCCTTGAAGATGATGACCGGTGTGGACGACACACAACGGCAACAACTGAGGAAACCATCAGCCAAGTGCACAGGGCCGTGATGGATGACTGGTGTTTAACTGTGAATCAGTTAGCTAACACTGTTGCCATCTCCCGTGAACGTTCTATACAGTGAATTATTAATGTCGAAGGTTTCCGCCAGATGGGTACCACGGCTTGACGCCTGACCAAATGTTGACCAGACTGAACCTGTCACAAGCCAACATGGCTATTTTTGTCACTCAGGATGAGTGTTTGGTTCATCACTTTGAGCCAGAGACCAAAGGACAATCCATGCAATTGAAGCACCCTGGCTCACCCCCTCCAAAGAAGGCAAAGGTCGTATCCTCTGCAGGGAAGGTGATGGCATCAGTGTTCTGGGATGCCAAGGGTATAATATTCATAGATTACCCTCAAAAGGGCAGAACAATTAATGGGGAGTATTATGCAGATCTGCTAAAACAATTGCGAAAAGCAATTAAGGCTAAATGACCCGGAAAATTGACAAAAGGAGTCTTGTTCCATCAGGACAATGTGCCTGCTCATAAATCGGTTGTCGCAATGACTGTTGAGCATGGTTGTGGCTTCACACTAGTCGACCCCCCCCCCCCGTAATCACCTGATCTAGCTCCATCAAATTATTTCCTGTTTCCAAACATGAAAAAGCACTTAGCTGGGCAGCATTATCGGTCAGACGAGGAGGTGATGGCTGCTGTGGAGGAGTTTTTCAGGGACCAAGATGAGACCTTCTATACCACTGGGATCCAAGGACTCCAGCATCGCTGGAGGAAGTGTGTGCGCAGGGAGACTATGTTAAAAATAAGGCACTTTTAGCACTGACAAACCATTGGATCTTGGTCGACTCAGAACTTTAGCCTACCGTCGTAGACATGTCATGCATAAGAACCACAACTCTCGGTGTCATGGTATTAGGTTATCTCAGTATGCTATCAGACTTGCTGCTAATCCATCAAATCCTACTTTCAAAATTTCATTTCCACCTGAATTTGTAGACAAGTATGAAATTAAACCCACAACAATCAAACCTTTTGGTTAACGTATATTAGCACTGCTAGAAAATTCAGGCATCGAGTTTAAAAATATTCAAAAACAAGAAACTGCCGAAGTTCTATCTTGGTGTTTTAAAAAACCTTCTATTCTGTTTGACTAACACGATAGAAAAATTCCAAATCAAATCCAACACTACACAAACAAATCTTTCAAGTACTTCAGTCACGTTCTGATGATTACCAGCAAGTCTATACTGATGGTTCCAAAGAAGGACAAAAAGTTGGTTGTGCGTATGTTTTTAAAGTTACGAACCAAACCTTGCGCCTTCCAGAGGGTTCATCTATTTTTACAGCTGAAGCCAAAGCAATAGACCTAGCTTTAGATTTTATTCAGTTCTTCAACAATTCAAAAAGCAAGTATATGTTCTGATTCACTTTCTGTGCTTAAGGCTTTAGAACATTCATCATCTAAAAATCCTCAAATTCAAAAATTGATCGAAAAACATCATGAAATTTCTAAAACACACCAAATCTTGTTTTGTTGGCTTCCGAGCCATATTGGCATTTTCGGCAATGAATATGCTGACAAGAAAGCAAAGGAATCGCTCAATCTTGATTTGTCTATTTTTAAAATTCCCTTTAATAACGTTAAACCATTTATCAACAGATACATCTTGTCGGAATGGCAAGGCGAATGGGACCGTGCAATAAATAACAAACTCCATGCCATTAAACCTGTCGTTGGAACAAAATGCTCTCCTCCACAGTTTTCCAGTAAAGAGGGTGTAGTATTAACGCGAGTGCGCATTGGCCATACTGGAGTTACTCATTTTTATATTTTTAATGGTGATGATCAGCCTTCTTGTGTAGGATGTGATCAGCTATTCACCGTGTTACGGACCGCATTGCCTCCTTTCAGTTATCTACATGCATAGCTTATAGCTTTATCACCACTCTCTGACAACTGCGTCAGAGAGTCGACTCTTTGGCTCAGCGGTTAGAGCGCTGGACTGTCAACCGAGCAGCACGGGTTCGAGTCCCACTATAGGGATTTTTTTCAGGATATGCTTCTTTCCTTTGTTGCGGCTTTCATGTCGTAAGAACTGTTAAACATATCTTAATTGAATGTGTAGACTTTTCACAGTCCCGTCATTTCGACAATTAAGCTGCATAAACAAAATGCTCTCCTGCACAGTTTTCCAGGAAAGAGGATGTAGTATTAACGCGACTGCGCATTGGCCATACTAGAGTTACTCATTCTTATATTTTGAATGGTGATGATCAGCCTTCTTGTGTAGGATGTGATCAGCCGTTCACTGTTAAACATATCTTAATTGAATATGTAGACTTTTCAAAGTCCCGTGACTTATACGTCAAAGCTGACACTTCGCAACAATTGTTCCAAGATGTACCTGTTGATAATATTATTTTATTCTTAAAAGATATTGGACCGGTCCCGATAGCTCAGTCGGTAGAGTGTCCGCTCCGGGGAACGGGAGGTCACGGGTTCGATCCCGGGCCGCGACATACCAAAGTCGTTAAAAATGGTACTAGCTGCTCCTCGCTTGGCACTCAGATTTACGGGGTAGAGCTAGGACTGGTCGACCCATTGTCAGGATAATGTGACTGGGTGTGGTATCATGTAATGTGTCTGGGACATGATACTTCAGTGAAGCAGCACTATAAATAAGCATTGAGCTCCCTGTCGCAACCAGACACCGTCGTGATATGACTGAAAAATTGTTGAAACCCGAATTCACACACACACACAAAAGATATTGGACTTTTTCATAAGATTTAAGATTTCAGATTTTTATACATGTCATGCTTACTTTTTTACTTTTAATATCCTCATAATTCTTCATGCCATTTAACCATTAACCGCTTGACGCTTATGACCCACAAAGAGGGTTGACGCATCGTTAAACACGAAATCATCATCATTTCACAGTCCCGCGACTTATACTTCAAAGCTGAAACTTTGCAACATTTGTTTCAAAAGAAATTGGACTTTTTTTTATAAGATTTAACTTTGTTTCAGATGTTTATACATTGTCATTCTGACTTTTTTTAACTTTTAATATCCTTATAATTCTACATAGTTTTTGATAATTAACCGACTGACGCTTATGACCCACAAAGAGGGTTGACGCGTCATTCCACACAAAATCATCATCGAGTATTAGGTTATCTCCCTGACAGTAATCCTTTATGATCGCCGTAACTACAAGATCGTTTGAGATATATTGGTCACACTTGGTCCAATTATGTCATGTGCAAGAACCAGAAACCTAGGTGTCACGGTATTTTAGTTATCTCCCCTTACAGCATTTCCTTTTGATAGCCATAACTCCAATACACTTCGATAAATATTGATAGTACTTTGTGCTTTTATCATGAGGTTGAGAAGCCTCCGTGGTGCAGTGGTTACGCTACTCGCCTTGTAAACCAGGGATCGCAGGATCGATCCCGGACTTCTCCAGACTTTCGGATGAGTTTAAACCGAGGTCCCGTCTAAGTATGACCTTAGCTGTTGGTGGGACGTAAAACTAAAACTCACTCACTTATCATGAGGTTGAATAGGCGTGTTATGCATAAGAACTGTGTCCTGCTATTTGAGTTATCTCCCCTGCCATAATTTTCGTTGTGATCATCGTCACTCCATTACCCTTAAGAGTTATATTGGTGATACTTGGTACAATGATAGATGACGTTCAACGGTTGAGTAAGTGTGTCGTGCTTAAAAACCACAACGCTAGGTGCCATGGTTTCTGAGATATCTCCCCTGACCGTATTTCCTTGTGATCGCAGTGAATCCAGCACACTGTGGGATATATTGATGTTACCTTGTACATTTTTACATGAGGTTGAGTAGGCTTGTTAAGCATAAGAAATAGGAATGGGTTCTTATGAATATATAAGTAGCAAAGTGCCAATACAGTGATTGTGTGAGTAAGCCTTTGAAGTTCGAATGCCATAAGTATGCCAGGAATCTCCTAATGTTCAGAAAATGTCCTTCATATCATTTGGACATTGAAACCCTAACTAACACACAACTCATACAATACTTTGCTGAACGGTCCCCGCCCATCGGGGCTTGAAGAAATATATGAAACAGACCCGCACACGAGTACTGGTAAAGAGGGTCTAAGCCTGCCCAGACAAAGCGGTGCGTGTCGGCCCGTCCATGGGTTATAAACCCCATTGGTTTTATTGGGCGACAGGGCTTGAGATGTCATTTCATCGCAATGTCGGGTAAAAATCCCACAAAATTGTAAGCAACGTCTCCAAAATTACCTATATAGTGTTGACGGGGACGTTAAACATCAAATCAAACAAAGATCTTGCGGACACGTTGCAGCAATATACATGTTATTCAGGAATAGCTTGTGTGAGGCATTCTAAAGGGTACCCACAATCTTGAGCAAAAAAAAAAAAAAAAAAAAAAAAAGAGGCCCAAGAGGGCCTGTCGCTCCACCGGCTAACTTCAGACAATTGTCATATTTATTACATTAACCAATGGTATACTAGTGGACTATTCTATTGCTATATGTTGGACCAGTCCATTTGTCATATAAGGGGTGTCAGGCCTATTTTTTTTCTATTTTTGATGGAAAATTCTGTTAGCAAATAGTGCAGGCCCTGATCAGACATGGTGTTCTGTGGGGTCTGATCTGGGCCAGCACTGTTTGCCAAGGTACCCATTTAGGGTTTTCCCGCATGCAATTGGTTAAAAAGAAACACGTGATCCACCCAAGGAATGTCCATTCTATATTTTTTGACCCCAGAGCCATGGTTGGCAGGATTTATGTGAGTGACCATTTGGCATTGCTCCGTTCTAAATATCTTAAGCTCTGGGCCTTATGGTTTCAGAGAAGAAGACTTTTTTTAAGTTTTTCCTATTATAAGCCTCTGGGCGTGACCAATTTTTTACCCCAGGGGCATTGTTGGCAGGATTTATTTGAGTGACCACTTGACGTTGCTGCATACTTAATATCTAAGCTCTGGGCACTGATGGTTTCAGAGAAGATTTTTGTCAGTTTTTCCCAGTATAAGTCTATGGGAGCTTATGGGCATCAGGGTGTGGCCAATTTGGACCCCAGGGGCATAGTTGGCAGGATTTATGCAGATGAATACTTCAAGTTGCTACATACTAAGCTCTTGGCCTTATGGTTTCAGAGGAGAAAAGTTTCAAGATTTTGTCATTATTAGTCTATGGGAGCTACTAAGCACCGGGGCGTTGCCAATTTGGACTCAAGAGTCATAGTTCGCAGGACTTAGTAGGTGACCACATAACTTTGCTACATACTACATGTAAATGTCTTAGCTTTAGGCTTTATGGTTTCAGAGAAGAAGTTTTTCCGTTTATTGGTCTATGGAAGCTAATGAGCCAAAGGTGGTGGCCATGGCGGCCATGTTTTTTGTCTGATCAAAATTTCTTCAATGAATCTGACAATGGTAGACACAAGGAACATTCATGAAAATTAAGAACGAAATCCATTTAGCGGTTTTGGAGGAGAAGATTAAAAAAATAAAAAAGATCCCTTTATGAGTCTATGGAAGCTAATTAGCCAATGGGCGTGTCCATGGCGGTCATGTTTTTTGTCTGATCAAAATTGCTTCAAGGAATCTGACAGAGGTCCACCCAAGGAACATTCATGCAAAGTAAGAATGAAATCCATTACGTTGAGCGGTTTTGGAGGAGAAGGTTTTTAAAACTTTTCCCCATATAAGTCTTTGAAAGCTAATGAGCCAAGGGGCATGGCCATGGCAGTCATGTGGGGCATGGCCATGGTGGCCATGTTTTTTTGCCTGATCCGAATTTCTTCAAGGAATCTGACAGAGGTCCACCCAAGGAACATTCATGCAAAATAAGAATAAAATCCATTGAGCGGTTTTGGAGGAGAAGATTTTTAAATATTTTTTTTTGCTTTCGATGCCATTTTGTTCTGCATGTAACAAAATTCTTTGAAGGAATTCAGAAGAGGACTACGTGAGAAACATTCCTGTGAAGTTTGGTTACAATCGACCAAGTAGTTAAGGAGGAAATGTTTAAAGAAAAAAGTTAACGCACGGATGCACAACCGCACAACAGACACAGGGCCATAACATATAACATAAGACCGCCGGTCTTTGGCCAGGGCCAGAGGAGCTAAAAAATGAACAGATTTATGTTTTTATTTCTTTCTTTATTTATTTTTTCCTTTCCTCCGTCGGATTCGGTATGCCTCCCTTTTCAACTAAGCCATTTTAACCCTCATGGATCTGGAGAACTGTTGACACTGTAGTATAATTAGGTCTAATAAATCAATCTCCCTCAGTATTTTGAATTTATTTTGAAACATCAAGTCGTATAAATAGAATTTGTGTTGAAAACATCAGTTCTATCACCAGTGTGATGGGCATGTGAAATTTCTGATGTTTTGAATTTTAGAATGACAATTTGTAGGTGGACCTTTACAGATATGTGATAGTCAGCAAAATTGGAGGAGATTAATTCAGATACAGGAAGGTACTTTTAAATAAATAAATAAATAAATAAACAAGAACTTTTGAAGAAGAGAAGACTTTTTTAACATTACACTACATGTTATATAGTGAAAATAAACCCCACCCACTGCAGCCATGTTTTATGTCGGATCAAAATTTCAAGGAATCTGACAGAGGTCCCCCCAAGGAACATGCATGCCAAATAACTATGAAATAAAACAAGAACTTTTGCAGAAAATATTTTCAGCATTACACTATATGTTATATAGTGAAAATAAGCCTCGCCCATTGCGGCCATGTTTTTTTGTAAGATCAAATTTTTTTCAAGGAATCTGACAACAGTCCACCCAAGGACAATTCATGCAAATTACAATGAAATCCCACAAGTACTTTTGCAGAAAATGATTTTTTAGCATTACGTTATATGTTAAATAGTGAAAATAAGCCCCGCCCATGGCGGCCATGTTTTTTGTCGGATCAAAATTTCTTCAAGGAATCTAAGAGGTCCACCCAAGGAACATTCATGCAAAATAAAAACAAGGCATCGCATGCGATACAAATCCCCTCGCACTAGACAACTTCGTGTGTGGAAAACACTGAAATGGCAAAAGTCCAACTTGCTTGAGATATTATCATATGCAACATTTGTGTAAAGTTTGTTTAAAAATCCTCCAATAAAAGTACATTCTAGAGTGATGACGTTTCTCTAAAAATAGCCATAGTGACCTTGACTTGAGGCCATGACCACGAAAGTAGATCTTGCTCAAGATATTATCATAAGCATCTTTTGTGTGAAGTTATATTAAAATCTGTTAATAAATGTAGGCGGTAGAGCGATGACAAAGTTTTTCTAAAGATAGCCACAGTGACCTTGACTTTAAGGTCATGACCTTGAAAGTCGAAGTAAGTCGAGATATTATCATAAGAAACATTTGTGTGAAGTTCTATTACAATCCATCATTAAATGTAGGCGCTAGAGCGATGACAAAGTTTTTCTAAAAATAGCCACAGTGACCTTGACCTTGAAAGTCTAAATAGCTCGAGATATTGTCATAAGGAACATTTGTGTGAAGTTATATTGAAATTTGTGAAAAAATGTAGTCACTAGAGCAATGACAAAGTTTTTCTAAAAATAGCCACAGTGACCTTGACCTTGAAAGTCAAACTCGCTCGAGGTATTGTCATAAGGAACATTTGTGTGAAGTTACATTGAAATGGATGAAGAAATGTAAGCGCTAGAGCCATGACAAAGTTTTTCTAAAAATAGCCACAGTGACCTTGACCTTGAAAGTCGATCTCACTAGAGATATTGTTATAAGGAACATTTGTGTGAAGTAATATTGAAATTGGTGAAAAAAATGTAAGCGCTAGAACAATGACAAAGTTTTTCTAAAAATAGCCACAGTGACCTTGACCTTGAAAGTCAAACTCGTTCGAGGTATTGTCATAAGCAACATTTGTGTGAAGTTATATTGAAATCAGTGAAGAAATGTAGGCGCTAGAGCGATAACAAAGTTTTCTAAAAATAGCCATAGTGACCTTGACCTTGAAAGTCGAAATGGTGAGATATTGTCATAAGGAACATTTGTGTGAAGTTATATTGAAATCCATGAAGAAATGTAAGCGCTCGAGGGATGACGAAGTTTTTCTAAAAATAGACACAGTGACCTTGACCTTGAAAGTGGAACTCGCTAGAGATATTGTCATAAGGAACATTTGTATGAAGTTATATTGAAATTGGTGAAGAAATGTAAACGCTAGAGCGATGACAAAGTTTTTCTAAAAAATAGCCACAGTGACCTTGACCTTGAGGCCTTGACATTGATAGTCGAACCCGCTTGAGATATTGTCATAAGGAACATTTGTGTGAAGTTATATTGAAATCAGTGAAGAAATATAGGCGATAGAGCGATGACAAATGTTTTTTTAAAAAATAGCCACAGTGACCCTGACCTTGAGGCCATGAGTTGGAAAGTCGAACTTGCTGGAGATATTTTTATAAGGAACATTTGTGTGAAGTTATATTGAAATTGGTGAAGAAATGTAGGCGCTAGAGCGATGAAAATGTTTTTCTAAAAATAGCCACAGTGACCTTGACCTTGAGGTCATGACCTTGAAAGTCCAACTCGCTCAAGATATTGTCATAAGGAACATTTGTGTGAAGTTATATTGAAATCAGTGAAGAAATGTAGGAGCTAGAGCGATGACAAAGTTTTTCTAAAAATAGCCACTGTGACCTTGACCTTGAAGCCATGACCTTGAAAGTGGAACTCGCTCAAGATATTGTCATAAGGAACATTTGTGTGAAGTTATATTGAAATCAGTGAAGAAATGTAGGAGCTAGAGCGATGACAATGTTTTTCTAAAATAGCCACAGTGACCTTGACCTTGAGGTCATGACCTTGAAAGTCCAACTCGCTCGAGATATTTTTATAAGGATCATTTGTTTGAAGTTATATTGAAATTGGGGGAGAAATCTAGGCGCTAGAGCCATGACAAAGTTTTTCAAAAAATAGCCAGAGTGACCTTGACCTTGAGGTCATGACCTTGAAAGTCGATCTTGCTCCAGATATTGTCGTAAGGGACGTTTGTGTGAAGTGATATTAAAATCGGTCAAGAAATGTAGGGGCTAGAGCGATGACAAAAGTACGTACGTACGTACGTGGCACCAGAGCGATGACAAAAGTATGTACGTACGTGGCACCAGAGCGATGACAAAAGTATGTACGTACGTGGCGCTAGAGCGATGACAAAAGTACGTACTTACGTACGGGACAAATGCTATATCCCCCCTCAAAACTATGTTGTGCGAGGGGATAATGAAATCCAACAGGTGGGTTTGGAGGAGAAGATGTTTAAAGATTTTTAATTTTTTGTGTGGTTTTGTTGCCATGGCAACCAGAGTTCTGGGTGTAACAAAATTCTTTGAAGGAATTTAGAAGAGGACTAAGTAAGGAACATTCCTGTGAAGTTTGGTTACAATTGGCCCAGTAGTTTAGGAGGAGAAGATGTTTTAGCATTACCCTATATGTTAAATAGGGAAAATAAGCCCCGCCCATGGCGGCCATGTTTTTTGTCGGATCAAAATTTCTTCAAGGAATCTGAAAGGGGTCCACCTAAGGAACATTCATGCAAAATAAAAATGAAATCCAACAGGTGGTTTTGGAGGAGAAGATTTTTAAAGATTTTTAATATTTTGTGTTGTTTTGTTGCCATGGCAACCAGAGTTCTGGGTGTAACAAAATTCTATGAAGGAATTAAGAAGAGGACTAAGTAAGGAACATTCCTGTGAAGTTTGGTTACAATGGGCTCAATAGTTGAGGAGATGTTTTAGCATTACACTATATGTTAAATAGGGAAAATAAGCCCCGCCCCCCCCAGGTATTAGACTTCCTGCCTTGCCGTGGCCCTGGGGGCTCAATTCCCACTGGGCACGTTGCTGCTGTGGTCAATGTGACCACTGGGAAGAGCTAAAGGAAGTACCACCCGTTTGCCGTGGGTGGCGTCCTGTAAACCGGAAGAAGGGATCCTGGAGGTTGAGGGTTACCTGAGGTGGCGGTGCTTCAGGTGCCCAACACGCCTCTTTGGCCTGGCTTTTCGGTGTAGACGGGTGGCCGTGCGGTCCGGCACGGTCAATCGGCTGGTCACGCAGAGCCCTAGAGATACCGCTTTGCTTTCTCTTCAACTCTTTTTGTATCTTTCCTGATACCAACCATATGCCCATTTACCTTACCCTTTTCTGTCTTTTTATCTCTAGAAGGCGGTGGCTTAACGGATCAATCGTGTAGGCATTTTGTTTATACGAGTATATCTCACGTGTATCTCTAACATCTGCGAGTTGGATAACCACTCCAGTATGGTGTTCCCTTGTAGGGCTCCACGGAGGGCGGAGAGCACTTGGGACGAAACTAGAATTTTTTTCTTATGGCTCCTGGAAAAAAACATAACCGCAAATCACCTAACCGCAAATCACCTAACCACAACGCACCTAAACGTAAAAAACAAGAAGATTCATCCGAATCGGATGAACACAGTCAACAATCCAGTCAACAGTCAAGTCAACAATCTAGTCAGCAGTCTGCTGAACCAAATTTTGACAATGTTCCGCGTTTCTTGGTCGTTACGTCACTTGACGATACACGAACTGTATCTAGCCTTTCCCCCTTCGTCATCGAGAAAAGTATTCTCTCCATTGCCGGACACCCTAAGAGTATAAAACAACTCAAATCGGGTGATCTTCTCTTGGAAGTCGAGAAAAAACAGCAAGTGGTAAGCCTGCTAAACACCAACAAACTCTTTGATCTAAAAGTTAAAGTCGCTTTACATAACACGCTCAATTCATCTAAGGGAGTGATTCGCAGTCCAGAACTGCGTCCTTGCTCAGATGAAGAGATAGTCGATAACCTTAAGGATCAGGGAGTTGTTGGTGTTCGTAACATTCAAGTTCGTAGAAATGGTGTACTAAAACCAACAGCAACTTATGTGTTGACTTTTAATACACCAATTCTACCCAAGAAAATCAAAGTAGCATATCTTTCCATTAACGTAGAGGTATACATCCCAAACCCTCTTAGATGTTACTCTTGTCAGGCTTTTGGCCATCACGAAAGCAGATGTCAGAGAAAAAAACTCTGTCCTAATTGTGGTGAAGAAAAGCATGTTGATAATCACCTCAACTGCAAAAATGAACCCAAATGCGTAAATTGTGATGGCAAACATGCTGTTTTCTCCCGAGACTGTCCGGCGTGGAAAAAAGAAAAAGAAATACTTACCGTCAAATACCAAAGGGGGATAACATTCCCAGAAGCGCGGAAGATTGTCGAAGAGCGATACATAACACCAACCACCAGTTTCGCCAGCATCACAAAGGGTGCTGGTGTAAAATGTACCAGCTCCGCAACACAGACTGCTGAATCATACATTGCTGAACTGAAAAAGTCTGGTGCATGGAGTAAATCCACTCCAGCACCACAAAGTTCAACCAATTTATCAAAAGGCGCAATCCAGGTTGCTTCGGATCGGTCGACAGCGACCGTACCGAAGCCAGCGCCGAATGTAAAAGAGAAACCCGACCCAGGTCGAACTAATAAGGGGTCGCAAGATCCGATAAAAAAACATCAATTGTCTCAAAGACAAACAGACAGACAACGTAAAATGGAAAGAGACAATATAAAATTTCAGAACAGATTCGGATCTTTGAGTGACAGTGATATGGAGTTGACTGAAACTCCATCATCACCAAGTGGCAATAACAGATCGAGGTCTGCCACACCACGAGCTGGTGGTAGCAGATCTATATCACCAATTGCACCTCCATAATAGTTTCTAGTCTTTAAATATCTCTCCTTAAAATGGATTTAAAACACAAAATAATACAATGGAATTGTCGAGGTCTTAAATCAAATTATAATGAACTCTTATTACTTATTTCGCTACTAACCCCATCGGTGTTTTGTTTGCAAGAAACTTTTTTAAAAACTGATGACAACATAGATGTCAGGGGTTTCAATACATACAACTATATCTATTCTGATGGTAACAAACCATCTGGTGGCAGCTCAATTTTTGTTAAATCATGTTTACCACAAAGAGAGATCAAATTAAAAACCGACCTTCAAGCTGTAGCAGTATCGGTTTCTCTGGATAAAGAAACTACAGTTTGCTCTCTATATATCCCACCCTCATTTTCTTTAAAGCCCGAACATCTTGACTCATTGCTGAGTCAACTTCCATCGCCATATCTTTTAGTTGGCGACTTCAATGGTCACAATATTCTATGGGGCTGTAAAGATGTCAATAACAGAGGAGCACTTGTCGAAGATTTTATTGCAAAGAACGATCTTTGCTTGATGAATGATAAATCTTATACTTACCTTCACCCTGCGACAGGTCATTTGTCTTCTTTAGATCTCTCTTTGTGTCACCCATCTCTCTTCTTGGACTATGACTGGTCTGTTCATGATGATCAGTGCGGAAGTGATCACTTTCCTGTTATAATAGAGAGCGTAAACGAACCAGATGAAGACTGTAACCAGAAATGGAAAATGAATAAAGCCGACTGGGAATTATTCCATAATTTATGTGAAGAAGAGTTATCAGTTGATCACTTAAATGAATCATCTGACATTGTTTCTGATTTCACAGATACACTTATTAACATATCAGAACAATGCATTCCAAAGACCTCCACAAATACTAAGAAAAGCAAGCCTTGGTTTAATAATGACTGTAAAGAAGCTATTAAAAAGCGTAAACAGGCTCTAAATAAGTTCTGCAAAAATCCCACTTCAGAAAAGCTCAACGACGTAAAAGTTTTTAGAGCTAAAGCTCGGCGAACAATCCGAGCTTCCAAACGAAAGTCATGGAGAGAATATGTCTCCAAATTGAACTATAAAACCCCCATTAAAAAGGTTTGGGATATGGTACGAAAAATTTCAGGAAAAACAAAGTCTTCTAGTTTTACACATTTAAATACTGAATTTGACACAATAGCTTCAACAAAAAAAGATATTTCAGATACTCTTGGTCACACATTTTTGAGAAATTCATCATCGCGTAATTATTCTGACACTTTTAGAAATTTCAAAAAGGACCAGGAGAAAAGAAAACTTAACTTCAAATCCCTTAATCACGAAGAATACAACACACCATTAAACTTATCCGAACTCGTTGAAGCCATTGAAAAATCACATGATACGGCAACCGGCCCCGATGAAATTCATTATCAGATGCTTAAGCATCTGCCAAAAAGTTCTCTCACAACACTTTTAGATATCTTTAATAATATTTGGGAAACGGGGGTCTGTCCTGAGAGTTGGCGTGTAGCTACAGTTGTACCAATTCCGAAACCAGGGAAAGATCATGCAGAACCTACAAATTATCGTCCGATAGCTTTGACAAGTTGTTTGTGTAAAACATTGGAGAGAATGATAAACAAGAGATTAGTCTGGTACTTAGAGTCCAACAACCTCATTTCAGAATATCAATCGGGCTTTCGTTCGGAACGTAGTACCAATGACAATTTAATAAGACTAGAAACATTTATACGAGATGCTTTTATTAACAAAGAACACGTAGTGGCTGTCTTTTTCGACTTGGAGAAAGCATATGATACAACATGGCGTTATGGAATATTGAAAGATCTACATAACATTGGCTTAAGAGGAAAACTTCCCAGTTTTATTGAAAGCTTTTTAGGGGAGCGCCCCCAGGTATTAGACTTCCTGCCTTGCCGTGGCCCTGGGGGCTCAATTCCCACTGGGCACGTTGCTGCTGTGGTCAATGTGCCCACTGGGAAGAGCTAAAGGAAGTACCACCCGTTTGCCGTGGGTGGCGTCCTGTAAGCCGGAAGAAGGGATCCTGGAGGTTGAGGGTTACCTGAGGTGGCGGTGCTTCAGGTGCCCAACACGCCTCTTTGGCCTGGCTTTTCGGTGTAGACGGGTGGCCGTGCGGTCCGGCACGGTCAATCGGCTGGTCACGCCGAGCCCTAGAGATACCGCTTTGCTTTCTCTTCAACTCTTTTTGTATCTTTCCTGATACCAACCATATGCCCATTTACCTTACCCTTTTCTGTCTTTTTATCTCTAGAAGGCGGTGGCTTAACGGATCAATCGTGTAGGCATTTTGTTTATACGAGTATATCTCACGTGTATCTCTAACATCTGCGAGTTGGATAACCACTCCAGTATGGTGTTCCCTTGTAGGGCTCCACGGAGGGCGGAGAGCACTTGGGACGAAACTAGAATTTTTTTCTTATGGCTCCTGGAAAAAAACATAACCGCAAATCACCTAACCGCAAATCACCTAACCACAACGCACCTAAACGTAAAAAACAAGAAGATTCATCCGAATCGGATGAACACAGTCAACAATCCAGTCAGCAGTCTGCTGAACCAAATTTTGACAATGTTCCGCGTTTCTTGGTCGTTACGTCACTTGACGATACACGAACTGTATCTAGCCTTTCCCCTTTCGTCATCGAGAAAAGTATTCTCTCCATTGCCGGACACCCTAAGAGTATAAAACAACTCAAATCGGGTGATCTTCTCTTGGAAGTCGAGAAAAAACAGCAAGTGGTAAGCCTGCTAAACACCAGCAAACTCTTTGATCTAAAAGTTAAAGTCGCTTTACATAACACGCTCAATTCATCTAAGGGAGTGATTCGCAGTCCAGAACTGCGTCCTTGCTCAGATGAAGAGATAGTCGATAACCTTAAGGATCAGGGAGTTGTTGGTGTTCGTAACATTCAAGTTCGTAGAAATGGTGTACTAAAACCAACAGCAACTTATGTGTTGACTTTTAATACACCAATTCTACCCAAGAAAATCAAAGTAGCATATCTTTCCATTAACGTAGAGGTATACATCCCAAACCCTCTTAGATGTTACTCTTGTCAGGCTTTTGGCCATCACGAAAGCAGATGTCAGAGAAAAAAACTCTGTCCTAATTGTGGTGAAGAAAAGCATGTTGATAATCACCTCAACTGCAAAAATGAACCCAAATGCGTAAATTGTGATGGCAAACATGCTGTTTTCTCCCGAGACTGTCCGGCGTGGAAAAAAGAAAAAGAAATACTTACCGTCAAATACCAAAGGGGGATAACATTCCCAGAAGCGCGGAAGATTGTCGAAGAGCGATACATAACACCAACCACCAGTTTCGCCAGCATCACAAAGGGTGCTGGTGTAAAATGTACCAGCTCCGCAACACAGACTGCTGAATCATACATTGCTGAACTGAAAAAGTCTGGTGCATGGAGTAAATCCACTCCAGCACCACAAAGCTCAACCAATTTATCAAAAGGCGCAATCCAGGTTGCTTCGGATCGGTCGACAGCGACCGTACCGAAGCCAGCGCCGAATGTAAAAGAGAAACCCGACCCAGGTCGAACTAATAAGGGGTCGCAAGATCCGATAAAAAAACATCAATTGTCTCAAAGACAAACAGACAGACAACGTAAAATGGAAAGAGACAATATAAAATTTCAGAACAGATTCGGATCTTTGAGTGACAGTGATATGGAGTTGACTGAAACTCCATCATCACCAAGTGGCAATAACAGATCGAGGTCTGCCACACCACGAGCTGGTGGTAGCAGATCTATATCACCAATTGCACCTCCATAATAGTTTCTAGTCTTTAAATATCTCTCCTTAAAATGGATTTAAAACACAAAATAATACAATGGAATTGTCGAGGTCTTAAATCAAATTATAATGAACTCTTATTACTTATTTCGCTACTAACCCCATCGGTGTTTTGTTTGCAAGAAACTTTTTTAAAAACTGATGACAACATAGATGTCAGGGGTTTCAATACATACAACTATATCTATTCTGATGGTAACAAACCATCTGGTGGCAGCTCAATTTTTGTTAAATCATGTTTACCACAAAGAGAGATCAAATTAAAAACCGACCTTCAAGCTGTAGCAGTATCGGTTTCTCTGGATAAAGAAACTACAGTTTGCTCTCTATATATCCCACCCTCATTTTCTTTAAAGCCCGAACATCTTGACTCATTGCTGAGTCAACTTCCATCGCCATATCTTTTAGTTGGCGACTTCAATGGTCACAATATTCTATGGGGCTGTAAAGATGTCAATAACAGAGGAGCACTTGTCGAAGATTTTATTGCAAATAACGATCTTTGCTTGATGAATGATAAATCTTATACTTACCTTCACCCTGCGACAGGTCATTTGTCTTCTTTAGATCTCTCTTTGTGTCACCCATCTCTCTTCTTGGACTATGACTGGTCTGTTCATGATGATCAGTGCGGAAGTGATCACTTTCCTGTTATAATAGAGAGCGTAAACGAACCAGATGAAGACTGTAACCAGAAATGGAAAATGAATAAAGCCGACTGGGAATTATTCCATAATTTATGTGAAGAAGAGTTATCAGTTGATCACTTAAATGAATCATCTGACATTGTTTCTGATTTCACAGATACACTTATTAACATATCAGAACAATGCATTCCAAAGACCTCCACAAATACTAAGAAAAGCAAGCCTTGGTTTAATAATGACTGTAAAGAAGCTATTAAAAAGCGTAAACAGGCTCTAAATAAGTTCTGCAAAAATCCCACTTCAGAAAAGCTCAACGACGTAAAAGTTTTTAGAGCTAAAGCTCGGCGAACAATCCGAGCTTCCAAACGAAAGTCATGGAGAGAATATGTCTCCAAATTGAACTATAAAACCCCCATTAAAAAGGTTTGGGATATGGTACGAAAAATTTCAGGAAAAACAAAGTCTTCTAGTTTTACACATTTAAATACTGAATTTGACACAATAGCTTCAACAAAAAAAGATATTTCAGATACTCTTGGTCACACTTTTTTGAGAAATTCATCATCGCGTAATTATTCTGACACTTTTAGAAATTTCAAAAAGGACCAGGAGAAAAGAAAACTTAACTTCAAATCCCTTAATCACGAAGAATACAACACACCATTTAACTTATCCGAACTCGTTGAAGCCATTGAAAAATCACATGATACGGCAACCGGCCCCGATGAAATTCATTATCAGATGCTTAAGCATCTGCCAAAAAGTTCTCTTACAACACTTTTAGATATCTTTAATAATATTTGGGAAACGGGGGTCTGTCCTGAGAGTTGGCGTGTAGCTACAGTTGTACCAATTCCGAAACCAGGGAAAGATCATGCAGAACCTACAAATTATCGTCCGATAGCTTTGACAAGTTGTTTGTGTAAAACATTGGAGAGAATGATAAACAAGAGATTAGTCTGGTACTTAGAGTCCAACAACCTCATTTCAGAATATCAATCGGGCTTTCGTTCGGAACGTAGTACCAATGACAATTTAATAAGACTAGAAACATTTATACGAGATGCTTTTATTAACAAAGAACACGTAGTGGCTGTCTTTTTCGACTTGGAGAAAGCATATGATACAACATGGCGTTATGGAATATTGAAAGATCTACATAACATTGGCTTAAGAGGAAAACTTCCCAGTTTTATTGAAAGCTTTTTAGGGGAGCGCATGTTTCAGGTGCGTGTGGGGTCTACCCTGTCAGATTTCTATGATCAAGAACAGGGTGTCCCACAGGGTAGTATTCTTTCAACTACGCTATTTAACATCAAAATAAACAATATTGTACAATGTTTGGACGACAAAACTGATTGTTCATTGTATGTTGATGATTTTTGTATATGTTACCGTTCAAAAAATATGAAAACAATTGAACGAAAGTTACAACAAAATTTAAAAAGAATAGAAGAATGGACTGATAAAAATGGTTTCAAGTTCTCCAAGTCGAAAACGCAGTGTGTTCATTTTTGTAAACTACGGAAGAAACACGAACATCCTTCCCTGTTTTTATACGGATCACAAATTCCTGTTGTTGAAGAAGCCAAATTTCTTGGGGTCATATTTGATCAAAAGTTATCTTTTATTCCACATATTAAATATCTTAAAGCGAAATGCTTAAAAGCTTTGAATCTTTTGAAAGTTTTAGCTCATACAAGTTGGGGAGCAGATCGGTATACTTTATTACATCTTTACCGGTCTTTAATAAGATCTAAATTAGATTATGGGTCTGTTGTTTATGGTTCTGCCAGAAAGTCCTATTTAAAATCCTTCCCCCAGGTATTAGACTTCCTGCCTTGCCGTGGCCCTGGGGGCTCAATTCCCACTGGGCACGTTGCTGCTGTGGTCAATGTGCCCACTGGGAAGAGCTAAAGGAAGTACCACCCGTTTGCCGTGGGTGGCGTCCTGTAAACCGGAAGAAGGGATCCTGGAGGTTGAGGGTTACCTGAAGTGGCGGTGCTTCAGGTGCCCAACACGCCTCTTTGGCCTGGCTTTTCGGTGTAGACGGGTGGCCGTGCGGTCCGGCACGGTCAATCGGCTGGTCACGCCGAGCCCTAGAGATACCGCTTTGCTTTCTCTTCAACTCTTTTTGTATCTTTCCTGATACCAACCATATGCCCATTTACCTTACCCTTTTCTGTCTTTTTATCTCTAGAAGGCGGTGGCTTAACGGATCAATCGTGTAGGCATTTTGTTTATACGAGTATATCTCACGTGTATCTCTAACATCTGCGAGTTGGATAACCACTCCAGTATGGTGTTCCCTTGTAGGGCTCCACGGAGGGCGGAGAGCACTTGGGACGAAACTAGAATTTTTTTCTTATGGCTCCTGGAAAAAAACATAACCGCAAATCACCTAACCGCAAATCACCTAACCACAACGCACCTAAACGTAAAAAACAAGAAGATTCATCCGAATCGGATGAACACAGTCAACAATCCAGTCAGCAGTCAAGTCAACAATCTAGTCAGCAGTCTGCTGAACCAAATTTTGACAATGTTCCGCGTTTCTTGGTCGTTACGTCACTTGACGATACACGAACTGTATCTAGCCTTTCCCCCTTCGTCATCGAGAAAAGTATTCTCTCCATTGCCGGACACCCTAAGAGTATAAAACAACTCAAATCGGGTGATCTTCTCTTGGAAGTCGAGAAAAAACAGCAAGTGGTAAGCCTGCTAAACACCAACAAACTCTTTGATCTAAAAGTTAAAGTCGCTTTACATAACACGCTCAATTCATCTAAGGGAGTGATTCGCAGTCCAGAACTGCGTCCTTGCTCAGATGAAGAGATAGTCGATAACCTTAAGGATCAGGGAGTTGTTGGTGTTCGTAACATTCAAGTTCGTAGAAATGGTGTACTAAAACCAACAGCAACTTATGTGTTGACTTTTAATACACCAATTCTACCCAAGAAAATCAAAGTAGCATATCTTTCCATTAACGTAGAGGTATACATCCCAAACCCTCTTAGATGTTACTCTTGTCAGGCTTTTGGCCATCACGAAAGCAGATGTCAGAGAAAAAAACTCTGTCCTAATTGTGGTGAAGAAAAGCATGTTGATAATCACCTCAACTGCAAAAATGAACCCAAATGCGTAAATTGTGATGGCAAACATGCTGTTTTCTCCCGAGACTGTCCGGCGTGGAAAAAAGAAAAAGAAATACTTACCGTCAAATACCAAAGGGGGATAACATTCCCAGAAGCGCGGAAGATTGTCGAAGAGCGATACATAACACCAACCACCAGTTTCGCCAGCATCACAAAGGGTGCTGGTGTAAAATGTACCAGCTCCGCAACACAGACTGCTGAATCATACATTGCTGAACTGAAAAAGTCTGGTGCATGGAGTAAATCCACTCCAGCACCACAAAGTTCAACCAATTTATCAAAAGGCGCAATCCAGGTTGCTTCGGATCGGTCGACAGCGACCGTACCGAAGCCAGCGCCGAATGTAAAAGAGAAACCCGACCCAGGTCGAACTAATAAGGGGTCGCAAGATCCGATAAAAAAACATCAATTGTCTCAAAGACAAACAGACAGACAACGTAAAATGGAAAGAGACAATATAAAATTTCAGAACAGATTCGGATCTTTGAGTGACAGTGATATGGAGTTGACTGAAACTCCATCATCACCAAGTGGCAATAACAGATCGAGGTCTGCCACACCACGAGCTGGTGGTAGCAGATCTTTATCACCAATTGCACCTCCATAATAGTTTCTAGTCTTTAAATATCTCTCCTTAAAATGGATTTAAAACACAAAATAATACAATGGAATTGTCGAGGTCTTAAATCAAATTATAATGAACTCTTATTACTTATTTCGCTACTAACCCCATCGGTGTTTTGTTTGCAAGAAACTTTTTTAAAAACTGATGACAACATAGATGTCAGGGGTTTCAATACATACAACTATATCTATTCTGATGGTAACAAACCATCTGGTGGCAGCTCAATTTTTGTTAAATCATGTTTACCACAAAGAGAGATCAAATTAAAAACCGACCTTCAAGCTGTAGCAGTATCGGTTTCTCTGGATAAAGAAACTACAGTTTGCTCTCTATATATCCCACCCTCATTTTCTTTAAAGCCCGAACATCTTGACTCATTGCTGAGTCAACTTCCATCGCCATATCTTTTAGTTGGCGACTTCAATGGTCACAATATTCTATGGGGCTGTAAAGATGTCAATAACAGAGGAGCACTTGTCGAAGATTTTATTGCAAAGAACGATCTTTGCTTGATGAATGATAAATCTTATACTTACCTTCACCCTGCGACAGGTCATTTGTCTTCTTTAGATCTCTCTTTGTGTCACCCATCTCTCTTCTTGGACTATGACTGGTCTGTTCATGATGATCAGTGCGGAAGTGATCACTTTCCTGTTATAATAGAGAGCGTAAACGAACCAGATGAAGACTGTAACCAGAAATGGAAAATGAATAAAGCCGACTGGGAATTATTCCATAATTTATGTGAAGAAGAGTTATCAGTTGATCACTTAAATGAATCATTTGACATTGTTTCTGATTTCACAGATACACTTATTAACATATCAGAACAATGCATTCCAAAGACCTCCACAAATACTAAGAAAAGCAAGCCTTGGTTTAATAATGACTGTAAAGAAGCTATTAAAAAGCGTAAACAGGCTCTAAATAAGTTCTGCAAAAATCCCACTTCAGAAAAGCTCAACGACTTAAAAGTTTTTAGAGCTAAAGCTCGGCGAACAATCCGAGCTTCCAAACGAAAGTCATGGAGAGAATATGTCTCCAAATTGAACTATAAAACCCCCATTAAAAAGGTTTGGGATATGGTACGAAAAATTTCAGGAAAAACAAAGTCTTCTAGTTTTACACATTTAAATACTGAATTTGACACAATAGCTTCAACAAAAAAAGATATTTCAGATACTCTTGGTCACACATTTTTGAGAAATTCATCATCGCGTAATTATTCTGACACTTTTAGAAATTTCAAAAAGGACCAGGAGAAAAGAAAACTTAACTTCAAATCCCTTAATCACGAAGAATACAACACACCATTTAACTTATCCGAACTCGTTGAAGCCATTGAAAAATCACATGATACGGCAACCGGCCCCGATGAAATTCATTATCAGATGCTTAAGCATCTGCCAAAAAGTGCTCTTACAACACTTTTAGATATCTTTAATAATATTTGGGAAACGGGGGTCTGTCCTGAGAGTTGGCGTGTAGCTACAGTTGTACCAATTCCGAAATCAGGGAAAGATCATGCAGAACCTACAAATTATCGTCCGATAGCTTTGACAAGTTGTTTGTGTAAAACATTGGAGAGAATGATAAACAAGAGATTAGTCTGGTACTTAGAGTCCAACAACCTCATTTCAGAATATCAATCGGGCTTTCGTTCGGAACGTAGTACCAATGACAATTTAATTAGACTAGAAACATTTATACGAGATGCTTTTATTAACAAAGAACACGTAGTGGCTGTCTTTTTCGACTTGGAGAAAGCATATGATACAACATGGCGTTATGGAATATTGAAAGATCTACATAACATTGGCTTAAGAGGAAAACTTCCCAGTTTTATTGAAAGCTTTTTAGGGGAGCGCATGTTTCAGGTGCGTGTGGGGTCTACCCTGTCAGATTTCTATGATCAAGAACAGGGTGTCCCACAGGGTAGTATTCTTTCAACTACGCTATTTAACATCAAAATAAACAATATTGTACAATGTTTGGACGACAAAACTGATTGTTCATTGTATGTTGATGATTTTTGTATATGTTACCGTTCAAAAAATATGAAAACAATTGAACGAAAGTTACAACAAAATTTAAAAAGAATAGAAGAATGGACTGATAAAAATGGTTTCAAGTTCTCCAAGTCGAAAACGCAGTGTGTTCATTTTTGTAAACTACGGAAGAAACACGAACATCCTTCCCTGTTTTTATACGGATCACAAATTCCTGTTGTTGAAGAAGCCAAATTTCTTGGGGTCATATTTGATCAAAAGTTATCTTTTATTCCACATATTAAATATCTTAAAGCGAAATGCTTAAAAGCTTTGAATCTTTTGAAAGTTTTAGCTCATACAAGTTGGGGAGCAGATCGGTATACTTTATTACATCTTTACCGGTCTTTAATAAGATCTAAATTAGATTATGGGTCTGTTGTTTATGGTTCTGCCAGAAAGTCCTATTTAAAATCCTTGGATACTATCCATCACCAAGGCCTTCGTCTGGCCATGGGAGCCTTCCGTACTTCTCCCGTATTAAGCCTTTATGTAGAAGCAGGTGAACCATCTTTAACCTCGCGCAGAGAGAAACTTTCTCTTCAGTATGCTATCAGACTTGCTGCAAATCCATCTAACCCGGCATCCAAAATTTCATTTCGACCTCAATTTGTAGATAAGTATGAAACAAAACCCACAGCAATCAAACCTTTTGGATTACGTATTTTACCACTGCTGGAAAATTCAGGTATCGACCTTAAAAATATTCAAAAACATGAAACCGCCGAAGTTCCATCTTGGTGTATTAAACAACCTTCTATTCTGTTCGACTTACATGATGGAAAAAAATCCGAATCAAATCCAATACTTCTCAAACAAAACTTTCAGGTACTGCAGTCACGTTACAATGATTACCAGCAAGTCTATACTGATGGTTCCAAAGAAGGAGATAAAGTTGGCTGTGCGTATGTTTCTAAAGATACGCACAAAACCATGCGCCTTCCAGATGGTTCATCTATTTTTACAGCTGAAGCCAAAGCAATAGACCTAGCTTTAGATTTTATAAGTTCTTCAACAATTCAAAAAGCAATTATATTTTCGGATTCACTTTCTGTGCTTAAGGCTTTAGACCATTCATCATCTAAAAATCCTCAAATTCAAAAATTGATCGAAAAACATCATGAAATTTCTAAAACACACCAAATCTTGTTTTGTTGGCTTCCGAGCCATATTGGCATTGTCGGCAATGAATATGCTGACAAGAAAGCAAAGGAATCGCTCAATCTTGATCCATCTGTTTTTAAAATTCCTTTTAACAATTTTAAACCATTTATCAACAGATACATCTTGTCGGAATGGCAAGGCGAATGGGACCGTGCAATAAATAACAAACTCCATGCCATTAAACCTGTCGTTAGTACAAAATGCTCTCCTCCACAGTTTTCCAGAAAAGAGGACGTAGTATTAACACGACTGCGCATCGGCCATACTAGAGTTACTCATTCTTATATTTTTAATGGTGATGATCAGCCTTCTTGTGTAGGTTGTGATCAGCCATTCACTGTGAAACATATCTTAATTGACTGTGTTGACTTTTCACCCTCACGTATTTTATATTTCAAAGCTGACACTTTGCAACAACTGTTTCGAGATGTACCTGTTGATAATATTATTTTATTCTTAAAAGAAATTGGACTTTTTCATAAGATTTAACTGTTTCAGATTTTTATACATTATCATTCTGACTTTTTACTTTTAATATCATCATAATTATTCATGCCGTTTAACCATCAACCGTTTGACGCTTATGATCCACAAAGAGGGTTGACGCGTCGTTAAACACGAAATCATCATCATCATCATCATTTAAAATCCTTGGATACTATCCATCACCAAGGCCTTCGTCTGGCCATGGGAGCCTTCCGTACTTCTCCCGTATTAAGCCTTTATGTAGAAGCAGGTGAACCATCTTTAACCTCGCGCAGAGAGAAACTTTCTCTTCAGTATGCTATCAGACTTGCTGCAAATCCATCTAACCCGGCATCCAAAATTTCATTTCGACCTCAATTTGTAGATAAGTATGAAACAAAACCCACAGCAATCAAACCTTTTGGATTACGTATTTTACCACTGCTGGAAAATTCAGGTATCGACCTTAAAAATATTCAAAAACATGAAACCGCCGAAGTTCCATCTTGGTGTATTAAACAACCTTCTATTCTGTTCGATTTACATGATGGAAAAAAATCCGAATCAAATCCAATACTTCTCAAACAAAACTTTCAGGTACTGCAGTCACGTTACAATGATTACCAGCAAGTCTATACTGATGGTTCCAAAGAAGGAGATAAAGTTGGCTGTGCGTATGTTTCTAAAGATACGCACAAAACCATGCGCCTTCCAGATGGTTCATCTATTTTTACAGCTGAAGCCAAAGCAATAGACCTAGCTTTAGATTTTATCAGTTCTTCAACAATTCAAAAAGCAATTATATTTTCGGATTCACTTTCTGTGCTTAAGGCTTTAGACCATTCATCATCTAAAAATCCTCAAATTCAAAAATTGATCGAAAAACATCATGAAATTTCTAAAACACACCAAATCTTGTTTTGTTGGCTTCCGAGCCATATTGGCATTGTCGGCAATGAATATGCTGACAAGAAAGCAAAGGAATCGCTCAATCTTGATCCATCTGTTTTTAAAATTCCTTTTAACAATTTTAAACCATTTATCAACAGATACATCTTGTCGGAATGGCAAGGCGAATGGGACCGTGCAATAAATAACAAACTCCATGCCATTAAACCTGTCGTTAGTACAAAATGCTCTCCTCCACAGTTTTCCAGAAAAGAGGACGTAGTATTAACACGACTGCGCTTCGGCCATACTAGAGTTACTCATTCTTATATTTTTAATGGTGATGATCAGCCTTCTTGTGTAGGTTGTGATCAGCCATTCACTGTGAAACATATCTTAATTGACTGTGTTGACTTTTCACCCTCACGTATTTTATATTTCAAAGCTGACACTTTGCAACAACTGTTTCGAGATGTACCTGTTGATAATATTATTTTATTCTTAAAAGAAATTGGACTTTTTCATAAGATTTAACTGTTTCAGATTTTTATACATTATCATTCTGACTTTTTACTTTTAATATCATCATAATTATTCATGCCGTTTAACCATCAACCGTTTGACGCTTATGACCCACAAAGAGGGTTGACGCGTCGTTAAACACGAAATCATCATCATCATCATTAGGGGAGGGCATGTTTCAGGTGCGTGTGGGGTCTACCCTGTCAGATTTCTATGATCAAGAACAGGGTGTCCCACAGGGTAGTATTCTTTCAACTACGCTATTTAACATCAAAATAAACAATATTGTACAATGTTTGGACGACAAAACTGATTGTTCATTGTATGTTGATGATTTTTGTATATGTTACCGTTCAAAAAATATGAAAACAATTGAACGAAAGTTACAACAAAATTTAAAAAGAATAGAAGAATGGACTGATAAAAATGGTTTCAAGTTCTCCAAGTCGAAAACGCAGTGTGTTCATTTTTGTAAACTACGGAAGAAACACGAACATCCTTCCCTGTTTTTATACGGATCACAAATTCCTGTCGTTGAAGAAGCCAAATTTCTTGGGGTCATATTTGATCAAAAGTTATCTTTTATTCCACATATTAAATATCTTAAAGCGAAATGCTTAAAAGCTTTGAATCTTTTGAAAGTTTTAGCTCATACAAGTTGGGGAGCAGATCGGTATACTTTATTACATCTTTACCGGTCTTTAATAAGATCTAAATTAGATTATGGGTCTGTTGTTTATGGTTCTGCCAGAAAGTCCTATTTAAAATCCTTGGATACTATCCATCACCAAGGCCTTCGTCTGGCCATGGGAGCCTTCCGTACTTCTCCCGTATTAAGCCTTTATGTAGAAGCAGGTGAACCATCTTTAACCTCGCGCAGAGAGAAACTTTCTCTTCAGTATGCTATCAGACTTGCTGCAAATCCATCTAACCCGGCATCCAAAATTTCATTTCGACCTCAATTTGTAGATAGGTATGAAACAAAACCCACAGCAATCAAACCTTTTGGATTACGTATTTTACCACTGCTGGAAAATTCAGGTATCGACCTTAAAAATATTCAAAAACATGAAACCGCCGAAGTTCCATCTTGGTGTATTAAACAACCTTCTATTCTGTTCGACTTACATGATGGAAAAAAATCCGAATCAAATCCAATACTTCTCAAACAAAACTTTCAGGTACTGCAGTCACGTTACAATGATTACCAGCAAGTCTATACTGATGGTTCCAAAGAAGGAGATAAAGTTGGCTGTGCGTATGTTTCTAAAGATACGCACAAAACCATGCGCCTTCCAGATGGTTCATCTATTTTTACAGCTGAAGCCAAAGCAATAGACCTAGCTTTAGATTTTATCAGTTCTTCAACAATTCAAAAAGCAATTATATTTTCGGATTCACTTTCTGTGCTTAAGGCTTTAGACCATTCATCATCTAAAAATCCTCAAATTCAAAAATTGATCGAAAAACATCATGAAATTTCTAAAACACACCAAATCTTGTTTTGTTGGCTTCCGAGCCATATTGGCATTGTCGGCAATGAATATGCTGACAAGAAAGCAAAGGAATCGCTCAATCTTGATCCATCTGTTTTTAAAATTCCTTTTAACAATTTTAAACCATTTATCAACAGATACATCTTGTCGGAATGGCAAGGCGAATGGGACCGTGCAATAAATAACAAACTCCATGCCATTAAACCTGTCGTTAGTACAAAATGCTCTCCTCCACAGTTTTCCAGAAAAGAGGACGTAGTATTAACACGACTGCGCATCGGCCATACTAGAGTTACTCATTCTTATATTTTTAATGGTGATGATCAGCCTTCTTGTGTAGGTTGTGATCAGCCATTCACTGTGAAACATATCTTAATTGACTGTGTTGACTTTTCACCCTCACGTATTTTATATTTCAAAGCTGACACTTTGCAACAACTGTTTCGAGATGTACCTGTTGATAATATTATTTTATTCTTAAAAGAAATTGGCCTTTTTCATAAGATTTAACTGTTTCAGATTTTTATACATTATCATTCTGACTTTTTACTTTTAATATCATCATAATTATTCATGCCGTTTAACCATCAACCGTTTGACGCTTATGACCCACAAAGAGGGTTGACGCGTCGTTAAACACGAAATCATCATCATAAGCCCCGCCCATGGCGGCCATTTTTTTGTCGGATCAAAATTTCTTCAAGGAATCTGAAAGAGGTCAACCCAAGGAACACTCATGCAAAATAAAAATGAAATCCAACAGGTGGTTTTGGAGGAGAAGATTTTTAAAGATTTTTATTTTTTTTTTTGGTTTTGTTGCCATGGCAACCAGAGTTCTGGGTGTAACAAAATTCTTTGAAGGAATTTAGAAGAGGACTATGAAAGGAACATTCCTGTGAAGTTTGGTTACAATTGGCCCAGTAGTTTAGGAGGAGAAGATGTTTAAAGAAAAAATTAACACACGGACGCACGACGGACACAGGGCCATGACAATAGCCCCGCTGGCCTTCGGCCAGTGGAGCTAAAAAATGAAAATTTTCCGTTTTTAGTGGTAAAATTTTCAATATATTTTAATTGGCGTGTATTTATTAATTAGGAATGGGTGAGGCGTCGGGAAAGGAGACTTGGTAGCGCAAATAATGAGTGTTCAGAAATGCGTGCGAATGGTGCATCCACATGTTAATAAAGCCCATGTATTGAAAAAACCAACTTTTCCCCACATGTATATAGAGAGAACTGGAGTTTACAAGGTATACATTTTTTTCCTTATTCTGTTGCTGGACCATAGGGGCATGAATCATAAAAAAAAAAAAAAAAAAAAAAAATGAAAAAAAATTTTTTTTTTTTTTTTTTTTTTTTAGCTTACCGTCACTGAGTGACGAGGTGAGCTTTTGGGATGACTTTTCGTCCGTCGTCCGTCCGTGCGTCCGTAAACAATTTCTTCAAACGACATCTCCTCCTAAACCACTGATCGGATTTTGACCAAACTTCACAGGAATGATCCTTGGGTGGTCCCCTTTCAAAGTTGTTCAAATGGTTCCGGTCCGTTGCACATCTAGGTCATAGGAGCCAAAAATAGATTTTTTTCACCAAAAACTTAAAAAATCTTCTTCTCTGAAACCACAAGGCCAAGGTCTTTGATATTTGGTATGAAGCCGTAAGGCCCAGGTCTTTGATATTTGGTATGAAGCTTCATCTAGTGGACCCCTACCAAGATTGTTCAAATTATAGTGCTGGGGCCAAAAATGCCCCCGCTCTGGGGCCCTTTGGTTTTACATGGGCTTATATAGGGAAAATCTGTAAAAATCTTCTTCTCTGAAACCGCAAAGCCCAGGTCTTTGATATTTGGTATGAAGCTTCATCTAGTGGACCCCTACCAAGATTGTTCAAATTATAGTGCTGGGGCCAAAAATACCCCCGCTCCAGGGCCCTTTGGTTTTACATGGGATTATATAGGGAAGAGCTTTAAAAATCTTCTTCTCTGAAACCGTAAGGCCCAGGTCTTTGATATTTGGTATGAAGCTTCATCTAGGGGACCCTTACCAAGATTGTTCAAATTATAGTGCTGGGGCCAAAAATGCCCCCGCCCCGGGGCCCTTTGGTTTTACATGGGCTTAAATATGAAAAATCTTCTGCTCTGAAACCGCAAGGCCTAGGTCTTTGATATTTGGTATGAAGCTTCACCTAGTGGACCCCTACCAAGATTGTTCATATTATAGCCCTGGGGCCAAAAATGCCCCTGCTCGGGGGCCCTTTGGTTTTACATGGGCTTATATCTGGAACATCTTGAAAAATCTTCTTCTCTGAAACCGCAAGGCCCAGGTCATTGATATTTGGTATGAGGCTTCATCTAGATTGTTCAAATTATAGTGCTGGGGCCAAAAATGCCCCCCGCCCCGGGGCCCTTTGGTTTTTCATAGGCTTATATAGGGAAAATCTTTAAAAAATTTCTTCTCTGAAACCGTAAGGGCCAAAAATGCCCCCGCTCCAGGGCCCTTAGTTTTTTCATGGGCTTATATAGGGAAAATCTTTAAAAATCTTCTTCTGTGAAACCGTAAGGCCCATGTTTTTGATATTTGGTATGAAGCTTCATCTAGTGGACCCCTACCAAGATTGTTCAAATTATAGTGCTGGGGCCAAAAATGCCCCCGCCCCGGGGCCTTTTGGTTTTACATGGGCATATATAGGGAAAATCTTTAAAAATCTTCTTCTCTGAAACCGCAAGGCCCAGGTCTTTGATATTTGGTATGAAGCTACACCTAGTGGACCCCTACCAAGATTGTTCAAATTATAGTGCTGGGGCCAAAAATGCCCACGCCCGAGACCCTTTGGTTTTACATAGGCTTATATAGGGAAATCTTAAAAAATCTTCTTCTCTGAAACCACATGTCCCAGGTCTTTGATATTTGGTATGAAGCTTCACCTAGTGGACCCCTATCATGATTGTTCAAATTATAGCTCACGGGCCAAAAATGCTCCCGCTCCAGGGCCATTTGGTTTAACATAGACTTATATGGGAAAAATCTTGAAAAATTTTTGTCTCTGAATTCACAAGGCCTAGGTCTTTGATATTTGGTATGAAGCTTCATCTAGTGGACCTCTACCAAAATTGTTCAATTATAGCCCTGAGACCAAAATTGCCCCAGCCTTGGGGCCCTTTGGTTTTACATAGACTTATATAGGGAAAATTTTTAAAAATCTTCTTCTCTAAAACCACAAGGCCTAGGTCTTTGATATTTGGTATGAAGCTTAATCTTGTGGACCTCTACCAAGATTGTTCAAATTATAGCCCTGGGGCCAAAAATGCCCCCGCTCCAGGGCCCTTTGGTATTACATAGACTTATATATAGGGAAAATCTTGAAAAATCTTCTTCTCTGAAACCAGATAGCCCTGGTCTTTGATATTTGGTATGAAGCTTCATCTAGTGGACCTCTACCAAGATTGTTCAAATTATAGCCCTGAGACCAAAAACGCCCCTGTCTCGGGGGCCCTTTGGTTTTACATAGACTTATATAGGGAAATTCTTTAAAAATCTTCTGTGAAACCACAAGGTCTTTGATATTTGGTGTGAAATTTCATTTAGTGGACCTCTATCAAGATTATTCAATTTATAGTCCTGGGGCCAAAAATGCCCCCGCCCCGAGACCCTTTGGTTTTGCATAGACTTATATAGGTAAATCTTTAAAAATCTTCTTCTCTGAAACCACAAGGCCCATGTCTTTGATATTTGGTATGGCGCTTCATCTAGTGGACCTCTACCAAGATTGTTCAAATTATAGCCCCTGCCCTGGGGCCCTTTGGTTTTACATAGACTTATATATAGAGATAATCTTTGGAAATCTTCTTCTCTGAAACAGCAAGGCCTAGGTCTTTGATAGTTGGTGTGAAGCTTCATCTAGTGGACCTCTATCAAGATTGTTTAAATTATAGCTCTGAGGCCAAAAATGTCCCCGCCCCGGGGCCGTTTGGTTTTACATAGGCTATGTAGGGAATATCTTTAAAAAATCGTCTCTGAAACCCCAAGGCCCAGGTCTTTGATATTTGGTGTGTAGCTTCATCTAGTGGACCTTTGCCAAGATTGTTCAAATTATAGGCTTTGTTGATATTTGGTATGAAGCTTCACCTTTTTAGACCTCCCTCAACATTATGCACATTGTAGCCCTGGGGTCAATAATGGCCCTCCCAGAGGCCCACTTGTTACTCTATCATATGGGTCAGGTGTGCGAGCCAGGGCCATCATGGCCCTCTTGTTTTTTTGGTACTATATTAGAGACAAGGGGGGAAACTTCGGCTCAAATTTTGAGGGGTTACCTCATTTTACCCAGTGTATCTTTTTCGCAAATGCAGTTTGTCACCTGCTTATTATGAATTATACAAGTTAAATATGTCCACTTTGCAACAATAATCCGACTCTGTCTGTCACTTGCAGGAAACATGCTTTTCTCGCATGGATTACCTCAGCAACTCAAAATTCGGCATAACCGTGTGCCAAAAATTTCAGGTTTTCATCAATCACAAGCGAACTAGTGTTACGGAGAGAACTTTTTTCGCGTTCACCCCTTGTCTTTCATTTAACTTTAGCTCTCTGGGCCAATTTGAATCCAAAAAGATGTATTCGCAGCTCTAAATTTTGATTTTCCTACTTTTGCTTCGCTTTTCGCTGTGTTCTGTCAAAGATCTGAACAGAAACCAGGGCGCTTGCAATTATCGTCATGTTTAAAATGCGGGACGTGCTGTTTAAAAAGCGGAACGTGCAGATATAATCCGGAACTTTGCAAACTACGTCCGGCAGTGGAGTAGCTAGGGTTATTGTTAAAATGTGCGTGATAGCCTTGATTTCTCCTTTGATTTTTTTTTTAAATGTAACATTTTCTGCTAGGACTACGTATACACGTATAGGCAGATAAGATAACTGTATGGTGTTTCAACGTATAATGGGCTGTGCTCTTGGAATATTGTATTGCGGTCAACTTCCAATTCAGCCGCTGTAACTTTTTTGACACATGCGCAGAAAAGGACATAAAATGGTTACTGAAAAGCAGATGACGGCCTTAGATCTGATAAAAACAAGGCACAACTGTCTTGTATATGTCCAGGCTGGGACGGGCACAACCCACGTTATCGAGGAGATTGCTAGAGTTCTCTGCATTGTGAGGAAAAAGCGTTTCAACATGTATTTTGTCTAATGTTTACTGTTATATCTCTCTCTCTCTCTCTCTCAGATATTAGGAAGAAATTTGTGGAGGTCTTAAGATTAAGTAGAGGGGCTTGGAAATATTGTGTACTGTTCCAGAGGTAGAAAGAACGGTGTACAGATTTAAACTGCACCAACCTGGCCCAAGGATTATAAAACTTTTTTTCATGCTCAACTGATAGGGTATGTATTTTTTCCTGCTCATAAATAAAACAAAAAAATGTAATGTAAACACATAGAAAACTTCAATGAACGCATCGAGTCACATGATTTTCACTGACGTCTAGTGACGTCATTCTAAACCATGGTTCTCTACGCACGTTGTTGAGGTCAACGCAGTTCCTCTCTTTGTAGAAAAGAAGAACGGCGTGTAAATGTATTTCAGTTTAAAAAGTTTGTCCTATAAGCATTCTTTTCGCCCAATGATGAGGGGCAAAAAATGCAATTATAAAAAAAATTAAACTTAATTTTTCTGCTTTTCATGAAAGTATGAACGACAGCGAGTCGCTAGCAAAGTTTACATGAACCCCTTCGGTGTTCATTTACTTTGCAGGCAACCCACTGCGTTCGAACTATCATGAACAGCAGAAAAATAAATTTCATTTCTTAAGTGTTTGTTTTCTTTGCCTCATACTGCATGCTGCCTCACTCTAGGGTTTATTAGCTGTCTCAATATGTTTATCATTGCAAAACACCCACATTGAGCTGGCGGTAAATACTTTTTTTCAAAACCGTCTTCTGTAGCATGTTTTGTTATCCATGCGATTAGGGGAGCACCCTCTCATTTTCTCCTTAAATGTACATTTTTTAACAGTCAAAATGACATGTCCTTATCAACTTTTAATGAAATGGACATTCAGTTTGTCATCAAACTGCTGTCAAGTGTCAAGGAAAGCCGGTCATGAAATGTACATGCACGGTTTTTTATTTCATGTTTAGCACTTTACATGTATATGGATGCTTTAGACACAAACTTTGGCTGGTCACTGGAAAAATGTTGACGATTTTCTTCAGGCGGTATCAATATTAAATGACTAACTTTTTTGTTGTGTTACTATTGTGAATGTGCTTTATCGCTTATTAATTTCCGTATATTTGTGCAGTCTTTGCAAATAGTTTATCCATTCACAACGCATTTTTTTTAAAGTTTTCGATCCCGCCCTTCGGGGCTTAAAGAAACAGGCTGCGTGATACTTCCAAGCAGAGCTGAAACCGACCGCACGCGAGTTCTGGTAAACCGCTCAGACAATATATGCCTGCCCAGGCAAAGCGGTGCGAGTCATGCGTTTATGCTTATAAACCCCCCCCCCCCCCCAGGTATTAGACTTCCTGCCTTGCCGTGGCCCTGGGGGCTCAATTCTCACTGGGCACATTGCCGCTGTGGTCTCTGTGCCCACTGGGAAGAGCTAAAGGAAGTACCACCCGTTTGCCGTGGGTGGCGTCCTGTAAGCCGGAAGAAGGGATCCTGGAGGTTGAGGGTTACCTGAGGTGGCGGTGCTTCAGGTACCCAACACGCCTCTTTGGCCTGGCTTTTCGGTGTAGACGGGTGGCCGTGCGGTCCGGCACGGTCAATCGGCTGGTCGCGCCAAGCCCTAGAGATACCGCTTTGCTTTCTTTTCCATTCTTTTTGTATCTTTCCTGATACCAACCATATGCCCATTACCTTACCCTTTCTGTCTTTTTATCTCTAGAAGGCGGTGGCCAAACGGACCAATCGTGTAGGCTTTTTGTTTATGCGAGTATATCTCACGTGCATCTCTAACACCTGCGAGTCGGAAAACCACTCCATTATGGTGTTCCCTTGTAGGGCTCCAAGGAGGGCGGAGAGCACTTGGGACGAACCTTAAAGCTTTCTTCATGCCGAAGAACAAAAATCATAACCGCAACGCAATCAAACGTAAAAAAGACGAGGATTCGTCCGAATCGGATGAACCCAAGCAACAGTCTAGTCAGGAATCTAGTCAGCAGTCTGCAGCACCAAAGCTCTTAAATTTTTCTCGCTTTTTGGTAATGACGTCAGTTGAAGATCAACGCACGGTTTCAAATATATCTCCATTTGTTATCGAAAAAAGTTTAGTGTCCATAGCCGGACATCCAAAAAGTATAAAAAAACTTAAGTCAGGTGATCTTCTTATAGAAGTCGAGAGGGAACAGCAGGTTAAAAGCCTACTTCGTACCACCAAGTTGTTCGATCTCAACGTAAAGGTGTCTCTGCACCATACACTCAATTCATGTAAAGGTGTCATTCGCAGCCCGGAGTTACGTCCTTGCAGCGACGCAGAGATCATCGAGAACTTGAGAGACGAAGGCGTAATTGGTGTTCGTAACATCCAAGTTCGCAGAGGTGGTATATTAAAGCCAACGAGCACTTACGTTCTAACCTTTAATACACCAGTTCTGCCCAAGAAAATCAAAGTAGCATATCTCTCTGTAAACGTAGAGGTTTATATTCCAAACCCTCTCAGATGCTACAATTGTCAGGTTTTTGGCCATCATGAAAGCAAATGTCAGAAGACATCCCTCTGTCCCAACTGTGGTGAAGAGAAACATGTGGCTAATCACCAGGATTGTCGGAACGAGGCCAAATGCGTCAATTGTGGTGGAAAACATGCTGTTTTCTCTCGAGAATGTCCGGCATGGAAAAAAGAAAAAGAAATACTCACTGTTAAATTCCAAAATTCCATTACATTCCCAGAAGCGAGAAAAATTGTTGAAGAGCGAAATACAACATCAACCGTCAGTTACGCCAGCATCACAAAGGGTGCCGGTGTAAAAGTCGAACACAGTGGAACGCAGACTGTTGACTCGTACATTGCTGAACTTAAAAAATCTGGTGCATGGAGTAATTCTACTCCAGCACCACAAAGTTCAAACAATTTATCAAATGGCTCAATCCAGGTTGCTTCGGATCGGTCGACAGCGACCGTACCGAAGCCAGCGCCGCATGCAAAGTCTAAATTAGACACAGGTCAAGCCAGTGGCGGATCGGAAGATCCGAATAAACACATTACGAAAAACGATTTGAAAAAACAACAACAAAAACAACAAACATCTCAAAAACAAACAGAAAGACAACGTAAAATGGAACGAGACCATATTAAATATCAGAACAGATTTGGATGTTTGAGTGACAATGATATGGAGTTCACTGAAACTCCATCACCTCGAAGTGACAATAACAGATCGAGGTCAACAACACCAAAAGGTGGTGGTAGCAGATCTATATCACCAATTGCAGCTCCAATATAGTTTCTAGTCGTATAAATATCTCCCCGAAATGGATTTGAAACACAAAATAATACAGTGGAATTGTCGAGGTCTTAAATCAAATTATAATGAACTCTTATTACTTATTTCGTTATTAAACCCATCGGTTTTTTGCTTGCAAGAAACCTTTATAAAAACTGATGACAACATTGATGTCAGGGGTTTCAATACATATAACTATATCTTTTCTGATGGTAGCAAACCATCTGGTGGCAGTTCGATTTTTGTTAAATCATGTTTACCACAAAGAGACATCAAATTAAAAACAGACCTACAAGCTGTGGCAGTGTCGGTTTCTCTGGGTGGGGGTGGGGGGGGCTACAATTTGTTCTTTATATGTACCACCTTCATTTTCTTTAGAGCCCGAACATCTTGAGTCATTGCTGGATCAGCTTCCATCGCCATATATTTTGGTTGGCGACTTCAATGGTCATAACATTCTATGGGGTTGTAGGGATAGCAACAACAGAGGAGCACTTGTTGAGGATTTTGTTGCAAATAACGATCTTTGCTTAATGAATGATATGTCTTATACTTACCTTCACCCTGCGACAGGTCATTTGTCTTCTTTAGATCTCTCTTTGTGTCATCCATCTCTTTTTTTGGACTATGATTGGTTTGTTCGTGATGGTCGGTGCGGGGGTGGTCGCTTCCCTGTTGTGGTTGAGAGCGTAAACGAACAGGAGGAGGACTGTAGCCGGAAATGGAAAATGAATAGAGCCGACTGGGAATTGTTCCGTAATTTATGTGAAGAAGAGTTATCTGTTGATCACTTTAATGAATCGTCCGACATTGTTTCTGATTTCACACATGCACTTATTAATGTGTCAGAACAATGCATTCCAAAGACCTCCACAAATACTAAGAAAAGCAAGCCTTGGTTTAATAATGACTGTAAAGAAGCTATTCAAAAGCGTAAACAGGCTCTAAATAAGTTCTGCAAAAGTCCAACTTCTGAAAAGCTAAACGACGTAAAAGTTTTTAGAGCTAAAGCTCGGCGAACAATCCGAGCTTCCAAACGAAAGTCATGGAGGGAATATGTGTCAAAATTGAACTATAAAACCCCCATTGGGGGGGTTTGGGATATGGTACGAAAAATTTCAGGAAAAACAGGGTCCTCTGGTTTTGCACATTTAAATACTGAATTTGACACAATAGCTTCAGCAAAAAAGGATATTTCGGATACTCTTGGTCACACATTCTTGAGAAATTCATCATCGCGTAATTATTCTGACGCTTTTGGAAATTTCAAAAAGGACCAAGAGAAAGGGGGTCTTAGCTTCAGGTCCCTTGGTCGCGGGGAATACAACACACCTTTTAACTTGTCCGAACTCGTTGGGGCCGTTGGGGGGTCGCGTGGTGCGGCGGCCGGCCCCGGTGGGGTTCATTATCAGATGCTTAAGCATCTGCCGGGGGGTTCTCTTACAACAGTTTTAGATATCTTTGATAATATTTGGGAAGCGGGGGTCTGTCGTGAGAGTTGGCGTGTGGCTGCGGTTGTGCCAATTCCGGAACCAGGGAGGGATCGTGCGGAGCCTACAAATTATCGTCCGATAGCTTTGACAAGTTGTTTGTGTAAAACATTGGAGAGAATGGTAGACAAGAGATTAGTCTGGTACTTAGAGTCCAACAGCCTCGTTTCGGGGTGTCGGTCGGGTTTTCGTTCGGAGCGTGGTGCCGATGGCGGTTTGGTGGGGCTGGGGACGTTTGTAGGAGATGCTTTTGTTGGCAGGGAGCACGTAGTGGCTGTCTTTTTCGACTTGGAAAAAGCATATGATACAACATGACGTTATGGAATATTGAAAGATCTACATAACATTGGCTTAAGAGGAAAACTTCCCAGTTTTATTGAAAGCTTTTTAGGGGAGCGCATGTTTCAGGTGCGTGTGGGGTCTACCCTGTCAGATTTCTATGATCAAGAACAGGGTGTCCCACAGGGTAGTATTCTTTCAACTACGCTATTTAACATCAAAATAAACAATATTGTACAATGTTTGGACGACAAAACTGATTGTTCATTGTATGTTGATGATTTTTGTATATGTTACCGTTCAAAAAATATGAAAACAATTGAACGAAAGTTACAACAAAATTTAAAAAGAATAGAAGAATGGACTGATAAAAATGGTTTCAAGTTCTCCAAGTCGAAAACGCAGTGTGTTCATTTTTGTAAACTACGGAAGAAACACGAACATCCTTCCCTGTTTTTATACGGATCACAAATTCCTGTTGTTGAAGAAGCCAAATTTCTTGGGGTCATATTTGATCAAAAGTTATCTTTTATTCCACATATTAAATATCTTAAAGCGAAATGCTTAAAAGCTTTGAATCTTTTGAAAGTTTTAGCTCATACAAGTTGGGGAGCAGATCGGTATACTTTATTACATCTTTACCAGTCTTTAATAAGATCTAAATTAGATTATGGGTCTGTTGTTTATGGTTCTGCCAGAAAGTCCTATTTAAAATCCTTGGATACTATCCATCACCAAGGCCTTCGTCTGGCCATGGGAGCCTTCCGTACTTCTCCCGTATTAAGCCTTTATGTAGAAGCAGGTGAACCATCTTTAACCTCGCGCAGAGAGAAACTTTCTCTTCAGTATGCTATCAGACTTGCTGCAAATCCATCTAACCCGGCATCCAAAATTTCATTTCCACCTCAATTTGTAGATAAGTATGAAACAAAACCCACAGCAATCAAACCTTTTGGATTACGTATTTTACCACTGCTGGAAAATTCAGGTATCGACCTTAAAAGTATTCAAAAACATGAAACCGCCGAAGTTCCATCTTGGTGTATTAAACAACCTTCTATTCTGTTCGACTTACATGATGGAAAAAAATCCGAATCAAATCCAATACTTCTCAAACAAAACTTTCAGGTACTGCAGTCACGTTACAATGATTACCAGCAAGTCTATACTGATGGTTCCAAAGAAGGAGATAAAGTTGGCTGTGCGTATGTTTCTAAAGATACGCACAAAACCATGCGCCTTCCAGATGGTTCATCTATTTTTACAGCTGAAGCCAAAGCAATAGACCTAGCTTTAGATTTTATCAGTTCTTCAACAATTCAAAAAGCAATTATATTTTCTGATTCACTTTCTGTGCTTAAGGCTTTAGACCATTCATCATCTAAAAATCCTCAAATTCAAAAATTGATCGAAAAACATCATGAAATTTCTGAAACACACCAAATCTTGTTTTGTTGGCTTCCGAGCCATATTGGCATTGTCGGCAATGAATATGCTGACAAGAAAGCAAAGGAATCGCTCAATCTTGATCCATCTGTTTTTAAAATTCCTTTTAATAATTTTAAACCATTTATCAACCGATACATCTTGTCGGAATGGCAAGGCGAATGGGACCGTGCAATAAATAACAAACTCCGTGCCATTAAACCTGTCGTTAGTACAAAATGCTCTCCTCCACAGTTTTCCAGAAAAGAGGACGTAGTATTAACACGACTGCGCATCGGCCATACTAGAGTTACTCATTCTTATATTTTTAATGGTGATGATCAGCCTTCTTGTGTAGGTTGTGATCAGCCATTCACTGTGAAACATATCTTAATTGACTGTGTTGACTTTTCACCCTCACGTATTTTATATTTCAAAGCTGACACTTTGCAACAACTGTTTCGAGATGTACCTGTTGATAATATTATTTTATTCTTAAAAGAAATTGGACTTTTTCATAAGATTTAACCATTTTATAGAACATATTTTTATACATCATCATTCTGACTTTTTACTTTTAATATCATCATAATTATTCATGCCGTTTAACCATTAACCGTTTGACGCTTATGACCCACAAAGAGGGTTGACGCGTCGTTAAACACGAAATCATCATCATCATCATGCTTATAAACCCGTTTGGTTTCGTTGGGCGACAGGGCTTGAGAGGTCAATTCATCTCAATGTCGGGTAAAAGTCCCACAAAATGGAAGCAATGTCTCCAAAATGACCTGTTGATGGGCACTTTAAACATCAAATCAAACTAATAAATTCTTTAACGTTATTGGGTGAGAAAAATAATTAATATTGCGGTTGTGACTTCGGGCTCGATTTCAGTGAATTAAAGTCTCATGCTCGACAAAATCCCACATGATACTTAACTGAACTGAAAACTTGCTTGAGAATCCCTTGTTTCGGCCTCACACCCATCATACATTCTATTATTCAGTTCTTATCTGAAAGGCCCCCGCCCATCGGGGCTTGAAGAAATAGATGGGCTGCATGATGCTTCCACGCAGAGCTTAAACCGACCTGCACACGAGTGCTGGTAAACCGCTTAAGCCTGCCCAGGCAAAGCGATACAAGTCGGACCGTCCATGCTTATAAACCCTTTTGGTTTCATTGGGCGACAGGGCTTCAGATGAATTTCATCCCAATGTCGGGTAAAAGTCCCACCAAATCGGAAGCAACGTCTCCAAAATGACCTTTACAGTATTGACGGGGACGTTAGACCTCAAATCAAACAAAAAACAAACAAAGTTCTTATCTAAGCCGGAAAAATGCCTGAAATGTTAGTATTTAAAAATAGCGGGCAAAACGTTTTATAACCTTTTCTAGCCTGCATGGTCGAGAAACGCCGCTTTACTCAACAGCACCAAAACTTTTAAATGCCCTATGTATTTACAAGGCCCCATTTCTCACTTACCTCCCAATTCACTCAGGCTAATAAAGTACTATTTCAACAGATCTAAGCACTTTATAATCAAGCGTTTCATGAAAGTCATCTATTTTAAGGCATTGAAACGGCCCCCGCCCATTGGGGCTTGAAGAAATAAATGGGCTGCATGATGCTTCCACGCAGAGCTGAATCCGACCGCACACGAGTACTGGTAAACCGCTTAGAGGATCTAAGTATACCACGGTAATGCGGTGCGATTCGGACCGTCCTTGCTTATAAACCCTATTGGTTTCATTGGTCGACAGGGCTTGAGATGTCATTTCACCTCAATGTCGGGTAAAAGTCCAACAAAGTTGGAAGGAACGTCTCCAAAATGACCTTTACAGTGTTGACGTCGACGTTAAACCTCAAATCAAACAAACAAAATAAGGCATTGAAGGCAGATTTCGTTACTTAGCAATGTCGATAAAGCGTCTTTTTCAAGGACAAAGCACTTGGTAGTAACAGGGATTAGACCCACAGCCTCTCGCTTTCGAGCCAAATGGCTTGTCACTGCATATATTAAAAGACCACTTTGCTTATTCAAATTAACGTTTGTTACGCTTGCTCCTTTTTGAGCAACCCCCCCAGGTATTAGACTTCCTGCCTTGCCGTGGCCCTGGGGGCTCAATTCCCACTGGGCACGTTGCTGCTGTGGTCAATGTGCCCACTGGGAAGAGCTAAAGGAAGTACCACCCGTTTGCCGTGGGTGGCGTCCTGTAAGCCGGAAGAAGGGATCCTGGAGGTTGAGGGTTACCTGAGGTGGCGGTGCTTCAGGTGCCCAACACGCCTCTTTGGCCTGGCTTTTCGGTGTAGACGGGTGGCCGTGCGGTCCGGCACGGTCAATCGGCTGGTCACGCCGAGCCCTAGAGATACCGCTTTGCTTTCTCTTCAACTCTTTTTGTATCTTTCCTGATACCAACCATATGCCCATTTACCTTACCCTTTTCTGTCTTTTTATCTCTAGAAGGCGGTGGCTTAACGGATCAATCGTGTAGGCATTTTGTTTATACGAGTATATCTCACGTGTATCTCTAACATCTGCGAGTTGGATAACCACTCCAGTATGGTGTTCCCTTGTAGGGCTCCACGGAGGGCGGAGAGCACTTGGGACGAAACTAGAATTTTTTTCTTATGGCTCCTGGAAAAAAACATAACCGCAAATCACCTAACCGCAAATCACCTAACCACAACGCACCTAAACGTAAAAAACAAGAAGATTCATCCGAATCGGATGAACACAGTCAACAATCCAGTCAGCAGTCAAGTCAACAATCTAGTCAGCAGTCTGCTGAACCAAATTTTGACAATGTTCCGCGTTTCTTGGTCGTTACGTCGCTTGACGATACACGAACTGTATCTAGCCTTTCCCCCTTCGTCATCGAGAAAAGTATTCTCTCCATTGCCGGACACCCTAAGAGTATAAAACAACTCAAATCGGGTGATCTTCTCTTGGAAGTCGAGAAAAAACAGCAAGTGGTAAGCCTGCTAAACACCAACAAACTCTTTGATCTAAAAGTTAAAGTCGCTTTACATAACACGCTCAATTCATCTAAGGGAGTGATTCGCAGTCCAGAACTGCGTCCTTGTTCAGATGAAGAGATAGTCGATAACCTTAAGGATCAGGGAGTTGTTGGTGTTCGTAACATTCAAGTTCGTAGAAATGGTGTACTAAAACCAACAGCAACTTATGTGTTGACTTTTAATACACCAATTCTACCCAAGAAAATCAAAGTAGCATATCTTTCCATTAACGTAGAGGTATACATCCCAAACCCTCTTAGATGTTACTCTTGTCAGGCTTTTGGCCATCACGAAAGCAGATGTCAGAGAAAAAAACTCTGTCCTAATTGTGGTGAAGAAAAGCATGTTGATAATCACCTCAACTGCAAAAATGAACCCAAATGCGTAAATTGTGATGGCAAACATGCTGTTTTCTCCCGAGACTGTCCGGCGTGGAAAAAAGAAAAAGAAATACTTACCGTCAAATACCAAAGGGGGATAACATTCCCAGAAGCGCGGAAGATTGTCGAAGAGCGATACATAACACCAACCACCAGTTTCGCCAGCATCACAAAGGGTGCTGGTGTAAAATGTACCAGCTCCGCAACACAGACTGCTGAATCATACATTGCTGAACTGAAAAAAATCTGGTGCATGGAGTAAATCCACTCCAGCACCACAAAGTTCAACCAATTTATCAAAAGGCGCAATCCAGGTTGCTTCGGATCGGTCGACAGCGACCGTACCGAAGCCAGCGCCGAATGTAAAAGAGAAACCCGACCCAGGTCGAACTAATAAGGGGTCGCAAGATCCGATAAAAAAACATCAATTGTCTCAAAGACAAACAGACAGACAACGTAAAATGGAAAGAGACAATATAAAATTTCAGAACAGATTCGGATCTTTGAGTGACAGTGATATGGAGTTGACTGAAACTCCATCATCACCAAGTGGCAATAACAGATCGAGGTCTGCCACACCACGAGCTGGTGGTAGCAGATCTATATCACCAATTGCACCTCCATAATAGTTTCTAGTCTTTAAATATCTCTCCTTAAAATGGATTTAAAACACAAAATAATACAATGGAATTGTCGAGGTCTTAAATCAAATTATAATGAACTCTTATTACTTATTTCGCTACTAACCCCATCGGTGTTTTGTTTGCAAGAAACTTTTTTAAAAACTGATGACAACATAGATGTCAGGGGTTTCAATACATACAACTATATCTATTCTGATGGTAACAAACCATCTGGTGGCAGCTCAATTTTTGTTAAATCATGTTTACCACAAAGAGAGATCAAATTAAAAACCGACCTTCAAGCTGTAGCAGTATCGGTTTCTCTGGATAAAGAAACTACAGTTTGCTCTCTATATATCCCACCCTCATTTTCTTTAAAGCCCGAACATCTTGACTCATTGCTGAGTCAACTTCCATCGCCATATCTTTTAGTTGGCGACTTCAATGGTCACAATATTCTATGGGGCTGTAAAGATGTCAATAACAGAGGAGCACTTGTCGAAGATTTTATTGCAAATAACGATCTTTGCTTGATGAATGATAAATCTTATACTTACCTTCACCCTGCGACAGGTCATTTGTCTTCTTTAGATCTCTCTTTGTGTCACCCATCTCTCTTCTTGGACTATGACTGGTCTGTTCATGATGATCAGTGCGGAAGTGATCACTTTCCTGTTATAATAGAGAGCGTAAACGAACCAGATGAAGACTGTAACCAGAAATGGAAAATGAATAAAGCCGACTGGGAATTATTCCATAATTTATGTGAAGAAGAGTTATCAGTTGATCACTTAAATGAATCATCTGACATTGTTTCTGATTTCACAGATACACTTATTAACATATCAGAACAATGCATTCCAAAGACCTCCACAAATACTAAGAAAAGCAAGCCTTGGTTTAATAATGACTGTAAAGAAGCTATTAAAAAGCGTAAACAGGCTCTAAATAAGTTCTGCAAAAATCCCACTTCAGAAAAGCACAACGACGTAAAAGTTTTTAGAGCTAAAGCTCGGCGAACAATCCGAGCTTCCAAACGAAAGTCATGGAGAGAATATGTCTCCAAATTGAACTATAAAACCCCCATTAAAAAGGTTTGGGATATGGTACGAAAAATTTCAGGAAAAACAAAGTCTTCTAGTTTTACACATTTAAATACTGAATTTGACACAATAGCTTCAACAAAAAAAGATATTTCAGATACTCTTGGTCACACATTTTTGAGAAATTCATCATCGCGTAATTATTCTGACACTTTTAGAAATTTCAAAAAGGACCAGGAGAAAAGAAAACTTAACTTCAAATCCCTTAATCACGAAGAATACAACACACCATTTAACTTATCCGAACTCGTTGAAGCCATTGAAAAATCACATGATACGGCAACCGGCCCCGATGAAATTCATTATCAGATGCTTAAGCATCTGCCAAAAAGTTCTCTTACAACACTTTTAGATATCTTTAATAATATTTGGGAAACGGGGGTCTGTCCTGAGAGTTGGCGTGTAGCTACAGTTGTACCAATTCCGAAACCAGGGAAAGATCATGCAGAACCTACAAATTATCGTCCGATAGCTTTGACAAGTTGTTTGTGTAAAACATTGGAGAGAATGATAAACAAGAGATTAGTCTGGTACTTAGAGTCCAACAACCTCATTTCAGAATATCAATCGGGCTTTCGTTCGGAACGTAGTACCAATGACAATTTAATAAGACTAGAAACATTTATACGAGATGCTTTTATTAACAAAGAACACGTAGTGGCTGTCTTTTTCGACTTGGAGAAAGCATATGATACAACATGGCGTTATGGAATATTGAAAGATCTACATAACATTGGCTTAAGAGGAAAACTTCCCAGTTTTATTGAAAGCTTTTTAGGGGAGCGCATGTTTCATGTTTGTGTGGGGTCTACCCTGTCAGATTTCTATGATCAAGAACAGGGTGTCCCACAGGGTAGTATTCTTTCAACTACGCTATTTAACATCAAAATAAACAATATTGTACAATGTTTGGACGACAAAACTGATTGTTCATTGTATGTTGATGATTTTTGTATATGTTACCGTTCAAAAAATATGAAAACAATTGAACGAAAGTTACAACAAAATTTAAAAAGAATAGAAGAATGGACTGATAAAAATGGTTTCAAGTTCTCCAAGTCGAAAACGCAGTGTGTTCATTTTTGTAAACTACGGAAGAAACACGAACATCCTTCCCTGTTTTTATACGGATCACAAATTCCTGTTGTTGAAGAAGCCAAATTTCTTGGGGTCATATTTGATCAAAAGTTATCTTTTATTCCACATATTAAATATCTTAAAGCGAAATGCTTAAAAGCTTTGAATCTTTTGAAAGTTTTAGCTCATACAAGTTGGGGAGCAGATCGGTATACTTTATTACATCTTTACCGGTCTTTAATAAGATCTAAATTAGATTATGGGTCTGTTGTTGATGATGATGATGATTTCGTGTTTAACGACGCGTCAACCCTCTTTGTGGGTCATAAGCGTCAGTCGGTTAATGGTTAAACGGCATGAATAATTATGACGATATTAAAAGTAACAAGTCAGAATGATAATGTATAAAAATCTGAAACAGTTAAATCTTATGAAAAAGTCCAATTTCTTTTAAGAATAAAATAATGTTATCAACAGGTACATCTCGAAACAGCTGTTGCAAAGTGTCAGCTTTGAAATATAAAATACGTGAGGGTGAAAAGTCAACACAGTCAATTAAGATATGTTTCACAGTGAATGGCTGATCACAACCTACACAAGAAGGCTGATCATCACCATTAAAAATATAAGAATGAGTAACTCTAGTATGGCCGATGCGCAGTCGTGTTAATACTACGTCCGCTTTTCTGGAAAACTGTGGAGGAGAGCATTTTGTACTAACGACAGGTTTAATGGCATGGAGTTTGTTATTTATTGCACGGTCCCATTCGCCTTGCCATTCCGACAAGATGTATCTGTTGATAAATGGTTTAAAATTATTAAAGGGAATTTTAAAAACAGATGGATCAAGATTGAGCGATTCCTTTGCTTTCTTGTCAGCATATTCATTGCCGACAATGCCAATATGGCTCGGAAGCCAACAAAACAAGATTTGGTGTGTTTTAGAAATTTCATGATGTTTTTCGATCAATTTTTGAATTTGAGGATTTTTAGATGATGAATGGTTTAAAGCCTTAAGCACAGAAAGTGAATCAGAAAATATAATTGCTTTTTGAATTATTGAAGAATTGATAAAATCTAAAGCTAGGTCTATCGCTTTGGCTTCAGCTGTAAAAATAGATGAACCATCTGGAAGGCGCATGGTTTTGTGCGTATCTTTAGAAACATACGCACAACCAACTTTATCTCCTTCTTTGGAACCATCAGTATAGACTTGCTGGTAATCATTGTAACGTGACTGCAGTACCTGGAAGTTTTGTTTGAGAAGTATCGGATTTGATTCGGATTTTTTGCCATCATGCAAGTCGAACAGAATAGAAGGTCGTTTAATACACCAAGATGGAACTTCGGCCGTTTCATGTTTTTGAATATTTTTAAGGTCGATGCCTGAATTTTCTAGAAGTGGTAAAATTCGTAATCCAAAAGGTTTGATTGCTGTGGGTTTAGTTTCATACTGATCTATAAATTGAGGTGGAAATGAAATTTTGGATGCCGGGTTAGATGGATTTGCAGCAAGTCTAATAGCATACTGAAGAGAAAGTTTCTCTCTGCGCGAAGTTAAAGATGGTTCACCTGCTTCAACATAAAGGCTTAATACGGGAGAAGTACGAAAGGCTCCCATAGCCAGACGAAGGCCTTGGTGATGGATAGTATCCAATGATTTTAAATAGGACTTTCTGGCAGAACCATAAACAACAGACCCATAATCTAATTTAGATCTTATTAAAGACCGGTAAAGATGTAATAAAGTATACCGATCTGCTCCCCAACTTGTATGGGCTAAAACTTTCAAAAGATTCAAAGCTTTTAAGCATTTCGCTTTAAGATATTTAATATGGGGAATAAAAGACAACTTTTGATCAAATATGACCCCAAGAAATTTGGCTTCTTCAACAACAGGAATTTGTGATCCGTATAAAAACAAGGATGTTCGTGTTTCTTCCGTAGTTTACAAAAATGAACACACTGCGTTTTCGACTTGGAGAACTTGAAACCATTTTTATCAGTCCATTCTTCTATTCTTTTTAAATTTTGTTGTAACTTTCGTTCAATTGTTTTCATATTTTTTGAACGGTAACATATACAAAAATCATCAACATACAATGAACAATCAGTTTTGTCGTCCAAACATTGTACAATATTGTTTATTTTGATGTTAAATAGCGTAGTTGAAAGAATACTACCCTGTGGGACACCCTGTTCTTGATCATAGAAATCTGACAGGGTAGACCCCACACGCACTTGAAACATGCGCTCCCCTAAAAAGCTTTCAATAAAACTGGGAAGTTTTCCTCTTAAGCCAATGTTATGGAGATCTTTCAATATACCATAACGCCATGTTGTATCATATGCTTTCTCCAAGTCGAAAAAGACAGCTACTACGTGTTCTTTGTTAATAAAAGCATCTCGTATAAATGTTTCTAGTCTTATTAAATTGTCATTGGTACTGCGTTCCGAACGAAAACCCGATTGATATTCTGAAATGAGGTTGTTGGACTCTAAGTACCATACTAATCTCTTGTTTATCATTCTCTCCAATGTTTTACACAAACAACTTGTCAAAGCTATCGGACGATAATTTGTAGGTTCTGCATGATCTTTCCCTGGTTTCGGAATTGGTACAACTGTAGCTACACGCCAGCTCTCAGGACAGACCCCCGTTTCCCAAATATTATTAAAGATATCTAAAAGTGTTGTAAGAGAACTTTTTGGCAGATGCTTAAGCATCTGATAATGAATTTCATCGGGGCCGGTTGCCGTATCATGTGATTTTTCAATGGCTTCAACGAGTTCGGATAAGTTAAAAGGTTTGTTGTATTCTTCGTGATTAAGTGATTTAAAGTTTAGATTTCTTTTCTCTTGGTCCTTTTTGAAATTTCTAAAAGTGTCAGAATAATTACGCGATGATGAATTTCTCAAGAATGTGTGCCCAAGAGTATCTGAAATATCTTTTTTTGTTGAAGCTATTGTGTCAAATTCAGTATTTAAATGTGTAAAACTAGAGGACTTTGTTTTTCCTGAAATTTTTCGTACCATATCCCAAACCTTTTTAATGGGGGTTTTGTAGTTCAATTTGGAGACATATTCTCTCCATGACTTTCCCCCAGGTATTAGACTTCCTGCCTTGCCGTGGCCCTGGGGGCTCAATTCCCACTGGGCACATTGCCGCTGTGGTCTCTGTGCCCACTGGGAAGAGCTAAAGGAAGTACCACCCGTTTGCCGTGGGTGGCGTCCTGTAAGCCGGAAGAAGGGATCCTGGAGGTTGAGGGTTACCTGAGGTGGCGGTGCTTCAGGTACCCAACACGCCTCTTTGGCCTGGCTTTTCGGTGTAGACGGGTGGCCGTGCGGTCCGGCACGGTCAATCGGCAGGTCACGCCGAGCCCTAGAGATACCGCTTTGCTTTCTCTTCAACTCTTTTTGTATCTTTCCTGATACCAACCATATGCCCATTTACCTTACCCTTTTCTGTCTTTTTTTTTATCTCTAGAAGGCGGTGGCTAAACGGATCAATCGTGTAGGCATTTTGTTTATGCGAGTATATCTCACGTGTATCTCTAACACCTGCGAGTTGGATAACCACTCCATTATGGTGTTCCCTTGTAGGGCTCCACGGAGGGCGGAGAGCACTTGGGACGAAACTATAATTTTTTCCTTATGCCTAATGGAAAAAAACATAACCGCAACGCATCCAAACGTAAAAAAGATGAGGAATCATCCGAAACGGATGAACCCAGTCAGAAGTCTAGTCAACAGTCAAGCCAGCAGTCTGCAGCACCAAAGCAACTTAATTTTCCACGCTTCTTGGTAATGTCTTCATGTGAAGATACACGCACTGTGTCAAGTCTATCCCCATTCGTGATAGAAAAGAGCATCATGTCCATTGCCGGACATCCCAAAAGCATAAAAACGCTTAAGTCAGGTGACCTTTTATTAGAAGTCGAGAGAGAGCAGCAGGTGAAAAGCCTGCTTGGTACCACAAAGCTCTTCGATCTCAAGGTCAAAGTATCTCTGCATAATACACTTAATTCGTGTAAAGGTGTTATCCGCAGCCCAGAGCTCCGTCCTTGCAGTGATGCAGAGATAGTTGAGAACTTGAGATCGGAAGGCGTCATTGGTGTACGTAACATCCAAGTTCGTAGAGGTGGTGTATTGAAGCCAACGGGTACCTACGTGTTGACTTTTAATACACCAGTTCTGCCCAAGAAAATAAAAGTAGCATATCTTTCAGTTAACGTGGATGTATATATACCAAACCCTCTCAGATGTTACTCGTGTCAGGTTTTTGGCCACCACGAAAGCAGATGTCAGAAGAAAAAACTCTGTCCAAATTGTGGTGAAGAAAAACATGTCGATAACCATCAAAACTGTAAGAATGAGGCCAAATGTGTAAATTGTGGTGGCAAGCATGCTGTTTTCTCTCGAGATTGTCCGGCATGGAAAAAAGAAAAAGAAATACTTACTGTCAAATACCAAAGGGGGATAACATTCCCAGAAGCGCGGAAAATTGTTGACGAGCGATACACAACACTAACCACCAGTTACGCCAGCATCACAAAGGGTGCTGGTAAACAAGTTTCAAGCTCCGCAACACAGACTGTTGAATCATGCATAGCTGAATTAAAGAAATCCGGTGCATGGAGCAAATCCACTCCAGCACCACAAAGTTCAACCAATTTATCAAATGGCGCAATCCAGGTTGCTGCGGATCGGTCGACAGCGACCGTACCGAAGCCCGCGCCGCATGTAAAAGAGAAACTCGACCCAGGTCGAACTAATAAGGGATCGGAAGATCCGAAAAAGCAATTGTCTCTAAAACTAACAGACAGACAACGTAAAATGGAAAGAGACAATATAAAATTTCAGAACAGATTCGGATCTTTGAGTGACAGTGATATGGAGTTGGAAGCTCCATCATCACCAAGTAGCAATAACAGATCGAGGTCTGCAACACCACGAGCTGGTGGAAGCAGATCTATATCACCAATTGCAGCTCCAATATAGTTTCTAGTCTTAATCTCTTCATAAAATGGATTTAAAACACAAAATAATGCAATGGAATTGTCGAGGTCTTAAATCAAATTATAACGAACTGTTATTACTTATTTCGTTGTTAAACCCATCGGTTTTTTGTTTGCAAGAAACTTTTTTAAAAACTGATGACAACATTGATGTCAGGGGTTTCAATACATACAACTATATCTATTCTGATGGTAACAAACCATCTGGTGGCAGTTCAATTTTTGTTAAATCATGTTTACCACAAAGAGAGATCAAATTAAAAACAGACCTACAAGCTGTGGCAGTGTCAGTTTCTCTGGATAAAGAAACTACAATTTGCTCTCTATATATCCCTCCCTCATTTTCTTTAAAGCCCGAACAGCTTGACACATTGCTGAGTCAACTTCCATCGCCATATCTTATAGTTGGCGACTTCAATGGTCACAATATTCTATGGGGCTGTAAAGATATCAATAACAGAGGAGCACTTGTCGAAGATTTTATTGCAAAGAGCGATCTTTGCCTGATGAATGATAAATCTTATACTTACCTTCACCCAGCGACAGGTCATTTGTCTTCTTTAGATCTCTCTTTGTGTCACCCATCTCTCTTCTTGGACTATGACTGGTCTGTTCATGATGATCAGTGCGGAAGTGATCACTTCCCTGTTATAATTGAGAGCGTAAACGAACAAGATGAGGACTGTAACCAGAAATGGAAAATGAATAAAGCCGACTGGGAATTATTCCGTAATTTATGTGAAGAAGAGTTATCAGTTGATCACTTAAATGAATCATCTGACATTGTTTCTGATTTCACAGATAAACTAATTAATATATCAGAACAATGCATTCCAAAGACCTCCACAAATACCAAGAAAAGCAAGCCTTGGTTTAATAATGACTGTAAAGAAGCTATTAAAAAGCGTAAACAGGCTCTAAATAAGTTCTGCAAAAATCCCACTTCAGAAAAGCTCAACGACGTAAAAGTTTTTAGAGCTAAAGCTCGGCGAACAATCCGAGCTTCCAAACGAAAGTCATGGAGAGAATATGTCTCCAAATTGAACTATAAAACCCCCATTAAAAAGGTTTGGGATATGGTACGAAAAATTTCAGGAAAAACAAAGTCTTCTAGTTTTACACATTTAAATACTGAATTTGACACAATATCTTCAACAAAAAAAGATATTTCAGATACTCTTGGGCACACATTCTTGAGAAATTCATCATCGCGTAATTACTCTGACACTTTTAGAAATGTCAAAAAGGACCAAGAGAAAAGAAATCTAAACTTTAAATCACTTAATCACGAAGAATACAACAAACCTTTTAACTTATCCGAACTCGTTGAAGCCATTGAAAAATCACATGATACGGCAACCGGCCCCGATGAAATTCATTATCAGATGCTTAAGCATCTGCCAAAAAGTTCTCTTACAACACTTTTAGATATCTTTAATAATATTTGGGAAACGGGGGTCTGTCCTGAGAGCTGGCGTGTAGCTACAGTTGTACCAATTCCGAAACCAGGGAAAGATCATGCAGAACCTACAAATTATCGTCCGATAGCTTTGACAAGTTGTTTGTGTAAAACATTGGAGAGAATGATAAACAAGAGATTAGTCTGGTACTTAGAGTCCAACAACCTCATTTCAGAATATCAATCGGGCTTTCGTTCGGAACGTAGTACCAATGACAATTTAATAAGACTAGAAACATTTATACGAGATGCTTTTATTAACAAAGAACACGTAGTAGCTGTCTTTTTTGACTTGGAGAAAGCATATGATACAACATGGCGTTATGGAATATTGAAAGATCTACATAACATTGGCTTAAGGGGAAAACTTCCCAGTTTTATTGAAAGCTTTTTAGGGGAGCGCATGTTTCAGGTGCGTGTGGGGTCTACCGTGTCAGATTTCTATGATCAAGAACAGGGTGTCCCACAGGGTAGTATTCTTTCAACTACGCTATTTAACATCAAAATAAACAATATTGTACAATGTTTGGACGACAAAACTGATTGTTCATTGTATGTTGATGATTTTTGTATATGTTACCGTTCAAAAAATATGAAAACTATTGAACGAAAGTTACAACAAAATTTAAAAAGAATAGAAGAATGGACTGATAAAAATGGTTTCAAGTTCTCCAAGTCGAAAACGCAGTGTGTTCATTTTTGTAAACTACGGAAGAAACACGAACATCCTTCCCTGTTTTTATACGGATCACAAATTCCTGTTGTTGAAGAAGCCAAATTTCTTGGGGTCATATTTGATCAAAAGTTATCTTTTATTCCCCATATTAAATATCTTAAAGCGAAATGCTTAAAAGCTTTGAATCTTTTGAAAGTTTTAGCTCATACAAGTTGGGGAGCAGATCGGTATACTTTATTACATCTTTACCGGTCTTTAATAAGATCTAAATTAGATTATGGGTCTGTTGTTTATGGTTCTGCCAGAAAGTCCTATTTAAAATCCTTGGATACTATCCATCACCAAGGCCTTCGTCTGGCCATGGGAGCCTTCCGTACTTCTCCCGTATTAAGCCTTTATGTAGAAGCAGGTGAACCATCTTTAACCTCGCGCAGAGAGAAACTTTCTCTTCAGTATGTTATTAGACTTGCTGCAAATCCATCTAACCCGGCATTCCAAATTTCATTTCCACCTCAATTTGTAGATAAGTATCAAACAAAACCCACAGCAATCAAACCTTTTGGATTACGTATTTTACCACTGCTGGAAAATTCCGGTATCGACCTTAAAAATATTCAAAAACATGAAACCGCCGAAGTTCCATCTTGGTGTATTAAACAGCCTTCTATTCTGTTCGACTTACATGATGGAAAAAAATCCGAATCAAATCCAATACTTCTCAAACAAAACTTTCAGGTACTGCAGTCACGTTACAATGATTACCAGCAAGTCTATACTGATGGTTCCAAAGAAGGAGATAAAGTTGGCTGTGCGTATGTTTCTAAAGATACGCACAAAACCATGCGCCTTCCAGATGGTTCATCTATTTTTACAGCTGAAGCCAAAGCAATAGACCTAGCTTTAGATTCTATCAGTTCTTCAACAATTCAAAAAGCAATTATATTTTCTGATTCACTTTCTGTGCTTAAGGCTTTAGACCATTCATCATCTAAAAATCCTCAAATTCAAAAATTGATCGAAAAACATCATGAAATTTCTAAAACACACCAAATCTTGTTTTGTTGGCTTCCGAGCCATATTGGCATTGTCGGCAATGAATATGCTGACAAGAAAGCAAAGGAATCGCTCAATCTTGATCCATCTGTTTTTAAAATTCCTTTTAATAATTTTAAACCATTTATCAACCGATACATCTTGTCGGAATGGCAAGGCGAATGGGACCGTGCAATAAATAACAAACTCCATGCCATTAAACCTGTCGTTAGTACAAAATGCTCTCCTCCACAGTTTTCCAGAAAAGAGGACGTAGTATTAACACGACTGCGCATCGGCCATACTAGAGTTACTCATTCTTATATTTTTAATGGTGATGATCAACCTTCTTGTGTAGGTTGTGATCAGCCATTCACTGTGAAACATATCTTAATTGACTGTGTTGACTTTTCACCCTCACGTATTTTATATTTCAAAGCTGACACTTTGCAACAACTGTTTCTAGATGTACCTGTTGATAACATTATTTTATTCTTAAAAGAAATTGGTCTTTTTCATAAGATTTAACTGTTTCAGATTTTTATACATTATCATTCTGACTTCTTACTTTTAATATCGTCATAATTATTCATGCCGTTTAACCATTAACCGACTGACGCTTATGACCCACCAAGAGGGTTGACGCGTCGTTAAACACGAAACCATCATCATCATCTCTCCATGACTTTCGTTTTGAAGCTCGGATTGTTCGCCGAGCTTTAGCTCTAAAAACTTTTACGTCGTTTAGCTTTTCTGAAGTGGGACTTTTGCAGAACTTATTTAGAGCCTGTTTACGCTTTTTAATAGCTTCTTTACAGTCATTATTAAACCAAGGCTTGCTTTTCTTAGTATTTGTGGAGGTCTTTGGAATGCATTGTTCTGATATATTAATAAGTGTATCTGTGAAATCAGAAACAATGTCGGATGATTCATTTAAGTGATCAACTGTTAACTCTTCTTCACATAAATTATGGAATAATTCCCAGTCGGCTTTATTCATTTTCCACTTCTGGTTACAGTCTTCATCTGGTTCGTTTACGCTCTCAATTATAACAGGGAAGTGATCACTTCCGCACTGATCATCATGAACAGACCAGTCATAGTCCAAGAAGAGAGATGGGTGACACAAAGAGAGATCTAAAGAAGACAAATGACCTGTCGCAGGGTGAAGGTAAGTATAAGATTTATCATTCATCAAGCAAAGATCGCTCTTTGCAATAAAATCTTCGACAAGTGCTCCTCTGTTATTGATATCTTTACAGCCCCATAGAATATTGTGACCATTGAAGTCGCCAACTAAAAGATATGGGGATGGAAGCTGACTCAGCAATGAGTCAAGATGTTCGGGCTTTAAAGAAAATGAGGGTGGAATATATAAAGAGCATATTGTAGTTTCTTTATCCAGAGAAACCGATACTGCTACAGCTTGAAGGTCTGTTTTTAATTTGATCTCTCTTTGTGGTAAACATGATTTAACAAAAATTGAACTGCCACCAGATGGTTTGTTACCATCAGAATAGATATAGTTGTATGTATTGAAACCCCTGACATCAATGTTGTCATCAGTTTTTAAAAAAGTTTCTTGCAAACAAAAAACCGATGGGTTTAATAACGAAATAAGTAATAAGAGTTCATTATAATTTGATTTAAGACCTCGACAATTCCATTGTATTATTTTGTGTTTTAAATCCATTTTATGAAGAGATTAAGACTAAAAACTATATTGGAGCTGCAATTGGTGATATAGATCTGCTACCACCAGCTCGTGGTGTTGCTGACCTCGATCTGTTTTTGCCGTTTGGTGATGATGGAGTTTCAAACTCCATATCACTGTCACTCAAAGATCCGAATCTGTTCTGGAATCTTATATTGTCTCTTTCCATTTTACGTTGTCTGTCTGTTTGTTTAAGAGACATTTGTTTTTTCGGATCTTCTGATCCCTTATTAGTTCGACCTAAGTCGAGTTTCTCTTTTGCATGCGGCGCTGGCTTCGGTATGGTCGCTGTCGACCGATCCGAAGCAACCTGGATTGCGCCATTTGATAAACTGGTTGAACTTTGTGGTGCTGGAGTGGATTTACTCCATGCACCAGATTTTTTCAGTTCAGCTATGTATGATTCAGCAGTCTGTGTTGCGGAGCTGGAAACTTTTACACCAGCACCTTTTGTGATGCTGGCGTAACTGGTGGTTGGTGTTGTGTATCGCTCATCAACAATTTTCCGCGCTTCTGGGAATGTTATCCCCCTTTGGTATTTGACAGTGAGTATTTCTTTTTCTTTTTTCCATGCCGGACAATCTCGAGAGAAAACAGCATGCTTGCCACCACAATTGACGCATTTGGGTTCATTTTTGCAGTTTTGATGGTTATCGACATGTTTTTCCTCACCACAGTTTGGACAGAGTTGTTTCTTCTGACATGTGCTTTCGTGGTGACCAAAAACCTGACAATGATAACATCTGAGAGGGTTTGGTATATACACCTCTACGTTAACAGATAGATATGCAACTTTTATTTTCTTGGGCAGAACTGGTGTATTAAATGTCAACACATAGGTACTTGTTGGCTTTAATACACCACCTCTACGAACTTGGATGTTACGTACACCAATGACGCCTTCATCTCTCAAATTCTCAACAATCTCGGTATCGTTGCACGGGCGTAGCTCTGGGCTGCGGATGACACCTTTACATGAATTGAGGGTTTTGTGCAACGATACTTTGACGTTGAGATCGAAGAGCTTTGTGGTACCAAGCAGGTTTTTGACCTGCTGTTCTCTCTCGATTTCCAAGAGGAGATCACCTGACTTCAGTTTCTTGATACTTTTTGGATGTCCGGCAATGGACACTATACTCTTTTCGATCACAAAAGGTGATATATCTGACACCGTACGTGTATCATCACGTGATGTTATCACCAAGAAGCGTGGAAAATTGTTAAGCTTTTGAGTTTCAGATTGCTGACTAGACTGCTGACTTGACTGTTGACTGGGTTCATCCGTTCCGGATGAATCCTCGTCTTTTTTACGTTTAGCTGCGTTGCGGTTATGTTTTTTTCCATGAGGCATAAGGAAAAAATTCTAGTTTCGTCCCAAGTGCTCTCCGCCCTCCGTGGAGCCCTACAAGGGAACACCATAATGGAGTGGGTGTTAGAGATACACGTGAGATATACTCGTATAAACAAAATGCCTACACGATTGATCCGTTTAGCCACCGCCTTCTAGAGATAAAAAGACAGAAAAGGGTAAGGTAAATGGGCATATGGTTGGTATCAGGAAAGATACAAAAAGAGTTGAAGAGAAAGCAAAGCAGTATCTCTAGGGCTCGGCGCGACCAGCCGATTGACCGTGCCGGACCGCACGGTCACCCGTCTACACCGAAAAGCCAGGCCAAAGAGGCGTGTTGGGTACCTGAAGCACCGCCACCTCAGGTAACCCTCAACCTCCAGGATCCCTTCTTCCGGCTTACAGGACGCCACCCACGGCAAACGGGTGGTACTTCCTTTAGCTCTTCCCAGTGGGCACAAAGACCACAGCGGCAATGTGCCCAGTGGGAATTGAGCCCCCAGGGCCACGGCAAGGCAGGAAGTCTAATACCTGGGGGGGGGGGTCTGTTGTTTATGGTTCTGCCAGAAAGTCCTATTTAAAATCCTTGGATACTATCCATCACCAAGGCCTTCGTCTGGCCATGGGAGCCTTCCGTACTTCTCCCGTATTAAGCCTTTATGTAGAAGCAGGTGAACCATCTTTAACCTCGCGCAGAGAGAAACTTTCTCTTCAGTATGCTGCAAATCCATCTAACCCGGCATCCAAAATTTCATTTCGACCTCAATTTGTAGATAAGTATGAAACAAAACCCACAGCAATCAAACCTTTTTAGCTCACCTGACCGAAGGTCATGGTGAGCTTTTGTGACCGTAAGATGTCCGGCGTCGTCGTGCGTCGTCCGTCGTCCGTCGTGCGTAAACTTTTTCTTGTGAACAAACTAGAGGCCACAGTTTTGGTCCAATCATCATCAAACTTGCTCAGAATGATCATCATGACAATATCTCGGTCAAGTTCGAATATGGGTCATGTCGGGTGAAAAAGTAGGTCAGTAGGTCAAATCATAGAAAAACCTTGTGAACACTCGAGAGGCCACAATTTTGGTCCAATCATCATCAAACTTGCTCAGAATGATCATTGTGACAATATTTTAGTGAAGTTTGAATATGGATCATGTCGGCTTAAAAAGTAGGTCAGCGGGTCAAATCATAGAAAAACCTTGTGAACACCCTAGAGGCCACAATTTTGGTCCAATCATAATCAAACTTGCTCAGAATGATCATCATGACAATATCTTGGTCAAGTTCGAATATGGGTCATGTCCGGTCAAAAAGTAGGTCAGTAGGTCAAATCATAGAAAAACCTTGTGAACACTCTGAAGGCCACTGTTTTGGTCCAATTATCATGAAACTTGCTCAGAATGACCATTGTGACAATATTTCAGTCCAGTTCGAATATGGGTCATATCGGGTTAAAAAGTAGGTCAGCGGGTCAAATCATATAAAAACCTTGTGAACACCCTAGGGGCCACAATTTTGGTCCAATCATAATCAAACTTGCTCAGAATGATCATCATGACAATATCTCGGTCAAGTTTGAATATGGGTCATGTCCGGTTGAAAAGTAGGTCAGTAGGTCAAATCATAGAAAAACCTTGTGAATACTCAGGAGGCCACAAGTTTGGTTAAATCATTAATCTTGCTCAGAATGGTCATTGTGACAATATCTTGGCTAAGTTTGAATAAAGGTCTTTTCGGGTCAAAAAGTAGGTCAGTAGGTCAAATTAAAGAAAAAACTTGTGAACACTCTAGTTTTACATAGACTTATATAGGGAAAATCTTTAAAAATCCTTTTCTCTGAAACCACAAGGCCTAGGTCTTTTATATTTGGTATGAAGCTTCATCTAAAAGACCCCTAACAAGATTATTCAAATGATAGTGCTGAGGCCAAAAATGTCCCCGCCCCCGGGCCCTTTGGTTTTACATAGGCTTATATAGGGAAAATCTTTAAAAATCTTCTGCTCTGAAGCTGCAAGGCCCAGGACTTTGATATTTGGTATTAAGCTTTATCTAGTGGACCCCTACCAAGATTGTTCAAATTATAGTGCTGGGGCAAAAAATGCCCCCGTTCCGGGGCCCTTTGGTTTTACATGGCCTTATATAGGGAAAATCTTTAAAAATCTTCTTCTCTGAAACCGCAAGGTCCAGGACTTTGATATTTAGAATGAAGCTTCATCCATTGGACCTCTACCAAGATTGTTCAAATTATCGCCCTTGGGCCAAAAATGCCCCCGCTCAGGGGCCCTTTGTTTTTACATAGACTTATATAGGGAAAATCTTTAAAAATCCTTTTCTCTGAAACCACAAGGCCTAGGTCTTTTATATTTGGTATGAAGCTTCATCTAAAAGACCCCTAACAAGATTATTCAAATGATAGTGCTGAGGCCAAAAATGTCCCCACCCCCGGGCCCTTTGGTTTTACATAGGCTTATATAGGGAAAATCTTTAAAAATCTTCTGCTCTGAAACTGCAAGGCCCAGGACTTTGATATTTGGTATTAAGCTTTATCTAGTGGACCCCTACCAAGATTGTTCAAATTATAGTGCTGGGGCAAAAAAAGCCTCCACCTGGGGCCCTTTGGTTTTACATAGGCTTATATAGGGAAAATCTTTAAAAATCTTCTTCTCTGAAACCGCAAGGCCCAGGACTTTGATATTTTGTATGAAGCTTCATCTAGTGGACCCCTACCAAGATTGTTCAAATTATAGCCCTTGGGCCAAAAATCCCCCTGCTCAGGGGCCCTTTGGTTTTACATAGACTTATATAGGGAAAATCTTTAAAAATCTTCTTCTCTGAAACCGCAAGGTCCAGGACTTTGATATTTAGAATGAAGCTTCATCCAATGGACCTCTACCAAGATTGTTCAAACTATCGCCCTTGGGCCAAAAATGCCCCCGCTCAGGGGCCCTTTGTTTTTACATAGACTTATATAGGGAAAATCTTTAAAAATCCTTTTCTCTGAAACCACAAGGCCTAGGTCTTTTATATTTGGTATGAAGCTTCATCTAAAAGACCCCTAACAAGATTATTCAAATGATAGTGCTGAGGCCAAAAATGTCCCCGCCGCCGGGCCCTTTGGTTTTACATAGGCTTATATAGGGAAAATCTTTAAAAATCTTCTGCTCTGAAACTGCAAGGCCCAGGACTTTGATATTTGGAATTAAGCTTTATCTAGTGGACCCCTACCAAGATTGTTCAAATTATAGTGCTGTGGCAAAAAAAGCCTCCGACTGGGACCCTTTGGTTTTACATGGCCTTATATAGGGAAAATCTTTAAAAATCTTCTTCTCTGAAACCGCAAGGCCCAGGACTTTGATATTTTGTATGAAGCTTCATCTAGTGGACCCCTACCAAGATTGTTCAAATTATAGCCCTTGGGCCAAAAATGCCCCCGCTCAGGGGCCCTTTGGTTTTACATAGACTTATATAGGGAAAATCTTTAAAAATCTTCTTCTCTGAAACCACAAGGCCTAGGTCTTTTATATTTGGTATGAAGCTTCTTCTAAAGGACCCCTACCAAGATGATTCAAATTATAGTGCTGGGGCCAAAAGTGGCCCCGTCCCGGGGCCCTTTGGTTTTACATAGACTTATATAGGGATAATCTTTAAAAATCTTCTCTGAAACCACAAGGCCCAGGACTTTGAAATTTGGTATGAAGTTGCATCTAATGGACCTCTACCAAGATTGTTAAAATTATAGCCCTGGGGCCAAAAATGCCCCCACTCTGGGGCCCTATGGTTTTACATAGACTTACATGGGGAAAATCTTCAAAAATCTTCTTCTCTGAAACCACAAGGCCTGGGTCTTTGATATTTGGTATGAAGCTGCATCTAGTGGACCTCTATCAAAATTATTCAAATTATAGCCCTGGTACCAAAAATGTCCCCGCTCCGGGGCCCTTTGGTTTTGCATAGACTTATATAGGGAAATCTTTAAAAATCTTCTCTGAAACTGCAAGGCCAAGGCCTTTGATATTTAGTATGGAGCTTTATCTAGTGGACCTCTACCAAGATTGTTCAAATTATAGCCCTGGGGCCACAAATGCCCCCACCCCGGGCCGGGGCCCTTTGTTTTTACATAGATTTATATAGCCCTGGGGCCATTTGGTTTTGCATAGGCTTATGTAGGGAATATCTTTAAAAAAAATCTTCTTCTCTGAAACTGCAAGGCCCAGGTCTTTGAAATTTGATGTGTAGCTTTATCTAGTGGACCTTTGCCAAGATTGTTCTAATTATAGCCTTTGTTGATGTTTGGTATGAAGCTTCACCTTTAAGACCTCCCTCAACATTATGCACATTAAAACCCTGGGGCCAATAATGGCCCTCTCTGGGGCCCACTTGTTACACTATGGATCAGGTGAGCGATCCAGGGCCATCATGGCCCTCTTGTTTATTTTATTCTTAAAAGAAATTGGACTTTTTCATAAGATTTAACTGTTTCAGATTTTTATACATTATCATTCTGACTTTTTACTTTTAATATCATCATAATTATTCATGCCGTTTAACCATCAACCGTTTGACGCTTATGACCCACAAAGAGGGTTGACGCGTCGTTAAACACGAAATCATCATCATCATTCTTGAGCAACCATTTTGCCTTTCCCAAGTGTGTAGCTTAACGGCTGTTTCGCTCTATCCAATGCCATCTCTTCCTTTGCAGTTTGCTCAGTGTTCCTGCTCCAGTGTGCAGTTTGAGTCCCCATGCTTGAGGCAAGTTTAAGTTTTCCCAACACGTATTCTGTCAAGAGACAGAACATGTAGTAGATGGTGTGCAACCCTTTACTAATGGCCTTTTCCAGGTATGGTTCGCTGCATTGATAGCAGACAGTAATTCACCAGTCAGTAAGTCAGCCAGTCAGAAAGACCATCACTGACTTACTGGCTGACGTTGCGGTCCCCGCCAATCGGGCCTTGAAGAAATATATGGGCTGCATTATGCTTTAACGCAGAGCTAAATCCGACCCGCACACGAGTACTAGTAAACCGCTTAGAGGATCTAAGCCTGCCCAGGCAAAGCGGTGCACACGAGTCGGACCGTCCATGCTCATAAACCCTATTGGTTGCATTTGGCGACAGGGCTCGACATGTCATTTCATCTCAATGTCGGGTAAAAGTCCCACAAAATTGGAAGCAACGTCTCCAAAATGACCTTTACAGTGTTGACGTGGACGTTAAACCTCAAACCTAACAAACAAATCAAACAAAACTGGCTGACTTACTAACTGGTCTGACAGGCAGACAGTTAGACAGACATACAGACGGTGGGACGGACATACGGACAGGCAGACAAACACTGTTTAAATGGGTAACTGATATTCCAATGAAAGCCTGACCCAGCCAAACACCTATGCATTTCATGAAAATAACCTGTTGTTACAGATACTAAAAAGCACAAGAAACAAAAAGGAAAACAGTTACTTTTTCTCCCCCTTTCTTGGTATGACAAAAGGGGCGGCACTAATGTTCTAAGTTCGGTATCTCACTTTGCGGAGATACCTCTAGGCCTAGCAATCTACTAAATGTATGCGTTCAGAACTTCAGGCAAACCAAATTTAAAGGCTGAGAATTTCATTTAGCTAGTTATATGCCAAAACCATGTTTAGCATTCGACTCGACATGCCAAAATTAAGGTGACCTTATTTCGTCGTTAATTGATTTGACCCCTCGACATGAAAAAAAAAACACAAAAAAACACACACAAAAAAAAAAAAAACAAAAAAAAAAAAAACAAACAAACAAACCGAAAACAAAGCAGATATTTGCACCTGCAATATCCCCTGCCTCTAGAAGCACTAGTTGGGAGCGTACACTACACTTAACCCGGATGTTCCGATCTGTATAGTGGACAGATCCTTGTCTTTTGTTATTAGCTTGAAGGTGTATGTGCGTAGTCTGTCTTCTATATTTGTATATTTGTTGTTGTTTTTTTTTTTTGACATAAACAACTTGGTAAGTGTGTTTTATTTATTTTGTTTTCCATACTGACCATCTTTGGGCACGGCAAGATGTCGTTTTCTATGCTTTAAATCTATTTTTCAGCTGCAAAGAATCACACCTCGCCTGTGACCAGAAAATCGACCAATTGAGAGCTTTAATCGAAAGAAAAATATCTTTTAAGACAGTTTTAAGATAGATTAATAATCTATAATGAGTTGTACTAAAACTAAGTGCCTCTAGAATTCCATACGAAATCACACGAAGAGCAAGACTGACCATCCCAAAAAATTTCTGACTGTATGGTATGTCTCATATTTACTGTATAACTTGTCTTAAGATACTTTGTTTTGACTGTATGTGATGTGGCTTTTAATATGTGTATGTTATTCAAAGGTACATTGCAATATTTGTCTATGCAATAAGATGATAAATTAAATGCTTAAACAATAGCAATTCTACGTAAAAAATATTAATTACCTATAAATTCCCGAAATCTTGGAGAAGTTGCATGTGCTGTGTGCTGCATGTCATGGAACCTTTAGAGCAATACAGACTAGAGGTCTTAACCACGGTCTTAACCACTCGGCCAAATGAGCCAGCCTTCGAGGACTGTCTTCAGGTGCGAAATATTTAACAAAATGGGTCGCATCGTCACGCGTCTCTCTTCATCCACAGAACGCATAGAAAATACTCTGATCAGACTGCACAGAAATGCATTATGATTAGTTACGTACTATTTGTTCAAGACATGTACATGTAAATTTATACAGAGAAATGAAGAGCTGTGGACCAGTCTGTGAAAGATAATTTCTTTTTCATTCCCCGACCGAATAGATTCGGGGGATATAGCGATTGGCTTGGCGTCCGGTCGTCCGTATATTGATGATACTTGGCACAATGGTAAACAATGTTGAGACGGCGTGTCTTGCGCAAGAACCACATTTCAGTTATCTCCCCTTCCAATGAAATAGAATGACTATCTTGTGATCTCTATAACTCCAATATCCTTCGAGATATATTGATGATATTTGACAAAATTGTAAACAATGTTGTGACGGCATGTCATGGGCAATAACAACAACCCTTCGTGCCATGGTTTTTTTAGTTATCTCCCCTTCGAAAAAAAAAAATAGAACGACTTTCTTGTGATCGCCATAACTTCAATACCCTTCGAGATATATTGATTAACTTTGTAGAATTGTTCACAAGGTTGAAGCAGCATGTCATGCGCAAGAACCAAAACTCTTCGTGCCATGCCATTTGAGTTATCTCCTCTTCCAAAAAATAGAACTGTTATCTTTTGATCGCCATAACTCAAATATCCTTCGTGATATATTGATGAAACTTGGCACAATTGTTCACAAGGTTGTTCACAAGGTTGAAGCAGCATGTCAAGCGCAAGAACCACAACTCTTGGTGCCATGGCATTTGAATTATCTCTCTTCCAATAAAATAGAATAACTATCTTGTGATCGCCATATCTCCCATACTCTTGGAGACATGTTGATAGAACTTGGTACAGTTGTACATGAGTAAGCAGGCGTGTCATGTGCAAGAACCGCAGCTCTTGGTGCCATGGCATTTCAATTATCCCCATTCCAAAAAAAACATAGGATGACTATCTTTTGAGCTCCATATCTCCGATATTCTTCGAGACATGTTGATAGTACTTGGTACAGTTGTACATGAGGTTAAGCAGACGTGTCATATGCAAGAACCGCGACTCCTGGTGTACTGGTTTTATAGTTACCTTCCCTGACAAAATAACATTGTGATGGCCATAACTCCAAAAACCTTTGAGGTATATTGATGATACTTGGCATGTTTGTTCACAATGTTGAGACAGTATGTCATTCACAAGGCCACAACTCTGGGTGTCATAGTTATATTTGTATTTGAATTATCTCCCCCTCTAATAAAATTGTATGACTATCTTGTGATCGCCGTACCTTCAACAGTCTTCGAGTGATGTTGATTGATTAAGTTAAGCAAGCCTGTCACGGGCAAGAACCACGACTCTTGGTGCACTAGTTTGTGAGTTACCTCCCCTGACAAAATCTTGTGGGGTCCTAGCTCAGATGATGATGATGATTTCGTGTTTAACGACGCGTCAACCCTCTTTGTGGGTCATAAGCGTCAAACGGTTAATGGTTAAACGGCATGAATAATTATGATGATATTAAAAGTAAAAAGTCAGAATGATAATGTATAAAAATCTGAAACAGTTAAATCTTATGAAAAAGTCCAATTTCTTTTAAGAATAAAATAATATTATCAACAGGTACATCTCGAAACAGTTGTTGCAAAGTGTCAGCTTTGAAATATAAAATACGTGAGGTTGAAAAGTCAACACAGTCAATTAAGATATGTTTCACAGTGAATGGCTGATCACAACCTACACAAGAAGGCTGATCATCACCATTAAAAATAAAAGAATGAGTAACTCTAGTATGGCCAATGCGCAGTCGTGTTAATACTACATCCTCTTTCCTGGAAAACTGTGGAGGAGAGCATTTTGTACTAACGACAGGTTTAATGGCATGGAGTTTGTTATTTATTGCACGGTCCCATTCGCCTTGCCATTCCGACAAGATGTATCGGTTGATAAATGGTTTAAAATTATTAAAAGGAATTTTAAAAACAGATGGATCAAGATTGAGCGATTCCTTTGCTTTCTTGTCAGCATATTCATTTCCGACAATGCCAATATGGCTCGGAAGCCAACAAAACAAGATTTGGTGTGTTTTAGAAATTTCATTATGTTTTTCAATCAATTTTTGAATTTGAGGATTTTTAGATGATGAATGGTCTAAAGCCTTAAGCACAGAAAGTGAATCCGAAAATATAATTGCTTTTTGAATTGTTGAAGAACTGATAAAATCTAAAGCCAGGTCTATTGCTTTGGCTTCAGCTGTAAAAATAGATGAACCATCTGGAAGGCGCATGGTTTTGTGCGTATCTTTAGAAACATACGCACAGCCAACTTTATCTCCTTCTTTGGAACCATCAGTATAGACTTGCTGGTAATCATTGTAACTTGACTGCAGTACCTGAAAGTTTTGTTTGAGAAGTATTGGATTTGATTCGGATTTTTTTCCATCATGTAAGTCGAACAGAATAGAAGGTTGTTTAATACACCAAGATGGAACTTCGGCGGTTTCATGTTTTTGAATATTTTTAAGGTCGATACCTGAATTTTCCAGCAGTGGTAAAATACGTAATCCAAAAGGTTTGATTGCTGTGGGTTTTGTTTCATACTTATCTACAAATTGAGGTGGAAATGAAATTTTGGATGCCGGGTTAGATGGATTTGCAGCAAGTCTGATAGCATACTGAAGAGAAAGTTTCTCTCTGCGCGAGGTTAAAGATGGTTCACCTGCTTCTACATAAAGGCTTAATACGGGAGAAGTACGGAAGGCTCCCATGGCCAGACGAAGGCCTTGGTGATGGATAGTATCCAAGGATTTTAAATAGGACTTTCTGGCAGAACCATAAACAACAGACCCATAATCTAATTTAGATCTTATTAAAGACCGGTAAAGATGTAATAAAGTATACCGATCTGCTCCCCAACTTGTATGAGCTAAAACTTTCAAAAGATTCAAAGCTTTTAAGCATTTCGCTTTAAGATATTTAATATGTGGAATAAAAGATAACTTTTGATCAAATATGACCCCAAGAAATTTGGCTTCTTCAACAACAGGAATTTGTGATCCGTATAAAAACAGGGAAGGATGTTCGTGTTTCTTCCGTAGTTTACAAAAATGAACACACTGCGTTTTCGACTTGGAGAACTTGAAACCATTTTTATCAGTCCATTCTTCTATTCTTTTTAAATTTTGTTGTAACTTTCGTTCAATTGTTTTCATATTTTTTGAACGGTAACATATACAAAAATCATCAACATACAATGAACAATCAGTTTTGTCGTCCAAACATTGTACAATATTGTTTATTTTGATGTTAAATAGCGTAGTTGAAAGAATACTACCCTGTGGGACACCCTGTTCTTGATCATAGAAATCTGACAGGGTAGACCCCACACGCACCTGAAACATGCGCTCCCCTAAAAAGCTTTCAATAAAACTGGGAAGTTTTCCTCTTAAGCCTATGTTATGTAGATCTTTCAATATTCCATAACGCCATGTTGTATCATATGCTTTCTCCAAGTCGAAAAAGACAGCCACTACGTGTTCTTTGTTAATAAAAGCATCTCGTATAAATGTTTCTAGTCTTATTAAATTGTCATTGGTACTACGTTCCGAACGAAACCCCGATTGATATTCTGAAATGAGGTTGTTGGACTCTAAGTACCAGACTAATCTCTTGTTTATCATTCTCTCCAATGTTTTACACAAACAACTTGTCAAAGCTATCGGACGATAATTTGTAGGTTCTGCATGATCTTTCCCTGGTTTCGGAATTGGTACAACTGTAGCTACACGCCAACTCTCAGGACAGACCCCCGTTTCCCAAATATTATTAAAGATATCTAAAAGTGTTGTAAGAGAACTTTTTGGCAGATGCTTAAGCATCTGATAATGAATTTCATCGGGGCCGGTTGCCGTATCATGTGATTTTTCAATGGCTTCAATGAGTTCGGATAAGTTAAAAGGTGTGTTGTATTCTTCGTGATTAAGGGATTTGAAGTTAAGTTTTCTTTTCTCCTGGTCCTTTTTGAAATTTCTAAAAGTGTCAGAATAATTACGCGATGATGAATTTCTCAAGAATGTGTGACCAAGAGTATCTGAAATATCTTTTTTTGTTGAAGCTATTGTGTCAAATTCAGTATTTAAATGTGTAAAACTAGAGGACTTTGTTTTTCCTGAGATTTTTCGTACCATATCCCAAACCTTTTTAATGGGGGTTTCGTAGTTCAATTTGGAGACATATTCTCTCCATGACTTTCGTTTTGAAGCTCGGATTGTTCGCCGAGCTTTAGCTCTAAAAACTTTTACGTCGTTTAGCTTTTCTGAAGTGGGACTTTTGCAGAACTTATTTAGAGCCTGTTTACGCTTTTTAATAGCTTCTTTACAGTCATTATTATACCAAGGCTTGCTTCTCTTAGTATTTGTGGAGGTCTTTGGAATGCATTGCTCTGATATATTAATAAGTGTATCTGTGAAATCAGAAACAATGTCAGATGATTCATTTAAGTGATCAACTGATAACTCTTCTTCACATAAATTATGGAATAATTCCCAGTCGGCTTTATTCATTTTCCATTTCTGGTTACAGTCTTCATCTGGTTCGTTTACGCTCTCTATTATAACAGGAAAGTGATCACTTCCGCACTGATCATCATGAACAGACCAGTCATAGTCCAAGAAGAGAGATGGGTGACACAAAGAGAGATCTAAAGAAGACAAATGACCTGTCGCAGGGTGAAGGTAAGTATAAGATTTATCATTCATCAAGCAAAGGTCGTTCTTTGCAATAAAATCTTCGACAAGTGCTCCTCTGTTATTGACATCTTTACAGCCCCATAGAATATTGTGACCATTGAAGTCGCCAACTAAAAGATATGGCGATGGAAGTTGACTCAGCAATGAGTCAAGATGTTCGGGCTTTAAAGAAAATGAGGGTGGGATATATAGAGAGCAAATTGTAGTTTCTTTATCCAGAGAAACCGATACTGCTACAGCTTGAAGGTCTGTTTTTAATTTGATCTCTCTTTGTGGTAAACATGATTTAACAAAAATTGAGCTGCCACCAGATGGTTTGTTAGATATAGTTGTATGTATTGAAACCCCTGACATCTATGTTGTCATCAGTTTTTAAAAAAGTTTCTTGCAAACAAAACACCGATGGGGTTAGTAGCGAAATAAGTAATAAGAGTTCATTATAATTTGATTTAAGACCTCGACAATTCCATTGTATTATTTTGTGTTTTAAATCCATTTTAAGGAGAGATATTTAAAGACTAGAAACTATTATGGAGGTGCAATTGGTGATATAGATCTGCTACCTGGTGCTCGTGGTGTGGCAGACCTCGATCTGTTATTGCCACTTGGTGATGATGGAGTTTCAGTCAACTCCATATCACTGTCACTCAAAGATCCGAATCTGTTCTGAAATTTTATATTGTCTCTTTCCATTTTACGTTGTCTGTCTGTTTGTCTTTGAGACAATTGATGTTTTTTGATCGGATCTTGCGACCCCTTATTAGTTCGACCTGAGTCGGGTTTCTCTTTTACATTCGGCGCTGGCTTCGGTACGGTCGCTGTCGACCGATCCGAAGCAACCTGGATTGCGCCTTTTGATAAATTGGTTGAACTTTGTGGTGCTGGAGTGGATTTACTCCATGCACCAGACTTTTTCAGTTCAGCAATGTATGATTCAGCAGTCTGTGTTGCGGAGCTGGTACATTTTACACCAGCACCCTTTGTGATGCTGGCGAAACTGGTGGTTGGTGTTATGTATCGCTCTTCGACAATCTTCCGCGCTTCTGGGAATGTTATCCCCCTTTGGTACTTGACAGTGAGTATTTCTTTTTCTTTTTTCCATGCCGGACAGTCTCGGGAGAAAACAGCATGTTTGCCAGCACAATTTACGCATTTGGGTTCATTTTTGCAGTTGAGGTGATTATCAACATGCTTTTCTTCACCACAATTAGGACAGAGTTTTTTTCTCTGACATCTGCTTTCGTGATGGCCAAAAGCCTGACAAGAGTAACATCTAAGAGGGTTTGGAATGTATACCTCTACGTTAATGGAAAGATATGCTACTTTGATTTTCTTGGGTAGAATTGGTGTACTAAAAGTCAACACATAAGTTGCTGTTGGTTTTAGTACACCATTTCTACGAACTTGAATGTTACGAACACCAACAACTCCCTGATCCTTAAGGTTATCGACTATCTCTTCATCTGAACAAGGACGCAGTTCTGGACTGCGAATCACTCCCTTAGATGAATTGAGCGTGTTATGTAAAGCGACTTTAACTTTTAGATCAAAGAGTTTGTTGGTGTTTAGCAGGCTTACCACTTGCTGTTTTTTCTCGACTTCCAAGAGAAGATCACCCGATTTGAGTTGTTTTATACTCTTAGGGTGTCCGGCAATGGAGAGAATACTTTTCTCGATGACGAAGGGGGAAAGGCTAGATACAGTTCGTGTATCGTCAAGCGACGTAACGACCAAGAAACGCGGAACATTGTCAAAATTTGGTTCAGCAGACTGCTGACTAGATTGTTGAATTGACTGCTGACTGGATTGTTGACTGTGTTCATCCGATTCGGATGAATCTTCTTGTTTTTTACGTTTAGGTGCGTTGTGGTTAGGTGATTTGCGGTTAGGTGATTTGCGGTTATGTTTTTTTCCAGGAGCCATAAGAAAAAAATTCTAGTTTCGTCCCAAGTGCTCTCCGCCCTCCGTGGAGCCCTACAAGGGAACACCATACTGGAGTGGTTATCCAACTCGCAGATGTTAGAGATACACGTGAGATATACTCGTATAAACAAAATGCCTACACGATTGATCCGTTAAGCCACCGCCTTCTAGAGATAAAAAGACAGAAAAGGGTAAGGTAAATGGGCATATGGTTGGTATCAGGAAAGATACAAAAAGAGTTGAAGAGAAAGCAAAGCGGTATCTCTAGGGCTCGGCGTGACCAGCCGATTGACCGTGCCGGACCGCACGGCCACCCGTCTACACCGAAAAGCCAGGCCAAAGAGGCGTGTTGGGCACCTGAAGCACCGCCACCTCAGGTAACCCTCAACCTCCAGGATCCCTTCTTCCGGCTTACAGGACGCCACCCACGGCAAACGGGTGGTACTTCCTTTAGCTCTTCCCAGTGGGCACATTGACCACAGCAGCAACGTGCCCAGTGGGAATTGAGCCCCCAGGGCCACGGCAAGGCAGGAAGTCTAATACCTGGGGGGCCTAGCTCAGAAACCCTTTGAGATATATGGATAATACTTGGCAAGATTGAGACGGCATGTCATGCGCAGGAACCACAACTCTAGTGCGGTGGTATTTGGGTTATATCCCCTTCTGATAAAATCATATACTCTGAGACATAATGATGGGACTTGGTATAGTTGTACGTGAGACTAGGCAGGTGTTTCATGTGTGAAAATCATGACTCTGGGTGCACTTTTTTTTTTTTTTTAGTTATTTCCCCAAACAATATAATCTTGTGATGACCATAGCTTTGATACCCTGTGAGATATATTGTTGGTATTTGGCACAGTTTTTGACAAGGTTGAAACAGTGTGTCATGCCAAAGAACCACCAACCGGGTCCACCACGAACGACTAATTCATCACATCTGAAATTAGTGAAAGAAACAAAATTGGACTTTTTCAACTTGAGCATAACAAAACAAAACCTCATCTATGCGTCCAGCAAAGACTAATCTCAGTCTGAGCATCTGAACAGTGTGAAAAAAGTGAAAAAAAAAAACTCGAGTGGTAAACTACCCACCAAGTGCACAGCGAAGAATCTTATCAGACTGGGTGGATGCGCAAGCTGCTCTGAGTCTTCGTCGGGCGCAGTCATTTTGCCATGTTTTGTGTTGCATCTGAGACAGTTTGAAGAATCCGATGAAGAAAGTGTGTATATGCCACGTTTCCACATTTCAGAAACACAATAGCTAACGTATTTAAATTTTATCCTACGAATATTTCGAAATCGCTCTATAGTATTATCAGGACACACAATATAGTATGATCGGAACACGACATACAGTGCTGAGAAATCAGTTTTGCAACATGCGATACAAACCAGTTATTGACCCCTCTATCGTTTTCTTTGAAAATAATTGCCTTTACATGTCAAGATGTTTAGTACTATTAATAAAAGTTGACCCGAAATACATAATAAAATAGTTAAAATAGAATAGCAGTCGTTTCATGTAAGGTTGGTGGCAAAGCTTGATTAAATTGTACCGGTGCAACGTTTGAAATCGAAAGTAGGATAATTATTTTCTAGAAACAAATGTGAAAATAAACGAAATCATAGCAATAAACAGAAAATCAAGGTAGCATGTCGAAAAGACTTTTAGTTATGCTTCCCGAACTACTGCTATGAAGTTGAAATTCTAATGATTAATAATTTCAAAACACAAAAATAAAAAATTCTGTAACATACCCGACATATCGGAACAAGGATCTGTCCACTATACAGATTGGAGCATCCGGGTTAAGTGTACTGTACGCTCCCAACCAGTGAGAAGTTTCGATTACGTAAACCGGACTTCTTACTTCATCACTTCTCAGTTCTGCTTTCTGATTTCTTATTTCTAACTGCCGACTTATAACTTCTAATTTCGAACGTCTGACTTCAAACTTCTTATTTCTGATTTCAGACTGTTTCCTCTGGCTTTCTTTGCCGGATCATTACAGGGTCACTGACGAGGCTTTATTAGCCGAAACTACGTAGTATGACCCATTCATTCTTATGAATGTTTTCATTGTTCTTAAAGGAACTCATTTTTGATTTTTATTTCTCCTTCTGGCTTCGGACTTCTAATTTCTTACATCCTGCAATATTCATCTATAATAATTGCAATTTAAATGCTGCTTCAATCCACTGAAATAAAGAAGTCCTAATGGTACTTCTAACTTCATCAAATCTATGATTTTCAACTTACAATCTTCGACTTCCAACTTCGACTTATAAATTGTAACTTCCTACTTATTACTCCAGACTTCTTTCTTCAGACTTCTAACGCCCGGCTTCGTACTTCCACTTCCTTAGTTCCGACAATCTACTTCTAGCACCCGTCTTCCTACTTCTGGAGTCCCTCCAGGGCTTCCATGGCATGTGCATCAAAGGCCGAGACGAATCACGTTACGTGGGTCTTTGGATCGGAAAGTAGGAGAGGTAGAATTAGGCCCTGTGCAGAAAAAGACCTCATCAAAATTACAGCGAACGTATAATTGCCTTAACATCGTCGTTTCATCATCTTCATCAACCATGGTAGATTCGAACTGGATCTTGATTCCCTAGGGCCCAACACATATGCTTGTTATAAGCAATAAAATATGTTTCATTTCAAATTGCCTGGGGGAATTCTCTCAGCTTCTAGGGATGTTTTCTCGTACCACATTTCCTGAGTAGACCCTCTATATTATAAGCGGTTTACTAGGACACGTGTGCGATCGGTTTCAGCTCTGCGCGGAAACATCATGTGGCCCATCTATTTCTTATAGCCCTGATGGGCGTGGCCGTCTTAAATTGAGGTAACAAAAAGATAACTCTTTTCTACCCCAATTAAAGATATTCAGGTCGTGGTTCAGGACACTATTATCTCAAGGTTGAGACGGGCCTCCGTGGTGTAGTAGATAAGAGCGCCGATTCTTTAATAATATGTGTCTCACCGCTGAAGGTTCGAGCCTGGCTCGGATCATATGTGAGACGCCGAGTTCTGCGACGGAAGGTCAGGTGGCTTTTCTCCGGATACTACGGTCTTCGACCACATGCGATTAACGATCTGCTCGATATGAGTGAAATGATCTCGAAAGGACCGTAAAACGAGCCCGCTCCGCACCCCCCCCCCAAAAAAAAAAATAAAATAAATCAATAAATAAATAAAACCCTCAAGGCTGATATGCTCTAGCTAATTCTGACTTTTTGCTTGCTGTGTTGTGGTGAGTTATGGTGCCTATTCAGATTAATACAAACTTGCTGAGCAGAAGGATTGAGCAATGATTTTTACCAAAGTCCCTGCATCAATGGATGTGACCGAATTCATAACTAGAAGCGTCCACTTCAGAAACGTGCGGATGAGAGAGCATGTGTGTGCTGCACTGTATGGGTTCTGTCCACTTAAATCCCTATTGGAAAAGAACCAAAAGGGCCCAGCCTAAATATTGCGTATTGTCATTTACAGGCCATTCGCGACCCAGGATCAAAATTTCAAAACATAAAAAGGAATATGTTGCAATAGGGAACAAATTGCTTCCATGCTGCCTCCTTTGCAACATTTACGTTTTGGTGGCATTTTAACAGGCTGGATATTTTTTTTTATTTCTGTCTACACAAGCATTGGTGAAACTGTTTTGAAAATAACACAAAACGTCCACGATTTCAACAAAATAAATTTCACTTTTTCTGAATCCGGTATGGAGATAACTGCGGCTCATCCCTGCCGTCCTTTTAGCCACCTAGCTCAGTGGTTAGTCCATTTGCCTCAGATGGTAAAGGTCCCAGGTTCGATCTCCAGCAGCGGTGAAAAGATTTCGGTGCCCGAACACGCTCCATTGGCATCATTTGCAGGTATAATTGTCATAAAGTGCATCGTCCTATGATCTGGACGTTAACTGGAGGCCCCCCTGTGCAGGTTAAAGAACCCTACCGTAATTACTTGCTTACTGTGTACTCAAAACCGAAGTATATGCAGTATACACAGTATGTGTCCCCTCTTGGGGTTTTAGTTGTTGATTTGCGGTTTAACGTCCCCATCAACACTGTATAGGTCACTTTGGATACGTTGTTTTCAATTTTGGGGGACTTTTACCCGACATTGAGATGAAATGATATTTAAAGCCCTGTCAGCCGATGAAACCAATAGGGTTTATAAGCATGGACGGTCCGACTCGCACCACTTTGCCTGGGCAGGCTTAGATCCGCTAAACGGTTTACCAGTACTCATGTGTGTTCGGTTTCAGCTCTGCGAGGAAACATCATGCATCTATTTCTTCAAGCCCCGATGGCCGGGGGCCCCTCTTGGGGTTTAGTTGAAAATTGAAGAAAAATAGCGATAATGCTCATTTGCCACTAAAATTAAACAGCACCGGTCGTTCCGGTCGTTAGTTCATCGATAAATTAGCTCGGAATCAGCAGAAAAACCAAGCTTCGTGGCGATTGTTTTCTTGATCTATTTCACTTCGAAAGTAGGAAATTCAAAATTTAGAGCTGCAAATACATCATTTTGGATTCAAATTGGTCAAGAGAGGTTCATTTTAATGAAAGACATCAGCTGAAAGCGAAAAAAGTTTCCTCCTTAAAACTAGTTCGCTTGCGATTGATGAAAACCTGAAAATTTTGGGCACACGGTTATGCCGAATTTTGAGTTGCTGAGGTAATCCATGCGAGAAAAGCATGTTTCCTGCAAGTGACAGACAGAGTCGGATTATTGTTGCAAAGTGGACATATTTAACTTGTATAATTCATAATAAGCAGGTGACAAACTGCATTTGCGAAAATGATACACTGGGTAAAATGAGATAACCCCTCAAAAAATTGAGCCGAAGTTCCCCCCCCCCCTTGTCTCTATTAAAGTACAAAAAAAAAAGAACAAAAAAAAAAAAAAAATCATTTTTTTTTTTTTCATTTTTTATGATTCAAGCCCCTATGGCTGGACGTACAATGTAGGAGGTGGGTACTCATTACAACTGCCTCTGTAAGAAAATTCTTATGAGAACCCGCAAGTTATGTATGGAGTAAAATAGGGAAGGCCATCACATATTTTTTTCGTTAGGAAATAACCGTTTCAGGTATGAATGAATATGGGTATTTTATCGTGATACGTACTGAGAATGTTCCGTTTTAAAATGATATAAACAGTGATCAAACAGAGAAGAAAAGAACGAATGCATGACAAAATACTTGAACATAGGCAGATTTCGTGGAGAAACACCGTGAACGTCTTCACCTGTACTAATTTTCTTTCTCCGGGGAAAAAGCGATTTTCGCAGAGAAATCCCGCAGCGTATCGCGGAGAAAATAACCGCTTTGAAACACGACTTTTTTTTCTTCTCGGAGAAATTTCTCGCTTGTTCTCTGAGAAGGAAAGCCTTTTACCGTGGAGAAAAAAAAATGGTTTCTTACCGCTGGCTGGTCTGTACCTCCGATGTCAAGGTCAAATGTCTAAAAACCAAAAACACCATCAATAACTTGCTACGGATTAACACAAACATCAATATATTTTCATTCAGGGGCATTTGTGTCCTGTGGACGCATTTCTAGTTTTTCTTTGGCACCTGTTTCCATTTGTGAAAACTTTTGAATGCCATATTTCCTTTAGATTGGGGGATTTGTCATCTCTTCTGATGGCTATTTTTATGCCTCCGCCATTCGAAGAATGGTGGAAAGGGCATATAGCGTTGCCCCTGTACGTCCGTCCGTCCGTCCAAAACTTAAACGTGGTCAATAACTTCCTCATGTCTTGATGGATTATAAAATTACTCTGCAGAAATGTTAACCCTCATGAGACGACGTGTCACGTGCAAAACCAGGTCCGTACCTCCAAGGTCAAGGTCATACTTAGAGGTCAAAAGCCGAACAAAAGGGTCCGAAACTTAAACATAGTCAATAACTTTCTTATTTCTGGATGGATTTTAAAATTACTTTGTGGAAATTCTAACCACCATGAGACGATGTGTCACGTGCAAAACCCAGGTCCGTACCTCCAAGGTCATACTTAGAGGTCATAGGTAAAAAAAGGGTCCGGAACTTAAACGAAGTCAATAACTTAATTATTTCTGGATGAATTTTGACATACGATGTGCCACGTGCAAAACCCAGGTCCGTACTTCCAAGGTCAAGGTCATACTTGGAGGTCAAAGGTGAAACAAGAGTAACTTAAACACAGTCAACAACTTATGTATTTCTGGATGAATTTTGAAATTACTTTGAAGAAATGTGAACCAGCATGAGACGACGTTAACCATCATGAGACGATATATCACGTGCAAACCCACATCGGTACCTCCAAGGTCAAGGTCATACTTAGAGGTCAAAGGTAAAAAAAATGGTCCGAAACTTAAACACAGTCAATAACTTTCTTATCTCTGGATGGATTTTGTAATTACTTTGCAGAAATGTTGGCCATCATGAGACAAATCTGCCTCATACAAAACCAATGTCATAATTAGAGGTCAAATGTGAAAAGGGGTCCAAAACTTAAACATGGTCAATAACTTTCTATGGCTGAATACAAACATAGACATATTTTCAGGCGGGGTCATTTCTAGTTTGTTTTCTTCTTCAGGTGACTGTCACTGCAAAAATACTTCAGAAGTTACAAAATGGATGGTCGTTGCTCAGAACAATATACACACTTGCAGATGAGACTGCCTCTGTTGTTTTGACATTGTGGGACCCACCTGAAAAGCTGAAACCAGGCACAACATATGAGTTGACAAACTTAGCAGTGAAGATCTTCGAGAAAAAAACTTTCGACAACATCAGACACAAGTATTTATAGAAAAGAAGACCTTCAGAATGTACAAGCAGCATCATTCATTAAACAAGAGGCCCATGGGCCACTACGCTCACCAGAGGTCATGTGGTTTATACCATATACAGGCAAGGTGCCCATCTTGGTCATGTGACAACAATACCACGAATAATGTTTAATTGCCTCACCCCCATAGAGGCTTTTCATGTAATTTGGTTTCAATCAGCACAGCTCTTTTATTGGTGAAAAAGATAAAAATACTGAATCTGAGCCATCCAAGACAAAGGTCAGTAATGACCTTGACCTTTGGAATTAATAAACTTCCATTCAGCTAACTGTAAATATCATTTTTGATGTCACAGCCTACCAGGCAATCAGAAATATCCACTACTTTGCAATTTTTCCATACAAATGTCTAAGTGACCAAATTTGACCTTGACATAAAACAGGTCAAGGTCAACCATAGGTCATCATTTGAACAAACTTGGTAGGGCCAGAGTCCCTGATGCTGCATACCAAGTTTCAAGATCATCGGCCATTCAGTTCTTGAGAAGAAGATTTTTAAAGGTTTTTACCATATATGGGCATGGCGGCCATATTGGTCATGTGACCAAGTCCTCATGAAAAAACTTTCGTTCCCTCATTCCATAGAGGCTCCACATGTAATTTGGTTTCAATTTGCCAAGTAGTTTAAGTGAAGAAGAAGATAAAAATACTGAATCTGAGCCATCCTGGACAAAGGTCGGTAAATGACCTTGACCTTTGGAACTGATAAATCTCCATTCAGCTGATTGAAAATTCCATTTCTGATGCCACTAGCTAATATATGATCAGAAAAATCCACTGTTTTGCTATTTTTCCATACAAATGTCTAAATGACTAAATTTGACCTTGACGTAAAACAGGTCAAGGTCAACCAAAGGTCATTATTTGAACAAACTTGGTAGGGCCAGAGTCCCTGATGCTGCATACCAAGTTTCAAGATCATCGGCGGTTCGGTTCTTGAGAAGAAGATTTTTAAAGGTTTTTATCATATATGGGCATGGCGGCCATATTGGTCATGTGACCCAGTCCTCACGAACAAACTTTCGTTCCCTCGTTCTATAGAGGCTCCACATGTAATTTGGTTTCAATTGGCCAAGTAGTATAATTGAAGAAGAAGATAAAAATACTGAATCTGAGCCGTCCTGGACAAAGGTCGGTAAATGACCTTGACCTTTGGAACTGACAAACTTCCATTCAGCTGATTGTAAATACCATTTCTGATGCCACTAGCTAATATACAATCAGAAAAATCCAATGTTTTGCTATTTTTCCATACAAATGTCAAAGTGACCAAATTTGACCTTGACCTAAAACAGGTCAAGGTCAACCAAAGGTCATCATTTGAACAAACTTGGTAGGGCCAGAGTCCCTGATACTGCATACCAAGTTTGAAGATCATCAGCCACTCGGTTCTTGAGAAGAAGATTTTTAAAGGTTTTTACCATATATGGGCATGGCGGCCATATTGGTCATGTGACCCAGTCCCCACGAACAAACTTTCGTTCCCTCATTCCATACAGGCTCCACATGTAATTTGGTTTGGATTGGCCAAGTAGTTTAAGTGAAGAAGAAGATAAAATGATGATGATGATGATTTCGTGTTTAACGACGCGTCAACCCTGTTTGTGGGTCATAAGCGTCAAACGGTTAATGGTTAAACGGCATGAATAATTATGATGATATTAAAAGTAAAAAGTCAAAATGATAATGTATAAAAATCTGAAACAGTTAAATCTTATGAAAAAGTCCAATTTCTTTTAAGAATAAAATAATATTATCAACAGGTACATCTTGAAACAGTTGTTGCAAAGTGTCAGCTTTGAAATATAAAATACGTGAGGGTGAAAAGTCAACACAGTCAATTAAGATATGTTTCACAGTGAATGGCTGATCACAACCTACACAAGAAGGCTGATCATCACCATTAAAAATATAAGAATGAGTAACTCTAGTATGGCCGATGCGCAGTCGTGTTAATACTACGTCCTCTTTTCTTGAAAACTGTGGAGGAGAGCATTTTGTACTAACGACAGGTTTAATGGCATGAAGTTTGTTATTTATTGCACGGTCCCATTCGCCTTGCCATTCCGACAAGATGTATCTGTTGATAAAGGGTTTAAAATTATTAAAAGGAATTTTAAAAATAGATGGATCAAGATTGAGCGATTCCTTTGCTTTCTTGTCAGCATATTCATTTCCGACAATGCCAATATGGCTCGGAAGCCAACAAAATAAGATTTGGTGTGTTTTAGAAATTTCATGATGTTTTTCGATCAATTTTTGAATTTGAGGATTTTTAGATGATGAATGGTCTAAAGCCTTAAGCACTGAAAGTGAATCAGAAAATAGAATTGTTTTTTGAATTGTTGAAGAACTGATAAAATCTAAAGCTAAGTCTATTGCTTTGGCTTCAGCTGTAAAAATAGATGAACCATCTGGAAGGCGCATGGTTTTGTGCGTATCTTTAGAAACATACGCACAACCAACTTTATCTCCTTCTTTGGAACCATCAGTATAGACTTGCTGGTAATCATTGTAACGTGACTGCAGTACCTGAAAGTTTTGTTTGAGAAGTATTGGATTTGATTCGGATTTTTTGCCATCATGTAAGTCGAACAGAATAGAAGGTTTTTTAATACACCAAGATGGAACTTCGGCCGTTTCATGTTTTTGAATATTTTTAAGGTCGATACCTGAATTTTCTAGCAGTGGTAAAATTCGTAATCCAAAAGGTTTGATTGCTGTGGGTTTAGTTTCATACTTATCTTCAAATTCAGGTGGAAATGAAATTTGGAATGCCGGGTTAGATGGATTAGCAGCAAGTCTGATAGCATACTGAAGAGAAAGTTTCTCTCTGCGCGAGGTTAAAGATGGTTCACCTGCTTCCACATAAAGGCTTAATACGGGAGAAGTACGGAAGGCTCCCATAGCCAAACGAAGGCCCTGATGATGAATAGTATCCAAAGATTTTAAATAAGACTTTCTGGCAGAACCATAAATAACAGACCCATAATCTAATTTAGATCTTATCAGAGACCGGTAAAGATGCAATAAAGTGTACCGATCCGCTCCCCAACTTGTATGGGCTAAAACTTTCAAAAGATTCAAAGCTTTTAAGCATTTCGCTTTAAGATATTTAATATGGGGAATAAAAGATAACTTTTGATCAAATATAACCCCAAGAAATTTGGCTTCTTCAACAACAGGAATTTGTGATCCGTATAAAAACAAGGAAGGATGTTCATGTTTCTTCCGTAGTTTACAAAAATGAACACACTGCGTTTTCGACTTGGAGAACTTGAAACCATTTTTATCATTCCATTCTTCTATTCTTTTTAAATTTTGTTGCAACTTTCGTTCAATTGTTTTCATGTTTTTTGAACGGTAACATATACAGAAATCGTCAACATACAAGGAACAATCAGTTTTGTCGTCTAAACATTGTACAATATTGTTTATTTTGATGTTAAATAGCGTAGTTGAAAGAATACTACCCTGTGGGACACCCTGTTCTTGATCGTAGAAATCTGACAGAGTAGACCCCACACGCACTTGAAACATACGCTCCCCTAAAAAGCTTTCAATAAAATTGGGAAGTTTTCCTCTTAAGCCAATGTCATGGAGATCTTTTAATATTCCATATCGCCATGTTGTATCATATGCTTTCTCCAAGTCGAAAAAGACAGCTACTACGTGTTCTTTGTTAATAAAAGCATTTCGTATAAATGTTTCTAGTCTTATTAAATTGTCGTTGGTACTACGTTCCGAACGAAAACCCGATTGATATTCTGAAATGAGGTTGTTGGATTCTAAGTACCAGACTAATCTCTTGTTTATCATTCTCTCCAATGTTTTACACAAACAACTTGTCAAAGCTATCGGACGATAATTTGTAGGTTCTGCATGATCTTTCCCTGGTTTCGGAATTGGTACAACTGTAGCTACACGCCAGCTCTCAGGACAGACCCCCGTTTCCCAAATATTATTAAAGATATCTAAAAGTGTTGAAAGAGAACTTTTTGGCAGATGCTTAAGCATCTGGTAATGAATTTCATCGGGGCCGGTTGCCGTATCATGTGATTTTTCAATGGCTTCAACGAGTTCGGATAAGTTAAAAGGTTTGTTGTATTCTTCGTGATTAAGGGATTTAAAGTTTAGCTTTCTTTTCTCTTGGTCCTTTTTGAAATTTCTAAAAGTGTCAGAATAATTACGCGATGATGAATTTCTCAAGAATGTGTGCCCAAGAGTATCTGAAATATCTTTTTTTGTTGAAGCTATTGTGTCAAATTCAGTATTTAAATGTGTAAAACTAGGGGACTTTGTTTTTCCTGAAATTTTTCGTACCATATCCCAAACCTTTTTAATGGGGGTTTTGTAGTTCAATTTGGAGACATATTCTCTCCATGACTTTCGTTTTGAAGCTCGGATTGTTCGCCGAGCTTTAGCTCTAAAAACTTTTACGTCGTTTAGTTTTTCTGAAGTGGGACTTTTGCAGAACTTATTTAGAGCCTGTTTACGCTTTTTAATAGCTTCTTTACAGTCATTATTAAACCAGGGCTTGCTTTTCTTAGTATTTGTGGAGGTCTTTGGAATGCATTGTTCTGATATATTAATAAGTGTATCTGTGAAATCAGAAACAATGTCGGATGATTCATTAAATTGATCAAATGATAACTCTTCTTCACATAAATTATGGAATAATTCCCAGTCGGCTTTATTCATTTTCCACTTCTGGTTACAGTCCTCATCTGGTTCGTTTACGCTCTCAATTATAACAGGGAAGTGATCACTTCCGCACTGATCATCATGAACAGACCAGTCATAGTCTAAGAAGAGAGATGGGTGACACAAAGAGAGATCTAAAGAAGACAAATGAGCTGTCGCAGGGTGAAGGTAAGTATAAGATTTATCATTCATCAAACAGAGATCGTTCTGTGCAATGAAATCTTCAATAAGTGATCCTCTGTTGTTGTTATCTTTACAACCCCACAGAATGTTGTGACCATTGAAGTCACCAACTAAAAGATATGGCGATGGAAGCTGACCCAGCAACGACTCAAGATGTTCAGGCGTTAAAGAAAATGAGGGTGGAATATATAGAGAGCAAATTGTAGTTTCTTTATCCAGGGAAACTGACACTGCCACAGCCTGTAGTTCTGTCTTCAATTTGATCTCTCTTTGTGGTAAACAAGATTTAACAATAATTGAACTGCCACCAGATGGTCTGTTACCATCAGAGTAGATATAGTTGTATGAATTGAAACCCCTAATATCGATGTTGTCATCAGTTTTCAAAAAAGTTTCCTGCAAACAAAAAACCGATGGGTTTAATAAAGTAAGAAGCAATAAGAGTTCGTTATAATTTGACTTTAGACCTCGACAATTCCATTGTATTATTTTGTGTTTTAGATCCATTGTATGGAGAGATATTTCATAGACTAGAAACTAATGCGTCGTTATCGACGAAATAATCTACCTTATATAAGGTATCCTTGTAATCTTGCTACCTTTGCGAGGATTGGTTGGAGAGTCATCATCATCCATTAGTTCTTCATCGTCCTCGTCAGATGGTAGCCCTATCTGCGTGTAATGTTTTTGGATCGGTTCTCCCGATCCCTTATTGGTCCGACCGGAGTCGGATTTCTCTTTTACATGCGGCGCTGGCTTTGGCTCGGTCGCTGTCGACCGATCCGAAGCAACCTGGATTGCGCCATTTGACAAATTGGTTGAACTTTGTGGTGCTGGAGTAGTACTCCATGCACCAGATTTTTTCAGTTCAGCAATGCAAGATTCAACAGTCTGCGTGCCAGTGTTCGTGACTTTAACACCAGCACCCTTTGTGATGCTGGCGTAACTGGTGCTTGGTGTTTTGTAACGTTCTTCAACAATCTTCCTCGCTTCTGGAAATGTTATTGACCTTTGGTATTTGACAGTGAGTATTTCTTTTTCTTTTTTCCATGCCGGACAATCTCGAGAGAAAACAGCATGTTTACCTCCACAATTTACGCAGTTGGCTTCATTCTTGCAGTTTTGATGATTATCAACATGTTTTTCTTCACCACAGTTTGGACAGTGTTTTTTCTTCTCACATCTGCTTTCGTGATGACCGAAAACCTGACACGAGTAACATCTGAGAGGGTTTGGTATATATACCTCTACATTTACGGAAAGATATGCGACTTTGATTTTGTTGGGCAGAATTGGTGTATTAAAAGTCAACACGTAGGTACTAGTTGGTTTTAATACACCATTTCTACGAACTTGGATGTTACGTACACCAATGACGCCTTGGTCTCTGAGGTTTTCATTGATTTCATCATCGCTGCAAGGACGTAATTCGGGACTGCGTATGACACCTTTGCTGGAATTGAGGGTGTTGTGTAACGACACTTTTACTTTTAAGTCAAATATTGTGTTCGTTTTAAGTAGAGATTCAACATGCTGTTTTTTCTCGACTTCAATGAGAAGGTCACCTGATTTAAGCTTTTTATGCTTTTTGGGTGTCCGGCTATGGACACTATACTTTTTTCAATCACAAAAGGGGATAGACTCGATACCGTTCGTTTATCATCAAGTGATGTCATTACTAAGAAGCGAGGAATATTGTTGTTCGTTGGTGCTGCAGACTGTTGACTGGGTTCATCAGAGTCAGATGATGACTCATCTTTTTTACGTTTGGTTAATTTGCGGTTACTAGAAGAAGGGGGACCCATAAAGAAGGTTTGAAGATTCGTCTCAAGTGCTCTCCGCCCGCCGCGGAGCCCTACAAGGGAACACCATAATGGAGTGGCTATCCGACTCGCAGGTGTTAGAGATACACGTGAGATATACTCGCATAAACAAAATGCTTACACGATTGGTCCGTTGCGCCACCGCCTTCTAGAGATAAAAAGACAGAAAAGGGTAAGGTAAATGGGCACATGGTTGGTATCAGGAAAGATACAAAAAGAATGGAAGAGAAAGTTAAGCGGTATCTCTAGGGCAAGGCGTGACCAGCCGATTGACTGTGCCGGACCGCACAGCCTCCCGTCTACACCGAAAAGCCAGGCCAAAGAGGCGTGTTGGGAATCTGAAGCACCGCAACCTCAGGTGTCCCTCAACCTCCAGGATCCCTTCTTCCGGCTTACAGGACGCCACCCACGGCAAACGGGTGGTACTTCCTTTAGCTCTTCCCAGTGGGCACATTGACCACAGCAGCAACGTGCCCAGTGGGAATTGAGCCCCCAGGGCCACGGCAAGGCAGGAAGTCTAATACCTGGGGGAAGAAGAAGATAAAAATACTGAATCTGAGCCATCCTGGACAAAGGTCGGTAAATGACCTTGACCTTTGTAACTGATAAACTTCCATTCAGCTGATTGTAAATACCATTTCTGATGCCACTAGCTAATATACCATTTGAAAAATCCACTGTTTTGCCATTTTTCCATACAAATGTCTAAGTGACCAAATTTGACCTTCACGTAAAACAGGTCAAGGTCAACCAAAGGTCATCACTTGAACAAACTTGGTAGGGCCAGAGTCCCTGATGCTGCATACCAAGTTTCAAGATCATCAGCCACTCGGTTCTTGAGAAGAAGATTTTTAAAGGTTTTTACCATATATGGGCATGGCGGCCATATTGGTCATGTGACCCAGTCCTCACGAACAAACTTTTGTTCCCCCTTCCCATTGAGGCTCCACATGTAATTTGGTTTCAATTGGCCAAGTAGTTTCAGAGGAGATGTTGTTTGAAAATGTTGACGACGCAGACGCAGACACGACGGACGACGGACCAATGCCTATACTATAAGCTCCCCCGGAGCCTTCGGCTCTGGTGAGCTAAAAAACAAAATAGAAAAGGTGAAAATTATTGGTGTCTCCATTAACATAATTAACAAATGTTGCTTTTGCAACAATGCCATTCAACTAAATCCGGGATTAACAAGTGTAAAATGCACCAAATGGCACCAAAGACAACTCATTGAAGCTATTAATACTTCAACAAAAAGTGAAATAAATGCGAAACGAAGTGATGAGACACTCCTAAATTTCTTTGTGCCACATGAGCAGCTACTGGCACTGACAGGTGACATACCGCATGATGACAAAGCAATGTTCCTTCTAAACTGCAAAACTCTGCAAATATGTTCTAGAGACGGGTTATCCTTTGGAAGCAGGAATACACCACAGAACTGAAAAATATGGAGTGTGTTTGTTTCTAGGCTCAATTGCATCTTCAGATTCTTTGTTGGCTACTGACATTAAAAAGCTACAGTAAAAATACTGAAAGCAAAGTTTTAAGTATTCTGGAAGAACAGGTTACCAGTGAAGTATTTTAAGTTTTATTTTTTTTAGTCAGTATATCTTGTGTTGTTTATTTTTTATGTTGACCCATATTTCAATAAGTGCTTATACTGTAAGCAAAACTTTTATCAATATCGAGGCCACTTGCAATTACAGTACACCCGTCGCAATTTTTTGGAACATATCCACGGTGGTCGTCCCAGATATGTTCCTTCTCATCATAGCCTACTCAACACGGAGGTGCTCAGGTTAAACATAATGTGGCAGGTGTAGTGTACTTTAATTAGACTTCGTGATGAACATTTGATGCCCAACCAGGAACCATGTGACCGATTACTTGTAAACAGACGTATTTGTTTGATTTGATATTTAACGTTACCGTCAACAATATATAAGTCATTTTGGAGAATTAAGATCTGCCGTGTTTCAGCGTATGACCCCCTGCACCCCACCCCCATTGGAACATATCCACGGTGGTCGTCCCAGATATATTCCTTCTCATCATAGCCTACTCAACACGGAGGTGCTCAGGTTAAACAAAATGTGGCAGGTGTAGTGTACTTTAATTAGACTTCGTGATGGACATCTGATGCCCAACCAGGAACCATGTGACCGATTACTTGTAAACAGACGTATTTGTTCCCGTCAACACTATATAAGTCATTTTGGAGACGCTGCTTCCAATTTTGGGGACTTTTACCCGCCAATGAGATGAAATGACATCTCAAGATAGAAGTAGAGGCAATGGTCAGGAACAACAATTAACCCACAGCTCCAATTAGAGACACCAAAGGGAATGAAACACAAACATGAAGCAACAGACCAAATGCATGCTTGCGGCCACTATGACAGGTTTTACTGTACTCACAATCTATATTTGAGAGCAGAAATAAGAGAAACAAGGGTTACCCATGTAAACCCAAGTTTGATATATAAAAGTGGGGTTCAAGGGAGTCAGAACTATTTAGGCGTGTTTTCATGATGCCTTCTAATTTCCAAAATAGCCATCGGAAGAGATGGCAAATCCCCCGCCCAAAAACCAACATGGCCTTCATGTTCACCAATAGAAAGTGCACCAGAATTAAACCAGCAATATATCACAAAAGTATTGCAGTTATGGCCATCACAAGATTATACTGTCAGGGGAGATAAATAAAAAATCAGGGCACTCAGAATTGTGGTTCTTGTGCATGACATGCCTGCTTAAGCTCATGTATTTCTGTACAAAGTACCATCAATATGTCTCAATGGGAATTGGAGATATGGTGATCGCAAGCTGGTCATACTGTTATATTAGAAGGGTAGATAACACAAATACCACAGCACCAATAGTTGTGGTTCTTGCACATAAACCCCCATTGTAACCTGTATACAATTGCGCCAAGTTTCTTCAATACAGTTGAACCTGTGGGGGCGACCACCTGTCTTAAGCGATTTCCTGTCGTGAACGACCGTCATGCAATCCTATCGAGTGATTTTCAATGTTAAATTACCTGTCCTGAGCACCACCTGCCCAACGCGACCAACGACCACTTAAAACTTGTCCAAATTGTAAAATTTCCCTACCGTGTGCGACCACATAAGTTTACTGTGACACCGGAAGATCAACTATCATTGCGACTTGTATCGGCGGCTTGGCAAACTACCACCAAGATTTGTATTGGCATCTCGGCAAACTTCTTATTACTACCGCGACTTGAACATATTCGTGTAATCTATTTATTAATTGTTTCATTTTAAAACACTTTTTTTTTCCAAAATCTTTTGAATTCATAGTTTTTTCATTATCATATATTTAAATTAATTTTCATTTTTTTCAATTCATCTTAAAATAACCTTGCAGAAGCAACACTTTTCTGTAGATAAATGCATATATTTCGATAAGGATCTCGTAGATTTCACGTTACGCATATTACCATGTTATGTATTTTTTGCTTTAGTCTATTACCCACCATCAGAAAAATTGACAGTCTGGACTGAGAACCGTTCTTACCCTGCTCCTTAACGCTGATCATGCTAATAGTCACGTATAGCCCGGATGCACGCATGCGCAAATGATTCATAATTTTTCTGATGGTGTACGACAGACATCACTGAAGAAGATTCGATTATAAAATCTGGAATCATCCTTCATTATCGAAGTCGTAATCGTATTTTTTCGTACATCCATATTCGTTACCCACCTTCTCTTTCATATTTATTCATTTATTTCGGAAATTTGTGCTTTATTTTCCGATTTCCATGATCGATTTGTCTTTGTTTGTAAACAAAGATCTTCGGCAAAGATTTCCTTTTTCTTTGTTTTCTTTTCCATCATATCGTTCGGAAATAATTTCCTCATTACTATTTTGTCAATTTTCGCCGTAATCTTCTCTCGCTACATGCCTCAAATCAAAGGCTTATGCGGTCATTTTAAAGCCCACTGGGACACACATCCTACATGTATTTCCTGTGCTTTATGTTCCAGGTTCAATAACTGCAAATTCTGTGTCGATTGGTATCTCGATCGCTGGAATTTAGTTGATTCTCGCAGAACCTACAAGGAGAAGATGGCGAAAAGAAAAGTCTCCTCTTCTGGTAAAAAGTCGGGCTTCTCTAGCAGATCCAGCCAAAAGACTCAAGCTACCGACTCAGAAGAAATGTATGATTCTTACGGCGAGTTCTCTGGTACAGACGATCAACAGGGTCCATGTGATCAGTTCAGATCCCCCACTTCACGTTCGGCGGCTATAGGCCCACAACTGAGTGGTTTGGATCGGTCATCTGGGCAGAGTAACGGCCACCATTCGGGTGCTACACTCTCGCTCAATAGACCGGAGCGTGGACCATCCAAGAAGGCCGAGTCTAAGACCACTTCCGGACAAAATGTCCCAGGACATTCCCAACATGACACCGGACTTTTACTGGATACCGGACGTCCGGACAGGTCCACTACTGAGATATTTTCCGGTACCGACCGAAACACCGGACATTCATCACAGGGCACCGGACATAAGAAGACCCCGAATAGATCATTTCTCGGCACCGGACAAACGGACAAGACCGGATGCAAACAATCGGCCAACTCCGGACGACCGGACAGTCGCGGACATTCGACCAAAACCGGACAGCCGGGCAGATCTGGACACCATAGAAATAGTCAGAACAGATCCGGACATAGCAGAGGTTTCACGGAAAATCGTTCCTCCACACCACATAACACCAGTAGCAACAGTGTTCTTATTAATGAACCGGAAAATCATTCAAATAATGATCGGTCATTAATAAATAATTCCCCGTCATAGAGCCACGACCTCTAGGGACTCTCAAAGGGATAGAAAACATACTCCTCCACTAGTTCGTTCCTTATTTATCTCTACCTCACGTTCGAGGTCGAGATCTCATTCAAATTCTGTTCAGAACAGGAGATCTCGTTCTCATACAAAGAAATCACGGAGACACAAACACAAATCTGATAAGAGAAAAAGATATGCTTCTTCTTCTTTATCTTCATCATCATCGACTTCTCCACATTACCATCATAGGAGGAAACGTCTACATCGATCACGATCACCACAATCTTTCAAAAGATCTCACAAAAGACATAGATCTTCATCTAGTTCATACTCTCGTAGTCCCAAGGGTCATAAATCGAGAGTTGTTTCTCAAAAAAGGAAATCTGTGGCTATGATTCAATCCACTGGATCCCCCGTTTTGCACCATAAACGTCAACATTCTTCTCCTGCCCTACATGATACACCTCGAGAATTATCTATTAGGGTTAGGAATAACGATTTTGATGTGGAGAATGATACTCACAACACAATTAGAGCCTCTCGTTCTCCATCTTCTGGTGAGGAAAACGAAAGTTCTGTTGGAATAAAATTTCCTCAAGTCATTGAAGAAATCTATAAATTACTCCCGGAAGAAAAGTTCCCTAGAAAAGAACACTCTTCCTCATCTTCGATTCCCAAACCAAAATCCAGTATCGAGGAAGACATTGCAAAGGAAGAATCGCCTTCAGTCTCTCTTCCTCAGTCTCAATTATTGGTGAACACTATGAATTAAATACAAGATCAGATTAAGAAAGATCATACTCCTGAAGATTGGGTGTTTCAGAGAAAAGACATGAATTCTTTAGTTAGAACCCAATTCTACCAACCTCACAACAATAATGTACCGATTTCTTAGGAGGTTCCTCTTGATCAGGACGCCAAAAAGCTGAATTTGTCACTTTCTGGCACTACACCCATTCCTGTCAAAAACTTGAATTCCTTTGAAAGCCAACTGAGAAATCTTCTACAGATTCTTTCGCATGCAGACATTTTCTCTTACGCTGCATATAAGAGTCTATGTCTGGAAAAGTTGGATCCTCCGATGCTCAAAAGAATCCTCGAGTCACTCGCCATGTCAATTAAACATTCTGTTTCTCTTGCCTCATATCTTACTGTTGAAATTCAACAGGCAAGAAGAGAAGCAGCTATTCGTTCAGCTCCTAAGTTTTTGTCGGATCTCGCAAAAATTCGACTTAGGTCTGCTCCTATTATCTCTGAATCTCTGTTTGCTGGCAAGATCGATGAGATATATAAAGAATATAAAGAAAATACTGATACTTTGACAAGCAATCTCATTTCCAGGACTGTCACTTATCAAAACAGAAATCAACAGTCATCTGACTCTTCTGTCAATTCACAGAACAGAAGATCTATTTTCAAAAAACCCCATTCTAAATCTCAAACGTCCAGACCAAGAAGGGACCAACAGATCCTCTGGTCCTTCCAGGGGCGGTACTGGTTATTCTAGGGGTTTTGGCAAGTCTGTTAGAGGTGTCCCCTCCCGTAGAGGGGCCTCTTACAGTTCAAGACAATGAAGTTCCATCTCCACTGTTCCATCCTCAAACCATGATTCCGGTTGGAGGAAGGTTGGCCCATTTTGCCCACTTTTGGCAAAACATAACATCAAACCAATGGGTCCTTTCTATCATAAAAAGAGGTTACAAAATTCCATTCAAAGAACTCCCACCTCTTTCAAATCATCCTATCTTCTTTCACCAGTCTCGAAGACCAGAACTGGCAGAAGAGGTCAACAATCTCCTCCAAAAGAGGGCAGTGGAGGAAATATTTCCGGAATCACCAGGATTTTATTCGAGGATATTTCTGGTTCCAAAAAAGAATGGAAAGCTCAGATTGATAATAGACCTGTCAACTCTGAATCACTATGTCCTGACACAAGGCTTCAAAATGGAGACTCAAAGAAAAGTCAGAAACTCCATTCAACCCAAAGATTGGGCATTTTCGTTAGATCTGACGGATGCTTATTTGCATGTCCTGATACATCCAGCATCTCGCAAATATCTTCGTTTCACAATAAACAACAAGATATTTCAATTCAGAGCTCTCCCATTCGGGCTGTCAACCAGTCCTTTTGTTTTCACTCAGCTCATGACGACAATAGCTTCCCACCTTCACACGAAAGCTATTTCCCTCTTTCCATATCTAGACGATTGGCTGTCAAGGAATCAAAATCGTCAGATTCTGTTGCAACACAGACAATTCATCATTCACCTGATCACGGCTCTAGGCCTGATAATAAATCTCGACAAATCGGATCTAATTCCATCACAAGACTTTGTGTTCATAGGGATGGAATTTCACACTCTACAAAACTTAGTGAGAGTTCCAAAGGACAGAATTCCACCACTACTTCAGTTAATAAATCTGTTCCTTCAATTAAAGACAGTTTCTGCCAGACAGTTTCTGTCTCTTCTGGGAAAGCTCAATGCAGCAGCAGAATTTGTAGAACTAGGCAGACTTCATCTTCGCCCTCCACAAATGTCACCGTTAGCTCAATGGAGACCTTACAAACTTCGTCTTTGTCATCCAATCAAGATCACACACAATATTCGTCATCATCTTGCTTGGTCATCATATTTACAACCAAGGAGTTCCAATCAGGATCTCCTCTCATTCTCACCAGTTGTTCACAGATGCCAGTCTGTCGGGTTGGGGAGCTCATCTGGAACCAGAAGGAATACTATTTCATGGAGTATGGCCTCAAAAACAATCTCAACTCCATATCAATCTTCTAGAAATGATGGCAATTTCACTTGCTCTGAAGGAATCACTTCATCACATTTCACAATCAACTGTGCTAGTGTCCTCAGACAACACCACTGTAATTTCTTACCTTTCTCGACAGGGAGGAACTCATTCCCCATATCTCTGTCTAGAAGTTTGGAATCTGCTCAATTGGTGTCTTCAAAACAAGATCAGACTCACAATCAGACACATTCCCGGGACATTCAACATTCTGGCAGATCGATTATCCAGAATAAACAAACCGATCTCCACAGAATGGTCTCTCAATCAAAACATTGCCAATGCAATTTTTCACATGACCAGATTTCCCAACATAGATCTTTTTGCAACACGTCTCAATCACAGACTTCCTCTATACGTGTCACCGATACCAGATGAAAAAGCCCCAGCAATAGATGCTCTAACGATGAACTGAAATCACATTCACGCTTATGCCTTTCCTCCATTTCATCTGATCCCGAGTGTGCAGAACAAAATACGTCAGTCTCAATGCAGAATTGTTCTAATAGCACCTCTGTAGCCAAACAGATCTTGGTTCCAAGAACTGCTAAATTTGTTAGTATCCCAACCAATAATTCTTCCTTACACTCCAGATCTTCTGGAACAGCTGCAAGGAAAATTTCTACATCAAAACACTCAACTTCTTGCCCTTCACGCATGGGAATTATCAAACGATCCATCAGAAATAAGAAGTTTTCAAGAGAAGTTGCAGACCATGGCTCTAAGGCAAGACGAGCTTCCACGAGACAAGTCTATAATTCAAGTTTTTGCCAGTTGGGCAGATAAGAGGAAAATCAATCCTAGCAAGGCCACTCCAGATATAATTGCTGATTTTCTCATATATCTTTTTAAGGATAAAAAATTTGTCCAGTCAGCACTATCAAAGGTTACAGATCTATGATATCTAGTACCTTAAAATTCAGTTCTTACTTTGACATAGGAAATAATCCTGTCCTTTCAGAACTGATCAAGTCATTTCAAACGCAAAGACCAGTAAACCGACCTCTGCCCCCTAAATGGGACCTTGCTTTTGTTCTTACGTTCCTTTGTAAAGAACCTTATGAACCATTAAATGCAGCATCTTTGATTCATTTATCAATGAAAACAGCATTTCTTCTCTACATAGCCACAGCCATACGTGTGAGTGAAGTACATGCCTTTGCTATGGACAAAGAACATCTCAGATTCAATTCAGTTTATGGTTCTCTAACTGTTAGAACTCAAGTAGGCTTTTTGCGAAGAATCAGCTTCCTTCTAAAGCCCCAGATTCTATCCATATTCCAAGACTTTCTAACAGTTGTAGAAACAGTGTTTTTAATACGCTATTATGTCCTGTCAGAGCAGTCAAATTATATCTCAAAAGGACTAAGTCTATCAGAGGTACTAGAACTAGACTCTTCAAACCCTCTTGGGTCAAGTTCACTATCAAAAAGGCTTACAAATCCATTTCCAATAGAAACATGCCTTTATTGAAACCCAGAGCACATGGGTTAAGAGCTCTTTCAGCTTCTTGGGTTTATTTTAACTTCATTCCCCTTGATGAAGTCATTAAGGCAGCTGTTTGGTCAAGTTCTTCAACCTTTGCTAAGTTCTACCTAAGGGACTTTCGTGTACAACAAGCAAACCTAAGAGATCTGGGCTCATTAGTGGTAGCCCAAAAAGTGGTGGGGGGACCGAAGTTCCGGTTCCTGCCCGTGAAGAAATATAAATCCACAAGAATGCTTCTCGTTGCCAATGTCACCAGAACTTAAAGGTAATTGGAGAGTATTGAACAGCCACTTCCAGGAAGAAATATGGAGGATATTAGAAGTTCCCTTCACATTAATATCCTGCACATCTTTAGATCTTGACCTAAAGATGCTTCACATCATGGTTCTTCTAAGATCTTCTGTATTTGTTCCTGGAAGTATTATTGCCAGTTTGGACTGAGAATTAGGGAAGGAACCTCCCTCCAATATTTTGATTCTAAAGCAAATAATACATAACATTGTTATATGCGTAACGTGAAATAAACTTTTTACATGTAAAATTTGTTTCACTAAGCATACTTACCATGTTATGTAACAGAGGGCCCTACCTCCCTCCCCTCTTCCTTCAAATATATACCCTATTAATATATATTTATACTTGGGAAGAAAAATTATGAATCATTTGCGCATGCGTGCATCCGGGCTATACGTGACTATTAGCAAGATCAGCGTTAAGGAGCACGGTAAGAACGGTACTCAGTCCAGACTGTCATTTTTTTCTGATGGTGGGTAATAGACTAAAGCAAATAATACATAACATGGTAAGTATGCTTAGTGAAACAAATTTTTACATGTAAAAATTTTATTGCATAGTGTGATTTAAAAAAAGAAAATAAAATCTTGATTTATCCTCCCTGCCTTAAGAGACCACCTGTCTTGAAAGACCACTTTTTGTTCTTCCCAAAGGTGGTCTCTCAAGACAGGTTTGACTGTATATCACAAAAGGGTGTTGGAGTTATGGCCATCACAAGTTTATATTGTCAGGGGAGATAACTAAAAAATCAGAGCACCCAGAGTTGTTATTCTTGAGCATGACACACCTGCTTAACCACATGAACAAGTGCCACCAGTATGTCTCAAATGGTATTGGAGGTAAGATGATCACAAAGTGGTCATACTGTTATATATGAAGGGGAGATAACCCAAATATCATAGCACCCAGAGTTGTGGTTTTTATTCATTAAGCGCCGTCTGAACCTTGCATACAATTTAGCCAAGTACCATCAATATACCTCAAAGGGTATTGGAGTTATGGCCATCACAAGGTTATATTATCAGGGGAGATAATTAAAAAACCAGGGCACCCAGAGTTGTTGTTCTTGCATGTGGCACCCCTGCTTAACCTCATGTACAACTGTACCAAGTACCGTCAGTATATCTCAAAACTGTAAGAGTTTGACAAAACTGACTGCAAAAGCCAGAATGGCTAAGACTATCGTAGCTTCCCATGAATTCGCCCCGTTTTCCGCGTCCACCCCAGTACAAGCTAGGTTCTTCTTTATAAGCGTCACCGCAGCTGAGACAATTAACTATCTGGAAGGGGTTGAACCCTTCAGGATGTTTATCCCAAAACTCTTTCGGTCGAATACCTAAAAAGATACAAATTGTAGAAATCTTAAGTTTATTTGAAACTAGGATAGACAATGCCATTCCATCGGTTACTGTTCGGGCAGTATTAAGGCAGTGACAAGGTTACCATACGAACAGTCAGTCAATCTAGGTACTACCAAAACATATAGCCCGAAAACCAAATGTGCCATCAAAAGCGAATACAAACTTTAGTCAGCTTCAATGCCTTGTGAACCACATGTCACCTTCTGTAGTGTTTTTTCCGCCATTGTAAGTTCTGTCTCTACAATTTCCTTCTAGTCATGTGCTGCATGCACTGAATATTACCGCTGTGCGCTTATAAACAATATATCATTCAAGTTTTATGTAATTATTTAAAAAAGCAATATACAATGAAATCGAACGGGCCTTCGTGGCCTAGTGGATAAGAGCGCTGTCTCTTAATCATTAGGTCACTCACCGCTGTGAGAGGCATTGTTGCAAACAATGTGGCGCAACTGTCCATTGCTCTATGTGGCGTCTATCTGGGATCGACACTGTTTGTCAAACCCAACACGCGATTCCTGTCCAGATCCTGATTTATCTGGGCGTGCACTGATTGCCTAGACAGGGGCCTAAACCAGCATGTCCAAACACTTAGAATAATTTCGCTAGATGTGAAACCAACAACTGAACTAAAACATTTTGTTCGGGCCTCTGGGGCCAAGTGGGTAAAAGCGCTGACTGTTTATCATGAGAGCTCTCGCCGCTCTGGCTCTATTTTATACCCACCAAGAAGTGAGGAAGGGCATATAGTTGTCCGTATGAACGTAATCTATTTCATCCGATGGGCGGGATCAAGCTTTGTTGTCTGCTTGTTACCATAAACGTCATTGAAGCAAAACAGTGTGGGCCCCGTTAGTACGAAAATACCTATATTCTTTTCAATCCATTAAACACCGACTTTGTATAGCAATTCTTAATATTATTTTTGCTTAAAAACTTAGAGGCTATTCTAACGAGTTCCTACATTCTACATGTATCTTTTGAGCACATGTTTGGAAAAAAGCTATTTTTTCTCTTTTTTTTTCAATCATTTTTTCACAGTTTAATCGCAGAGAAACACCGTGAACGTCTTCACCTGTACTAATTTTCTTTCACCGGGGAAAAAACGATTTTCGCGGCGTTTCACGTTGAAATTAACCACTTTGAAACGCGTTTTTTTTCCTTATCGGATAAATTTCTCGCTGGTTCTCCGAGAAAAAAAACAGAAATTCAACTTCGGTGAAGTTGATGTCGCACCTACTCCCCCACCAGGTATTAGACTTCCTGCCTTGCCGTGGCTCTGGGGGCTCAATTCCCTCTGGGCACATTGCCGCTGTGGTCTCTGTGCCAAATGGGAAGAGCTTAAGGAAGTACCAACCGTTTGCCGTGGGTGGCGTCCTGTAAGCCGGAAGAAGGGATCCTGGAGGTTGAGGGATACCTGGGGTTGCGGTGCTTCAGATTCCCAACACGCCTCTTTGGCCTGGCTTTTCGGTGTAGACGGGAGGCTGTGCGGTCCGGCACAGTCAATCGGCTGGTCACGCCTTGCCCTAGAGATACCGCTTAACTTTCTCTTCCATTCTTTTTGTATCTTTCCTGATACCAACCATGTGCCCATTTACCTTACCCTTTTCTGTCTTTTTATCTCTAGAAGGCGGTGGCACAACGGACCAATCGTGTAAGCATTTTGTTTATGCGAGTATATCTCACGTGTATCTCTAACACCTGCGAGTCGGATAGCCACTCCATTATGGTGTTCCCGTGTAGGACTCCACGGAGGGCGGAGAGCACTTGAGACGAATCTTCAAACCTTCTTCATGGGTCCCCCTCTTTCTAGTAACCGCAACAAAACAAAACGTAAAAAAGATGAATCATCGGAGTCTGACTCCGATGAACCCAATCAGCAGTCTGCACCACCAAATGTTCCTCGCTTCTTGGTAATGACATCACTTGATGATACACGTACAGTATCAAGTATATCACCTTTTGTAATCGAAAAGAGTATAGTGTCCATAGCCGGACACCCAAAAAGCATTAAGAAGCTTAAGTCAGGTGACCTTCTAATTGAAGTCGAGAAAAAACAGCATGTAGAAGCTCTGCTTAAAGCAAAAAAAAAAATTTGACCTCAAAGTTAAAGTGTCCCTCCATAATACGCTGAATTCCAGTAAAGGTGTCATACGCAGCCCAGAGTTACGTCCTTGCAGTGACGATAAAATCGTGCAAAACTTGATAGATCAAGGCGTAATTGGTGTACGTAACATACAAGTTCGTAGAAATGGTGTATTAAAACCCACCAGTACTTACGTGTTGACTTTTAATACACCAGTTCTGCCCAAGAAAATCAAAGTAGCATATCTTTCCGTAAATGTAGAGGTATATATACCAAACCCTCTCAGATGTTACTCGTGTCAGGTTTTCGGTCACCACGAAAGCAGATGTGAGAAGAAAAAACTCTGTCCAAACTGTGGTGAAGAAAAACATGTTGATAATCATCAAAACTGCAAGAATGAAGCCAACTGCGTAAATTGTGGAGGTAAACATGCTGTTTTCTCTCGAGATTGTCCGGCATGAAAAAAAGAAAAAGAAATACTCACCGTCAAATACCAAAGGTCGATAACATTTGCAGAAGCGAGGAAGATTGTTGAAGAACGTTACAAAACACCAAGCACCAGTTACGCCAGCATCACCCCCCAGGTATTAGACTTCCTGCCTTGCCGTGGCCCTGGGGGCTCAATTCCCACTGGGCACATTGCCGCTGTGGTCTCTGTGCCCACTGGGAAGAGCTAAAGGAAGTACCACCCGTTTGCCGTGGGTGGCGTCCTGTAAGCCGGAAGAAGGGATCCTGGAGGTTGAGGGTTACCTGAGGTGGCGGTGCTTCAGGTACCCAACACGCCTCTTTGGCCTGGCTTTTCGGTGTAGACGGGTGGCCGTGCGGTCCGGCACGGTCAATCGGCTGGTCGCGCCGAGCCCTAGAGATACTGCTTTGCTTTCTCTTCAACTCTTTTTGTATCTTTCCTGATACCAACCATGTGCCCATTTACCTTAACCTTTTCTGTCTTTTTATCTCTAGAAGGCGGTGGCTAAACGGATCAATCGTGTAGGCATTTTGTTTATGCGAGTATATCTCACGTGTATCTCTAACACCTGCGAGTTGGATGACCACTCCATTATGGTGTTCCCTTGTAGGGCTCCACGGAGGGCGGAGAGCACTTGGGACGAAACTAGAATTTTTTCCGTTATGCCTCATGGAAAAAAAAATAACCGCACCCACGCATCTAAACGTAAAAAAGACGAGGATTCATCCGAAACGGATGATCCCAGTCACCAATCTAGTCAACAGTCTAGTCAGCAGTCTGAATCACCAAAGATTTTAAATTTTCCACGCTTCTTGGTTATGACATCAGTCGAAGAAACTCGCACTGTGTCAAGTTTATCGCCTTTTGTGATTGAAAAGAGTATTGTGTCCATTGCCGGACACCCAAAAAGCATCAAAAAGCTTAAGTCAGGTGATCTCCTTTTGGAAGTAGAGAGAGAACAGCAGGTTAAAAGCCTGCTTGGTACCACAAAGCTCTTTGATCTCAAGGTCAAGGTGTCTCTGCACAATACACTCAATTCGTGTAAAGGTGTCATCCGCAGCCCAGAGCTACGTCCTTGCACCGATGCAGAGATAATTGACAACTTGAGATCTGAGGGCGTCATTGCAGTACGTAACATCCAAGTTCGTAGAGATGGTGTATTGAAGCCACCAGTACTTACGTGTTGACCTTTAATACACCAGTTCTGCCCAAGAAAATCAAAGTAGCATATCTTTCGGTAAACGTAGAGGTATATATACCAAACCCTCTCAGATGTTACTCATGTCAGGTTTTTGGCCACCATAAAAGCAGATGTCAGAAGAAACAACTTTGTCCAAACTGTGGTAAAGACAAACATGTTGATAATCACCAAAACTGTAAGAATGAGGCCAAATGCATCAATTGTGGTGGCAATCATGCTGTTTTCTCTCGAGATTGTCCGGCATGGAAAAAAGAAAAAGAAATACTCACTGTAAAATACCAAAGAGCGATAACCTTCCCAGAAGCGCGGAAAATTGTTGAGGATCGAAACGCAACACCAACCACCAGTTACGCCAGCATCACAAAGGGTGCTGGTGTTAAAGTGTCCAGCTCCGCAACACAGACTGTTGATTCATACATAGCTGAACTGAAAAAATCTGGTGCATGGAGTAAATCCACTCCAGCGCCACAAAGTTCAACCAAGTTATCAAATGGCGCAATCCAGGTTGCTTCGGATCGGTCGTCAGCGACCGTACCGAAGCCAGCGCCGCATGTAAAAGAGAAACTCGACTGCGGTCGAACTACTAAGGGATCGGAAGATCCGAAAAAGCAAATGTCTCTAAAACAAACAGACAGACAACGTAAAATGGAAAGAGACAATATAAAATTCCAGAACAGATTCGGATCTTTGAGTGACAGTGATATGGAGTTTGAAACTCCATCATCACCAAATGGCAATAACAGATCGAGGTCAGCAACACCACGAGCTGGTGGTAGCAGATCTATATCACCAATTGCAGCTCCAGTATAGTTTCTAGTCTTAATCTAATCTCTTCATAAAATGGATTTAAAACACAAAATAATACAATGGAATTGTCGAGGTCTTAAATCAAATTATAATGAACTCTTATTACTTATTTCGTTATTAAACCCATCGGTTTTTTGTTTGCAAGAAACTTTTTTAAAAACTGATGACAACATTGATGTCAGGGGTTTCAATACATACAACTATATCTATTCTGATGGTAACAAACCATCTGGTGGCAGTTCAATTCTTGTTAAATCATGTTTACCACAAAGAGAGATCTCTCTTCTTGGACTATGACTGGTCTGTTCATGATGATCAGTGCGGAAGTGATCACTTCCCTGTTATAATTGAGAGCGTAAACGAACAAGATGAGGACTGTAGCCAGAAATGGAAAATGAATAAAGCCGACTGGGAATTATTCCGTAATTTATGTGAAGAAGAGTTATCAGTTGATCACTTAATTGAATCATTTGACATTGTTTCTGATTTCACAGATAAACTTATTAATATATCAGAACAATGCATTCCAAAGACCTCCACAAATACCAAGAAAAGCAAGCCTTGGTTTAATAATGACTGTAAAGAAGCTATTCAAAAGCGCAAACAGGCTCTAAATAAGTTCTGCAAAAGTCCCACTTCAGAAAAGCTAAACGACGTTAAAGTTTTTAGAGCTAAAGCTCGGCGAACAATCCGAGCTTCCAAACGAAAGTCATGGAGAGAATATGTCTCCAAATTGAACTACAAAACCCCCATTAAAAAGGTTTGGGATATGGTACGAAAAATTTCAGGAAAAACAAAGTCCTCTAGTTTTACACATTTAAATACTGGTTTTGACACAAAAGCTTCAACTAAAAAAGATATTTCAGATACTCTTGGTCACACATTCTTGAGAAATTCATCATCGCGTAATTATTCTGATACTTTTAGAAATTTCAAAAAGGACCAAGAGAAAAGAAATCTTAACTTCAAATCCCTTAATCACGAAGAATACAACACACCTTTTAACTTATCCGAACTCGTTGAAGCCATTGAAAAATCACACGATACGGCAACCGGCCCCGATGAAATTCATTATCAGATGCTTAAGCATCTGCCAAAAAGTTCTCTTACAACACTTTTAGATATCTTTAATAATATTTGGGAAACGGGGGTCTGTCCTGAGAGTTGGCGTGTAGCTACAGTTGTACCAATTCCGAAACCAGAGAAAGATCATGCAGAACCTACAAATTATCGTCCGATAGCTTTGACAAGTTGTTTGTGTAAAACATTGGAGAGAATGATAAACAAGAGATTAGTCTGGTACTTAGAGTCCAACAATCTCATTTCAGAATATCAATCGGGTTTTCGTTCGGAACGTAGTACCAATGACAATTTAATAAGACTAGAAACATTTATACGAGATGCTTTTATTAACAAAGAACACGTAGTGGCTGTCTTTTTCGACTTGGAGAAAGCATATGATACAACATGGCGTTATGGAATATTGAAAGATCTACATAACATTGGCTTAAGAGGAAAACTTCCCAGTTTTATTGAAAGCTTTTTAGGGGAGCGCATGTTTCAGGTGCGTGTGGGGTCTACCCTGTCAGATTTCTATGATCAAGAACAGGGTGTCCCACAGGGTAGTATTCTTTCAACTACGCTATTTAACATCAAAATAAACAATATTGTACAATGTTTGGACGACAAAACTGATTGTTCATTGTATGTTGATGATTTTTGTATATGTTACCGTTCAAAAAATATGAAAACAATTGAACGAAAGTTACAACAAAATTTAAAAAGAATAGAAGAATGGACTGATAAAAATGGTTTCAAGTTTTCCAAGTCGAAAACGCAGTGTGTTCATTTTTGTAAACTACGGAAGAAACACGAACATCCTTCCCTGTTTTTATACGGATCACAAATTCCTGTTGTTGAAGAAGCCAAATTTCTTGGGGTCATATTTGATCAAAAGTTATCTTTTATTCCACATATTAAATATCTTAAAGCGAAATGCTTAAAAGCTTTGAATCTTTTGAAAGTTTTAGCTCATACAAGTTGGGGAGCAGATCGGTATACTTTATTACATCTTTACCGGTCTTTAATAAGATCTAAATTAGATTATGGGTCTGTTGTTTATGGTTCTGCCAGAAAGTCCTATTTACAAGAGGGCCATGATGGCCCTGGATCGCTCACCTGACCCATATGATAGAGTAACAAGTGGGCCTCGGGGAGGGCCATTATTGACCCCAGGGCTACAATGTGCATAATGTTGAGGGAGGTCTAAAAAGGTGAAGCTTCATACCAAATATCAACAAAGCTTATAATTTGAACAATCTTGGCAAAGGTCCACTAGATGAAGCTACACACCAAATATCCAAGACCTGGGCCTTGGGGTTTCAGAGAAAAAGATTTTTTAAAGATATTCCCTACATTAGCCTATGTAAAACCAAATGGCCCCGGGGCGGGGGCATTTTTGGCCTCAGGGCTATAACTTAAACAATCTCGATAGAGGTCCACTAGATGAAGCTTCACACCAAATATCAAAGACCTGGGCCTTGCTGTTTCAGAGAAGAAGATTTTCAAAGATTATCTCTATATATAAAACTATGCAAAACCAAAGGGCCGCGGGGCAGGGGCTATAATTTGAACAATCTTGGTAGAGGTCCACTAGATGAAGCTCCATACCAAATATCAAAGACATGGGCCTTGTGGTTTCAGAAGATTTTTAAAGATTTCCCTATATAAGTCTATGAAAAACCAAAGGGTCTCGAGGTAGGGGCATTTTTGGCCCCAGGGCTATAATTTGAACAATCTTGATAGAGGTCCACTAGATGAAATTTCACACCAAATATCAAAGACCTAGGCCTTGTGGTTTCACAGAAGAAGATTTTTAAAGATATTCCCTATATAAGTCTATGTAAAACCAAAGGGCCCCCGAGACAGGGGTGTTTTTGGTCTCAGGGCTACAATTTGAACAATCTTGGTAGAAGTCCACTAGATGATGATGATTTCGTGTTTAACGACGCGTCAACCCTCTTTGTGGGTCATAAGCGTCAAACGGTTAATGGTTAAACGGCAAGAATAATTATGATGATATTAAAAGTAAAAAGTCAGAATGATAATATATAAAAATCTGAAACAGTTAAATCTTATGAAAAAGTCCAATTTCTTTTAAGAATAAAATAATATTATCAACAGGTACATCTCGAAACAGTTGTTGCAAAGTGTCAGCTTTGAAATATAAAATACGTGAGGGTAAAAAGTCAACACAGTCAATTAAGATATGTTTCACAGTGAATGGCTGATCACAACCTACACAAGAAGGCTGATCATCACCATTAAAAATATAAGAATGAGTAGCTCTAGTATGGCCGATGCGCAGTCGTGTTAATACTACGTCCTCTTTTCTGGAAAACTGTGGAGGAGAGCATTTTGTACTAACGACAGGTTTAATGGCCTGGAGTTTGTTATTTATTGCACGGTCCCATTCGCCTTGCCATTCCGACAAGATGTATCTGTTGATAAATGGTTTAAAATTATTAAAAGGAATTTTAAAAACAGATGGATCAAGATTGAGCGATTCCTTTGCTTTCTTGTCAGCACATTCATTGCCGACAATGCCAATATGGCTCGGAAGCCAACAAAACAAGATTTGGTGTGTTTTAGAAATTTCATGATGCCTTTCGATCAATTTTTGAATTTGAGGATTTTTAGATGACGAATGGTCTAAAGCCTTAAGCACAGAAAGTGAATCAGAAAATATAATTGCTTTTTGAATTGTTGAAGAACTGATAAAATCTAAAGCTAGGTCTATTGCTTTGGCTTCAGCTGTAAAAATAGATGAACCATCTGGAAGGCGCATGGTTTTGTGCGTATCTTTAGAAACATACGCACAACCAACTTTATCTCCTTCTTTGGAACCATCAGTATAGACTTGCTGGTAATCATTGTAACGTGACTGCAGTACCTGAAAGTTTTGTTTGAGAAGTATTGGATTTGATTCGGATTTTTTGCCATCATGTAAGTCGAACAGAATAGAAGGTTTTTTAATACACCAAGATGGAACTTCGGCCGTTTCATGTTTTTGAATATTTTTAAGGTCGATACCTGAATTTTCTAGCAGTGGTAAAATACGTAATCCAAAAGGTTTGATTGCTGTGGGTTTTGTTTCATACTTATCTACAAATTGAGGTGGAAATGAAATTTTGGATGCCGGGTTAGATGGATTTGCAGCAAGTCTAATAGCATACTGAAGAGAAAGTTTCTCTCTGCGCGAGGTTAAAGATGGTTCACCTGCTTCTACATAAAGGCTTAATACGGGAGAGGTACGGAAGGCTCCCATGGCCAGACGAAGGCCTTGGTGATGGATAGTATCCAAGGATTTTAAATAGGACTTTCTGGCAGAACCATAAACAACAGACCCATAATCTAATTTAGATCTTATTAAAGACCGGTAAAGATGTAATAAAGTATACCGATCTGCTCCCCAACTTGTATGAGCTAAAACTTTCAAAATATTCAAAGCTTTTAAGCATTTCGCTTTAAGATATTTAATATGGGGAATAAAAGATAACTTTTGATCAAGTATGACCCCAAGAAATTTGGCTTCTTCAACAACAGGAATTTGTGATCCGTATAAAAACAGGGAAGGATGTTCGTGTTTCTTCCGTAGTTTACAAAAATGAACACACTGCGTTTTCGACTTGGAGAACTTGAAACAATTTTTATCAGTCCATTCTTCTATTCTTTTTAAATTTTGTTGTAACTTTCGTTCAATTGTTTTCATATTTTTTGAACGGTAACATATACAAAAATCATCAACATACAATGAACAATCAGTTTTGTCGTCCAAACATTGTACAATATTGTTTATTTTGATGTTAAACAGCGTAGTTGAAAGAATACTACCCTGTGGGACACCCTGTTCTTGATCATAGAAATCTGACAGGGTAGACCCCACACGCACCTGAAACATGCGCTCCCCTAAAAAGCTTTCAATAAAACTGGGAAGTTTTCCTCTTAAGCCAATGTTATGTAGATCTTTCAATATTCCATAACGCCATGTTGTATCATATGCTTTCTCCAAGTCGAAAAAGACAGCCACTACGTGTTCTTTGTTAATAAAAGCATCTCGTATAAATGTTTCTAGTCTTATTAAATTGTCATTGGTACTACGTTCCGAACGAAAGCCCGATTGATATTCTGAAATGAGGTTGTTGGACTCTAAGTACCAGACTAATCTCTTGTTTATCATTCTCTCCAATGTTTTACACAAACAACTTGTCAAAGCTATCGGACGATAATTTGTAGGTTCTGCATGATCTTTCCCTGGTTTCGGAATTGGTACAACTGTAGCTACACGCCAACTCTCAGGACAGACCCCCGTTTCCCAAATATTATTAAAGATATCTAAAAGTGTTGTAAGAGAACTTTTTGGCAGATGCTTAAGCATCTGATAATGAATTTCATCGGGGCCGGTTGCCGTATCATGTGATTTTTCAATGGCTTCAACGAGTTCGGATAAGTTAAATGGTGTGTTGTATTCTTCGTGATTAAGGGATTTGAAGTTAAGTTTTCTTTTCTCCTGGTCCTTTTTGAAATTTCTAAAAGTGTCAGAATAATTACGCGATGATGAATTTCTCAAAAATGTGTGACCAAGAGTATCTGAAATATCTTTTTTTGTTGAAGCTATTGTGTCAAATTCAGTATTTAAATGTGTAAAACTAGAAGACTTTGTTTTTCCTGAAATTTTTCGTACCATATCCCAAACCTTTTTAATGGGGGTTTTATAGTTCAATTTGGAGACATATTCTCTCCATGACTTTCGTTTGGAAGCTCGGATTGTTCGCCGAGCTTTAGCTCTAAATACTTTTACGTCGTTGAGCTTTTCTGAAGTGGGATTTTTGCAGAACTTATTTAGAGCTTGTTTACGCTTTTTAATAGCTTCTTTACAGTCATTATTAAACCAAGGCTTGCTTTTCTTAGTATTTGTGGAGGTCTTTGGAATGCATTGTTCTGATATGTTAATAAGTGTATCTGTGAAATCAGAAACAATGTCAGATGATTCATTTAAGTGATCAACTGATAACTCTTCTTCACATAAATTATGGAATAATTCCCAGTCGGCTTTATTCATTTTCCATTTCTGGTTACAGTCTTCATCTGGTTCGTTTACGCTCTCTATTATAACAGGAAAGTGATCACTTCCGCACTGATCATCATGAACAGACCAGTCATAGTCCAAGAAGAGAGATGGGTGACACAAAGAGAGATCTAAAGAAGACAAATGACCTGTCGCAGGGTGAAGGTAAGTATAAGATTTATCATTCATCAAGCAAAGATCGTTCTTTGCAATAAAATCTTCGACAAGTGCTCCTCTGTTATTGACATCTTTACAGCCCCATAGAATATTGTGACCATTGAAGTCGCCAACTAAAAGATATGGCGATGGAAGTTGACTCAGCAATGAGTCAAGATGTTCGGGCTTTAAAGAAAATGAGGGTGGGATATATAGAGAGCAAACTGTAGTTTCTTTATCCAGAGAAACCGATACTGCTACAGCTTGAAGGTCGGTTTTTAATTTGATCTCTCTTTGTGGTAAACATGATTTAACAAAAATTGAGCTGCCACCAGATGGTTTGTTACCATCAGAATAGATATAGTTGTATGTATTGAAACCCCTGACATCTATGTTGTCATCAGTTTTTAAAAAAGTTTCTTGCAAACAAAACACCGATGGGGTTAGTAGCGAAATAAGTAATAAGAGTTCATTATAATTTGATTTAAGACCTCGACAATTCCATTGTATTATTTTGTGTTTTAAATCCATTTTAAGGAGAGATATTTAAAGACTAGAAACTATTATGGAGGTGCAATTGGTGATATAGATCTGCTACCACCAGCTCGTGGTGTGGCAGACCTCGATCTGTTATTGCCACTTGGTGATGATGGAGTTTCAGTCAACTCCATATCACTGTCACTCAAAGATCCGAATCTGTTCTGAAATTTTATATTGTCTCTTTCCATTTTACGTTGTCTGTCTGTTTGTCTTTGAGACAATTGATGTTTTTTTATCGGATCTTGCGACCCCTTATTAGTTCGACCTGGGTCGGGTTTCTCTTTTACATTCGGCGCTGGCTTCGGTACGGTCGCTGTCGACCGATCCGAAGCAACCTGGATTGCGCCTTTTGATAAATTGGTTGAACTTTGTGGTGCTGGAGTGGATTTACTCCATGCACCAGACTTTTTCAGTTCAGCAATGTATGATTCAGCAGTCTGTGTTGCGGAGCTGGTACATTTTACACCAGCACCCTTTGTGATGCTGGCGAAACTGGTGGTTGGTGTTATGTATCGCTCTTCGACAATCTTCCGCGCTTCTGGGAATGTTATCCCCCTTTGGTATTTGACGGTAAGTATTTCTTTTTCTTTTTTCCACGCCGGACAGTCTCGGGAGAAAACAGCATGTTTGCCATCACAATTTACGCATTTGGGTTCATTTTTGCAGTTGAGGTGATTATCAACATGCTTTTCTTCACCACAATTAGGACAGAGTTTTTTTCTCTGACATCTGCTTTCGTGATGGCCAAAAGCCTGACAAGAGTAACATCTAAGAGGGTTTGGGATGTATACCTCTACGTTAATGGAAAGATATGCTACTTTGATTTTCTTGGGTAGAATTGGTGTATTAAAAGTCAACACATAAGTTGCTGTTGGTTTTAGTACACCATTTCTACGAACTTGAATGTTACGAACACCAACAACTCCCTGATCCTTAAGGTTATCGACTATCTCTTCATCTGAGCAAGGACGCAGTTCTGGACTGCGAATCACTCCCTTAGATGAATTGAGCGTGTTATGTAAAGCGACTTTAACTTTTAGATCAAAGAGTTTGTTGGTGTTTAGCAGGCTTACCACTTGCTGTTTTTTCTCGACTTCCAAGAGAAGATCACCCGATTTGAGTTGTTTTATACTCTTAGGGTGTCCGGCAATGGAGAGAATACTTTTCTCGATGACGAAGGGGGAAAGGCTAGATACAGTTCGTGTATCGTCAAGTGACGTAACGACCAAGAAACGCGGAACATTGTCAAAATTTGGTTCAGCAGACTGCTGACTAGATTGTTGACTTGACTGCTGACTGGATTGTTGACTGTGTTCATCCGATTCGGATGAATCTTCTTGTTTTTTACGTTTAGGTGCGTTGTGGTTAGGTGATTTGCGGTTAGGTGATTTGCGGTTATGTTTTTTTCCAGGAGCCATAAGAAAAAAATTCTAGTTTCGTCCCAAGTGCTCTCCGCCCTCCGTGGAGCCCTACAAGGGAACACCATACTGGAGTGGTTATCCAACTCGCAGATGTTAGAGATACACGTGAGATATACTCGTATAAACAAAATGCCTACACGATTGATCCGTTAAGCCACCGCCTTCTAGAGATAAAAAGACAGAAAAGGGTAAGGTAAATGGGCATATGGTTGGTATCAGGAAAGATACAAAAAGAGTTGAAGAGAAAGCAAAGCGGTATCTCTAGGGCTCGGCGTGACCAGCCGATTGACCGTGCCGGACCGCACGGCCACCATGTCTACACCGAAAAGCCAGGCCAAAGAGGCGTGTTGGGCACCTGAAGCACCGCCACCTCAGGTAACCCTCAACCTCCAGGATCCCTTCTTCCGGTTTACAGGACGCCACCCACGGCAAACGGGTGGTACTTCCTTTAGCTCTTCCCAGTGGGCACATTGACCACAGCAGCAACGTGCCCAGTGGGAATTGAGCCCCCAGGGCCACGGCAAGGCAGGAAGTCTAATACCTGGGGGAGAAGTCCACTAGATGAAGCTTCATACCAAATATCAAAGACCTAGGTCTTCTGGTTTCAGAGAAGAATATTTTTCAAGATTTTCCCTATATATAAGTCTATGTAATACCAAAGGGCCCAAGTGGGGGCATTTTTGGCCCAAGGGCTATAATTTGAACAATCTTGGTAGGGGTCCACAAGATTAAGCTTCATACCAAATATCAAAGACCTAGCCCTTGTGGTTTCAGAGAAAAAGATTTTTCAAGATTTTCCCTAAATAAGTCTATGTAAAACCAAAGGGCCCTGGAGCGGGAGCATTTTTGTCCCCAGGGCTATAATTTGAACAATCTTAGTAGGGGTCCACTAGGTGAAGCTTCATACCAAATATCAAAGACCTGGGCCTTGTGGTTTCAGGGAAGAAGATTTTTAAAGATTTTCCCTATAGAAGCCTATGTAAAACCAAAGGGTCCCAGAGCGGGGGCATTTCTGGCCCCAGCACTATAATTTGAACAATCTTGGTAGGAGTCCACTAGGTGAAGCTTCATACTAAATATCAAAGACCTGGGCCTTGCGGTTTCAGAGAAGATTTTTAAAGATTTTCCCTATATAAGCCTATGTAAAACCAAAAGGGGGGGGGGGACCTGGGCCTTGTGGGGTGAAGCTTCATACCAAATATCAAAGACATGGGCCTTACAGTTTCAGGGAAGAAAATTTTTAAAGATTGTCCCTATATAAGCCCATGTAAAACCAAAGGGCCCCGGAACGGGGGCATATTTGACCCCAGCACTATAATTTGAACAATCTTGGTAGGGGTCCACTAGATGAAGCTTCATACCAAATATCAAAGACCTGGGCCGTGTGGTTTCAGAGAAGATTTTTAAAGATTTTCCCTATATACGCCAATGTAAAACCAAAGGGCCCCCTGGCGGGGGCATTTTTTGTCCCAGCATTAAAATTTGAACAATCTTGGTAGGGGTCCACTAGATGAAGCTTCAGACCAAATATCAAAGTCCTGGGCCTTGTGGTTTCAGAGAAGAAGATTTTTAAAGATTTTTTACTATATAAGCCTATGTAAAACAAAAGGGCCCCGGGGCGGGGGCATTTTTGGCCCCAGCACTATAATTTGAACAATCTTGGTAGGGGTCCACTAGATGAAGCTTCATACCACATATCAAAGACCTGGGCCTTGCGGTTTCAGACAAGAAGATTTTTAAAGATTTTCCCTATATGAGCCCATGTAAAACCAAAGGGCCCCGGGATGGGGGCATTTTTGGCCCAAGCACTATAATTTGAACAATCTTGGTAGGGGTCCCCTAGATGAAGCTTCATACCAAATAACAAAGACCTGGGTCTTACGGTTTCAGAGAAGAAGATTTTTAAAGCTCTTCCCTATATACATGTAAGCCCATGCAAAACCAAAGGGCCCCGGAGCGGGGGCATTTTTGGCCCCAGCACTATAATTTGAACAATCTCTGTAGGGGTCCACTAGATGAAGCTTCATACCAAATATCAAAGACCTGGGCCTTGTGGTTTCAGAGAAGAAGATTTTATTTTTAAAGATTTTCCTTATATAAGCCTATGTAAAACCAAAGGGCCCCGGGGCGGGGGCTTTTTTGGCCCCAGCACTATAATTTGAACAATCTTGGTAGGGGTCCACTAGATGAAGCTTCATACCAAATATCAAAGTCCTGGGCCTTGTGGTTTCAGAGAAGTTTGATCTGACCTACTGACCTACATTTGACCCGACATGACCAATATTCAAATTTGACCGAGATATTGTCATGACAATCATTCTGAGCAAGTTTAATGATGATTGGACCATAACTGTGCCCTCTAGTGTGTTCACAAGGTTTTTCTATGATTTGACCTACTGACCTACTTTTTGACCCAACATGACCCATATTCAAACTTGACTGAGATATTGTCAGGATGATTATTCTGAGCAAGTTTGATGATGATTGGACCATAACTGTGCCCTCTAGAGTGTTCACAAGGTTTTTCTATGAATTGACCTACTGACCTACTTTTTGACCCGACATGACCCATATTCGAACTTGACCGAGATATTGTCACAATGATCATTCTGAGCAAGTTTGATGATAATTGAACCATAACTGTGCCCTCTAGAGTGTTCACAAGGACTATCTATGGTTTGACCTACTGACCTACTTTTTGACCCTACATGATCCATATTCGAACCTGACCGAGATATTGTCATGATAATTATTCTGAGCAAGTTTGATGATGATTGGACCAAAACTGTGCCCTCTAGAGTGTTCACAAGGTTTTTCTATGATTTGACCTACTGACCTACTTTTTCACCCGACATGACCCATATTCGAACTTGACCGAGATATTGTCATGATGATCATTCTGAGCAAGTTTGATGATGATTGGACCAAAACTGTGGCCTCTAGTTTGTTCACAAGAAAAAGTTTACGCACGACGGACGACGGACGACGGACGACGACGCCGGACATCTTACGGTCACAAAAGCTCACCATGACCTTCGGTCAGGTGAGCTAAAAATCCTTGGATACTATCCATCACCAAGGCCTTCGTCTGGCCATGGGAGCCTTCCGTACTTCTCCCGTATTAAGCCTTTATGTAGAAGCAGGTGAACCATCTTTAACCTCGCGCAGAGAGAAACTTTCTCTTCAGTATGCTATCAGACTTGCTGCAAATCCATCTAACCCGGCATCCAAAATTTCATTTCCACCTCAATTTGTAGATAAGTATGAAACAAAACCCACAGCAATCAAACCTTTTGGATTACGTATTTTACCACTGCTGGAAAATTCAGGTATCGACCTTACAAATATTCAAAAAGATGAAACCGCCGAAGTTCCATCTTGGTGTATTAAACAACCTTCTATTCTGTTCGACTTACATGATGGAAAAAAATCCGAATCAAATCCAATACTTCTCAAACAAAACTTTCAGGTACTGCAGTCACGTTACAATGATTACCAGCAAGTCTATACTGATGGTTCCAAAGAAGGAGATAAAGTTGGTTGTGCGTATGTTTCTAAAGATACGCACAAAACCATGCGCCTTCCAGATGGTTCATCTATTTTTACAGCTGAAGCCAAAGCAATAGACTTAGCTTTAGATTTTATCAGTTCTTCAACAATTCAAAAAGCAATACTATTTTCTGATTCACTTTCTGTGCTTCAGGCTTTAGACCATTCATCATATAAAAATCCTCAAATTCAAAAATTGATCGAAAAACATCATGAAATTTCTAAAACACACCAAATCTTCTTTTGTTGGCTTCCAAGCCATATTGACATTGTCGGCAATGAATATGCTGACAAGAAAGCAAAGGAATCGCTCAATCTTGATCCATCTATTTTTAAAATATATATCAACAGATACATCTTGTCGGAAAGGCAAGGCGAATGGGAACGTGCAATAAATAACAAACTTCATGCCATTAAACCTGTCGTTAGTACAAAATGCTCTCCTCCACAGTTTTCAAGAAAAGAGGACGTAGTATTAACACGACTGCGCATCGGCCATACTAGAGTTACTCATTCTTATATTTTTAATGGTGATGATCAGCCTTCTTGTGTAGGTTGTGATCAGCCATTCACTGTGAAACATACCTTAATTGACTGTATTGACTTTTCACCCTCACTTATTTTATATTTCAAAGCTGACACTTTGCAACAACTCTTTCGAGATGTACCTGTTGATAACATTATTTTATTCTTAAAAGAAATTGGCCTTTTTCATAAGATATAACTGTTTCAGATTTTTATACATTATCATTCTGACTTGTTACTTTTAATATCGTCATAATTATTCATGCCGTTTAACCATTAACAGACTGACGCTTATGACCCACCAAGAGGGTTGACGCGTCGTTAAACACGAAATCATCATCATCATCTGGCACGGTCAATCGGCTGGTAACGCCGAGCCCTAGAGATACCGCTTTGCTTTCTCTTCAACTCTTTTTATACACCGCCACACGATAGTGGCGGGGTATTACGTTATACCCTCCGGTGTCCGTCCGTCCGTCCATCCGCACTTCGTTTCCGATCGATAACTTGAGTATTTTTCCACGGATTTTGTTCAAATTTTGCATACATATTGGTATCGGGGATGAGTGGTTTGGGATTGTTAATGGGCAAAATCCGTTAATTTTTAGCAGAGTTATTGCCCTGTTCAGTATCTGAAAAATGGTTTTTGGCCTCTAATTCCCTTACTATATGGAATATCTGGATGAAACTTCACAGATATATAGAGAACTAAAGGTTCATATTGTGGCCAAGGACTGCTACTCTGGCTGTTCCAGTTCTTGAGTTATCTGCCCTTGATGTATTTAAAAAATGCATTTTAGACTGTAGTTCGTTTATCATTTACAATATCTTGCTGAAACTTCATAGATATGTAGTAGATGAATTGTTATATACTGTGGCAAAGGAACATGACTCTGGCTTTCCCAGCGATTGAGTTATCTGCCTTTAAAATATCTGAAAAATGGTTTTTGGCCTCTAGTTCCCTTACTATATGGAATATCTCGATGAAACTTCACAGATATATAGAGGACTTAATGGTTCATATCATGGCCAAGGACCGCTACTCTGGCTATACCAGTTCTTGAGTTATCTGCCCTTGAAGTATTTAAAATGCATTTTAGACTGTAGTTCCTTTATTATTTACAATATCTTGCTGATACTTCATAGATATGTAGTAGATTAAATGTTACATACTATGGCAAAGGAACATGACTCTGGCTTACCCAACAATTGAGTTATCTGCCCTTGAAATATATGAAAAAAGGGATTTTGGCCTATAGTTCATTTATTATTTGAAATATATGGATAAAACTTCTACACCCTCTGCTGTCTGTCTGTCCATCTGTCTGTCTGTCCCTTTTCAGTATCTAAAAAATAGTTTTTGGCCTCTAGTTCCCTTACTATATGAAATATTTGGATTAAACTTTACAGATATATAGAGGACTAAAGGGTACATATTGTGACCAAGGACCATACAGAGGAGTAAAGGGTACATATTGTGGCCAAGGACCACTACATATGCTTCCTACATCTTCTAACAACTTCATCCACTCACATTAAGACATTACACTTGCGGATCATATCTCTGCTATCCCTATCCCCTTTCTAGTTATTTAGCCTTGATATATTTTCAAATAAGTTACATTGCTTAGCAGTGGCGGGGTATTATGCAGTGTCTGTGGTGCTTTTATTGTATCTTTCCTGATACCAACCATATGCACAATTCCCTTACCCTTTTCTGTCTTTTTATCTCTAGGAGGCGGTGGCTAAACGGATCAATCGTGTAGGCATTTTGTTTATACGAGTATATCTCACGTGTATCTCTAACACTTGCGAGTTGGATAACCACTGCATTATGGTGTTCCCTTGTAGGGCACCACGGAGGGCAGAGAGCACTTGGGACGAAACTAGGATTTTTTCCGTATGCCTAATGGAAAAAATAACCGCAACGCAGCTAAACGTAAAAAAGACGAGGATTCATCCGAAACGGATGATCCCAGTCACCAATCTAGTCAACAGTCTAGTCAGCAGTCGGAAGCACCAAAGATCTTAAATTTTCCACGCTTCTTGGTTATGACATCAGTCGAAGAAACTCGCACTGTGTCAAGTTTTTCGCCTTTTGTCATTGAAGAGTATTATGTCCATTGCCGGACACCCAAAAAGCATCAAAAAGCTTAATTCAGGTGATCTCCCCTTGGAAGTAGAGAGAACAGCAGGTTAAAAGCCTGCTTGGTACCACAAAGCTCTTCGATCTCAAGGTCAAGCACTCAAGGTGTCTCTGCACAATACACTCAATTCGTGTAAAGGTGGCAACCGCAATCCAGAGCTACGTCCTTGCAGCAATGCAGAGATAATTGACAACTTGAGATCAGAGGGCGTCATTGCAGTACGTAACATACAAGTTCGTAGAGATGGTGTATTGAAGCCAACAGGTACTTAAGTGTTGACCTTTAATACACCGTGTTGACCTTTAATACACCATGATGATGATTTCGTGTTTAACGACGCGTCAACCCTCTTTGTGCGTCATAAGCGTCAAACTGTTGATGGTTAAACGGCATGAATAATTATGATGATATTAAAAGTAAAAAGGCAGAATGATAATGTATAAAAATCTGAAACAGTTAAATCTTATAAAAAAGTCCAATTTCTTCAAAGAATAAAATAATATTATCAACAAGTACATCTCGAAACAGTTGTTGCAAAGTGTCAGCTTTGAAATATAAAATACGTGAGGGTGAAAAGTCAACACAGGCAATTAAGATATGTTTCACAGTGTATGGCTGATCACAACCTACACAAGAAGGCTGATCATCACCATTAAAAATATAAGAATGAGTAACTCTAGTATAGCCGATGCGCAGTCGTGTTAATACTACGTCCTCTTTTCTGGAAAACTGTGGAGGAGAGCATTTTGTACTAACGACAGGTTTATGATGATGATGATGATGATGATGATTTCGTGTTTAACGACGCGTCAACCCTCTTTGTGGGTCATAAGCGTCAAGCGGTTAATGGTTAAACGGCATGAAGAATTATGAGGATATAAAAAGTGAAAAGGTAAGTATGATATTTTAAAAATCTGAAACAGTTAAATCTTATGAAAAAGTCCAATATCTTTTAAGAATAAAATAATATTATCAAGAGGTACACTTGAAACAATTGTTGCAAAGTGTCAGCTTTGAATAAGTATAAGTCACGGGACTGTGAAAAGTCTACACATTCAATTAAGATATGTTTAACAGTGAATGGCTGATCACAACATACACAAGAAGGCTGATCATCACCATTAAAAATATAAGAATGAGTAACTCTAGTATGGCCGATGCGCAGTCGTGTTAATACTACGTCCTCTTTTCTGGAAACTGTGGAGGAGAGCATTTTGTACTAACGACAGGTTTAATGGCATGGAGTTTGTTATTTATTACACGGTCCCATTCGCCTTGCCATTCCGACAAGATGTATCTGTTGATAAATGGTTTAAAATTATTAAAAGGAATTTTAAAAACAGATGGATCAAGATTGAGCGATTCCTTTGCTTTCTTGTCAGCATATTCATTGCCGACAATGCCAATATGGTTCGGAAGCCAACAAAACAAGATTTGGTGTGTTTTAGAAATTTCATGATGTTTTTCGATCAATTTTTGAATTTGAGGATTTTTATATGATGAATGGTCTAAAGCCTTAAGCACAGAAAGTGAATCAGAAAATATAATTGCTTTTTGAATTGTTGAAGAACTGATAAAATCTAAAGCTAGGTCTATTGCTTTGGCTTCAGCTGTAAAAATAGACGAACCATCTGGAAGGCGCATGGTTTTGTGCGTATCTTTAGAAACATACGCACAACCAACTTTATCTCCTTCTTTGGAACCATCAGTATAGACTTGCTGGTAATCATTGTAACGTGACTGCAGTACCTTAAAGTTTTGTTTGAGAAGTATCGGATTTGATTCGGTTTTTTGGCCATCATGTAAGTTGAACAGAATAGAAGGTTTTTTAATACACCAAGATGGAACTTCGGCCGTTTCATGTTTTTGAATATTTTTAAGGTCGATACCTAAATTTTCTAGCAGTGGTAAAATCGTAATCCAAAAGGTTTGATTGCTGTGGGTTTAGTTTCATACTTATCTACAAATTCAGGTGGAAATGAAATTTGGAATGCCGGGTTAGATGGATTAGCAGCAAGTCTGATAGCATACTGAAGAGAAAGATTCTCGCTGCGCGAGGTTAAAGATGGTTCACCTGCTTCTACATAACTTTATCTCCTTCTTTGGAACCATCAGTATAGACTTGTTGGTAATCATTGTAACGTGACTGCAGTACCTGAAAGTTTTGTTTGAGAAGTATCGGATTTGATTCGGATTTTTTGCCATCATGTAAGTCGAACAGAATAGAAGGTTTTTTAATACACCAAGATGGAACTTCGGCCGTTTCATGTTTTTGAATATTTTTAAGGTCGATATCTGAATTTTCTAGCAGTGGTAAAATACATAATCCAAAAGGTTTGATTGCTGTGGGTTTTGTTTCATACTTAACTACAAATTGAGGTGGAAATGAAATTTTTGATGCCGGGTTAGATGGATTTGCAAGCAAGTCTAACAGCATACTGAAGAGAAAGTTTCTCTCTGCGCGAGGTTAAAGATGGTTCACCTGCTTCTACATAAAGGCTTAATGCGGGAGAAGTACGGAAGGCTCCCGTGGCCAGACGAAGGCCTTGATGATGGATAATATCCAAGGATTTTAAATAGGACTTTCTGGCAGAACCATAAACAACAGACCCATAATCTAATTTAGATCTTATTAAAGACCGGTAAAGATGTAATAAAGTATACCGATCTGCTCCCCAACTTGTATGGGCTAAAACTTTCAAAAGATTCAAAGCTTTTAAGCATTTTGCTTTAAGATATTTAATATGGGGAATAAAAGATAACTTTTGATCAAATATGACCCCAAGAAATTTGGCTTCTTCAACAACAGGAATTTGTGATCCGTATAAAAACAGGGAAGGATGTTCGTGTTTCTTCCGTAGTTTACAAAAATGAACACACTGCGTTTTCGACTTGGAGAACTTGAAACCATTTTTATCAGACCATTCTTCTATTCTTTTTAAATTTTGTTGTAACTTTCGTTCAATTGTTTTCGTATTTTTTGAACGGTAACATATACAAAAATCATCATCATACAATGAACAATCAGTTTTGTCGTCCAAACATTGTACAATATTGTTTATTTTGATGTTAAATAGCGTAGTTGAAAGAATACTTCCCTGTGAGACTCCCTGGTCTTGATCATAGAAATCTGACAGGGTAGACCCCACACGCACCTGAAACATGCGCTCCCCTAAAAAGCTTTCAATAAAACTGGGAAGTTTTCCTCTTAAGCCAATGTTATGTAGATCTTTCAATATTCCATAACGCCATGTTGTATCATATGCTTCTCCAAGTCGAAAAAGACAGCTACTACGTGTTCTTTGTTAATAAAAGCATCTCGTATAAATGTTTCTAGTCTTATTAAATTGTCATTGGTACTACGTTCCGAACGAAAACCCGACTGATATTCTGAAATGAGATTGTTGGACTCTAAGTACCAGACTAATCTCGTGTTTATCATTCTCTCCAATGTTTTACACAAACAACTTGTCAAAGCTATCGGACGATAATTTGTAGGTTCTCCATGATCTTTCCCTGGTTTCGGAATTGGTACAACTGTAGCTACACGCCAGCTCTCAGGACAGACCCCTGTTTCCCAAATATTATTAAAGATATCTAAAAGTGTTGAAAGAGAACTTTTTGGCAGATGCTTAAGCATCTGATAATGAATTTCATCGGGGTCGGTTGGCGTATCATGTGATTTTTCAATGGCTTCAACGAGTTCGGATAAGTTAAAAGGTTTGTTGTATTCTTAGTGATTAAGGGATTTAAAGTTTAGATTTCTTTTCTCTTGGTTCTTTTTGAAATTTCTAAAAGTGTCAGAATAATTACGCGATGATGACTTTCTCAAGAATGTGCTCCCAAGAGTATCTGAAATATATATTTTTTTTTTGTTGAAGCTATTGTGTCAAATTCAGTATTTAAATGTGTAAAACTAGAGGACTTTGTTTTTCCTGAAATTTTGCGTACCATATCCCAAACCTTATTAATGGTTTTTTTTTAGTTCAATTTGGAGACATATTCTCTCCATGACTTTCGTTTGGAAGCTCGGATTGTTCGCCGAGCTTTAGCTCTAAAAACTTTTACGTCGTTTAGCTTTTCTGAAGTGGGACTTTTGCAGAACTTATTTAGAGCCTGTTTACGCTTTTTAATAGCTTCTTTACAGTCATTATTAAACCAAGGCTTGCTTTTCTTAGTATTTGTGGAGGTCTTTGGAATGCATTGTTCTAATATATTAATAAGTGTATCTGTGAAATCAGAAACAATGTCGGATGATTCATTAAATTGATCAAATGATAACTCTTCTTCACATAAATTATGGAATAATTCCCAGTCGGCTTTATTCATTTTCCACTTCTGGTTACAGTCCTCATCTGGTTCGTTTACGCTCTCAATTATAACAGGGAAGTGATCACTTCCGCACTGATCATCATGAACAGACCAGTCATAGTCTAAGAAGAGAGATGGGTGACACAAAGAGAGATGTAAAGAAGATAAATGACCTGTCGCAGGGTGAAGGTAAGTATAAGATTTATCATTCATCAAGCATATAAGATTTATCATTCATCAAGCAAAGATCGTTCTTTGCAATAAAATCTTCAACAAGTGCTCCTCTGTTATTGATATCTATACAGCCCCATAGAATATTGTGACCATTGAAGTCGCCAACTAAAACATATGGCGTTGGAAGTTGACTCAGCAATGAGTCAAGATGTTCGGGCTTTAAAGAAAATGAGGGTGGGATATATATAGAGCAAATTGTAGTTTCTTTATCCAGAGAAACCGATACTGCTAAAGCTTGTAGGTCTGTTTTTAATTTGATCTCTCTTTGTGGTAAACATGATTTAACAAAAATTGAACTGCCACCAGATGGTTTGTTACCATAAGAATAGATATTCTTGTATGTATTGAAACCCCTGACATCTATGTTGTCATCAGTTTTTAAAAAAGTTTCTTGCAAACAAAACACCGATGGGGTTAGTAGCGAAATAAGTAATAAGAGTTCATTATAGATCGATTTAAGACCTCGACAATTCCATTGGACTATTTTGTGTTTTAAATCCATTTTATGGAGAGATATTTAAAAGACTAGAAACTATTATGGAGGTGCAATTGGTGATAATGATGTGCTACCACCAGCTCGTGGTATGGCTGACCTCGATCTGTTATTGCCACTTGGTGATGATGGAGTTTCATCGAACTCCATATCACTGTCACTCAAAGATCCGAATCTGTTCTGAAATTTTATATTGTCTCTTTCCATTTTACGTTGTCTGTTTGTCTTTGAGACAATTGATGTTTTTGATCGGATCTTCCGATCCCTTATTAGTTCGACCTGAGTCGGGTTTCTCTTTTACATTCGGCGCTGGCCTCGGTATCGTCGCTGTCGATCGATCCGAAGCAACCTGGATTGCGCCTTTTGATAAATTGATTGAACTTTGTGGTGCTGGAGTGGGTTTACTCCATGCACCAGATTTTTTCAGTTCAGCAATGTATGATTCAGCAGTCTGTGTTGCGGAGCTGGTACATTTTACACCAGCACCCTTTGAGATGCTGGCGAAACTGGTGGTTGGTGTTATGTATCGCTCTTCGACAATTTTCCGCGCTTCTGGGAATGTTATCCCCCTTTGGTATTTGACGGTGAGTATTTCTTTTTCTTTTTTCCACGCCGGACAGTCTCGGGAGAAAACAGCATGTTTGCCATCACAATTTACGCATTTGGGTTCATTTTTGCAGTTGAGATGATTATCAACATGCTTTTCTTCACCACAATTAGGACAGAGTTTTTTTCTCTGACATCTGCTTTCGTGATGGCCAAAAGCCTGACAAGAGTAACATCTAAGAGGGTTTGGGATGTATACCTCTACGTTAATGGAAAGATATGCTACTTTGATTTTCTTGGGTAGAATTGGTGTATTAAAAGTCAACACATAAGTTGCTGTTGGTTTTAGTACACCATTTCTACGGACTTTGATGTTATGAACACCGATTACTCTTTGATCCTTCAGGTTATCAATGATCTCTTCGTCTGAACAAGGACGCAGTTCTGGACTGCGAATCACTCCTTTAGATGAGTTTAGTGTGTTGTGAAGAGATATTTTTACTGAAAGATCAAAGAGCTTTTTAGTGGCGAGCAGGCTTACAACTTGCTGTTTTCTCTCGAGTTCCAAGAGAAGGTCACCTGATTCGAGTGATTTGATACTCTTTGGATGTCCGGCTATGGCGACAATACTTTTCTCGATAACAAAGGGAGAAAGGCTTGACACAGTTCGTGTATCGTCAAGCGACGTGACGACCAAGAAACGCGGAACATTGTCAAAGTTTGGTTCAGCAGACTGCTGACTTGATTGTTGACTTGACTGCTGACTTGATTTTTGACTGTGTTCATCCGATTCGGATGAATCCTCGTCTTTTTTTACGTTTAGGTGCGTTGCGGTTAGGTGCGTGGTTGCGGTAATGTTTTTTTTCATTACCCATAATAAAAAAAATCCTAGTTTCGTCCCAAGTGCTCTCCGCCCTCCGTGGAGCCCTACAAGGGAACACCATAATGGAGTGGTTATCCAACTCTCAGGTGTTAGAGATACACGTGAGATATACTCGTATAAACAAAATGCCTACACGATTGATCCGTTTAGCCACCGCCTTCTAGAGATAAAAAGACAGAAAAGGGTAAGGTAAATGGGCATATGGTTGGTATCAGGAAAGACACAAAAACAGTTGAAGAGAAAGCGAAGCGGTATCTCTAGGGCTCGGCGTGACCAGCCGACTGACCGTGCCGGACCGCACGGCCACCCGTCTACACCGAAAAGCCAGGCCATAGAGGCGTGTTGGGTACCTGAAGCACCGCCACCTCAGGTAACCCTCAACCTCCAGGATCCCTTCTTCCGGCTTACAGGACGCCACCCACGGCAAACGGGTGGTGCTTCCTTTAGCTCTTACCAGTGGGCACAGAGACCACAGCAGCAATATGCCCAATGGGAATTGAGCCCCCAGGGCCACGGCAAGGCAGGAAGTCTAATACCTGGGGGGTTTTATTACACCAGTTCTGCCCAAGAAAATCAAAAGTAGCATATCTTTCGATTAACGTAGAGGTATATATACCAAACCCTCTCAGATGTTGCTCATGTCAGGTTTTTGGCCACCACGAAAGCAGATGTCAGAAAAAATAACTTTGTTCAAACTGTGGTGAAGACAAACATGTCGATAATTATCAAAACTGTAAGAATGAGGCAAAATGCATCAATTGTGGTGGCAAACATGCAGTTTTCTCTCGAGATTGTCCGGCATGGAAAAAAAGAAAAAGAAATACTCACTGTAAAATACCAAAGAGCGATTACCTTCCCAGAAGCGCGGAAAATTGTTGAGGATCGACACGCAACACCAACCACCAGTTACGCCAGCATCACAAAGGGTGCTGGTGTAAAAGTGTCAAGCTCCGAAACACAGACTGTTGATTCATACATAGCTGAACTGAAAAAATCTGGTGCATGGAGTAAATCCACTCCAGCGCCAGAAAGTTTGACCAATTTATCAAATGGCGCAATCCAGGTTGCTTCGGATCGGTGGACAGCGACCGTACCGAAGACAGTGCCGCATGTAAAAGAGAAACTCGACTCCGGTCGAACTAATAAGGGATCAGGAGATGCGAAAAAGCAAATGTCTCTAAAACAAACAGACAGACAACGCAAAAATGGAAAGAGACAATATAAAATTCCAGAACAGATTCGGGTCTTTGAGTGACAGTGATATGGAGTTCGCTGAAACTCTTATCACCACCAAGCGGCAATAACAGATCGAGGTCAGCAACACCCTAGAGATGGTGGTAGCAGAAGTATATCACCAATTGCAGCTCCAATAAAGTTTCTAGTCTTAATCTCTTCATAAAATGGATTTAAAACACAAAATAATACAATGGAATAGTCGAGGTCTTAAATCAAATTATAATGAACTCTTATTACTGATTTCGTTATTAAACCCATCGGTTTTTTGTTTGCAAGAAACTTTTTTAAAAACTGATGACAGCATTGATGTCAGGGGTTTCAATACATACAACTATATCTATTCTGATGGTAACAAACCATCTGGTGGCAGTTCAATTTTTGTGAAATAATGTTTACCACAAAAGGAGATCAAATTAAAACAGACCTACAAGCTATAGCAGTATCGGTTTCTCTGGATAGAAAAACTGCAATTTGCTCTTTATATATCCCACCCTCATTTTCTTTAAAGCCCGAACACCTTGATTAATTGCTGAGTCAACTTCCATCGCCATAACTTTTAGTTGGCGACTTCAATGGTCACAACCCCCAAGGTATTAGACTTCCTGCCTTGCCGTGGCCCTGGGGGCTCAATTCCCACTGGGCACATTGCCGCTGTGGTCTCTGTGCCCACTGGGAAGAGCTAAAGGAAGTACCACCCGTTTGCCGTGGGTGGCGTCCTGTAAGCCGGAAGAAGGGATCCTGGAGGTTGAGGGTTACCGGAGGTGGCGGTGCTTCAGGTACCCAACACGCCTCTTTGGCCTGGCTTTTCGGTGTAGACGGGTGTCGGTGCGGTCCGGCACGGTCAATCGGCTGGTTGCGCCGAGCCCTAGAGATACCGCTTTGCTTTCTCTTCAACTCTTTTTGTAACTTTCCTGATACCAACCATATGCCCATTTACCTTACCCTTTTCTGTCTTTTTATCTCTAGAAGGCGGTGGCCAAACGGTTCAATCGTGTAGGCATTTTGTTTATACGAGTATATCTCACGTGTATCTCTAACACCAGCGAGTTGGATAACCACTCCATTATGGTGTTCCCTTGTAGGGCTCCACGGAGGGCGGAGAGCACTTGGGACGAAACTAGAATTTTTTCCTTATGCCTAATGGAAAAGAACATAACCGCAACCACACACATAACCGCAACGCAGCTAAACGTAAAAAAGACGAGGATTAATCCGAAACGGATGAACCCAGTCAGCAGTCAAGTCAGCAGTTTGAAACTCAAAAGCTTAACAATTTTCCACTCTTCTTGGTGATGACATCACGCGATGATACACGTACGGTGTCAGATTTATCACCTTTTGTTATCGAAAAGAGTTGAGTGTCCATTGCCCGACATCCAAAAAGTATAAAAAAACTAAAGTCAGGTGATCTCCTCTTGGAAGTCGAGAGAGAACAGCAGGTCAAAAACCTGCTTGGTACCACAAAGCTGTTCGATCTCAACGTCAAAGTATCGTTGCACAAAACACTTAATTCGTGTAAATAAAAATCAAATATGAGTTCCTTTAAGAGCAATGAAAACAGTCAAAAGAAAGAAGATGGGTCATACTACGTAGTTTCGGCTAATAAAGCCTCATCAGTGGCCCTGTAATGATCCGGCAAAGAAAGCCAGAGGAAACATACTGCAATTTTGCGAATTTCGAATAGGCAGTCGATTCAAAGACTGATATAAATCAAAATGGGGTCCAAATAATTAAAAACCTGTCTAGAATATCAGTCTAAACCAATAATTTATTTCTGATCTCTCAGAATATTCACGCTGATCTCAAAGGACCAAAAGTAAAATATAAAGTGCACTATGGTTGACTAAGGTGTCATCCGCAGCTACGTCCGTGCAGCGATACCGAGATTGTTGCGAATTTAACAGATGAAGGCGTCATTGGTGTACGTAACATCCAAGTTCGTAGAAGTGGTGTATTAAAGCCAACAAGTGCCTACGTGTTGACGTTTAACCCAACAGTTCTGTCAAAGAAAATAAAAGTTGTATATCTATCTGTTAACGTAGAGGTGTATATACCAAACCCTCTCAGATGTTACTCATGTCAGGTTTTTGGCCACCACGAAAGCAGATGTCAGAAGAAACAACTCTGTCCAAACTGTGGTGAAGACAAGCATGTCGATAACCATCAAAACTGCAAGAATGAGGCCAAATGTGTCAATTGTGGTGATGATGATGATGATGATGATTTCGTGTTTAACGACGCGTCAACCCTCTTGGTGGGTCATAAGCGTCAGTCGGTTAATGGTTAAACGGCATGAATAATTATGACGATATTAAAAGTAAGAAGTCAGAATGATAATGTATAAAAATCTGAAACAGTTAAATCTTATGAAAAAGACCAATTTCTTTTAAGAATAAAATAATGTTATCAACAGGTACATCTCGAAACAGTTGTTGCAAAGTGTCAGCTTTGAAATATAAAATACGTGAGGGTGAAAAGTCAACACAGTCAATTAAGATATGTTTCACAGTGAATGGCTGATCACAACCTACACAAGAAGGTTGATCATCACCATTAAAAATATAAGAATGAGTAACTCTAGTATGGCCGATGCGCAGTCGTGTTAATACTACGTCCTCTTTTCTGGAAAACTGTGGAGGAGAGCATTTTGTACTAACGACAGGTTTAATGGCATGGAGTTTGTTATTTATTGCACGGTCCCATTCGCCTTGCCATTCCGACAAGATGTATCGGTTGATAAATGGTTTAAAATTATTAAAAGGAATTTTAAAAACAGATGGATCAAGATTGAGCGATTCCTTTGCTTTCTTGTCAGCATATTCATTGCCGACAATGCCAATATGGCTCGGAAGCCAACAAAACAAGATATGGTGTGTTTTAGACATTTCATATGTTTTTCGATCAATTTTTGAATTTGAGGATTTTTAGATGATGAATGGTCTAAAGCCTTAAGCACAGAAAGTGAATCAGAAAATATAATTGCTTTTTGAATTGTTGAAGAACTGATAAAATCTAAAGCTAGGTCTATTGCTTTGGCTTCAGCTGTAAAAATAGATGAACCATCTGGAAGGCGCATGGTTTTGTGCGTATCTTTAGAAACATACGCACAGCCAACTTTATCTCCTTCTTTGGAACCATCAGTATAGACTTGCTGGTAATCATTGTAACGTGACTGCAGTACCTGAAAGTTTTGTTTGAGAAGTAAGTCGAACAGAATAGAAGGTTGTTTAATACACCAAGATGGAACTTCGGCGGTTTCATGTTTTTGAATATTTTTAAGGTCGATACCTGAATTTTCCAGCAGTGGTAAAATACGTAATCCAAAAGGTTTGATTGCTGTGGGTTTTGTTTCATACTTATCTACAAATTAAGGTGGAAATGAAATTTTGGATGCCGGGTTAGATGGATTTGCAGCAAGTCTGATAGCATACTGAAGAGAAAGTTTCTCTCTGCGCGAGGTTAAAGATGGTTCACCTGCTTCTATATAAAGGCTTAATACGGGAGAAGTACGGAAGGCTCCCATGGCCAGACGAAGGCCTTGGTGATGGATAGTATCCAAGGATTTTAAATAGGACTTTCTGGCAGAACCATAAATAACAGACCCATAATCTAATTTAGATCTTATTAAAGACCGGTAAAGATGTAATAAAGTATACCGATCTGCTCCCCAACTTGTATGAGCTAAAACTTTCAAAAGATTCAAAGCTTTTAAGCATTTCGCTTTAAGATATTTAATATGTGGAATAAAAGTTAACTTTTGATCAAATATGACCCCAAGAAATTTGGCTTCTTCAACAACAGGAATTTGTGATCCGTATAAAAACAGGGAAGGATGTTCGTGTTTCTTCCGTAGTTTACAAAAATGAACACACTGCGTTTTCGACTTGGAGAACTTGAAACCATTTTTATCAGTCCATTCTTCTATTCTTTTTAAATTTTGTTGTAACTTTCGTTCAATTGTTTTCATATTTTTTGAACGGTAACATATACAAAAATCATCAACATACAATGAACAATCAGTTTTGTCGTCCAAACATTGTACAATATTGTTTTTTTTTATGTTAAATAGCGTAGTTGAAAGAATACTACCCTGTGGGACACCCTGTTCTTGATCATAGAAATCTGACAGGGTAGACCCCACACGCACCTGAAACATGCGCTCCCCTAAAAAGCTTTCAATAAAACTGGGAAGTTTTCCTCTTAAGCCAATGTTATGTAGATCTTTCAATATTCCATAACGCCATGTTGTATCATATGCTTTCTCCAAGTCGAAAAAGACAGCCACTACGTGTTCTTTGTTAATAAAAGCATCTCGTATAAATGTTTCTAGTCTTATTAAATTGTCATTGGTACTACGTTCCGAACGAAAACCCGATTGATATTCTGAAATGAGGTTGTTGGACTCTAAGTACCAGACTAATCTCTTGTTTATCATTCTCTCCAATGTTTTACACAAACAACTTGTCAAAGCTATCGGATGATAATTTGTAGGTTCTGCATGATCTTTCCCTGGTTTCGGAATTGGTACAACTGTAGCTACACGCCAACTCTCAGGACAGACCCCCGTTTCCCAAATATTATTAAAGATATCTAAAAGTGTTGTAAGAGAACTTTTTGGCAGATGCTTAAGCATCTGATAATGAATTTCATCGGGGCCGGTTGCCGTATCATGTGATTTTTCAATGGCTTCAACGAGTTCGGATAAGTTAAAAGGTGTGTTGTATTCTTCGTGATTAAGGGATTTGAAGTTAAGTTTTCTTTTCTCCTGGTCCTTTTTGAAATTTCTAAAAGTGTCAGAATAATTACGCGATGATGAATTTCTCAAGAATGTGTGACCAAGAGTATCTGAAATATCTTTTTTTGTTGAAGCTATTGTGTCAAATTCAGTATTTAAATGTGTAAAACTAGAGGACTTTGTTTTTCCTGAAATTTTTCGTACCATATCCCAAACCTTTTTAATGGGGGTTTTGTAGTTCAATTTGGAGACATATTCTCTCCATGACTTTCGTTTTGAAGCTCGGATTGTTCGCCGAGCTTTAGCTCTAAAAACTTTTACGTCGTTTAGCTTTTCTGAAGTGGGACTTTTGCAGAACTTATTTAGAGCCTGTTTACGCTTTTTAATAGCTTCTTTACAGTCATTATTATACCAAGGCTTGCTTCTCTTAGTATTTGTGGAGGTCTTTGAAATGCATTGCTCTGATATATTAATAAGTGTATCTGTGAAATCAGAAACAATGTCAGATGATTCATTTAAGTGATCAACTGATAACTCTTCTTCACATAAATTATGGAATAATTCCCAGTCGGCTTTATTCATTTTCCATTTCTGGTTACAGTCTTCATCTGGTTCGTTTACGCTCTCTTTTATAACAGGAAAGTGATCACTTCCGCACTGATCATCATGAACAGACCAGTCATAGTCCAAGAAGAGAGATGGGTGACACAAAGAGAGATCTAAAGAAGACAAATGACCTGTCGCAGGGTGAAGGTAAGTATAAGATTTATCATTCATCAAGCAAAGGTCGTTCTTTGCAATAAAATCTTCGACAAGTGCTCCTCTGTTATTGACATCTTTACAGCTCCATAGAATATTGTGACCATTGAAGTCGCCAACTAAAAGATATGGCGATGGAAGTTGACTCAGCAATGAGTCAAGATGTTCGGGCTTTAAAGAAAATGAGGGTGGGATATATAGAGAGCAAATTGTAGTTTCTTTATCCAGAGAAACCGATACTGCTACAGCTTGAAGGTCTGTTTTTAATTTGATCTCTCTTTGTGGTAAACATGATTTAACAAAAATTGAGCTGCCACCAGATGGTTTGTTACCATCAGAATAGATATAGTTGTATGTATTGAAACCCCTGACATCTATGTTGTCATCAGTTTTTAAAAAAGTTTCTTGCAAACAAAACACCGATGGGGTTAGTAGCGAAATAAGTAATAAGAGTTCATTATAATTTGATTTAAGACCTCGACAATTCCATTGTATTATTTTGTGTTTTAAATCCATTTTAAGGAGAGATATTTAAAGACTTGAAACTATTATGGAGGTGCAATTGGTGATATAGATCTGCTACCACCAGCTCGTGGAGTGGCAGACCTCGATCTGTTATTGCCACTTGGTGATGATGGAGCTTCAAACTCCATATCACTGTCACTCAAAGATCCGAATCTGTTCTGAAATTTCTCTTCTGATCCCTTAGTTCGACCTAAGTCGAGTTTTTCTTTTACATGCGGCGCTGGCTTCGGTACGGTCGCTGTCGACCGATCCGAAGCAACCTGGATTGCGCCATTTGATAAACTGGTTGAACTTTGTGGTGCCGGAGTGGATTTACTCCATGCACCAGATTTTTTCAGTTCAGCTATGTATGATTCAGCAGTCTGTGTTTCGGAGCTAGAAACTTTTACACTAGCACCCTTTGTGATGCTGGCGTAACTAGTGGTTGGTGTTCTGTATCGCTCATCAACAATTTTCCGCGCTTCTGAGAATGTTATCCCCCTTTGGTATTTGACAGTGAGTATTTCTTTTTCTTTTTTCCATGCCGGACAATCTCGAGAGAAAACAGCATGCTTGCCACCACAATTGACGCATTTGGGTTCATTTTTGCAGTTTTGGTGGTTATCGACATGTTTTTCCTCACCACAGTTTGGGCAGAGTTGTTTCTTCTGACATCTGCTTTCGTGGTGACCAAAAACCTGACAATGATAACATCTGAGAGGGTTTGGTATATAAACCTCTACGTTAACAGATAGATATGCAACTTTTATTTTCTTGGGCAGAACTGGTGTATTAAATGTCAACACGTAGGTACTTGTTGGCTTTAATACACCACCTCTACGAACTTGGATGTTACGTACACCAATGACGCCTTCATCTCTCAAATTCTCAACAATCTCGGTATCGCTGCACGGGCGTAGCTCTGGGCTGCGGATGACACCTTTACATGAATTTAGGGTTTTGTGCAACGATACTTTGACGTTGAGATCGAAGAGCTTTGTGGTACCAAGCAGGTTTTTGACCTGCTGTTCTCTCTCGATTTCCAAGAGGAGATCACCTGACTTCAATTTCTTGATACTTTTTGGATGTCCGGCAATGGACACTATAGTCTTTTCGATCACAAAAGGTGATAAATCTGACACCGTACGTGTATCATCACGTGATGTTATCACCAAGAAGCGTGGAAAATTGTTAAGCTTTTGAGTTTCAGACTGCTGACTAGACTGCTGACTTGACTGCTGACTTCACTGTTGACTGGGTTCATCCGTTCCGGATGAATCCTCGTCTTTTTTACGTTTAGCTGCGTTGCGGTTATGTTTTTTTCCATGAGGCATAAGGAAAAAATTCTAGTTTCGTCCCAAGTGCTCTCCGCCCTCCGTGGAGCCCTACAAGGGAACACCATAATGGAGTGGTTATCCAACTCGCAGGTGTTAGAGATACACGTGAGATATACTCGCATAAACAAAATGCCTACACGATTGATCCGTTTAGCCACCGCCTTCTAGAGATAAAAAGACAGAAAAGGGTAAGGTAAATGGGCATATGGTTGGTATCAGGAAAGATACAAAAAGAGTTGAAGAGAAAGCAAAGCGGTATCTCTAGGGCTCGGCGTGACCAGCCGATTGACCGTGCCGGACCGCACGGCCACCCGTCTACACCGAAAAGCCAGGGCAAAGAGGCGTGTTGGGTACCTGAAGCACCGCCACCTCAGGTAACCCTCAACCTCCAGGATCCCTTCTTCCGGCTTACAGGACCCCACCCACGGCAAACGGGTGGTACTTCCTTTAGCTCTTCCCAGTGGGCACAGAGACCACAGCGGCAATGTGCCCAGTGGGAATTGAGCCCCCAGGGCCACGGCAAGGCAGGAAGTCTAATACCTGGGGGAATAAGGGAACAGAAGATCCGAATAAACAACACTTGTCTCAAAAACAAACAAACAGACAGACAACGTAAAATGGAAAGAGACAATATAAAATTCCAGAACAGATTCGGATGTTTGAGTGACAGTAGTAACAGTGATATGGTGTTCAATGAAACTCCATCATCACCAAGCGGCAATAACAGATCGAGGTCAGCAACACCACGAGCTGGTGGTAGCAGATCTAAATCACCAATTGCAGCTCCAAAATAGTTTCTAGTCTTAATCTCTTCATAAAATGGATTTAAAACACAAAATAATACAATGGAATTGTCGAGGTCTTTAATCAAATTATAATGAACTCTTATTACTTATTTGGTTATTAAACCCATCGGTTTTTTGTTTGCAAGAAACTTTTTTTAAAAACTGATGACAAGATTGATGTCAAGGGTTTCAATTCCTACAACTATATCTATTCTGATGGTAACAAACCATCTGGTGGCAGTTCAATTTTTGTGAAATCATGTTTACCACAGAGAGATCAAATTAAAAACAGACCCACAAGCTGTAGCAGTATCGGTTTCTTTGGATAAAGAAACTACAATTTGCTCTCTATATATCGCGCCCTCATTTTCTTTAAAGCCCGAACACCTTGACTCATTGCTGAGTCAACTTCCATCGCCATATCTTTTAGTTGGCGACATCAATGGTCACAATATTCTATGGGGCTGTAAAGATATCTATCACAGAGGAGCACTCGTCGAAGATTTTATTGCAAAAAGCGATCTTTGCTTGATGAATGATAAATCTTATACTTACCTTCACCCTGCGACAGGTCATTTGTCTTCTTTAGATCTCTCTTTGTGTCACCCATCTCTCTTCTTGGACTATGACTGGTCTGTTCATGATGATCAGTGCGGAAGTGATCACTTCCCTGTTATAATTGAGAGCGTAAACGAACCAGATGAGGACTGTAACCAGAAATGGAAAATGAATAAAGCCGACTGGGAATTATTCCGTAATTTATGTGAAGAAGAGTTATCAGTTGATCACTTAAATGAATCATCTGACATTGTTTCTGACTTCACAGATAAACTAATTAATATATCGGAACAATGCATTCCAAAGACCGCCACAAATACCAAGAAAAGCAAGCCTTGGTTTAATAATGACTGTAAAGAAGCTATTCAAAAGCGCAAACAGGCTTTAATGGTGACTTAGCATATAAATTCAGAAAAATATATAGCCGCAATGACTTCAGCACCCAATTTCGTAAAATCATTCTTCGATATAAAAAGATTGGGTACAACATGGATATTATACGACAGACTGCATGCATGGTAGTTAACCCAATCACGGTTGGCAACTTTGCTTCCCTCTTTAATTGCACGCCGGTAGGTCAGGTCTCAGATTCTATGACGGCTCCAACGTAAAGGCTTATTGAAAATTAGAGATAATGTCGGTTGGTGCCTGATGCTCTGTCTCTGGTCGGGCTCATCGGAGTCTAACTGTTGGTTTTCTTTTGCTCCAGCATTTCAGTGGTTTCTTGCTGTCGAGTCCTCACCGTTGTCTCACCTCTGTTGTTCTTTGATTTTTGTGTTCACGGAGATGTTGCACTGATGAGTTAGGAGGCCTTCATGCGGACTGAACAAATTATTTGTCTAAATCGCGACGGAAGTAAGAGCGAGGATTGCGGCCACGTAAAATCGATTTAAGCCCCCCAGTGGAAATCTTCCGCTGACCGTTCCAAGGCGGCTCTTCTGTGGCGATTTATATATGTTGTTGTTTGTTACTTACTGTGTGTATCACTTGTGTCTTTTGGTTTTGGATGGTCATATGGCCATTTTGTGGGAAATGATGATGATTTCGTGTTTAACGACGCGTCAACCCTCTTGGTGGGTCATAAGCGTCAGTCGGTTAATGGTTAAACGGCATGAATAATTATGACGATATTAAAAGTAAGAAGCCAGAATGATAATGTATAAAAATCTGAAAGTTAAATCTTATGAAAAAGACCAATTTCTTTTAAGAATAAAATAATGTTATCAACAGGTACATCTCGAAACAGTTGTTGCAAAGTGTCAGCTTTGAAATATAAAATACGTGAGGGTGAAAAGTCAACACAGTCAATTAAGATATGTTTCACAGTGAATGGCTGATCACAACCTACACAAGAAGGTTGATCATCACCATTAAAAATATAAGAATGAGTAACTCTAGTATGGCCGATGCGCAGTCGTGTTAATACTACGTCCTCTTTTCTGGAAAACTGTGGAGGAGAGCATTTTGTACTAACGACAGGTTTAATGGCATGGAGTTTGTTATTTATTGCACGGTCCCATTCGACTTGCCATTCCGATAAGATGTATCGGTTGATAAATGGTTTAAAATTATTAAAAGGAATTTTAAAAACAGATGGATCAAGATTGAGCGATTCCTTTGCTTTCTTGTCAGCATATTCATTGCCGACAATGCCAATATGGCTCGGAAGCCAACAAAACAAGATTTGGTGTGTTTTAGAAATTTCATGATGTTTTTCGATCAATTTTTGAATTTGAGGATTTTTAGATGATGAATGGTCTAAAGCCTTAAGCACAGAAAGTGAATCAGAAAATATAATTGCTTTTTGAATTGTTGAAGAACTGATAAAATCTAAAGCTAGGTCTATTGCTTTGGCTTCAGCTGTAAAAATAGATGAACCATCTGGAAGGCGCATGGTTTTGTGCGTATCTTTAGAAACATACGCACAACCAACTTTATCTCCTTCTTTGGAACCATCAGTATAGACTTGCTGGTAACTATCATAACGTGACTGCACTACCTGAAAGTTTTGTTTGAGAAGTATTGGATTTGATTCGGATTTTTTTCCATCATGTAAGTCGAACAGAATAGAAGGTTGTTTAATACACCAAGATGGAACTTCGGCGGTTTCATGTTTTTGAATATTTTTAAGGTCGATACCTGAATTTTCCAGCAGTGGTAAAATACGTAATCCAAAAGGTTTGATTGCTGTGGGTTTTGTTTCATACTTATCTACAAATTGAGGTGGAAATGAAATTTTGGATGCCGGGTTAGATGGATTTGCAGCAAGTCTGATAGCATACTGAAGAGAAAGTTTCTCTCTGCGCGAGGTTAAAGATGGTTCACCTGCTTCTACATAAAGGCTTAATACGGGAGAAGTACGGAAGGCTCCCATGGCCAGACGAAGGCCTTGGTGATGGATAGAATCCAAGGATTTTAAATAGGACTTTCTGGCAGAACCATAAATAATAGACCCATAATCTAATTTAGATCTTATTAAAGACCGGTAAAGATGTAATAAAGTATACCGATCTGCTCCCCAACTTGTATGAGCTAAAACTTTCAAAAGATGCAAAGCTTTTAAGCATTTCGCTTTAAGATATTTAATATGTGGAATAAAAGATAACTTTTGATCAAATATGACCCCAAGAAATTTGGCTTCTTCAACAACAGGAATTTGTGATCCGTATAAAATCAGGGAAGGATGTTCGTGTTTCTTCCGTAGTTTACAAAAATGAACACACTGCGTTTTCGACTTGGAGAACTTGAAACCATTTTTATCAGTCCATTCTTCTATTCTTTTTAAATTTTGTTGTAACTTTCTTTCAATTGTTTTCATATTTTTTGAACGGTAACATATACAAAAATCATCAACATACAATGAACAATCAGTTTTGTCGTCCAAACATTGTACAATATTGTTTATTTTGATGTTAAATAGCGTAGTTGAAAGAATACTACCCTGTGGGACACCCTGTTCTTGATCATAGAAATCTGACAGGGTAGACCCCACACGCACCTGAAACATGCGCTCCCCTAAAAAGCTTTCAATAAAACTGGGAAGTTTTCCTCTTAAGCCAATGTTATGTAGATCTTTCAATATTCCATAACGCCATGTTGTATCATATGCTTTCTCCAAGTCGAAAAAGACAGCCACTACGTGTTCTTTGTTAATAAAAGCATCTCGTATAAATGTTTCTAGTCTTATTAAATTGTCATTGGTACTACGTTCCGAACGAAAACCCGATTGATATTCTGAAATGAGGTTGTTGGACTCTAAGTACCAGACTAATCTCTTGTTTATCATTCTCTCCAATGTTTTACACAAACAACTTGTCAAAGCTATCGGACGATAATTTGTAGGTTCTGCATGATCTTTCCCTGGTTTTGGAATTGGTACAACTGTAGCTACACGCCAGCTCTCAGGACAGACCCCCGTTTCCCAAATATTATTAAAGATATCTAAAAGTGTTGTAAGAGAACTTTTTGGCAGATGCTTAAGCATCTGATAATGAATTTCATCGGGGCCGGTTGCCGTATCATGTGATTTTTCAATGGCTTCAACGAGTTCGGATAAGTTAAAAGGTGTGTTGTATTCTTCGTGATTAAGGGATTTGAAGTTAAGATTTCTTTTCTCTTGGTCCTTTTTGAAATTTCTAAAAGTGTCAGAATAATTACGCGATGATGAATTTCTCAAGAATGTGTGACCAAGAGTATCTGAAATATCTTTTTTAGTTGAAGCTTTTGTGTCGAAACCAGTATTTAAATGTGTAAAACTAGAGGACTTTGTTTTTCCTGAAATTTTTCGTACCATATCCCAAACCTTTTTAATGGGGGCTTTGTAGTTCAATTTGGAGACATATTCTCTCCATGACTTTCGTTTGGAAGCTCGGATTGTTCGCCGAGCTTTAGCTCTAAAAACTTTCACGTCGTTTAGCTTTTCTGAAGTGGGACTTTTGCAGAACTTATTTAGAGCCTGTTTGCGCTTTTGAATAGCTTCTTTACAGTCATTATTAAACCAAGGCTTGCTTTTCTTAGTATTTGTGGAGGTCTTTGGAATGCATTGTTCTGATATATTAATTAGTTTATCTGTGAAATCAGAAACAATGTCAGATGATTCATTTAAGTGACCAACTGATAACTCTTCTTCACATAAATTAAGGAATAATTCCCAGTCGGCTTTATTCATTTTCCATTTCTGGCTACAGTCCTCATCTTGTTCGTTTACGCTCTCAATTATAACAGGGAAGTGATCACTTCCGCACTGATCATCATGAACAGACCAGTCATAGTCCAAGAAGAGAGATGGGTGACACAAAGAGAGATCTAAAGAAGACAAATGACCTGTCGCTGGGTGAAGGTAAGTATAAGATTTATCATTCATCAAGCAAAGATCGCTCTTTGCAATAAAATCTTCAACAAGTGCTCCTCTGTTATTGATATCTTTACAGCCCCATAGAATATTGTGACCATTGAAGTCGCCAACTAAAAGATATGGGGATGGAAGCTGACTCAGCAATGAGTCAAGATGTTCGGGCTTTAAAGAAAATGAGGGTGGAATATATAAAGAGCATATTGTAGTTTCTTTATCCAGAGAAACCGATACTGCTACAGCTTGTAGGTCTGTTTTTAATTTGATCTCTCTTTGTGGTAAACCTGATTTAACAAGAATTGAACTGCCACCAGATGGTTTGTTACCATCAGAATAGATATAGTTGTATGTATTGAAACCCCTGACATCAAGGTTGTCATCAGTTTTTAAAAAAGTTTCTTGCAAACAAAAAACCGACGGGTTTAATAACGAAATAAGTAATTAGAGTTCATTATAATTTGATTTAAGACCTCGACAATTCCATTGTATTATTTTGTGTTTTAAATCCATTATTTGAAGAGATTAAGACTAGAAACTATATTGGAGCTGCAATTGGTGATATAGATCTGCTACCACCAGCTCGTGGTGTTGCTGACCTCGATCTGTTATTGCCACTTGGTGATGATGGAGTTTCAGCGAACTCCATATCACTGTCACTCAAAGATCCGAATCTGTTCTGGAATCTTATATTGTCTCTTTCCATTTTACGTTGTCTGTCTGTTTTTGAGACAATTGTTTTTTTCGGATCTTCCGATCCTTTATTAGTTCGAACCGAGTCGAGTTTCTCTTTTGCATGTGGCGCTGGCTTCGGTACGGTCGCTGTCGACCGATCCGAAGTAACCTGGATTGCGCCATTTGATAATTTGGTTGAACTTTGTGGTGCTGAAGTGGATTTACTCCATGCACCAGATTTTTTCAGTTCAGCTATGCATGATTCAACAGTCTGCGTTGCGGAGGTAGAAACTTGTACACCAGCACCCTTTGTGATGCTGGCGTAACTGGTCGTTGGTGTTGTGTATCGCTCGTCAACAATTTTCCGTGCTTCTGGGAATGTTAACCCCCTTTGGTATTTGACAGTAAGTATTTCTTTTTCTTTTTTCCATGCCGGACAATCTCGAGAGAAAACAGCATGCTTGCCACCACAATTGACGCATTTGGCCTCATTCTTACAGTTTTGATGGTTATCGACATGCTTTTCTTCACCACAATTTGGACAGAGTTGCTTCTTCTGACATCTGCTTTCGTGGTGGCCAAAAACCTGACACGAGTAACATCTGAGAGGGTTTGGTATATACACCTCTACGTTAACTGAAAGGTAAGCTACTTTGATTTTCTTGGGCAGAACTGGTGTATTGAAAGTCAACACGTAAGTACCTGTTGGCTTCAATACACCACCTCTACGAACTTGGATGTTACGTACGCCAATGACGCCCTCAGATCTCAAGTTGTCAATGATCTCTGCATCAGTACATGGACGCAGCTCTGGGCTGCGGATGACACCTTTACATGAATTAAGAGTGCTGTGCAGAGAAACCTTGACCTTGAGATCGAAGAGCTTTGTGGTACCAAGCAGGCTTTTCACCTGCTGTTCTCTCTCGACTTCTAATAAAAGGTCACCTGACTTAAGCTTTTTTATGCTTTTGGGATGTCCGGCAATGGACACTATGCTTTTTTCTATCACGAATGGTGATAAACTGGACACAGTGCGTGCATCGTCACTGGAGGTCATTACCAAGAAACGTGGAAAATTGGTTGACTTTGGTGCTGCAGACTGCTGACTAGACTGTTGAGTAGAATGCTGAGACTGCTGACTTGACTGTTGACTGGGTTCATCCGTTCCGGATGAATCCTCGTCTTTTTTACGTTTAGCTGCGTTGCGGTTATGTTTTTTTCCATGAGGCATAAGGAAAAATTTCTAGTTTCGTCCCAAGTGCTCTCCGCCCTCCGTGGAGCCCTACAAGGGAACACCATAATGGAGTGGTTATCCAACTCGCAGGTGTTAGAGATACACGTGAGATATACTCGCATAAACAAAATGCCTACACGATTGATCCGTTTAGCCACCGCCTTCTAGAGATAAAAAGACAGAAAAGGGTAAGGTAAATGGGCATATGGTTGGTATCAGGAAAGATACAAAAAGAGTTGAAGAGAAAGCAAAGCGGTATCTCTAGGGCTCGGCGCGACCAGCCGATTGACCGTGCCGGACCGCACGGCCACCCGTCTACACCGAAAAGCCAGGCCAAAGAGGCGTGTTGGGTACCTGAAGCACCGCCACCTCAGGTAACCCTCAACCTCCAGGATCCCTTCTTCCGGCTTACAGGACGCCACCCACGGCAAACGGGTGGTACTTCCTTTAGCTCTTCCCAGTGGGCACAGAGACCACAGCGGCAATGTGCCCAGTGGGAATTGAGCCCCCAGGGCCACGGCAAGGCAGGAAGTCTAATACCTGGGGGATTTTGTGGGAAAGTTACTGTCCTTATGGCGTTCCGTTGTTTAGGTTTCCATTATGGTCTGGTCGCTTAATGTTTGTATTTCTTTCCCTTTGGTGTCTTTTATGGGTGGAGTAGGTTAATTGTATCAATTCCTGATCTTTGTTTTACTTCTACTTTTTAAATAAGTTCTGCAAAAGTCCCACTTCAGAAAAACTAAACGACGTTAAAGTTTTTAGAGCTAAAGCTCGGCGAACAATCCGAGCTTCCAAACGAAAGTCATGGAGAGAATATGTCTCCAAATTGAACTACAAAACCCCCATTAAAAAGGTTTGGGATATGGTACGAAAAATTTCAGGAAAAACAAAGTCCTCTAGTTTTACACATTAAAATACTGGTTTTGACACAAAAGCTTCAACTAAAAAAGATATTTCAGATACTCTTGGTAACACATTTTTGAGCAATTCATCACCGCGTAATTATTCTGACACTTTTAGAAATTTCCAATACAACAAACCTTTTAACTTATCCGAACTAGTGGAAGCCATTGAAAAATCACACGATACAGCAACCGGTCCCGATGAAATTCATTATCAGATGCTTAAGCATCTGCCAAAAAGTTCTCTTTCAACACTTTTAGATATCTTTAATAATATTTGGGAAACTGGGGTCTGTCCTGTGAGCTGGCGTTTTGCTACAGTTGTACCAATTCCAAAACCAGGGAAAGATCATGCAGAACCTACGAATTATCGACCGATAGCTTTGACAAGTTGTTTGCGTAAAACATTGGCGAGAATGATAAACAAGAGATTAGTCTGGTACTTAGATGATGATGATGATTTCGTGTTTAACGACGCGTCAACCCTCTTTGTGGGTCATAAGCGTCAAACGGTTGATGGTTAAACGGCATGAATAATTATGATGATATTAAAAGTAAAAAGTCAGAATGATAATGCATAAAAATCTGAAACAGTTAAATCTTATGAAAAAGTCCAATTTCTTTTAAGAATAAAATAATATTATGAACAGGTACATCTCGAAACAGTTGTTGCAAAGTGTCAGCTTTGAAATATAAAATACGTGAGGGTGAAAAGTCAACACAGTCAATTAAGATATGTTTCACAGTGAATGGCTGATCACAACCTACACAAGAAGGCTGATCATCACCATTAAAACTATAAGAATCAGTAACTCTAGTATGGCCGATGCGCAGTCGTGTTAATACTACGTCCTCTTTTCTGGAAAACTGTGGAGGAGAGCATTTTGTACTAACGACAGGTTTAATGGCATGGAGTTTGTTATTTATTGCACGGTCCCATTCGCCTTGCCATTCCGACAAGATGTATCTGTTGATAAATGGTTTAAAATTGTTAAAAGGAATTTTAAAAACAGATGGATCAAGATTGAGCGATTCCTTTGCTTTCTTGTCAGCATATTCATTGCCGACAATGCCAATATGGCTCGGAAGCCAACAAAACAAGATTTGGTGTGTTTTAGAAATTTCATGATGCTTTTCTATCAATTTTTGAATTTGAGGATTTTTAGATGATGAATGGTCTAAAGCCTTAAGCACAGAAAGTGAATCCGAAAATATAATTGCTTTTTGAATTGTTGAAGAACTGATAAAATCTAAAGCTAGGTCTATTGCTTTGGCTTCAGCTGTAAAAATAGATGAACCATCTGGAAGGCGCATGGTTTTGTGCGTATCTTTAGAAACATACGCACAACCAACTTTATCTCCTTCTTTGGAACCATCAGTATAGACTTGCTGGTAATCATTGTAACGTGACTGCAGTACCTGAAAGTTTTGTTTGAGAAGTATTGGATTTGATTCGGATTTTTTGCCATCATGTAAGTCGAACAGAATAGAAGGTTTTTTAATACACCAAGATGGAACTTCGGCCGTTTCATGTTTTTGAATATTTTTAAGGTCGATACCTGAATTTTCTAGCAGTGGTAAAATACGTAATCCAAAAGGTTTGATTGCTGTGGGTTTTGTTTCATACTTATCTACAAATTGAGGTGGAAATGAAATTTTGGATGCCAGGTTAGATGGATTTGCAGCAAGTCTAATAGCATACTGAAGAGAAAGTTTCTCTCTACGCGAAGTTAAAGATGGTTCACCTGCTTCTACATAAAGGCTTAATTCGGGAGAAGTACGGAAGGCTCCTATAGCCAGACGAAGGCCTTGGTGATGGATAGTATCCAAGGATTTTAAATAGGACTTTCTGGCAGAACCATAAACAACAGACCCATAATCTAATTTAGATCTTATTAAAGACCGGTAAAGATGTAATAAAGTATACCGATCTGCTCCCCAACTTGAATGAGCTTAAACTTTCAAAAGATTCAAAGCTTTTAAGCATTTCGCTTTAAGATATTTAATATGTGGTATAAAAGATAACTTTTGGTCAAATATAACCCCAAGAAATTTGGCTTCTTCAACAACAGGAATTTGTGATCCGTATAAGAACAGGGAAGGATGGTCGTGTTTCTTCCGTAGCTTACAAAAATGAACACACTGCGTTTTCGACTTGGAGAACTTGAAACCATTTTTATCAGTCCATTCTTCTATTCGTTTTAAATTTTGTTGTAACTTCCGTTCAATTGTTTTCATGTTTTTTGAACGGTAACATATACAAAAATCATCAACATACAATGAACAGCCCGCCTTGTCGTCCAAACATTGTACAATATTATTTATTTTGATGTTAAATAGCGTAGTTGAGAGAATGCTACCCTGTGGGACACCCTGCTCTTGTGCATAGAGATCTGATAGGGTAGATCCCACGCGGACTTGAAATACACGCTCACCTAAAAAACTTTGAATAAAACTGGGAAGTTTTCCCCTTAAGCCGAGGTTATGGAGATCTCTCAATATTCCATAACGCCACGTGGTATCATATGCTTTCTCCAAGTCGAAAAAGACAGCTACTACGTGTTCTTTGTAAATAAAAGCATCTCGTATAAATGTTTCTAGTTCTAAATTGTCGTTGGTACTACGTTCCGAACGAAAACCTGACTGATATTCTGAAATGAGGTTGTTGGACTCTAAGTACCAGACTAATCTCTTGTTTATCGTTCTCTCCAATGTTTTACACAAACAACTTGTCAAAGCTATCGGTCGATAATTCGTAGGTTCTGCATGATCTTTCCCTGGTTTTGGAATTGGTACAACTGTAGCAAAACGCCAGCTCTCAGGACAGACCCCAGTTTCCCAAATATTATTAAAGATATCTAAAAGTGTTGAAAGAGAACTTTTTGGCAGATGCTTAAGCATCTGATAATGAATTTCATCGGGGCCGGTTGCTGTATCGTGTGATTTTTCAATGGCTTCCACTAGTTCGGATAAGTTAAAAGGTTTGTTGTATTCTTCGTGATTGTGGGATTTGAAGTTTAGATTTCTTTTCTCTTGGTCCTTTTGGAAATTTCTAAAAGTGTCAGAATAATTACGCGGTGATGAATTGCTCAAAAATGTGCTACCAAGAGTATCTGAAATATCTTTTTTAGTTGAAGCTTTTGTGTCAAAACCAGTATTTAAATGTGTAAAACTAGAGGACTTTGTTTTTCCTGAAATTTTTCGTACCATTTCCCAAACCTTTTTAATGGGGGTTTTGTAGTTCAATTTGGAGACATATTCTCTCCATGACTTTCGTTTGGAAGCTCGGATTGTTCGCCGAGCTTTAGCTCTAAAAACTTTAACGTCGTTTAGCTTTTCTGAAGTGGGACTTTTGCAGAACTTATTTAGAGCCTGTTTGCGCTTTTGAATAGCTTCTTTACAGTCATTATTAAACCAAGGCTTGCTTTTCTTGGTATTTGTGGAGGTCTTTGGAATGCATTGTTCTGATATATTAATTAGTTTATCTGTGAAATCAGAAATAATGTCAGATGATTCATTTAAGTGATCAACTGATAACTCTTCTTCACATAAATTACGGAATAATTCCCAGTCGGCCTTATTCATTTTCCATTTCTGGCTACAGTCCTCATCTTGTTCGTTTACGCTCTCAATTATAACAGGGAAGTGATCACTTCCGCACTGATCATCATGAACAGACCAGTCATAGTCCAAGAAGAGAGATGGGTGACACAAAGAGAGATCTAAAGAAGACAAATGACCTGTTGCTGGGTGAAGGTAAGTATAAGATTTATCATTCATTAAGCAAAGATCGCTCTTTGCAATAAAATCTTCAACAAGTGCTCCTCTGTTATTGATATCTTTACAGCCCCATAGAATATTGTGACCATTGAAGTCGCCAACTAAAAGATATGGGGATGGAAGCTGACTCAGCAATGAGTCAAGATGTTCGGGCTTTAAAGAAAATGAGGGTGGAATATATAAAGAGCATATTGTAGTTTCTTTATCCAGAGAAACCGATACAGCCACAGCTTGTAGGTCTGTTTTTAATTTGATCTCTCTTTGTGGTAAACATGATTTAACAAAAATTGAACTGCAACCAGATGGTTTGTTACCATCAGAATAGATATAGTTGTATGTATTGAAACCCCTGACATGAATGCTGTCATCAGTTTTTAAAAAAGTTTCTTGCAAACAAAAAACCGATGGGTTTAATAACGAAATAAGTAATAACAGTTCGTTATAATTTGATTTAAGACCTCGACAATTCCGTTGTATTATTTTGTGTTTTAAATCCATTTTATGAAGAGATTAAGACTAGAAACTATAATGGAGCTGCAATTGGTGATATAGATCTGCTACCACCAGCTCGTGGTGTTGCAGACCTCGATCTGTTATTGCTACTTGGTGATGATGGAGCTTCAAACTCCATATCACTGTCACTCAAAGATCCGAATCTGTTCTGAAATTTTATATTGTCTCTTTCCATTTTACGTTGTCTGTCTGTTTGTTTTTGAGACAAGTGTTGTTTCTTCGGATCTTCTGATCCCTTAGTTCGACCTAAGTCGAGTTTCTCTTTTACATGCGGCGCTGGCTTCGGTACGGTCGCTGTCGACCGATCCGAAGCAACCTGGATTGCGCCATTTGAAAAACTGGTTGAACTTTGTGGTGCCGGAGTGGATTTACTCCATGCACCAGATTTTTTCAGTTCAGCTATGTATGATTCAGCAGTCTGTGTTTCGGAGCTAGAAACTTTTACACCAGCACCCTTTGTGATGCTGGCGTAACTAGTGGTTGGTGTTCTGTATCGCTCATCAACAATTTTCCGCGCTTCTGGGAATGATATCCCCCTTTGGTATTTGACAGTGAGTTTTTCTTTTTCTTTTTTCCATGCCGGACAATCTCGAGAGAAAACAGCATGCTTGCCACCACAATTGACGCATTTGGGTTCATTTTTGCAGTTTTGGTGATTATCGACATGTTTTTCCTCACCACAGTTTGGACAGAGTTGTTTCTTCTGACATCTGCTTTCGTGGTGACCAAACACCTGACAATGATAACATCTGAGAGGGTTTGGTATATACACCTCTACGTTAACAGATAGATATGCAACTTTTATTTTCTTGGGCAGAACTGGTGTATTAAATGTCAACACGTAGGTACTTGTTGGCTTTAATACACTACCTCTACGAACTTGGATGTTACGTACACCAATGACGCCTTCATCTCTCAAATTCTCAACAATCTCGGTATCGTTGCATGGGCGTAGCTCTGGGCTGCGGATGACACCTTTACATGAATTTAGTTGAAGAGAAAGCAAAGCGGTATCTCTAGGGCTCGGCGCGACCAGCCGATTGACCGTGCCGGACCGCACGGCCACCCGTCTACACCGAAAAGCCAGGCCAAAGAGGCGTGTTGGGTACCTGAAGCACCGCCACCGCAGGTAACCCTCAACCTCCAGGATCCCTTCTTCCGGCTTACAGGACGCCACCCACGGCAAACGGGTGGTACTTCCTTTAGCTCTTCCCAGTGGGCACAGAAACCACAGCGGTAATGTGCCCAGTGGGAATTGAGCCCCCAGGGCCACGGCAAGGCAGGAAGTCTAATACCTGGGGGCCGAGGTCATGGAGATCTCTCAATATTCCATAACGCCAATTGGTATCATATGCTTTCTCCAAGTCGAAAAAGACAGCTACTACGTGTTCCTTGTTAATAAAAGCATCTCGTATAAATGTTTCTAGTCTTGTGGGATTTGAAGTTTAGATTTCTTTTCTCTTGGTCCTTTTGGAAATTTCTAAAAGTGTCAGAATAATTACGCGGTGATGAATTGCTCAAAAATTTGCTACCAAGAGTATCTGAAATATCTTTTTTAGTTGAAGCTTTTGTCAAAACCAGTATTTAAATGTGTAAAACTAGAGGACTTTGTTTTTCCTGAAATTTTTCGTACCATATCCCAAACCTTTTTAATGGGGGTTTTGTAGTTCAATTTGGAGACATATTCTCTCCATGACTTTCGTTTGGAAGCTCGGATTGTTCGCCGAGCTTTAGCTCTAAAAACTTTAACGTCGTTTAGCTTTTCTGAAGTGGGACTTTTGCAGAACTTATTTAGAGCCTATTTGCGCTTTTGAATAGCTTCTTTACAGTCATTATTAAACCAAGGCTTGTTTTTCTTGGTATTAGTGAAGGTCTTTGGAATGCATTGTTCTGATATATTAATTAGTTTATCTGTGAAATCAGAAATAATGTCAGATGATTCATTTAAGTGACCAACTGATAACTAACTCTTCTTCACATAAATTACGGAATAATTCCCAGTCGGCTTTATTCATTTTCCATTTCTGGCTACAGTCCTCATCTTGTTCGTTTACGCTCTCAATTATAACAGGGAAGTGATCACTTCCGCACCGATCATCATGAACAGACCAGTCATAGTCCAAGAAGAGAGATGGGTGACACAAAGAGAGATCTAAAGAAGACAAATGACCTGTCGCTGGGTGAAGGTAAGTATAAGATTTATCATTCATCAAGCAAAGATCGCTCTTTGCAATAAAATCTTCAACAAGTGCTCCTCTGTTATTGATATCTTTACAGCCCCATAGAATATTGTGACCATTGAAGTCGCCAACTAAAAGATATGGGGATGGAAGCTGACTCAGCAATGAGTCAAGATGTTCGGGCTTTAAAGAAAATGAGGGTGGAATATATAAAGAGCATATTGTAGTTTCTTTATCCAGAGAAACCGATACTGCTACAGCTTGTAGGTCTGTTTTTAATTTGATCTCTCTTTGTGGTAAACATGATTTAACAAGAATTGAACTGTCAGCAGATGGTTTGTTACCATCAGAATAGATATAGTTATACGTATTGAAACCCCTGACATCTATGATGTCATCAGTTTTTAAAAAAGTTTCTTGCAAACAAAAAACCGATGGGTTTAATAACGAAATCAGTAATAACAGTTCGTTATAATTTGACTTAAGACCTCGACAATTCCATTGTATTATTTTGTGTTTTAAATCCATTTTATGAAGAGATTAAGACTAGAAACTATTTTGGAGCTGCAATTGGTGATATAGATCTGCTACCACCAGCTCGTGGTGTTGCTGACCTCGATCTGTTATTGCCACTTGGTGATGATGGAGTTTCAGCGAACTCCATATCACTATCACTCAAAGATCCGAATCTGTTCTGAAATCTAATATTGTCTCTTTCCATTTTAAGTTGTCTGTCTGTCTGTTTGAGACAATTGATGTTTTTTGATCGGATCTTCCGATCCCTTATTGGTTCGACCTTAGTCGAGTTTCTCTTTTACGTGCGGCGCTGGCTTCGGTACGGTCGCTGTCGACCGATCCGAAGCAACCTGGATTGCGCCATTTGATAAATTGGTTGAACTTTGCGGTGCTGGAGTGGGTTTACGATTCAGCAGTCTGTGTCGCGGAGCTGGTACATTTTACACCAGCACCCTTTGTGATGCTGGCGAAACTGGTGGTTGGTGTTATGTATCGCTCATCGACAATTTTTAACGCTTCTGGGAATGTTATCCCCCTTTGGTATTTGACGGTGAGTATTTCTTTTTCTTTCTTCCATGCCGGACAGTCTCGGGAGAAAACAGCATGTTTGCCATCACAATTTACGCATTTGGGTTCATTTTTGCAGTTGAGGTGATTATCAACATGCTTTTCTTCACCACAATTAGGACAGAGTTTTTTTCTCTGACATCTGCTTTCATGATGGCCAAAAGCCTGACAAGAGTAACATCTAAGAGGGTTTGGGATGTATACCTCTACGTTAATGGAAAGATATGCTACTTTGATTTTCTTGGGTAGAATTGGTGTAATAAAAGTCAACACATAAGTTGTTGTTGGTTTCAATACACCACTTCTACGGACTTTAATGTTACGAACACCAACAACTCCCTGATCTTTCAAGTTATCGACGATCTCTTCATCTGTACAAGGGCGCAGTTCTGGACTGCGAATCACTCCCGTAGACGAATTTAACGTATTGTGGAGAGAGACTTTAACCTGAAGATCAAAGAGTTTATTGGTGCTTAGCAGGCTTACAACTTGTTGTTTTCTCTCGACTTCCAAGAGAAGGTCACCTGATTTGAGCTTTTTGATACTCTTAGGGTGTCCGGCGATGGAGTCAATACATTTCTCAATTACGAAGGGAGAAAGGCTGGATACACTTCGTGTATCGTCAAGCGACGAGACAACCCAGAAACGCGGAACATTGTCGAAATTTGGTTCAGCGGACTGCTGACTGGTTTGTTGACTTGACTGCTGACTGGATTGTTGACTGTGTTCATCCGATTCGGATGAATCGTCTTGTTTTTTACGTTTAGGTGCGTTGTGTTTAGCTGCGTTGCGTTTATGTTTTTTCCATGAGGCATAAGGAAAAAATTCTAGTTTCGTCCCAAGTGCTCTCCGCCCTCCGTGGAGCCCTACAAGGGAACACCATAATGGAGTGGTTATCCAACTCACAGGTGTTAGAGATACACGTGAGATATACTTGTATAAACAAAATGCCTACACGATTGATCCGTTTAGCCACCGCCTTCTAGAGATAACAAGAGGGCCATGATGGCCCTGGATCGCTCACCTGACCCATATGATAGAGTAACAAGTGGGCCTCGGGGAGGGCCATTATTGACCCCAGGGCTACAATGTGCATAATGTTGAGGGAGGTCTAAAAAGGTGAAGCTTCATACCAAATATCAACAAAGCTTATAATTTGAACAATCTTGGCAAAGGTCCACTAGATGAAGCTACACACCAAATATCCAAGACCTGGGCCTTGGGGTTTCAGAGAAAAAGATTTTTTAAAGATATTCCCTACATTAGCCTATGTAAAACCAAATGGCCCCGGGGCGGGGGCATTTTTGGCCTCAGGGCTATAACTTAAACAATCTCGATAGAGGTCCACTAGATGAAGCTTCACACCAAATATCAAAGACCTGGGCCTTGCTGTTTCAGAGAAGAAGATTTTCAAAGATTATCTCTATATATAAAACTATGCAAAACCAAAGGGCCGCGGGGCAGGGGCTATAATTTGAACAATCTTGGTAGAGGTCCACTAGATGAAGCTCCATACCAAATATCAAAGACATGGGCCTTGTGGTTTCAGAGAAGATTTTTAAAGATTTCCCTATATAAGTCTATGAAAAACCAAAGGGTCTCGAGGTAGGGGCATTTTTGGCCCCAGGGCTATAATTTGAACAATCTTGATAGAGGTCCACTAGATGAAATTTCACACCAAATATCAAAGACCTAGGCCTTGTGGTTTCACAGAAGAAGATTTTTAAAGATATTCCCTATATAAGTCTATGTAAAACCAAAGGGCCCCCGAGACAGGGGTGTTTTTGGTCTCAGGGCTACAATTTGAACAATCTTGGTAGAAGTCCACTAGATGAAGCTTCATACCAAATATCAAAGACCTAGGTCTTCTGGTTTCAGAGAAGAATATTTTTCAAGATTTTCCCTATATATAAGTCTATGTAATACCAAAGGGCCCAAGTGGGGGGCATTTTTGGCCCAAGGGCTATAATTTGAACAATCTTGGTAGGGGTCCACAAGATTAAGCTTCATACCAAATATCAAAGACCTAGCCCTTGTGGTTTCAGAGAAAAAGATTTTTCAAGATTTTCCCTAAATAAGTCTATGTAAAACCAAAGGGCCCTGGAGCGGGAGCATTTTTGTCCCCAGGGCTATAATTTGAACAATCTTAGTAGGGGTCCACTAGGTGAAGCTTCATACCAAATATCAAAGACCTGGGCCTTGTGGTTTCAGGGAAGAAGATTTTTAAAGATTTTCCCTATAGAAGCCTATGTAAAACCAAAGGGTCCCAGAGCGGGGGCATTTCTGGCCCCAGCACTATAATTTGAACAATCTTGGTAGGAGTCCACTAGGTGAAGCTTCATACTAAATATCAAAGACCTGGGCCTTGCGGTTTCAGAGAAGATTTTTAAAGATTTTCCCTATATAAGCCTATGTAAAACCAAAAGGGGGGGGGGACCTGGGCCTTGTGGGGTGAAGCTTCATACCAAATATCAAAGACATGGGCCTTACAGTTTCAGGGAAGAAATTTTTTAAAGATTGTCCCTATATAAGCCCATGTAAAACCAAAGGGCCCCGGAACGGGGGCATATTTGACCCCAGCACTATAATTTGAACAATCTTGGTAGGGGTCCACTAGATGAAGCTTCATACCAAATATCAAAGACCTGGGCCGTGTGGTTTCAGAGAAGATTTTTAAAGATTTTCCCTATATACGCCAATGTAAAACCAAAGGGCCCCCTGGCGGGGGCATTTTTTGTCCCAGCATTAAAATTTGAACAATCTTGGTAGGGGTCCACTAGATGAAGCTTCAGACCAAATATCAAAGTCCTGGGCCTTGTGGTTTCAGAGAAGAAGATTTTTAAAGATTTTTTACTATATAAGCCTATGTAAAACAAAAGGGCCCCGGGGCGGGGGCATTTTTGGCCCCAGCACTATAATTTGAACAATCTTGGTAGGGGTCCACTAGATGAAGCTTCATACCACATATCAAAGACCTGGGCCTTGCGGTTTCAGACAAGAAGATTTTTAAAGATTTTCCCTATATGAGCCCATGTAAAACCAAAGGGCCCCGGGATGGGGGCATTTTTGGCCCAAGCACTATAATTTGAACAATCTTGGTAGGGGTCCCCTAGATGAAGCTTCATACCAAATAACAAAGACCTGGGTCTTACGGTTTCAGAGAAGAAGATTTTTAAAGCTCTTCCCTATATACATGTAAGCCCATGCAAAACCAAAGGGCCCCGGAGCGGGGGCATTTTTGGCCCCAGCACTATAATTTGAACAATCTCTGTAGGGGTCCACTAGATGAAGCTTCATACCAAATATCAAAGACCTGGGCCTTGTGGTTTCAGAGAAGAAGATTTTATTTTTAAAGATTTTCCTTATATAAGCCTATGTAAAACCAAAGGGCCCCGGGGCGGGGGCTTTTTTGGCCCCAGCACTATAATTTGAACAATCTTGGTAGGGGTCCACTAGATGAAGCTTCATACCAAATATCAAAGTCCTGGGCCTTGTGGTTTCAGAGAAGTTTGATCTGACCTACTGACCTACATTTGACCCGACATGACCAATATTCAAATTTGACCGAGATATTGTCATGACAATCATTCTGAGCAAGTTTAATGATGATTGGACCATAACTGTGCCCTCTAGTGTGTTCACAAGGTTTTTCTATGATTTGACCTACTGACCTACTTTTTGACCCAACATGACCCATATTCAAACTTGACTGAGATATTGTCAGGATGATTATTCTGAGCAATGATGATGATGATTTCGTGTTTAACGACGCGTCAACCCTCTTTGTGGGTCATAAGCGTCAAACGGTTGATGGTTAAACGGTATGAATAATTATGATGATATTAAAAGTAAAAAGTCAGAATGATAATGTATAAAAATCTGAAACAGTTAAATCTTATGAAAAAGTCCAATTTCTTTTAAGAATAAAATAATATTATCAACAGGTACATCTCGAAACAGTTGTTGCAAAGTGTCAGCTTTGAAATATAAAATACGTGTGGGTGAAAAGTCAACACAGTCAATTAAGATATGTTTCACAGTGAATGGCTGATCACAACCTACACAAGAAGGCTGATCATCACCATTAAAAATATAAGAATGAGTAACTCTAGTATGGCCGATGCGCAGTCGTGTTAATACTACGTCCTCTTTTCTGGAAAACTGTGGAGGAGAGCATTTTGTACTAACGACAGGTTTAATGGCATGGAGTTTGTTATTTATTGCACGGTCCCATTCGCCTTGCCATTCCGACAAGATGTATCTGTTGATAAATGGTTTAAAATTGTTAAAAGGAATTTTAAAAACAGATGAATCAAGATTGAGCGATTCCTTTGCTTTCTTGTCAGCATATTCATTGCCGACAATGCCAATATGGCTCGGAAGCCAACAAAACAAGATTTGTTGTGTTTTAGAAATTTCATGATGTTTTTCGATCAATTTTTGAATTTGAGGATTTTTAGATGATGAATGGTCTAAAGCCTTAAGCACAGAAAGTGATATTGTCACGATGATCATTCTGAGCAAGTTTGATGATGATTGGACCATAACTGTGCCCTCTAGAGTGTTCACAAGGTTTTTCTATGAATTGACCTACTGACCTACTTTTTGACCCGACATGACCCATATTCGAACTTGACCGAGATATTGTCACAATGATCATTCTGAGCAAGTTTGATGATAATTGAACCATAACTGTGCCCTCTAGAGTGTTCACAAGGACTATCTATGGTTTGACCTACTGACCTACTTTTTGACCCTACATGATCCATATTCGAACCTGACCGAGATATTGTCATGATAATTATTCTGAGCAAGTTTGATGATGATTGGACCAAAACTGTGCCCTCTAGAGTGTTCACAAGGTTTTTCTATGATTTGACCTACTGACCTACTTTTTCACCCGACATGACCCATATTCGAACTTGACCGAGATATTGTCATGATGATCATTCTGAGCAAGTTTGATGATGATTGGACCAAAACTGTGGCCTCTAGTTTGTTCACAAGAAAAAGTTTACGCACGACGGACGACGCACGACGACGCCGGACATCTTACGGTCACAAAAGCTCACCATGACCTTCGGTCAGGTGAGCTAAAAAGACAGAAAAGGGTAAGGTAAATGGGCATATGGTTGGTATCAGGAAAGATACAAAAAGAGTTGAAGATAAAGCAAAGCGGTATCTCTAGGGCTCGGCGCGACCAGCCGATTGACCTTAATTGACTGTGTTGACTTTTCACCCTCACGTATTTTATATTTCAAAGCTGACACTTTGCAACAACTGTTTCGAGATGTACCTGTTGATAACATTATTTTATTCTTAAAAGAAATTGGTCTTTTTCATAAGATTTAACTGTTTCAGATTTATATATATATATCATTCTGACTTGTTACTTTTAATATCGTCATAATTATTTATGCCGTTTAAGCATTAACCGACTGACGCTTATGACCCAGCAAGAGGGTTGACGCGTCGTTAAACACGAAATCATCATCATCATCATCGAACGAGTAACCACAATATATGTTTTAATGCAGAAATAATGATTGATGCAAACTCCAGTTTGACTATATGAAATAGCGGCTTGAGCAGTTTAACTAACCACAAGCATGTTTTCGTTATGCTTTAAAGGAACGTAACATATATAAACATCGATAAAATTTAACTTCGCAAAATGAAACATTTTAGATTGAAAAGATTATTTTCTAGTTTCTACCCATTATAAATGCACTGAAGATACCCCATATAACCCCCTTGATGAGGCGGGTTCTGTTGTACACCCATTAACCAATTTAAGAGTATTATTAGATTTAAAATAATATAGATGTATATCGATGTCAGCAGCACCCTATTAGGTTATTAATCATATATACACGTTATATTATTGGTTTAAATTTCAGGCTGTGACAAAATACAACACAAGCGACACGAAGCATCAAATAAAAGACACTCTCAGTTAAAGGCTATAAGATAAACCATGACATCCACTACATTATCTCTGTTTCCAAGTCCTACGAAGAGAGCTGTTAGTAATACAGACTTAAAAAAATGTATAATTTGTCAGGAAGAAAACGCAGGAAAACTTTTAACAATACAAGAAAAGAGTTTCCAAACAATGAAAGAGACAGCAGAATTAAGACAAGATCATACATCTACACGCCTTGAACTAGATTTGCGTGAACAAACAGACTTTTTCACAAAACACCCACTTTGGCATGAAAACTGTCGTGCATCATGGACAAGTAAAATTAATGTTAATACATCTTTAAGAAAGAGAAAACTTTCTCCATCACCAAATGCCCCTGCAGCAAAAAGAATCACTAGAACACTAATTCCTGACTTTGATTTTAAGAACATGTGCTTCCTTTGCGGAAAGGCTAAACTTCATGGAAAACAAAAGCATTAGAAACTGGTCCGTGTAATGTCAGGAAAGGAACCCTTCCAACAGTATGTATACGACTGTGTGAAAAATGCAGATGTTATTGTTTTGCGCAGAATTCAAGGTAACGGGGACTGCCCTATTGATATGGTCGCTGCTGAGGCAAGGTACCATAAGCCTTGTTATGACAATTTACGACACAAAGTCCGACCCAAAGCAGAAACAGAGGCATATGCGGTGTACACTGATGCGTTTGAAAAACTTTGTGATGAAATAGAAGGACCGTTACATTCAGGAAAGTTAATGTACATGACAGTTTTAAGACAGTCATACATGAATCATCTAATTCATTCTGGGGTGCCTCATGAAGATGCAGAGAAATGTAGAAACTCACATCTAAAAAGGAGATTGCAGAAAAAATATGGAAATGAAGTCTTGTTTTGGCCGCAAGCGGGAAAATACTCTGACCTGATCTTTTCTGCGTCAATATCTGCAGGGAAATTAATTCAAGCATGTATTAACCTGAAAAAAGACATGGAAGAAAACTACATTCCAATTCCAGAAGATAATGATTCAGATATTCCTGATGATAAGCAGACAGACAAACAAGCAGAGATAGAAAGAACCAACAAAATTATGTTTGAGGCCTCTATAAGACTAAACAGTGACTTGAAACAAATGAAAAACAATATCAAAGATGATGACACAAATGCGTGGTTTGTAGACTATAATCATGCAGATAAACTAATTCCAGACAGTTTATACAACTTATTAGCTTTCATTCTGAATGAAAATAAAGATACTTCAGACATAGACAATGAAACAGGCAGGGTGAAATTACAAGATATAGCCGGAAACAAATTGGGATCTCGTTTGACTTTGAAGGAGAGAGTTCTAAATCTGGCTCAAGACATAGCATTTGCTAAAACATCCACCAGGACTCCGCAACATGTAAGCCTGGCTGTATATGTATACCATAAAACCCGAAGTAAAGATCTCATCACAGTCTTGAACAAATTAGGGTTGTGTATAAGCTATGTAGATCTTCAAAGAGTTCTGAGTTCAGTTGCACTAGAAGTCACAGAAAAAAGTGAAGAAGACGGCATCTTTATTCCATCAAATATTGTGCCACAGAAATTTACTCAATATGCAATTGATAATCTTGACTTTTCAGAATGTACACTAGATGGAACAAGTATGCATGTCACTAGCATGGTGATGTATCAGTATAATGACACGAGAGAATTGATTAACAGCGGTTCAATAGCCAGTGTACCAAAGAGAATTTCAAGGAAAACAAGTCTAGATTCTACAGGTACTTTAGAAAAAGTGAGAACTGCGACGGAGATTCGAAAATTGAGGCGTGATGTAAGTCTTAGCAGTCCACAAGATGTTGAGTGGCTTCTGCAGCAAGAGACTAATGAAAATTCTGAATTAAACTTATGCTGGGCTATAGCAAGGTTGTGTCCGACAAAACTACTTGAAGTTGAAGTTGACTGTCCTGGGTGGAAGGTCTTCAATGCTGTCATTAGCCAATCAAATACGACACCAACTGCAATTGGCTATTGTCCTTTCTTACAAAATCCACCAACAAACCCCGACGTGGTAAAAGAGGCTCTCACAATCTGTATGAAAAGCAGTGAGAAACTTAGGCTTAAACACACAGTGGTCACACAGGATCAAGCAATCTATGAGATAAGTTACACCTTGAGGAAGGAAAACCCAGATAACTTTACAAATCTGATATTGCGGTTAGGAGGTTTTCACCTGCTCATGAATTACCTGGGTGCAGTTGGCAAATTCATGAATGGCTCCGGCATTAGTGAAATTTCGGTTCAAAGCAAAGTTATGCTTGAAGGCACAGTGAATAAAGTATTATCCGGAAAGGGATATTACCAGGCAATAAATACGCATATAAGGATGCATGAGGCCATGATATCTATGTGGTGGTATGCGTTTGGAAATTTCTGTGTCGATAAAGGATGTGACTTGACTGTATTTACCAAATTATGTGACTGCTTAAGGAATATTGAAAGTACTTTAAAAAGTGACAAAGAGGAATGTTTGAACAATGTGAATGAAATGAGAAAGTGTTGTGCTCAACTACAGACACTTATCGACAAATTCAAACTGTCAAGATCTGAATATAAAACTGACACATTCTGGCAGAATTACATAGCACTTATTCAAACTGTTCTGTTGTATGTCCATGCAGAACGTGAATGCATATGGAATGAACATTTGACAGCTGTCTTACAAATGGCGAATGTCATTACAGCAGCGGATCATCAGAAATATGTGAATGCGGTAATCACCTACCTTGCAGAAATGAAGGCACTGCCTCAGACGGCGCCTGGGGTTGAAACAGAATTCCAACAAGGAAATTTTGTGGTGAAGAGAGCAGGTGGAAACTTTAACGGCATATGGACTGACATGGCCCTAGAATGCTCCCAGAATTGCGATGCTAAAGGGAAGACTGGACAAGCAGGACTTAAAGGAATAACCATGAAAATACAGACACAAGAAAAATGGTTTCTTACCTTGCCATTTGCTGCAGGTGTCACATCAGCTGTTAAAACCATGCTTCACATGGACGAGGTAGAAACACAGCACCATGAAGATCATCAGGCCACTGTGTCAAGAGAAACACAACAACGAAAAGCCATTCTTGAAACCGTTAATGTAGAAATGATTAACCCTTTCACATAGTCCGATACAGAGGACTTAGTAAACATTGCAAGTGGCCTGAAAGCCAGTGAGGAAATCGCGAATGATCTCTTGCAGCTGAAAAAGGTAAAGCAAGAAGTGAAATCGCAAATGAAATTAAAAAATCGGAATGAGGGGGATAAAGATCAGTTGGAAGAACTGCTTTCTCATGAATTGCGGAGATATCCACCATCATTGGCCGAAACAGACATTCAAACAAGTGAAACTATGCTTCGGACCGGTAATAAGTCATCTTTGTTGGGCATTCTAAAAGAGAAAGGTGGTTTAGAAGAATGGCCTATAGACATTGAAAAAAGTGAAATTACCTCCAGTGTTGTTGTTGATGTTATGTGGTATATTCGATCGTTGCCACCATTACACAATGAGGAAAGTGAAAACTATGCCCGAAGAATCCTTGATAGTATTATAAGTAAATATCCCTCACAAAATGTCCATCTAGTAGCTGACAGATATGATGGTTTATATGGGGTTGAAGATAGCAATGGCAGATATGTGAATCTCAAAGAGGCTAGTGGATGTCGACATAGAAGAAAAGAGTCACTCAGAGAATTTGAATTGAGAAAAGGGTTAGTTCTAAAAGATTTTGATGAAATGTTGTGCAATAGCGCAAGCAAATCTAACCTGTTAGCATTCCTGTTTGAAGTATGGACTGAGAGTTCAGACATTTTACACCCTGGAACTCATTTATTTCTGTCAGGAGGATTTAAAAGCAGAATGGATATACAAGTTGTAAGTTCTGAAATGGAATACAGCATAAGTGAAGACGAGAAACGCATGTTGACCAGCGCACATGAAGAGGCTGACACAAGAGTATTTCTTCATGTTATGGCTGCAACTAAATCTGGAAGTGAAAGAGTAACAATATGTGCTTCAGACAGATATTGTCGTCATAGCCTTGTTCCATTTTAAATATCTTCGAGAAAATGGACTTCTTGAACTGTTTATAGATTCTAAGAACTATAATATACCTATCCATGAAATAGTACATGGATTTAGTGAGAATGAGAGGGACATGCTTCCATTGTTGCATGCAATTAGTGGATGTGACACAAACAGCTTTGTATTTGGAAAAGGCAAACGGGCATTCAGGAAAGCCGTAAGTGAAATGAAAATGGAATCCGAACTAGCTCATTTGAGTAGAGTTATCAAAGATGACAACAGTCAGGAATTAATAGACAATGTGAATGCTAAAGCAACAGATATTTGTATATCTATATGCGAAGGACAAGGACTTTGAGACCTTAAATGCTCTGAGAGCACATGTATACTATGGAGGTCACAAATATCTAGAGGCCTTACCTCCAACTGACGATGCATTACAAAACCATGTTCGCCGAGCTGTGTATCAAACAAACATATGGGTGTCAGCTCTAGAACCTGTCCCAGAAGTACTAGATCCATTTAAATATGGCTGGACCTGTGAAACGGGGTCGACTAAACCTATTTTGCTACAGAACAAAATCACTCCTGACAGTCTTGTAAAAGATACCTACTGTAAATGCAAGAAAAAATGCATCAGAAACTGCTCATGCAAGAGGATTGATGTGCGTTGTGATATTGCTTGTTCTTGTCGTGGGCAAGCATCTAGCTGTGAACGTATTCGCATAGAAACAGATGTGATGGAGATGTGAGCAGATTAAAATCCATGGATGTAGTTAGACAGTGAAAAGTTCTCAATGATGTGAAAGTCTTCATAATAATCCAGAAATATAACAATAATTCAGTGATTTAATGGTAATTACATGTTCATTGCTGTTTGGAAGTCTAAGCAGATCTATTAATGGAGTGTGAGAGATGTACCTTATCGATTCTATGTTTTAGGACAGATCAGCATATGCAAACAGTGCAGACCCAGATTAGACTGCACCTCTAGGAGCAGTCTGATCAGTTTCTTTACTTGTTGCGATTTCATCTATTTCTTTTGGACACATTTTGGTATTGTAAAATCAGTTGGCTAAACGTTTAGTATAATTACAGCAACCTTTTGGTACCCCAAATTTTAGAATATTTACAGTATGTAGTACTTACATTAGTATATATAACAAAGCAATGTAACGTTTATCTTTTTTTTATCCCCCGCCGAAGGCGGAGGGATATAGTTTTGGCGTTGTCCGTCCGTCCATCCTTCCGTCCGTCCGTCACACTTTGTCCGGAACCGTTTCTCAGCAACTATTGCATGGAATTCAATGAAACTTGAAATAAATATGTATTATTATGCTGTGGTGATGCACGCGCAATTTTTTTTCGGTTTGACTTTTTACATCCAGAGTTATGGCCCCTTGAATGATTGAAATTCTGGATTTTTCGTCGTCTCACTTTGTCCGGAACCGTTTCTCAGCAACTATTGCATGGAATTAAATGAAACTTGAAATAAATATGTAATATTATGCTGCAGTGATGCATGCGCAATTTTTTTTTCGGATTGACTTTTTACATCCAGAGTTATGGCCCCTTAAATGATTGAAATTCTGGATTTTTTCGTCATCTCACTTTGTCCGGAACTGTTTCTCAGCAACTATTGCATGGAATTAAATGAAACGTGAAATAAATATGTATTATTATGCTGCGGTGATGCACGCGCAATTTTTTTCTGGATTGACTTTTTACATCCAGAGTTATGGCCCCTTAAATGATCGAAATTCTGGATTTTTCGTCGTCTCACTTTGTCCGGAACCGTTTCTCAGCAACTATTGCATGGAATTAAATGAAACTTGAAATAAATATGTATTATTATGCTGTGGTGATGCACGCGCATTTTTTTTTCGAATTTACTTTTTACATCCAGAGTTATGGCCCCTTAAATGATTGAAATTCTTGATTTTTCGTCGACTCACATTTTTGTCGGGAACTGTTTCTCAGCAACTATTGCATGGAATTAAATGAAACTTGAAATAAATATGTATTATTATGCTGTGGTGATGCACGCACAAATTTTTTTCGGATTGACTTTTTACACCCAGAGTTATGGCCCCTTAAATGATTAAAATTCTGGATTTTTCGTCGTCTCACTTTGTCTGGAACCGCTTCTCAGCAACTATTGCATGGAATAAAATCAAACTTGAAATAAATATGTATTATTATGCTGCCGTGATGCATGCGCAATTTTTTTTTCGGATTGACCTGGATTGACTTTTTTATCCAGAGTTATTTTCCCTTAAATGATTGAAATTGAGGAATTTTGTGTATTCGGTGATTATATCGGGTTTTTTTAATATTCGCGAATTTTATTTTGGTATCCTTGAAACCACATAACAGGTAAATAATTTTGAATGATGCTAATAAGAAACACTTGTATTATATGCTTTTTCATTAACATGGGCACAACAGAGACATTAACAGTTAATGATTGTGTAACATTAATGAATTTTCACTTTTGCATTAAATGATTTATGCATCCAATGCATTAAGTAAAGCTTGTGTAAAGCTTTTTTGGAAAACTGGAACAAAAAGTATTGTATTACTGCAATAAAAGCACTGAAATACTTTAATTTTACCAAACAAATATGGTATTGCTATAAAAAAACACTATTTAAATTGTTACTGTCTCTGAGCACAATGTATCTAGCTTGATGTTGTCATATATGTAGTTTCACATAGTAATTATACCTTTTCTCTGCATATAATACTCTCACTTACTCTCCAACTGATCATAGGTATCTGGTTTCCTTTTTCAGTTTGGGTTAGGAATTAGTATTACAGCAAATCATTGAACCAGGTGCCTGTACAACTAAAATTTTCTAAAACACTATATAGACATTTTCCTGCATCTTGATAGAGCTAGCTGCACTGTAACATGACCTACCTCCTCGAGCATGCCTCAATTTTTTTCACTGTCAGAATTAAAATTCATTTCATATAATATTCTTTAAAGCCTTGTGATGAAAGCTGTTTTCTATCAGTTACAAAGATATAAAGTTTTTTAGTCCCGTACCGGTTCTTACCAAATCGGGTCATCATGTAGGTCACTTTGTCAAATAAGAAAACATTGTGACGATGCTAAAAGTCACATTGTTCAGTGAATTTTCATGAAACATTGTCATGATAATTATATAGATGAAGTGAGGGAAAAAAGTAATTTATCTATTTATACGCTCATATAATTTTTCCTTTATAGAACTTTGCATTTCATTTAAAGGCAACCGGTGTACGGGACACATCTGTTAGGACAGTTCCTTTTTTTAGATATTTTGTTCTAACCTGCCTTGTGTGCAAAAAAAATTAAGGCATGTGTGGTGTGCCCGGAAACACTACCATGCATAATCTAATACTCAATTATACTAGATTAATATATCTGATCAAAAGACTTAATATCAGCAATTCTGTATTTTCTGTTCTAAAAGGTTATACACTTAACAAATGTTATAAGTACACACTTTAAAAAAAATGATATAATTAAGGGAAAACAAAAAAATTAAGAAATATGCAACATATTTTCAGCATGTAGCAATAAAATACTGTTCCAGTCACGTTTGGCTAAATATTCACCAGCCAGCTGAAGATTTATTATGTATTAAAATGTGATTGTAACCCTTAAATTTTTCAAATCAGACCCTTAAACATATTATATTCTTTCAAGCATTAGAGAGTTTGAGATTTTGAACGGGTACATGTACGTGTACGGATAGCAATTTTACCTATAATAATATAATAAGCGTATGTCGTAAATCACTTTAATCTAGCGGTTACAGAACTGGTTTAACCCGCATTCGAGTAGGGCGCACATTGAAATATATACGGTAGTAAAGATCAAAACCGGTAGAACAACTTCTACAAGTACACGTACCTGTACAAGTTTGAAATCTCAAACTCTCTATTACAGTTGAATGAATATGTCTCTACTTGCAATGGTGTTTTCAATTTGTAGCTGATGAACAAACTTCATATTGAGTGACACATGTATGCTGACTTTTAGCCGCAGTTCATCAACTGACACCCATACAAATTGCTATTTATTTTATGTGTACTTTTAACTTTTGTTAAGTGTATAATTATAATCCAGTATAACCTGTTTGCTGTTGTGGCTCCTTAGTTTATTTAGATTGATTATATATGGTGGTGGCAAAATGGTCATGGCTTACTGTAATATAACACTATGTGTATTCTGTATGCATGCTTCCATAAGCTATCAAGAAACTAATCTCTATTTCCAGATAACAGATTAAAAATTGACGCATCATCTCAGGCTACTCCATCCATCATGGACCCATCCAATCAGGCTACTCCTTCCATCATGGACCCATCCAATCAGGCTACTCCTTCCATCATGGACCCATTCAATCAGGCTACTCCTTCCATCATGGACCCATCCACACCTACATCATCTCGGGTTAAGCCTTACCCAGCCTTGAGACCTTTAGTAGCACTGGCGTGCACACCAACTAAAAGCACATTATCATCTTGGGCAGCAGATTCATCTCCAACAGCTACCAGTGGAAGCCCAACACAACAGTCACCTTCCAAAAACAGGATTTCTGAAGATGATATTATTAATGGGCTTCAGTCGCTTCAGAGTGATATTGACTTATCCGTTCGTGCCACGATGTATTCAATCACTACTGGAGAAAGACATGCTGCATTACAAACGCTCACCAAATTCAACTTAAAATGCAAGGCCATGCTTCAGAAGACTATGTATCAGTTAGGACAAATGAAGAAAGTGAACAATGATACGGCGTCTGACCTCAGCAAGGAAAAGAGAATGTCAAGTAGGTTGAGATTAGAGCGACAGGACTTCAAAAGAATGTGGGAGGGAGCTATTAATGAACGGGACAAATGCAAAAAGAGTCTGGCTGCTCTTAGTGGTGTACTTGGTGACTCTGATGAGGAATCTCCGTCTAAGAAGAAAGCTGAGGAAGAAAAGGTACAGGAGGATGAATCTTCGCCGTCTAAGAAGAAAGCTAGACACGTACAGGAGGATGAATCTTCGCCGTCTAAGAAGAAAGCTAGCCCGTCTAAGAAGAAGGCTAGACATGTACAGAAGGATGAATCTTCTGAGAATAAAGATAAGGATGAAAGTGTCGAGAAGGGTCTTGGCGTGCCAAGCTTCTGAAGCTGAACAGTTCTCTCGAACAAAACATTTTCAGAAAAAAGTAAATTTGCATGGAAGAACATGTGCCTTTTTAATTAAACACTTGAAATGATATGATTTTGTAGAAGACAAGATGCTTTTATCTTAACACTTCCAATGACTGGCTCAATTCAAAGACAAAAGTTACTTTTTCTGGCATGGAAGAACATTTGCGTCTTTGTTTGTGCATAAGAGTTTATTATTATGCTTAATTTTTATGCTCCCCGAAGGGTATTATGCTGAATTTTTATGCTCCCCGAAGGGTTAGCATATAGTTGCCGCTTTATCCGTCCGTCCGTCTGTCCGTCCATCACGACACTTTGTTCGTAGCATATCTCAAAAACTATTCAAGGTAATTCATCCAAACTTCGTACACTTATATAGAACATCAAGGCAGAGTGCAGTGATCAAGTACTATAACTCTACTGTGCCTCATTTTTTTAATTATCTCCCTTTCTGGATTTTTCTTGTCCGGAGCATACCTCCCAAACTACTGGAGGTTATTCTTTCAAACTTCATACACATATAGAGGACATCAAGATGGAGTGCAGTGACCAAGAACTATATATATAACTACTATGCCTCATTTTCGGATTATCTCCCTTTGTGGATTTTTCTTGTCCGCAACATAACTCCAAAACTACTCAAGATAATTCATTCAAACTTCATTCACTTATAGAGGACATCAAGGCGGAGTGCAGTGACCAAGAACTATAATTCTACTATGCCTCATTTTTTAATTATCTCTCTTTGTGGATTTTCCTTGTCCAGAGCATAACTCCAAAATTACTCAAGGTAATTCATTCAATCTTCATACACTTAGAGAGGACATCAAGGTGGAGTGCAGTGATCAAGAACTATAAGTCTACTTTGCCTCATTTTCAAATTATCTCCCTTCATGGATTTATCTGGTTTACAATACCTTAGCCACTGTATTATCCATCAACAAATCAGCGTCAGTGACAAAAAGCACCTTTCGGGGAGCAACCATCAATTCTATTGATCGCCTTGTTTCTGTTTAAGTATTAATTAACAGGTCAGAGAATGACACAAAGTTTTGGACTTTTTATTATTGTCTGTTTTGAACTTCATATATATTGTCATATGTTCAATTTTAACCCTTAGCGTGCTGGAGCCAATTTTGTGGCCTTTCCAAACAACTTTGAACCAGAACAGATCCTGAATAATCAGTCTTATCTGGTTTTAAAATGAAATTGATCTGACTTTGATCAAATATTTCAGGTATAAGTAGGCGTTTGTTTTTCTTCAAATTTATCTCAAATGAAAGGTTATTCAATTTTTAGAACAGTTTCATTCATCAAAGGTGCCAGGTACTCCGTACATTCTCGTTCTTTGATTGTCCAGACGCCCCCTGTGGTTTTGTTGTCCAACCGATACAATGAACCTTAATATAAACAAAAGCAAATGAGTGATGCAGATACTATTATGTAATACATTTCTAAGACAATATGTGTTCATATTTTACGCCACTTGACTCTTTTCAGGGAATTTTCTGATCAGGTTGCCTGCTTTTATGGTACTACAACCCAAATTAGCCACATGTAACATGATAGCTAACTGCCTAAAATCCTCTTTTTGTTAACAGTTTGTCAACACTTAGTGGTTTGTTGTGTTTTTGTGTACTGGATATGGGGCTGTGCGGCTTGCTAGAACATTGTATGCATTGCTGTCACTTAATGTATATTGTGTGAAATATAGGCATGTCTTAGCTATTGTCAATGTGTTTAGAAATATTACCAAGCTTTTTAGTGTTTTTTCTTGCAGCTAGAGTATACATACTGTATGTTATTTAGCAAGTATATTTTACTTATTACAGTTTCAGCATTAGCAATCAATTTATATTGAAAGCATCATGTTAAATTTGACTGATAATATTGTCTGTGCTTTCAAAATACCGGTAAATGCAAATTTCCTATTAATCATGTTATAAACTCACTTATTCTAGCTGTAACAAAAATGTCATTGTGCTTAGGTTACCAAGTCTTTAGTGCTTTTCTTGCATGGTACACATACATGTATTAGTTATTAAAGTTTCAGCACTGACAATCAAAATGACCAAATCTATATTAATACTATAATAATTGGTTTAAAGTTTTAGAACAGCATGTAACTCAAATATTCTGGCTCTGACAAAGTATTGAATTGACTACTGTGGAATCATTAATTTTCATGGGGGGGGTCTAATTTTCGCGTATTTCACACTACAAGCGAAGCGCGAATTGAAGACTCCGCGAACATTCTACGACATAATTAATTGAAGTTAATTATGGAAAATACGCGAATTTACGACCTCCGTGAAAGGACACTTTCAGCGTTTACGCGAAAATTAAACCCCGCAAAATTAAATGATTCAACAGTATATTATATATGAAGGATTATTTAAGTCATTTTGTTTGGCAGTGTAATTGTATGAGCACCAGCTCCACCAGCTCCATATCCAATTGATTTTGAATAAAAAAAAATATAAATTTTTTTTTTAATTAACTAATACTTGACTGTTAAAAGTAGGTTAGGGTTGGCTGTAGGGGTGGAAGAGGCCAGTATTTTACATATTTTGTGAAAAAAGAACCACTAAATGTGCACATTAATATAGTCATCCATATCAGACTTGATGAAGGTGTCTATACTGTATTAATAATGTGTAATATTCATATTTAACTTAGTTTTATACCAAAAGAAAATGTTAGGGAAAAATGCTTTCATGTCAGGGAATATTTTCTCACAAAGTCTGTAGGAACCATGCAAGTTCTGTTACTAAAATTTTATCTCACATTATGGCTTGTAATGCTAGTAACTTTTGTTGTGTATTTTTACTACATGTTTTAAACGAAAAGGCAGAATGTTATGCACATTTTCAAGTTCAATTTCCAAAACAATATATGCAAAAATGTAAATGTCAATGTTCCAAGATCTATAGTGTCATAAAAATGTTCCTTTTAATTCCATGGGCTAGTATTGTCATATTAATGTCTCTAGTATATTTTTTTTATTGATTACTATTGTAATTTTTCATTAAGAATGGTTTGACTCTGTTTTGACATAAAAAAGATTTAATAGTTAGACATGCAACATCATTTATTTTTAACCTTCTGTCTTTTCAGTAAATGAGCCTTGTCATTCAAAATAGCTACCTAATAGCCTTTTCAATCAGTGTAGGCCCAGATCAGCCTTTGTATGACATCACACTCTCATAGCAAAACTGTTTCAGTCTGCTAGATGAACAGCATAGCCTCCACTTAATTGCACATGTTGATCTGGTTCTACTATGCCCATAAAGGCCGTAAGGTAGGTTTATACATGATGCGGCTCATTGTTTTTTATAACACTTGTAAATAAATCTTGAATAAAAAATTTCAGGTGATGTAGATGTGTGCCATACTAGACAACTCTAATTGTCAGTTGAAGATTACCTGCCTGATCCATCTGTAACCGGCTATTTGTTTGATTGTTTGATTTGAGGTTTAACGTCCCCGTCAACACTGTAAAGGTCATTTTGGAGACGTTGCTTCCAATTTTGTGGGACTTTTACCCGACACTGAGATGAAATGACATCTCAAGCCCTGTCGCCCAATGAAACCAATTGGGTTTATTAGCATGGACGGTCCACCTCGCACCGCGGTTCCTGGACAGGCTTAGATCCTCTAAGCTGTTTACCAGTACTAGTGTGCGGGCCGGATTCAGCTCTGCGAGGAAGCATCATGCAGGCCATATATTTCTTCAAGCCCCTATGGGCGGGGGCTGAACCGGCTAGACAACAGCAAATGTGGCTAAAGTGAGTAACATATTAATGCCTGCAGTTCAGTTGTGTAAGTTGAACTTTCTAGGGGTTTAAAAGTATACTGTATTTGAACTTTAAGTCCTAAGTGATTTTACCCTTAGACAGCTAATGGATATGGTCTTATTTCTGGACATATTGCTCTATAAGCTTAATATGTATAAGTATGTGTAAGATTATTGTCCCTGTATATGTCATCATGTGCAAGGCAGCTACTGGTCAAGACAGACATATATTTCAATAATTATATAAACCAAATAAGATAGGTAATAATTATACTAGTGTAAAGAAAAAAGCATTTTAATATAATCTTTATTTATGTAGCTTTTAGCAATTTACTCTAAACTGTCTGGTAATAGGAATCCATCCAGTAGTATCTGAATCTAATTCCATTCAGGTACTTACCTCATCATAATGTTTAATTTCTGAGAACAGTATTACATTTTAATGGTGGGGTATATCGGTTAACAACCGTCCATAGACCACATCTTGTCTGCTCTCTTATTGAAATGGTTTTCATCAGATCTTCATCAAACTTGGTCAGATTGTATCCAGTTAATGTCTACGTCAAAGTTCAATATGGGCCATGCAAGGTCAAAATCAAGATCACTGGGTCACTTAGTGCATTTCCGTAGACCCACATCTTTCCCACTCTCTAATTGGAATTGTTTTTCATCAAACTTAAAAGTTGTATCTAGTTGATCCCTAGGTGAAGTTCAAATATGAGTCTTGCCGGATCAAAATCAACGTAGTGCCCCCTTTCAAACAACCTATCAGGGGGTCATATATGAGCCAGCGCATGACAAAACCTTTAAGATGGCTTGGGCGACCAGCAAAGACTCAGATCAGCCTGCGCATCCGCGCAGTCTGATCAGAGTCTTCACTGATCGCATGTACCTTCTAAAGGCTATGATCTAGGCAAAGAGACATAAGCAAAAGGTCTTGTCATAGTGGATGGGTGCCCAGATTGATTCGAGTCTCTACTGGTCGCACCGGTCTAATTGTAGGTTTCCCTTTCCATTGACCGTTCCAAGGCGGTTCTTCTGTGGCGGTTCATTTATGTTATTGTTTGTCACTTATTGTGTGTTTGACATATGTCTTTTTATTTTGGATGGCCATTAGACCATTTTGTGGGAAAGTAACTGTCCTTTTGGCCTTCCTATGTTTGGGTTTCCATTATTGTCTGGTCGATTCGTGTTTGTGTTTCTTTCCCTTTGGTGTCTTTAATGGGTGGTGTAAGTTAATTGTATCGATTCCTGATCTTTGTTTTACTTCTACTTTGTCATGCGCTGGCTCATATGTGTTCTACAAACAGCTTTTGTTTATGTACTGACAACAGTGATTTATTCTGTTTTCAGGCGCCATTACCCAGTTACCACCCAGGTCAACTAGGAGAACTGGTTGGTAATGAGAACACTGAGCTCCCAGATGATGTGGTGGAAGCAATGCTTAACATAATGCGGGCATATGCAGACCTAGAATTTGCTCCATATATCGGTTACTATACACCTGCACAGATTGAATATTATTCTTCGCAGCCACAACCACATCTAACACCTCTCCCAGAAAACAGGGATATCTTGCATATTCATAACTTGTGTAGACATTGGATAACAACATTCTACAGTGCTGAAAGAAGAACAGTGTACATATGTGATTCACTAAAAACACCTTCTCATACACAGCAAATAGAAAAACAAGTGAAAATGATATATGGAAATTTATCTCGAAACATTGAACATGTAGATGTTGTTCAGCAAAATACTCAGCCGATTTGTGGTCCGCTTGCGATAGCATTTGCAGTGGCATATTATCTCAGGACTGATCCGGCGAAGTTACATTTTGATTTATCAAAAGTTAGTAAACACTTGAAAACCTGTATACAGTTAGGTACTGTGACGCAGTTTCCTACAGTAAATACTGATGAACATTTGCTCTCTAGTTATTCTGCGACTCAGTTAGAAATGCAACAAAAGAAAAGTGAGAAAAAGGTAGAAAATAAACCAGCAGTATATAATAAACGTGAGAAAAAAAAGTTGCAGAAAGAAATTGATCGTGAACGTAAAAGAGAAAACAGATTACATCCTATAAAATGATCAACAAGTCAATAAAACTAAAAACGTGTTAACAGAGACAAAAGAAAATACAGAAAGTTCAGAATTAAGACAGAAACATACAGGAGACAAAAATGTGCTTAGAAAAAGAACAGAAAGAATAAATAAGCCTGAATGTGAAAACAACATTGACAAAGAAAAATACCTAACAAAGAGAACAGAAAGAACACTTAGCACCGAATCTGAAAAACGAAATGTGGAGAAAGAAAATGGAAATAGAACACAATTACAAAAGAGACTCATAAGAGAAAATAATGTGCTAAGAAAAAGAAAACAAAGAATGAATAAGCCTGAATCTGAAAAAGACTTTGACAAACAAACTGAGAAAGACACTCAGAAGGAGAAGGATAAGTTAAGAAAGAAAACTGAAAGAACAAATAGAACCGTAATTGAAAAAGACACTCAGAAGGAGAAGGATAAGTTAAGAAAGAAAACTGAAACAGCAAATAGAACTGAAATTGAAAAAGGGGCTCAGAAGGAGAAGGATATTACAAGAAAGAAAACTGAAAGAGCAAATAGAACCGAAATTGAAAAAGACACTCAGAAGGAGAAGGATAAGTTAAGAAAGAAAACTGAAACAGCAAATAGAACTGAAATTGAAAAAAGGGGCTCAGAAGGAGAAGGATATTACAAGAAAGAAAACTGAAAGAGCAAATAGAACCGAAATTGAAAAAGACACTCAGAAGGAGAAGGATAAGTTAAGAAAGAAAACTGAAACAGCAAAAAGAACTGAAATTGAAAAAGGGGCTCAGAAGGAGAAGGATATTATAAGAAAGAAAACTGAAAGACCAAATAGAACCGAAATTGAAAAAGACGCTCAGAAGGAGAAGGATAAGTTAAGAAAGAAAATTGAAGCAGCAAATAGAACCGAAATTGAAAAAGGGGCTCAGAAGGAGAAGGATATCACAAGAAAGAAAACTGAAAGAGCAAATAGAAAGGAAACTGAAAAAGACACTCAGAAGGAGAAGGATAAGTTAAGAAAGAAAACTCAAAGAACAAATAGGACCGTAATTGAAAAAGACACTCAGAAGGAGAAGGATAATTTAAGAAAGAAAACTGAAACAGCAAATAGAACTGAAATTGAAAAAGGGGCTCAGAAGGAGAAGGATATTACAAGAAAGAAAACTGAAAGAGCAAATAGAACCGAAATTGAAAAAGACACTCAGAAGGAGAAGGATAAGTTAAGAAAGAAAACTGAAACAGCAAATAGAACTGAAATTGAAAAAGGGGCTCAGAAGGAGAAGGATATTAAAAGAAAGAAAACTGAAAGAGCAAATAGAACCGAAAATGAAAAAGGGGCTCAGAATGAGAAGGATATTATAAGAAAGAAAACTGAAAGAGCAAATAGAACCGAAATTGAAAAAGACACTCAGAAGGAGAAGGATAAGTTAAGAAAGAAAACTGAAACAGCAAATAGAACTGAAATTGAAAAAGGGGCTCAGAAGGAGAAGGATAAGTTAAGAAAGAAAACTGAAACGGCAAATAGAACTGAAATTGAAACAGGGGCTCAGAAGGAGAAGGATATTACAAGAAAGAAAACTGAAAGAGCAAATAGAACGGAAACTGAAAAAAAAACAATGAAACGCAAAGACAGTGTGTGCAAGAAGAACAAGAGGAAGACTAAATCAGATTGTGCGAAAGAAATTGACAAGCAGAAAGACAGTGCAAGAAAAAGGACAAAAAGGTTGGAAAGGACAGATAGTGAAAAATAATTCTCTAGAGACATTGATGCTTGCAGAAAAAGATCGAAACGACATGAAAAATCTTCAATAGAAAAGACTTTAGACAGAGACAGAGAAAAAACGCTTAGGACAAAAAAGAGAAATCCAACTTCTATAGAAACATGCATAATTAATTTTAAACAAGCAATAAAAGATGGTGCACTTTATGTGTGTATTTCTTGTGTAAGGACTCATGTTTAGACGATCTGCGATAAAATACGTGTCTTCCAAATACAAAAATAAAGAGTTGATTAGAAGCTTCGAGTCAGTTACAACAGAACATGGAGCTAATTGGAGCTGCCAAACCTGTGACAGTGCTCTGAAAAGGAACAAAATTCCACCTTTGTGTTCATTAAATCATTTGTCTTTAGAAAATATACCAAAGGAACTAGACTGTTTGACATCTCTAGAACTACAGCTTGTCAGTCAGATTTTACCGTTTATGAAAGTGTTGTCCCTTCACACGGGAGCACAGCACAAATTAAGTGGACAAGTTGTGTTGGTTCCAACAGACCTTTCTAAAGTAAGCACAAGTCTTCCCAGGAATACAGCAAGTGCGCAGATAATCACATTAGCTCTGAAACGGAGGCTTTCGGACAAACATGCATATCACAAACAGATAATCAGGCCAAGCCATGTTAATGAAGCAATCAGCTATCTCAAGTCAAATTCACCACTTTATTCTGAAGTGCAGGTAAACTCAAACTGGGAACAAGAAAGTGCTGAACAGTCTTCACAACTTTGGTCAGCTGTAAATCCTCAGAATACAGCAAATTCTTCCAATTCACAATTTACAACAAACGTTAGTTTTGAACAACTAGATAGTAGTAGAAATAACCAGAGTGAAAACACAGCTCCTGTTCAGGACCACATCTTGGCAAATGATACATGTGAAATTACAGACAGTGAAGATGAGGTTGATTGTGAAAATCCCATTGAAGTACAAGAAGAACTACAAAATAAAGCTTCATTGAATGCCTCGACATGTCTCCAACCAATTAATGGTCCAGAAGTGCAGTCTTCAAGTATACTGAATATTGCTCCAGCTGAAGGTCAGATACCTACAACATACTTCAAACAGCCTGAATGGGAGACTCTCTGTTTTCCGAAACTCTTCCCTACAGGATTGAATACTTTCAACACTGATCGACCTGTAAAGCTGAGTTTGAAGAAATACTTCAACCAGAGACTCACTAACAAGGACACAAGATTTTCTGAATGTACTGAGTATATATTTCAGGCGCTTGATGCAAAAGAACGAGACCAGATTCAAAACAGCATATCCCTGACTACCAGGAAGACAATACAAAATGATATTAGTGCTGGACATCTCAAAGATCCTGACAGAGTAACCAGATTGATATCAACAGACCAGATGTTCACTTCTTTCAAATATATCCGTGCTACTCCACAATACTGGCAACAAATGCAGCTGGATATGTTGTCTAAGTTACGTCAGCTGGGTCCTTATACCTTCTTTCTGACTGGATCAGCAGCAGAATTTCACTGGACTGAGGTGATTCAAGTTGTCGCAAAACAGTATGGAACAAATTTATCTGACCAGGAAATTCAAAGCATGGACTGGAATACGAAAAGGTCTTGGTTGCAGCGAAATCCAGTTACAGTGGCTAGACAAATTGACTACATATATGAGCAGTTATTTACTAAAGTTATCTTGAGTGGTGCTCATCCCATTGGACAAATTCTCAACTATGACAAACGAAAAGAAATACAGGGGAGGGGAACGGAACATTTTCAAAGTGCTCTACATGTAAAAGATGCACCAAAGCTAGATGTTAACACAGACAAGGAATGTATTCAGTTCATTGACAAGAACATAACATGTGAAATGCCAGAACTTGATCATGATGAAGAGCTAAATAGTTTAGTCCAACGCCAGGTTCACCATCTTACTAAATCTTCCAAAAAAAAACAGACAAAGCCTGCAGATATGGCTATCCTAGAGCACCATCACCACAGACACTGATAGCACGAGTACCAGAATGTGAAGACAGCGGAACACTTAAAGCAGATGCTGGTTTGATCCTTAGAAAAGTACATGGTGTACTTACTTCCCCTGACACAGAATTAAGTGGAAAAATAACACTTGATGCAATACTGAAAAAGGCTGGTGTGTCAAAAGAGCTGTATATTTCTGCTTTACAGGTTGCTCAGAGAAGGACCACTGTTGTCATGAAAAGAAGTCCCCAAGAACTTATGGTCAATAATTACAATAAAAACGTATTACGAGCATTACGAGCAAACATGGATATACAGTTCATCACAAATATTTGGGCTTGCATTGCATATTTAACTTCATATATTTGTAAACCAGAAAGAACCATGAGTGAGATGATGAAGAAAGCTAGTAAGGAAGCCAATAGTAAACCAGTTAGAGAAGCTCTCAGTGACATAGGTCATGTTTTCATAAAATCGCGTGAAGTCTCTGAGCATGAAGCTATTTCCAGAGTTTTGTCTTTGCCATTACGGAAGTCAAATATTGATGTACAGTTCATACGAACTGATATTCAAGAAAACAGAACTAGAATTTTGAAGCCACGGCCAGTTTTAGAACATATGGAAGATGATGAAACAGACATTTACATACCTAGTATCCATGACAAATATGCAAGCAGACCAAACAGCCTTGAAGGTATTTGCTTAGCCGACTTTGTGTCCAAATTCACCATAGGTTCACGGGTTAAAAAAGATGAAGAAGAAGACCATAAAGTTGAATCTGATCCTCACGCTGGAAAGAAATATTATCTCAAGAACAACATGGGTATGATTTCAAAGAGGTCCTCATCAAAAGTCATAAGGTACCACACAATCCCAAAAACAGCGGGATGAAGAGATGTACTACCATTGGCTTCTCATTCTGTACTTGCCCTGGAGATCCGAAGAAGAGCTTCTGTTGGATGACTCATATCAAAAAAAGTTTCAAGATGTTAAAGACATTATCACACAAGCAATACAGATCTATGAACCATATAATGATGAGGTAAACAACACTCTTGAAAATTTTGATCCTGATGAAGCTGGACCTGAAATATGGACTGAGATTTGAGTGAATGCCCAGCAAGAAGCTGACTATCTGGAGAGTGGTGCCACCGCTGCAGCACTTCCGCTGCTTGACCCTGACAATCTTGAAGCTTGTCTTGTTGAATCAGAAACACAGAAAAAGACACAATCATCATATTCATTTACAGTTACTAATCTTCTACCTGATACAGATTTTTTATCCAGAGTAAGAAACCTGAATCATCAACAAAGAGCTATATTTGACTTTTTCTACACTTGGGCTACAAACAAAAGACCTCAGTCTGATTCCACAGAGCCATTCCACATCTTCCTCACGGGTGGGGTAGGTTGTGGGAAAACTTTCCTGATTAACACACTATATGAGGGACTGGTTAGAGCTCTTGGGACCCTAGGGCAGGACCCTGAGAAACCAACAGTGCTTATGACAGCATCAACAGGAAAGGCTGCATCAAACATAAATGGAATGACTCTTCATTCCGCATTTGGCTTACCTGTTAAAAAACATAAAAGTGATACATATTTTTCATACAAGCCACCAAGCCAAAGCAGACTAAATACAATGAGATGTAACTTTGTGAACTTGAAAGTCATTATTTGAAATATCCATGTCAGGTTCAACAACCTTCCAGAACCATTTGTCCTGTGCATTACAAGAAATATTCCAAAATTACAGTGAACCATTTGCAGGGCTCTCCGTGCTAGCAGTGGGTGACTTGTTACAGCTCAATCCTGTTGGACAAAATCCAGTTTTCAGCTTATCTACGCATGGATACGATGCATTAGCAGGATCAGTTTGGCAAAAACATTTCAAGTTGTATGAATTGACAGCCATAGTCCGCCAAAAGGGAGACCCTCGATTTGCAGAGATTCTTAACAATGTTCGTGTTGGTACCCTTACTAAGGAAGATGAACAAGACCTAAAAAAAACCTTGAAAATACTGATACTATCAATTTTCCTCAAGATACCATCCATCTTTTTCGAACAAATGAGCTTGCAGACATCTTTAACAAGGAACAACTGAAAAGTTTACCAGAGCCCCATTTTGTCATTCACTGTCAGAACACCAAAAAAGATCTCCATACCAACTCAGTGCCAGTTGCTGTCAACATTGCCAAGAGTATTTATGAAACTCGAGGGTTACCAACATCAATAGAAATAGCTGTTGGAGCACCATTTATGATAACAAAAAATATAGACACAGGCGACCATCTTGTGAATGGAGTTATCGGCCAAATTCAACACATTGACCTTCTTCCTAATAAACCACTTCAGGGCTGTATTTACTTAAAATTTGACAAACCCATTGTTGGCAAGGAGTTGAAGAGAACCAGTCCCAGTGGTCTTAGAAATTTAGTTCCTTCAACATTCTTCATCACTGAAAAGACAACTGTACCAGTTGAACGAAAAATGTTTCCTGGTGTCCTAGCTTACGCCCTTACAGTACACAAGTCACAAGGAAGTACATACACCCACCTGATTGCTGACTTTAAGAAACCAGGAAAGGCTCAGAAAATGGCAACGCCCCAGGGACTAGCCTACACTATGTTGAGTAGAGCCACATCAAGAGCTGGGATTCAGGTGTTAAACTTTGATAATACAGACATTACCATCAACAAAAAAGCTCTTGATGAAATGACCAGAATGCGAAAACAATCCACTCTTGATGTTCCACTTTCTCTTGATGAGAATGATGTACACATTGGGCACATTAATATCAGGTCTCTAAACAAGCATGCCTGTGATCTCATCTCTGATCCTACAGTTCAACAAATGACTGTCTTGTGCTTAACAGAGACAAAGATGAGGAGCACACGCAAAGAGACATTAATGCCAGGCTATAAGATGGTGCTTGACAACAGCAGCCACGGACTCGCTATATTCATAAAGCAAGATTCTACGTACACAACTTTGAACTTCAGTGACTCAGATATTGAAATTCTTGGAATCGCCCAACAGTCTCATCAGCTGACATATCATATTATAGTTGTTTACAAGCCACCAACTTACCCAGTTCAGAGGTTCCTCAACAGCTTAGAAGCTTGTATCAGAGGACTGCAACATCTAGTGATCCTTGGAGATTTCAACCAGACTCGAAGCACCAACATTTTCAATGACTTCCTTTCCGATAATGGGTTCCTGCAATATATCACAGCACCCACCCACAGCCTTGGAGATACACTAGATCTGGTGATTAGCCCTATACCAAACCTGCTCACAATAACGAAGGCGCTTCCATATACAGACCACCATCTTACTGCTGTGAAATTGACCAGAGCACACAGACAAGGGTTCCAGTAAAGTCAGCTAGATAATTAAGGTAACATAGTAAAACTGTTGTTTATACCGAGGTGTCCTTGGAATATACTCATGCAGCAGGGCTTCTTTGTGATTGTCATGTCTGTTACTTTCTTGTCCATACATTGACTACTTCTTTCATCCTCAATAACTACTCAACCCTATGCCCTCTGCTATAAACCTCAACTTTGACAGACAAGTTAATCTCTACTGATAATTAGGTCAGGGTACAGCCTCTCATCCAGGGAGTAAATGTTCAGCGGGGCCCTTCCTCATTGTCTCTAGTTTGCTTCTTAGAACCATCCTCAATTTTGGCCAGATATATTTTCTTGCCATTCTACACGAAAAACCCATTCGGAGGGGGATATCAATTCAACGAATTTGCTTGTTTCAATTAAAACACAAACAATTTGAAAGCAATTGCATCGCCCAAAAGAAATCTCATCAGCATATGTGACTGTTACAGACATTTAATGAATTTCTTCGATACGATATAGGATTTAATGTTGTATGAGAATGACTGTTACCCCACCCACTTCAAGTTTATATTAATTTTAGGGCTACAGTTGGTTCAGTCTCACTTTACAAGGTTTCCAAATGAAGTATTACAGCAGGCATAATTATCTATACTAAATATTTCACTCAGTTACTGCACTGAAGTTCTTGAAAAGGCATTATCTATCATAATATGTGCGAAAAATGCATTTTCTCCCAAAAATGCATTTTCTCCCATATATAGACATATTTTTCAGCTAAAAAATGTAAAATAACACATATATTTAATCCATGAAGGTAGAAAATAAGCTGTTGATGCATTTAATACATTTTTAGTACAGAAATAATGACAGAGAAATACATATATGAACTATCCTGTTACTTTAATGAATTTTACGATTTTGCTGGCGGCCATCTTGAATGGTGGCCATTTTGAAGACTTTCGCCACCTTAAATCAACATACATACACCTGTGCTTGATACATCTAGTATACATCTACAATAAAAAACCATCAAACCTTCTGGCCAAGATTGGGTAGGGTTGGCGGAAAATCTGGATCTTGGATCCTAGGCTAGTGTGACGTAGTGTTCAGTAAACAGTCATCGATCTATACAGCGTTTAAACTTTGTTTGTCGACAAAATAGCCTTAGGCTAATGTTTATGTGACAGGTAGAGATTTTGCGGTAGCTAGTGCACCTAGCGACCAGAGTGTTCCCCTTATCACAGTATTATTACTGGGCATTTTGGTCCATTTTAGAACTTGTTGGATTTTCATGTAAATAAGATATTGGTTCCACGCTTCATAGGCTTTTAATGTAAACAGTATCCAGGTCACGGGGGATAATCTATTTTACCAAGAAAATTAGCTTGAAATCAAAAGAAATTAATGATTATTATCGTTAACTGCCAAAATTTATGTGTTGGAATACGTTTATCCATGAGAGTCGGGAAATACAGATTGATTTCATTTGCACTTTAAAGATTTCCTTTAAGCAGGCAACATAACGGAGTTTGGTTGGAGATTTCTTTCCTTTTCCTTTGTTCTGAAAAACAATGAACACGAGGTTCTAAATTGGTGACAGTAAAGGCGTCTCTGACGCAGACACAATGTCTACAGTCAATAAATTGGCTAACACCAGAACCACCAGATTGAGTATCAACATCACTGCTCCCTCCAATGACAGAAGTCCTTAATTAGGACTTCTGTCTTAGACTAAGAAATAAACAGTGAACATCATTACCTAGTCAGTCATCTTTACCCTTACCATTCGACTTGTCACATTTAATTGTTGTACCACTGAAAGTCGACTCTAAATAAAGTTTCTTGTATCTTGTATACATACAAAGCGAGTGTCGCGCACTTACAAACACACCGCTACGAATTTTACTTATATTATTTCATTGCCCTTACCGCCATTTAAAACGATCAGATTCAGAATTGTTACTGGTGACACGTCAAATGACATTCATACACCAGGACCTGTGATGTGGGAAGTTAGTCCCTAGCTCTAACCAAAGAGGTAAATTTAGCTACACAATCATCAGCACCTTCAGCTATCGAAATAATCGAATCGGGAAGGGCATTCCAATCTCCAATGGTTCTGGGGAAGAACGACTCTTTATAAATGTCAGTTCTTGCGCTAAGGGTATGTATGAAACGCCAACGAATGGTGATTTCTACAGTGTCTAGCTGGGGGAACAAGGTCATCTTTTGGAATGCTGGCAGCACCCTTTAGACCTTTGTATAAAAGGATTAGCCTACTGTCTTTTCTCCTTTTCTTGAGAGACTCCCATTTTAATTTTCCAAGTATTCCAGTCATGCTCCCAGTTTCAAAGCAGTAATTGCCTGTTACAAATCTAGCAGCTCTATTCTGAACTTTCTCAATTTCATCGTTAAGGACCACTCCACTGGGGTCCCAGATACAACTACCATATTCCAAGATTGGGCGAACAAGACCTCTATATGCTGCCTCTTTTACATCCTGAGGGCACTGATGAAGATTTCGCCTCAGGAAACCAAGCGTTCTATTTGCCTTAGTACACATGTTGCTAATATGAGTATTCCATCTCAAGTTGTGAGAGATTGTCACTCCAAGGTATTAAATGGTCCACATTCTCGAGGACCGTTCCCTCTAAGGTGTAAGAAGCCTCAACTTTATTAGATCTCTCCTAGTTATCTCAACTTATCTGCATAATATTGCATTTAACTGGCTGAAATCTCATGGCCCATTTACGTGCCCTATGTCAGCCTGAAGTTTCATCTGAATCTCTAATTTCCCGGTAACAAACACAGTCATCTGCGAACAGTCTTATTTCTGAGTCAATGTCAGTGGAAATATCATTGATGTACAGGGAGAACAAAAGTGGACCAAGAACGGTCCCTTGCGGGACTCCAGACAAAACTGGAGCCCACTCCGAAGATTCACCATTAACAACAACCCGCTGTTTTCTGTAGCAAAGAAAGGAATCTATCCAACTGAGGGTCTTTCCCCCAAATCTATAACCAAATAACTTAGATTTAAGTAGTTCATGAGGAGGGGTGTCAAAAGCCTTCTTGAAGTCCAGCATAAATGTGTCCACCTGCCCCCCTTAACGATGGGCACGTTAAGGGCGTCTTTATTCAATTCCTATATATTTAAATTCTGAATTTGCCACAGTTACTGATTGCAATCATATATCAGTTTTGTGCCATTTTAAACATTTAAACATTATGTTTGAACGGGCCTCCCTGGCCTAGTGGTTAAGAGCGTAAAATATTTTTATATAAACGTGCGGATATGGATGGTCTACCAGACCATATGGCGCGATATAAAGATTCGTTCCTTTCCTCTGACCTGTCACGCATGTCTGTCAACGACATGTGGGTCAGTTTTAAGTCCGAATTAATCACGGCAATGGAAAGGTTTATTCCAACAAAAATGACCAAAACCAAGTATAGTGCACCGTGGATCGATAACACGATCAAACACCTCATTAGAAGACGTAATAGGATGTATTTTCGTGCTAGCAAGTCTAGCAGCCCTGACATTAAGAACCATTACAAACGGTTCAGAGCACATGTACAAAAGGTAATTAGAGATGCATATTTACCTTCGAAGATGACAATATAGATCCCGATAGCACCCAGAAGAATAGCAAGGTTAAAAAGTTTTGGTCATTTGTAAAATCCCTGAAAAAGGACGCATTTGGGATCACTTCGCTAAGAGAAAACGGAATTTTGAAAACAGACTCGCGCGATAAGGCCAACATATGCAACAGTTTCAATCTGCATTTACGCGAGAAACTGACGGTGAGCTACCATCTAAAGGTAATAGTCCGTTCCCTACTATGGGGGACATAACAGTTGACACTAACGGGGTCGCCAAACTGTTGGGTAAGCTCAAAATACATAAGGCATCTGGGCCAGATGACCTGAATGCCAGGGTGCTTAAGGAATGTGGTGCTGAAATTTCTCCTGTGCTGGCCTTTGTTTTCAAGGAATCGCTGGCCCAGGGCGCTGTGCCGGCTGATTGGCGACAAGCCACTGTTTCGCCGGTCTGTGGGGGGTGAAAGATACCATGCAGCAAATTATAGACCAGTGTCGCTAACATGCATCTGTTGCAAAACCCTGGAGCGTATATTAGTCAGCAGCATTAATAAGCACTTGGTCTTTGAGAGCATTCTTGCTGACTGTCAGCGTGGTTTCTGAGGTCGAAGATCGTGCAAAACGTAGCTGGTTCAGTTCTTCCATGACATTGTGGGTGGTCTGGGTACGATCGTGGCCGCGGTCGGACTGGCTTGGCTGTCGGGGATTTCGCCAGGGCCTTTGGCAAGGTACCTCACAGGAGGCTATTGTACAAATTGGACTACTATGGGGTAAGAGGATCCACACATAATTGGATTAGCTCATGGCTCTCCGGGCGCTCTCAACAAGTTGTACTTGACGGCCAAGCGTCTGATCCAGTCCCTGTTCTATCTGGTGTCCCGCAAGGTTCGGTCTTTGGACCGGTCCTCTTTTTGATATTCATCAATGATCTCCCTGATAACATCAGGTCAACTGTCCGTTTGTTTGCTGATGGTTGTGTCCTGTATAGGGACATATATTCTCCTTCTGACTGTCACATTTTACAAGATGACCTGGATCGACTTGCACAATGGGAAGCAGATTGGCAGATGAAGTTCAATGTAGCCAAATGCCATTCAATGAGGGTGTCAAGACACCTTCAGGACAAGCAAATTAAGTATGATTACACACTACACCAGCAAACTTTTGAGCAAGTTCACTCCGCCCACTATCACTGACGATCTTGATTGGGGTCAACATATCTCTGAAATAACATCTAAAGCAACTAGGACCTTAGGATTCCCTAGACGTAATTTGGCTTTTGCACCTCGGCACAAAAAGGATGTTGCATATAAAACATTGGTTTGCCCTCAGCTTGAATATGCATCACCCATTTGGCATCCCTATGTTAAAACTCAGATTCAGCAGGTGGGGACGGCTGCTCGATGGACCTGCAGACGATGGCGAAATAGAAGTGGCGTCGGTGGCATGCTTGGTCGGTGGCATGCTTGATGAGCTGGAGTGGCCATCCCTGGAGACCCGTCGTGAGCAGTCCTCCTTAACCTTCTTCTACAAGATACATTCTGGTATAGTATCAATTAACAAGGATAGGTATTTGACCCCTGCAACAGTGTCAACCCGGACAAGGGCATCAAGAGCAAATAACACACAGTATCGTAGGTACCAGTCCTATAGTGATGCCCTGAAACCCTCTTTCTTCCCTGGAACTATTCCTCAGTGGAATAGTCTTCCATCTTCTGCGGTGAATGCCAAGACTGCAGAGGAGTTCAAAGCCCGCACAGTATAAGATTGAGACTCAGAGGTATGCGTTTTAGGATACCTCTGTGTTTGGATTGTAAATAGTTTTAAGGACTCATCCAGAGATGATTTTTTTTGTGCTAAATTCTAAATTTAGCCACCCACCCGAGGTAATGGCCAAATATGACCGACTCAGTATAAGAAGATAGATAGATAGATAGAGCGCTGACTCTTGATCATTAGTTCTCTTACCGCTGTGGTTCGAGCCTCGCTTTGGTCACATGTGAGACGCCAAGTTCTGCAACGGAAGGTCAGGTGGTTTTTCTCCGGGTACTCCGGTTATCGCTGTCACGACAAGGTTTCTTATTTTCAACCCGAAACTTATAGGCATGTAATTACTTGTTCTCTTACAAGAGAGCAATACTGACATGTTTACAAGTTAACCGAATTTTTGTATTGTTTTGTGCTACGGTAGCTAGGCCTCGTCAAGAAAACTGTCCAATTATGTTTTTCTTGATAAACGTAGGTTTCTTTGTTCTTTTCGGACGGTTTCGGACTTGCACACACCTAAACATATGTTCTTGATGGAAGTTACGTCTGTCAAATCAGCCTCACGCAGTGATATTGTTCTAACGTGTGGACGCTGTCCGTATTCTGGGCAGAAGTAGGGAACAATGGCAAATTTTTGCACCGTCATTTTCAGCCATATGTTTTGTTAGAAGAACATTATATTTATGGTAACGCATTGGTTGTTTGCGCAATGGCGTTCTAAGGGACAATTCCAATCATTTAAAAGTAATGTTTCTGTATTTTATTTGTACATGTATAAGCTCGTTTCTTAAGCGTAATAGTTTTGTCTTAAATGTAGTAAGCTTTGGATCACTGAGGTTATATCAGTCCCACCACGTGTATTGACGTTGACGTCATGACCGTTGACGTCGAATATACGTTGATATAACACTCGCTTGCCCGCTCCTAGTGATCTGTTATGCAGGTTTCCCGTGCAATGAGAGGTGGCTTTCATTTATCGCATTTTGTCAAAGGTCAAATTATCCTGAAAGTTTCACAACCCCCCACTTGCGCGGGCATGGCATCACTCATCAGGGAGAGAATTTGAAAAGTTGAGGTTAGCAGACATTATTATGAGATGTTCGTTAATTTCAGACATCTACAAGGCTTTATGATGTGGCCCGTAGTAGCATCTAATCGACAATTTTGTCAAGCCAAGAGGGTAATACATATTTGACAAAGTCAGAAACGAATCTCTTATATGAAGGAAGAATCTCCAACATGAAGGACGTGTGAAGGAGGCATACAGGCGTCCCGTGTATCAGAGAGATCTCCTTAAACGTGTATGGTTCAAAACATGAACACATCTCGTATATGCCAAAATGGGAACAGATAAGGAATTAACTTATTGCTCCTAAGAGCATTATGCACATGGCCATAATTAACTGTTGTTTTCCATAAGTGTGAGTGTGTGACGTGTACTGTTTTATTGAAGTGACGTGTACTGTTTTATTGAAGTGACGTTGTAAATAAACATTTGTGTTACTTGGACCTTGTTCTTTCTCGATTAGACCACCCCTCGTCTATCTTGACGCACGCTGCCTTTGGGTGTGTGTGAGGCTGAACGGAGCCGCGGGCTAGCTCAACCTCCCACTCACCGGAAGTCACGTGACAATCGCCCACCTGTGATTAACGATCGGCTCGATATGAGTGAAATAATCTTGAAAGGGATGTAAAAACAAACAAAAAAAATAAAATAAACATTGTCTTTTTTTTTCTTTTCAAATGTAAATAGATTTTAGATATTGCCGGCCTCGGTAGCTGAGTTGGATGCGCAACTGACTGGTGATCAGAAGGACGCGGGTTCGGTACCTGGCGGGGGCGTATAGGTTTATCACGAAATCTTTCCTTCGGTCATTCTCTCCCTTCCGCTGATTCAAGAAGGGCAGTTGTCAGTTTCTGGCAAAAGAATGTGCACTGTATCATAAATCTATCTAGATTCTATCTATCTATTTTCTAATACTGAGTCAGTCACATCTGACCATTGCCACAGTTGATTGGATGGCTAAATTTAGAATTTAGCTGAATAAAAAAAGAGGCGCTGGATGCGTCACTGTGTGTATCACTTGTGTCTTTTAATTTTGGATGGCCATATGGCCATTTTGTTGGAAAGTAACTGTCCTTATGGCCTTCCTTTGTTTAGGTTTCCATTATGGTCTGATCGCTTAATGTTTGTGTTTCTGTCCCTTTCGTGTCTTTGATGGGTGGAGTAAGTTAATGGTATCGATTCCTGATCTTTGTTTTACTTCTACTTAAAACTATTTACAATCCGCACAACAGGGGTATCCTAAAACGCATACCTCTGAGTCTCAATCTTACACTGTACAGGCCCCAAATTCTTCTGCGGACTTGGCACCCACCGCAGAGGAGGGAAGACTATTCCATTGGGGAATAGTTCTAGGAAAGAACTAGTTCTTACTGGTGTGTCAAATGATATTCTTTCAACAGGACCTGTGATGTGGGAAGTTAGTCCCTAGCTCTAACCAAGGGTAAATTTAGCTGCACAATCATCAGCACCTTAATAATGAGCTGTGGTCGATTGTCCCCGAGTGTAGAATGGGAAATTACATTAAGAAAACACGCCTATACAAATGCATTGTAAACTTAACCGCCGAAAAAAAACGAAACTTTTACGGTGAAAAAGTGTGATACTTCTCTTATTTCTGCTTAAAATATAGATTGTGCCACCTCGTCGAGGTGGTTCTAACAGGTACCCTCAATAAATACTTTAGAGCAGAAATAATTAAAATAAAAGTTAACTCCAGTTTTACTAGATTCAAGTGGGGGTCAGAATTATATAGGCCTGTTTTCGTGATGAGTCCCGGACAGGGATCCAAACTGTTTTGTTCCACCCCCAAATTCCACTTTTTATGCAAACAGTGTAGACCCCGATCAGACGTCGCGTTCTGTGGCGCCTGATCTGGGTCGTCAGTGTTTGCAAAGCCCAACCCACGACTCCAGCCCATGATCAATAGATAAACCTCTAATAAACACTGACCTCACAGCGACTATTTTCTACTTAATTGGTGATATTACTTGCAATAGTACGGCCCCCGCCCATCGGGGCTTGAAGAAATAGATGGGCTGCATGATGCTTCCAAGCAGAGCTGAAACCGACCGCACACGAGTACTGTTAAACTGCTGAGATGATCTAAGCCTGTTCAGGCAAAGCGGTGCGAGTCAGTCCGTCCATGCTTTAAAACCCTGTTGGTTTCATTGGGCGACATGGCTTGAGGTGTCATCTCAATGTCGGGTAAAAGTCCAACAAAATTGAAAGCAACGTCTCCAAAATGACCTTTACGGTCTTGACGGGGACGTTAAACCTCAAATCAAACAAAACTTGCAAAAGTGAATGTTTATATAAACAATATTAAATAATTATGCAGCGCGAATCTGAAAGGCGGGATGCAGTAGATTTTTGTCAATCGCTTAGCTCAGCCCTCTTCTGTTGGAGTATACCGCTTTGCTTTCTCTTCAACTCTTTTTGTATCTTTCCTGATACCAACCATATGCCCATTTACCTTACCCTTTTCTGTCTTTTTATCTCTAGAAGGCGGTGGCTAAACGGATCAATCGTGTAGGCATTTTGTTTATACGAGTATATCTCACGTGTATCTCTAACACCTGCGAGTTGGATAACCACTCCATTATGGTGTTCCCTTGTAGGGCTCCACGGAGGGCGGAGAGCACTTGGGACGAAACTAGGATTTTTTTTCTTATGGCTAATGGAAAAAAAACATAACCTCAACCACGCACCTAACCGCAACGCACCTAAACGTAAAAAGATGAGGATTCATCCGAATCGGATGAACACAGTCAAAAATCCAGTCAGCAGTCAAACAAAAATCAAAAATGAGTTCCTTTAAGAGCAACGAAAACATTCATAAGAAAGAAGATGGGTCATACTTCGTAGTTTCGGCTAATAAAGCCTCATCAGTGACCCTGTAATGATCCGGCGGAGAAAGACAGAGGAAACATACTGCAATTTTGCGAATATCGAATAGGCAGTCGATACAAATAAAAATCAAAAATGAGTTCCTTTAAGAGCAATGAAAACATTCACAAGAAGGAAGATGGGTCATACTACGTAGTTTCGGCTAATAAAGCCTCATCAGTGACCCTGTAATGATCCGGCAAAGAAAGCCAGAGGAAACATACTGCAATTTTGCAAACTTCGAATAGGCAGTCGATACAAAGACCGATATAAATCAAAATGGGATCCAAAAAAATTAAAAACTTGTCTAGAATATGAGTCTAAACCAATAATTTATTTCTGATTTCTCAGAATATTCACGCTGATCTCAAAGGACCAAAAGTAAACTATAAACTGCACTATGGTTCAACAATCGAGTCAGCAGTCTGCTGAACCAAACTCTGACAATATTCCGCGTTTCTTGGTGGTCACGTCGCTTGACGATACACGAACTGTGTCAAGCCTTACCCCCTTTGTGATCGAAAAAAGCATTCTCTCCATTGCCGGACATCCTAAAAGTATAAAAAACTCAAATCGGGTGATCTTCTCTTAGAAGCCGAGAGAAAACAGCAAGTGGTAAGCCTGTTAAACACCAACAAACTCTTTGATCTGAAAGTTAAAGTCTCGTTACATAACACGCTCAATTCATCTAAGGGAGTGAGTCGCAGCCCAGAACTGCGTCCTTGTTCAGATGAAGAGATAGTCGATAACTTGAAAGATCAGGGAGTTGTTGGTGTTCGTAACATTCAAGTTCGTAGAAATGGTGTACTAAAACCAACAGCAACTTATGTGTTGACTTTTAATACACCAATTCTACCCAAGAAAATCAAAGTAGCATATCTTTCTATTAACGTAGAGGTATACATCCCAAACCCTCTTAGATGTTACTCTTGTCAGGCTTTTGGCCATCACGAAAGCAGGTGTCAGAGAAAAATACTCTGTCCTAATTGTGGTGAAGAAAAGCATGTTGATAATCATCTCAACTGCAAAAATGAACCCAAATGCGTAAATTGTGATGGCAAACATGCTGTTTTCTCCCGAAACTGTCCGGCATGGAAAAAAGAAAAAGAAATACTCACCGTCAATAACAAAGGGGGATAACATTCCCAGAAGCGCGGAAAATTGTCGAAGAGCGATACATAACACCATCCAACAGTTTCGCCAGCATCACAAAGGGTGCTGGTGTAAAATGTACCAGCTCCGCAGCCCAGACTGCTGAATCATACATAGTTGAACTGAAAAAAATCTGGTGCATGGAGTAAACCCACTCCAGCACCACAAAGTTCAACCAATTTATCAAATGGCGCAATCCAGGTTGCTTCGGATCGGTCGACAGCGACCGTACCGAAGCCAGCGCCGCACGTAAAAGAGAAACGCGACTCGGGTCGAACTAATAAGGGATCGGAAGATCCGATCAAAAAACATCAATTGTCTCAAAAACAGACAGACAGACAACGTAAAATGGAAAGAGACAATATTAAATTTCAGAACAGATTCGGATCTTTGAGTGACAGTGATATGGAGTTCGCTGAAACTCCATCATCACCAAGTGGCAATAACAGATCGAGGTCAGCAACACCACGAGCTGGTGGTAGCAGATCTATATCACCAATTGCAGCTCCAAAATAGTTTCTTGTCTTAATCTCTTCATAAAATGGATTTTAAACACAAAATCATACAATGGAATTGTCGAGGTCTTAAATCAAATTGTAATGAACTGTTATTACTTATTTCGTTATTTAATACATCGGTTTTTTGTTTGCGAGAAACTTTTTTAAAACATGATGACAACATTGATGTCAGGGGTTTCAATACATACAACTATATCTATTCTGATGGTAACAAACCATCTGGTGGCAGTTCAATTTTTGTGAAATCATGTTTACCACAAAGAGAGATCAAATTAAAAACAGACCTACAAGCTGTAGCAGTATCGGTTTCTTTGGATAAAGAAACTACAATTTGCTCTCTATATATCCCGCCCTCATTTTCTTTAAAGCCCGAACACCTTGACTCATTGCTGAGTCAACTTCCATCGCCATATCTGTAAGTTGGCGACTTCAATGGTCACAATATTCTATGGGGCTGTAAAGATATCAATAACAGAGGAGCACTCGTCGAAGATTTTATTGCAAAAAGCGATCTTTGCTTGATGAATGATAAATCTTATACTTACCTTCACCCTGCGACAGGTCATTTGTCTTCATTAGATCCCTCTTTGTGTCATCCATCTCTCTACTTGGACTGTGACTGGTCTGTTCATGATGATCAGTGCGGAAGGGATCACTTCCCTGTTATAATTGAGAGCGTAAACGAACCAGATGAGGACTGTAACCAGAAATGGAAAATGAATAAAGCTGACTGTGAATTATTCCATAATTTATGTGAAGAAGGGTTATCAGTTGATCACTTAAATGAATCATCCGACATTGTTTCTGATTTCACAGATACACTTATTAATATATCAGAACAATGCATTCCAAAGACCTCCACAAATACTAAGAAAAGCAAGTCTTGGTTTAATAATGACTGTAACGAAGCTATTCAAAAGCGCAAAAAGGCTCTAAATAAGTTCTGCAAAAGTCCCACTTCAGAAAAGCTAAACGAAGTAAAAGTTTTTAGAGCTAAAGCTCGGCGAACAATCCGAGCTTCAAAACGAAAGTCATGGAGGGAATATGTTTCAAAATTGAACTACAAAGCCCCCATTAAAAAGTTTGGGATATGGTACGAAAAATTTCAGGAAAAACAAAGCCCGCTAGTTTCACACATTTAAATACCGAATTTGACACAATAGCTTCAACAAAAAAAGATATTTCAGATACTCTTGGGAGCACATTCTTGAGAAATTCATCATCGCGCAATTATTCTGACTCTTTTAGAAATTTCAAAAAGGACCAAGAGAAAAGAAATCTAAACTTTAAATCCCTTAATCTCGAAGAATACAACAAACCTTTTAACTTATCCGAACTAGTTGAAGCCATTGAAAAATCATACCGCATCCGTCCCCGATAAAATTTATTATCAGATGCTTAAGCATCTGCCAAAAAGTTCTATTTCAACACTTTTAGATATCTTTAATGATATTTGGGAAACGGGGGTCTGTCCTGAGAGCTGGCGTGTAGCTACAGTTGTACCAATTCCGAAACCAGGAAAAGACCATGCAGAACCTACAAATTATCGTCCGATAGCTTTGACAAGTTGTTTGTGTAAAACATTGGAGAGAATGATAAACAAGAGATTAGTCTGATACTTAGAGTCCAACAACCTCATTTCAGAATATCAATCGGGTTTTCGTTCGGAACGTAGTACCAACGACAATTTAATAAGACTAGAAACATTTATACGAAATGCTTTTATTAACAAAGAACACGTAGTAGCTGTCTTTTTCGACTTGGAGAAAGCATACGATACAACATGGCGTTATGGAATATTGAAAGATCTTCATAACATTGGCTTAAGGGGAAAACTTCCCAGTTTTACTGAAAGCTTTTTAGGGAAGCGCATGTTTCAGGTGCGTGTGAGACCTACCGAGTCAGTTTTCTATGATCAAGAACAGGGTGTCCCACAGGGTAGTATTCTTTCAACTACGCTATTTAACATCAAAATAAACAATATTGTACAATGTTTGGACGACAAAACTGATTGTTCCTTGTATGTTGACGATTTTTGTATATGTTACCGTTCAAAAATATGAAAACAATTGAACGAAAGTTACAACAGAATCTAAAAAGAATAGAAGAATGGACTGATAAAAATGGTTTCAAGTTCTCCAAAGTAGAAGTAAAACAAAGATCAGGAATTGATACAATTAACTTACTCCATCCATAAAAGACACCAAAGGGAAAGAAATACAAACATTAAGCGAACAGACCATAATGGAAACCTAAACAAAGGAAGGCCATATGGACAATTACTTTCCCACAAAATGGCCATATGGCCATCCAAAACCAAAAGACACAAGCGACACACACAGCAAGCAACAAACAACAACATAAATAAATCGCCACAGAAGAGCCGCCTTGGAACGGTCAGTGGAAGATTTCCACTGGGGGGGGGCATAAATCGATTTTACGTGGCCACAATCCTCGCCCTTACTTCCGTCGCGAATTAGACAAATAATTTGTTCAGTCCGCATGAAGGCCTCCTAACTCATTAGTGCAGCATCTCCGTGAACACAGAAATCAAAGAACCACAGAGGTGAGACAACGGTGAGGACTCGACAGCAAGAAACCACTGAAATGCTGGAGCAAAAGAAAACCAACAGTAGGACTCCGATGAGCCCGACCAGAGACAGAGCATCAGGCACCAAGTCGAAAACGCAGTGTGTTCATTTTTGTAAGCTACGGAAGAAACACGAACATCCTTCCTTGTTTTTATACGGTTCACAAATTCCTGTTGTTGAAGAAGCCAAAGTTCTTGGGGTCATATTTGATCAAAAGTTTTCTTTTATTCCCCATATTAAATATCTTAAAGCGAAATGCTTAAAAGCTTTGAATCTTTTGAAAGTTTTAGCTCATACAAGTTGGGGAGCAGATCGGTACACTTTATTACATCTTTACCGGTCTCTGATAAAATCTAAATTATATTATGGGTCTATTGTTTATGGTTCTGCCAGAAAGTCTTATTTAAAATATTTGGATACTATCCATCACCAAGGCCTTCGTCTGACTATGGGAGCCTTCCGTACTTCCCCAGTATTAAGCCTTTATGTGGAAGCAGGTGAACCATCTTTAACTTCGCGCAGAGAGAAACTTTCTCTTCAGTACGCTATCAGACTTGCTGCTAATCCATCTAACCCGGCATTCCAAATTTCATTTCCACCTGAATATGTAGATAAGTGTGAAACTAAACCCACAGCAATCAAACCTTTTGGATTACGAATTTTACCACTGCTAGAAAATTCAGGTATCGACCTTAAAAATATTCAAAAACATGACACGGCCGAAATTCCATCTTGGTGTATTAAAAAACCTTCTATTCTGTTTGACTGACATGATGGTAAAAAATCCGAATCAAATCCAATGCTACTCAAACAAAACTTTTAGGTACTGCAGTCACGTTATGATAGTTACCAGCAAGTCTATAGTGATGGTTCCAAAGAAGGAGAAAAAGTTGGTTGTGCGTATGTTTCTCAAGATACGCACCAAACCTTGCGCCTTCCAGATGGTTCATCTATTTTTACAGCTGAAGCCAAAGCAATTGACCTAGCTTTAGATTTTATCAGTTCTTCATCATTTCAAAAAGCAATTATATTTTCTGATTCACTTTCTGTGCTAAAGGCTTTAGACCATTCATCATCTAAAAATCCTCAAATACAAAAACTGATCGAAAAACATCATGAAATTTCTAAAACGCACCAAATCTTGTTTTGTTGGCTTCCGAGCCATATTGGCATTGTCGGCAATGAGTTTACTGACAAGAAAGCAAAGGAATCGCTCAATCTTGATCCGTCTGTTTTTAAAATTCCTTTTAATAATTTTAAACCATTAATCAACAGATACATCTTGTCGGAATGGCAAGGCGAATGGGACCATGCAATAAATAACAAACTCCATGCCATTAAACCTGTCGTTGGAACAAAATGCTCTCCTCCACAGTTTTCCAGGAAAGAGGATGTAGTATTAACACGACTGCGCATTGGCCATACTAGAGTTACTCATTCTTATATTTTAAATGGTGATGAACAGCCTTCCTGTGTAGGCTGTGATCAGTCATTCACTGTGAAACATATTTTAATTGAATGTGTAGACCTTTCACCGTCTCGTAACTTATTCTTCAAACTGACACTTTGCAACAATTGTTTCAAGATGTACCTTTTGAAAATATTATTTTATTCTTAAAAGAAATTGGACTTTTTCATAAGATTTAACTAAGATTTTTATACGTATCAAACTAACTTTTTTACTTTTAAATATCTTCATAATTCTCAATGCCGTTTACCTTTAACCGTTTAACGCTTATGACCCACAAAGAGGGTTGACGTGTCGTTAAACACGAAATCATCATCATCATCATCATAGAGCAATACTAAAGTTTTTCTTTAAATAGTCACATTGACATTGACCTTAAGGTTATGAACAGGGAAGACGACGTCGCTCGAGATATTAACATCTGTGAGAAATTATACCAAAACCCGTCAATAAATGTTGGTTCTACAACGTTGACAAAAGTACGTACATACGGGACAAATTCTATATCCCCCTTACAACTTCGTTATGCAAGGGGAAAAAAAGAGTCATAACTCTCAGAATATCTGGCGGATTTTACCCGAAATCGACCGTTACCTGTATTTTTTGATAATATACCTGTGTGTGAAATTTGAATCAAGTTCACAAAGGGTTTAAAGAAAAAAAAAACATTTTTCAAGGAAAATTGAAGTTAAATAATGGCCATAACTCAAATTTTAAAATGGTTGGGACATAAAAATGCTTTATTTAGGGATATGAATGACAATGCAATGCACGGATGTGTAAACATAATGAAGATGTGTCCTTGGGCAAGACACATAATGACAATGCCTCACTCCACCCAAATGTAATGAGTGGCGTAATAGTCACTGCCTCTCGCGCGCGTGAATAACATCCGGAATGAGTGTTCGAGAGCGATTAAATTAGCTTGTAGGCTTGTATTCATATTTACCGTCACTACAGCTGGTGTCTGGGAATGTGTGGCGGCCGTAAAAAGTCTCCCTGCCCTACATCATAGTGTAGTTTATAATTTCTTGTCCTTTGGGATCATTAGAAGCCTCCGTGGTGTAGTGGTTACTCTACTCGCCTTGTAAACCAGGGGTCGCAGGATCGATCCCGGGCTTCTCCAGACTTTCTGATGAGTCTTTTATGGTGACTTAGTATATAAATTCAGAAAAATATATAACCGCAATGACTTCAGCACCCAATTTCGTAAAATCATTCTTCGATATAAAAAGATTGGGTACAACATGGATATTATACGACAGACTGCATGCATGGTAGTTAACCCAATCACGGTTGGCAACTTTGCTTCCCTCTTTAATTGCACGCCGGTGGGTCAGGCCTCAGATTCTATGACGGCTCCAACGTAAAGGCTTATTGAGAATTAGAGAGATAATGCTGGTTGGTGCCTGATGCTCTGTCTCTGGTCGGGCTCATCGGAGTCTAACTGTTGGTTTTCTTTTGCTCCAGCATTTCAGTGGTTTCTTGCTGTCGAGTCCTCACCGTTGTCTCACCTCTGTGGTTCTTTGATTTTTGTGTTCACGGAGATGTTGCACTGATGAGTTAGAAGGCCTTCATGTGGACTGAACAAATTATTTGTCTAAATCGCGACAGAAGTAAGGGCGAGGATTGTGGCCACGTAAAATTGATTTAAGCCCCCCAGTGGAAATCTTCCACTGACCGTTCTATGGTGTATTCCTTGCTTCCAAAGGATAACCCTTTCTAGAACATTTTTGAACTAAAATAAATCAGTATAAACTAAAAAGCATAATGAGATAATAGATTCCAATATATTTTAATTATTAGTTGCTTGAAAATAATTATTAGACCTGTTTGAATGAGGCGGTTTCAATAGTACGGAAATCTATTTCATGTAAGCAAAATAAAAAAAAAAAAAACAAAAAAACGACAGGTTATAGGAATGGACTTAGGTGTCCGTATTTTCATTACAGTATATAATTTCTGGCTGAAAATACATGTAGCGCCATCAACATAAGGCCTCCAATCTGGTCTCGTACACTTTATTTAGTGCATGACCAATTGCCCCACCCCCTGAATTTTAAACTTCAGAACATATTCAGACAGATAGGTCTAGGTATACAGCGCAGACCAATAACAGACAGTGACCAGGGCCATATCTGTTTGCCAATTTAGCTGATCATGGTTGCTCAGTGGTAATTGCACTAGCCTGTATTGCTAGAGACCCTAGGTTCGATTCCCGGTAGCGATAATAAAATTGCATACCAAGTGTCATGGCCATCAGCCATTTAAAAGGGCATTTTAAAGGTTTTTGTCATATATGAGCATGGCGGCCATCTTGGGTAATTTGACCAAGATCCCATGAACAAACTTTTAATTCCCCCACCAAATAGCGGTTCCACATGTAATTTGATTTCAATTGGCTCTTTGGTTTCAGAGATATTGTTTAAAATGTTGACGTCAACCCATCACTGCCTATACAATTAGCTCACCGGAGCCTCGGCTCTGTTGAGCTAAAAAACATCTGCCCCAAACCCACTTGTTGGGGGACATAACTCCATTGACTTATTCCCACTAGTTTTAACTAAAGCAAGGACATCCTCCTGCACCGTGATACAACTTGTATCAGAGTTAAAAAGTGGGATACATGTATATGGAGACCTTGCAGAATAGAATCCGTTGCAGTTCCCCCTCTCCTTTGCTAGCACGGGGACAAAACTGTTACAAACTTATTTGGCAAGTTCTTCCAAATATTTTGTACTTCTTTTTGACTCTACCAAGCTGATATAATAGAAATATTTACAAACAAGCGTGTTTCGTCTTCAATTTAATTGGACAAAACCCTATAAAACAGAACTTGGGTACATTTTGGCCTCAACCTTTAATTAATGTTTTGTTAAAGATCATGGATCCTAAATTAATTCCTGCAGAACTAGTCTGATATTGACAAAAAAATCACCCATCCACACCTCCAAATGAAATACTGACTAAATTATACACATCTAATAGTTACTTTTCAACTTCCATTTTCAACTTGAATATCAACTTTGAATAGAGCCTCATCAAAAAATTCTAAATGTGGAATATAATATAAATGTACCTGTATACTATTGATCAACAGACTTTTAGGTCTGGCGAGAGCCGGCTGTCACTTCACCTAAACGTCTGGTGTCAGCCGGCTGTTACCAGACCTAACAAGAGGCCCATGGGCCACAATGCTCACCAGAACTCAGGCGGACACTGCCCACTGGCAGCCATGTATGGTTTCAGGTTTTAATTTATTGATTATAAAGTCTCCCAAACAAACCCCCATTTCAAAATGAGCACCCATGTGGACTCTGTATCTGAAATATTAGGCCTTTTATGAGGAGGAAGGATGGGACATGGACCCAACAGAGCCCTGAATGGTATCACTGAATCCATATTATCATAAGGCACATGAATATATATGGTTTAGGGTGTGTACTGTTCCTGAGATATAAGGCATTTTAAGCTGCGAAGGGGTTGGAGCATAGCCCTGGCAGACCCCAGGAAAGCCAAAGTTGTTGTCGCTGAATGTGTCTTATAAGGACCAAGAAAATATATTGTTTAGGGGTGGGGATATGAACAGTTTCCAAGATATGAGGCCCTCTTATGAAATGATGATGAGAGGAATGGCCCCTGTGGACCACCGAGTTTGTGTGACTGAATGTGTCTTATCATAAGAAACAATAATATATATGATTATGACGTAGGGATCTTAATGGTGTCTGAGATATTGGCCTTTTATGAAGTAGAGGCGTGGGCCATGGCATCAGCATGTTGCCCTTGCACATAGACGCATTGATGTGAGTGAATGAGTCTTATTATAGGGAACACAAATATACATATTTTAGGGGTGGGGATCTGAACAGTTTCTGAGATATATTGCATTTTATGAAGTGGAAGGGTGGGGCATAGCCCCAGCACACCCCAAGAGACCCCTAGGTTGGTATCACTGAATGTGTCTCATCATAAGGAACAAGAATATATATGGTTTAGGGGTGGGGGTTCTGAATGGTTTCTGAGATATTGAGCCTTTTACGAAGTGGAGGGGGTTGGGCATGGCCCGGGCACATCCCAGAGGACCCCCAGGTTGGTTTCAATGAATGCGTCTTATCATATGATTAAGCCCCCGCCCATAGGGGCTTGAAGAAATATATGGGCTGCATGATGCTTCCACGCAGAGTTGAATCCGGCCCGCACACTAGTACTGGTAAACCGCTTAGAGGATCTAAGCCTGTCCAGGAACCGCGGTGCGCGGTGGACCGTCCATGCTAATAAACACTATTGGTTTCATTGGGCGACAGGGCTTGGGATGTCATTTCATCTCAATGTCGGGTAAAAGTCCCACAAAATTGGAAGCAACGTCTGCAAAATGACCTTTATTGTGTTGACGGGGACGTTAAACCTCAAATCAAACAAACAAACTTATCATATGAAACAAGAATATATATGGTTTTGGGATGGGGATCTGAATGGTTTCCGAGACGTATCACCTTTTATGAAGTGGCGTTGTGGGGCAAGCCCCCAATGCGGCCCGGGAGACCCTTAGATTGGTATCACTGAATGCGTCTTATCATAAGTAACAAGAATTTATATGCTTTAGGGGTGGGGATCTGAACGGTTTCTGAGATATTGGGCTTTTACTAAGTGCAGGAAGTTGGGCATAGCCCTGGCACATCCTAGGGGACCCCCAGATTGGTGTCACTGAATGCGTCTTTTCATAAGAAACAAGAATATACATGGTTTTGGGGTGGGGATCTGAAGGGTTTCCGAGATATATCACCTTTTATGAAGTGGAAGGTTGGGGCATAGCCCTGGTGCGGCCTGGGAGATCCTTAGGTTGATATCACTGAATGCATCTTAACATATGGAACAAGAATTTATATGGTTTAGGGGTGGGGACCTGAACGGTTTCTGAGATATTGGGCCTTTTATGAAGTGGAGGGGTCGGGCATAGCCCCCGTGCGGCAAGGGAGACCCTAAGGTTGGTATCACTGAATGCGTCTTATCATAAGGAACAAGAATTTAAATGGTTTAGGGGTGGGGATCTGAACGGTTTCTGAGATATTCAGCCTTTTACGAAGTGGAGGGGGTGGGGCATAAGCCCCGCCACATCCTAGGGGACCCTCAGATTGGTGTCACTGAATGCGTCTTATCATAAGAAACAAGAATATATATAGTTTAGGGGTGGGGATCTGAATGGTTTCTGAGATATATGGCATTTATGAAGTGGAAGGGTGGGGCATGGCCCCAGCGCACCCCAGAGAGACCCCAATGTTGGTATCACTGAATGTGTCTTATCATAAGGAACAAGAATATATATGGTTTAGGGGTGGGGATCTCAATGGTTTCTGAGATAAATGGCATTTTATGAAGTGGAGGGGGTGGGGCATGTCCCCGGCACATCCCGGGGGACCCGAAGGTTGGTGTCAATTAATGCATCTTAGCATAAGGAACAAGAATATATATAGTTTAGGGGTGGGGATCTGAATGGTTTCTGAGATAAATGGCATTTTATGAAATAGAGGGGGCAGGGCATGTCCACGGCACATCCCGGGGGACCCCCAGGTTGGTGTCACTTAATGCATCTTATCATAAGGAACAAGAATATATATGGTTTAGGGGTTGGGATCTGTAAGGTTTCTGAGATATAAGGCATTTTATGAAGTGGAGGGGGCGGGGCATGGCCCCGGCACAACCTAGGGGACCCCCAGGTTGTCATAAAAGCATATGGCTGAGAGAAGTTTACTCAAGGAACATGTTTATGTAAGTTTTGTAAAAATATCTGCAATCACTCGGCAGTAAATGCCATTTTTCAGTTTTCCCCATTATAAGTCAATGGAAACTCTAAGTTGCCATAGCAACAAAACTAAAAGGCCAAATTTCATAAAAAAAAAAAAACACACAAAACCTGTAAAGGCAAATATGGTGAATATTTTCATAAAGTCTCAGCCTCCTAGAGCATATGGTTTCTGAGGAGATGATTTTTTAAGTATTTTGTGTCTATTTTTTGCATTTTGGTTTCCGTGGCAACCAATAAAAATGAGCAGAAAGCTTAAAATCATACAGAAGATAGTAGATTGCCCATGGAACATTTCTATGAAAGTTTTCTCAAAATATCTGCAGAGGCTTGGCAGTAAATGCTTTTTTTTTCCCCCATTATAAGTCTATGGAAACTACAAGTTGCCATAGCAACCAAACTAATGAGCCGATTTTGTTAAAAAACACAAACTTTCAATCCCCCAGCCCAAGGATGCTACAGATAAAATTTGGGCCCAATCGGCCCAGTGGCTTCAGAGGAGATGTCGTTTGAAAGTGTTGACGCCAGACGATGACGACGGACGACGACGGACAACTGCCTATCCTATAAGCTCCCCCGGAGCCTTCGGCTCTGGTGAGCTAAACATCTGGTGTCAGCCGGCTGTTACCAGACCTAAAAATCTGGTGTCAGCCGGCACCAAAGTAGAAGTAAAACAAAGATCAGGATTCGATACAAGTCTTAATTATTTCATCGAATGAAGCTGCAAACGTTTTGACCAAAGAAGATATTTCTCATTATGCCCCCCAAAGTTGGAGGGGCATATTGCCCCTGGTTCGTTCGTCCGTTCGTCCATCCATTACGCTTTTGATGCATAGCATAACTAAAGAACCGTGTATGCTAGGGTTTTGAAATTTCATATATGGATTCCTCATGGAAAATTAGCTGACGCATATTTTGTTTTTCTCATCCGGATTATGCCCCCTTCAAGAGTTATTGCCCTTTGAATTTTTTTAATAAAAACTTGTCAGCAAGATATCTCAAAAACGATTGGAGCTAGAGCCTTGAAAGTTAGTGAATATATCGGTGGTGATGAGTAGATGAACTGATTAACTTTTGACAAAATTCCGAAAAATACTTTGTGAGTTATGGCCCTTGGTCATTTTGGTAATTTGTGCCCATTGTAATGTATGCTAAAAGTGATGCATAACATCACTTTAGAACCTTGTATGCTAGGGTTTTGAAATTACATATATGGATTCCTCAAGGAAAATTAGCTGACACGTATTTTTTTCTCGTCCGGATTATGCCCCTTTCAATAGTTATTGCCCTTTGATTTTTTCTTAATAAAATCTTGTCAGCAAGATATCTCAAAAAGTATTGGAGCTAGAGCCTTGAAAGTTGGTGAATAGATTGGTGGTGATGAATAGATGAACTGATTTGACAAAATTCCGAACAATACTTTGTGAGTTATGGCCCTTCGTCATTTTGGTAATATGTGCCCATTGTAATGTATGCTAAAAGTGATGCATAGCATAACTTTAGAACCGTGTATGCTATAGTTTTGAAATTTCATATATGCATTCCTGATGGAAAATAAGCTTTTTTTCTCGTCATGATTATGCCCCTTTCAAGAGTTATTGCCCTTTTAATTTTTTTTTAATAAAATCTTGTCAGCAAGATATCTCAAATCTATTGGAGCTAGAGCCTTGAAAGTTGGTGAATATATTGGTGGTGATGAGTAGATGAACTGAATAACTTTTGACAAAATTCTGAAAAATACTTTGTGAGTTATGGCCCTTTGTCATTTTGGTAATTTTTGTGCCCATTGTAATGTATGCTAAAAGTGATGCATAGCATAACTTTAGAACCGTGTTTGCTAGGGTTTTTAAATTTCATATATGGATTCATCATGGAAAATAAGCTGTGTATTGTTTTTCTTGTTTGGATTATGCCCCTTTCAAGAGTTCTTGCCCTTTGAATTTTTTAAATAAAATCTTGTCAGCAAAATATCTAAAACACTATTGGACCTAGAGCCTTGAAAGTTGTTGAGTATATTGTTGGTGACGAGTATATGAACTGATTAACCTTTGACAAAATTCCGAAAAATACTTTGTGAGTTATGGCCCTTTGTCATTTTGGTAATTTGTGCCCATTGTAATGAATGCTCAAAGTGATGCATAGCATAACTTTAGAACTGTGTATGCTATGGTTTTGAAATTTCATATATGCATTCCCAATGGAAAAGAAGCTGACACGTATCCGGATTATGCCACTTTCAAGAGTTATTCCTTTTTGAATTTTTTTTAATACAATCTTGTCAGCAAGATATCTCTATTGGAGCTAGAGCCTTGAAAGTTGGTGAACATATTGGTGGTGATGAGTAGATGGACTGATTAACTTTTGACAAAATTCCGAAAAACACTGTGAGTTATGGCCCTTTGTCATTTTGTTAATTTGTGCCCATTGTAATATATGCTAAAAGTGATGCATAGCATAACTTTAGAACCGTGTATGCTTTGGTTTTGAAATTTCATACCTGCATTCCTGATGGAAAAGTAGCTACACGCATTTTTTTCTCGTTTGGATTGTGCCCCTTTCTAGAGTTATTGCCCAATGAAGTTTTTTGGATAAAATCTTGTCAGCAAAATATCTCGCACTTTGAATTATTATTGTAATCAATGTAATTTTCGGTTTTATTGGACGGGTTTTTTCAAAAATTATGTCCTTTAAAATAGTGATATCCGGTTGGGTGGATGGGCATTTTTTTTTTTTGTGTGTTTTTTTTTTATTATTTTTTTTGTGTGTTTTTTTTTTCTACATAAACACATATAAACAGAGATTATACCCCTGCACAAAAGTTGATATAGGGTGGGGATATGCCATTTGTCCTGTTCATACATAAATACATGCATGCATACATCGCTACCCTACCCAACCCACGCTTCCTCACTCAAACCCACCCATCCACCCCATCCCACCACACTACACCCAACCCCACCATGCCCCACCACACCCCACCCAACAACACCCCACCCAACAACACCCCACCACACCCTGCCCATCCCCACACACACATGCATGCAGTCATGTACAAATCCTTTGTTGACTAGGAATATTTTTTTTGTCTTTTTCTTCATAAACACATAACACAGAAATTATACACCTACACAAAAGTTGATAGTGGGTGGTGATATGCCATTTGTCCTGTACATGCATGCATATCTTCCTATCCTACCCCAACCCACCACATGACACCCAACCCCACAACAACTCACCCCAACCCGGCCCACTCCAATTACACATGCATGCATGCATACACACATGCATTTACACTAAAACATGCATGTTCATACACAATCATTCATTTATGCTTGCACACCCACATACAAACACACATGCATGCATGCACACACACACACACACACACACACACACACACTAATATGCATGCATGCACACTTATGGACTCACACACACATGCATGCCCATGCAGGCATGCACACTTATGCACTCACACATGCATAAATACATGCATGCATATATATCTACCCTACCCCATCCCACCGACCCCACCACACGACACACTACCCCACAACACCCCACCTCAACCCGGCCCACACCACTTACACATGCATGCATGCACACACACATGCATTTACACTCAAACATGTATGCTCATACACAATCACTAATTTATGCTTGCACATACAAACGCACATGCATGCATGCACACACACACACACACTGATGCTTGCATGCATACATGCAGGTACTCACAAATGCATGCACACTTATGGACTCACACAGGCACACACACACATGCATGCACATGCAGGCATGCACACTTATGCACACACACATGCATGCACATGAAGGCATGCACTCACGCATTAATGCATGCCATAAGAAAACATGCATGCACTCAGGCATGCACACATGCAATGCACTCACACATGCATGCGCTAATGCATGTACACATGCATACACTCACACACACGCACATGTATGCTTTCATGCATGCATGTATGCAAACATGCATGCACTCGCATGCATGCACTCACACATGCATGCACTCATGCATGAACATACACATGCATGCATGCATGAACAAATATTTTCATGCATGTATGTATACCCACATGCAAACATACATGCACACATGCAAGCGCTCACAGATGCATACATGCACCCATACATGAAGACACACATGCATGCATGCATACACACATGCATGGTTTGATGTATGCATGCAAACATGCAAGCACACATGCACTTATACATGCATACACAAATGCATGTATTCAGTTGAATGCATGTACATACATGCATGCATGCACTCATGCATGAACACACACATGCATGCATCCATCCATGCACAAACATGCATCCATGCATGCATGCATGTACTCATGCATGCAAATACACATACATGCAATCCCAACACACACACACACGCACACACACATGTATATTTTCATCAATCATTTAGGAATTGAAACTTTAATGCAAGTATCCATTTCTGACCTTGACCTACATTTTATGGTTCACTGACTTAGTAAAATAGTGATCAACCCTAACTTTCACCCTGATGTAAGAGTGTTTTTAAGAGTTTCATTGATGATACTTAGTACATGCTTGAAACTAGGAGTGAAATTTTTATTCAGGCATCCATGTTTGACCTTGACCTAGATTTTATGGTTTTGGTGACTTTGCGCCCCCACAGGCGCGACATAGCCTTCGGCGGAATTTTTGTTGTATGTTTTTGAGTCTTTAACAATATTTGTTGAATATTTTGCCATCTAGGGACAAGCAAAGGTTGGGGGCATTGTGTTTTACAAACACCTAGTTATATCTTTCTTTGGCGACAATGTTTTCAGGTTGTTTGCAGAAAAGATGAAAGATGCAAAATATTGTTGCTAGTAATAATAATAATAAAAATAATAATCGACCTTAGTTATAGAGGGTAACACATTTATTACTAATCTTCCATGTGGCCCTCTTTTCCTGGGTAGGAACCAGTACTGAGAAATGTGGATAAAGTCCCTTGCTCAAGGAAACAACACATGGCGCATGTGAGTAAAAAGTGAGTGAAAAGTTAACTTTTAAACTATGAAGAATCTAACACTTTTGTTTATCAGACTGTTAGTATGTCAACCAATCTTTCACTGAGCATAGTTCTATTAGGAGCGTGATAGCTCAGTGGTTAGTGCTGTTGCCTCTGATGCTAGAGGTCCCGGGTTCGATCCCCGGCAGCGGCGATAAAATTTCGGTGTCCTAACATGCTCCATTGGCATCATTTGCAGGGATGAATGTCAAAAAGTGCACCGTCCTTCGGATCGGGACGTTAACTGGAGGCCCCCTGTGCAGGGAGAACCATCCCCTGTGCAGGTTAAAGATCCCTACCATAATTACATGATTACTGTGTAGGCTTTCATCCTGCAAACCTGGAGTGTATGTAATATACACCTGCGGTAATGGTCAAATGTGACCGACGCAGTATCAGAAGATAGATAGATAAGATATTTATTTTTGGAAGTCCAAAAATGAAATCTCAAATATATTTCAGTTCATTAACATGACTGTCCTTCAATATCAACTCTGCAGTTGCAGGTAATCTATAAAAAGAGCTTGTTCCAAATCTTCAATATCTTGGTCATGGGCTGCCTTCAATGATTTTTCCTCTCTTTCAAAGATAGTATCTTAGCATTTTGCTCAGCAATTAGGGAGTAGTTCATCTCTTCCCGTCCAAAAGCAATAATCGTAACTGTCTCCTTGACAGGACTGAAAATAATTTCATAATGTCATTGAAAATCTTAAACATAAAATAACATATCTTAATTGACTGTGTTGACTTTTCACTCTCACGTAACATATATTTCAAAGGTGACAAAAGGTGATACTTTGCAATGGTTGTTTTAAGATGTGCCTGTTGATAATAAAAGGAATTTGACTTTTTCATAAGATTTAACTGTTTCAGATTTTTATATATATCATACTGAGTTTTTTACTTTTAATATTCTCATAATTCTTCATGTGTTTAACCATTAACCGCTTGACGCTTATGATCCACAAAGAGGGTTGACGCGTCGTTCAACACGAAATCATCATCATCATCAACAACCCTCTCCACTTCATAAAAGACCAAATATTCCACAAACCTTACAGATCCCCACCCCTAAACCATATATATTCTTGCTCCTTATGATAAGATTTATTAAGTGACACCAACCTGGGGTCCCTCCTGATGTGCCGGGGATATGCCCCACCCCCTCCACTTCATAAAATGCCATTTTTACAGAAACCTTACAGATCCCCACCCCTAAACCATATATATTCTTGTTCCTTATGATAAGATACATTCAGTGACACCAACTTACGGGCCTTGCTTCACTCTTCAACTTCACATATCTGAGAAATTGTTCAGAGTCCTACCACTAAGCCATATATATTCTTGTTCCTTATGATAAGACGCAATCAGTTACACCAGAATGGGGGCCCCCGGGACGCCACGGGCAATGCCCCACACCTTTACTTCATTGAAAGTCATATGTCTCAGAAACCGTTCAGATCCCCACCCCTTAACCAAAAAATTCTTGTTTCTTATGATAAGACCCCATCTCATAATAGGCCATATATCTCAGAAGCCATTCAAATCTCCGCCCCATAATCACATATATTTTTGGTCATTGTTATTACATACATTCAGTCACCTCCATCTTTGGGGCCGCAGGGGCCATTTATATCCCATCCACTTCATAGAAGGGCCTCATAACTCAGATACCGTTCAGCATTCATTGACAACAGGCTTGGGCTTTTCTGGGATTCGCCATGACTGAATCCCTCCGCTGCTTAAAAGGCCTCACATCATCGGAGCCATATATGTCTCTGTTCCTTTTGATAAAACGCATTTAGTGACACCAACCAGGGTTGGGTTCATGCTCCACCCTCTCTACTTTATAAAACACATAGTATTTCAAAGACAGTCCACATGAGTGCTGAATTGGATATGGGGTTGGTTTGGGAGACTTTATAATGGGTAACATTGAAAAATGACATATTATGCCTTTCAAGATATTTTGTCAAACTTTCATAGAAATGTTCCTGTAATAATGTTCTTTTAGGCCTATTGGTTGCCACAGATGGGAACTTGTCAATTGTCATCTATTGTCTTGTGACAACACATTCAAGCGACATCAGACCTCTGAAGCCACTAGGCTGATTTGGTCCAAATTTTATCTGTAGCATCCTTGGGCGCAGCGTTTCCATGGTTAACTAAAATACATTGCTGCCAGTGGGCAGTGCCCCCTGAGTTCTGGTGAGCATAGGGGCCCATGGGTCTCTTTTTTCTATGTTTCAAAGTACATGTCTGAGACAAATCAAATGTGTAGTATGCAGCATTATTCTGAAGCCGCCTACCCAACAAAGTCTTCACCAGAGCTTGATGGGCTTTACTTCCGTTCTTAATTCATGGTGTCCCCCTTTCTCCAGCCAGAGGACTATTAGAACAGCGATTACCCACCCCCACGACTGTAGTTGAACAACCACTCGTGCTCATCAAGACCATGGTGAAGAACACCTCACCAAATGCCCTGCGAATGAATGTATGTCTTAGACCAGATTGGAATCTAGGCAGATCCGGAACTTGCCTAGTCCAGATTAGAGTTCTAATTTGGTCTGGGCCAGATCCAGAATCTGTCTAGGCCGAATGGCTGTTTGGCTGGGCGGATTCTGGATCTGCCTAGACCAAACTAGAGTTATATATTTTGACTGGGTATTAATAATCATATGTGATAAATGTTTTATTTATGAATTCAGTAATTTTTATGGTTTTTTTTTTTTTTTTTTTGGTTTAGGTTTTACGGCCCTTTCAAGATTATTTCACTCATATCGAGCCGATCGTTAATCAGAGGTGGGCGAAAACCGGAGTACCCGGAGAAAAACCACCTGACCTTCCGTTGCAGAACTTGGCGTCTCACACTTGGAATTTTTATGGTAGTTAGATGCAAGTCTTATTTGTGTGCAAAAATACATACTCGAAAATATATTGGTTTTAGATTGTTTTAAAAAATAAATAAAATGTTTTTTTTTTTTTTTTTTTGTTTTGTTTTTTTTTTTTCAATAATTTAAATCAACGCACTGCATTCATCTTCTGTATTTGTATGGGGGACCAATTGCCTATCTGGCAAAGATATCAGGGTGTAAAAGACAATAAAAACCAATAAGAGAAAAAAAGATAAGTTTTTGTTTGTTTGATTTTAGGTTTAACGTCCCCGTCAACACTGTATAGGTCATTTAGGAGACGTAGCTTCCAATTTTGTGCGACTTTTACCCGGCTTTTACCCGACATTCAGATGAAATGACATCTCAAGCCCTGCCGCCCAATTAAACGTATAGGGTTTATATGCATGGACGGTCCAACTCGCATCACTTTTCCTGGACATGCTTAGATCCTCTAAGCAGTTTACCAGTACTAATGTGCGGTTGTTTTCAGCTCTGCGTGGAAGCATCAAGCAGCCCATCTATTTCTTCAAGCCCAGCTTGACGAAATAGATGGGCTGCTTGTATCTTCCTCGCAGAGCTGAAACCGTCCGCGCACTAGTACTGGTAAACCGCTTGGAGGATCTAAGCCTGTCCAGGAACCGCGGTGCCAATCGGACCGTCCATGCTTATAAACCCTATTGGTTTCATTGGACGACAGGGCTTGAGATGTCATTTCATATCAATGTTGGGTAAATGTCCCACAAAATTGGAAGCAATGTCTCCAAAATGACCTATACTGTGTTGACGGGGACGTTAAACCTCAAATTAAACAAACAAACCGATGGGCGGGGGCGGAAAAAGATGAAATATTGCCAAGCCAGATTGCTAGCCTAGACAGATTCTGGACCTGCCTGGACCCAATCCGGATCTGCCTAGATTCCAGTCTGGCCTACGACATATTCAATCGTTAGGCTCCTGACCCAAGGACATCATCGTTCATTGGGTCAGTAAATTTTCTTGTCGCACCCCATATTTCCTTTATGATACGTTTTGTTTGGATGGAGCACGATCAACACTATTTAGGCCACATCTACCAAGTCAGTCTGTCAAAATAAATTTAAACATATTAGCGGTTAACCAGTAAAGTGTACCTTGTAATATGTTCAAATGCTGCAGAGAAAAAGTTAAATAGTGTAGACCCTAAATAGACAGCCTAATGAAGCATTAAGATCTTGGTCTGCACAATCGGATCATGCACTTAATCCAATTTGTATGTTTGTGTCTTATAAACATACCAAGAACTCTTTGTAGGTTTTCACTTGGCCATTGCCGTGTCTGCTACAAGCATGCCAGCAGTGGTTTACAATGTGCTTTGTCCATGACAACAGTTCTTTGCAAGCCTTATCCTGACCAGCCTGTCAATATAAATTATCCATGTCATGCCCAAGAGGTCGCTACCAACAAAAGCTTCAGGACGCTGCACATTAATTCTTTCTTGCCAACACGCTTCAGACATAAATCATGACATTCTAACAATCTGAAATCTATATGATTGACCTTGATAATCTTTTTGCCAATGTTCTTTGCCACATGCCAAATGTCATACGAATGATTGATTGTTGGCTGTGTTTGTCTTACGACTGATTGATTGTTGGCCGTGTTTTTTTCTGAAAATATATTGAAAATGGTCATATAAAAGCAAATAATCACAACATACCAGTACATGTTCGTCATATACAGTGAAATATTGCTATTCAGACCACCTGAAATAAAATTTCTCCGAAATCCACGTTTCGATTGTTCAAAAGTGGACTTGGAACTGTTAAAATGGTCTTAAAGACCACTTATGAACAGTCCCATTAGAAATTTTGTTGTATAGATAAATATTATTTACGTTATTTCTGTTATTCCTTCCCCTTTTTGGGTTGTTAATTTAGTTAAGTTTGTCCTTCCAGTGTATTATTAGTATTGTTGGTGATTGATTCCTTCCCCTATTATGTATATTGCTCCTATTATTGAAGTGGTTAGACAAAATGACTAATTATATGGAGGTGCCATCTTACAGGTAAACTACACAAAAAGTTTACAATATCTGTCTATTTAACATACTGTTCGATGAATTTGGTTTCATGCATGGCTGACTGTATTTGACATGATGCTACAGCCATACCGCAAATCTTCGAAGACTCGAACACTTGTTTTGAACTTTTTTCGATCACTTGTTTGTTTTGTTTGATTGATTTGAATTTTAACGTCCCCGTTAATAATTTTCTTATTTATAACATCTTGAAAAATAGAAGTGAAGGCAATGATCAGGAATCGATACAATTAACCCACAGCTCTCATCAGAGACACCAAAGGCAAAGAAACACAAACATGAAACAACAAACCCTAATGGAAACATCAATATCGGAAAGCCAAAAGGACAGTTACTTTCCCGCAAAATGGCCAATTGGCTATCCAAAACAAACACCCAAAGACAAACCATGAAAATAAACGTTGACTGAAGAACCGCCCTTGAACAGTCAGCGAAACGATGAGGAGCGACTCGACAGCAAAAAAAAACAAAAAAAAAAAAAAAAACTGAAATGCTAACGCAAAAGTAAACAAACAATTAGACCCCGACCAGAGACAGAACACCTGGCACAAACCAACATTACACAGAACTAGATCTCTCCAATTCCCAGCAAGCCCCCACGCCGGAACCGCCACAGAATCCGAAGCCCGACACACTGGTGCCCAACCAAAGATGGAAGCAAAGCTGCCAACCGCAAACTGTATCTTGTGTTTACTCATTAGAATCGCCTGGGTGCTGCATGATGCTTCCACGTAGAGCTGAATCCAATCCGACAGCACACGAGTACGGGTTACCCACTTAGAAGATCTAAGCCAGCCCAGGGAAAGCGGCGCCAGACGGACCGTCCATGCTTATAAAACCTATTGGTTTCATTGGGCGACAGGGATTGAGATGCCATTTCATCTTTATGTCGGGTAAAAGCCCCACAAAACTGGAAGCGACGACTTCAAAATGACCAATATAGTGTTGACAGGGACGTTAAACATCAATTCAAACAAACCAAAAATCGCCTGGAGAAGGCGATACTAATGAGTACACACCACACATTTATTTCAGACAAAATTGAAAACTGTTCTATCTCTTGACCTGATGCTTTGATTAACCCTCAATGGCTCAAACTATCCCTGTCTTAACCCTTCTGTACCGGAAACCTCAAAACGGGTAGTTGGCAAACAGTGCAGGCCCAGATCAGACGCCGCAGAACGCGGCGTGTGATAAGTGTCAACACTGTTTGCAAAACTTTCAGCCAGTTTCCAAATCGATTTTGCCAAAAAAAAAAAAAAAAAAATTGACACCCGTAAATTTTGAGATGGACTCTTGCTATATATAGAAGATTCCATTTGGTACAAAAGGGTTGACACAAAGGTGTCCGAGCCATTCAAGTTAGTTTACTTTCTCATAAGAGAAGTTATCTGTAGATGTTGATCAGTGACAATCTCTGTGATCTTTACTCCCTTCTCTGACAACCTTAATTCGAGCTTTTTCCTGCTACGTGTCGCTTGTCCATTGTCTCCAGATATACAATTTTTCTAGGACACGGGCATCATGGACACAGCCTGGTCATCCAGTGTAAGCAGGGACGTAATCTTCACGTCATTGTCATCCACCTGCAATGAAAACACAAAATATATGGTGTTATAAGAATACAGTGTAATAAGAATGGGTAACAATATTTTTTTTTCATGATTCTAGAACCCCATCCCCCACACAGAAACTAAGGGTGAGGTAGAGTTCCGAGATGTTTTCAAAAGCAAAACAATGTCACGCCATCGCATATCCCCTTGCTTCCGGCTGAGCCAAATATAACTCGCATGCCCTCATCATGTAAGGAAGCAATGCACCAAATTTGGTTGCATCCAGGTCATTTCGTTGAGGAGGTGACAGCGTGACAGGCAACTGGACAAACAGACGGATGGAGGCGTGAGGGGTGGGGATCTGAACAGTTTCTCAGATATTAGTTGGTTTAGGAAGTGAAGGGGTGGGGCAGCGAGTTGTTGTTAATGAGGAAACTTCGGCTCCAGTTTTGTCTGGTATCCCACGAGGGACTGTTCTGGGTCCATTGTTGTTTTCTTTGTGCAAAAATGACATTCCTACTGATATTGATTGCGAAAGATGTTTGCAGATGACTGCGTTTGCTGTCGAAAAGACTTATTGAAACTTCAGAGGGATATAGAAAAACTAGGGTGTTGGGCGAGAAAATGGATGTATGACAACAAAATTCAGGCTTCTTACACTTTAATGGGAACAGTCCTCGAAAATGTGGATTCCATCAAATACTTTGGTGTGACCATCTCACTCACATGACCGGAGTTTGAATACTCATATTAGCAACATGTGTACTGAGGCAAATAGAACGCTTGGCATCTTCAGGCGACATCTTCATCATTGCCCCAAAGATTCAAAAACAGCTTATAAGGGACTCGTTCGCCCCATCTTGGAGTATGGCAGTTGTGTCTGGGACCCCCATGGAATAGTCCTTGGGGAGGAGATTGAAAAAAAAGTTCATAATAGGGGAGCTAGATTTGTTACGAGCAATTACAGCTTTGAAACTGTTAGTATGACTGGAGTATTATGGGATAAGAGGATACACAATTAGGTGGATTAGCTCATAGCTCATGGGTGCACACAAGAAGGTGTACTTGATAGTCAAGCGTCCGATCCAGTCCCTGTTTTATCTGGTGTCCCACAAGGCTCGGTACTTGGACTGGTCCTTTTTGTAGTATTCATTAATGATCTCCCCGATAATATCAGGTAATCTGTCCGTTTGTTCGTTGATAATTGTGTACAGTATAGGAGCATATACTTCCGACTGCCTTATTTTATAATATGACCTGGACCGAATAGCACAGTGGGAGGCCGATTGATAGATGAAGTTCAATGTGGCCAAATTTCATTCGATGAGGGTGTCGGGCAACTTTCTGAAAATCAGATTAAGTTTGATTATTCACTACACCAGCAAACTTTCGAGCAGGTTCAATCCGCCAAATATCTCGGTATCACAATCACTCACGATCTTTATTGGGGTCTTCATATTTCAGAGATTACATCAAAAGCAACGAGGGCTTTAGCATTTCTAATACGTAATTTGGCTTTTAAACCTAGGCAGACAGGATGTTGCATATAATACATTGGTTCGCCTTCAACTTGAATATGCATTATTCGTTTGGCATCCCGTGTTTAAACTCAGAGTCAGCAGGTTGAGAAGGTTCATAGGACAGCAGCTCGATGGACATGTCGGCGATGGCGAAATAAGATTAGCGTCGGTGACATGCTTAGCGAGTTGGCGTGGCCGTCGTGTGGTATAGTGTCTCTAGATAAAGATAAATACTTGACCCGTGTGACAGTTTTAACTCAACAAGGGCATCATAAGTAAATACAAGTAGCCCGATGGGCGACGATCGCTCACCCGAGAATTAGACCAAAGCCTTAAGGATCAAGCTTGTTTAATGTGTGTATGGCCTGACATATGGACGAAAGAACGGCTGAAAATTTTTATCCCTATACTGCACTATGCTTAAACAGGCATGCCAGAAACTGGAGACAAGCTCCCAAATTCAAACTCAGCATTGACTTTAAGCGTGTTTTAGTTATCTGCAAGCAAGTCAGAAGTGGTCGAGAAAAAACTGGAGAATTTTCTCCATTATTAGTCTGTGGAACTTTTTGTGGGCAACCACAGTTCAAGATGTACCTGTTGATAATATTATTTTATTCTTAAAAGAAATTGGACTTTTTCATAAGATTCAAGTGTTTTCAGATTTTTATACATTATCATTTGACTTTTTACTTTCAATATCCTCATAATTTTTCATACCATTCGATCATTAAAGGTGCATTATTGAGCTACCGGGTCTCAATTTTTTTTCTGTTTTTTATCTTCAATGCATACTCCTTTGTCATGTGAACACTTTTGGAGCCAAATACAGCTTAAGAACTTTGTGAAAATGGTCGTTTTCATTCGTGTTTACCCTTAGCTCTGAACATGTTTTCGGAATTTCTGTTCTAAAATACGCACAAAACCATGCGCCTTCCAGATGGTTCATCTATTTTTACAGCTGAAGCCAAAGCAATAGACCTAGCTTTAGATTTTATCAGTTCTTCAACAATTCAAAAAGCAATTATATTTTCTGATTCACTTTCTGTGCTTAAGGCTTTAGACCATTCGTCATCTAAAAATCCTCAAATTCAAAAATTGATCGAAAGGCATCATGAAATTTCTAAAACACACCAAATCTTGTTTTGTTGGCTTCCGAGCCACATTGGCATTGTCGGCAATGAATGTGCTGACAAGAAAGCAAAGGAATCGCTCAATCTTGATCCATCTGTTTTTAAAATTCCTTTTAATAATTTTAAACCATTTATCAACAGTTACATCTTGTCGGAATGGCAAGGCGAATGGGACCGTGCAATAAATAACAAACTCTGGGCCATTAAACCTGTCGTTAGTACAAAATGCTCTCCTCCACAGTTTTCCAGAAAAGAGGACGTAGTATTAACACGACTGCGCATCGGCCATACTAGAGTTACTCATTCTTATATTTTTAATGGTGATGATCAGCCTTCTTGTGTAGATTGTGATCAGCCATTCACTGTGAAACATATCTTAATTGACTGTGTTGACTTTTCAACCTCACGTATTTTATATTTCAAAGCTGACACTTTGCAACAACTGTTTCGAGATGTACCTGTTGATAATATTATTTTATTCTTAAAAGAAATTGGACTTTTTCATAAGATTTAACTGTTTCAGATTTTTATACATTATCATTCTGACTTTTTACTTTTAATATCATCATAATTATTCTTGCCGTTTAACCATTAACCGTTTGACGCTTATGACCCACAAAGAGGGTTGACGCGTCGTTAAACACGAAATCATCATCATCATCATCATCATCTGTTCTAAAAATAAATCTGTCACTTTACACATGCATGGCGACAGTATCGTCTCTGAGTGTCGTTACTTATGGCATGGTATTCAGCGTCATATTTCTTCCGGTTCAGGCATGGCCTAAGCAAACAAGGCCAAAAATGAACGTTGCATAACGTCATATATGGGGATCCTATTTTTGTCACGAACTAAAATAGATCTAACTGATGTGCGAAACCTAGTTAGGGAATGATGATGATGATGATTTCGTGTTTAACGACGCGTCAACCCTCTTGGTGGGTCATAAGCGTCAGTCGGTTAATGGTTAAACGGCATGAATAATTATGACGATATTAAAAGTAAGAAGTCAGAATTATAATGTATAAAAATCTGTAACAGTTAAATCTTATGAAAAAGACCAATTTCTTTTAAGAATAAAATAATGTTATCAACAGGTACATCTCGAAACAGTTGTTGCAAAGTGTCAGCTTTGAAATATAAAATACGTGAGGGTGAAAAGTCAACACAGTCAATTAACATATGTTTCACAGTGAATGGCTGATCACAACCTACACAAGAAGGTTGATCATCACCATTAAAAATATAAGAATGAGTAACTCTAGTATGGCCGATGTGCAGTCGTGTTAATACTACGTCCTCTTTTCTGGAAAACTGTGGAGGAGAGCATTTTGTACTAACGACAGGTTTAATGGCATGGAGTTTGTTATTTATTGCACGGTCCCATTCGCCTTGCCATTCCGACAAGATGTATCGGTTGATAAATGGTTTAAAATTATTAAAAGGAATTTTAAAAACAGATGGATCAAGATTTAGCGATTCCTTTGCTTTCTTGTCAGCATATTCATTGCCGACAATGCCAATATGGCTCGGAAGCCAACTGAACAAGATTTGGTGTGTTTTAGAAATTTCATGATGTTTTTCGATCAATTTTTGAATTTGAGGATTTTTAGATGATGAATGGTCTAAAGCCTTAAGCACAGAAAGTGAATCAGAAAATATAATTGCTTTTTGAATTGTTGGAGAACTGATAAAATCTAAAGCTAGGTCTATTGCTTTGGCTTCAGCTGTAAAAATAGATGAACCATCTGGAAGGTGAATGGTTTTGTGCGTATCTTTAGAAACATACGCACAGCCAACTTTATCTCCTTCTTTGGAACCATCTGTATAGACTTGCTGGTATTCATTGTAACGTGACTGCAGTACCTGAAAGTTTTGTTTGAGAAGTATTGGATTTGATTCGGATTTTTTTCCATCATGTAATTCGAACAGAATAAGGGGTTGTTTAATACACCAAGATGGAACTTCGGCGGTTTCATGTTTTTGAATATTTTTAAGGTCGATACCTGAATTTTCCAGCAGTGGTAAAATACGTAATCCAAAAGGTTTGATTGCTGTGGGTTTTGTTTCATACTTATCTACAAATTGAGGTGGAAATGAAATTTTGAATGCCGGGTTAGATGGATTTGCAGCAAGTCTGATAGCATACTGAAGAGAAAGTTTCTCTCTGCGCGAGGTTAAAGATGGTTCACCTGCTTCTACATAAAGGCTTAATACGGGAGAAGTACGGAAGTCTCCCATGGCCAGACGAAGGCCTTGGTGATGGATAGTATCCAAGGATTTTAAATAGGACTTTCTGGCAGAACCATAAACAACAGACACATAATCTAATTTAGATCTTATTAAAGACCGGTAAAGATGTAATAAAGTATACCGATCTGCTCCCCAACTTGTATGAGCTAAAACTTTCAAAAGATTCAAAGCTTTTAAGCATTTCGCTTTAAGATATTTAATATGTGGAATAAAAGATAACTTTTGATCAAATATGACCCCAAGAAATTTGGCTTCTTCAACAACAGGAATTTGTGATCCGTATAAAAACAGGGAAGGATGTTCGTGTTTCTTCCGTAGTTTACAAAAATGAACACACTGCGTTTTCGACTTGGAGAACTTGAAACCATTTTTATCAGTCCATTCTTCTATTCTTTTTAAATTTTGTTGTAACTTTCGTTCAATTGTTTTCATATTTTTTGAACGGAAAATCATCAACATACAATGAACAATCAGTTTTGTCGTCCAAACATTGTACAATATTGTTTATTTTGATGTTAAATAGCGTAGTTGAAAGAATACTACCCTGTGGGACACCCTGTTCTTGATCATAGAAATCTGACAGGGTAGACCCCACGCGCACCTGAAACATGCGCTCCCCTAAAAAGCTTTCAATAAAACTGGGAAGTTTTCCTCTTAAGCCAATGTTATGTAGATCTTTCAATATTCCATAACGCCATGTTGTATCATATGCTTTCTCCAAGTCGAAAAAGACAGCCACTACGTGTTCTTTGTTAATAAAAGCATCTCGTATAAATGTTTAGCTCTGAACATGTTTTCGGAATTTCTGTTCTAAAAATAAATCTGTCACTTTACACATGCATGGCGACAGTATCGTCTCTGAGTGTCGTTACTTATGGCATGGTATTCAGCGTCATATTTCTTCCGGTTCAGGCATGGCCTAAGCAAACAAGGCCAAAAATGAACGTTGCATAACGTCATATATGGGGATTCTATTTTTGTCACGAACTAAAAATAGATCTGACTGATGTGCGAAACCTAGTTAGGGAATCCCTCTCAAGCTCCTTTACCTGTCATCATAATTTTTCGCATTTTTGCATAAAATGCATTCATTTGTATTGTTTTAAAGAAAAATACCGGCTAAATGTATTTTATTTTGGAAGCATTTTTTCCAGATAGCTCAATAATGCACCTTTAACCGCTCGACACTTATGACCCACAAAGAGGGTTGACGCGTCGTTGAACACGAAATCATCATCATCATCTGATTCCATGGCTCTCTTTGAGCATTTGGCCCAGGCAAGTCAATTTTTCAATTTGGTGCATAATGTCATCATGAATCTGATTCCTTTTCTGACAAATTGTACATTTCAGTGTTACCAAATACTTTACACATATGAGCCAGCGCACGACAAAACCTACAATAAGACGTGCGCCCAACGAAGACTGATCAGCCTACACATCCACGCAGTCTGATCAGAGTCTTTGCTGTGCCCTCCAAGGATAGCTAAGGGTCCAATGCTCCTTCTTGCAGCAAGAGAAGTCTCTGGTTAGACAAAATGAATGCACAGGCTAATCCGATTCTTCACTTGGCGCACATGTATGTTGTAGGAAATACTGTGCCCCGACAAATATAATAAAAAATTCGTTCTGCAGTTTCAAAAGACGAAATGGGAAGAAGCTTCATAATATCATCAGCTGTAAAAAGCTTGCTTGACGTTTTGACAATGCTGTCAATAAGTGTCATCCGAATCATGAATAATATTAACTTCCATTATTGACGATCGAGCCTCATCAGTCAGAGAATACATATATGAGAGATGTTTGTGTCTCAGTAGTTTCCTGTCTGTGCCAAAAACAGGTCTCTTCATTTCCTCCTCAGATTCCGTCTCCTCTAATTCTAGAAAAGCTTTATGTGTGTTTGGGCATCTGGCAGATTCACAGTCACATTTTGTCTCACAATTGTCACAGCAATAATGGAGAGGGTGAATATGAGATTTTGCCATCAGATAGGCGGAACAAAACACCTCATGTCTGCATATTTCAGAGTCTTTAGCTAGTTTGATCAAGTCACTTGCAATTTTCTTCAAATGCCTTTTAAGTGCTTTTTCCCCAGAAGCGCGGAAAATTGTTGAAGAGCGATACATAACACCAAACACCTGTTTCGCCAGCATCACAAAGGGTGCTGGTGTAAAATGTACCAGCTCCGCAACACAGACTGCTGAATCATACATAGCTGAACTGAAAAAATCTGGTGCATGGAGTAAACCCACACCAGCACCACAAAGGTCAACCAATTTATCAAACGGCGCAATCCAGGGTTGCTCCGGATCGGTCGACAGCGACCGTACCGAAGCCAGTGCCGAATGTAAAAGAGAAAGCCGACTCAGGTCGAACTAATAAGGGATCGGAAGATCCGATCAAAAATCTTCCGATCAAAAAACATCAATTGTCTCAAAGACAAACAGACAGACAACGTAAAATGGAAAGAGACAATATAAAATTTCAGAACAGATTCGGATCTTTGAGTGACAGTGATATGGAGTTCCATGAAACTCCATCATCACCAAGTGGCAATAACAGATAGAGGTCAGCAACACAACGAGGTGGTGGTAGCAGATCTATATCACCAATTGCAGCTCCGAAATAGTTTCTAGTCCTTATCTCTTCATAAAATGGATTTAAAACACAAAATAATACAATAGAATTGTCGAGGTCTTAAATCAAATTATAATGAACTCTTATTACTTATTTCGTTATTAAAAGTAGAAGTAAAACAAAGATCAGGAATTGATACAATTAACTTACTCCATCCATAAAAGACACCAAAGGGAAAGAAATACAAACATTAAGCGACCAGACCATAATGGAAACCTGAACAAAGGAAGGCCATATGGACAGTTACTTTCCCACAAAATGGCCATACAAAATTAAAAGACACAAGTGATACACACAGTAAGTAACAAACAACAACATAAATAAATCGCCACAGAAGAGCCGCCTTGGAACGGTCAGTTGAAGATTTCCACTGGGGGGCTTAAATCGATTTTACGTGGCCACAATCCTCGCCCTTACTTCCGTCGCGATTTAGACAAATAATTTGTTCAGTCCGCATGAAGGCCTCCTAAATCATCAGTGCAACATCTCCGTGAACACAGAAATCAAAGAACCACAGAGGTGAGACAACGGTGAGGACTCGACAGCAGGAAACCACTGAAATGCTGGAGCAAAAGAAAACCAACAGTTAGACTCCGATGAGCCCGACCAGAGACAGAGCATCAGGCACCAACCAACATTATCTCTTTAATTTTCAATAAGCCTTTACGTTGGAGCCGTCATAGAATCTGAGGCCTGACCCACCGGCGTGCAATTAAAGAGGGAAGCAAAGTTGCCAACCGTGATTGGGTTAACTACCATGCATGCAGTCTGTCGTATAATATCAATGTTGTACCCAATCTTTTTATATCGAAGAATGATTTTACGAAATTGGGTGCTGAAGTCATTGCGGTTATATATTTTTCTGAATTTATATATTAAGTCATCGGTTTTTTGTTTGCAAGAAACTTTTTTAAAAACTGATGACAACATAGATGTCAGGGGTTTCAATACATACAACTATATCTATTCTGATGGTAACAAACCATCTGGTGGCAGTTCAATTTTTGTTAAATCATGTTTATCACAAAGAGAGATCAAATTTAAAACAGACCTACAAGCTGTAGCAGTATCGGTGTCCCCGGATAAAGAAACTACAATTTGCTCTCTATATATCCCACCCTCATTTTCTTTAAAGCCCGAACATCTTGACTCATTGCTGAGTCAACTTCCATCGCCATATCTTTTAGTTGGCGACTTCAATTTTCACAATATTCTATGGGGCTGTAAAGATATCAATAACAGAGGAGCAATTGTTGAAGATTTTATTGCAAAGAGCGATCTTTGCTTGATGAATGATAAATCTTATACTTACCTTCACCCTGCGACAGGTGATTTATCTTTAGATCTCTCTTTGTGTCACCCATCTCTATTCTTGGACTATGACTGGTCTGTTCATGATGATCAGTGCGGAAGTGATCATTTCCCTGTTATAATTGAGAGCGTAAACGAACCAGATGAGGCCTGTAACCAGAAATGGAAAATGAATAAAGCCGACTGGATATTATTCCATAATTTATTTGAAGAAGAGTTTTCAGTTGATCACTTTAATGAATCATCCGACATTGTTTCTGATTTCACAGATACACTTATTAATATATTGGAACAATGCATTCCAAAGACCTCCACAAATACTAAGAAAAGCAAGCCTTGGTTCAGGGATTTCCCTTCCAAATTTTGGAGAGGGACCCTCTCCAAAATTTTGAAGGGCCTTTTGGCCGGGGGTGTGGGGGCCGCCTAGGCCCCCACTGGGGTCCAAGGGCAACGCGGCGGTAGGGCGGATCAGGGGCCCGACCGAAAACGAAATTTAGCATTTTCACATGCCCTAAACCTGCTCTCCTGAAACCAATTTTTGTTAATTTTACAAAAGCTTTTAAGCTGATTTGGAGGACAGTTGAGCTACTCTGGCCCAAACATCAAATGATAAATCATAAAATTTCATTTTGAATACGTTCATGATTCTCAAAGGGCATGGTTTTAAGCCTTTTAGGGTCTTTTGAGGAAACCCTGCAAAACCTCTCCTGAAACCACTTTTTTGTGAATTACACAAAAGCTTGCTTTGGATGACAGTTGGGCAATTTTAGGGTCTTTTGAGTACCTGCAGCATCTGGGCATTATTTAGTGCCTTAAAAAGACCCTAAAACCTGCTCACTGGCATCTAAAGCAACTCTGCGTGTCCTCCAAAGATCCTAAAAACTTGCTTGATAGGGCTTTTAGCTGGATACATGTTAAGTTACCCCTTCAAGGAGTCATCAGGTAGATTTTCCTTTCTTTTTATTGAGATTTATGGAAAATGTACTTAACAATTTTTTGAAAAAAAAAAAAACAAAACAAACAAACAAACAAACAAAACAAAACAAAAAAAAAGCACAGATTGGGAAAAGTGGATTATTAATCTTGATTTCTGGGAGCAAATTTAATGCTTTTCTCATAGTATTAAATTTGCTTCAGATGTTTTCTGAACATTCCAGATCTCTATAAAATGAATTGAAAGAAATTCTTGGTCTTAGAAACCAAGATTTCTTTTCAAAGCAAATTTATTTCAGCAGTGACTGAATGAACTGCCTAGAAGCTTAGCCAGAGTGAGATTAAATCACTCCTTCTTGGTGCGACAGAAAAATCTCATTTTTTGTTTGCTTTCTCCACTCTTTGAGACATGCAACGAAGTCGAAAGTTTTCAGGTCAGGTCCTTCAATGAGGACTTTCATTAGGTCATCACAATGCTCGGTTGACAGTCTATTTCTCAATGCTGTTATACGATTCTGCCCACTAAATGCCCTCTCGCAGTCTGCATTGGATGTGTTATAGCCAAAACAGCTAGCTTATTCAGGTTTATGTGTCTTTTAATTTTGGATGGCCATATGGCCATTTTGTGGGAAAGTAACTGTCCTTATGGCCTTCCTTTGTTTAGGTTTTCATTATAGTCTGGTCGCTTAATGTTTGTATTTCTTTCCCTTTGGTGTCTTTTATTGGTGGAGTAAGTTAATTGTATCAATTCCTGATCTTTGTTTTACTTCTACTTGGAAAGTCCTCCTTATGGTGGGTAGGAAGGACCTCCCACAGGGCCACCATAGAGTGTGTTAGGTAAGGCTGAGCCTTCACAGTCATTTTGGCCATTCTCCACTCTGTCATGGTTGCTATCCGGTCCAATATTGGGCTGGACTTGAAGATCTGCAGAAGAAGAAATGGAACATATGTTTGAAAAACCTGTTGCTTATTTCTGCTCCAAATACGGATTGTGGGTGCTCCCTAGATGCATGTTTTTCGGACAGAAATAACTAATGTAACCTGGTAAACTCCACTTTTCTCCATACATAAATTGAGGTTAACCAAGTATACTTTGGTTAACCTCACTTTATGTATAGAAAACTCCACTTTTCTCTATACATAAATTGAGGTTAACCAAGGTATATAATATACCTTGGTTAACCTCACTTTTTGTATAGAGAAAAGTGCATATATTACAGCATACTGGCTATATGTATTTTATTTTTTGAAGCATTTTTTCCGGATAGCTCAATAATGCACCTTTAAAGGTATCATTCTTGTCGAGGGGTCTCTTATGTTTTGGGCATAGATTGTACGCCTTGTGCGTAGTTTTCCACTATTTTGGCATATATAGAACTCTCCACACCCGTTACAGGTCATTACATAAAGAACGTTTTGTACATCGCATACTTTGATTTACAAAGAATTTTTTCCCTTTGAAATCGTATGAGTCTGACTCAATTATATGTTGACATAATGAACAGTTATTTCTGCCGCATTTTGTGACCCGAAATTTTTGTTGTTCATTCAACATTGTCCTTGTATAAAGTTAGTTTTTATTAGTAGTCGTTCCAAATTTGGAGGTTGGCGTTTATGACAGATGTTTCTTTTAGAGCATTTCTCATTGTATCATCATTCATTAAAATTGGTATGTTATTTTTTATAATGTCAAAAGCCTCTGGGTTTCTCGGGTTATATGTCGAAACATATGTGATGATGTCCGTTTCTTCTTTAGGTTTAGTAATGAGGAGTTCTTGTCTGGGAATTTTTAATGCGTTTTCAATTCCATTTTGAATCAATTGTCTTGGATAACCCCTACGAATTAATAATGTGGATAGTTCTTTTAGTCGTGTATCCCTTACTTCCCCATCTTAAACAATGGTGCAAATGCGTCTTGCCAAATTATAAGGTATGCTTCTTTTTGTGTGGCTTGGGTGACAGGATGTAAAATTTAGATATTGTTTTGAGTCATATTCTTTATAGAATATGTCTATGCTTAATGACTCATTCGTTTTAATTATCATTATGTCTAAGAAAGGTAGTTTATTTTCGTTTTTGTTTTTTTTCTATCGTAAAATTTATATCGTAAAATTTATATCTTTATGTAGATTATTTAAAGTTTGGTGTAACTGAATAAGTTCGTCATCTGACTTTGTCCATATGATAAAGCAATCATCTAGAAAACGTTTCCATTCTTCTTATATATAGTTGGAGAAGTGGTTTCTGCTAGTTTTGCATAAAGTTTTTCTTCTAAGTAGCCAAGTACAAGTGTAGCGTATGTGGGGGCGCATTTTGTTCCCATAGCAGTTCCTTTTATTTGACTATAATAATATATATATATCCTACACCTTATATACCTATACCCTTGTTTGTGTAACGTGTTGTAATGATCTTTAATGCGTTTGTAACTAAAGTAAGGAGACATAAGGGGATGAGAGCTTTTTCATTTCGCACTGTAACGTTTGTAACGCATATAATGAGGGAAAATGATATATATATATAATCTACCCACACCCTACTATGTGTAGCGTGTTGTAATGGTCTGCAATGCGTTTGTTACCAATGTAATGAGGTCGCGGGAAAGCCCTTCTTAAGATTTCGCACTGTTACGCTTGTAATGCATGTAATGAAGGAAAAGTATATATCTCCTACACCTTATATACCTATACCCTTCTTTGTGTAGTGGGCTGTAATGCGTTTGTAACTAATGTAACGAGACATAAGGGGACGAGCGCCTTGTAATTTCGCACTGTAACGCTTTGACGCATGTAATGACGAAAAATGAAAAGTATATATCTCCTGCACCTTATATACCTATACCCTTCTTTGTGTAACGGGTTGTAATGATCTGTTAATGCGTTTGTAATTAATGTAACGTGACGAATAAGGGCACGAGCGCCTTTATATTTTTTTTTTTTTGGTTTGGGTTTTACGGCCCTTTCAAGATTATTTCACTCATATCGAGCCGATCGTTAATCAGAGGTGGGCGAAAACCGGAGTACCCGGAGAAAAACCACCTGACCTTCCGTTGCAGAACTTGGCGTCTCACACGTGGCCCGAGCGAGGCTCGAACCTACGGCGGTGAGAGACCTAATGACTAAGAGTCAGCGCTCTTATCCACTAGGCCACGGAGGCCCGTTAAGCGCCTATATATCGTACACCTTATATATATACCTATACCCTACTATTTGTAATGGGTTTGTAATGGTCTGTAATGCGTTTGTAACTAATTTATTGAGACCTAAGAGGATGACAGCCTTTTCGTTTGCAGTGTAACGCATGTAATGAAGGGAAATGAAAAATATATATCTCGTACACCTTTTATACCTATACCCTACTATGTGTAACGGCTTGTTTCCATTATGGTCTTGTCGCTTAATGTTTGTATTTCTTTCCCTTTGGTGTCTGTTATGGATGGAGTAAGTTAATTGTATCAATTCCTGATCTTTGTTTTACTTCTACTTTGTAATGGTCTGTAATGCGTTTGTAACCAAATATATACATACATCGAACACCTCGTATATCTATATCCTACCATGTGTTATGGGTTGTGATGGCCTGTAAAGCTGCTTGTCTAGACGGGACTGTAATGATGTGTATACATGTTACAAAAATAGTCTTGTTTAACGTTTGGACCAATTTTGTGCGCTAGATATTAATTCTCTTTCTGAAAAATCCCAGATATCAAACTCAAAGTTCGATACAGCCCCTTTAGGGGATTCACCATCTGGAAAAGAATAACCTCTTTGCTTCTTCCATAATTTGATCCTTTTTTTGTTTTTTAGTCTTTCGGGATAATTATCTTTCTTGTTCCACCGCCGGTTTTTGATCGGACTTGTTTTGTTCTTTGATGTGTTTTGTGTATCCAGCTTAATTCAATTTGACATTTCTCTTTCAGTGCGTTTTTGTTTCCATATGGTCGTCTCATTTCGCTTTCTTCGTCTCTCTTCTTTTTAGAGGTTTTAGCTTTCTCTAATTTTGCTTGAAGTACTGCCAACAGTTTGTGTTTTCGTTTATTCTGGTTATTATCTTTTTGTAAGTATTTCCTCAGTCGGAGGCGATCTCCATTTACAGGCAGGTAGTTACTAAGCTCGTCGTCTGTCATGAAGTTGACTAAATCAGGAGAAATCTGTAATTAAAGAAACCAAGGAATAAATGCCATAAAACTCGAAATTGTAGATTTTTATTTTATTTTCGTTTGATGTACGGCCCTTTTAAGCTTATTTAACTCATTTCGAGACTATGGTTAATCAGAGGTGGGCGAAGACCTGAGTGGCCGGAAGATATTTAGTTGAATTTGTTGTTTTGTAGTCTGTATTTTATGTGAGCTATGAAGAATAAGTTGAGTATTACAATAATAAGAGGTCCATGATTGACCTGATGATGATGATGATGATTTCGTGTTTAACGACGCGTCAACCCTCTTTGTGGGTCATAAGTGTCAAGCGGTTAATGGTTAAATTGCATGAAGAATTATGAGGATATTAAAAGTAAAAAGGTAAGTATGATAATTATAAAAATCTGAAACAGTTAAATCTTATGAAAAAGTCCAATATCTTTTAAGAATAAAATAATATTATCAACAGGTACATCTTGAAATAATTGTTGCAAAGTGTCAGCTTTGAAGTACAAGTCACGGGACTGTGAAAAGTCTACACATTCAATTAAGATATGTTTAACAGTGAATGGCTGATCACATCCTACACAAGAAGGCTGATCATCACCATTCAAAATATAAGAATGAGTAACTCTAGTATGGCCAATGCGCAGTCGTGTTAATACTACATCCTCTTTCCTGGAAAACTGTGAAGGAGAGCATTTTGTTCCAACGACAGGTTTAATGGCATGGAGTTTGTTATTTATTGTACGGTCCCATTCGCATTGCCATTCCGACAAGATGTATCTGTTGATAAATGGTTTAAAATTATTAAAAGGAATTTTAAAAACAGACGGATCAAGATTGAGCGATTCCTTTACTTTCTTGTCAGCATATTCATTGCCTACAATGCCAATATGGCTCGGAAGCCAACAAAACAAGATTTGGTGCGTTTTAGAAATTTCATGATGTTTTTCGATCAGTTTTTGTATTTGAGGATTTTAAGATGATGAATGGTCTAAAGCCTTAAGCACAGAAAGTGAATCAGAAAATATAATTGCTTTTTGAAATGATGAAGAACTGATAAAATCTAAAGCTAGGTCTATTGCTTTGGTTTCAGCTGTAAAAATAGATGAACCATCTGGAAGGCGCAAGGTCCGGTGCGCATCCCTAGAAACACACGCACAACCAACTTTATCTCCTTCTTTGGAACCATCAGTATAGGCTTGCTGGTAATCATTGTAACGTGACTGTAGTACCTGAAAGTTTTGTTTGAGTAGCAGTGGATTTGAATCGGATTTTTTGCCATCATGTAAGTCAAACAGAATAGAAGGTTTTTTAATACAACAAGATGGAACTTCGGCCGTTTCATGTTTTTGAATATTTTTAAGGTCGATACCTGAATTGTCTAACAGTGGTAAAATACGTAATCCAAAAGGTTTGATTGCTGTGGGTTTAGTTTCATACTTATCTACAAATTGAGGTGGAAATGAAATTTTGGATGCCGGGTTAGATGGATTTTGCAGCAAGTCTAATAGCATACTGAAGAGAAAGTTTCTCTCTACGCGAAGTTAAAGATGGTTCACTTGCTTCTACATAAAGGCTTAATACGGGAGAAGTACGGAAGGCTCACATAGCCAGACGAAGGCATTGGTGATGGATAGTATCCAAGGATTTTAAATTGGACTTTCTGGCAGAACCATAAACAACAGACCCATAATCTAATTTAGATCTAATTAAATAAAAATCTAAAATGAGATCCTTTAAGAGCAATGAAAACATACATAAGAAAGAAGATGGGTCTTTTCTGACTCTAAGTAAAGGCCGGTAAAGATTTAATAAAGTAAACCGATCTGCTCCCCAACTTGAATGAGCTAAAACTTCAAAAGATTCGAAGCCCTCGAGCATTTCGCTTTAAGATATTTAATATGGGGAATAAAGATAACTTTTGGTCAAATATGACCCCAAGAAATGTGGCTTCTTCAACAACAGGAATTTGTGATCCGTATATAAACAGGGAAGGATGGTCGTGTTTCTTCCGTAGCTTACAAAAATGAACACACTGCGTTTTCGACTTGGAGAACTTGAAACCATTTTTATCAGTCCATTCTTCTATTCGTTTTAAATTTTGTTGTAACTTTCGTTCAATTGTTTTCATGTTTTTTGAACGGTAACGTATACAAAAATCATCAACATACAATGAACAGTCTGTTTTGTCGTCCAAACATCGTACAATGTTATTTATTTTGATGTTAAATAGCGTAGTTGAGAGAATACTACCCTGTGGGACACCCTGCTCTTGTGCATAGAGATCTGACAGGGTAGATCCCACGCGGACTTGAAATACACGCTCACCTAAAAACTTTGAATAAAACTGGGAAGTTTTCCCCTTAAGCCGATGTTATGGAGATCTCTCAATATTCCATAACGCCACGTGGTATCATATGCTTTCTCCAAGTCGAAAAAGACAGCTACTACTTGTTCTTTGTTAATAAAAGCATCTCGTATAAATGTTTCTAATCTTATTAAATTGTCGTTGGTACTACGTTCCGAACGAAAACCTGACTGATAATCTGAAATGAGGTTGTTGGACTCTAAGTACCAGACTAATCTCTTGTTTATCTTGTTTATCATTCTCTCCAATGTTTTACACAAACAACTTGTCAAAGCTATCGGACGATAATTTGTAGGTTCTGCATGATCTTTCCCTGGTTTTGGAATTGGTACAACTGTAGCAAAACGCCAGCTCTCAGGACAGACCCCAGTTTCCCAAATATTATTAAAGGTATCTAAAAGTGTTGAAAGAGAACTTTTTGGTAGATGCTTAAGCATCTGATGATGAATTTCATCGGGACCGGTTGCTGTATTGTGTAATTTTTCAATGGCTTCCACTAGTTCGGATAAGTTAAAAGGTTTGTTGTATTCTTCGTGATTGTGGGATTTGAAGTTTAGATTTCTTTTCTCTTGGTCCTTTTGGAAATTTCTAAAAGTGTCAGAATAATTTCGCGGTGATGATGATGATGATTTCGTGTTTAACGACGCGTCAACCCTCTTTGGGGTCATAAGTTTCAAACGGTTAATGGTTAACGGCATTGAGAATTATGAGGATATTAAATGTAAAACAATTAGTTTGATATGTATAAAAATCTTAAACAGTTAAATCTTATGAAAAAGTCCAATTTCTTTTAAGAATAAAATAATATTTTCAAAAGGTACATCTTGAAACAATTGTCGCAAAGTATCAGCTTTGAAGTATAAGTTACGGGACTGTGAAAAGTCTACACATTCAATTAAAATATGTTTCACAGTGAATGGCTGATCACAGCCTACACAGGAAGGCTGTTCATCACCATTTAAAATAAAAGAATGAGTAACTCTAATATGGCCAATCGTAGTCGTGTTAATACTACATCCTCTTTCCTGGAAATCTGTGGAGGAGAGCATTTAGTTCCAACGACAGGTTTAATGGCATGGAGTTTGTTATTTATTGCACGGTCCCATTCGCCTTGCCATTCCGACAAGATGTATCTGTTGATAAATGGTTTAAAATTATTAAAAGGAAGTTTAAAAACAGACGGATCAAGATTGAGCGATTTCTTTGCTTTCTTGTCAGCAAACTCATTGCCGACAATGCCAATATGGCTCGGAAGCCAACAAAACAAGATTTGGTGCGTTTTAGAAATTTCATGATGTTTTTCGATCAGTTTTTGTATTTGAGGATTTTTAGATGATGAATGGTCTAAAGCCTTAAGCACAGAAAGTGAATCAGAAAATATAATTGCTTTTTGAAATGATGAAGAACTGATAAAATCTAAAGCTAGGTCTAATGCTTTGGCTTCAGCTGTAAAAATAGATGAACCATCTGGAAGGCGCAAGGTTTGGTGCGTATCTTTAGAAACATACGCACAACCAACTTTATCTCCTTCTTTGGAACCATCAGTATAGACTTGCTGGTAATCATTGTAACGTGACTGCAGTATCTGAAAGTTTTGTTTGAGTAGCATTGGATTTGATTCGGATTTTTTGCCATCATGTAAGTCAAACAGAATAGGTTTTTTAATACAACAAGATGGAACTTCGGCCGTATCAGGTTTTTGAATATTTTTAAGGTCGATACCTGAATTTTCTAGCAGTGGTAAAATACGTAATCCAAAAGATTTGATTGCTGTGGGTTTAGTTTCATACTTATCCACAAATTGAGGTGGAAATGAAATTTTGGATGCCGGGTTAGATGGATTAGCAGCAAGTCTAATAGCATACTGAAGAGAAAGTTTCTCTCTGCGCGAAGTTAAAGATGGTTCACCTGCTTCTACATAAAGGCTTAATACGGGAGAAGTACGGAATGCTCCCATAGCCAGACGAAGGCCTTGGTGATGGATAGTATCCAAAGATTTTAAATAAGACTTTCTGGCAGAACCATAAACAATAGACCCATAATCTAATTTAGATCTTATCAGAGACCGGTAAAGATGTAATAAAGTGTACCGATCTGCTCCCCAACTTGTATGAGCTAAAACTTTTTTTGAGATTCAAAGCTTTTAAGCATTTCGCTTTAAGATATTTAATATGGGGAATAAAAGATAACTTTTGATCAAATATGACCCCAAGAAATTTGGCTTCTTCAACAACAGGAATTTGTGATCCATATAAAAACAAGGAAGGATGTTCGTGTTTCTTCCGTAGCTTACAAAAATGAACACACTGCGTTTTCGACTTGGAGAAGTTGAAACCATTTTTATCAGTCCATTCTTCTATTCTTTTTAAATTTTGTTGTAACTTTCGTTCAATTGTTTTCATATTTTTTGAACGGTAACATATACAAAAATCGTCAACATACAAGGAACAATCAGTTTTGTCGTCCAAACATTGTACAATATTGTTTATTTTGATGTTAAATAGCGTAGTTTAAAGAATACTACCCTGTGGGACACCCTGTTCTTGATCATAGAAATCTGACACGGTAGACCCCACACGCACCTGAAACATGCGCTCCCCTAAAAAGCTTTCAATAAAACTGGGAAGTTTTCCTCTTAAGCCAATGTTATGTAGATCTTTCAATATTCCATAACGCCATGTGGTATCGTATGCTTTCTACAAGTCGAAAAAGACAGCTAGTACGTGTTCTTTGTTAATAAAAGCATCTCGTATAAATGTTTCTAGTCTTTTTAAATTGTCATTGGTACTACGTTCCGAACGAAAACTCGATTGATATTCTGAAATGAGGTTGTTGGACTCTTAGGTACCAGACTAATCTCTTGTTTATCATTCTCTCCAATGTTTTACACAAACAACATGTCAAAGCTATCGGACGATAATTTGTAGGTTCTGCATGATCTTTCCCTGGTTTCGGAATTGGTACAACTGTAGCTAGACGCCAGCTCTCAGGACAGACCCCCGTTTCCCAAATATTATTAAAGATATCTAAAAGAGTTGTAAGAGAACTTTTTGGCAGATGCTTAAGCATCTGATAATGAATTTCATCGGGGCCGGTTGCCGTATCATGTGATTTTTCAATGGCTTCAACGAGTTCGGATAAGTTAAAAGGTTTGTTGTATTCTTCGTGATTAAGGGATTTAAAGTTTATATTTCGTTTCTCTTGGTCCTTTTGGAAATTTCTAAAAGTGTCAGAATAATAACGCGATGATGAATTTCTCAAGAATGTGCTCCCAAGAGTATCTGAAATATCTTTTTTGTTGAAGCTATTGTGTCAAATTCAGTATTTAAATGTGTAAAACTAGAAGACTTCGTTTTTCCTGAAATTTTTCGTACCATATCCCAAACCTTTTTAATGGGGGTTTTGTAGTTCAATTTGGAGACATATTGTCTCCATGACTTTCGTTTTGAAGCTCGGATTGTTCGCCGAGCTTTAGCTCTAAAATCTTTTACGTCGTTTAGCTTTTCTGAAGTGGGATTTTTGCAGAACTTATTTAGAGCCTGTTAACTAAGGCTTGCTTTTCTTAGTATTTGTGGAGGTCTTTGGAATGCATTGCTCTGATATATTAATAAGTGTATCTGTGAAATCAGAAACAATGTCGGATGATTCATTTAAGTGATCAACTGATAACTCTTCTTCACATAAATTATGGAATAATTCCCAGTCGGCTTTATTCATTTTCCATTTCAGGTTACAGTCCTCATCTGTTTCGTTTACGCTCTCAATTATAACAGGGAAGTGATCACTTCCGCACTGATCATCATGAAAAGACCAGTCATAGTCCAAGAAGAGAGATGGGTGACACAAAGAGAGATCTAAAGACGACAAATGACCTGTCGCAGGGTGAAGGTAAGTGTAAGATTTATCATTCATCAAGCAAAGATCGCTTTTGGCAATAAAATCTTCGACGAGTGCTCCTCTGTTATTGATATCTTTACAGCCCCATAGAATATTGTGACCATTGAAGTCGCCAACTAAAAGATATGGTGATGGAAGTTGACTCAGCAAGGAGTCAAGGTGTTCGGGCTTTTAAGAAAATGAGGGCGGGATATATAGAGAGCAAATTGTAGTTTCTTTATCCAGAGAAACCGATACTGCTACAGCTTGTAGGTCTGTTTTTAATTTGATCTCTCTTTGTGGTAAACATAATTTAACAAGAATTGAACTGCCACCAGATGGTTTGTTACCATCAGAATAGATATAGTTGTATGTATTGAAACCCCTGACATCAAGGTTGTCGTCAGTTTTTAAAAAAGTTTCTTGCAAACAAAAAACCGACGGTTTTAATAACGAAACTAGTAATAAGAGTTCATTATAATTTAAGACCTCGACAATTCCATTGTATTATTTTGTGTTTTAAATCCATTTTAGGAAGAGATTAAGACTAGAAACTATATTGGAGCTGCAATTGGTGATATAGATCTGCTACACCCAGCTCGTGGTGTTGCTGACCTCGATCTGTTATTGCCACTTGGTGATGATGGAGTTTCAGCGAACTCCATATCACTGTCACTCAAAGATCCGAATCTGTTCTGGAATTTTATATTGTCTGTTTCCATTGTCTGTCTGTTTTTGAGACAATTGTTTTTTTTTTCGGATCTTCCGATCCCTTATTAGTTCGAACCGAGTCGAGTTTCTCTTTTGCATGCGGCGCTGGCTTCGGTACGGTCGCTGTCGACCGATCCGAAGCAACCTGGATTGCGCCATTTGATAATTTGGTTGAACTTTGTGGTGCTGGAGTGGATTTACTCCATGCACCAGATTTTTTCAGTTCAGCTATGCATGATTCAGTCTGCGTTGCTGAGGTAGAAACTTGTACACCAGCACCCTTTGTGATGCTGGCGTAACTGTTTGTTGGTGTTGTGTATCGCTCGTCAACAATTCTGGGAATGTTAACCCCCTTTGGTATTTGACAGTAAGTATTTCTTTTTCTTTTTTCCATGCCGGACAATCTCGAGAGAAAACAGCATGCTTGCCACCACAATTAACGCATTTGGCCTGATTCTTACAGTTTTGATGGTTATCGACATGTTTTTCTTCACCACAATTTGGACAGAGTTGTTTCCTCTGACATCTGCTTTCGTGGTTGCCAAAAACCTGACACGAGTAACATCTGAGAGGGTTTGGTATACATACCTCTCCGTGTTAACTGAAAGGTAAGCTACTTTGATTTTCTTGGGCAGAACTGGTGTATTGAAAGTCAACACGTAAGTACCTGTTGGCTTCAATACACCACCTCTACGAACTCGGATGTTACGTACGCCAATGACGCCCTCAGATCTCAAGTTGTCAATGATCTCTGCATCAGTACAAGGACGCAGCTCTGGGCTGCGGATGACACCTTTACATGAATTAAGTGTGTTGTGCAGAGAAAGCTTGACCTTGAGATCGAAGAGCTTTGTGGTACCAAGCAGGCTTTTCACCTGCTGCTCTCTCTCGACTTCTAATAAAAGGTCACCTGACTTAAGCTTTTTTATGCTTTTGGGATGTCCGGCAATGGACACTATGCTTTTTTTCTATCACGAATGGTGATAAACTGGACAAAGTGCGTGCATCGTCACTGGAGGTCATTACCAAGAAACGTGGAAAATTGGTTGACTTAGGTGCTGCAGACTGCTGACTGGGATCATCCGTTTCGGATGAATCCTCATCTTTTTTACGTTTGATTGCGTTGCGGTTTTGATTTTTGTTCTTCGGCATGAAGAAAGCTTTAAGGTTCGTCCCAAGTGCTCTCCGCCCTCCTTGGAGCCCTACAAGGGAACACCATAATGGAGTGGATATCCAACTCGCAGGTGTTAGAGATACACGTGAGATATACTCGCATAAACAAAAAGCCTACACGATTGGTCCGTTTGGCCACCGCCTTCTAGAGACAAAAAGACAGAAAGGGGTAAGGTAAATGGGCATATGGTTGGTATCAGGAAAGATGCAAAAAGGACGGAAAAGAAAGCAAAGAGGTATCTCTAGGGCTCGGCGCAACCAGCCGATTGACCGTGCCGGACCGCATGGCCACCCGTCTACACCGAAAAGCCAAGCCAAAGAGGCGTGTTGGGTACCTGAAGCACCGCAACACCAGGTAACCCTCAACCTCCAGGATCCCTTCTTCCGGCTTACAGGACGCAACCCACGGTAAACGGGTGGTACTTCCTTTAGCTCTTCCCAGTGGGCACAAAGACCACAGCGGCAACGTGCCCAGTGGGAATTGAGCCCCCAGGGCCACGGCAAGGCAGGAAGTCTAATACCTGGGGGCATGATTGACCTGAATCTCTCACCTAAGTCATGGTTGAACTTGGCTAAGATATAGAGGATCAAACATTTTGAGACCCGGTAGCTCAATAATGCACCTTTAAGGCCCTATTTAGATGTAAAAATATTCAAATCCTTGAAAATAAACAATATTTCCATCCCCAGTATGTGAATTAAATGTTTAAGGGCACAGGCTGCAGTCTGGTGTAAGAAAACTGTTTGTCGGCTTTAAATGGGACAATCATACGGTACCTATAGCGTATCATTTCCTGCGTAAGTATGGACTGCATGATGCACAAAAACATTGTGGGTACTCATTCGACAAATAATAAGCTTTTCAAATTGCAGTGAATAAGACCCCAAAAGATTACTTGAATTTTTGGCGTTTTCCCTTAAGTCATCAGGGGACAGTTAATCGCAGCAGTTTTTTGTCCACGCCACTCACTGGAGAAAGCGATAACTTCTGTTTTGGTTTCAAATTGCTCCACACATGCAGGAAATCAAAACAGGATACCAAAGAAACACTTCTCTGTTTGCATAGGCTGACAGCAGCAGCATTTCACTTACCCAACCCACTAATTTTTACATACAAAAAATCATGAATCCACCTCACTTTGACATATCCTGTGAATTTACGCCCAAAACACCAGTACTTGACACCTGTTGAAATGTCATGTACACTGAGTCACATGCAAAGAAATAGACAGAAAAGTATACCATAACCAGTAAAATTTTTCAGGAATCCTCTTTGAAAAACAGCCACTTTTTAGTGCCAAAGCTACCTTCGTGAATTCAGATATGCCGCTGCACCTTGAACTTGCACAACATCCAGACAGCCGGGGTGTTAGTTTCGTATTCCATTTCATAAAAGTACAGATACTCAGCAAATAAGCCCACATTGGCAAAAAATATCCATATATCACAATTTCTATGAGCAACCATGCCATTATTGACCCTCCTACTATAATATTTTGAAAAAAGTCCACCCTCAAATGCGAAACTGTCCCCTGATGCCCTCAAATGCGAAACTGTCCCCTGATGCCTAAGGCATCCGCAACACTTTTTTCTCCGCGCCACACTAACTTTTGAATCGTTATCGACAATTCCTGGAGAAAGCGATAACTTCTGATCTGGTTTCAAAGTGCTCAATATATCACTGACCGCAGTGTGCTGCAAGCTGATGGAACACGTCATCCACTATGAGGTGCCGTTTTACTATAAATCCCCTATTTGTGATATCACTAAATAGAATTAGTGATATCATTAAATCGATTTTGTGATATAACTATATATATAAATTAATTTGCGATATCACAAAATCGAATTAGTGATATCACTAATTCGATTGTGATATCATTAAATCAAATTAGTGATATCACTTAATTTGATTTAGTGATATCACTAACTATGAACAAATTAGTGATATCCATTACGAAAACACGCCTATAAAAATACATTGTAAACTTTTCCACCGAAAAAAAACAAAGATTTTAAGACGAAAAATTGTGATATTTTTCTTATTTCTGGTCAAAATATAGATTGTGGGTACACGTTAGAACCGCCTCCTCCAGGCGGTTCTAACGAGTACCCACAATCTATATTTTAGAGCAGAAATAAGAAAAATCACATTTACCCCTGCAAACCCCAGTTTTACTATATAAAAGTTGGGTTCGAGGGGGTCAAAATTATATAGGCATGTTTTCGTGATGACTTAATCGATTTAGTGATATCACTTATTATATTATAATCATAAACAATGTACTGTTTACTCCCTAATATTTTTTGCGCCCCCACTGAGTAATGGCTGGCAGAGAAGGAACTGCAGCCCAAGGTCAAAGTGATATTTTAGCAAACATTCAACAGTTTATTTTGAGCGGCACACATTGTTTTGAGACGGATGATATAGACGACAGCAGGATTTTATTATAACTCCGTCAGTGTCTTAGGGATTTGCAAATTCTTCATATTGACGCAGACAATGCTCGACACATAGAGGAGGCTATCACGGCTCTGATAGATCAGATCGAAATGAAGATAGGAAACAGACCACAACCAGATCCCTTTGCTGCACAGCGAATGACAACCCCTGGTATTTTTTTCTGAACTATTATCATGTATTCTCTCTTGGAACTAGATATATGCCTACCCTTGCTTAGTCGTGTTACTTATTTCAAAAGTTGCATCACAGGTGGCGCCCTTGAGACATTAGCAACGTCGCATCAACGACGCCATACATTGTGTGGCCGCTGGAAGCTATGTTTCTCCGGGCGTGGGGACATAAAAAGGAGAATAATTTGACGAAAAAAAGATCATTTTTAAACGAATTGATTTAGACATAACCCTGAGCAGCTGCCCCGTTTAGCGAACTTCGAATGACTGATTCGTCTTACCAAAGGCGAATAAAAATATGTTAATTCCAACCTGTACGCTGCAAGTGCCTGTGGTGAGTGAGTGTTTGAGATTTAAGTCCCACCAGCAGCTAAGGTCATACGGAGACGGGTGGCCCCCGCCCATAGGGGCTTGAAGAAATATATGGGCTGCATGATGCTTCCACGCAGAGCTGAATCCGGCCCGCACACTAGTACTGGTAAACCGCTTAGAGGATCTAAGCCTGTCCAGGAACCGCAGTGCGAGGCGGACCGTCCATGCTAATAAACCCTATTGGTTTCATTGGGCGACAGGGCTTGAGATGTCATTTCATCTCAGTGTCGGGTAAAAGTCCCACAAAATCGGAAGCAACGTCTCCAAAATGACCTTTACAGTGTTGACGGGGACGTTAAACCTCAAATCAAACAAAACGGAGACGGGACCTTGGTTAAAGTAGAAGTAAAACACAGATCAGGAATCGATACAATTTCACCCATCAAAGACACCAAAGGGAAAGAAACACAAACATTAAGCGATCAGACCATAATGGAAACCTAAACAAAGGAAGGCCATAAGGACAGTTACTTTCCCACAAAATGGCCATCCAAAATAAAAGACACAAGTGATACACACAGTAAGTAACAAACAACACCATAAATAAACCGCCACGGAAGAACCGCCTTGGAACGGTCAGTGGAAAGATTTCCACTGGGGGCTTAAATCGATTTTACGTGACCACAATGCTCGCCCTTACTTCCGTCGCGATTTAGACAAATAATTTGTTCAGTCCGCATGAAGGCCTCCTAACTCATCAGTGCAACATCTCCGTGAACACAAAAACGCAGCGCTACAAAATAGGACCCACAGTACCCCAGACTAAGGCATCAGGGGACAGTTAATCGCAACACTATTTTCTCCGCGCATGAAAAAGACTCATTTAAAGACTCATCTGAAATAAAAATAAAAAATGAGTTCCTTTAAGAGCAATGAAAACATTCATAAGAAAGAAGATGGGTCATACTACGTAGTTTCGGCTACTAAAGCCTCATCAGTGACCCTGTAATGATCCGGCAAAGAAAGCCAGAGGAAACATACTGCAATTTTGCGAATTTCGAATAGGCAGTCGATTCAAAGACTGATTTAAATCAAAATGGGGTCCAAATAATTAAAATAAAAATCAAAAATGAGTTCCTTTAAGAGCAATGAAAACATTCATAAGAAAGAAGATGGGCCATACTACGTAGTTTCGGCTAATAAAGCCTCATCAGTGACCCTGTAATGATCCGGCAAAGAAAGCCAGAGGAAACGTACTACAATTTTGCGAATTTCGAATAGGCAGTCGATTCAAAGGCTGATATAAATCCAAAAGGGGTCCAAATAATTAAAAACCTGTCTAGAATGAGTCTAAACCAATGATGATTTATTTCTGATTTCTCAGAATATTCACGATGATCTCAAAGGACCAAAAGTAAAATGTAAACTGCACTATGGTTGATGTACGGGGAGACGTTTTACCGCCGCCACACGGCACAACACCAGCTGCAGTGAAGGCAAATAAAAATAAAAAATGAGTTCCTTTAAGAGCAATGAAAACATTCATAAGAAAGAAGATGGGCCATACTACGTAGTTTCGGCTAATAAAGCCTCATCAGTGACCCTGTAATGATCCGGCAAAGAAAGCCAGAGGAAACGTACTACAATTTTGCGAATTTCGAATAGGCAGTCGATTCAAAGGCTGATATAAATCCAAAAGGGGTCCAAATAATTAAAAACCTGTCTAGAATATGAGTCTAAACCAATAATTTATTTCTTATTTCACAGAATATTCACGCTGATCTCAAAGGACCAAAAGTAAAATATAAACTGCACTATGGTTGATGTACGGGGAGACGTTTTACGGCCGCCACACGGCACAACACCAGCTGCAGTGAAGGCAAATAAAAATAAAAAATGAGTTCCTTTAAGAGCAATGAAAACATTCATAAGAAAGAAGATGGGTCATACTTGAAAGTCTGGAGAAGCCTGGGATTGATCCTGTGATCCATGGTTTACAAGGCGAGTAGCATAACTACTACACCACGGAGGCTTCTCGCGTGCCTGTGGTAATGGCAGTCCTATATTCGATATGAGTGAAATAATCTTGAAATGGCCGTAAAACTAAAACAAAAAAAAAATAATGACATGAAAGAGAGGCCCCTTTTTTACCTTTGACCTCTAAGTATGACCTTGACATTGGAGGTATGCACACATCGTCTAAAGAAGGTGAAGTTCTGCAAGGTTACTTTAAAAAGTAGAAGTAAAACAAAGATCAGGAATCGATTCAATTAACTTACTCCACCCATCAAAGGCACCAACGGGAATGATACACATACGGGTTAGTCAAGATCAGATGTGCATATAACCTTGCAATTTGATGAAAAAATGAAGTTGAAGAAAAACATAAAATCTGATAAAGTAGAAGTGAAACAAAGATCAGGAATCGATAAAATTAACTTACTCCACCCATCAAAGACACCAAAGGGAAAGAAACACAAACATTAAGCGACCAGACCATAATGGAAACCTAAACAAAGGAAGGCCATAAGGACAGTTACTTTCCAACAAAATGGCCATATGGCCATCCAAAGACTTCCATCTTCGGTATATTATTAAGTAAAAGGCCTGAAAATTTCATCTACAAATCTTTAGTCAGTTGACCACAATATCTGTTTAAATTATAGTACCACCAGGCTGTCACAGACACTACAAATGTGTAACATATATAATATCTGAGGCCACAAAGCACCAATATATCTTTACATAACCAAGTTAACTTTCATTATATTGAATCTTTCTTGAGATAAGATGATAAAACAGTAGGAGCTCCAATTGTATTGTGCAGTTTTACAGACATGAACTTCAACAAAAGTCTATAAAAGCAGCTTTTCATACGAGTCAATTCATGACAGTATTCTAGTTTCTGCTTTTTACTTGCAAAGGGAATGTGCACTTAATTTTTGTGTTTTTTTTTTTTTTCAGAATTTAGAAGTAAATCTACAAAAAGAACAGCAGTTTCTTGTGTAGCTTTATATGTACGATGCGTATATTACCTTTTTTGTGACAAGATAATTTAGGGTCACGGACACTACATGTAGAAACTAAAACTTTGTGTGACAAAGCATCAACAGTAGGAAGACATTATATCATTTTCTGTCTGAATTTGAAAGATTATTAAATAAACAACAAATAATATGTCACTAAACTACAATTTTATTGAACAAATTTATCCTGACTAGCTGTTTAAAAACATTTCATTTAATACCTTATCATATATACTGAAATGTGTAGGTACTAAGGAAAAAGACAAACTTAAAACCGTTTGTTAAAACAACAATCAGAAACTTCAAAACAATGATGCTAATTAAACTTTTGGACTAGAGAATATTTGAGGGTAAGCATTTTTATTAAATGCAGAAGTTAAAATATTGTCACGGACACTCATGAACAGTCAAACGCGCACCAATTTGCATGGGCAGGCTTAGACAATAGACCTTTAAAGGTAATCATGTGAGGTCAAGTTTTCAGCTCTGCATGGAAGCGCCATGCAAATCAATCTACTTTTCCGAGCTTCGATACGTGAGGGCAACTTTATAGGGCAAGAAAAAACATCTAGCCATCAGAAGAGATGCAAAATCCACGACCAAAAGCCGGTATGGTCTTCCGAAGACTGTTCACAAATAGAAAGTGCAACAGAATTAAAAATACACTAGTATAAATAGTTCTGACATCTGCAAGATTTTGTAATGTAATGTTTTATATTGGGACTATCTTCGACTAATGGTACTAAAGACAAATTCTCAACAGACCATCAATATGTCTAAAATGGCATTGGAGATATGGCGATCACAGAGTGGGCTTACTGTTTTACAGTAAGGGGAGATAAGTTGATAACTGAAATACCATGCTGCCCAGTGTTGTGGTTCTTCCGCATGACAGGCCTACTCAAGCTTGTGTACAATTGCGCCAAGTAACATCAGTATATCTCAAACTGTCGCTGATCATGTACAAAATCCGGGTACCTGTTATTTACAGCTGTGCTAGTCTTCTCCATGTGACATCAGACCACCATGTATAAAGAAAAGTCATGGATTGTCGCATTTTATTTTGGTTATGGTTTGTCTTTGAGTGAGTGTATCGCTTGCATTAGTTTTGGATAGTCCATTGGCTATTTTGTGGGAAAGTAACTGTCCTGGCTTTCCGCTATTGATATTTCCATTAGGGTCTGTGGTTTCATCTTTGTGTTTCTTTCCTTTTGGAATCTCTCATGGGAGCTGTTAGTTGTATCGATTCCTGATCATTGTCTTCACTTCTATTTTTCATGTACTGGGGCGTTGGCAAACAGCACATTCTTAAGCAAATGTCACATAATATAGCATAATGCAGATCTAAAATGATTGCTTAAATCCTGGAATTTAAGGGTTAAACAAACAGTTAAAAACTAAATTCAGGACAATTTTCAAAGTCCAAATTCAAAAACAATTGACCCACCAGTACTGTCGGTGCAAATGAAGCTGCTTCAAATTGTGGCTATAAATAGCAGTTGCAGATAGAAAGAGGACAACACCAATACTCCAGACCAAACTCCAGACCAAAATGGTGTGTCACCCTGCTCACCACTGGTGGGTTCATATAATAGCAGCTTTACCCTGAAGGCAGGAGGAATTATGTGAAAATTCTGTTATACCTGAAGATTCTGTTGTGTTTCATCTTGCATCTCTGCATCCTCTTGTGGATCAGCGACTGCTTCTGTTTCCGCTTCTGCTCCTTCTACTTCCGCTTCTGCTCCTTCTGCTTCCGCTCCTGCTTCTGCTGCTTCTATCTCTGCCAATAGCTCCTGCAAAGGCTAAGTAATTATGGTACCACTGGAAATGACTTGCGACAAGGAATGCACATGTGAAATATAAAAGTCCTGTCGCTTTGGAGCAGTGGTAGCGCATCGGCTTTGTGATCGAGAGGTTGCAGGTTCGAGCCTCACGCTGACCAAAGTGTTGTGTCCTTGAGCAAGCCACTTCATCCACTGGTTTAAAAAAAAACAACAAAAAAAACAAGAAAGCAGTCTGAAGGAAAGCCAAATCCCCCGCCGCACTTTGTATCAAGGCTCAACCTTATGACCTTCACCTTGACCTTGAATTGGCATGGTTTATTTATGGTTCGCACATCAGCTCACTGTGGGGTATATTTCACAAAAGTTTTATGAAAATCCTTCCAGGGGTAAAGGAGATATGGAACGGACACACAATTCAAAGTTTTAAACATTCAGAGAATTGCGCGCGGAGTTCATAATGGACGATGCTTTCTGGAGATGCCATTTGATAATACACAGCCAATGTGGTTAACAGGGATGTAAACAGTGATGTAGCGCTGGCCCTAAATGACTGAATTGGTGGAAATGGGCCGTAAACTTAAGAACCCACCCCCAACCACCAAGTTTTCATAAAATGGCTAGGCCTTTGAGATATTCATTATCTCCCCTTTGCTACTGATCAGAGTCTTTAGTCGTCACCCTCTGCTGGTAAGAAAAAAGGGAGAGAACAAACCAATTAAGTCAGTTGTGTCATTTCTTATCTGATAACTGTCTTAGATAAAAATACTGACAGGCGGCCGTAAAAAGTCTCCCCGTACATCCATCATAGTGCAGATTATATTTTCTGATCCTTTGGGATCATTGAGTTCATTTAGAATCATTTTGAAAATAGAGTTCTGCTTAAGCCGGTGCTAGGGGGTGTGGCCGGTGTAGCACATTTCACTTCTGGTCATGAACAGACTCAATAAAACCGAGTCTGCTATTTTCGTTTATTTGGTGTATTCTTTGCTTCCAAAGGATCTAACTATTCAGAACTTATTTATCTTCACTGCAGCTGGTGCTGTGCCGTGTGGCGGCGGTAAAAAGTCTCTTCATTCATCCATCATAGTGCAGATTATATTTTCTGGTCCTTTGGGATCATTGAGTTCATGCAGAATCATTTTGAAAATAGAGTTCTGCTTAAGCCGGTGCTAGGGGGCGTGGCCGGTGTAGCACATTTCAGTACTAGTCATGGACAGACTCAATAAAACCGAGTCTGCTCTTTTCGTTTATTTGGTGTATTCTTTGCTTCCAAAGGATCTAACTATTCAGAACTTATCTAAAACAGAAGAATGATAAGATTTCTACTGAAGCTGAATTTCCACCAAAACAGAGTCTACATATCATGATAAAACAGCTGTGCATACCAGAAACTGTAAAAAAGGGGTATCGCAGTCCTGCATGTGTTTGAGGAGGGTTCTACTTTGTTTCGGTTACAGTTAAAGCATTATTTTCTGAGTGTGGGGCATCCTACAAGGTAAGAACTGAGCCCCACACTATAAAAATTCCATAAAGAATCAGAGAGGAGTGTAACACTGCACTAGCCTTGTCATTCTGCATTAAATAAAAGGGAGTCAGTACAAGTATACACTTGCTGGCTGCAAGAAAATGTACTAACATGTACTTGATCAAGAAGAACTTCTTGACTGGCAGATGTGATGTCATCAGCAATTAGCAACTAGGCCTGGTGAGTATTCTGAGGTAACAACTACAGACTGGAAAAGAGAAAAAAATCAGTCAGAATATTGTGTCCAAACCACATTCCTGGACACATAGAAGGTCATACAGTGATGAAAAGAATATTGTTGTTAATATTAAGAAACCGGTGAACTTCTGGGACATTAGCACAGCGTTGTTAATATTAAGAATCTGGTGAAGCTTATGGGACATCTGTGTCTCAACCCCAAACTACTGAAACCGAAACGGATGATGGACAAGACCCGACAAGGGAGGGAGGGAGTGTTTGAGTTTTACGTCCCACCAAAGCTAAGGTCATACGGAGACGGGACCTCGGTTTAAAGACTCATCCGAAAGTCTGACAAGACCCGACAAACACAGCACATCATCCTCCGAGCACACGCCGACCGACGTAGCTCGTGAGACAGGTCAACTGGAGGCATAAGGCAAGAGACGCCCACCCGTGCAAAAGGAATCTGATGGCCCAAACTGGCTTTCTCTTTGAGAGAAGGTCTGTGGTCTCAGTCCCATAAACATCCTCATAAGATTTGTAATGGCCCTCCTCTCCTGAAATGATAAGTACAAAAAGATATACAAAAAAAAAAAAAAAACTGGAAATAGATCAGCTTTCGAGGACGGCTACTCTTTCACAGAATAATGAATGCCTACCTAGCGGTTTATTTTTTGTTAGCTCACCTGTCACGTAGTGACAAGGTGAGCTTTTGGGATCACTTTTTGTTCGTCGTGAGTGCGTCCGTAAACTTTTTCTTCAAACGACATCTCCTCCCAAACCACTGATCAGATTTTGACTAAACTTCACAGGAATGATCCTTAGGTGGTCCCCTTTCAAAGGTGTTCAAATGGTTCCGGTCCGTTGCACATATATGTCACAGGAGCCAAAAATAGATTTTTTTCATCGAAAACTTAAAAAATCTTCTTCTCTAAAACCGCAAGGCCCAGGACATTGATATTTGGTATGAAGCTTCATCTAGTGGACCACTACCAAGATTGTTCAAATTATTGTGCTGGGGCCGAAAATGCCCCCGCACCGGGGCCCTTTGGTTTTACATGGGCTTATATAGGGAAAATCTTTAAAAATATTCTTCTCTGAAACCGCAAGGCCCAGGTCTTTAATATTTGGTATGAAGCTTCATCTAGTGGACCCCTACCAAGATTGTTCAAATTATAGTGCTGGAGCAAAAAATGCCCCCGCACCGGGGCCCTTTGGTTTTACCTAGGCTTATATAGGGAAAATCTTTAAAAATCTTCTTCTCTGAAACCACAAGGCCCAGGTCTTTGATATTTGGTATGAAGCTTCATCTAGTGGACCCCTACCAAGATTGTTCAAATTATAGTGCTGGGGCCAAAAATGCCCCCGCACCAGGGCCCTTTGGTTTTACATAGGCTTTTATAGGGAAAATTTTTAAAAGTCATCTTTTCTGAAACTGCAAGGCCCAGGTCTTTGATATTTGGTATGAAGCTTCATCTTGTGGACCTCTACCAAGATTGTTCAAATTATAGCCCTGGGGCCAAAAATGCCCCGCTCCGTGGCCCTTTGGTTTTACATAGACGTATTTAGGGAAAATCTTGTTTTACATAGACTTCTTTATGCAGGGTAAACCTTTAAAATCTTCTTTTCTGAAACCACAAAGCCCAGGTCTTTCATATTCGATATGAAGCTTCACCGTGTGGACCTCTACCAAGATTGTTCAAATTATAGCCCTGGGGCCAAAATTGACCCCGCCCGGGGCCCACTTATTATACATTGGATCAGGTGAGCGAACCAGGGCCCCCTTGTTATGGTTTGTCTTTGGGCGTTTGTGTCGCTTATATTATTTTATTTTGGAAAGCCTATTGGCCCTTTTTTGGGGAAAGTAACTTTCCTTTTGGCTTTCCGCTATTGATGTTTCCATTATGTCTGTTGTATCATGTTTATGTTTCTGTCCCTTTGGTGTCTCTGATATGAGCTGTGGGTTGATGGTATCGATTCCTGATGATTGCCTCCACTTCTATTTTAGAAATGGCCTTCAAGGATTTAGACCACGCCAGTCGACCAGTCGGGGTACACATTGCAAGGATTGTACTGGGAACAATCCCTGCATGAATTACAAAGAATGTGGTTGTCTCACTCCACTCCGCGAGGAAGCGAGAACAACACTTCATTGCTTACCTGAATATTTATTCAACATCTTAAATGAACTCCCAAATTCTGAAATGAAGCAGAAAATAGAGCAAAACAACACGGCAATAATAATAAGTCTAAAGAAAATAATCTGAAAGCACACCGGGGGCAATACGGTTGTCGAGCCCAGGAAGTGCCCTAAACAAATTATCAAACACGTCCTATCACTTCGAAAAGCGCCGAGAAAAGAGGAAACTTAACAAGAGGAAATGAAGCAGAAAATAGAGCAAAACAACACGGCAATAATAAGTTTAAACAAAATAATTTGAAAGCACACCGGGGGCAGTTCGGCTGCTCGAGCCCAGGAAATGCTGTGGATAAATTATCCAACACGTCCAATCACTTCGAAAAGCGCCGAGCAAAGAGAAAATTTAACAGTCCATGATTTCACAGTTAATGATTTCAATCACTGCGTGACATGTGGGGAAATGATTTCAATCACTGCGTGACATGTGGGGAATAAAGGTAGCGGTAGACTAACACGTCAAGTAATCATGTCTGCGCTTCTGGGGGCATGGAGGCATAAGTTACATTGTCGTGAGTACAAGAAAAATAAATGTGTTCATTTTAAAATTATTAGTTTGTTAAAAAGCGCGATTTCTTTAAGGTAATTGATAAGATGGTATGTTTAATAGTTCTTACATTAACATATTTGGGCGAATATGGTTAAATTTTGGTCAGGAAATGGAAAAATGTTTAACTGTAAACGAGTCTTTGCGAGATACACAGAAGGGTGCCTGTTCATGTTTAATGGCAGATTCCATCTGTGATTCTTACCTATTCCGTGATTTTACTATCTTTGTTCCAAGAGACGAAGAGAAAAGAAATCTATACTTTAAATCCCTCAATCACGAAGAATACAACAAACCTTCCGAACTAGATGAAGCCATCGAAAAATCACATGATACTGCAACCGGTCCCGATGAAATTCAATATCAGATGCTTTAGCATCTACCAAAAGGTTCTCTTCCAACACTTTTAGATATCTTTAGTAATATTTTGGAAATGGGGGTCTGTCCTGAGTTAAGCTACACTTGTACCAATTCCAAAACCAGGGAACGATCATGCAGAACCTACGAATTATCGACCGATAGCTTTGACAAGTTGTGTAAAACAATTGAGAGAATGATAAAGAAGAGATTAGTTTGGTACTTAGGGTCCAACAACCTCAGAATATCAGTCAGGTTTTCGTTCGGAATGAAGTACCAACGACAATTTAATAAGACTAGAAACATTTATACGTAATGTTTTCATTAACATAAACACGTAGTAGCCAACTTTTTTGACTTGGAGAAAGCGTATGATACAACATGGCGTTATGGAATATTGAAAGATCACCATAACATTGGCTTAAAAGGAAAACTTCCCAGTTTCATTCAAAGCTTTTTAGGGGAGCGCATGTTTGAGGTGTGTGTGGGATCTACCGTGTCGGATCTCTATGATCAAGAGCAGGGTGTTCCACAAGGTCCTATTCTTTCAACTACGCTATTTAATATAAAAAAAAACGATATTGTATAATGTTTGGACGACAAAGCAGATTGTTCATTGCATCTGATGATTTTTTTTAAATGTTACCGTTCAAAAAATATGAAACCAATTGAATTGAAGTTACAACTAAATTTAAAAAGAAATGAAGAATGGGCTGATAAAAATGGTTTCAAGTTCTCCAAGTCGAAATTGCAGGATGTTCATTTTTGTAAGATACAGAAGAAACAGGAATATCCTTCCCTGTTTTTACGGATCACAAATTCCTGTTGTTGATTTTGTTTGTTTGATTTGAAGAAGCCAAATTTCTTAATCAAAAGTTATCTTTTATTCCCCATATTAAAAATCTTAAAGCGAGAGACTTAAAAGCTTTGAATCTTTTGATGGTTTTAGCTCATAAAAGTTGGGGAGCAGATCAGTATACCCTATTACATCTTATGGTTCTGCCAGATAGTCCTATTTAAAATCTTTGGATATTATCCATCAACAAGCCCTTCGTTTGGCTATGGGAGCCTTTAGTACTTCTCCCGTATTAACCCTTTATATAGAAGCAGGTGAACCATCTTTAAGTTCGCGCAAAAAAACTTTCTCTTCAGTATGCTATCAGACCAGCTGCTTATCCATCTAACCCGGCTTTCAAAATTTCATTTCCACATTTATTTGTAGACACGTATGAAATTAAACGCACAGCAATCAAACCTTTTGGATTACGTATATAACCATTACTTGAAGATCCAGGTATCGACCATTCTTATTTTGAAAAGACTGGGTACAACATAAATGTTATACGACAGACTGCATGCATGGTAGTTAGCCCAATCACGGTTAACAACTTTGCTTCCCTCTTTAATTGCACGTCGGTGGGTCAGGCCTCAGATTCTCTGACGGTTCCAACGTAAAGGCTTACGTTGGTTGGTAACTGATGCTCTGTCTCTGATCGGGCCCATCCGAGTCTAACTGTTGGTTTTCTTTTGCTCAAGCATTTCAGTGGTTTCGTGCTGTCGAGGCCTCACCGCTGTTTCATCTCTGTGGTTGATTTATTGTTGTGTTCACGGAGATGTTGCACTGATGAGTTAGGAGGCCTTCATGCGGACTTAACAAAATATTTGTCTTAATCGCGACGAAAATAAGGGCGAGGATTGTGGCCACGTAAAATCGATTAAAGCCCCCCCCCCCCCCCCCCCACACACACACACAGTGAAATTCGTTTCCGCTGACCGTTCCAAGACGTTTCTTCTGTCGCGGTTTATTTTTGTTATGGTTTGTCTTTGGATGTTTGTGTCGCTTATATTATTTTATTTTGGATAGCCTATTGGTCATTTTGTGGGAAAGTAACTGTCCTTTTGGCTTTCTGCTATTGATGTTTCCATAAGGCTCTGTTGTTTCATGTTTGTGTTACTTTCCCTTTGGTGTCTCTGATGGGAGCTATGGGTTCATTGTATCGATTCCTGATGATTGCCTCCACTTCTACTTTTCAATAGCATGTAACATTTCATCTTTTCCAATTACTTCCTCGCACAATTCATTTTCACTGTTGTATTCCTCCAAAGGGGCATAGTCCCCATCTTTCTTGTCCCCAAAAGCCACCTCTGTATCACTGCCATCTGAATCCTCAGTATCTTCCTCAATATCATTTTTATCCGATAGGGCATCTTCTGGAATGTCACAAATATTGTACTGCGTACCAACTATCCTTGTTAAAGGAGTTGCCTGGATAGGAAAGCTCCTTGTTTATGGTTTTATTTGCTAACGCTTATTGTGCAGTTTTGGCTTGTTACTAATTCTGATCTGAAAACTAGCATCCTTTGTTCTTTTCACACGGGTAGGCTCTGGAGAATTTGAAGATGGCCCATCTCATTCACAAGATGGTCTCATTAACAAGAGTTTCAACAAGAGAACACTGTTCATGCAGTGAGCTTGTACTTTCCGCACTAGGTAGATGTAATGTGCCCTCCTTATGATTAGAAGTGGTGGCTGTGTCAAGGAGAGATTTCAAGACCTGAAGAAGAATTCAGCAGAGAAATATTAAAATATTTGACTGATTCACATGAGCAAGTTTATAAAGCGGTTTACTAGTACTTGTGTATGGGCCGGATTCAGCTCTGCGTGGAAGCATCGTGCAGCCCATATATTTCTTCAAGCCCTGATGGGCGGGGGTGGGGGCGAGGTATTTCTAATGAGTACTTGTAGTGGTACTTACGAATATCCTCGGTGCATGATGTGGGTACTCATTAGAACCGCATCAGCATGACCGTTCTTTTCTTATACCCAAAACATGAGGCTCTCGGTACTTGATGAGGCATTTCTAAGGAGTACATGTAGTGGTTCTAAGGAATATCCGCAGTGAAGGTTTTGCATGCAGAATGTGGGTACTGCATAAGTGAGGCGGTTCTAATACCCAAAACATGAGGCTCTCGGTTCTTGGTTTCGTTTCTTTATATTGGAGTGTAAAGGCCCAGTCAACACTATTTAGGTAATTTTTGAGCCTGTCTGTTTTAGCTGCACATTCTTTCGCCAGAAACTGAAAAATGCCCTTCTTGAATCTGCGGAAGGGAGTGAATGACCGTATAAATATTTCATGATCAATCTCCGCCCCGACCATCGGGGCTTGAAGAAATAGATGGGCTGCAAGATGCACCCATGCAGAGCTGAAACCGACCAGCACACGAGTACTGGTAAACCGCTTAGAGGATCTAAGCCTGACGAGGCAAAGCGGTTGAGTTGGCCGGTCCATGCTTATAAACCCTATTTGTTTCATGGGGGGGGGGGGGCAGGGATTAAGATGTCATTTCATCTCAATGTCGGGTAAAAATCCCACAAAATTGGAAGCAACGTCTCCAAAATGACCTTTACAGTGTTGACGGGGTCGTGAAACCTCAAATCAAACAAACAAATTCATGATCAATCTCCAAGAAAGAATGTTGCCAACCTCGGTAGGTATCGAACGCGCATCCTCCCGATCACCAGTCAGACGCGCATTCGCAGAGCTACCGAGGCCGGCCTCTCGGTTCTTGAAGAGGCTTTTCTAAAGAGTACATGTAGTGGTTCTAATGAATATCCACAATACAGATTTTGTGTGCAGAATGTGGGTACTCATTCTAACGTCATAAGTGAGGCAGTTCTAACACCCACAACATGCGAGGCATTCCTAATGAGTACCTGTAGTATTCTAATGACTATCAACAACACGTTTTTGTATGCAGAATGTGGGTACTATTAAGCACCGCCTCAGTGAGGTGGTTTTGAATACTCACAACAGTTTATATGGAAAAATACAATTGTCATTCAGTTATCACTAAAGCCCACCCTAGCTTTGATTTTGTTAGAGATTCCTTAAATTCTTTATTGCAAGGTTTTATTTATTTATGCTAATATAGACGATTCTGTTGGCATTTCAGGCAAACCTTCACTTTTTACTTTCAAGTACGAGTAAATGTACTCACCTCTGCTCGTCTCCTTTTTTCCATATGCACCGCTGTTCAGTTTTTGGTTTGAAGCTCTCTTTCCAGTTTGTTCACGTAGTATTTCAATTTCAATCGCATCAGATTCCAATTTTGGTCTTGAATTTGAGTAACCATACTGGGCAAGTTTTAATGTGTCTCTTTCATACTGTTCACTACTAAAGTGTTTAGAACATAAAGTACTAGAGACAGAGAACGGCCCCGGTGGCTCGGTTGGTAGAGTGTCCGCTCCGGGGAACGGGAGGTTTAGGGTTCGATCCCAGGCCGCGACATACCAAAGTCGTTAAAAATGGTACTAGCTGCTCCTCGTTTGGCACTCAGATTTACGGGGTAGAGCTAGGACTGGTCGATCCAGTGTCAGGATAATGTGACTGGGTGTGGTATCATGTAATGTGTCTGGGACATGATACTTCAGTGAGGCAGCACTATAAACGTGAGCATTGAGCTCCCTGTCGCAACCAGACACCGTCGTGATGTGACTGAAAAATTGTTGAAAGCGACGTTAAACCCGAATTCACACACACACACACACACACACACACACACACACACACTAGAGACAGCAGCTACTGTAAAGTCTTTGCGTTTGCTATAATGAATCCAGTTCTATCCTCTCTTTTCATCTGTCAGAAATTGAAAAAAAAAAACATCCTTTAACTGTTGCATCCAAATGCTGCACAATACACCATATTCAATGCCCCCCGCCCCCGCCCATAGGGGCTTGAAGAAATATATGGGCTGCATGATGCTTCCACGTACAGCTGAAACCGACCCACACACGAGTACTGGCTGGTTAACCGCTTAGAGGATCTAAGCCTGCCCAGGCAAAGCGGTGCGCGTCGGCCCGTCCATGCTTATAAAAAGTAGAAGTAAAACAAAGATCAGGAATCGATACAATTAACTTACTCCACCCACCAAAGGGAAAGAAATACAAACATTAAGCGACCAGACCATAATGGAAACCTAAACAAAGGAAGGCCTGAATTTGTAGATAAGTATGAAACTAAACCCACAGCAATCAAACCTTTTGGATTACGTATTTTACCACTGCTAGAAAATTCAAGTATCGACCCTAAAAATATCTAAAAACATGAAACCGCGGAAGTTCCATCTTGGTGTATTAAAAAAAAACAAATATTCTGTTTGACTTACATGATGGCAAAAATCCGAATCAAATCCAATACTGCTGAAACAAAACTTTCAGGTACTCCGAATCAAATCCAATACTGCTGAAACAAAACTTTCAGGTACTGCAGTCACGTTACAATGATTACCAGCAAGTCTATACTGATGGTTCCAAAGAAGGAGATAAAGTTGGTTGTGCGTATGTTTCTAAAGATACGCACCAAACCTTGCGCCTTCCAGATGGTTCATCTATTTTTATAGCTGAAGCCAAAGCAATATACCTAGCTTTAGATTGTACCAACAATTCAAAAAGCAATTAAATTTTCTGATTCACTTTCTGTGCTTAAGTCTTAAGACCATTCATCATCAAAAAATCCTCAAATACAAAGATTGATCGAAAAACATCACGAAATTTCTAAAACTCATCAAATTTTGTTTAGTTGGCTTCCGAGTTTGTCGGCAATGAGTATGCTGACAAGAAAGCAAATGAATGGCTCAATCTTGATCCGTGTATGTTTAAAATTTCTTGATAATTTTAAACCATTTATCAACAGATACATCTTGTCGGAATGGCAAGGCGAATGGGATCGTGAAATAGATAACAAACTTCATACCATTAAACCTGGCGTTGGAACAAAATGCACTGCTCCACAGTTTTCCAGGAAAGAGGATGTAGTATTAACACGATTACGCATTGGCCATACTAAAGTTACTCACTCTTATATTTTAAATGGTGATGATCAACCTACTTGAATAGGCTGTGGTCAGCCTTTCACTGTAAAACATATCTTAATTGACTGTGTTAACTTTTCACCCTCCCGTAACATATACTTCAAAGCTGACACTTTGCGACAATTGTTTCAAGATGTACCTGTTGATAATATTATTTTATTCTTAAAAGATATTGGACTTTTTCATAAAATTTAACTGTTTAAGATTTTTATACAAATCATACTGAAATTTTTACTTTTAGTATCCTCATAATTCTTCATGTCGTTTAGTCATTAACCGCTTGACGCTTATGACCCACAAAGAGGGTTGACGCTTCGTTAAACACGAAATCATCATCATCATAGCCTTTCTGTATATAAGTTGTCTTCTGTGCAACACTGAGTTGGCCTATTATTAGCATTGTGTTCCCAATAATGTTGAATAATGGGTAATCAGTAAAGCTAAGGTTATTTTAATCGAGGCTTACTTTGATCTTAAACGTTAATATTAAATGTTTACTCTGTGGGTGCAAAGGATGCCCCCCTTTACCCAGAATTATTTGTGTAAGCCTCAGTAATTAGAACTAACACTTAATATGGAAGCCTGGGTACTTGGGTAATCAAGAGTAGCCTTTCTGTAGGTAAGTGGCCTTCTGTGCAACACTGTGTTAGCCTTATCTTAGCTTCATCACCCGTAAAGGGTGACACGTGTTAATATCAAAGGTTTGCCCTGTGTTTTTTTTATATTTCTTTTTTTGAGGGGGGGGTGGTTTTACGGCCCTTTCAAGATTATTTCACTCATATCGAGCCGATCGTTAATCAAAGGTGGGCGAAAACCGGAGACGCCGAAGAAAACCCACCTGACCTTCCGTTGCAGAACTTGGCGTCTCACCCGAGCGAGGCTCGAACCACAGCGGTGGGAGACATAATGATCAAGAGTCAGCGCTCTTATCCACTAGGCCACGGAGGCCCGTTTTACCCTGTGGGTGCAAAAGGATCTACACAATAGAATATAACCCGTCATGGACCCTCAAATATTTTCTAAGTTATATTATATTTTGTTCATAATTATTGTAAAAGCAAATGCTTTAAATGCCTTAGCATCAGCATGAAAGTGATGATAAAGGTATCATAATAGAAGTGGAGGCAATGATCAGGAATCGATACAACTAACCTACAGCTCCCATCAGAGACACCAAAGGGAAAGAAACACAAACATGAAGCAACAGACACCATCGGAAACGCCAACAGCGGAAAGCCAAAAGGACAGTTACTTTCCCTCAAAATGGCCAATACGCTATCTATCTATGGCTATTTATCTATGATACTCGCAAATTAACAACACAATCGACATTGAAATTTAACTATTCACAACAAGTAACCAGTCCTGTCTGGCGAAACTTGTTTTATCACAGATAAGCTGCATTTTGATTAGCAATTATTATCACAAAATGGCGGCGTAGTACTCGCAAATTAACACAATAATCAACCTTGAAATTGTACTATTGAGAACAAGTATCCAGTCCTATCTGGCGAAACTGGTTCTATGATTGCATGATAAAAGCAAATTAACACAATAATCAACATTAAAATCGCACTATTTACAACAAGTAACCAGTCCTATCAGGCGATACTTGCTTTATCTCAAATAAGCTTCACTTTGTTTGAAATTTTTATCAGAAAATGATCGCAGGGTACTCGAAATTTAACACAATAATCATCTTTGAAATCTTACTATTGACAACAAGTATTCAGTCCTATCTGGCGAATGTTGTACTTTGGCTCCTCCCTCCCCAGGTATAAGACTTCCTGCCTTGCCCTGGCCCTGGGGACTCAATTCCCACAGGGCACATTGCCGCTGTGGTCTCTGTGCCAACTGGGAAGAGCTAAAGGAAGTACCACCCGTTTGCCGTGGGTGGCGTCCTGTAAGCCGGAAGAAGGGATCATGGAGGTTAAGGGTTACCTGAGGTGGCGGTGCTTCAGGTACCCAACACGCCACTTTGGCCTGGCTTTTCGGTGTAGACGGGTGGCCGTGCGGTCCGGCACGGTCAATCGGCTGGTCACTCCGAGCCCTAGAGGTAGCGCTTTGCTTTCTCTTCAACTCTTTTTGTATCTTTCCTGATACCAACCATATGCCCATTTACCTTACCCTTTTCTGCTAGCACTACCTCGAACAGGTTTGTATGTCCGCATGTAAGTGCTGACTAAGCTGGACAGTACAGACCATTTATGTTGATATAAAGCAGACATTATGTATGGAATGTCTGTTCGCCACCGTGGATCAACATTATACAAACGTGCATGAAAATAACTCAAAGTACTTAATGCAACAGGTCTTTCAGCAGAAATACCATTTCTACCCAGTGGAAAAAGCCAAGGAAAAGCTTTTTCTTCTCCGTTTGGCAAGTCCTTTAAACTAACGGGTCTTCCAGTGGCAATGGGCAACGTACACTGCGTAGCATTAGCAGACTCAGCACTTGTTATGTTTTCAGACAACAATAAATCTTTCATAGTAAACCCAAACTCTTCTTGTATCAAGTCTTCACAACAGTCTACACCATCAGTATACGAGACTTGCTGTGAAGACTGAAAATGTGAAATATCAACCTGTTCATATAGAGGATTATATTGTTTCGACCAATGCAATGCATCATACAATACATGCAATCTTACTGGAAGAGTAACTGCTTCATTACGAGGCCTTTCAAAGCTTATAAGTATGGAGCCTGTAGTGGGTGGAATGCCAGGTAACAAGGAAAGCTGTTCATTCATATCAATAGGAATGTTAACGGCAACTCCATGCTATGCAAGCTGTCCTCCTGGCAGAACTATGAGTGTTAAGAACACTGGAATCAAGCTAAGAAGCCTTTTTTCAACGACAAACAAATGTTCCAGTACACAAGGAACTTTGCCAGCATCTAAATTGTTACGTTGATATGATGCCTTTGGAACCGCTTTCTTTTTCAATTGGCGATAACACAAGCGACATAACATATCACCTTGCTTTATATTTAAGAAAGCAGTCTGCTCATTTGTAAAATCACAATGAGCAGTGTTTTTCAAGAAAAGGAAACATTTACAGGATGCACAGCTTTTATCTGGAATCATACAGATTTCTTTGATGAAGTCAGTAAAAACTTTTCCAGCCTGACTTGTTTGAATGGCTGATGCCTTTGTTAAGTTGTCTCGTGACCATCGTTCTTCAAAGCCACCAGCTGTAACACCATTGGTCCTTTCTGCCGTTGAAGTGGATTGAAATTCTGAACATTTCTTTCTTGCAAACATGTTTCATTTGCACCAACATGTTCTGCAGATAACTGAGATGAACATATAGTTCTTAACTGATCTGGTAAAGATGACAATTTATGTAGCCCTTAAGAATCATTGATTAACCTATTTCCTCCCTGTGCAGAAGCCTTCTCCACAAACTTGAGTAAGTGTAGTAGTAGTACAAATATGTTCACAAGAAGTGTCGACATTACCGTCTCCAGATGGCTGTTCAATGATTTCTGTAGCCATATCGCACATCTGGCTGTATGTGTGATCATGATGATTATGGCAAGAACTGTTGTCAATACTGGAAGTACCAACACCTATTTGACTTTGAAAATGTTGTAAATTTTGACAAGAAGTGTCGACATTATCGTTTTCACATGGGTGTTCCACGATTTCTGTAGCCATATCGCACATCTGGCTGTATGTATGAGCATGATGATTATGGCAAGAACTGTTGTCAATACTGGAAGTACTAACACCTATTTGACTTTGTAAATTTTGACAAGAAGTGTCGACATTATCGTTTTCACATGGCTGTTCAACGATTTCTGTAGTCATATCGCACACCTGGCTGCATGTATGATCTGTACAAACAAAAGCACTACTTTTCTGTAAAACAGCTTCCCTCACTGCCCCTTGTTGACTACAATTTACTGGAAAACGATGTGTGGGTGGAAATGAAGCAACAATTGGTGGATAATGACTGACTTCAACAGATGTTATATTAAATACTTCATTCTGGTATAAAGATTGCAAGTGCATACATAATTCTGCAAATGTAGAAAAAGACAGTAATACTGCAGTACCATCTGGACAGCCATAACCCAAAGCATCATGGGAATGAGAATCATACACATGGTATGTATTATAAACCCGGTCATGTAGCGTAGCTACTGTCAATTCACCGAATGTAAGCAGCGCAAAGTCGTATGAAGAAAACACACTTCTTAATATGTTCTATAAAAGGGTTATCCTTTGGAAGCAAGGAATAAGCCTTCCTCTAGAGACACAGCTAGAAAAGGATTTGATTGAGACTGAGAGTCTCCATTGCTATTAACGACACCATGATAGCAATCAATCAGGTAGGATATTTGCATTGCATGACTCCTGTAATTTACCTCTCTAGGTAGATCTGATGGCATTAAATACAAAGGCACATTATCGTAGTGTTCACGGATGATGCTTGAATAGAACGAATTCCCAAAGTACATGATTTCATATAAATCAGAAGAATGCCATTCATTTGCTGGCTGCATAGACGCTAAAATTATTGCTGCTAAAGCTACTGCGGGGCATTGATAACCAGCATTGTTACCAAACAAACAAGGACTTCCCTGATGGAAAGATGCAAATAATGGCCTCATTTTGTAAGCATGCAAGCAAGTATTATACCTGATAAACTGTGTTGTTGTTTTGCGACGTTGATTCCATTTTGGATGATTGCTGGTCTGGTTATGAACATAAATGGTTTCCTGTTCGGCATTCAATTGTGTTCAATTGTGTAAAGAATTCGGAGAACCAGTATGAATCGGGTCACACACTCGCAAAATCACGGCGCAGCAGTTCAGTTGACCTACTCTAGTTAACACTTCTGACGTCAGGAATCTACCCTTTAAAATGTCAACAAAACCCATCGAGTTTTGACCTTCGAGTGAACTGTAGACTGCTACACAGATGATTTATGAATGTGGTAAGGTAAACTGTATTGACGGTAGTGCTGAGTAGATCGTGGCCTAGTGGATAAATTCGCTTCGGTGTTTAGTTAAACTTTCGCACAGAAACGATAGCTCTGTCACTAGACCATCTCCCACTAAACTGGTACCCTGTATTCTATTAAAATATGCGAAAGCTATTGAGCTATAGGGTGAGGGAACCAGAACACCGTAAAAAGCTGACTGTATCTCTGATTTTTGTTTTAAGAAAAAAACACATGAGGATCCAAAATAACATAGAAAGAGAAGTTTAAAACCCGAACCACTTTTCCAATCTAATTGCTGCAAGCCATAAAACAAAGTCCCCTAGTTTCACACATTTAACAAGAAAAAAGATATTTCAGATATTCTTGGTAGCACATTCTTGAGTAATTCATCACCTCGAAATTATTCTGGCACTTATAGAAATTTCAAAAAGGACCAAGAGAAAAGAAATCTAAACTTCAAATCCCTCAATCACGAAGAATACAACAAACCTTTTAACTTATCCGAACTAGTGGAAGCCATTGAAAAATCACACGATACAGCAACCGGCCCCGATGAAATTCATTATCAGATGCTTAAGCATCTGCCAAAAAGTTCTCTTTCAACACTTTTAGATATCTTTAATAATATTTGGGAAAGGGGATCTGTCCTGAGAGCTGGGGTTTTGCTACAGTTGTACCAATTCCAAAACCAGGGAAAGATCATGCAGAACCTACGAATTATCGACCGATAGCTTTGACAAGTTGTTTGTGTAAAACATTGGATGGAATGATAAACAAGAGATTAGTCTGGTACTTAGAGTCCAACAACCTCATTTCAGAATATCAGTCAGGTTTTCGTTCGGAACGTAGTTCCAACGATAATTTAATAAGACTAGAAACATTTATACAAAATGCTTTTATTATCAAAGAACACGTAGTAGCTGTCTTTTTCGACCCGGAGAAAGCATATGATATCATATGGCGTTATGGAATATTGAGAGATCTCCATAATGTCGGCTTAAGGGGAAAACTTCCCAGTTTTATTCAAAGCTTTTTAGCTGAGCGTGTATTTCAAGTGCGCGTTGGGTCTACCCTGTCAGATCTCTATGAACAAGAGCAGGGTGTACCACAAGGTAGTATTCTCTCAACTACGCTATTTAACATCAAAATAAATAATAGTGTACAATGTTTGGACGACAAAATAGACTGTTCATTATATGTTGATGATTTTTTTATATGTTATCATTAAAAAAAATATGAAAACAATTGAACGAAAATTACAACAAAATTTAAAAAGAATAGAAGAATGGACTGATTAAAATGGTTTCAAGTTATCCAAGTCGAAAACGCAGTGAGTTCATTTTTGTAAGCTACGGAAGAAACACGACCACCCTTCCCTGTTTTTATACGCATCACAAATTCTGGTCGTTGAAGAAGCCAAATTTCTTGGGGTCATATTTGATCAAAAGTTATCTTTTATCCCCCATCTTTAATATCTTAAAGCAAAATATTTGAAAGTTTTAGCTCATACAAGTTGGGAAGTAGATCGGTACACTTTAACCGGTCTCGGATAAGATCTAAATTAGATTATGGGTCTGTTGTTTATGGTTCTGCCAGAAAGTCTTATTTAAAATCTTTGGATACTATCCATCACCAAGGCCTTCTGCTGGCTATGGGGGCCTTCCGTACTTCTCCAGTATTAAGCCTTTATGTGGAAGCAGGTGAACCATCCTTAACTTTCTCTTCAGTATGCTATCCGACTTGCTGCTAATCCGTCTAACCCGGCATTCCCAAACTCATTTCCACCTGAATTTGTAGATAAGTATGAAACTAAACCCACAGCAATCAAACCTTTTGGATTACGTATTTTACCACTGCTAGAAAATTCAGGTATCGCCCCTTAAAATATTCAAAAACATGAAACAGCGGAAGTTCCATCTTGGTGTATTAAAAACCTAATATTCTGTTTGACTTACATGATGGCAAAAAATCCGAATCAAATCCAATACTGCTCAGACAGCTTTCAGGTACTGCAGTCACGTTAAAATGATTACCAGCAAGTCTATACTGATGGTTCCAAAGAAGGAGATAAAGTTGGTTGTGCGTATGTTTCTATAGATACGCACCAAACCTTGCGCCTTCCAGATGGTTCGTCTATTTTTACAGCTGAAGCCAAAGCAATAGACCTAGCTTTAGATTTTATCAGTTCTTCAACAATTCAAAAAGCAATTATATTTTCTTATTCACTTTCTGTGCTTAAGGCTTTAGACCATTCGTCATCCAAAAATTGATCGAAAAACATCACGAAATTTCTAAAACTCATCAAATTTTGTTTAGTTGGCTTCCGAGCCATATTGGCATTGTCGACAAGAAAGCAAAGGAATCGCTCAATCTTGATCAGTCTATTGTTAAAATTCCTTTTAATAATTTTAAACCATTCATCAACAGATACATCTTGCCGGAATGGCAAGGCGAATGGGATCGTGAAATAGATAAAAAAAACTTCATACCATTAAACCTGGCGTCGGAACAAAATGCTCTCCTCCACAGTTTTCCAGGAAAGAGGATGTAGTATTAACACGATTACGCATTGGCCATACTATAGTTACTCACTCTTATATTTTAAATGGTGATGATCAAGCTACTTGTGTAGGCTGTGATCAGCCTTTCACTGTAAAACATATCTTAACTGACTGTGTTGACTTTTCACCCTCCCGTAACATATACTTCAAAGCTGACGCTTTGCGACAATTGTTTTAAGATGTACCTGTTGATAATATTATTTTATTCTTAAAAGAAATTGGACTTTTTCATAAAATTTAACTGTTTCAGATTTTTAAACATATCATACTGACATTTTTATTTTTAGTATCCTCATAATTCTTCATGCCATTTAGTCTTAACCGCTTGACGCTTATGACCCACAAAGAGGGTTGACGCGTCGTTAAACACGAAATCATCATCATCCTGATCATTGCCTTCACTTCTTTTTTAAATTTTATTACCATATATATAGAAGGCGTGGCTGGTGTTGCACATTTCAGTACTGGTCATCAACAGACTCAATGAAACCGAGTCTGCAATTTTCGTTTATTTGGTGTATTCTTTGCTTCCAAAGGATCTAACTATTCAGAACTTGATAATAAAACAATATGCATTTTCAGTCAGTGCTAGTTTTATACAAGAACTATGTGTATGCCCATTTCAAACGAAATCACTACTGGTACACAGACTTTGTAGCTCCCCTGAGCACGGAAGTACTCATAGTGAGGTATTGTGATCAGTGAAGTCCGTCGTGCGTCGTCCTTCGTCAATAATTTGATTCAAATGCAACTCCTCCGAAACCCTTGGGCCAATTTGATTCAATCTTCACAGAAATGTTGCCTGTGTGGCTCCCTACCAAAATATTTTAAATCGCTCCTCTCCGATGAACAAGATGGCCGCCAGAGCTAAAAATAGAAAAATCTTTAAACGCCAATCCCTACTGTACTCTTGAGCCAATTTCATTCAAACTTCACGGAAATGTTGCTAAGTTGACCCTTTACCACATAGCTAAAACAGTTCCGCTCTTACGAACATGATGGCCACCAGAGCCAAAAAGAGAATGTATTAGAGGCAGTGACACTCAAGTGAGCTAATCAGGGCCCTCTGGGCCCTCTTGTTTCTTTTATACTTTACGATACTTATGTTGTTGAAGTTCAGAATGAGAGCTTTGATACACTTTTGTTTTGTCGCAGATTTTGTCTGATAGAGTTTCTTTCTGCGGACGCTCACAGAACGATCCAATTGACATTGTTTACTTTGAATATCCGAGTCTGTTTCGTATTCAGAGGAATTACGTTTAGCGTTCTGAGACCCAGCAGACCTGCCAGAAAGGAAAGAAATGGCCGATGGATTCAAGGGTAGGGATTTTACCTGAAGAGTGGAATCCCCCGAATGCTCTGGTGTGGGCCCTAATGTTTGCATGGGAGATAAGTCAGCGGAAGTGATGCTTGCTGGTTGCTAGTATCTTCGGGGCGCAATTCATCAGCATTATCACTGGAAGCAAATGCAGATGACAGGATTTCCTCATCAGAACTAGACTTTTCATTGCCTTCACTTCTATTTTTATTTCCATTCCAATATTGAATTATAGTATATTGGTATTCTTCCTCCTCTGCATCTGAAGGTGGGGTCCATGTAGCGATAAGGGATACTGAAAAGTGATACTGAGGCTTGGAATTCATTGTATACATGGACTTCATCAATGAAAAGAAATTTTTGTACAGATTATCTTTCCGAATGTGATTCCTCCATATCACTTCACATAGGTGTTCTTCAAAGAGTTTTGTGTTCGTTCACTTCACATAGGTGTTGTTCAAAGATTATTGTGTTGGTTCACTTCACATAGGTATTGTTCAAAGAGTTTTGTGTTGGTTCACTTCTCATAGGTGTTGTTCACTTCACATAGGTGTTGTTCAAAGAGTTTTGTGTTGGTTCACTTCACATAGATGTTGTCCAAAGAGTTTTGTGTTCGTTCACTTCACATAGGTGTTGTTCAAAGAGTTTTGTGTTCGTTCACTTCACATAGGTGTTGTTCAAAGAGTTTTGTGTTGGTGCCATTGATTAGCCTGAAGTGGTCTTTCAAATTTTCCACGCACCCTCAATTATGTGGGTATTGCAGTGAACTTACTCACCAGAATCGACATTTTTGTATACTTGTTATGCATAACTGTGGAATGTGGATAGCTTAACTGATTTAAGTTGATGTATGCTGCCAGTTATTGCTAAAAATTCTAGTACCTGGCTACACATGCTTCTGTATTATGGGAATAAGCGTTTCGGCTTTTCTGTTAGCAACCGGATACAATACAAGTAAATTGGATCGCCTCTCAAGAGTACCAAAGATCCCAATTTTTTGTCTTCTTGGTCTCCCTGTTGTATTTGATCTTCCTATCGTAAAGACTGACATGGATTTCGACATCGATTTCTATGAAGTTTCGTGAAATTATTTGAAATGGTTTTAAAGATGTATGCATAGCAGTTGTTAGCTTATAACTGAAATTAAGTAAAACAATGTTCAACACGTTCAAAGAGCATAACTTCAGCAGAAATATTTGATTCAGGGCTTGGTCTTGTATTCTACGTATCCTCTCATGATATTATGAAAATTTATTAATTGATTATCCTATATTACACAAGGTCAACCAATATTCAGAAATCATAAATTATGTTTTTAATTGTGTCAATAAATAAAATTGTCATTAATCAAGTAATTTCGTATTGGCGCCTGTATTGGCCTCGGCCTTCGGCCTCGGGCCAATACAGCAGACCTCGGACCTGTAACTGGGCCAATACGAAATTATTTGATTAATAACATTATAATATGAAACTGTTTTCTGGTAAAAGAGCAAACGTATTCCCTCTAATATCTGCAAAGCTTAAGTTTTTTTTTTTCAAAATTACTTACTAGTAGACTCTTCCAGTTCCGTATGTTGAACAAGTCCATTTGTCATATAAAGGGTGTCGGGCCAATTTTTTGTTTTTATTCTACTGACGGAAAATTCTGTTGGTAAATAGTGCAGGTCCTGATCAGATCCTGCAATGTTTGCCAAGGTACCCCTTTAGGTATTTCCCACATACAATGGGTTAATATGGATACACTAAAAGGGAATATAATCCGAGGTCAGATGGTTGCATTTAATAATGCTTATGAGGTACAAAAACTGTATGTGTTTTGATTTTTTTTTTATAAAAGTATATATTGTGGGTACTAAATTGTATGTTGAGGGTACTCATTTGAATTGCCTCAGCATGACTTAAAGAGTACCCACAACATAAACGACCAGGAACAAAGTCAGTTTTCTCCGAGGGTAAGTGATGTGATTATTGAAACTAAATATTGCCGTTTTGAAGCATGTAAGACTCATGAACACCAAAACTGGTATTTTCACTTGTGACATAGCCAATTGTGAAAATAATGGTTCTGGTGTTCATTCAATAAAATATAGTTTGATCTCACACTCAAAAATTCAAATATCCTCTATATTATTACTATTTTTTACTAAAGTATACCCAATCCACTTTCTGTGACACATTACCTTAGTCACAATACCTTTTTTTCATTTGACCTTGTGAGGTAGACGTTACTACGCAGTGCATAAATTCTGAATGCAAGTAACAAAAAGGTATAAATGGTATTTAAAACTAGAACTGTCAGAGGATCTGACTATAGCCCCGCTATAGCGCTATCAAAAAGAAAAATACAAGAAAACTTTTTTCAGCTTTCAGCCTCTAATAAATGGTGGTAAAAAGGCAATCCGGAGTTATGGTTCATGCGCTCTGCACATCGTCTTATAGTGCTTTGCATTTGTGTGAAGTTTCATGAAAACACTATAAACGGTCTTTGAGTTATGGAGCGGACAAGTTAAAAAAGCCATTTTTCAATGTTCAAAGGGGAATAACTCCAAAAGTAGGCAATCCAGAGTTATGGTTCATGCCCTCTGCAAATCGTCTCATAGTGCTTTACATTTGTGTGAAGTTTCATGAAAATGCCTCAAACTGCTTTCAGTTACGATGAATAACGGGATTACGGATAGCAAGTCCAATAAAGCCCCCGCTTTTTCAAAGCGAGGCTATAAAATAAATACAGTTATTAGTTTTTCTCACCTGAGATGGATCTGAACAACAGAAGAACTTGTGTACCCATGTTAGTGGCATGGAACTGTACAATGAAGGCACTTTCTGCTTTCCAAAGGGTTTCTTTTGGTTTTGGTTGAATTTGTAGTGATGAAACCTCTTTTTTAGTTCGGTTGATGCTGAATTACAGCTTGAAGCTGCAGCTCCTACTGTATGTGGCAAACTCTGGCATACTGATACCGTAGTATTATTTGACCATGTTGATTCTAAAGCAATTTCTATTGCTGCTGCAGCCTTTCTCACTGTGACCCGTGTTTATTCTAAAGCAATTTCTATTGCAGCTGCAGCCTTTCTCATCACGTGAACAAGTCCGTAAAATAAAAAACCCCTTAACCCCACTTTATATAGAGAAGACTGGGGTTTACGGGGGTAAACATTATTTTCCTTATTTCTGTTACAAGACATAGGTTTTGGGTACTCGTTAGAACCAACCCTCTAACGAGCACCCAAAACGTATGTTCTGAGTATAAATAAGACAAATGTCAAAAATTTCATTAGAAAAAATACCCTTTTTGAGGTATGAAAAGATGCACTATATCACACGGATGTGTCATCGTAATGAAAAGGCATGCAGCTGAGTCTGTGGGCTGCTGTGCCATTTTTTTTCTGTAAAAGAGAAAAAAATCATAATATTAAAACCAATAATGCCCTTACAAAAATTCAAACCTACCCACATACATGTACATGTACTAATACCCAAAAAATTAAGAACAAAATTTATGAACAAATAAGGCAACATCATGGCATTGCATCCCATGTTTGAGGTCTCCAGCTATTTGAGTGTCTGAGAAATCTTTCGACGAAAAATTTATCGTTGGCATATATATGGAGAGAAAGAAGAAGAATGAAAGAACAGATGAACAAATAAGCCAATAAATAAAAATCAAAAATAAGTTCCTTTGAGAGCAATGAAAACATTCATAAGAAAGAAGATGGGTAAAAGTCCATTATATAGAGATTACACATTAAAACTCATCATTACTGCATTGCATACCAAGTAAGATGCTTCTAGCAGTTATGGTTCCTGAGAAATCTTTGAACACTGGCCAATGTGGAGAGAAAGAATAATTGTTGTCTCTTACAGGATAAAAATCATCATTACATGTACATGTATATTGCACTGCATACTGAGTTAGAGGCTTCTAGCTCTTACAGTGCACGAGAAATCTTTTGCGAAAAATTTTACATTGGACTATATGGAGAGAAAGAAGAATGAAAGCACAAAAGGAACAAAAAAGCCGGGAAAGCACATTTTCTCTTACAAGATACGCCATCAGCATGGCATTGTGTACCAAGTTTTTGAGCCCTTTAGCTACTATAATTTCTGAGAAATATTTTTAGACTTTCGGATGAGTCTTTAAACCGAGGTCCCGTCTCCGTATGACCTTAGCTGTTGGTGGGACGTAAAACTGTAACACTAACTCACTCTGAGAAATATTTGAAGAAAACATTACCATTGGCCTTTAATGATTGTGCATCATATTTCCTTAACAAACAGAACTCCGGGACATTGACAAAAGCCTGTCACTTGTGGTGGCTAGTTGTATCCTATCCTGAGCCTGTTTGTGAATTCTAAATCCCAGTTCTAATAAGTACCTACAATCTATGTTTGCAGCAGAAATAAGAAGCATATCAAAAATTTCTTCAGCAAGATAACACAATAGGGACCAGGGTATGGAGTTATGGTTCATGCGCTCTGCAAATCGTCTCATAGTGCTTTACATTTGTGTTTAGTTTCATGAAAATACATCAAATTGCTTTGAGTTGTGATAAATAACGGGATTACAGAATTACGGAAGGCAAATCCAATATAGCCCCCGCTTTTTCAAAGCGAGGCTATAAAAATAAATTCAGTTAATAGTTTTTCTCACCCGAGATGGATCTGAACAAAAGAAGAACTTGTGTAACCATGTTAGTGGCATGGATCTGTACAATGAAGACACTTTCTGCTTTCCAAAGGGTTTCTTTTGGTTTTGGTTAAATTTGTTCTGATGAAACATCTTATTTAATTCGGTTGATGCTGAATTACAGCTGGAAGCTGAAGCTCCTACTGTAGGTGGCAAACTCTGGCATACTGATACCGTAGAATTATTTGACCATGTTGATTCTAAAGCAATTTCTATTGCAGCTGCAGCCTTTCTCACTGTGACCCGTGTTGATTCTAAAGCAATTTCTATTGCAGCTGCAGCCTTTCTCAGAAAAGGGATGCAGCTGATTATGTAGGCTGCTGTTACATATTTTCTGTAAAGGAGAAAAAAAAATCATAATATTAAACCAATAACGCCCTTTAAAAAATCAAACCTACCCACATACATGTACATGTACTAATGCCCAAATGGAAAGAACAAAACTAATGAACAACTAAGTCAACATCATGGCATTGCATCCCAAGTTTGAGGCCTCTAGCTATTTTAGTGTCTGAGAAATCTTTTGACGTAAAATTTATCATTGGCCTATATTGAGAGAAAGAAGAAGAATGAAAGAACAGATGAACAAATAAGCCAATAAGTCCATTGTCTAGATTACACAATTTCACTCATCATTTGCATTGCATACCAAGTAAGATGCTTCTAGCAGTTATGGTTCCTGAGAAATCTTTGAACACTGGCCAATGTGGAGAGAAAGAATAATTGTTGTCTCTTACAGGATAAAAATCATCATTACATGTACATGTATATTGCACTGCATACTGAGTTAGAGGCTTCTAGCTCTTACAGTGCCCGAGAAAGCTTTTGCGAAAAATTTAACATTAAACTACATGGAGAGAAAGAAGAATGAAAGCACATAGGAACAAATAAGCCGGGAAAGCCCATTTTCTCAAACAAGATATGTCATCAGCATGGCTTTGTGTACCAAGTTTTTGAGCCCTTTAGCTATTATAGTTTCTGAGAAATATTTTTAGCTTTTCGGATGAGTCTTTAAACCGAGGTCCCGTCTCCGACCTTAGCTGTGGGTGGGACGTAAAACTCAAACACTAACTCACTCTGAGAAATATTTGACGAAAAAATTACCATTGGCCTTTAATGATTGAAAGAGGAATCAAATAACAGATAAGCTAAGAAACTTTATTATCTCTCACACAACATTAGTCATGATAATTGCATTGCGTGCTTTTAGATTGAGTCGTTTCTAAAACATCTTTGACGATTTGTTTTATTATATAATGAGACTTTCTATGGAAATAAAGGAAAACAGAGTCAAAGCTATAAAAGCAGACATAAATTGTGTACTGCGACAATTATGCCAACAGCCACCCATATATTGTTTACCAGTATATACAAAATTTCAAAAGTCTGGCATTTATTGTTTCTACGAGTTAATCAAGTAGTATTTACTCACCGTAATGATGATCCAAAGTATTGGGACAGACAGGCCAAAGCAAACAGATCAGGATCTACACAAATAACCATTTCCACTGTAGTTTTTGGACACCATGCTGGACATAGCAGAAGGAACAAAAATATATGGCTTATGGGTTGGGATCTGAATGGTTTCTGAGATACATGGCCTTTTATGAAGTGCAGGGGGTGAGGCATGGACCCAGCACAACCTGGGGATCCCCAGATTGGCATAAAAAAATATGGCTGACAGAAGTTAATTTACTCTAGAAACATTTCTATAAAAGTTTTGTCAAAATATCTGCTAAGGCTTGGCAGTAAATTCCATTTTTCTATTTTCCCCTTTATAAGTCTATGTAAGCTCTAAGTTGCCATAGCAACCAAACAAATGAGCCAGTCATCATTAAAGACACAAACTTTCAATCCCCCAGTCCAAGGATGCCACAGATGAAATTTGGGCAGAATCGGTCCAATGGCTTCAGAGGAGATGTTGTTTGAAAGTTTTGACATCATACGCCCGACGACGGACAACCGCCTAGATCCTATAAGCTCCCCTGGAGCCTTCGGCACTGGTGAGTTTAAAAAAGGACAAATACAAGGGAAATGTGAAGGACATAAGATTAGAAACTGATTCAAATCAGGAATAGTTCTGGGATTGGTCCAAAGCCATTTTATGAGAAAACTATTGGTTATAAACTGAATATGATTTATTTTTTGTTTTAATAGGCCCCATATATAAGCTTTTCAAATTTGATGTTAATTTGCTGTAAGGTATGTATTAAGGATTCCTGGGCCCATCAATTTTTCAAAAAAGCCCTTGAAAATTCAAAAAGGCCCATCAAAATTTTGATTTTTTTTTTCATGTCAAATGAATGGGAGATGGGCCCTTGACCCATTTTTTGGGCCCATCCATATATCCCTGCAAATAAGTCAAACAATTACTGCTAAGGTGCTTTACTTGCATACGAAATTTAAAGATTCAGTGTGATAACATTTCCAAGATATGATCCATTACAGAAGAAGAGAAGATAGATGAAAACCAGTATACCACCTTGTTTTTAAAAGCGGAGGTGCATGTAAAATAGTATCCTTTGATAAACATTCACCTTTCTGTCTTTTCAAAAACACTGTCCCATAAAAGAATTCACAGCGTCACATAAGTGTTGTCTCTTAGCAAAACAAAATCTTATTGATGACATGTGGAGAACATGTATTGTGTGTATGTATAAATCAACGTTTTTTGTACATCATGTATCCTTAACAAACAGAACTCAGGGACATTGACAATAGCCTGTCACTTTTGGTGGATAGTTGTATCCTATCCTGAGCCTGTTTGTGAATTCTAAATCCCAGTTCTAACAATTACCTACAATCTATGTTTGCAGCAGAAATAAGAAGCATATCAAAATATTTCTTCAGAAAGATAACACAATAGGGACCAGGGTATTGAGTGAAAACATTGCACCCCCTCCTATTGGGGATTGTTGAAACAGATTCCGGGGCTGCATGGTGCTTCCACAAAGATTTGAAACTGTCTACCTGTCAGTATTGGTAAACCACTTAAAGGGTATAATTCTGCCAAGGCAAGGTGGTGCGAGTCGAAAAGTCCATGCATATAAATCTTTTTAGTTACATTGGGCCACAGGGCTTGAGATGTCATTTCATCATGATCTCACTGTCGGGTAAAAGTCTCACAAAATTGAAACGTTTCTAAAATAACCTAAATAGTGTTGAAAGGGATGTAAAATCTCAATTCAAGCATTGCTGTTTCACAAAATCAAGAAGCTTGAACCTTGCTGCATTAAGACAACTAGGTATATCTTAAAAAATACTCAGTTCTGTCAGATTTCCAGTTTACCCCAAATATACTCGATCCAGTGTACAAAAATGTATAATTTGTACTTAATAACCCACACTGAGCCACAAATATGTATAGCATCATGGAAAATCCCCATCGTGTATGTAAACAGATCGCCGCCATATCAAATAATCCAGTTTTCGAAGACTTTTGACTTTCTTTCAACGTCACATTTGACCATTACCCGCAGGTGTACATTACATACTATGATACACACCAGGTTTGCAGTATGAATAGAGGTATAGTGCGAATGATTTGACATGAGACTGACCTTTATGCATGGAATAAATTAGTCAATGTTATCGCCTAATACGTCGGCTTTCGTAAACGTCTTGTGCATTTTCGGTATCTGGTGAATTGCGACCCATTTACCGACCTCTATGCATTGAATAACAATATTGACGGCGGAGATATATATACATGCATTTAGTCGGATGTGATATTATGTTAATAGAGTTCTCTAGTCTCAGGTCAATTTGTTCGTACTATAACTGAGGTAATGGCCATTTGTGACTGACTCAGTAGATAGGAATGAGATCACTACTGAGTAACGTACAGAGCATGTTCGGACACCGCCTCCGTGGATTGAACCGGGGGCCTACAGCATCAGTGGCAAGTGCACTTCAGTTTTCATTATTTTTGGGATGTTTATCATATTTTGTCCCATTTTTTCTATGGCCTATACTTCACTCACCGGAAAAAAAGAAAAGATGTCATCGTTCCAAAATGTCATTTTCTTCCTTTTGAATGGCGGTATTAAGAAAAATGAAGAATAAATATGGCCAGTGATTGCATGTGATGTGATAAATAAAAACAAGATGTGTTTGTGAAACACGAACATTTCCCCGGGCATGGCTTTTTTTTTCAAGTTGGTCACAGTTCAAGATTTTCCATTCGAGTGGGATGCCTTTGACACAAGGAACTTACATGCCAAATATGAAGGCTCTATCTTAAACTGTTCAAAAGTTACGAACAATATTATTTTTTCTTTAAAGTAGGTCAAGGTCACAGGTCAAACAATTTTGCATGAATGTGAAGCTCTTGTCACAAGGAACCTACATGCCAAATATGAATGCACTAACTAAACCGGTTCAAGAGTTATGAACATTTTTTTTTCTTTTAAGTAGGTTAAAGGTCACGATCATGATCAAAAGATTTGCATGAATGTAAAGCTCTTATCACAGGGAACCTACATGCCAAATATGAAGGCTCTATCCCAAACGGTTCGAAAGTTATGACCAAAATCTTATTTTTTTTCTCTTAAGTAGGTCAAAGGTCAAGGTGGTCACAGGTCAATATTTTTGCATGAATGTAAAGCCCTTGTCACAAGGCACCTACATGCCAAATATGAAGGCTGTATCTGAAACAGTTGAAAAGTTATGACCAATGTTAACTTTTTCTTTCATGTAGGTCAAGGTCACAGGTTAATTTTTGAGTGAATGTAAAGCTCTTGTCACAAGGAACCTACAGGCAAAATATGAATGCTCCATCTCAAACGGTCCAAAAGTAATGACCAAAATGTTATTTTTTTATTTAAAGTAGGTCAAAGGTCACAGTCAAATTTTTTTGCATGAATGTAAAGCTTTTGTCACAAGGAACATACATGCCAAATATGAAGGCTGTATCTCAAGCGGTTTGACCTTTATGCTGACGATACTACTATTTATGACGCACATGCTGATATTAATGAACTCAGGCTAAACTTGCAAAACTGTCTTATAACATTACGTGACTGGTGTCAACAAAATGGAATGTTACTTAAAGTAGAAGTAAAACAAAGATCAGGAATTGATACAATAAACTTACTCCACCCATAAAAGACACCAAAGGGAAAGAAATACAAACATTTAGCGACCAGACCATAATGGAAACCTAAACAAAGGAAGGCCGTAAGGACAGTTACTTTACCACAAAATGGCCATATGGCCATCCAAAACCAAAACACACAAGTGATACACACAGTAAGTAACAAACAACAACATAAATAAATCGCCACAGAAGAGCCGCCTTGGAACGGTCAGTGGAAGATTTCCACTGGGGGGCTTTAATCGATTTTACGTGACCACAATCCTCGCCCTTACTTCCGTCGCGATTTAGACAAATAATTTGTTCAGTCCGCATGAAGGCCTCCTAACTCATCAGTGCAACATCTCCGTTAACACAAAAATCAAAGAACCACAGAGGTGAGACAACGGCGAGGACTCGACAGCAACAAACCACTGAAATGCCGGAGCAAAAGAAAACCAACAGTTAGACTCCGATGAGCCCGACCAGAGACAGAGCATCAGGCACCAACCAACATTATCTCTCTAATTTTCAATAAGCCTTTACGTTGGAGCCGTCATAGAATCTGAGGCCTGACCCACCGGCGTGCAATTAAAGAGGGAAGCAAAGTTGCCAACCGTGATTGGGTTAACTACCATGCATGCAGTCTGTCGTATAATATCCATGTTGTACCCAATCTTTTTATATCGAAGAATGATTTTACGAAATTGGGTGCTGAAGTCATTGCGGATATATATTTTTCTGAATTTATATACTAAGTCACCATAAAATTCAGGTTCCGATAGACCTTGTTACAGAAGAGATTTAAGTCCAATATTGAATTTTGAAATTAAAATCAGAATGGCGTCTATAAAATTTTGAAAAGGCTTTGCGTAGTTTATGGTACCGATAACCCTGATTAAGGAGTTTAGCCGTTAATAATTTATTACGAGTGTTGAAGTCAGTTACATGACTACACACTCTAGCAAATCGAATTAAGTTGGCAAATAGATTGGTTGTGATGAGTAGATGACCTGATGAACTTTTGACTAAATTCCGAAACAATAATTCATGAGTTATGGCCTTTCGTCACTTTGGGTATTTGTACTTTGTATGTTTTGTGATGCATAGCATAGCGCAAGAAACGTGTGCCAGTGGAGTCGATAGAGTGCTGGACTACGAATCAAATTGTCGATTATGAATCAGAGGGTCGTGAATTCAAACGCTGGTGGAGGAATGGAAATTTGTTCTCTTTTTTTTTTTTTTCTTTTTTTCTTCATAAACACACATAAACAGTTATCATCTTCCTCGCACAACCAAGCTGTTAGGGGTGGGGATATTGCATTTGTACATGCATACATTTGTGTGCGTGTGTATGCATGCATGCGTGCCTGCATGTGTGAGTGCATACATGCATGAGTGTGTGTATGCATGCTTGCATGAGTGTATGTGTGCATGCATGTGTGCTTGCATGCAAAAGAACTGCAAAAACAAAAGTAATGCTTATCACAACACGCCAGAAACGTTTACATATTGATGAAAGCGTATTTAAACTAACTTTTGATAATATTGAGTTACAGATAACTAACGGTACTTGGCGTATATATTGATGAAAATTTACAATGGAGTACCCATTACAAGGCTGTTTGCAAGAAAGCGTCGTCCTATATCTGGTTGTTGTCAAAAATAAGTCATTTCTTAAGTTCAGAACATAGGTTCTTTATTATATATTATAAAGCATATATTCAGCCTCACTTTAATTACTGCAATGTCATATGGGGTGATTCTTCAAACTATAATATTTCTAATATAACAAAATTACAGAAACGCGCTTTCAAATTCATCTTAGGATATGAATATGTAGACTATGAATCTGCTAAATCACGCTTAAAAGTTATGTCAATTGAGCAAAATATATTCTTGAACAAGGCAAAAATGATGTTTAAAGTTGTTAACCATTTAGCTCCGAACTATTTGTGTGAGCTTTCCCAGAAAAGAGAATTAAAACCTTTAAATATGACGCTCAGATCTTGCTCAAGTCAAGTCTTCATTGTTCCAAAACTAAATTTAGCCAAATTCAAGGAAAGCATTTCGTATTCAGGGCCAATTATTTGGAATAGTATTCCATATGAGATAACAAATAGTGATACCCTGGTCTCATTCTCAGATAGATTAATTTCCTGGATGACTAACACCTAGATATTGAAACGTATGCCTTCATCGCCGTATTTCATCAACGTATAAATATTCATTTTTTTTCTCACACTTCTCCATACATTATGTAATTGTAAAGAAATCTCATCACATTTGTAAATACTCATTTATAGTTTGTCGATGTTATGTATTATGTTTTAACTAGAGGGCCTCGTGGAAGATTGGTAATTGTACCAAACGAGCCACCCTCTTTAAATAAAGAAAAAATTACTTTAAAAGTTATGACAAATGCTATTTTTTCTTTTAAGTGGGTCAAAGGTCAAGGTCACAGGTCAATTGTTTTGGATGAATGTGAAGCTCTTGTCAAAAGAAACCTTCATGCCAAGTATGAAAGCTCTATCTCAAACGGTACAAAAGTTATGGCAAACGTTAAAGTTGTCCATGTACAAACAAACGAACAAACAGACAGGGCAAAAACAATATGTCCCCGCTATCGCTACCGGGTACATAAAAATATATAAATAAATCATGAAACATGTGCAACCACGATGGAACATGAACCGCCTCAAATGGAAAGTAACTAGTATTCGGACATGCAATTATTCCAGCATTAAATACCAGTAACAGGTCCTATCTTCCGGTGCTGTTTGTTAGTGTTTGATTTGAGGTTCAAGGTCCCCGTCAATTACTGTATAGGTCATTTTAGAGGCATTGCTTCCAATTTTGTGGGACGTTAAGTCTTTTAACAGACATTGAGATGAAATGACATCTCAAGCCCTGTCAGCCAATGAAACCAACTTGCACCGCTTTATCTTGGCAGGGTTAGATCTTGTAAGCAGTTTTGTTTGTTTGTTTTGAGGTTTAAAGCCCCCGTCAACACTTTAAAGATCATTTTGGAGACGTTGCTTCCAATTTTGTGGGACTTTTACCCGACATTGAGATGAAATGACATCTCAAGCCCTGTCACCCAATGAAACCAATAGGGTTTATTAGCATGGGCGGTCCGCCTCGCACCGCGGTTCCTGGACAGGCTTAGAGCCTCTAAGCAGTTTACCCGTACTTGTGTGTGGTCGGTTTCACCTCTATATGGACGCATCATGCAGCACATCTATTTCTTCAAGCCCCGATGGGCGGGGCCGTCCTGGTGCTGTATAAAGGGCTGAAATAAGGTGGATAATCCCCATCTAGCCAACAAATCAATTTCTCGAAGCTCTAATAAAATAATATCATGATTGTGACAGGGGAAAAACAAATAGCTGGATGGTTAGAAAGATAGATATTTTCTATGATTTTTTATGCACTGCTAGCAAGGTTGACACAATTTATTGGATAATCGATTAATCGATCGATAAATTCTATTAAAATGAGTATCATTAATGATTTGGTAGTAATCAATTATTTAGATAGTATAATTTATCCCCTATATTGTGTCTAAAATAGCTGGAGGAGAGGCAAACAGTGCAGACCCTGATTAGATGCCATGTTCTGTGGCATCTCATCTGGGTCAACACTGTTTGCTTATGCCTATCTTTCCTAATACAGTATTTGACGATTTCTGTATATGTTACCGTTCAAAAAATATGAAAACAATTGAACGAAAATTGCAACAAAATTTAAAACGAATAGAAGAATGGACTGATAAAAATGGTTTCAAGTTCTCCAAGTCGAAAACGCAGTGTGTTCATTTTTGTAAGCTACGGAAGAAACACGAACATCCTTCCTTGTTTTTATACGGATCACAAATTCCTGTTGTTGAAGAAGCCAAATTTCTTGGGGTCATATTTGATCAAAAGTTACCTTTTATTCCCCATATTAAATATCTTAAAGCGAAATGCTTAAAAGCTTTGAATCTTTTGAAAGTTTTAGCCCATACAAGTTGGGGAGCAGATCGGTGTACTTTATTACATCTTTACCGGTCTTTAATAATATCTAAATTAGATTATGGGTCTGTTGTTTATGGTTCTGCCAGAAAGTCCTATTTAAAATCATTGGATACTATCCATCACCAAGGCCTTCGTCTGGCTATGGGAGCCTTTCGTACTTCTCCCGTATTAAGCCTTTATGTAGAAGCAGGTGAACCATCTTTAACTTCGCGCAGAGAGAAACTTTCTCTTCAGTATGCTATTAGACTTGCTGCTAATCCGTCTAACCCGGCATTCAAAATTTCATTTCCACCTCAATTTGTGGATAAGTATGAAACTAAACCCACAGCAATCAAACCTTTTGAATTACGTATTTTACCACTGCTAGAAAATTCAGGTATCGACCTTAAAAATATTCAAAAACATGAAACGGCCGAAGTTCCATCTTGGTGTATTAAAAAACCTTCTATTCTGTTTGACTTACATGATGGTAAAAAATCCGAATCAAATTCAATGCTACTCAAACAAAACTTTCAGGTACTACAGTCACGTTATGGTGATTACCAGCAAGTCTATACTGATGGTTCCAAAGAAGGAGATAAAGTTGGTTGTGCGTATGTTTCTCAAGATACGCACCAAACCTTGCGCCTTCCAGATGGTTCATCTATTTTTACAGCTGAAGCCAAAGCAATAGATAGATCTAGCTTTAGATTTTATCAGTTCTTCATCATTTCAAAAAGCAATTATATTTTCTGATTCACTTTCGGTGCTTAAGGCTTTAGACCATTCATCATCTAAAAATCCTCAAATACAAAAACTGATCGAAAAACATCATGAAATTTCTAAAACGCACCAAATCTTGTTTTATTGGCTTCCGAGCCATATTGGCATTGTCGGCAATGAGTTTGCTGACAAGAAAGCAAAGGAATCGCTCAATCTTGATCCGTCTGTTTTTAAAATTTCTTTTAATAATTTAAACCATTTATCAATAGATACATCTTGTCGGAATGGCAAGGCGAATGGGACCGTGCAATAAACAACAAACTCCATGCCATTAAACTTGTCGTTGGAACTAAATGCTCTCCTCCACAGTTTTCCAGGAAAGAGGATGTAGTATTAACACGACTGCGCATTGGCCATACTAGAGTTACTCATTCTTTTATTTTAAATGGTGATGAACAGCCTTCCTGTGTAGGCTGTGATCAGCCATTCACTGTGAAACATATTTTAATTGAATGTGTAGACTTTTCACAGTCCCGTAACTTATACTTCAAAGCTGACTCTTTTCAACAATTGTTTCAAGATGTACCTTTTGAAAATATTATTTTATTCTTAAAAGAAATTGGACTTTTTCATAAGATTTAACTGTTTCAGATTTTTATACATATCGTACATTTTTAATTTTAGTATCCTCGTAATTCTTCATGCCATTTAACCATTCACCGCTTGACGCTTATGACCCACAAAGAGGGTTGACGCGTCGTTAAACACGAAATCATCATCATCATCATCCTAATACAGTAATGTATAACATTCATGCGGGCACATGACGTAATTGTGACGTCACATCAACGTCGGTACGTCATGACGTTTATGTAACGTCACATCTACGTCGGTGCAACGTCGTGACGTTGCTCCGACGTTGATTTGACGTTGCCTTAGCGACGTGTGTTTGCTGGGATATGGTAAGACAGAATCAGAGCCAGAACGGTAAAATTATGATGAAGCATTCAGTGATTACTAATCGATTGTCGATCAGAATAACAGGATTGAGGATTGATAATCATGTATCATTTCAGCTCTAATTAGCCAGCCTCGGTAGCTCAGTCGGATGCGCGTCTGACTTGTGATCAGGAGGACGCGGGTTCGATACCTGCCGGGTCGGCAACATTCTTTCGTGGATATTGATCATGAAATCTTTTCTACGGTCATTCTCTCCCTTCCGCTGATTCAAGAAGGACAGTTGTCAGTTTCGCGTGAAAGAATGTGCACTGTACTGGTTAACCGCTTACATATAAGCCTGCCAAGGAAGAGTGTGGATAAGTAAACTGACCGGCTCAAAAAAGACCTAAAATAGTGTTGACTGGGCCGTTAAACTCCAATTAAAAACATACAAAGCTCTGATTAGCCTAACTTCTAGTACTGCTTCTAGAGAAGAATTTCAATTTCACAGTTAACCCTGATCTAGCTGAATATTCATTTAAGCCACACCCATTTCTGTCTATCAACCAATCAAATGACTTGATGTAATTTATTGCTACAAATTCATAAACTGTATGTCAAACAGTGTAGATCCTTCTTCAAGCCATCTGATCTGGAACTGCACTGTTTGCAAAGATATGGGTTGTCGTGAACAGCAAGATAAGGGTTAACATTAATTGTGGGTACTACCTTTAACTGCCTTGATGATGTGTGAGACGCCAAGTTCTGCAACGGTTGGTCAGGCTGTTTTACTCCGGATACTCCGGTTTTTGCTCACCTCTGATTAACGATCGCCTCGATATGAGTGAAATAATCTTAAACGGGCCGTAAAACCAAAAACAAAACCTGCCTTGATGAGGAAATTTGAATATGTACGCTGATGTACGGGCATTTACCTGGTCAGAACATTACACTGACATCCCTATAGATGCAATTTTGTTTGTTTGATTTGATGTTTAACGTCCCCGTCGACACTATGTAGGTCATTTTGGAGACGTTGCTTCTAATTTGTGGGACTTTTACCCGACATTGAGATGAAATGACTTCTCAAGCCCTGTCGCCGAATTAAACCAATGGGGTTTATAAGCATGGACGGTTCGACACGCACTGCATTGCCTGGACAGGCTTAGATCCTCTAAGCGGTTTACCAGTACTCTTGTGCGGACCGGATTCAGCTCTGCGTGGAAGCGTCATGCAGCCCATTTATTTCTTCAAGCCCCAATGGGCGGGGGCCACCTATTGATGCAATACAGTGTGGATTTAAAAAGAACATTTTCGGAAGATTTTTACTTTAATATCGGTTCAATCATAAACATTATGAAAACACGACTATTCAAATATACATGTATAGATTTTTTCCCCTTTGAATTGAAAATTTTCAGATAAAAGAACCTGATAATTTTCAAATTTCTGATCAAAACATAGATTGTGGGAACTCGTTAGAACGACTACTCACAATATATATTTTAGAGCAGAAACTAGAGCTGTCAGTGAAACTGACTAGGGCCCCGGCATTGCCATCATAGGAGTTGGATTTTTTTCAAAGGACCATAACTCTTAGAGTATTGTAGCTAGCGTTACGTAACTTGCCATGTACTTGTGTAAATGATATTGTGACCTTATATCTAAAGTTTGAAGTTGATGCATTTGACGGTTTGTAAGTTATGAATAAAAAAACGAAAGGGTATTACTATATGGCAACTGTCAATAACTTCAGCTTCATTTTCATTTGTATATCTATATTGGTTTTGAAATTAAGATGAAAACAAAAGACGAAAAAAGCTGATTTGTTTTGTTTTTCAAAAGGCAATAACTGTCACAGTATTATAGCTAGAGTTCAGGAACATGCCATGAAATTGTTTAATGTTGTTGTGAACTTACGTTTAAAGGTTGAAATGACGCGTTTGAAGGTTTGTTTCGTGATTGTGTTTCTTTCCCTTTGGTGTCTCTGATGGGAGCTGTCGGTTGATTGTATCGATTCCTGATCATTGCCTCCACCTCTATTTTGTAAGTAATAAAAAAACAACATTTAAAATGTTGATGTACAGACAGATGGATGGACGGACAGACGGGGCATTACTATAGGGCAACTGTCAATAACTATAGGAAGTTTCATTTGAATATCTATATCGGTTTTAAAATAAAGATGAAAAAAAGACGAAAAAAGCTGTTTTTTTTTTTAAGTTTTTCAAAGGGCCATAACTCTGAGAGTATTGTAGCTAGAGTTACGTAACTTGCCATGAAATTGTGTAATGCTATTGTGACATTATATTTAAGAAATAGATCAGCCCTGGCTGGGATTTGTTGTTTAATAAATCACAGTTTTGAGGGCAGTTGTACAGTTGATATATCATGAGCGCTACAACTGCCCTCAAAACTGTGATTTATTAAACAACAAATCACGGCCAGGGCTGATCTATTTCGATTCTAACACACTAAAATTGGGTTTGGAACCTACTTTTGGGCGCAAATTCTCCCAACTGTCACAATCATATTGATATCACGTGACTGGCGTATCCTGGTGGTGGCTGTTCTAATTTACTCCTGTGAATAAACGTGGCATAAACGCAAACAATGACTTTATGTGCACGTTATCTGGATTTATTTGTTTACCAATAAATAACATAAACATCATTCAATAAGTCTGTGTCCTTGAGTTTTATGAAACCCTTCGATTAATGGATATATCACAAAACAAATCTCGCGAACAGAAGTGGGTCAAACCACTAAACTGTCATGGCGCCTGCCGACAAGGTCTCCGTCAGCTGATTCGAAAAATCTTGGAAAAATGCGAATACATAACGCTTTTCACGGATTATCACCGTCTCCAAAAGGTAAGAATTTACTGTTTATATACATGGACAGTTACATTACCCCCTGAAATATTGCCAGAGAAAATATTCAGCGTGTTGGACTGAGAACTGAACTGGTTCTGGTGAAATCCAGAGGACGAGTTGTGGGTGGGCTTATTTGGGAAGTGGGGTTGAAATGTAGATGTGTCGACACTAGCACATGTACTAGGAGCTCTCGGCGCTAATGCATTACTTTCCTGATTAGCCAAAATACCACTTATTGCCCTGCGTTCCTTATCAGAAGGCTTTATATATGAATTCAGACTCTGCACATTCCTGTGCCCAGTGACAGACATAATGCCTTGGTTAGAAACACCAGCCTCACATAAATTTGAGGCCACCATAGCTCATATACAGTGATTTGTATAGCGTTTACTGAGACCTGCATCATTTGACAGACGGGACATGAAGTTATACAAATAACTAAGACCCACAGGAGCTTTGGCATACCAATTCTTCTCGGTGAACTGTGTCAAGGGCCTCTGAAAGAAAGCTGTGCATTCTGGATTTAGCTTTGAAATGTACTTTTCATAGGATTTCAGAGGGCATGCTTCATATTGAGTTTCAAACATTCTGGGTGCTTTCTTTTTTCACGAGAGTCAATTCCGTGATGGGTTTTGTCACACACGTTGTATGCCATGGCTACATATCTGTGACCATCGCTGTCAGTCGCAATTTTAAAAGATTCTTTAGTCAGCGAACGAAGACCTTCTCGGCCGCGTCTACCAAAATGGGCCATGATGTCAAGATGACTTTATTTTGCAGTGACCTAGGGTTTTCTGTACTGAGTAGGCCAGATTCTTTTAATTTTTTTCAAATCATTATGTGAGATTGGTTCTTTATTTTCACTTGTGTCTTTTCCTTCTCTTTTCATTTGTTTAATGAGACCAGTGAGCACTTGATTCGACTTCATAAACTCTCTGTCCTTCATCAAATTCATTTGTTTTTGGTGTGGCGGGCTAGTTAAATATCTGTTTATTCACACTGGAATCCCGATAGTCTGTGACTTGCTATAATCCTTCCCCTTTTTGCTTTGTAGGCTGGCATAAAACATGCCTAGCAGGTCGTCCAGTACAGATGAATCCAAAGTCTCACAATTGGTTCTGGTTGGCTCCATCTCAGACAGCCATTCTGAATAATAAGAAGGGAAAGAACATGACTGATTTGTAACCATTTATTGGAATAAAATGAATACATGCCTATTGAGTGTTCAAGTACATTGTCATTTTTTTCACCGTATATTTGAAATTTTTTGACGAAAACTATATATATATATCTCTTATTAAGGCAATCCATTCACAAAATATGTTTGTTGGATGTACCCCCTACCGTGTGTTTTCTGCCTGGGTAGGTAGGTAGGGATTTTTCTTATTTTTGCATATTTTTTTCTTAATGGAAAAAAGCATGATTTTCTGATGAAAATGGGACCAAAATAATTTTTATTTTTAATTACATTACAAATTACATTACAGTATGTGAAATGTAATATACACTACATGTACAGTGATTTATTGAGTGATTATAATCAATTATCATACATTGTCAGTTTAAAAATTTACTCAATTGTCATTTTCCTGCTTCATACAGATTCATAGAAAATACTTCAAAATTCAATCATGACTGTGATTTGTTGAGTAATAAATCACAGTGTAAAGTACCTGTATTTAATTGATCCTATGTTTTCCAACAATACAAACAGTGCAGACCCAGATCAGACTGCTCTGATCAGGGTCTTCACTGTATTACTCAAATTCTAGAATAATTATAGCACATTTTTAGGAGTCCGAAATTTTAGGACCATTACGGTACATCAAAAGTTTAAATAAAAGCGATAAAGATAACAAGTCTTTGCAATAAATACTAACAAACCTCCCTATATTTAGAAAACCGTTGAATCTGCAGGGTTTTTTTTTTCTTATAACTTTCTGCTCTAAAACATAGCTTCACCATCATTATGGGTACTCATTTAAACCATCTCATTGAGGTGGTTTGAACATGAATTCACGATCATTTTTAGCAGATATAGAAACCTCATTTTTTTACATTGTAAAATTGCCTTTATTTCGAAGAAAAAATTTTCAGGTACAACACATTAGGATAGGCATGTTTTTATTTTTTGGGGACACAACAACGGTCAGTTTTAAGTAGACAAATCACTCGCGCTACGCGCTCGTAAATTGATCTATTTTCAACTGACCTCCAAACTGTGATTTATTATTCAACAATTCACAGCTACAGCTGATCTACTTCTTAAATATAGTTTTGTGCCTATTAGATGCAGATCTTTATACTTTATTTATGGTCCAGCTGTTTAACATTTAAAATTACTCAAGTTTGCCTGTTTACTGTCACCTGGTGTACTGTGGCACTTGGTCATCCCAACCCATGTTTAGGGTTAGTGACCCCCGGGATATTAATTTTTTTTTCGGTATATGATTTGACACAATTTGTGCTTTTCTGTTATTTTATTTATATGATCTTCTAGACTGACTGTCTGGCCCAAGGTCACCTATCGGGATTCCAGTGTGAAAGCCGTGGAGTTCTTGTTTAGTGTCTTGGGCCCGGCTTGTCATTATCATCACAGCATTTTGGGCGTGAAAATATCGGTTTTTGGTGTTCATGAGTGAAATAAAATTTGATCTGGCAATGAAAAAATCAAATTTTCTGTTTCTTACATGCTTTAAAAAGGCAATATTTAGCGTCTCTAATGGGGTAACTCACAATCGAAGAAAATTATCTTTGTTCCGGATCTTTTCGCGTCAATTTAGTGGTGCCCAACGTGTTTAGTGGGTATAATATTTGGTGCAAACTAAAAGTTTGCACCTGAGAAATAGCTTTGGATGGCATTAATATGAATAATTATTTAAATAATTAAAAGAGAAGTTTCCCAAAGAACTCGCGGGCTTGTGTAAGGTCGCGCTACGAAATACGTGACGTCAGTGTCGCAAATGACGTCAATTACGTCCTCGTCACGGAAGATCGGGCTAAGCGTCAATTAGAACACAGTTCAGTATTTTTCAGTCATCTGACAAAGATAAAGCTGAAAACAGAATTAGATTTGAAGAAAAAAGTAGTCCCAAACAGTAAATAATAAAAAATCGTATTTTCACTGTTTGAAACTGTGACAATATCGATTTACATGCATACCATAGAAATACCATGATTTCTATCAGACATAAACATGATATTTTCCTTTTAGCTAAGGAGAAATATTTCCGCTTAGCCGGAGAAATAAATCTTTGTAGCTGGAACTACTTTTGACACAAGAAACAAGGTACTGCTTTTGCAATGAAATCGCTATATTCAAACGCGGGAAAGTTCAAGCACGTCGACGTTAATCATGACGTCATCTCAATGGCGTCTGAGAAGATATCAACAGACGTTCAGAATGCGTGACGTTCGAGTAGGATGCAATGTTGTAATGAAGATTATCTGGACATAACTACTGAATGAGGGGTACGTTTGTTTACCGTTCTCTCGTATTTTTAATTGTTTTACCACTATAATACTTTATTTCTTCTATCTTCATGCATTACAATAGGCACCGCTTTCAAGATGGCGTCAATACAGTTTTTGTTTCAGTCAGCTTATGTGTCACTGCGCCCACTACCTTTTGCATAGACTTTATGTTGACAGTGAGCTGTAGATGAATTAGATGCAAAATGATCCATCAGCTCTATAAAATGCATGTAATATATAGTTTATTGACTCAGCCGATTCTAAATATGGGATTTATAAACCTCGTGAGGTTGGACATCCAATAAAGAAACTCTTGCGCAAGCGCACTCGTTTCTTTATTGGATGTTCAACCTCCCTCGGTTTATAAATCCCATATTTAGAATCGGCTGAGTAATAAACTCTATATATTTCACTGATTAACTCTATCATTCATTGAAAAGCGTGTAAGAAATACAGAGTAGCTGTCTTGTATGACTCCCTAGAGCAAATTATAATTTTCTGCACTGCAGTAACTTGAGTAAGCCAACAATCACGGAACTTCAGGGAGCTCTAGAAGGATTTTATTTCCACTGGAATTCCACAAAATATTTTGAACAGGTAGGTTGAAATTGCATGTGGCGAAAAAGGTTTCACTGGTCTAGACACATGGTTGGGTTTTACCAGTGACTGAAAGTGTACACATACAAGCCTATGGAATAACTGATAAAATGACAGACTTTTGACACCAAACGACCGTGTTTTCTGTGTCGGAAAGTGTAAAAAGATCAATTGGCTGGTGCCAGTTGTTCAAAACTAATCATGTCGTTAGTTAACGAATTGTTAAAACTTTGATCCCTAAATATGTCAAAACTTCTTACATTTTTGCTGAAAAAAAATGAGAGCAGCTTTTGCAAATGCAAAAGCTGCTCACATTTTTCAGCAAAAATACCAAAATTTTAGATATTGTAGTTGCAATATGACCACTAACGAGCTCGTTAAGCTAACATTGCTTTTAACAACTGGACCCTGGTGTTTATACCTCTCAGTAATTTGACAGCCCACTTTGTTTGGGAGTCAGTGGTTTTCTCGGTGTTTTTGGATGCAATCGCCTCCACGTCCCTATCGGTCACTGTTTTAAATCGACTGGAGATGCCGACATTCTTTTCAGTAGCCATTTCAGTCCCTTTGTGAGACCCACTTTCCGTCACCATGTCTGATCCCTCGTTAAAGCTGGTGTTGGACTCTTGTGTAAGGACTTCATCCCAGTCCTTTTCATTAGAATCAGGCTCATTTTGGGGCATGAAATTTTCAGTTTCATGTTCAAGTGGGGTAGGGCTCTTAGATGTCGATTGTTCTCTAAAGAACTGCTTCAGTTCTTCATAAGTTGTAGTGTTTTTCTCAAATATTTCGTGCAAGAAGACTCTCTTCTTCTCCCCTGTTCTTTCATTCACAATATTGTACTGCCTTACAAATCTTGGCAACTCATCGCCGTAATGAAATGTCACTCGCCAGTCGTCCTTAGAATGCCTAAGCTCGACAATTGCACCCACTGGAATGTCCGACATTTTTCTAGGTTTTACGATCGAGAAGTATATACATGCAGACGACACGTGTCTTTGTTTACAAACAACTCATTTGCATATGTCAAAAATAGCGGTTGCGCGAAAACGCGTTACCGACAATAAGTTTGGAAAAATGGAACAGCCATCTAACTTGCATACAGTACGCGCGCGCTCCGATTCCTGTGATTTGTTGCAGAATAAAACACGTTTCTTTTCCATTGCCTATATAGGCGAGCTGTGTTAGAATTAAAGTTTGAAGTTGATGCGTCTGACGGTTTGTAAGTTATTAAGAAAAAAAAAACATACAAAATGTGGACGGACAGACAAACAGACGGACGGACAGATAGGGTGATTACTATAGGGCACTCGCAAATAAATTTGCGGGGCCCTAATAAGAAACATAAGGTTTACCCCTGCAAACCCCAGTTTTAATGTATAAAAAGTAGGGTTCAAGGCTGTCAAAATTATATAGTCATGTTTTCGTGATGTTGAACATTGATAGCAATCAAAGAGTGATTGTGTGCTAGTTCAAACCACCTCATTGAAGCCTCAAACAAATCTATGTTTGCCAAGCACTATACGAAAGATAGTGTTTACCCCACTTTATTCTGGATGCATGAAGTGAAAATTACATTGAGGGTATACACTGCTTGGATCATAAAAATATGTGAAAAAAATATCACATTTTAGCTCTGAAAAATATTTATTAATCCTTATCCTGCTGAATAAATTACTTTAGCCACTTCCATTTCTAATTGTAAGCCAATCAAATTACTTGATATGATGTATACATCCAAATTGCAAACTGAATAAAAACCAGTGTTGATCCTGATCAGACCTGAACCGGAATGACACTGTTTGCAATGGTATGGCGTAGCCAAGATCACTTGGATAAGGGTTAAGGTATATCAAAAGGTTTACCTGGCATGTGGGCTAAAATTTATGGTTGTTTAGCATGTTGACAAGTTTCTAGAAAAACAACCAATAATGTTCCAAATTTAATAGTATAACCCGTAACAAATACATAAAAAGTGGTGTGGTATTTAAATACTAGACTGGAAATCTATTCAATGTTAGAAACGAACAGACCCGAAACATTTTGTCTACCTTTGATGTGAATGTATACTTGATGTTAATTTGATCAATGAAGCTTGAAAATAAGCAGTTACATGTAAATAGAAGTGAAGGCAATGGTCAGGCATCGATACAATTAACCCATAGCTCCCATCAGAGACACCAAAGGGAAAGAAACACAAACGTGAAACAACAAACCCTAATGGAAACATCACTAGCGGAAAGCCAAAAGGACAGTTACTATCCCACAAAATGGCCAATTGGCTATCCAAAACCAAAATAATATAAGCGACACAAAAACTCAAAGACAAACAATAACAAAAACAAACCGTCATACAAAACAGCTAAACAGACTGCAGCAGTTTAAAGACAATCAAAACTTTCTCCTACGAACAATTGAACAAGAAATCCTGTTTTCAAGCATTTGCATGGTAGAAATTTATATGTGACTAAACAAATACACAAACTTGCAAGTAATAATAACCGTTTGGGGTTTTGTTTTAATCGTCTTCCAGGATTTGAACCCACGACCCTTGGTTCCGCGTCCAACACTATCCACTGCACTACCAAGCTTGCAAGGGAAATAAGGGAGGTAATACAGAGCAAACTTTTAGAAACCTCCGTGGTGCAGTGGTTACGCTACTCACCTTGTTAACCAGGTATCGCAGGATCGATCCCGAGCTTCTCCAGACTTTCGGATGAGTCTCTTAACCGAGGTCCCTTCTCCGTATGACCTTAGCTGTTGGTGGGACGTAAAACTCAAACACTCACTCACAGAGCAAACTTCTAAATAAAGGTAAGTTCGACAATTATCACCAAATCTTTAGTCCTTGGTGCAATTAATTAGGGGATTACTGTATGCAAAACTGTCATTTGGGGAGGTAAATCGGAGGTTTTACGGTCGGAAACTTCGTTTTACGGCGACGCGTCAGCGGATCCGTAAAACATTATTTGCGACCGTAAAACCGACAATTTACCTCCCCAAATAACAATTTTCATTACAGTTATCCCGATTCTAATGCACTTATTCACTTGTTTTGTTAAAACTTGAACTATTTTGCACATAGCGACAACCGCTGTGAGCTGCGTAAAACCAAATGGCAGCCAATGAAAAGCGACGTTACGTGATGAGTGAGTGAGTGAGTTTTTGTTTTACGTCCCACCAACAGCTAAGGTCATACGGAGACGGGACCTCGGTTTACAGACTCATCCGAAAGTCTGGAGAAGCCCGGGATCGATCCTGTCGTTACGTGATGACGTATGGTTTCCGACAGTATATCGCAGAATATACTGTCGCAAGTTTTTTACGTTATCGAATCAGACGTCGCGTTACATACGAAAGTGCATTAGAATGGATTGTATATGAAAGGGGTACCTCCACTGAATTAATAGTCCTAATATAAAGAATAAAGATACCATAACCAAAAGGTAAACCTCGGACGACGCCCGCCCGGACATCGATATTTTAAAAGACGCATTTAAAAAAAAAAAAAAAAAAAAGCCCAACGACGCCCGCCCGGACATCGCTATTTTAAGTCGCATTTAAAAAAGAAAAGAAAAAAAAGTCCAACAAGCACGCTCCCCGAAGGCCACGATCTACACATTATTCCAAGGGTAGTAAAGCCTATCCACATTCGATATTAAAAGTTCTCATGCCGTTTCGTTGAAATCCGACCAGTAGTTGCTGAGAAGTTGCGTGGATAAGAACGGGACGGACTTAAGGACACGCGAATGGGGTCAGGGCAAGGGATTGGGGTAGGGAAAGAAGGGGGCAGGAGGGTTAGGTGCAGTTTGTGGACACTAGGAGGATTGGGATGCTACAACACTTATCATAGCATTAATATAGCAGATCAAAAACACTGTAAAACCGCGGACATGAGGCACTGCATAAAACCATTAAGGGACAATAACACAACCACCATACAAGTGAGAATAGTTAAGTATGGAGCTAACATGAAACTGAAGGGCGGTCATACATAGAAAGGGTATTAGACTATTAGTTCACAGGCCAATTACTCAACTAGGAACAATCAATTTATTTATTTTTTTATGCTGCAGTCATGCAAATTGCTATAACACTCATCAATATATTACAAACAGTTTAGAGGCTGAAGAAATATATGCGCTGCATGATGCTTCCACGCAGAGCTGAATCCGGCCCGCACACTAGGGTCGTTACGATCGGACATCTTACAGGTTCCCAGCTAATGGCGGCTCTTGGTTTATCCGACGCTATAGAAAACTATTGGGCGGAGTAGAGCAATGACTCGTTAAGTTATTTCCACTGAGCGGGGATCCAGAATAGAACTATTTATTGCAATATAAACAAAAAACTGATGTTTTGTAAAGAGTATGGTACCTTCGGACAGAGTCTGGTACCTTCGGACATCCATGATGGTATGATCGGACAATAGCCCTCTCCGCCAAAAATGATTACTGTTGAGTATTAGAACAACTTATTGTCACAGGGTGAAATGACGTTATGATCTCTGTCCGTTGTTATGTGTCATTTCACAGTATCTTATTTCCCATATCCTATATCCGATATGCCGAGATCTCCTTCAACCGTCCTCGTTCGTTCAGACTTTCCGTACAAGTAGATAGTGTAGCTGTACAGGTTTAAGCGCAGTGACTTATGTTCCCACCCGAACTAACCTTCGTTCATTGATTCTTCGGTTCATTGCATTTTCTATTGAACCGCCATATTGAATGTTTACATATCTACTTGTTATTGATTGTTTGTATAAATATATTCATATAATATATTGCAGGTATGTGAGTTTATCATTATTTTCACAATACATCATTACAATAGGTATTGCTGCATCTAAAATCATTATTTTCGCATGATTTAAGGTCGAAATGCCTTGGTATGCTTCACGTTCAGTACGCACATATGCATCTGTGTATTGCAAATAACGTCACACAAGGTGGAATAGTCATTAGAACTCAGGTTTCCCTGCGATATATCTATCAACCCATCTATCCATCCATCCACATGTGAATTTGATATTCTTGAATTTATATTTATATGTCGTTGATGGCATTTTCTATTGAACCGCCATATTGAATGTTTACATATCTACTTGTTATTGATTGTTTGTATAAATATATTCATATAATATATTGCAGGCTTGTCTTCTTGACATAATAGAACCTACGAGGGCAGGGGAACAGTCGATAGGTAAACCGACCCCGATTACAGCCCGTGACAGATTGGTGGCCAGTGTACTTATGTCAACCTTATGACAACCACGATGAATGAAACAATCGATATACCAACACATGATCGGCAGCAGACCTTCTTGTGATGTCGCTGAATACATTCCGAGATTTCGTGTGTTTTTTTTATACTGTGCACATGCTTCTTATATTCATAATATGGGCCCACAGTTTCATGTTAGACTGATTGTGATCAGTTGAAGTGATGCGCTTTCGGGACAACAGGAACATTTTCTTGTGATCGCGTGTGTGTAAACTTTGACCTTGACTGTGTAGCAGATCAGGATTGTATTCCTATTAATTATGAACATTTTCATTATGTTTATTGATAAGGATGGATGGATAAAGGGTAAAATAAGGTAGGAAATACTTGTACTATTCCACCTTGCAGAGCACAAAGCGTCTGACAAATATATATTTGAGTGTGACACGGCGATCCTTGAACTATTGTCAAAAGAAAACGTATAGTACCCACATTGTTGTTATAACATGTTGATTCTCTACTATTTCTTTTGACTACATGGACAGTCATTTCATAAGACACATTTGTCATTCAATACACTCGATTGTCTAATTGCACCTTTCTTGACGTGTCAAAGGGATAGCCATTTAATCCGTGTATATCAATCAAGAACATTTTGTTTACATTCTATCAATACACATTTCACTCATATACATCAGTCATCTTTTGTCATTTATATCATCTGCTATTCTACTAACCCAATCGTCACCTGCACATTGTAGCTAGTGAAGTGTAGATAGCCCGTATATCTTTGCAAAAGATTAAAACATCCCTTACGCCCCTCGGCAGTGTAGTCTTTAATCAGCCAGGTCCTATTACTATGCCCCGCCCATAAACACCCATTCATGAATATGTAACCGGCAACCTTCGGCCTTTATGACAAACTGCGCCTTTTGCCATCTTTGCCCTTTAGTTTCCAGGTACACTTTGTATTTCCTATTATAAAAGACCTTTCTCAAACATTCAAACTTTACGAAAAATGTTTTATTGACGTCAAGATATCGAAAAGTATGATATTCATTAAAAAAACAAAAAAAAATCTGAATTCGCCACTTAGAAGGGAGTTGCGACCGTTTTAGCGGTATGTATTATTTATATACCTTATTTATATATTAGGTATTTGTCAACGGCTCGCTAGCGCAGTTGGATAGACGCTGGACTTTGGAGACAATGACAATGTCGAGTATTCTTGCGTAGGTTCAAATCCACCTCCGGGAATGATTTTTTTTTTTTTTTTTTGGTAGATCTTTTTTTTTTTTTTTTCTTCTTCTTTTGTCAAGAGTGGTGTATATTGTTTTATGTCTGTAATCCATTAATTAAAACTTAATTAAGGTGTACACGTATTGTTGGTATAAATGTCATACATTAACACAGTGCACAGAGTAAAATATGCTGTATCATGTATCTCAGGTGGGTAAATTGTTTTGAAAATCTATTAGCTTGAAAGGACAATTTTTTTTTTTTTTTTTTTGCAAGAATATAAATTTTCATTTCACACGTCGGATTTTCCGTATTTTATACAGTTCACCGACATACTCGAGTGTTTTCCGTGTTCAATCTACAGCCGGAGTCACGTTTGCGGGTATTTGATACAATCACTGTAAAAAAAACTGTGCGGAGTGTAATTCTGGGGTAAATGACTGATTGCCACAAACGAAAGTTTTGTGTTTAAACCAGCATTTAAAAAAAAAAAAAGAGGGAGTGTAAATGGGTGTACTTCACAACATTGTGAAAGTAATAAACCACCTGCATTAAAACAACAGTTCTGTTAGTGTATGCTGAAAACAGAGAGTAAAATAGTGGGAAAGGTAAGTGAGAGACATTGAGGGACGTTAGTCACAGGATGAAATACATAAATAACAGTAAACCTCCTGTGCTGAACTGAAGGTGGTCTGTTAAATCGGCTGATTTATGAAGGTAAAGTGTTTGGAAGTTAATCACAGGCCAAACTGTTATTGCAATAGTTTAACTTCCCGATTAGTGGAAATCTGTTGATCTGTCTGTATTTCGTTCTTTGTTTTGATCAGTATTTCGCGTGGAATAGAGGTGTGTGTAAACCATAAGTAAGTTACTATTAAACCTAGTTAAACTTCTTGTGTCATATACACTGAATAGAATGCGTGTCGGTTGTTTTTGGATAACAGGAAACAAATGTTATGTGATCGATGAAGGAACATACTTTAGTACTTAACTAGCGTTGAAAGTTCTATGTAGTATATAAGATGTCAAAATATAGCGTCTAATTCATTATTTGTTTTTGTGACCGGTATAAAGACATCATTTAGTTAACAGTTACGAGGACTAGTGGTGATTGATTTGGGCTAGTCACTAACGAAAAGCGTGAACAGGTGTGGTCATACATGAATGTAGGAGTGGTATTACCTTGGCTGGGTAGATTAACTGAAAGGAGATAGAACGGAGTTAGAATCTGTTTGTCTTTTCAAGATCACTAATGGGAAGGTGGTACCGTAGAATATATTTTGAAAACTGGGTCACAGTTGGTTGCTATTTGTTAGTGAAGCATTACGCTTAAGTTTCTTGATACAGCTTAGTCAGGTGGCGTATATTTAGCTAGTTGTTTTTTAGTAATCACAGCTTATAAAGTGATACGGCATTATAGATATTGGAACGGAGAGAGTAGCAACAAATAGTTATTTTGTTGAGTTTTTACAGGTAGTGAAGAATAAATTGGAATAATAGTGTTATTGGATATAGGTTTTGATTCTTAAAATAAAATAGTGTTGATGATGGATGAAACAGGCAGAAGGGAAAGACAGAAGAAAGATAGGGAGAGGCGTGCCCAAGAGAGAGATGAAAGACAAGTACAGAGAGACTATGCCGAGCGGATAAGAGAACTTGAGAGGTTGCGTGAGAGCATAACAAGAGAATTAAGAAATACAGATAGAAGGGCGGTGGCTTATGATAATATTGAACAAGAGCCAGAAGGATTAAATGTCTTAGGAGATACTGATATGGAAGAGTCTTTAGAAAATCATGAATCTCCAGAAAGGAAACCAAGTTTCTGGTCAAATTTCGTATCAGGCACGGCGTCACTTTTGACGCCTTCATTTTTAAGAAAGTCAGATGATAGCAGTGTATCAAACAATGTAGTTAAAAAGAAGTCTAGCACTCCGAAAGAAAAGCATACAGAAACTACAGAATATGAGGAGGAGCAGGTTAAAGTTAGCTTAGAAGTGAAAACCCCACACAGAGAACAACTGATGGGGGGCCCTTTTCCAACAACAGCTATGCTAGGACAAGATGATCTGCGTGAGCAGAGCGTAAAACAGAGGCAAGAATTACCCTCTGATGAAGCCGGCTATATAGATGATTTTGAAAACGCTGCTGGTGATGATAGCGAGGAAAAGATGATTGCTAATAGAATAAAGGCACTACAGTTAAAGATGGAGCAAATAGCAGAGGTGAGCCGACAGAGACAGTATGAAGAAAGTAAACTGAAAGAAAAGATAAAAGCCATGGATGAAAGGAGAAGAGAATTCATTGACAGACAAAATAAGATTTTGCTTATGAGAGAGGAAGAAGAGAAGTTAGAAAAACTTCTTCAACAGAAACAGGATGAAGAAGTGGACAGAAAGTATCGTCTAGATATGCTTTATGAGGAAGAAGAAGTAATGAGAAAGGAAATGGAAGAAGAAGAAAGGATGTTACAGTACAGAGTAGAGGTAGAAACCTATCCGAAACAGTATAGGGAAATGAGACATGATAAAGAGAAAGAAGAAAATTTAGAAAGGATAATTGGACAGACAAAGGACGAAGGAGTGAAGCCAAAGAAGCCTTTAGGCATGTTTTATAGAGAAGAAGCTGTGAAGAAAAAGGAAATAAAGACAGAAGGAAGACAGTCTCGGTGCAGATCTCAGAGAGATGCATACCCTAAATGGAACTGGGAGCCAGGACCTGATACAGAGAGAGGGATAAAGTATGATAAGGAAATCCCTTATCCTTATCAGGAACCAGAGGAGTCGGTAAATAGAGAAGAGAAAGAAGCCTATCCCATTTATGACAGTAAAGTAGAATACAATACAGCGAGAGAAGAAGAACTTCGACAGAGAGAAAAATATTTAAGAGAATTAGAAGAAGAACTGAATAGGAAGGAGAATGAGATTAGGAGGAAGTTAAACTTAGATACCGCATCGGAACAAGTTAGTAAGGAACACATTAGTCCAGGCACGGATAGATTATTACAAGCAGACATAAAAGAAGATAGGAAGTATACAGAAGATAGAACTTCAGCAAATCAAGAAATAACCCACATTATAAAACCGTTTATTAGTAGCTTCTCAGGAGCTGAGCCTGTCCCCCAAAAGGAGGTTTGCTTTGATGATTGGAAGCTTGAAAGTAATTATTTAATTAAATCAAGCACCTATCCAGACTTCGTCATCAATCAAGCCATTAGAAACTCCTTAAGGGGACAGGCTAGAAAAGTGGTGAATACTATGAAAGAAAACGTATCCACAGAACAGATATTAGAAAAGTTAGAAGGTGTCTTCGGTGACGTAGCCAGCGGAGAGAGTATAGTACAGGAATTTTATAATGCTTATCAAAAGCCAAATGAAAGTACTACTCTATGGGGCATTCGTTTGGAAGAAATTTATGAGAAAGCAAGAGAGAAAGGCCATGTCACAAAGGAGCAAAAGGAGAATATGTTGAGAAATAAATTCTGGCGTGGTTTATATAAGACAGATTTAAAGAATGCGACACATGTTTACTTTGTCTCAGATAAAATAGATTTCGAGACATTGAGAAAGAAGGTGAAGGCAGAAGAATACGAAATGGTTCAGGAAAGAAGATTCAGTCAGAAAGATAAGAAAGTAGAAGTAAAAAGTGTGAGAGAAGAAACCCGTGTAGAAAAAGAAGATATAGCCAAAGTGAATATGCAGCATTTTCACAACAGCCAAATTGGATGCTACAGGTCAGAGATGGGTAGCGGCCCTTTCAAATTACAACTTCTGCATAAAGTACAGGTGCGGTCGGAATAATGCCGACGCTGATGGACTCTCTAGGAGAGATGAAAAGTCTGGGGAGGAGGTGATATTCCCTGAAGTGTTGAAGGCCATATGTCAATCAGTAACGGCCTCAAGCCCGCTTGTGGAAAGTATAGCATTGACCAACAATGTGCCTATAGCAGATGATATCCCGGAAGAGCTGCTTACTTATGCTCTATCATCTAAAGACTGGCACAAGGCACAAAGGAAAGACTTGACCTTGAAGCATATCATTGACCAATTGGAGGAAGGTTCTAGAGTTCATGCTCCGCGGACTCAGACAAATCCTTCAATGGATCACCGATATTTCAAGGATTCAGATCGTCTCTTCATGTTGCATGATGTGCTATACCGAACGGCTGAACTGAATGGGCAAACGTTCCAGCAGCTTGTACTTCCCATGGCGTTCAGAGATGTTGTGTTCCATGCATTTCATGACGATCTCGGTCATCAAGGAAGAGACCGCACAACTTCTCTAATCAAGCAGAGGTTCTATTGGCCAGCAATGGATTCCTACATCCAAGAGAAAGTGAGACAATGTAGTCGGTGTATTCTGCGAAAAACACACCAGAACAAAAGTGCCAGCCTGGTAAACATTGTCTCTTCTGCGCCAATGGAAATAATCTGTCTTGATTACCTTTACCTTGAGCAATCAAAGGGAGGCGTAGAGAATATATTGGTTATAACGGACCACTTCTCACGCTATGCGCAAGCCATCCCCACGAAAAATCAGACGGCTCGGACGACAGCCAGGGTGTTGTTTGACAACTTTATCGTTCACTACGGATTCCCAGCAAGGATTCACAGCGACCAAGGCCAGACGTTTGAGTCTAACCTTGTTCGCGAGTTATGTGACATTGCTGGGGTGGAGAAGTCAAGGACAACACCCTACCATCCGATGGGGAACGGACAGTGCGAGCGCTTTAACCAGACGCTCCTGAAAATGCTGGGTACACTTGAAGACTATCAAAAGAGTGACTGGAAGGCACATGTACCTACTTTAGTGCATGCATATAATGCTACCTTCCACGACACTACTGGATATTCTCCATACTTTCTGATGTTTGGCAGACATCCAAGATTAGCCATTGATGCCTTTCTTGGATTGACTCCGGATACCTTGTCCGCGGCCAATCAGACAGAATATGTACGAAAGCTCAGACAAAGGCTTGACTTTGCTTACAAAACGGCGCAAGATGCAGCTAAGCGAAGTTCTGCTCAGCATAAGAGGTACTACGACCTTAAAGTCAGGAACTCTGGAGCTCTGCACCCTGGAGATCGCGTGCTTGTGAAAAACGTCGGCTTGCGAGGAAAACAGAAACTCGCCGATCGTTGGGAAAGACAGCCATATATCATCCTGTCGCAGCCCAATCCTGATATACCAGTCTACACCTTAAAGCTGGATAATTCCCGCTCGAAGAAGATCCGGACCTTGCACAGAAATCTTTTGCTTCCATTCATGGGGTTGCCACTCAAATACAAACATGCCACGGGACAGCTTACACAACCTGACATTAGATCCGTTTCGAAGGATACGTCGGTTCCCGACAAAGGTTGCCATGAGACCCCTGTTTTGTTGCGCTGTGCAGAATCTGACAATCTCAAGCAAACTGAACAGGATTCAGGTAACCGTAATGAACAAGTGGTGCGCCCATACGTTATTCCTCAGCGCCGTCCTCGTGGAACAACTAGTCTAACAACTAGATCTAGGGTTGAGTCTGAGTCCGGATCTGAGACCAGCGAAGCCAGACCTGTCAGAAAGATACGGAAACCCGCTTGGATGGATTCCGATCAGTGGGTGATGTTACAGCGACAAACCGATTTAAGCGGTGACATTGAAATAACTCACCTGTGAATGTGAGAGAGGAGACATGAGTTATTATGTGGTAGATACAGACAGATGTATATAGTGTAAAATACATAATAAACCATTTATGTTACATTTCTCGTCATAGTAATTTTGTTGCTGTCATTTTACAATTGTTTATTACAATTGTTTCACACACATCAACATTCTAGTGTGTTGCTGTTAAAGGGCTTGCTCTATTTCATTTTAGGGCAATTGCTGAGATTTAGTGACGATGCGGTTCACTGCTTAAACGGTCAAACACTCAATACGTTTAACACATTAGTAGTTCGTTTCAGAATATGAAATAATTGCTAATGTCTTTTGAGTATGAATTGCGATTAATTCAATCACTATAGAAAAGGTTGTTATCTACAAATGTAGATGGTAGTGGTATGGTCCAGTATAGGCAAAACTAGAGAAGAGGTAGGTTATTTTGTGAAAGACATAACGTTTTACGTCGTTTATTAATGTGTGTTTCATTTTGTGTCAACGAGATTTGTTAGGTGCTCTACTAATGAGTAAGTATAATTCCATGTAACGAAACTTCGTTTCATACGAGACAATGCCTCGTGTGTTAAGATTTGTATTTAGGTTTCGTTGCTAGTATTGGATCTCGTTGCGTTTCTGGACTGTCACCAGAAAGTATTGCCATCACAGTATTTATTTTGCATTATATATTTATTATTATTATTATTATTATTATTGATTTATCATTTATAATTTTATATAGCATGCTTGCATACCGTCGTTTACATTTGCGAATGTCGGGACGACCTTCAACAAGGCGGGGAAGTATGTCACAGGGTGAAATGACGTTATGATCTCTGTCCGTTGTTTATGTGTCATTTCACAGTATCTTATTTCCCATATCCTATATCCGATATGCCGAGATCTCCTTCAACCGTCCTCGTTCGTTCAGACTTTCCGTACAAGTAGATAGTGTAGCTGTACAGGTTTAAGCGCAGTGACTTATGTTCCCACCCGAACTAACCTTCGTTCATTGATTCTTCGGTTCATTGCATTTTCTATTGAACCGCCATATTGAATGTTTACATATCTACTTGTTATTGATTGTTTGTATAAATATATTCATATAATATATTGCAGGTATGTGAGTTTATCATTATTTTCACAATACATCATTACAATAGGTATTGCTGCATCTAAAATCATTATTTTCGCATGATTTAAGGTCGAAATGCCTTGGTATGCTTCACGTTCAGTACGCACATATGCATCTGTGTATTGCAAATAACGTCACACAAGGTGGAATAGTCATTAGAACTCAGGTTTCCCTGCGATATATCTATCAACCCATCTATCCATCCATCCACATGTGAATTTGATATTCTTGAATTTATATTTATATGTCGTTGATGGCATTTTCTATTGAACCGCCATATTGAATGTTTACATATCTACTTGTTATTGATTGTTTGTATAAATATATTCATATAATATATTGCAGGCTTGTCTTCTTGACATAATAGAACCTACGAGGGCAGGGGAACAGTCGATAGGTAAACCGACCCCGATTACAGCCCGTGACATTATTCTCTGATACAAAGCATCTATATGCTTGAGAAATGAATGCTAATCATTAATAATATACGTTTAGACCTTACTGACATTTTTTTCAACCAGTATACAGTGTCATTCCAGAAATTTCTGTTACAAAAATAATTTTAACTTTAGCAGGCGTACTGAGTATGGTAGCATAATTACTCTTTTCTTGGCGACGGTAGGCAGGTGCTTCTGTTAACCATGGGATAACCAGTTATATTTACATTTCCAGTGTAAAGTCTAATGTAAACCTATAGAAAACAATTACGTTCATACGTCCATGAACGCATCAAATCACATGATTTTCAGTGACGTTAAGTGACGTCATTCTAAACCATTGTTCTCTACGGGCGTTGATGACGTCAACGCTGCTCCGCTCTTTGTAGAAAAACAGCGTGTAAATGTTTTTCAGCTTTAAATGTTTGCCCTACAAGCATTTTTTCGCCCAGTGATGAGGGGCAAATAATGTAAATATAAAAAATAAACTTAATTTTTCTGCTTTTCATGAAAGTATGAACGACAGGGGGTCGCTAGCAAAGTTTACACGAACCCTTTCGGGGTTCATTTACTTTGCACGCGACCCACTGCGTTCATACTTCCATGAACTGCAGAAAAATAAATTTCATTTCTTAAATGATCTGAACGATAATACAGCTGCAGAGATATCGAGAGAAACCAGCAGGTAATTGGTTTTGTAAAATACTCAGTAAAACCGAGTCTCCGATTTTCTTTCTTTTCTGTGTTCCGTGTTTCCAAAGGCAACCTTTTACCTTTTTATTTTACCTTACTGCAGCTGGTGTTAAGTGCCTTGTGGCGGCCGTAAAATGTCTCCCCGTGCTTCATCATAGTGCAGATTATATTTTCTTTTCCTTTGGGATGCTTGAGCCCATTCTGGTTACATTGAAAATCGAATACCGCTGAAGCCGGTGCTGGGGGGAGGGGGAGGGGGTGGCGTATACTGCCTTACAAACTACATTGCTGTGTATGAAGAGACTCAGTAAAACCGAGTCTCCGATTTTCGTTCTTTAATGTGTTCTTTGTTTCCTTTATACTCATTTACGAATCATTCTGAATACAAAAACGTGCAGATTTATTTTACATAAATTCATAAGTTCATATTTATGTCATCTAACAGATCAGATAGTGTAAATTCATAATTCTAACACAGCGCGCCTACGAGTATATGACCGTATTTTAAACTGCAACAAATCACAGTAAACCGGAAGAGTGTACAAGGGGATAAACTGATAAATATCTAATACCAGATTCGTGTCATTTGAATTAAATTTATCAGGCTCGGCTTCGTGAACGAACGTAGAATTGCTCGACAAGCCTCGCGATTCTACAAGCGTTCTCGGAGCCTTGCCTGATGAAATTGATATCAAAGACACTCACCTGATATTCTCTGTTTATGATGTCGCTTTAACGTTTCCTAGACTTTAGACGGCGTAAAGTTGTTTTCTCGCAGGCGAAGCGTCAAAATTACATGTACAGATGTACATTACAGTCGAAACATTTGGTGGGACTTTGTCCCAATCATGGCGTTTTGAAAGGAAAAAACGAAATGTAAGAAATGCATTTTTATCGTTTATGGTGTGTTAGAACTGGAAAAAGATCAGCTCAAGTGTGTGAATTGTTGTGTCATTAGCACAGTGTGTCGGTCAGTTGTGAGGAGATAAATCACTCGCGCTTCGCGCTCGTGATTTGATATACTTTAAAACTGAGCTCCAAACTGTGATTAATTACACAACGAATCACACCTAGAGCTGATCTATTTCTTAAACATTGCAACATTATTCTTTCTTTTTTTTCTTTTTTTTTTTTGCGAATTCTTTTTCAAGTTTGAGTTTGTTTTTTTTTGTTCCAATTTCCGTTTCCTATCATCCATTTGTTTAGCTTTCATTTCTTTTTTCAACTGTTCTGCTCGTTTTTCTTCTATAACCTCTTTACTCGTAAGTAATCTGTGTGACGTAACTCGTTTACTTTTTGCTTCAGAGGACACCTTGACTTCTGGCATACCAACGCCGTAAAGGGTGTCAATGTCACTATTCCAGTTGCAAAACAAAGTATCGCTGCTGTCATTCAATGCCACCAGTACGCCAGCAGCTTCAAAATCTTCGTCGGAGATGACGCTTGGCATCACGGGGTCATGGCTGGGTGAAACTTGATTGATATTATTTTCAATAACAAGATGAGCGACAACATTTCCCTCTTGGTCAATAACATCAGGAGAAAAATTCAACGGTCTGTCGCCGGCACTGAAAATAGGGACTTCAAGTGACACCGGGCTGTCGTCGGCACTGGAAATAGGGACATGCGATTCAAGTGACATCAAGCTGTCGACGGCACTGGAAGTTGAGGCCTGTGGTTGAAATGACGGTTCATCACTCGAACCTCGGTGGTCTCACGAATTACCCACTGAAGTGGATGCTCCTCAGCTGTTTGGTCATTTTTCTTATCGAAGGGCACAGATGCTGCAAAACCTTTGACAGGAATGGCCAGTGGATTCCAGTCACAAATGCCCGTCGACTGAAACCCAGCAACAATATTTATACGCGTGAAGGACTGCAAATATGCCTGGTTCAACAACTTTGGAAATGTTAACTTGTTAACTATAGCATTGACACTGCTGGAGGTAAAGTCAGAGCAGACTGAATCATATGCTCACTGGAATGGACCAAAGACAGCTCGGTCAAGGGGGCAAAGATAGTGGGTCGTATTTGGTGGGAAAGACAGTATCTTGGTGTCATTTTCTGAAGCAGCTTCTAAAAGACTGAGAGACTCGTGCGAGTGGTGGTTATCCATGATCAAAATTTGTGGTCTGGTATCACCGCAGTTCTTTAAGAAGATTTCGCTGAACCATTGAGCGCCAATTTCATCAGTCATGTACGCATTCTTTTGATATGTCCAAAACGCTCCATCAGGCCCTTCATGAACATTGTAAGATCTGATTGACCGCGATGATTTCCCTTTCACAATTATGAGAGGCGGCATCTTCTGGCCTGCTGCGTTAATACAGGGCAGAAAGGTAACCGTTTCTCGACTGTTAGACGTCCTCCCGGGAACGGTTTTGGCTCCTTTCCTGGCAACAACATTAGCCGGTTTATGTTCCAGACACATGTTGGTTTCATCCATGTTCCAGACACATGTTGGTTTCATCCATGTTCCAGACACATGTTGGTTTCATCCATGTTCCAGACACATGTTGGGGACAATGAGGCTACTTCATAGTGCAAGTCTTTAAAATACGCACCCACCACAGTTGGATTCATAGCTTTCGATCGGGTCGTAGATAACTTCTCGGGGCGCCTGAGCCTAAGTGCTGGGTGCCGAGATTTGAGGTCGGCCCACCACGCCTTCCCTGGTACTCCATTTGTGAAGCTGTTCCGGAAACCCATGGTCTTAAACAGTGTCCCGGCTCTTGCTATCAAAGTTCTTTTCGAAAGGCCAAACCTTTGATCAGCTCTACTCATGGCCTTTGACACCATGGCTTCTTCAACAGCTCTAGGTATGACCGGCGCTTTTCCGGGCCTTGCTTCCACGTCAATCCTTCCACTGACACGTGGACTTGCGTGGACTTGGGCACGCCATACTTGATGGCAGCATCTCTAATAGAAGACACCGCCCTTACCGCCTCCACGGCTTGGATCATATTTTCAATAGGATAGGTGGCTTTTAAGCCTTTCGACACCCTCGTCGTGATGATCACTGAGTAAGCTAAGGATTTGATTTGATTTGAAGTTACACGTCCCCATCAACACTGTATATGTCATTTTGGAGATGCTGTGGGACTTTTACACGACATTGAGGCGAAATGACATCTCAAGCCCTGTCGCCCAATGAAAACAATAGGATTTATAAGCATGGACTGTCCGACTCGCACCGCTTTGCCTGGACAGGCTTCGATCCTCTAAGCGATTTACCAGTACTCGTGTGCTGTCTTGTGCTGTGTTGGAGCATAATGCAGCCCATCTATTTCTTCATGGCCCGATGGGCGGGGGCGAGAGTAAGCTAAGGAATAAATTCGGAGGTTGTTTTTCAGATTTTAACCTGATAAACACTTTTTGTTATAATACATTGGAGTTCTAAGTTTATTTATCTCTCCAATTATGTGTTAATCATTTGAGCCAGCGCATGACAAAACCTACAATAAGGCATTTGCGCCATACGAAAACTCAGATCAGCCTGCGCCTCTGCGCAGTCTGATCAGAGTCTTCGTATAGCTATGGGCCCAATGCTCCTTCATGCAGCAAGAGAAGTCTCTGGGTAGACTATATGGATGCGCAGGCTCATCAGAATCTTCGATGGGCGCACATGTATTATTGTAGGTTTTGTCCTGCGCTGGCTCATTTGGTACTTACGTGTCCCAATACTTACCAAAGTAGTAGCTTCAACCGCGGCTAGTTTTCATCTCAATATCGGGTAAAAGTCCAACAAAATTGGAAGCAACGTCTCCAAAATGACCTTTACAGTGTTGACGGGGACGTTAAACCTCAAATCAAACAAACAAAACCGCGGCTAGTGCTTGACGGCTTGGTCAAAAATAGCTAACATGCACACTTCATATTTTTCAGTTCTGTGGTGTATTCCTCGCTTCCAAAGGATAACCCTTTTATAGAACATATTTAACGTCACTAAAGCTGGTGTCTGGGAATTTGTAGCGGTCGTAAAAAGCCTCCCTGCCTTACACCAGTGTGGAGTTTATATTTTCTTGTCCTTTGGGATCATTGATTCCATTGTGGAACTAGAATCGCGCAGTCGATGGCACGCCATCGCATATCCCCACGCTTCCCCGCAGGCCCCACCCCCTGGGTCCACCCCTAGGGGTGGGATCAAAATTCCGAAAGTGTCATGCACTCCCCAGACCAAAGATTTATCAGTTCCCAAAGTTTCAAGTTTCTATCTATAACCGTCTAGGAGGAGTTATCCGGTAAGACGGACGTACGGACAGACGGACGACGAAGACCATTACAATATCCCCACGTTTTCTTCGAAAAGCGTGGGGATAATTATGAAAATACTCGAGGGTCACTGATGAGGCTTAATTGACCTAAACTAGATAGTCTGGCCCAGAACACATACAGACTTCATATTTTCCAGTTCTGTGATGTGTTCCTTGCTTCCAAAGGATTACCATTTTATAGAACATATTGTGAGAAACTATACAGAATTAACACCGGAGAAAAACATAGAATAGCAAGGAACCATAACAGAAGTACCGACTTGGAACTGTTGGTAATAAATAACACAAACATAAATATTCTATAACTGCGTTCTTTGTCTGGATCTATCTGTGTACCAGAATGTTAATATCTGGTTAAAAATCCGAGAGACCTTAAATGGGAAACAAATAAAAGAAAGAAAGAAAAGAAACTATGCAATACTTGTTTAGAGTATCATTCTTTAACCCTTTTAGTACCAAATGGAATTTCCCTCTTTATAAATAGCAGGAGTCCATTTCAAAATTTAGGGGTGCCAGGTTGTGTTTTCTTCATAATCTGTTTGGAAAATTGCTGAACTTTTAGCAAACAGTGGAGGCCCTGATGAGACGCCGCGTTCTGTGGCGTCTGATCTGGGCCTGCACTGTTTGCCAAGGTATCCCTTTAGGGGTTTCTGGTACTGAATGGGTTAAATACTATTAATAGCTATTTCTTCAGCCAGATCCTCAAGGAACTGCAGTTTCAGATAGTCAATATTGCGAGAAACTCGCCTCGCCAAAAACACAATGCTCCTACAGTCCGGCTCATTCTCCCACTCCTTCAACACCTCGAAGATCAAATCACGTACTGCTTTGTATCTGACTGCCAGCTTCTTGATTATATGGAGCAAAACTGGAATGAGGTCATGATCGAACAACGTTTCCTCCCTATACAGTTGATCTAGCTTTGGTACCACGATACAAGCAGATGTTCCGTCTGTTCCGAATTCTCTTTTTTGTATGGATTTCAAAATTGATAGTGACATGATACTTAGTTTTGTTAAAGATTTTTGAACCTTCTTACAGGAAAAACACAGTTTTGTAGCCTACCGTTCTAAGGCGGTGGTTGTGGTTTTTTTTATTTCATTGTTACTTAGGTTTTATTTCGTATATATTCAAGTATCAAGCTGCACCCGACAGTGGCGACAGTCTTATAAATCCCAAGGCGTGCGCGTTAGGGGCAAATTACCCTGTAGGAGAGGCGTTCGCACAGGAAACCAAAAACAGGCTAAAGCATGCATGTCAAGCCCGTGTAAAGAGCCTAGTAGATAATGTTATGTATAAGTCATCTGTAACAAATGTTCCCACCAACAGGGATAGCGGGGATCCTGAATATAACATTGCAAAATTTACAGCCCTGCACTGCGGGGACCATCCTTTGAAAGCCCACTCTTAATATACTGACGATAAATTGCATTAGGGGTATATTTTCATAGCACTAGCTCGGCACTTAGCCCCCGCCCATCGAGGCTTGAAGAAATAGATGGGCTGCATGATGCTTCCACGCAGAGCTGAAACTCGCACGAGTACTGGTAAACTGCTTAGAGGATCTAAGCCTGCCCAGGCAATGCGGTGCGAGTCGGCCCGTCCATGGTTATAAACTCTATTGGTTTCATTGGACGGCAGGGCTTGAAATGTCATTTCATCTCATTGTCGGGTAAAAGTCCCACACAATTGGAAGCAATGACTGCAAAATGACCTTTACAGTGTTGACGGGGACGTTAAACCTCAAGTCAAACAAACAAAACTAGCTAGGCACTCTCCCGGCACCAGAGCACTGCGGAATTAATTTGTCATTACCCTGCTTATTGTCCCCGCTATCCCCACCCATCCCCGTAGGTGGGGAGGGGTCAGTGGTTACAAATGACTGGTGTACTGTACTGCAAGAGTTTCATGTTAGGCTGCACACTGCAACGTTTGCTTACGGTTGTGTGAAGCTGCAGCCATACAATAAACCACTCCTACGATGAACGCATTGAAATCGATATACAGAGAAACATTATCTTTCCCACGTGATCAACTGAAACCTTTAAAAACTTCTTGTGTTCCATTATAGTCAGTACACATATACATGCATGCCCTAGAGCATATGCAATCACGTGTTGGTCGTCATTAGATCTAAATAAAGGGTGAGACGTTCACGGAGGAAACCCAAAATATGTGTCCGATCGTACCTGTATGTGATTTTTTATTTGTCAGGTACCTTCGGACAACTAAGTTGTGTCTCCAAATCGCCTTTTGGCTCAATTGTAAACTGAAACTTATATATTTTCATTCACAGAAATATCTATTGGTCTTAAAGGATACACAAATTACCAGTACACAGCCTTCGTTTGACACTATCTGAGATTTGTCACGCGCTAGTCGACTCGCGCTTTGATCGCAATTTGTTTTTGTTTTTCCCGCCGCTATGGCTGCTGCTTACGTAGCGGATTTTCAACCAATCGATAATGGTTTTATATTCAAGCTATGAAATGTTTTTAGGCGGTTGCGAACAGGTATTTTATTGGTCTTCTTTGATAAGCGGTGCTCGATTAATGTCATTGGTTGCGGATTTACGCAAGAAAAGAAATACCAAATTGTCCGAAGATACCCCGAAGTCCGATTGTACCGGTAACGACCCTAGTACTGGTAAACCTCTTAGAGGATCTAAGCCTGTCCAGGAACCGCGGTGCGAGGCGGACTGTCCATGCTAATAAACCCTATTGGTTTCATTGGGCGACAGGGCTTGAAATGTCATTTCATCTCAATGTCGGGTAAAAGTCCCACAAAACTGGAAGCAACGTCTCCAAAATGACCTTCATAGTGTTGACGGGGACGTTAAACCTCAAATCAAACAAACAAACAAATTACAAACAGTTACCATGTTATGCCATGCACAAGATTTGTATACAGTAAAACAGCCTAAGAAAAAAAAGTAGTTATTTGCGACAATTGTCTCAATGAGATACACATTATTATTAACCCATTTCAGACTAGAAACCCCTACACGGGTACCGTGGCAGACAGTGCAGGCCCAGAACAGACGCCGCAGACTGCGGCGTCTGATCAGGGCCTACACTGCAAAAAGTTCAGCCATTTTCCAAATAGATTTTGAAGAATACAACCTGTCACACCTACCTTTTGAAATATATATAAGAAGGAAGATTCCATTTGCACCAAAACATGCAGGTAATATGCGCACCCACCCTTGATACTTAATGTTCACATGAAGTTTCGTTGAGTGTACACGAAGTATGTGCTATAAGTTTGTTTGTTTGATTGATTTGAGGTTTAACGTCCCCGTCAACACTGTCAAGGTCATTTTGGAGACGTTGCTTACAACTTTGTGGGACTTTTACCCGGCATTGAGATGAAATGACATCACAAGCCCTGTCACCCAATGAAACCAATAGGGTTTATAAGCATGGACGGGCCGACTCGCACCGCTTTGCCTGGGTAGGCTTAGATCCTCTGAGCCGTTTACCAGTACTCGTGTGCTGGTCGGTGTCAGCTCGGCGTGGAAGAATCATGCAGTCTATATATTTCTTCAAGCCCCGACGGGCGGGGGCCGCTATGCTATAAGTAGGGGTAGTATTCTTTAAGGGCTGTAACTATGGAAAAGTCATCATACCAAAACATTCAGCTTATATGGACATCCACCTTCGATACTTACGACCAGTAGTTAGAAGCCTCCGTGGTGCAGTGGGTACGCTACTTGCCTTGTAAACCAGGGGTCGCAGGATCGATCCCGGGCTTCTCCAGACTTTCAGATTCGTCTTTAAACCGAGGTGCCGTCTCCTTATGACTTTAGCTATTGGTGGGACGTAAAGCTCGAACACTCACTCACTCGACCAGTAGTTGCTGAGAATTTGCGTGGACAAGAACAGGGAAACATGAGGAATGTGCTATATAATGTGGAATTCATCAAGGGGCCATAACTATTAGAAAATTCACTGAACCAAAACATAAAGGTAATATGCGCATCTACCCTTGATACTTAATGTTCTAATGAAGTTTCGTTGAAATCCAACCAGTAGTTGCAGAGAATTCGCGTGGACACTTAGTATGTGCTTTAAGTAGGGGTAGTATTCATTAAAGGACCGTAACTATGGAAAAAGTCATCAGACCAAAACATGCAGGTAATATGCACACGCACCTTCGATACTAGAAAGTGTCATGAAGTTTCGTTGAAAACCCGACCAGTAGTTGCTGAGAATTCGCGCGGACAAGAACGGGACGTAAGGACGAAGCGGCGACAATATGCTCCCCCGAAATTGGGGGAGCATAAAAGTGATAAGACTACAAGTGTTATAACACATGGCTAATGGCACGTAACGCCGTGACTAAATCGGTGACAACCCTTTTATCTATTGAAATTCGACAATAAAATCCGATTTTAAATCGTAATAGGATAAACAGAATCTTACACTCGTGGTTGAAATGATCGCGAGTGTAAGATTTTCTAAGTCCCTGTTAGCAAAATCGGCCCCCGCCCATCGGGGCTTGAATAAATTGATGGGCTTCATGATGTTTCCACGCAGAGCTGGAACCGACCCGCACACGAGTACTGGTAAACCGCTTAGAGTATCTAAGCCTGCCCAGGCAAAGCGGTGCGAGTCTAACCGTCCATGCATATAAACCATATTGGTTTCATTGGGCGGTAGGGCTTTAGATGTCATTACATCTCACTGTCGGGTAAAAGTCCCGCAAAATTGAAAGCAACGTCACTCAAATGACCTTTACAGTGTTGACGGGGACATTAAACCTTAAATCAACCAATTTCATTAGCCAAAAAAAAAACAACCAAAAAAACACTTTCCCCATATACAAAGTGGGTTCAACCAGACTTGTTAGAAGCATCCGTGGTGCAGTTGTTACGCTACTCGCCTTGTAAACCAGGGGTCGCAGGATCGATCCCGGGCTTCTCCAGACTTTCGGATGTGTCTTTAAACCGAGGTCCCGTCTCCGTATGACCTTAGCTGTTGGTGCGACGTGAAACTCAAACACTCGCTCACTCACCAGACTATTGTTAATGTGATGAAATAACGACTTGTAACACAATAGCCTAAACAGCACAAAATTACTTTATTCTGCGTTGTTACAACAATAAATATGACTCACAACATTAATAAATAATACAAAAACAAGAGGGAAAAGATGACCGTGAATCGCTCACCCGATTCCAAGATGTCACATAGCTTCTGAAAGTCATGCGGATAACTGACAGCCATTTTATTCCATGAAGTATAACTGTTACACTCAGACATATTGTCAGTCAGACAACATTCTTGCAATGTTTGAATGATTTTTTTTTGTTGTTTTTTTTTGTTTGAGGTTTAACGTCCCCGTCAACACAGTAAAGGTCATTTTGGAGACGTTGCTTCCAATTTTGTGGGACTTTTACCCGACATTGAGATGAAATGACTTCTCAAGCCTTGTCGCCCAATGAAACCAATAGGGTTTATAAGCATGGACGGTCCGACACCCACACCGCTTTGCTTGGGCAGGCTTAGATTTAAGCGGTTTACCAGCACTCGCGTGCAGACGGTTTCAGCTATGCATGGAAGCATTATGCAGCCCAAATATTTCTTCAAGCCCCGATGGGCGGGGGCGAGAATGAAACTTGCTTAAGAGTTTTGGAGAGGATATCATTTAAAGATTTTTCCATTTTAAAGTTTACCAGCCATTTTCTTCATTGGAACAAAGCCATTTTGATAGATTTGGTTAGTTTAATTTGGTGTTTAACGTCCCCGTCAACACTGTAAAGGTCATTTTGGAGACGTAGCTTCCAAGATTATTGGACTTTTACCCAACATTGAGATGAAATGACATCTCAAACCCTGCCGCCATATGAAACCAATAGGGTTTATATGCATGGATGGTCCGACTCGCGCCGCTTTGCCTGGGCAGGCTTAGTGCCTCTAAGCGGTTTACCAGTACTCGTGTGTGGGCGGTTTCAGCTCTGCGTGGAAGCATCATGCAGCCCATCTATTTCTTCAAGCCCCGATGGGCGGAGGCCGCCATTTTGGTAGATGGCAAGCTTCCTGTGACGTTTGATTGAATTGAACCACAAAGGTATGGGAGTTGTCAATAAAAGATATTTCTACTTTTAAGCTCCGGCAGCTGTCTTTTTCATCCGAGCGAAATTGTTCATATTATTTCTTTGAGGGTCGCCAAAGCAACATTCCTATGAACTTTGAATAAAATTGGCCCAATGGTATAGAAGGAGTTGTTGTTTAAAGATTTGACGACAGTCTTGTTCATAAAAGCGCTGGCGGCCATCTTGCTCATCGCAGTGGAACCGTTTTAGCTATTTTGGTAGAGGGTCACCGTAGCATTATTCCTATGAAGTTTAATGAAATTGGCCCAAGGGTATAGGAAAGATGATTTTCTATTTTTAGCTCTGGCAGCCACCTGGTTCACCTGAGTGGAAAGATTTAACTACATGTATTTTGGAAGAGGGTCACCTTATCAACATTCCTGCAAGGTTTGAAGCAAATCGCCCCAAGGCTTTTGGAGTTTGCATTTAAAGTGGAGTGTGGACATGTTTCTATTTTAAGCTCTGGCGGCCAATTTGCTCATCGGAGCAGAAGTTTTAGCTATTTTCGTAAAGGCTCACCTTTGTTTGTTTGTTTGTATTGGAGTTTAACAGCCCAGACAACACTATATAGGTCATTTTGAGCAGTCTACCTTTCCGCACTTTTCCTGAAAAGGCTTATACGTAAGGGGTAACCAATAGAGTGCACATTCTTTCGCTAGAAACTGACAACTGCCGTTCAGGGAGAGAATGACCATGGAAAAGATTTCATGATCAATCTCCATGAAAGATTGGTGCTGACCCCGCCAGGTATCGAACCCGCGACTCCCGGATTACCAGTCTGTCGCGCGTCCGACTGAGCTACCGGGTCTGGAAAATGGTCACCATTCCTATGAAGTTTGAATGAAATTGGCCATAGGGTATGAGTTGTTCATCGGATTTTCAGCTATTTTGGTAGAGGGTCACCTAAGCAACATTCCTATGAAGTTTGAATGAAATTGGCATAAGAGTATAGGATGAGTTGTGGTTTAAAGATTTTTCTATTTTTAGCCCTGGCGGCCATCTTTTTCATCTGAGCGAAACGATTTTTGTGGTTTTGGTGGTTTTGTTTGTTTGTTTGATTTGAGGTTTAACGTCCCCGTCAACACTGTAAAGGTCATTTTGGAGACGTTGCTTCCAATTTTGTGGGACTTTTACCCGACATTGAGATGAAATGACATCTCAAGCCCTCTCGCCCAATGAAACCAATAGGGTTTATTAGCATGGACGGTCTGCCTCGCACAGCGGTTCCTGGGCAGGCTTAGATCCTCTAAGCTGTTTACCAGTACTAGTGTGCGGGCCGGATTCAGCTCTGCGTGGAAGCATCATGCAGCCCATATATTTCTTCAAGCCCCTATGGGCGGGGGCCGTGTGGTTTTGGTGGAGGATCACCTAAGCAACATTCCTATGATGGCTGATTGAAATTGGCGCGAGGATTCAGGAGAAGTGGACATTTTTTATGTTCCCGGTAGCGATAGCGGGGACATATTGTTTTTGCCCTGTATGTTTGTCTGTTGGTTTGTGCGTGGACAACTTTAACGTTGGTCATAACTTTTGAACCGTTGGAGGTAGAGTATTCATATTTGGCATGAAGGTACCTTGTGACAAGAGCTTCACATTCATGCAAAAAATTTGACATGTGACCTTGACCTTGACATTTGACCTACTTAAAAGAAAAGAATAACATTCGTCATAACTTTTGAACCGGTTGAGATACAGCCTTCATATTTCGCATGTAGGTTCCTTGCAACAAGATCTTTACATTCATGCAACAAGTCTGATCTGTGGCCTTGACCTTTCACCTACTTAAAAGAAAAACTTAACATTTTGGTCATAACTTTTGAACCGTTTAGGATAGAGCCGTCATATTTGGAACGTACGTTCCTTGTGATAAGAGCTTTGCATCCATGCAAAATATTTTGACCATGACCTTGACCTACTTAAAAGAACAAATACAATTGTTCATAGTTTCTGAATCACTTAAGATAGGGCCTTCATATTTGGCATGTAGGTTCCTTGTGACAAGAGCTTTACATTCATGCAAAAAAAATTTGACCTATGACCTTGACCTATGACCTACTTTAACATATTATTGTTCATAACTTTCGAACAGTTTAAGATAGAGCCTTCATATTTGGCATGCAAGTTCCTTGTGCCAAGGGCTTCCCGCTCAAACCAAATCTTGATCTGTTACCTTGACTTTAAACTGTGACCCTGCCCGGGGACATGTTGGTGTTTAACAAACACATCTTGTTTTTGTTTTGGAGTTTAACGCCCCAGTTAACACTATTTTAGGTCATTTTTGAGCTGGTCAGTTTACCTATCCACACTTTTCCTAGGCAGGCTAATAGTAAGCGGTTAACCAGTACAGTGAACATGCTTTCGCCAGAAACTGACAACTGTCCTTCTTGAATCAGGGGAAGTGAGAGAATGACCGCAGAAAAGATTTCTTAATCTCCATACAAGAATGTAGAAGTTGGCATTTAAAGCCAATTGTTGACGTTTTTTTTTTTTTTTTTTCGTTTTTTGTTTATGCCCCCACCATTTGAAGATTTGCGGGAGGGCATATAGCGTTGCCCCTATCCGTCTGTTCGTCCATACGTCCGAAACTTAAACGCAGTCAATAACTTTTTTATTTCTGGATGGATTTTGAAATTACTTCGCAGAAATGTTAACCATCATGAGACGATGTGTTGCAATCCCAGGTCCGTATCACCAAGGTCAAGGTCGTACTTAGAGGTCAAAGGTAAACAAGAGAACCACGACGGTCCTATATCGCTCAACTGAACTAAGCATTTTATATACATAATATTGATGTCTTTTCCCTTTATCACCTATGTCTATGTAAAATAAGTGACGCCTTGGATCAGGCCATCTTTGGCCCCAGGGCTATAGTTTGAACAATCTTGGCAGAGGCCCACTATATAAAGGTGTATACCAAATATCAAAGACCTGGGCCTTCTGGATTAAGTCTTTGTAAAACTTTGGCAATCTTGGCAATAGTCCACTAGAAGAAGCTGTTTTCCAAATATCAAAGGCCTGGGCCTTCTGGTTTTAGACAAAAAGATTTTTCAAGGTTTTCCCTATTTAAAACTATGTTAAACATGTGGGCCCTGGGCGGGGTCATTTTTGGTCCCAAGGCTATAATTTGATCGATCTTGGTAGAGGTCCACTAGATGAAGCTTCAAACCAAGTATCAAAGACCTCGGCCTTCTAGTTTAAGACAAAAAAATCTCTAAGGGTTTCCCTATATTAGCCTATGTAAAATGAGTGGGCCCCTTGGCGGGGCTATTTTTTGGCCTCAGGGCTATAATTTAAACAATCTTGGTAGATGTCCACTAGATGAAGCTTCATAACAAATACATGTATCAAAGACCTGGGTCCTCTGGTTTCAGATCGGAAGATATTTAAAGGTTTTTCCCTAAACAATCCTATGTAAAACCAGTGGGCCCCTGGGCAGGGCCATTTTTGGCCCCAGGGCTATAATTTAAACAATCTTGGTAGAGGTCCACTAGATGAAGTTTCATACCAAACATCAAAGCCCTGGGCCTTCTGGTTTCGACAAGAAGATTTGTAAAGGTTTCCCCCTTTATAAGCATATGTAAAACAAGTGGGCTCCGGCGCGGGGCCTATTTTTGCCCCAGGGCTATTATTGAACAAACCAGGTAGAGGTCCACTAGATGAAGCTTCATACCAAATATCAAAGACCTGGGCCTTCTGGTTTCAGACTAGAAGATTTTTAAAAGTTTTCCCTATATAAGCCTATGTAAAACCAGTGGGCCAAAGCGCAGGGCCTTTTTTGGCACCAGGGCTATAATTTGAACAATCTTGGTAGAGGTCCACTAGAGGTGCTTCATACCAAATTTCAAAGACATGGGCCTTCTTGGTTTCAGACAAGAAGATTTTTAAAGGTTTTTTCCTATTTTTCCCTTTTCGTAGCCATTGCAATCAGAATTCTGCATGAAATGGAATTCTTTGAACAAATTTGATTGAGGACCATCCGAAGATAATTTCTGCCAGGTTTGGTCAAAATCTGTTAAGTGGTTTAGGAGGTGATGTCGTTTAAAGTAATTGTGGACGGACGGACGGACATACATATGCACGGACGGACGACGGACGGTGACCGATCACAATAGCTCCCCAGGAGCCTTCGGCTAAAATGAGCTAAAAAGAGTTCGACGCTTAAACACGGTCAATAACGTTCTTATTTCTGGATGGATTTTTGTAATTACTTGGCAGAAATGTTAACCATCATGAGACGATGTGTCGCGCGCAAAACCCACATCCGTACCTCCAAGGTCAATGTCACACTTAAGTCAAAGGTAAAAATAAGTGTCCAAAACATAGACACAGTCAATAACTGTCTTATTTCTGAATGGATTTTGAAATTACTTGCCAAAAATTGTTAGCCATCGTGAGACGATCTCTCTCACACAAAACCCAGGTTCTTACCTCCAAGGTCAAAGTCGTAGTTAGAGGTCAAAGGTTGACAAAAGTGTCCAAATCTTAAACACAGTCAATAGCTTACTTATTTCTGGATGGATTTTGAAAATACTTGGCAGAAGTGTTAACCATCATGAGACATCGTGCCCAAGGCCCAGGTTGACACGTCCAAGGTCAAGGTAATACCTAGACGTCAGATGTAAAAAAATGTCTTTTTCTTTTGTCTTGTTATTCTGAAGGTATTTGGAAATTACTTGGTAGAAATGTTAACCATCATGAGTCGATGTGTCATGCACAAGACCCATGTTGATACGTCCAAGATCAAGGTCAAACTTACAGGTCAAGGGTAAAGAAAAGTGAAGTTTGAATGCGATTGGCCTAAGGATATAGGAGTAGTTGTCGTTTAAAAAGGTTTCTATTTTTAGTGCTGGAGACCATCTTGTTCATCTGAGCCAAACGATTTTAGCTATTTCGGTAGAAAGTCACCTAAGCAACATTCCTATGAAATATGTTCTAGAAAGGGTTATCCTTTGGAAGCAAAGAATACACCACATAACTGTACAATATGGAGTGTACACGTTTTCTGGGCCAGACTAGCTAGTTTCGGCCAATTAGGCCTCATCAGTGACCCTCAGATATTTTCAAAATTCCACGATGGAATCAATGATCCCAAAGGACAAGAAAATATAAACTACACTATGATGCAGGGCAGGGAGACTTTTTACGGCCGCCACACATTCCCAGACACCAGCTGTAGTGACGTCAAATATGTTCTGGAAAGGGTTATCCTTTGGAAGCAAAGAATACACCACAGAACTGGACAATATGGAGTGTACATGTTTTCTGAGCCAGACTAGCTAGTTTGATTGATATTGGCCCAAGTTAGAAACTCAGAAGGAGTTAGCATTTAAAGCAAATTGTTGACGCAGCATGACAAACGACTGGCATTAACCGTTCACAATAGCTCACAATAAGCTAGCTCTTCGTGCTGAGGTAAGCCAATAAACGAAAATAAAACAAGAAATGTCATAGCATCTGACTATTACCCCGCTAAAGCGCGATCAGACGAGGCTGACAAATTATTAACAGAAAAATTGGCAGACATCGTTGCTTGTTCATAACAAAACAGTTCTTTTCTGTGTGCTCATCACGAAAACACGCCTTCATAATTCTGACCCCCTTGAACCCCACTTTTATACAGTAAAACTGGGGTTTACACGTTTTCTGCTCTAAAAATAGAGAGTGAGTACTCGTTAGAACCGCTTCAATGCGGCGGTTATGATGAGTACCCACACTCTATATTTTTTGAGCAGAAATAAGAAAAATATTACAATTTTTCATCGTAAGTTTCATGTTTTCAGCGATAAAGGTTACAATGTATTTGTGCGTGTTTTCGAAATGTCAATTTCGTAATATCAATAGTTGGGACAGGTATGGAAGCTTATCAGTGTATCAGATAGATACAACTGACAAGGTATCCACCTAAAAAACTGACAGTTACATAATTGCGACAGGACAAAGCATCCCGCTTTTACAATGAATGACTAGAATAAAGGATTACAGAAATGCCAATGCTCTGCAGGTATATTTCTTGCACGTGTGTGGCAAAGTTAAGACTTTCAGCACTCCTACATTTGAAATTTCAAAGGCCGGTCACAAAAAGTGGCGGGGTATTATGTTATTACCCCACTCCCATCTGAATTTTGAGTGCCCATCCATTATTTCCTCATCATTCGTATTACTCCACATCTCTGATAACGTTCGAGATATTTTCACAAACCACACAAATGTAAAGCCCGTTGGACAATATGCAGAAGACATGAACCGTAAGGCTGGTTTGCCTACTTTTAAAGTTGGTGCCCTTTGAATAATATACATAAACATTTCTACTATGCATTTGTGTTATAAGCCGTTTGAAAGATTTCATGAAATTTTCTCACGAATGTCATCAAGTGAACAAGTCCGTGAAATGAACACCCCCTTAAACCCCACTTTATATAGAGAAAACTGGGGTTTATGGGGGTATTCATTATTTGTCTTATTTCTGCTCCAAGACATAGGTTGTGGGTACTCGTTAGAACCGCCTCAATGAGGCGGTTCTAACGAGCACCCACAACCTATGTTTGAAGTGAAAATAACGAAAATATCACAGATTTTCACCAGAAAAGTAGCCATTTTGGAGATGTGAAAAAATGCACTTCGTCGCACGGGTGTGTTATGGAAATGAAAATCACCTGACGACATGCAGAATACAAGAACCCTAAAATATGTTCTGTACAAGAGGGACCCAGAGGGCCCTGATTCTCTCACCTGATTGTCAATAGCTCTAGTACATTCTGTTTTTAGCTTTGGTGGCCATCTTGTTCATCAGAGCGGAACAATTTTATCTATTTTGGTAGGGAGTCACCCAGTCAACATTCCAATGGTTTGAGAGGAATTCACGTTTGATTTTGTTTGTTTAGTTTTGGGTTTAACGTCCCCGTCAACGCTGTAAATGTCATTTTGGAGATGTGGCTTCCAATTTTGTGGGACTTTTACCCGACATTGAGATGAAATGATAACTCAAGTCCTGTCGCCCAATGAAACCAGTAGGGTTTATAAGCACGGACGGGCCAACTCGTACCGCTTTGCCTGGGCAGGCTTAGATCCTCTAAGCGGTTTACCAGTACTGGTGTGCGGGTCGGTTTCAGCTCTGCATGCCCATATATTTCTTCAAGCCCCTATGGAAGGGGGCCAATGACCTTTGACATTCATAGAGGTTCATATAAGTCCTATTTTCATTCATAAACTATGACTGAATTCAATGGCATACAAACACTATTTAACCTTTTTCCCATTCATATGCCTTAGGAGCCAAATTTGACCTTGCCTTAAAGTAGGTCAAGGTCAACCCAGTGTCATCATTTACATAAATTTTGTAGGGCGCGAGTCCCTTTTGCCGTCTGCCAAGTTTCAGCGACACCTGACTTATGGTTCTGGAGAAGAAGATTTTTAAAGGGTTTTTACCTTACATGGGCATGGCGGCCATCTTAGTTCAGAACAAATTATATAAACGTAAGTTCCCATGATGCATAGATGTTCTGTTTAAAATATGACTTCATTTGGCCTTGTGGTTTCTGAGGAGAAGATGTTTGAAATTCTGATGGTCATTCAATCCTTGTGCCCTTTAGCTAATGTCACTGAATGACATCTTTGACATTCATAGAGTTTCATAGAAGTCATATTTTCATTACATAAACTATGATTGAATTGCATTGTCTGCCAAGTTTCAAGGTTAGCTGGCTTATGGTTCTGGATAAGAAAGTTTTTAAAGGTTTTTTTAACCTTATATAGACATGGTGGCAATCTTAATCATGTGACCAGGACAAATTATATAAACTTCAGTTCACATGATGCATAGATCTTCTATGTAAAATATTACTTCAACCGGCCTTGTGGTTTCTGAGGAGATTTTGAAATTCTGGTGCCATTGATTGCCCTTTACCTTTGACATTCGTAGAGGTATATACAAGTTCTATTTTCATTTCATAAACCATGATTGTATTGCATAGACGCACTAGTTTACGTTTTTCGCATTCAAATGCCTTAGGGACCAAATTTGACCTTCCTGGAAAACAGATCAAGGCCCTCACAGGGTCACCATTTATATAATATTTGAAGGGCTCGAGTCCCTTTTGGTGTCTGCCAAGTTTCAAGGTCACCTGGCGTATGGTTCTGGATAAGAAAGTTTTTAAAGGTTTTTTACCTTATATAGACATGGTGGCGATCTTGAACATATGACCAGCCAAATTATATAAACTTCAGTTCCCATGATGCATAGATCTTCTACGTAAAATATGACTTCAACCGGCCTTGTGGTTTCTGATGAGATTTTGAAATTCTTGTGTCTTTGAATGGCCTTGACCTTTGACATTCGTAGACGTATATACAAGTCCTGTTTTCATTTCATAAACCATGCTTGTATTGCATACAAGCACTATTTTACCTTTTCCCAATTCAAATGCGTTAGGGACCAAATTTGACCTTCCTGTAAAACAGGTCAAGGCCAAACCAGGGTCATCATTTATATAATTTTTGAAGGGCTAAAGTCCTTTTTGGTGTCTGCCAAGTTTCAAGGTCATCTTACTTATGGTTCTTGAGAAGAAGATGTTTAAAGGTTTTTACTTTATATGGGCATGGCGGCCATCTTGGTCATGTGACCTGAACCATTCATAGAAATTTGAGTTCCCGTGAGGCATAGATTCTGTATATATAGTATGACTCCAACTGACCCAGTGGTTTCTGAGATGTTTGAAAGTCTAGAAGGACAACGAACCATTTGTGTACTGTAAGCTCACCTTGTGAGCTTTCGGCTCAGGTGAGCGAAAATGTTGACGACGACGACGCAGACGCCGACGACGGACCACTGCTTATACTATAAGCTCCCCCCGGAGCCTTCGGCTCTGTTGAGCTAAAACAGTCATTTCTGTTTCGAATAGTTTCTCCAGATCAATGTTGTTTTAAAGTTTGAATGCCTTTTTGTAGTGGGAACCAGTGTGTTTAATAAGATTTCCTTTCTGTGCGAATGGTTTCCCGCACACGTCACAGGAAAACGGTTTCTCGCCTGTATGTGTCCTAAGATGGATTTCGAGACTGGAACCAGACGGGAAAAGTTTCTCACACACTGGACATGGTTTAGTTCGCTCTACTTTCCTGTACTTTTTACCGATCTTATGTTTTCCGTGGCCGTCTATGTAGGTCTGAGTTCCTGGAAGAGATTATAATGACAGATAAGAAGTCTGTGGTCCTGAACATACAATAATAACAGATAGCGATACTGGGTTCCTGGAAGTAACAATAATGACAGATAACTAGACAAAGTGCCCAGTAGGGCACGTATACCCCCGGCCAGTGCCATCCCCTTTTAGTGGAAATGAACATTTGTCTGTAGCATTGAACCTTTTCATATAAACTTTCGATTTAGCCCACTGAGCATAACTATTGCATTTCAACAAATATAGTATAATTTATCATATCCAAAGATGAAACTGCATGTCTTTGCTGAATAATAAAAAATTAAAGTTTGTGGCAATTCGGAACAATTTTACCTGGAAACAACAAACATAGAATAGCTGTCCTAGAACAGTAGCTGTATAATGACATCAAGCAATACATTTTTTTTATTATTATTTGCATTTATTATTGTCTGGAAAGACAAAAACGATAACCTTTGATATACTTTGTATGCCGGGAGTATAATGAAAACAGTTAACACAAAACTGTGACGTAATCAAAATGCCTAAGTCTTAATCATTGACCACAAGCCCTATCAAGGGGCTTGACCCAGGAGCTTAGATATTCCATACAGAAGTTAATACTATAGCGATATTCTGTACCAAATATAAAGAGAATCTAACATGAGGTTACAGAGATATGAGCAATCAAAAAGGTTTAACACAAAACTTTGACGTAAAAGATGACAAACGGACGGACCGCCCATCCAGTGGCTTGACCCAGGGGCTTAGATATTCCATATGAAAGATAATGTTATAGAGATATCCTTTACCGAATATGAAGACAAATGCTATAGAGATATCCTTTACCAAATATGAAGAAAATCTAACATGTGGTTACAGAGATATGAGCAATCTAAAAGGTTTAACACAAAACATTGACGTCAAAGTTTGACGGCGGGACAGACGGACGTACGAACGAACGAACGAACGAACCAACCAACGAACGGACGAACGGATGGAAAGACGAAAACTATATACCCCCTGACAAACTTCGTATGCCGGGGGTATAACAAGTCTGAAGTTTCAGAGACAATAATGACAGATAACAAATCTTAGTTCCTAGAAGAGACACTTATGACAGATAGTAAGTGCGAGTTCCTGAAAGAAACAATAATGACAGATAATAAGTCTGAGTTCAGGAAAGACGCAATAATGACAGATAAAATTTCGGACTTCCTGGAAAAGACGATAATGAGAGATAATAAGTATGTGTTCCCAGAAGAGTAAAATCGTGACAGACAACAAGTCTTGAGCTCCTTGAAAAGAAAATAATGGCAGATAAAAAGTCTGAGGGCTGGAAGAGACGTTAATGACAGATAATAAGGCTTAAGGCACACATAACAATTCTGGGTTCCTGGAAGAGACAATAATGAGAGATAACAAGTCAGAGGACTAGACGAGACAATAATGGCAGATAAAATGTCTGAGCTCCTGGAAGAGACAATAATGACAAACAATAAAACTTGTCATAATAAAACTCATTTCCTAGAAGAGACAATGTGTAAAATAACGAGTCTGAATTCTTGGAAGAGAGAATAAGGGCAGATAATAAGTATGGGTTCCTAAAAGAAAGACAACAAGTCCGAGTTCCTGGAAGAGAATATAATGACAGATAATTAATCTCTGAGTTCCTTGAAGAGACAATTGATAAGTCTGGTTTCCTAGAAGAGAATAATAACAGATAGTAAGACTGAGTTCCTGGAAGAAGCAATAATAACACACAATAAGTCTGAATTGCTTGACGAGACAAGAATGAGAGATAGTAAGTCTAAATTCCTGGAAAAGACGATAATGACAGATAATAAGTCTGAATTCCTGGAAGAGACAAGAATGACTGATAATAAGTTATGATTCCAAGAATAGGCATTAATGACAGACAACAACTCATAGGTCCTAGAAGAGACGATAATGACAGATTACAAGTTACTTAGATCTTTGGAAGTTGTGCGGACAAGATATTATCTTGTTCAGACAACATATTATCTTGTGCGGACAAGATAATATCGTGTTCGCACAACATATTATCTTGTCCGCACAAGATATTAAATTGTGCGAACAAGATATTATCTTGTCCGCACAAGATAATATCTTGTCCACACAAGATAGATCTTGTGCGCACAAGATATTATCTTGTTTGCACAACTTAATATCTTGTGTGCACAAGATAATATGTTGTGCAAACAAGGTAGTATCTTGTCCGCACAAGATCATATCTTGTTCGCACAACTTCCCAAGATCTATGTTGTGCAAACAAGATAATATGTTTTACGAACAAGATAATATCTTGTGCACAAAAGATATTAAGTTGTGCGAACAAGATATTATCTTGTGCGCACAAGATTATGTGCACAAGATAATATGTTGTCAGCACAAGATAAATTATGTTGTCTGCACAAGATAATATCTTGTGCGCACACCATAACATATTATCTTGTGCGCACACGATATTATCTTGTTCGCACAACTTAAAATCTTGTTCGCAAAACATATTAAAAAAAATTCATGTCCCTTCCGGGTTCCGTAGAAGACAAATAAACTAAAACACGTGTTTTTTTTGTTGTTGTTGTTGTTGTTTGTTTCGCTTGGGTTTATTTCAAAGATGGCAGCTTCTAATTCAATAATCATTCTGCCGTTGGTAAGTCCATTCGAAAGAATCTTGAAATTTACCATTTTGATGGTATTTTTAAACATTTCGATGACAAAGTTGGAATTATAAGGAAAGAATTGTCTTTTGTATGGATTTTATCGATATGTAAACTCCGACGAATCACTCACAAACTTAGCATAATAGGCTTTTTGCGGAGGGCTTTATGCGAAGTAAATGTGTGTCTCGCCAGAGTTTACACATCGATAATATCCACAAAATGATAATTCATTGCTATAATGAATTGTATACCGCCAGTCTTTTTATTTTCTTTTTCGACACCGTCGAATTCAACCGCCTGGAGTTTATCTCATCTATCGTTTCTCGCATTAAGCTGTTGCAAAATATTTCCATATATTAATGTAAGGAATTACAGTGGAAACTATCGAAAATCTGACGGACGATTCCTGAAATGAAGACACCCTTAAATCCTTAACTCCCTACAGGAGAATTAATCTTGCTTTTTCTAGCTTTTTATGGAGAAATAAGCTGGTTTTCCACGTGTAAATTTTATTTCTTCTCTCTCGCTAAGACACAGTCTGTGGGTTTTCGTAAGAACCGCATAAACGGGGCAGTTCTTACAAGCATCCAAAATCAAAGTTTCGACCAGCAACAAAAAAATATACGTGTATATTTATCTGAAGAATGCTTTTCTTGCACACCAGGTAAGGAAATCCGTGGTTTTAGCCTCGGACGGAAATTTTGTTCTTACCCTTGTGTTCTTACCCAGGCAAACTACATCAATTTTGGCAAGTAAATACAACTTAAAATAAAGCAAAACGAAAACATTCGATGGTGTTGGGCACGAAAAAGAATCAAATATGGGGTTCTGCTGTAGATGGGCGTTCTACAACAGAACCGCACATCAGATTTTTATATTCTACGCCTCCATATGATATGGGTGAGCTGGCAGAATAGATGCGATTTGTTGACAAAACCGAGGGCACGTCCGTGTAATGAACATCCCTCTGAACCCGAATTTATATAGAGAAAACTGGGGTTTACGGGGGTATACATTATTTTGCTTAATTATGCTCATAGACATAGGCTGTGGGTACCCGTTAGAACCGCCTCAATGAGGCGGTACTAACGAGCACCGACAGCCTATGTTTGGAGTATACATAAGAAAAATATCACGGATTTTCATAAGAAAAGTAGTTATTTTGGAGATAAGCAAGACTAGACTATGTCACACGGGTGTGTTATCGTAATGAGACATGACTATGACCTTACCGTGCGTTTTTCGCAGTTTGCTGTGTGATTTTCGGTGAGCTTTGAGGTTTCCTTTCTGGTTGAATAGTTTCCCGCACTGGTCACAACTGTAAGGTTTCTCGCCTGTGTGTATACGTAGGTGCATATCAACGCTCGAGCTGGAGGCAAAGACTTTACAGCACACGGGACACGACTTGGATCTCCTGGGAGAGTTCGGGCGGTTACTCGAGTTATCGTCATCAAGATCGTAATACACTACGGCTGGTGATGTTGGCGAGCTGTCCTTTGCCACCCCATCTTAAAATAGAAAACAATAAAATATGGCAAGGATACTCGATATCGGCGTTTCTAACTTTAGGCATTACGAAAACACGCCTATACAAATACATTGTAAACTTTATCGTCAAAAAAAAACACACGAAACTTTGTGATTGTGATATTTTGCTTATTTCTGCTCAAAATAAGGATTGTGGGCCTCATTGAGGCGGTTCTAACGAGTACCCACAATCTATATTTTCGAGCAGAAAAATGAAAAATAAGGTTTACCCCAATACACCTCAGTTTTATTATATAAAAGTGGGGTTCAAGGGAGTTTTATTTTTAGGCGTGTCTTCGTGATGGACGTCTGAACGGATAGCCCTGGAATCCCGAGGAACTGAACTGACAATATCGACTCAAGAGTATAAAGATAATCGTTTCTTGTACACAATACAGGGAAACTTCGAATACTCGAACACGAAAAGCTCGTCTACCATGGCTAATTCGAACTTGTTCTGTAGTTCCTATCGAGAATTCAACCACTACCTCAAGATATCCATATACAGTAGAACTTCGATGGCTCGAACACCGATGGCTCGTTTACCATGGCTGAGTCGAACCCATTCTTTGGCCCCTTGGTAACTTCTATATAAGAACTAGTGGGGGTATTTTAGGAGATTTTAGTCTTTTAGCTTGCAAATGTATGCTGTGTGTACTCGTTAGAATCGCCTCGATGAGGCGATTCTAATGCGTACATACATCATACATTTTCATTATATAACACCGAAAAGTTGTCTCAAGTATCCCGTTTTTCCTCCTGACAGTAACCTAAGTGGCTCAAACTACCCCTGTCTCGAACAGATTATCGAGGTCCCAAAGGTGTTCGAGCCATTGAAGTTCAACTGTATTTGGATATTTAAAGGTGGTTTTCCGCTATTGATGTTTCCATTAGGGTCTAGTTGTTTCGTGTTTGTGCTTCTTTCCCTTTGATGTCTCTGATGACAGCTGTGGGTTAATTGTACCGACTCCTGATCATTGCCTTCACTTCTAATCTTTAATGTGTCTGTAAAAGGTAGTCCGGCTGTGTCTACTCATTAGAAACGCCTCAGTGGTGACTCTTATGGGTACACACAACATACCTTTATTTCATAGAAGATCGTTAAGTTATTAAAGTGATACCCATAATGCTTCACGACCTGGGGCCAGTTGTTCAAAGCATCGCTAGCTTAACGAGTTCGTTAGTTGTCATATTGTTAACTGTTCTAGCAAGTTTAATATTTAAAATTTTGGTGTTTTTGCTGAAAAAATGTGAAAGCTGTTCACATTTTTCAGCAAAAATATTAGCATATTTGCTATAATTAATGATAAAAGTTTTAACGAAACGTTAACTTACGACGTCGTTAGTTTTGAAAGACTGGCCCCTGAATATGATTAAACCTTAGTATTTCGAACTACCCCCATCTCGAACAATATTTCATGGTCCCAAAGGTGTTCGAGTTATCTAAGTACAAAATGGAAGTTGACGAAAGGATTGGTAGTTATGAGTACATGACCCGATTAACTTTGGAGCAAATTGCAAAAATAGAAGATCTTACATGAGTGTTCATGTCTAATTGAATTTATTAAACTTAATGCGAGGATTTGTCGAGCATTTTATCCCTTTTCCTCAACGAGTTTAATAAATTCAATAACACATGAGCACGGATGCAAGATTCTGTTTATCATATGACATTTAAAACGCATTACATATTCGATTGTTTACAAAAATATCAATATTCCCCCATTAGTAAACACGCTCTCGTTTAGGACGTCGTACATGTAACGTTACGGGACGTATCTAGCTAATTTGCATATTTAATCCACTAGTGGATTATCGAAAATATTACATGGCGTTATTACACTCTCAGACGCGACGTCATATGATAAATATGCTTCATGGGTTATGACCCTTTGTAAATTTAGGCATTTGAAAATTGCACACTTTTTTATGCATAGCATAACTTTTGAACTGTGCATGATAGTGTTTTGAAATTTCAGATGAAACCAAAGCTGGCATGTATTCTTCTCCTTGTCAGGATTATGCCCCTTTCCTTATTAATGGTCCTCTGATTTTTTTTTTTTGGTTTTGGTTTTACGGCCCTTTTACGATTATTTCACTTATATCGAGCCGACCGTTAATCAGAGGTGGGCGAAAACCGGAGTACCTGGAGAAAAACCACCCGACCTTCCGTTGCAGAACTTGGCGTCTCACATGTGACCAGAGCGAGGCTCGAACCCACAGCGGTGAGAGACCTTATGATTAAGAGTCAGCGCTCTTATCCAATAGGCCACGGAGGCCCGTCTTGAAAAAATATGGATGAAATATTGTCAGCAAAATATCTCAGAAACTATTACCAGCTTTGAAAGCTGGTTTGTTTGCTTGAGAGTTTAACGGCCCACTCAACACTATTTAGGTTATTTTGAGCCGGTCAGTTTATCTATCCACACTTTACCCGGGCATGCTTATACGTAAGCGGTTAACCAGTACAGTGCACATTCTTTCGCCAGAAACTGACAACTGCCCTTCTTGAATCAGCGGAAGGGAGAGAATGACCGCAGAAAATATATCGTGATCAATCTCCACGAAAGAATGTTGCCGACCCTGGCGGGTATCGAACCCGGGTCCTCCTGATCACCAGTCAGACGCGCATCCGACTGAGCTACCGAGCGGTCCTCGAAAGCTGATGAATACAGTAGAACTTCGATGGCTCGAACACCGATGGCTTGTTTACCATGGATGTGTCGAACCCATTCTTGAGCCCCTAGCGAAATCCTCTACATAAGAAATAGTAGGGGATAATTAAGGAGATTTTAGTCTTTAATCTTGCAAATGTATGCTGTGTGTATTCATTAGAATCGCCTCGATGAGGTGATTCTAAAGAGTACACACAGCATACATATTCATTATAGAACACCAAAAAGATGTCTAAAAGTATCTCGTTATGCCTCCTGACAGTAACCCTCAGTTGCTCGAACTACCCTTGTCTCGAACAGATTTTCGAGGTCCCAAAGGTGTTCGAGCCATTGAAGTTCGACTGTAGTTTGATAGTGATGAGTAGATGATCCGATTAACTTTCAAATACATTCTTAAAAACTCTTCATGAGTTATGGCCCTTTGTAAGTGTTTTGGATTTTTATCTTGTAAGCAAAGTATATATAAGTACCAAAACTATAACCTTGAAACTTTGTGGATAGATTTGAGATGACGATAACTTTTGAACATTTACAGGCTGATTGGGGATAAGGAGTAGGTGACTTGATTAAGTTTTTAAAAAATGGCCCTCTGAACATTTTAGCTTTCAACCATGTAAAATTTTACCTTTTCAACCATGTAAAACTCAGGGGCAAGCAGTGTTTGGGGCATAGTGTTTCATAAACACTAGTTCTATAGTTTGTTTGAATTAAGGTTTAACGTCTCCGTCAACACTATTTAAGTCATTTTGGAGATGTTGCTTCCAATTTTGTGGGACCTTTACCCGACATTGAGATGAAATGAAATCTCACCACCTTACGCAGAACGAAACAAAAAGGCTTATATGACTCACCCAACTTCGCCTGGGCAGGCTTAGTCCTTCAAAGCAGCTTATTAGTACTCGTAAGGTCAGATTTAGCTCTGCTTGGAAGCTCTATTTCTCCAAGACCCGGTTGGCATGGGCGAACAAATGTGTCATGAATATATTATAATCTGAGTAGTCATTCAGGGTCAGCGCTTTGAGATAAATGGCTGTCACTTGAGACAAACGCATGTCAAAAGCTATAATAATCTCAAAGCGAACATAAGACGAATGGGAACACCCAGCAAATGTTCCGCAATTATAAAAGGGAGACAACTTTCAGAACTTCCTGTTTACTTTCCTATCAAATCTGGTCCACAGGAAAAGGGTCTACTTCTAAAGGAAAGAATTTACTCCTCAGAAGCAATTTCTTTCCTTTAAGAGTTGACCCCTATTGACATGGGAGACAAAAATACTTTTAGAGGAGTTGCCTCACCTGAAGATGCACCCATTCCCCTTAACGGCCGTGACAAGAAACGTGCGTCTTCGAACATTTTGGCAAAGACAATACCCAGATCAACTTGCGTATCTTCAAATTCTGGTCAGTCTTCGCCGTGCGCTATGCGGACGCCCTATTACACAAACTCGGTAGGCATACAACGTTGACTCGACGTTGAATTAACGTTTTCAGCGTCGAATGCCTGACGGGAAAGATTCATCATGTCGACTGGGAAGGCTAAATAACGAATAAGTGGGTACACCGACTGATTCCTGTATTCCATTCACGCGCATGCTCAAAGATACATTTAGGTCCCGTCTCCGTATGACCTTAGCTTTTGGTGGGACGTAAAACTCAAACACCCACTTACTCAAAGATACATTTTCAAGTGACACGGTTCAATAGCAGTTTTGCGTCAATCGACAATCCAGCCTTTTTACTAGCAGGCGTTGCAAATCGTGGGGCTTGGTTGGTGAGGCAAAGGTGATGCTTATCTTGCGTCACTGGGACGTCAGTTGGATCCTTGCAGCAGGTAAGGGTAGAGGCGGGCGGTGATGTGTGTGTGTGTGTGTGTGGGGGGGGGGGTTATTTCTTCTGTTTCTATGCTTCCGCTCATTTTCCTCTCTCTTATGTCCCTCAGTTTCATCTCTTCTAACTCTCTCTCTTCCATCTCTTTTCTCCCTTTCTCTGGGAGACGACACAAAATGACCCACAAGGGTTGACGTGTCGTTAAACTCAAATCAATCAATCAAAATCGTGTATCGAGAGCAGATAAGGTAGGGGATCTAACATGGGAAATATAAAGATTTAAAGTATATAAAACTTGGCTTTTTGGCTTATACAAGTAAATTGTTGCCACTAAATTAGATAATAATAATAATAATAATAATCGACCTTATTTATAGAGGTTAACACATTTAGTACTAGTACTAATCTTCCATGTGGCCCCGTTTTCCTGGGTAGGAACCAGTACTAAGCAATGTGGATAAAGTTTCTTGCTCAAGGAAAACAACACGTGACGCTTGCGAGGATCGAACCGGCTACCTCTCGATCTTAGATCTGATGCTTTACCACTGCACCACAGCGCTCCACTGCGCTAGAAGATCGAAGGTCAAACATCGACTGACGTATTGAGGAGCAACCTAATCCCTAATACAAATTCTGTATAGGGCTGGCTAATCGGAGCTGAAAAGATAATCGATTATCAGTTATGTCATTACGATCGATAATCGATTAATCGTTATGGTTTTTGTCATTATTTTACCTGTCTGGCTTTCTGTCTGAGTATGTCTCTTTCTTGCCATATGTTGCACTTTACCATATGTATATTTGAACAGACAGGTCTGAGCAAACAGTGTAGACCCAGATGAGACGCCGCATAATGCGGCGTCTCATCAGGGTCTGCACTGTTTGCCACTCATCCAGCTATTTAAGGCATAACTTTGGGTAGTCAGTTGTAAAAGCAAATCAGAAATGTTAATCATTTTTGTGGAGTTTATGGATCGATTAATCGATTATACGATTAATCGTGTCAGCCTTAATTCTGTATAACAAACAGAATTCAAGTTTCAGATAAGGGCAAATCAGGGATATTTAAAAACATGTAACGTACGTTGTGGGTATTTGTTAGAATCTCCTTAATGAGGCGATTCCAACAAATGTTTCTAACGAAGCACCAGTATATTATTTATCATCACGAAAACACGCCTATATAATTTTGACCCCCTCGAACATCACTTTTGTAAAGTAAAACTTGGGTTTACAGGGGTAAACATTATTTTTCTTATTTCTGCTCAAAAACATAGATTGTCGAGGCGGTTCTATCGAGTCCTCGCAATCTATGTTTTCAGCAGAAATAAGAAAAATATCACAATTTTTCGTCTTAAAATTTGCATTTTTTTCGGTGGTAAAATTGACAATGTATTTGTATGAGTGTGTTTTCGTAATGTTTGTACACAATATTTTAAAAGGTTAGCACAATTAACTTTAACTTAGAGTTCTGAAATGTTTTTTTTTTTTTTTTGTCATTAACTAACATTTCTAAACTCCGTTCAGAAAATCTGAATCATCGATTTTTTCGATTCTCGCGTTTAATACTCATTTTAGCCCATACATCACTATGGGAAAGTTTTAGACCTCACCCTCCGCCGATTTCTCCAGCAAGTCGTATGCCTCTGCGATAGCCAGGAAAGTCTGTGATTATTTGGAGAAAAGTGCAAAATCTAAATTTTCTTCCACAGACTAAGACATTCTGACAGGTTCGACACACCCTTTTAAACCATATATAGAAGTGGTTACTACTCTTGTAAATTACAAGGACGTCTATGTTTTATTTGCACGATCACTTCATGGAAAATCATTAGCTGCGACACCACATCCGATATCGGTATATTTCTTTTTGACAACTGTTGACAGCACATCGCGCTAATGGCTCCCCGTTCTAGTGAGCCTCTATCTAGCCATTCGAATGTAAGGTGTGTCGCAACTGCATATCTATTTATAAAGTGCATCACATGGCTTTGAATATTTATTATTTTACCTGACAATCATCGTCAAATGGACTTACAGTAAAACCGACATCAGTTGTCAGTTTGTTATTGTCAATATTATTGTAAATAAAGGTTATTTTTAAATTTATCTACGCAATTATATGTTATTTTTGGATGATCTAATTATATTTTTGGTGACTCCCTATTAACGTGATGGTATCAGGCTAAAAAATACCATACCTGCACTGTATCGACGCTAGCCAAGTGGTAAAGTCACGGCCCTGTAGGGCTGAAGTATGCGGGTTCGAATCCCGCTGGATATGTTTTTTCTTTACCATTTTTTTTTTCGCACCAAAAGCAAAAAATCCTCGATTTTCTCGTGAAGCATGCATATTTTGTGCTGATATAAATTTTTACTGAACATTCCTTAGTTCATACTCGGTTGCCCTGCTGTTGAAGTGTCGTCATGTGATGCTACTCTGACAGCAGAAGAGACTTTGTCGGCTGACAAAGCGAAGTTTTTTGGTTCTGACAAGTGCAGTTTTGTGACTAACAATCGATAAACGTTAAAATAACGTATGATCAACATGAATTAAATTATAAATTTCCAATGAATGTTAATTTCAAGTCATGTTATTGGTGTGCCTATTCTTTACTTTCACATGTCACATATAGGGTCTAGGCCAATCAGGTTCCATTGTATCAAATTATGGCATCTTGTATTTCAATTCTCTTGTACATGTACTTGCTGGTGTTTCTTTTTTATTCACTATTATAAATCAAATGTGAAGTTGATCTTTAAAATTGTGCATGACATGTATTGAACTTTAAAATAAATAGATAACCATTCACGAAAAAATAATAATACAAAAATAATAAACAGAATTGAAAATTAAAAAAGAAATAATAAAAATGTAAATTCTGAAACTATTTTATAAAAAAATCATCAAGAAAAAAAGAAATCATGCTTTTAATAGCTTTATGAAAAAAGATTTCTGCGAGGATCGAACCTGCGGACAGCCGTTTAAGGCGCTCCTCGTTACTAGTTGCGCTACGCAACTGATTACATCGGCACTGCAAAATTAAGTGCTTTTGTCTTAGAATATAACCCGTTACGTACCTGTGGAAAACACCGTTGTTTGTTATGATTTATAAATAGACGAGTATTTATCAACATTGAAACCAAAACACCGACATCTTACGGCAGGGTACCTGTAGTCTGTGGTCTCATTTCTTTGGTTTGCAATTTTCTCCAAATAATCACAGCCTTCCCTGACTGTCGCAGAGGCATATGACCTGTTGGAGAAGTCGGCGGAGGGTCAGGTCTAAAACTTTCCCATAGTGATGTATGGGCTAAAATGAGTATTAAAAGGAAGAAACGAAAAAATCGATGATTAAGATTTTCTGAACGGAGTTTAGGTAGAATTAGTCAAAATAAATTCAAAATTATAAACTTCGATTGTTTTGCTTTAACCTTCAGCGTGCTGGAGTTGACTTTAAGCAGTGTGCTGGAGGCGACTTTAGTGGTTCAAGGGGGTGGTCAAAATTGAGCAGCTTATCACGCTCATAAGAAAGCAAGTACACTCCATCCGATGAGGTTGTCCAATGCAGGTGGGATCCTTCTTTCTTATAAGGGCACAGGTTTTACCAACATTTACCGGCTGTTAGATTTTACACCCGGAAATGACGTTAAAAATCGACGATTTCTCAAGTACTAGTTTTCAACAGATCGCTCTTGCCTGTTCCATCACAATTTTGTCCATACTAGACCCAATCAATCTAAACAACTACTGGTGATAAATATGTAGCCATGATATAGGTAGCTACACAACCTATCAATTTTATCCATCAAAGCACACACTGAGCGCTACTGTCTTCTTTTTTAAGCGTCTTAAAACGGATCCCGGTCAGATCATGTGACCGCCATATTTGGAAGTCACATGACCCATAATACTTCCGGTAGAAACGGCGGAAGATATCTTGCCTATATTGTGTCAAAGTATAAGCAGAATCGGTTCAGGCTTAAGGAAATAATGGCTGCCGAAATAAGGGTACCCCCTCTAAAGGGCGAGTATTGAATAAAACTCAGCATGCCAAAGGTTAAGCTTTCCTTCATTTTGGCCCTCTGTGACTAAATCAAAACACATAAATATACAATAAAAACATGTACTCAAGATGCAGATACATGTGATAGTAAACAGTCTATTAATAACCCTCAAAGATCACATATCTATGTTCAGCTCACAAACTGAAAATATAAAACCATCAGAATGATAATAATAATAACAACAACACAATTAACAAAGATATATGATCTTTATACATGACCCGAAAGCCTCATTTTTTTTTTTTCAGAAGAAACTTACAGAAGATATACGTGCATATAGCTGGCGGAAAATATGCGTACATCTAGCTTGACGAAGCTATACGTATATATAGCTGTCCGAAAATATTCGTACACATAGATGGCGGAGCATATACGAGTACATCCATATGGCTGGTCGAACATATACGTACATGTAGCTGTAGCTCTGGGCACACGCTTTGTTATTCTTGGATGGAAAGCCTGTGTCTCCATCAAACTATCCCGGGGCCCGCATGCACTTTCGCACGAAGGCGCGTATGCTGTAGACTTACTGGGCAGTAGGTACTACGTACGTACGCACGAACGCACACACGAATGCATGCACGCACACACGAATGCATGCACGCACACGTCGACACACACGGTTTCTTCAGATGACAATTTTTTCTTACGAAAGCGTGAAAAAAATCCTTCTAGGCAATGCGAATGGCAATGTTCAATCTAGCCTCGGTGTTAAGAGTGCTAGGTCTCTCGTCGCTGTAAGCTGGAGCCTCGTTCAGGCCACAAAAGAAATGCCAGGTGCTGCAACGGCAGATCAGGTGATTTTTCTTCGGGCTTTTCTTGTTTTCGCCTACCTCTGATTAATGATAGACAAGGACGATTAGAGATTGGAATTCCCTTCTCGATTCGATCATTTGCAGAGCTGAAGGTGCCGAGGGTAATGTGGCTAAGTTTACCTCTTTGGTGAGAGCTAGGAACTCACTTCCCATATCATAGGTCCTGGTGTATTAATGTCATTTGACGTATCACCAGTAATAATTCTGGTTCAGATATTTGTGAAATAATCTTAAACCAGAGGACATGATGGCCCTGGATCGCTCACCTGATCCATAGAATAACAAGTGGGCCCCGGGGAGGGCCATTATTGACCCAAGGGTTATAATGTGCATAATGTTGAGGGAGGTCTAAAAAAAGGTGAAGCTTCATACCAAATATCAACAGACTATAATTTGAACAATCTTTGCAAAGGTCTACTAGATGAAGCTATACACCAAATATCAAAGACCTGGGCCTTGTGGTTTCAGAGAAGAAGTTTTTTTTTAAAGATATTCCCTACATAAGCCTATGTAAAACCAAATGGCCCCGTGGCGGGGTTATTTTTGGCCTCAGGGCTGTAATTTAAAGAATCTTGACAGAGGTCCACTAGATGAAGCTTCACACCAAATATCAAAGACCTGTGCCCTGCTGTTTCAGAGAAGTAGACTTTCAAAGATTATCTCTGTATAAGTCTATGGAAACCAAAGGGCCCCCGGGCGGGGGCATTTGTGGCCCCGAGGGCTATAATTTGAACAATCTTGGTAGAGGTCCACTAGATGAAGCTCCATACCAAATATCAAAGACCATGGCCTTGCAGTTTCAGAGAAGAAGATTTTTAAAGATTTCCCTATATAAGTCTATGTAAAACCAAAGGGTCTCGGGCGGGGGTATTTTTGGCCCCAGCACTATAATTTGAACAATCTTGATAGAGGTCCACTAGATGAAATTTCACACCAAATATCAAAGACCTAGGCCGTGTGGTTTCAGAGAAGAAGATTTTAAAGATTTTCCCTATATATGCCTATGTAAAACCAAAGGGCCCCGGGGCGGGGGCTTTTTTGGCCCCAGCACTATAATTTGAACAATCTTGGTAGTGGCCCACTAGATGAAGCTTCATAGTAAAAAGCAAAGACCTGTGCCTTGTGGTTTCAGAGAAGAAGATTTTTAAAGATTTTCCCTATATAAGTCTATGTAAAACCAAAGGCATTTTTGGTCTCAGGGCTATAATTTGAACAATCTTGGTAGAGGTCAACTAGCTGAAGCTTCATAACAAATATCAAAGACCTAAGCCGTGTGGTTTCAGAGAAGAAGATTTTTAAAGATTTTTCCTATATAAGTCTATGTAAAACCAAAGGGCCCCGGAGCAGGGGCATTTTTGGCCCAAGGGCTATAATTTGTACAATCTTGGTAGAGGTCCAAAAGATGAAGCTTCATACCAAATATCAAAGACCTGGGCCTAGCTGTTTCAGAGAATAAGATTTTTAAAGATTTTCCCTATATAAGCCTATGTAAAACCAAAGGGCCCCGGGGCGGGGGCATTTTTGGCCCCTGCACTATTATTTGAACACTCTTGGTAGGGGTCCACTAGATGAAGCTTCATACCAAATATCACAGACCTGGGCCTTGCGGTTTCAGAGAAGATTTTTAAAGATTTTCCCTATATAAGCCCATGTAAAACCAAAGGGCCCTGGGGCGGGGGCATTTATGGCCCCAGCACTATAATTTAAACAATCTTGGTAGGGGTCCACTAGATGAAGCTTCATACCAAATATCAAAGACCTGGGCCTTGCGGTTTCAGAGAAGAAGATTTTTAAAGTTTTCGGTGAAAAAAAAATCTATTTTTGGCTCCTGTGACCTATATGTGCAACAAGCCGTAACCATTTGAACAACTTTGAAAGGGGTCCACCTAAGGACCATTCCTGTGAAGTTTGGTCAAAATCTGATCAGTGGTTTAGGAGGTGATGTCGTTTGAAGAAATTTTTTACGCACGGATGACGGACAAAAAGTGATCCTAATATAAAACACAAGAGGGCCATGATGGCCCTGGATCGCTCACCTGATCCATAGTGTAACAAGTGGGCCCCAGAGAGGGCCATTATTGGTCCCAGGGCTTTAATGTGCATAATGTTGAGGGAGGTCTTAAAGGTGAAGCTTCATACCAAACATCAACAAAGGTATAATTTGAACAATCTTGGCAAAGGTCCACTAGATGAAGCTACACATCAAATATCAAAGACCTGGGCCTTGCGGTTTCAGAGAAGAAGATTTTTTTAAAGATATTCCCTACATAAGCCTATGCAAAACCAAATGGCCCCGGGGCTATATAAATCTATGTAAAACCAAAGGGCCCCGGGGAGGGGGCATTTGTGGCCCCAGGGCTATAATTTGAACAATCTTGGTAGAGGTCCACTAGATAAAGCTCCATACTAAATATCAAAGGCCTTGGCCTTGCAGTTTCAGAGAAGATTTTTAAAGATTTCCCTATATAAGTCTATGTAAAACCAAAGGGCCCTGGAGCGGGGACATTTTTGGTATCAGAGCTATAATTTGAATAATCTTAATAGAGGTCCACTAGATGCAGCTTCATACCAAATATCAAAGACCCAGGCCTTGTGCTTTCTGAGAAGAAGATTTTTAAAGATTTCCCCTATATTAGTCTATGTAAAACCATAGGGCCCCAGAGCGGGGGCATTTTTGCCCCCAGGGCTATAATTTGAACAATCTTGGTAGCGGTCCATTAGATGAAGCTTCATACCAAATATCAAAGTCCTGGGCCTTGTGGTTTCAGAGAAGAAGATTTTTAAAGATTATCCCTATATAAGCCTATGAAAAACCAAAGGGCCCCGGGGCGGGGCCACTTTTTGCCCCAGCACTATTATTTGAATCATCTTGGTAGGGGTCCTTTAGAAGAAGCTTCATACCAAATATAAAAGACCTAGGCCTTGCGGTTTCAGAGAAGAAGATTTTTTAAAGATTTTCCCTATATAAGTCTATGTAAAACCAAAGGGACCCGGAGCGGGGGCATTTTTGGTCCAAGGGGTATAATTTGAACAATCTTGGAAGGGGTCAACTGGATGAAGCTTCATACCAAACATCAAAGTCCTGGGCCTTGCGGTTTCAGAGAAGAAGATTTTTAAAGATTTTCCCTATATAAGCCTATGTAAAACCAAAGGGCCCGGGGCGGGGGCATGTTTTGACCCAGCACTATAATTTGAACAATCTTGGTAGGGGTCCACTAGGTGAAGGTTCATACCAAATATCAAAGTCCACGGCCTTGCGGTTTCAGAGAAGAAGATTTTTAAAGATTTTCCATATACAAACCTATGTAAAACCAAAGGGCCCCGGGGCGGGGACATTTTTGGCCTCAGCACTATAATTTGTATAATCTTATTAGGGGTCCTTTAGATGAAGCTTCATACCAAATATAAACAAGAGGGCCATGATGGCCCTGGATCGCTCACCTGATCCATAGTGTAACAAGTGGGTCCCAGGGAGGGTCATTATTGGCCCCAGGGCTTTAATGTGCATAATGCTGAGGGAGGTCTTAAAGGTGAAGCTTCATACCAAACATCAACAAAGGCTATAATATGAACAATCTTGGCAAAGGTCGTTGAGATGAAGCTACACACCAAATATCAAGGAACTGGACCTTGCGGTTTCAGAGAAGAAGATTTTTTTAAAGATATTCCATACATAAGCCTATGTAAAACCAAATTTGCATCGGGGCTATATAAGTCTATGTAAAACCAAAGGGTCCCGGGCTGGGGACATTTGTGGCCCCAGGGCTATAATTTGGAACAATCTTGGTAGAGGTCCACTAGATGAAGCTTCATACCAAATATCAAAGACATGGGCCTTGCAGTTTCAGAGAAGAAGATTTTTAAATATTTCCCTTTATAAGACTATGTAAAACCAAAGGGTCTCAGGGCGGTGACATTTTTGGCCCCAGGGCTATAATTTGAACAATCTTGATAGAGGTCCACTAGATGAAATTTCACACCAAATATCAAAGACCTAGGCCTTGTGGTTTCAGAGAAGAAGATTTTCGCTATATAAGTCCATGTAAAACCAAAGGGCCTCGCAGTGGGGGCACTTTTTGCCAAAGGGCTATAATTTGAACAATCTTAGTAGGGGTCCTTTAGATGAAGCTTCATACCAAATATCAAAGTCCTTGGCCATGCAGTTTCAGAGAAGAAGATTTTTTAAGATTTTCCCTATATAAGTCTATGTAAAACCAAAGGGCCCGAGAGCGGGGACATTTTTGGTCCCAGGGCTATAATTTGAACAATCTTGATATAGGTCCACTAGATGAAGCTTCACACAAAATATCAAAGGACTAGGCCTTGTGGTTTCAGAGAAGAAGATTTTTAAAGATTTTCCCTATATAAGTCTATGTAAAACCAAAGGGCCCCAGAGCGGAGGCAGTTTTGGCCCCAGGCTATAATTTGAACACTCTTGGTAGAGGTCCATTAGATGAAGCTTCATACCAAATATCAAAGTCCTGGGCTTTGCGGTTTCAGAGAAGAAGATTTTTAAAGATTATCCCTGTATAAGCCTATGTAAAACCAAAGGGCCCCGGGGCGGGGGGGGGGGGGCATTTTTGGTCCCAGCACTATAATTTGAACAATCTTGGTAGGGGTCCTATAGATGAAGCTTCATACCAAATATCAAAGACCTAGGTCTTGTGGTTTCAGAGAAGAAGATTTATAAAGATTTTCCCTATATAAGTCTATGTAAAACCAAAGGGTCCCGGAGCGGGGGCATTTTTGGCCCAAGGGCTATAATTTGAACAATCTTAGTAGAGGTCCATTAGATGAAGCTTCATACCAAATATAAAAGACCTAGGCCTTGCGGTTTCAGAGAAGAAGATTTTTTAAAGATTTTCCCTATATAAGTCTATGTAAAACCAAAGGGACCCGGAGCGGGGGCATTTTTGGTCCAAGGGGTATAATTTGAACAATCTTGGAAGGGGTCAACTGGATGAAGCTTCATACCAAACATCAAAGTCCTGGGCCTTGCGGTTTCAGAGAAGAAGATTTTTAAAGATTTTCCCTATATAAGCCTATGTAAAACCAAAGGGCCCGGGGGCGGGGGCTATTTTTGACCCAGCACTATAATTTGAACAATCTTGGTAGGGGTCCACTAGGTGAAGGTTCATACCAAATATCAAAGTCCACGGCCTTGCGGTTTCAGAGAAGAAGATTTTTAAAGATTTTCCCTATACAAACCTATGTAAAACCAAAGGGCCCCGGGGCGGGGACATTTTTGGCCTCAGCACTATAATTTGAATAATCTTATTAGGGGTCCTTTAGATGAAGCTTCATACCAAATATAAGCAAGAGGGCCATGATGGCCCTGGATCGCTCACCTGATCCATAGTGTAACAAGTGGGTCCCAGGGAGGGTCATTATTGGCCCCAGGGCTTTAATGTGCATAATGCTGAGGGAGGTCTTAAAGGTGAAGCTTCATACCAAACATCAACAAAGGCTATAATATGAACAATCTTGGCAAAGGTCGTTGAGATGAAGCTACACACCAAATATCAAGGAACTGGACCTTGCGGTTTCAGAGAAGAAGATTTTTTAAAGATATTCCATACATAAGCCTATGTAAAACCAAATTTGCATCGGGGCTATATAAGTCTATGTAAAACCAAAGGGTCCCGGGCTGGGGACATTTGTGGCCCCAGGGCTATAATTTGGAACAATCTTGGTAGAGGTCCACTAGATGAAGCTTCATACCAAATATCAAAGACATGGGCCTTGCAGTTTCAGAGAAGAAGATTTTTAAATATTTCCCTTTATAAGACTATGTAAAACCAAAGGGTCTCAGGGCGGTGACATTTTTGGCCCCAGGGCTATAATTTGAACAATCTTGATAGAGGTCCACTAGATGAAATTTCACACCAAATATCAAAGACCTAGGCCTTGTGGTTTCAGAGAAGAAGATTTTCGCTATATAAGTCCATGTAAAACCAAAGGGCCTCGCAGTGGGGGCACTTTTTGCCAAAGGGCTATAATTTGAACAATCTTAGTAGGGGTCCTTTAGATGAAGCTTCATACCAAATATCAAAGTCCTTGGCCATGCAGTTTCAGAGAAGAAGATTTTTTAAGATTTTCCCTATATAAGTCTATGTAAAACCAAAGGGCCCGAGAGCGGGGACATTTTTGGTCCCAGGGCTATAATTTGAACAATCTTGATATAGGTCCACTAGATGAAGCTTCACACAAAATATCAAAGGACTAGGCCTTGTGGTTTCAGAGAAGAAGATTTTTAAAGATTTTCCCTATATAAGTCTATGTAAAACCAAAGGGCCCCAGAGCGGGGGCAGTTTTGGCCCCAGGGCTATAATTTGAACACTCTTGGTAGAGGTCCATTAGATGAAGCTTCATACCAAATATCAAAGTCCTGGGCTTTGCGGTTTCAGAGAAGAAGATTTTTAAAGATTATCCCTGTATAAGCCTATGTAAAACCAAAGGGCCCCGGGGCGGGGGGGGGGGCATTTTTGGCCCCAGCACTATAATTTGAACAATCTTGGTAGGGGTCCTATAGATGAAGCTTCATACCAAATATCAAAGACCAAGGTCTTGTGGTTTCAGAGAAGAAGATTTATAAAGATTTTCCCTATATAAGTCTATGTAAAACCAAAGGGTCCCGGAGCGGGGGCATTTTTGGCCCAAGGGCTATAATTTGAACAATCTTGGTAGAGGTCCATTAGATGAAGCTTCATACCAAATATCGAAGACCTAGGCCATGTGGTTTCAGAAAAGAAGATTTTTAAAGATTTTCCCTATATAAGTCTATGTAAAACCAAAGGGCCCCGGAGCGGGGGCATTTTTGGCCCCAGCACTATAATTTGAACAATCTTGGTAGAGGTCCATTAAGTGAAGCTTCACACTAAATATCAAAGTCCTGGGCCTTGTGGTTTCAGAGAAGAAGATTTTTAAAGATTTTCCATATATAAGCCTATGTAAAACCAAAGGGCCCCGGGGCGGGGGCATTTTGTGCCCAGGCACTATGATTTGAACAATCTTGGTAGGGGTTCACTAGATGAAGCTTCATACCAAATATCAAAGACCTGGGCCTTGTGGTTTCAGAGAAGAAGATTTTTAAAGATTTTCCCTATATAAGTCTATGTAAAACCAAAGGGCCATGGAGCGGGGGGTATTTTTGGCCCCAGCACTATTATTTGAACAATCTTTGTAGAGGTCCATTAGATGAAGCTTCATACTAAATATCAAAGTCCTGGGCCTTGTGGTTTCAGAGAAGAAGATTTTTAAAGGTTTTCCATATATAAGCCTATGTAAAACCAAAGGGCCCCGGGGCGGGGGCATTTTGTGCCCCAGCACTACAATTTGAACAATCGTGGTAGGGTCCACTAGATGAAGCTTCATACCAAATATCAAAGACCTGGGCCATGTGGTTTCAGAGAAGAAGATTTTTTAAGTTTTCCGTGAAAAAAATCTATTTTTGGCTCCTGTGACCTAGATGTGCAACGGACCGGAACCATTTGAACAACTTTGAAAGGGGACCACCTAAGGATCATTCCTGTGAAGTTTGGTCAAAATCCGATCAGTGGTTTAGGAGGAGATGTCGTTTGAAGAAATTGTTTACGCACGGACGGACGGACGCACGGACGCACGACGGACAAAAAGTGATCCCAAAAGCTCACCTCGTCACTACGTGACGGTGAGCTAAAAACCTAGGCCTTGTGGTTTCAGAGAAGAAATTTTTAAAGATTTTCCCTATGTAAGTCTATGTAAAACCAAAGGTCCCCGGGGTTGGGGGCATTTTTGGCCCAAGGGCTATAATTTGACATTCTTGGTAGAGGTCCATTATATGAAGCTTCATTCTAAATATCAAAGTCCTGGGCCTTGCGGTTTCAGAGAAGAAGATTTTTTAAGATTTTCCCTATATAAGCCTATGTAAAACCAAAGGGCCCCGGGGCGGGGGCATTTTTTGCCCCAGCACTATAATTTGAACAATCTTGGTAGGGGTCCACTAGATGAAGCTTCATACCAAATATCAAAGTCCTGGACCTTGTGGTTTCAGAGAAGAAGATTTTTAAAGATTTTCCCTATATAAGCCTATGTAAAACAAAAGGGCCCCGGGGCGGGGGCATTTTTGGCCCCAGCACTATAATTTGAACAATCTTGGTAGGGGTCCACTAGATGAAGCTTCATACCAAATATCAAAGACCTGGGCCTTGTGGTTTCAGAGAAGAAGATTTTTAAAGATTTTCCCTATATAAGCCAATGTAAAACCAAAGGGCCCCGTGGCGGGGGCATTTTTTGTCCCAGCACTATGATTTGAACAATCTTGGTAGGGGTCTACTAGATGAAGCTTCATACCATATATCAAAGACCTGGGCCTTGTGGTTTCAGAGAAGAAGATTTTTTAAGTTTTTGGTGAAAAAAATATATTTTTGGCTCCTGTGACCTAGATGTGCAACGGACCGGAACCATCTGAACAACTTTGAAAGGGGACCACCTAAGGATCATTCCTGTGAAGTTTGGTCAAAATCCGATAGTGGTTTAGGAGGAGATGTTGTTTAAAGAAATTGTTTACGCACGCACGCGCGGATGCACGCACGACGGACGACGGACAAAAAGTGATCCCAAAAGCTCACCTCGTCACTACGTGACGGTGAGCTAAATATCCGCAGTATCAATCTCATTTACAAATCAAAATCTTGAATTTTGTAAAGGGTGAAATTCCGCTGTGGGATCAGCTTGAATGAAAAGTAACTCCTCTTTTAACCCTTATACTGTTCTTTACGACAACCCCTAACTTTGCAAACAGTGTAGATCCAGATCAGTTCTGATCAGGATCTTCACTGTTGTACATTCAATTTGTGAATTTGCAGGAGTAAATTACATCAAGTAATCTGATTGGTTCAAAGTCAGAAATGGGTGTGGCTCAATTTATTATTCAGCGGGATATGGGTAAAAAGCATTTGTTGAATATCTTAGTGTTTTCTACTCCCCTTGATCACCAGCAACCCCACCTTTGGAGCCGTTCAAAAGTGGTCCTACATAAGACTGGCACGATTAATCAGATAATCGAATCCCACCAAAATGATTATCATTACTGATTTGATAATAATCGATTATCTGATAAGTACAATTTACTACCCAATGTTGTGTCTAAAATAGCTTGATGAATGGTAAACAGTATAGACGCTGATGAGACGTCGGGTTCTGTGGCGTCTCATCAGGGTCTACACCGTTTGCTAAGGTCTGTCTGTCCGAATACATACGATATTGAATAACATGTGGTAAGTCGATGCCAGAAAGGTAAAATAATAAAATATTCAACGATTACTAATCGATTATCGATCACAATGACATGACTGATAATCAATTATCATTCAAGCTCTGATGAGCCAGCCCTAGTCTTACAGACCAAGTTTGAACAACCCCAAAGCTCTTTTAGCGTAGGAGCTTTACTGTATTTGAGAGTTCGTTGAATACATGTGCAGACAACCAATGACCTGATTACAACTGCGTAGATCGGTTGATCTTGATCTTCCCACTGTACACCGTGTTGCTATTTGCGTCTTATAAATCAAAGCAGTTACATCAGACGCCGCGTTATGCGGCGTCTGATCAGGTTCTACACTGTTTGCCAATGTCCTAGTACACGAGTCTGGTCAGGATTCTATAGATGACCATCCTGTTTTACACAACTCTCACGTCACAGGGATAATAATAGCGCGGCTTTAAATGGGCCCCGTCAAGCGATTTTGGTACTTATCGCCTATGCGAGCAGCGAAGGTTCAGGCGAGGCTGCGCATCTGCGCAGTCTCGCCAGAACCTTCGCTGCTCGCTCATACAAGCAGTGAATCAAGAGGAACCTTCAGACAGAAAGCCATATCCCTGGTCCCTCTGAATGGCTGGGCATGCGCAGTTAGAATTTGTCATGACGGAATGCTCGAAGACACAAATTCGCTTGGTGGGGCTCAAATAACCGTTATCAGAATTTTGTACATATGCACAATTGCGATCAGTTATAATCATGTGGACATTATCAATGTAACTCAGAATTATAAATGAGCCCCGCCAAGCGAATTTGTGTCTTCGAGCATTCCGTAATGACAAATTTTAACTGCGCATGCCCAGCCATTCAGAGAGGCCAGGGATATGGCTTTTTGTCTGAAGGTTCGTCTTGATTCACTGCTTGTAGGAGCGAGCAGCAAAGGTTCTGGCGAGACTGACCCCTCGTTGCTCGCATAGGCGATAAGTACCAAAATCGCTTGACGGGGCCCATATGGTAAGTTTGGGCCGATTGATAAACGATAAACGCAAAGGTATATGCCTCTTTAAGCCAACAGCGTCTCGAGATAAGAATTGACTCTATGAGTGTCAACAGAAATTTGAAAAATAGTTTACTCCAGAAAATTCTCTTTTTGTTTTCTTACAAAGTTATATATATATATATATATGGTCGTTCCGCCCCCGCCTATCGGGGCTTGATAAGATATTTGGGCTGCATGATGCTTCCACGCAGAGCTGTAACCGACCGCACACAGTTACTGGTAAACCGCTTAGAGGATGTAAGCTTGCCCAGGCAAAGCGGTGCGAGTCGGACGTTCCATGCTTATAAACCCTATTGGTTTCATTGGGCGACACAGCTTGGGATGTCATTTCATCTCAATGTCGGGTGAAAAGCGCACAAAATTGGAAGCAACGTCTCCAAAATGACCTGTAAAGTGTTGACGGGGACGTAAAACCTATACCAAAACCTACAAAAGATATAAATGACCGTTTGTCCGACAGCTTATTGCATGAATTGAAGATCAATCCAAAAGCATTTAGAACAAAGATGTATTTATTTACGTAATTTTACATCATCGAAGTGTCCTAATCATGCCCGATTATCATGTATTTATGTGTGTATGCGTCCCTCTGTACGTGCGTGTTGTGTTTGTGTGTGTGCTTGTATATGTTCATTTGTTAAGAATACCAGTGCACTAATTAACCCGAGCCCTGTCAAGCAAAAATGTCTTCAAATGCGGCGCATACTGGTCAGAGCATTTTGGCGTGCACTGCGTGGATGGCTATTGATCTGTATCTGCACTGTTTGCTAAGGCATGTCTGTCTCAATACTTGAACAAATTTGTTTCACAATCCATCAAGGTGGAATGACAAACAGTGTACACCCTGATCAGACTGCAGGAGCAGTCTGATCTGTGTCTGCACTGTTTGCTTAGGCATGTCTGTCTCAAAACTTAGGATCATTATGGTAATTGCATAGCCGAGAAACTTTGCTGCTCGCTGCCATGTAGCAGTAAGAAATCTTGAGGGAGCTTCAAGCATGAAGTATTGCATTTACACTTATAAGTTACACTGCGCAGGCTATGCTGAGTTTTTTTTTTTGATCACGATACCTGCCCTTTACTCAGGAGTTGGCCCTTTTGCACACTTACCAAGGCCCAGAGCATCGTTAACGAGCTCGTTAGAGGTAAAATTTTTAACTGTTCTCGTAAGTGCAATATCTAATACAGTGGCATTTTTGCTGAACAAATGTGAGCAGCTTTCCTATTTGCAAAACCTGCTCACATTTTTTCTGCAAAAGTTTTAATATATTTGTCATGTTAAATTCTGTTTGTTTGGGAGTTTAACGGCTCAGTCAACACTATTTTAGGTCAGTTTGAGCCGGTCAGTTTACCTATCCATACTTACTCTGGGCATGCTTATACGTAAGCAGTATACCAGTACAGTTCACATTCTCACGCCAGAAACTGACAACTGCCCTTCTTAAATCAGCGGAAGGGAGGGAATGATTGTAGAAAAGATTTCATGATCAATCTCCACGAAAGAATGTTGCCGACCCCGGCAGGCATCGGACCCGCGTCCTCCTGATCAACAGTCAGAAGCGCATACAACTGAGATACCGAGCAGCGGTGCGAGTCGGCCAGTCCGTGCTTATAAACCCTATTGGTTTCATCGGACGGCAGGGATTGAGATGTCATTTCATCTTAATGTCGGGTTAAAGTCCCACAAAATTGGAAGCAACGTCTCCAAAATGACCTTTACAGTGTTGACGGGGACGTTCAACCTAAGATCAAACAATAACAAAGACATAAAATCATGAGTGATCGAAGACTAGAATTTGATTTTTCCACAAAAACACAGATGTCTCCGCCCTTTTGGGTGTCATATGGTATTGTACATTCCTCGAACTCTGCATGTACTCGCATAGTTAATATTATTATAATATTAACTATGCGATTGCACGCAGAGTACGAGAACCATATGTGCAATTGACCGGAACCGTTCGAACAACCTCGAAGGATCATTCCTGTGAAGTTCGGTCAAAATCCAATCAGTGGTTCAGGAGACGTCGTTTGAAGACGCACGCACGGACAGATGACGGACGAAATGTGATCACAAAAGACCACCTTGTCACTCCTAGGTAGGTAGGCTAAAACCAACGCTCTTAAGCAAGACTATAAACCAATTAAAATTTTCTGAGTGTTCATTATATAGGACCGAAATAAAATATAATCTGCACTTTTGGTGGTGTACGGGGATTATTCGACCCCACATGACCCATATTCAAACTGGACCGAAATGACATCAAAACAAATCCTCTGACGAAGTAACATGAATAATTGTACAAAAAGGAGGAATTTAGTGAGCATAATAGCGTAGACGAAATCTTATCCAGTAACCTAGTTTTTGATCCCACATGACTCGCATCTGAACTTGACGAAAATATTAACAAGACAAACATTCCGATGAAGTTTCATAAAGTCTGATGCAAAACTGTAGCCTCTATCGTGCACACATTTTGAAATAGTGACTTTGACCGAGCTATTATCAACGCAAAGATCTTGGGAACGTTAAAAAGATTGGACATAACTATGGCCCCTAGTGATTGCACAAGGTAAATGTTGACGACGGACGGCGCACGCCGGACGTTCGAAGGACACAGGGTGATCTGATCACTCCGTGCTCAGGGATGCAAATCTATATACCAGCACAAACCCCGCTTTTCTCCATTTACGGTAATTTTAAGATGCTCGTGATAAGGTTTTGCTAACAATTTACGGAATAAGAGTCTATTACGGATACTGTCTATATAAAAATTCTTTATCCATCGGTTACTCAAGGACGTCCACTCAAGTGAAGCGCTCGAGTAAATGTAGATGTACAGTGAAATTCCGCTAAATCAAGACTTGTTTTTCCTTTAAAGGGAATGGATATACCTTCAGGGGAGACAACTCTTGCAAAAATATTTTTGTCTCTCATGTCAATAAGGTAAGAATGTGCCCCTTTAAGACTAGACCCCTTTTTCAGTGGGACAGGGCTAGTAGGAAAGCGAACAGGAAGTGCCGAAAGTTGTCTCCCTTTGAAAAAGCTGCCAGGTGTTCCCATTCCCCTTAATGGTTGTGTTCACTACACAAAATGACCTCTACTAAAAGGCCATCTTTGGAACGGATCAAAAACATCTGAAAGACCACTTTTGACCAGTTCCAAAGATAGTCTTAATATAGAGATCAAACATGGTTTTTCATGCATTAACATTCGCTAGGTCCCAAGGAAGGTGTTGAAAACCGAGGCCGCAGGCCGAGGTTTTCAACACTTCCGGGGGACCTAGCGAATGTTAATGCATTGAAAACCATGTTTGATCGCTATTATTGCATAAAAACGAAAAATCATTAAGCGAATTAAGTATAAAATGTAGTTTATAAGTCCTTGTTTTTTTGCACTATTTAGTTTCACCTGTTCATCTGTATCTCGCGAACGAAGTCTCTACTGACTATACCCGCTTCAGGGCCTGACAGTAAACATTGAAAAGTGCCGCCATCTTGGTGGAAAAGAGTTGACAATCTCGCTTAATTTTATTTTATTTGAAGTTTCCTTACAATCATGCGGATAATCCTCTCATCATGAACCATATTATTGAGATGGCTTTTCATCTCTTGGTAAGTTTTGCTTCAATGATCTTTATTTGCTGAATTCGATTTGAGCTGTGCAAAACTTGATCGAACCGGCTACCTCTTTATCACAGTCACTTACCCAAACATCCGATCCGTAGATAATCTATCCACATCTTCCTATCTATGCCTGTCGCTCGATCTATCTATCTATCTATGATCCAAACAGGCCTATGATATATCTATCTACCTGACTGCATCCCATTTTAATTTTTAGGTTGTATGGCCCTTTCAAGAGTATTTCACTTCTATCGTGCCAACTGATAATCAGAGATGGGCGAAAAAACAGAGTATCCCGAAGAAAAACAACCTGACCATCCGAAGAAAAACTACCTGACCATGTCTTGAAGAACTTGTCATTTCAATTGTTAATTTAATGATTAAGAATCAACTAAAAAAACATTGAGGTGGTTCTAACGAGCACCCACAACAAATTATATTTCTACCAGAAATACATGTACCATCAAAATCCTTAAAATTTGGGCATCTTCAGGATTTGCTCAAATTCTCCTAAAATTTTAACAAATTTGTTATACCGTCCGACAAGGAGTACAAAATGGCAAGCAGTGTAGACCCTGATCAGACTGTTCTGTTTCCTAAGGCCTATCTGTCCCAATACTTACGATTATTTTGGTAAAATATCGCATTTTCATGTGGTAAATGCTTGTTCTAGAAAAAAAAAATGTATAATTATGACCCCTTTGAACCCAGCTTTATATAGTAAAACCTTGATTTAAAGGATATATGCTATTTTTTTATTTCTGCTCAGAAACATAGATTGTGGGTACTCACTTCCCATCACGAAAACACACCTATATAATTGTGACCCCCTTGAACCCCACTTTTATATAGTAAAACTGGGGTTAACGGGTAAATCTTATTTTTCTTATTTCTACTCAAAAATATAGATTGTGGGAAATCGTTAGAACCGCTTCAATGAGGCGGTTCTAACGAGTACCCACAATCTGAATTTTTAGTACAGATAAGAAAAATGTCACAATTTTTCATCTAACATGTTTACTTTGTCGGCAAAAAAAGTTACAATGTATTTGTATAGGCGGTTTTTCGTAATGCAGAGGTGGTTCTAACATGTACCCCCAATCTATATTTTGAGCAAAAATAAGAAAAATGATTTTTCATCTAAATTTTTTTTTTTGGCGGTAAAATTTACATTGTATTTGTATAGGCGTGTTTTCATGATGATGCTCGGATGTGTTATAATCATAATAATTTTCTCTTTCTTTTCAGGTGTCAGTGGCAACAGTGTAATTTCAAGAACCAGTCAATGTGCATTTTCACCATGTTCACCACAATGAAACTGTGTTGATGGCAATTATGATTGAAGATAATTTCAAAATAAAACTAGATCTGCAGTCGATGGTAAACCATCGCAAATACCCGCTTTTTCAATTAATAACATTAATGACTATGTATTAGCTAGCCAAAACTACATGTAAGCAAAAAAAGTTGCAAAGAACATTCTAACTGATAAGCAAAGTTTCAGAAGTGTAACTCTTATAGTTTAGAAGATATGACAAAGTCATACTTTTTGAGCTTTGACCTTGGGGTTATGTTGAGGTCCACCTAAAGTATCCGAATTTATTCTATATTCCAACAGCCATCCAATAACCAAGTTTCAGAAGTGTAACTCCAATAGTTCAGAAGATATGGCAAAGTCATACTTTTTGACCTTTAACCTTGAGGTCGAGGTCACACCAAAAGGAGCCCAACATATTCTATATTCCAAGGGCCATCCAATAAGCAAAGTTTCAGAAGTGTAACTCCAATAGTTTAGGAGATATGGCAAATCATAATTTTTGAACTTTGACCTTGGGGTCATGATGAGGTCAAGGTCACACCAAAATTATCCAAATTTATTCTATATTCCAAGGGCCATCCAATAACCAAAGTTTCAGAAGTGTAACTCTAATAGTTTAGAAGATATGGCAAAATCATACTTTTTGACCTTTGACCTTGGGGTCAAGGTCACACCAAAAGTAACCTGACATATTCTATATTCCAAGGACCATCCAATAAGCAAAGTTTCAGAAGTGTAACTCCAATAGTTTAGGAGATCTGGCAAATCATAATTTTTGACCTTTGACCTTGGGGTCATGTTGAGGTCAAGGTCACACCAAAAGTATCCAAATTTATTCTACATTCCATGGCCATCCAAAAACCAAAGTTTCAGAAGTGTAACTCTATTAGTTTAGAAGATATGGCAAAATCATACTTTTTGACCTTTGACCTTTGGGTCAAGGTCACACCAAAAGTAACCTGACATATTCTATATTCCAAGGACCATCCAATAAGCAAAGTTTCAGAAGTGTAACTCCAATAGTTTAGGAGATATGGCAAATCATAATTTTTGACCTTTGACCTTGGGGTCATGTTGAGGTCAAGGTCACAAAAAAGTTGCCCACTGCCATCTACATTCCATGTACTATCCACATGCAAAGTTTCAAAAGTGTAACTTCAGTGGTTGCAGAGGAGATCCAATCACAAGAAACGTGACGGACGGACAGACGGACGTTCTCACAAATGGATACTTATGTGGCTATTTTGAGCAAGATTGATACTTAGGTGGCTAATTTTAACCACATAACAGACCTTTTATGTGTCTAACGGAATAAATCGCACTTTCTCTCATTGACTTACATTGATTCTGTCCAAGTTCATAGCCACCTATCTATCCATTTGTGTGTACGGACAGACGGACGGACGGACTGACGCCGGAGTGAACTGTGGTACGAAAACAATATACCCGATTTTTCTTCGAAAAAGCGGGTATAATAATATTAAAACAACATGATATTGTCTTTATCAGCTCACTGCTGGTCTTTTTAATGAAGATACAGCTGCAGGTAGAGAGGATAATAATGGGATATTTTTTCTTGTTTTAATTTGGTGCTCCATACAAAAAAAAAAAAAAAAAAAAAAACCTATTCATCTCACTGATAGGCAATGCATACAAGTACCCACAGCATAAATTTTAACTTGAAACAAGAAAAAAATACCTCTTTTTTTTACCTTGTTATTTCTTATATGGACCTATGTTAAGAACATGGAAGCTTCTTTGATCCAGTATGAGGTGACAATGAATTTCAAACTGATGGAATGTTCACTTGAAATTGCCTTTAATTGGGAAAGTTTGGCATAATATCTGTTTATTTCTTAATTTAAAATTGATTCAGTACTGCACCAGTGCTGTTTTTCAAATATAGATATCTGCATTTTAATAGTGACATAAAAAAATACAAGCTCTCTTTTTTTCAAGTACAGATAACACTTCACTAAAAGTCATCAAATGCAGAAAAATGCCAGTATTTTAAACATAGATGTATTGCTATTCATAATTATTTTGGGATACCTATATTTGAAATATTGATAACAATATTGTACTACTCTCAGGTTTTTCGGTGCCTGTGACAAAGTTTTCATTTTTCATGGGCCGAAGTCTCCAAGATAGCTGACAGGATGGTATGCTTCGTCGTCTGTCAACATTTTTAAAGGACTTCCTCAAACTGCCCGGCTGATTTTAAATAAATTTCATGTGTTCATAACTCCAGATAAGGAGTACTAAGGATGAAGTCAGTCCATTAAATCATGTTGTGAATACTCATTCGAATTGCCTCATTGAGGTGATCCTAAGAAATACCGCAACATGTTTCTCGAAAACAAAAGGAAAATTATCCCTTTTTAATTGACCTATCTAACTGTAACCACATTTTCTGCTGGTCTTAAAATTTGTAAACAGGCGCCATGTGTGCCTGGATGAGGCGAACAGATGTGTCTCAGGGTTATGCCAGTTTGTTTTTTTGTTTCTTTGAATTGAGGTTTTATGTCCCCGTCAACACTATTTAGGTCATTTTGGAAATGTTGCTACCAATGTTGTGGGACTTTTATCTGACACAGATGAAATGACATCACAATCCCTGCCGCCCAAACAAACCTTAAGCACCTCGAGTTTATAAGCAGTGATTTAATGTTTTATAGATAAACAAGTAAAACAACAAAAATAAACCAAAATGGTTAATATGCACCACTAATTTTCTCTGGGCAGGCTTAGACCCCTAAGCAGTTTATCAGTACTCGTGCGGCCGGTTTCAGCTCTGCGTGGATGCATGAATTTCTAGGATTACACCAGTTTCTTGTCACCTAAATTATAATTTAAATTGTCTCAAAGGAGTGAAATATTCTTGACATGGACCGAAAACAAAAAGCTTCACACACTCTGTGGTTCATTTTTCGCAGTCGACTCAGTGCAGTAGCTTTACACTGCTGATGTTCATGTGACCATCACCGAATTGAACGAAATCCAGATAACGGTTATTTATTGCACTGCTATTGTTGTGTCGTTTGTTTGATTGAATTGGTGTTTAACCTCCCCGTCAAAACTATTTAGGTCATTTTCCCTGGGCAGGCTTAGATCCCTAAGCAGTTTATCAGTACTCGTGCGGCCGTTTCAGCTCTGCATGGATTTCTAGGATTACACCAGTTTCTTGTCACCTAAATTATGATTTAAATTGTCTCAAATGAGTGAAATATTCTTGACAGGGACCGAAAACAAAAAACTTCACACACTCTAGGGTTCATTTTTTAACAGTCGACTCAGTGCAGTATCTTTACACTGCTGATGTTCATGTGACCATCACCGATTTGAACGAAACCCAGATAATATAGGGATCAACCATGGTTTTTCATGCATTAACATTTGCCGGATCCCGAGGAAGCTGTTTGAACATGAGGCCGCCAGAATGTTGTTTACAATGACGTTGTCATGCAGTGACGTCATCATAGAATCCTAAAACGCTACGTTCAGGGCGATAACGTTACGTCGCTCAACGTAACGTAAACAAAGCAAGGCCCGTCTTGTGATATCAAAAGCTCAAAATCCATGTTCAAACAGCACGCGAATTTCATGATTTGAACATGGTTTTTGCTGTTTGAGCACGGCTTTCGGTCCATTTGACAATGGCTTCAAACAGCTATGCGCATAGGTTTTTTTTATGCAAGAACGGTTATTTATTGCACTACTATTGTTGTGTCGTTTGTTTGATTGAAATGGTGTTTAATGTCCCCGTCAAAACTATTTAGGTCATTTTGGAGACGTTGCTTCCAATTTTGTGGAACTTTTACCCGACATTGATATGAAGTGACATCTCAAGCCCTGCCGCCCAATGAAACCAGAAGGCTTATATGCATCAGACGATCTGACTCACACCGCCTTGCCTGGGCAGGCCTAGTCCTTCTAAGTGGTTTACCAGTACTCGTGTGTGGTCAGATTCAGCTCTGGGTGGAAGCATCATGCTGGGGGGTGCGATATTGTTGTGGTGTGTTAAGAGGGTCACCTATATAAGTTTTGGCAAACAGTGTAGACAAATCAGATGCTGCAGAAAGTGGAGTCTGTTGTGGCTGCAGAGACCTGATCTGGGTACAGGAACACAGGAATACTAGAGTTGAATGAAACAGGCCATGTCTTCGACCCACCAATGTTGTCAGTGCTTTGATCGTGAATAGTTAAAAAAAAATACAAAAACTATTTTTAGATGACCTTGCAAGACTAAAAATAAACATTGCTACTCTCAGTGTGCTTGCATCTTTGCATATGTTTGTGCTTCTCTCCGAATTTTCCGGAGCGACTGGACGTGATTACATGTACACCTGTGGGCTCGGTCTTGTTTTCCCGTCAATTTAATTCATTAAACCGTGGTCGAGAACTTGTACCTGGTGCGAAATTGCTGCCCCCGCCCCCCTTTACGATATCGCGAAATAGAAAATGGCGTCCATTTTTTTTTCTTACTTCGGTGGGCCCGGTAAGAGCATAATTCAAGCAACGTCACCGGTCATTAACAGCACGTGAATTGCCTTGTTAATACATGGGTTTTTGCTGGTTAATGCATGCATGTTAATATCGTGCGGCACTGATTTTTATGCAATAATATGGGAATTATATTGTATGTGTAATGCGAATGGCTACTTATTTGTCGTAGCCGCCAAAGAAAGTGTAGCTGACTGCTCAAGTATGTGTCTAGAGATAGGCTTTCTGAATAAGCCCTTGTAACAAATTGCTCAAATCAGCATATAACCAAAGCAACACAAACAAATGTCTAGGCCAGGCCTAAGTCAGATTTTAGGCAGTGTTTCACGGTAGTGTACTACCATGTGCTTTTTCAAATTTCCTTTCTCAGCAAACCCCTTTCCACACACGTCACAGCAGAAAGGTCTCTCTTGGGTGTGAACTCTCATGTGGATTTTTAAAGCTGCTTTACAGTTACATCCCTTGCCACAAATTTCACAAAATATGAAATACTTTTGCGGGTTCCTTCCCTTACCGGACTGATATCTGCTTCTCTCATTTAGGATGGAGGAAGTAGCGTCATCTGCAAAAATGAACAAAGCAGATGCCTAAGTGACATCCTAGCAGGCACATGACGTAATTGTGACGTCACATCAACGTCGGTACAACGGTATGACGTTTATGCAACGTCACATCTACGTTGATATGACGTTGCCCTAGCGGCGTGTGCCTGCTGGGATGCAATACTTGTCCTAAAATTTATAATTGGACGCGTGGATGTTTTGGAATATGATTTGCGCGTGTATGTTTTGGTGTAAGAAGGGTCTTTCTTACCTTAATTTGAAGAATTTATTTTCAGTAAAAGCATCGCAGACACTACATGATAATTATCCCGCTAGTGCAGGTCAGTAGGAACACTTTTCAAATAGTTCTAGATTAATCAATCGATAAATTCCACAAAAATGATTATCATTACTGATTTGCGTGCAAACGATTATTTGATAAGTACAATTTACTATCACAAGTTGTGCCTAAAATAGCTGTATGGGTGGCAAACAGTGCAGACCCAGATGAGACTACGCGTTCTGTGGCGTCTCATCTTGGTCTACACTGTTTGCTCAGGCCTGTCTGTTCAAATACATATGACAAAGTACAGCATATGGTAGGAGTCATGCTAAGACTGAAAGCAAGACAGGTAAAAGTTTGACCAACTCTTCAGTGATTACTAATCGACTATCTATCGCAATGCCAGAAATTATAATCGATTATCTGTTCAGCTCTGATTAGCCAGTCCTAGTTCTAGAGTTCTAAAGCACATATCTCTTTGCTTGAAGCACCTACTCAGGCGAAGGAAACGTCTTTTAACAACCATACTGTCAATCTGCCCTTAAGTCCGCTCCTCTAGCCGTCACGAGTTCTAGGGGTAGAAATTCATTTTATTATATGACGTCGCGTCGCGTCTGAGAATGTAATAACGCCATGTAATAAATTCGGTAATCCACTAGTGGATTAAATATAATATGCAAATAAGTTGGATAGGCTCCAATAACGTTACAGGTACGACGTCCCTATAGACGTCGCTTTTACTAAAGGGGAAGATTGACATTTTGGCAGAAACGTCTTGAATTAAATGCGTGTAAAATGTCATATGATAAATTGAATATTGCATTCGTGCTCATGTATTATTATATTAATTAAACTCGTTGAGGAAAAAGGCAACAAAATGCTCGACAAAGCCTCGCATTTAATCCCGTTTCCTCATCTCGTTTAATAAATTCAATAATACATGAGCACTCATGTAAGATCCTTTATAAAGTTTTGCTTTGTTCTCTTACAGAATGATCGACTTTCATTAGCATTCAAGTATTGCAGTCTGTATTTCTCCGCGATATAAGCTGGGCACTTTGCAATGCTTGACGAAGCCGTATCTGTTTGAGACAGTGGTAGTCCAAGCAAGTGATGGTTAAACAGAATGTCATGCTCGGCTGTATACAGGGGATTTTTTTGGTATAAAAGAATATTACATAGGTGTGAGGCTTTGATAATCCGTCCCGAGGGCCAACGTCTGGCATCACTCGGCTTGCTGAGCGGTTCCGGTCAGTAATCCTGAGGGACGGACTTTTCTTTCTACCACTCAGACCAATCTTGCATACCTTACATTTCTAAGAGTGTACTTTTTTTTATAATGCAATCACTTCGATTGTCGACTTCTGTCATATTTTGAAATGCGGCGTTTTGACGTCACTGTACGCTTTGTTTGTTTGTTTGATTTGAGGTTTAACGTCCCCGTCAACACTGTATAGGTCATTTTGGAGACGTTGCTTCCAATTATGTGGGACTTTTACCCGACATTGAGATGAAATGACATCTCAAGCCCTGTCACCCAATGACACCAATAGGGTTTATAAGCATGGACGATCCTACTCGCACCGCTTTGCCTGGGCAGGCTTAGATCCTCTAAGCGGTTTAATAGTACTCGTGTGCGGCCGGTTTCAGCTCTGCATGGAAGCATCATGCAGCCCATCTATTTCTTCAAGCCCCGATGGGCGGGGGCCGTGTACGTGAAGTAACGCCAAACATAAATTAGCAAAGTACATGACGTACTATTCAACCAGTGCACATCAAACTCGTGAAAACTCATCTTTTATCTTATTCCTGGGTAGGATAAGAATTTCTAGCCTAGTATTACGTCCAGGATATCTGCCCCTCCCCCCCCCCCATAGGGGCTTGAAGAAATATATGGGCTGCATGATGCTTCCACGCAGAGCTGAATCCAGCCCGCACACTAGTACTGGTAAGCCTGTCCAGGAACCGCGGTGCGAGGCGGACGGTCCATGCTAATAAGCCCTATTTGTTTCATTGGGCGACAGGGCTTGATCATCTCAGTGTTGGGTAAAAGTCCCACAAAATTGGAAGCAACGTCTCCAAAATGACTTTTACAAACGTCCAGGATTTTCTTATCTGGCTAGCATCCAAGAATATCTTTTCCAACCTCCATAAAATAAAAGTACAGTAAAATTCCTTTATTAAGACCACCTTTGGGACTGTTCATAAGTGGTCTTAAGACCACTTATGAACAGTCCCAAAGGTGGTCTCTGTTACCAAAGGACACTGAATGCAGAAAACACAAAGAAAGTACAACTGTAGTCTAATGAATAAGTTTTTAAAAGCAGAATTGGTCTTAATAGCAGAATTTCACTGTTTGAAGTGTGTATGCATCGTGGCGATTACAATAAGTAAACACAAAATTCTACGTTCGATGCAATTCTACAACAGTGCCATCGAGTCGTTTCTAATGAGTACACACAACGAGGAATTTTGAATGAAAAACGGGAAATTTAGGTCAGTGTTACATAAACATTTTTCTATCATATGACGTCGTTGGTAAGAAGTGGATAACGTCGTGTAACAAAAATCGTATGACCACACGTGTAATAACTCTTTGGTGAGATTAAGTAACGTCATGACGACGTCCATGTCAACCATGCATGTTTTTTTTTTTTTTTTTACCATGCATGTTTTTTTTTTTTTTTGTCTGTGTGTGTGTGTGTGTGTGTGTGTGTGTGTGTGTGTGTGTGTGTGTGTGTGTGTGTGTGTGTGTGTGGAAACAATTGACGAAATCCAATAATTCAAAGTGGTCATATCATTTCATATGAAATTTATGAAACTCGCCGAAGGCACATTTCATAAATTTCATATAAATCGTGTAAGATCCTACATACAACATAATTATTTGATTACTAAGAACTGATGAGCCGTACCACAAGAAAGGCTTCGGTGTTGATGTTGATCGTTTTGAAAATGGCACAAGTAATATCGCAATATGAAAGTATATGTTTCTTCAGAACTCATACAAATACCTAACAGGGATGTGACAGGTCCACTTCTCCAGAAAAGGAAACTCTATATGCCTCTATAGCCCGTTCAGAAAATGTCCTGAGCATTTCAGATCAAATTCACAGCATTTTTAAGCAAATGAAGCCAAAAAGGAGAATTCATCTGGAAAGAGGAACTGTCAAAACCCCCGAGTTAATGCTCAGATCTGTTAATGCTATAGTCATAAATGGCCAAATACATCATACGCTGCTTCATGTTTCAGTTCAAACAGAGTTAAAGGACAACATAACAAGACTGATTTGCTTTCTCTTTAGTTTTTTCTTTTGAAAAAGGCTGTAAAATCTAGTTTTCATTATACATTAAATAACAAATTCACGTCCGCCCCCGCCCATAGGGGCTTAAAGTAATATATGGGCTGCACGATGCTTCCACGCAGAGCTGAATCCGGCCCGCACACTAGTACTGGTAAACCGCTTAGAGGATCTAAGCCTGTCCAGGAACCGCGGTGCGAGGCGGACCGTCCATGCTAATAAACAATTTTGGTTTCATTGGGCGACAGGGCTTGAGAAGTCATTTCATCTCAATGTCGGGTAAAAGTCCCACAAAATTGGAAGCAACGTCTCCAAAATGACCTTTACAGTGTTGACGGGGACGTTAAACCTCAAATCAAACAAAACAAAACAAATTCACGTCAGAAACAAGGAACTTGAATCAGTCACAGCAATTCATACTAATGCAATTTTCAGTTATTCCGTTATCAAGACCTGCTAAAAGACTCGTCTTTTACGAGAAAAGCACATTTAAAATGTTTCGTGAATGCCTACCTCGTGTCAACTACACCCGGTGAATGACCTACATAGTGTTGACGGGGACCTTAAACATCTAATCAAACAAAACCACACAAAATGCACTGTAGTAAAAGACCATCTTTGGGACCGTTCAAAAGAGGTCTAAAAGACCAATTTTGAACAGTGGTCTAAAAGACCACTTTTGAACAATAATTTCCAAGGGCGGTTTGAAAACAGGAATTTTACAGTGCATGTAAATATATTTAGTAAGCCTATATCTTTCACACCCATCTCGGGTATGACTTTATGAATCATTTGCCCACATTGTCTAGCGTCCCAATTTAACTGGTATATGTTTCTCAATTCAACCCTATAGACCAGTTAACCCTTATCCTGCTGTTAACGACAACCCCTATCATTACAAACAGTGTAGATCCAGATCAGATGGCTTCTGAAATTTCAGAAGCCATCTGATCAGGATCTACACTGTTTGACATTCAATTTTTGAATTTGTAGGAATAAATTACATCAAGTAATCTGATTGGTTCAAAGACAGAAATGGGTGTGGCTAAACTGAATATTCAGCAAGAGAAGGGTTAAGATACTAATGCAAACACTTTAGATCCAGGTGAGACGGCTCATAACGAGCCATCTCATCAAGATCAACACTGTGTGCCATCTTATAACCGATACTGAGTCAACCCCTAGTTACAAGAACGGCCAAATGATTCTTCTTCAGAAACTAAGGGGTGAAAGGGTCAACTTTATAACCGGTCTGTTTTTCCACTGGTTGCTAATGCCGTTTCTAGAAGCCTCCGTGCTGCAGTGGGTTATGCTACTCGCCTTGTAAAGCAGGGGTCGCAGAACCGATCCCCCGGGGGCTTCTCTAGACTTTCGGATGGGTCTTTAAACCGAGGTCCCGTCTCCGTATGACCTTATCTGTTGGCGAGACGTAAAACCCAAACATACTCTCTCTAATGCCGTTTCTATGGGTCGATAACTGTTCAGACGCTAATCACAACAATTGCTGTCTGTTTTGTGTCTGCTTGTTACTAAATCCCTGCAAACAGAGTCCAAAACCAAATCAGAATGCTTCTCAAAATCTGATCAGGGTCCGCGTTGTTTGCCTGTATGCAACAATAAGTTTGAAATATTTGCGACGACAGTTTTTCTTGAAAGCATAAGTGGAATGGGAACACCTGGCAGATTTTCCGTCATTCTCAAAGGGAGACAACTTTCTGGACCTCCTGGTTGCTTTTCTATAAGCCCAAACCCACTGGAAAAAAGGGTCTACTCTTAAAGGAAAGAATTTGCTCCTCAGGAGCAAATTCTTTCCTTTAAGAGTTGACCCCTTTTGACATGGGAGATAAAAATACTTTTGCAGGAGTTGCCTCCCCTGAAGGTGTTCTCATTCCGCTTAAGGGTTAAATCTGCGTTTTTCCAGCAAAGTGCACTTTTTCACTTGACACCGTTTATGTCCACATAATTATTACACATTGTAGAAATGTTTAAATCTATGTCCCCTCATGTGTCCCTTCTGCTTAAAGGATTTCCCACATACGTCACACGTAAAAGGGCGTTCCCCAGTGTGTGTGCGCATGTGCATTGCCAAATGAGCCTTCGAGGGAAATCTTTTGCTACAAATAGAACATTCTTTCGCCGAGTCTCTTGGGCTAAATACGTCTGTCTGTCCGCTTCTGGTCGAAAAAGAGACCATAGGTTGAAATGTGGTTGAACTATCTTGCATTCCCGGGGCTGAAAGTAGGTAAAGCGAATTTCATTATTTGCGCAAGTACGGAGCAATAGCTCGCAAGTCGGAAAATGTTCACCGTCGCCTTCTTATCAAATTGTGAATCCCGTATCACTTCTGTTATTTATACACTCACGCTCAATTCTTGACAATATTTCCTTAGTTTTGATCACGGCAAAGACTTCAAGCCGAGGACGTACATGCACCTTACTGCGTCCTTCAATGGATATAACCAGTGTCCATTTGACTAAATATTTTGTTGGATAGGGCTATTGCTATAGCGGTTTTACTTAAAATGGCTATTGCCAGTTAACTGGCAAGGCAATAGCCAGTTAACTGGCAATAGTGGTTTTACGTTAAAATGGCTATTGCCAGTCGCTATTGCCTGTTGACCTGTAGAATTATTTAATTCTGGTTATTATTATTTCAGTAACGACTGTTATGTAAAGGCTTACATGCATATGCTTGTTCTAGAGTGGTGTGTCTTGTGTAATTCGGCTAAAATACGAATCGATGCAGTTTGTTGTTTGTTTTTCTTTTACCAAGCATTTTCATATTTTTTAACATGTTATGTATTGTTGTCTTGATTAAGTATTTTAATCACCGTCGTTTTGGAAAGATGTGGATAATTTTCCTGACTGTTTCTGCCATTGACAGCATCAATTTTCTATTTCTATTTTTCTAATTGCTGTCCCAAACATAGATCATGGATACTATTTACTACCACTGGACACACAACGTGAATGCATATCATTCATATCAGGAGTTTGTTTCATTTTCGGTGTTTCATTTTATTCCATGCTCCATGGCAATAAGATATTGTCGTAAGATATTTTTGCTATAACCATTTAACTGGCAATAGCAATTTTAACGTAACACCGCCAGTAGTATAGGGCGACACTTTGGGGACCCGATTTTTTGAAACGTGAAACTTTTTGATTTTCAGGCTAAACTTGAAAATAACTTAGTTTTTTTTTTCTGAAAGTTTCACGTTTCAAAAAATCTGGTCCCCAAAGTGTCGCCGCTTGATGTAAGCTTGGGGCGCTATAAATTTTCTTTTTTGTGGGGATTATAGCGCCTTTGGTGATGGGCGCTATAAATTTTCATTTTTGTGGCATTATAGCACCTTGTGTGAAAATAACTAAGTATTTTGTTGGAAATCTTTCAAGAGGTCCAGGGATACCATAGGATGACATTATGTTGTTCTTTTTGAAATAACTAGAAATTGAAAAAAAAATGTTTGGCACGAATAGGGCTCGAACCTATGACCTCCTGCTTATCAGACAGGCGCTCTACCAACTGAGCTAAAGTGCCAAGATATATTTTGTATGTAATAAAATGATCTCTTCACTGCCACATCTCCACATCACAAATGTATAATCTCCATATCTCCACATTGAAATTGTGGAACCTCCACATCTCTACATTGAAATTGTGGAACCTCCACATCTCCACATTGAAATTGTGGAGGTAATATGGAGCAAATGTGGATGTAATGTGGATAATGTGGATCCACAATGTGGAGATTCCACATGTCCACATCTACACATTCGGCAATTTTGCAACCAGGCCTTTCTGGCTTCTAAGTCTCAGATTAAAATGCTCAATGTTGATGTGATGTGGAGAATGTGGATCCACAAAGTGGAGATTCCACACGTCCACATCTACACATTGAAATTGTGTAACCTCCACATTGAAATTGTGGAACCTCCACATCTCCACATTGAAATTGTGGAGGTAATGTGGAGCAAATGTGGATGTAATGTGGAGAATGTGGATCCACAATGTGGAGATTCCACAGGTCCACATCTACACATTCGGCAATTTTGCATCCAGGCCTTTCTGGCTTCTAAGACTCAGATTAAAATGCTCATTGTGGATGTGATGTGGAGAATGTGGATCCACAATGCGGATATTCCACATGTCCACATCTACACATTGAACAATTTGACTCTTATTACCTGGCCGGTGGCAGGTATATAACTTAAGATAACTTTGGTAGGGCCAAGCTGTTTATGGAAAAAAAGAACAAGAGAATTAGATGCCAGCTCTGATGGCAAACAACCTCCCTAGTGTGCTTGTGAATTGCATTAATGGGTTTCCCTGCAACTTGGGACTCCTGGCGATTTGAGATTATCTCGAATACACTTTAGAACCACCTGAATGTCTCTATGATCAGTGATTCCCAGAGCGGAGGCTTTCCAATGTCCGTGGATCCCCTTAAAGTAGCCTGAGCGTAGCTACCTTCTACTCTGTTTAAGCATATATTCAATAATCTCGCATCTTTGGACCAAGCCGGAAAAACACGCAATGCATAAATCACAAACCATGCACCAGTAAGCTAGAGCACTAGCCTGTTGGTAACAAGAAACCACTTTGTATATATAGTCAACCCAAACCAATTTTCAATGAAAATGGTTTTGTTGAATTTCCAAATGAAAATCTTTGTTTTAAATTTAAGAAAAGAAAGACTATGTTCTATGAGTGATGCATAAATTTATAAGCTTGTATTATGTTTATTTCGAAAAAAATATTTGACCCCATTTGAGCTACAAATAGCAAAATGATAATGATTTTTATCATTTTTTATCCGTCACTATTATGAGAATTCCTATTGGGAAAACCCCAATAAGACCAAATACTCAGAGTGGTGGTTTTTAAAGGCGTTTTAAATGCTAAATCATGTTCTTAAGGGAGCTCTAGATATAACTTTGGTTATTTACTTTATCATTTTCTTATTAGTATCGCCATAACTGACAAACTATGAATATATATCGAAGGTACCGCATTCCCGTTAAATGTCAGGTCATTGGATTTTCCGAAAATCGATCAATAGCGATTTTTGTCCATTGAATTTGAAAGTAGCCAATTCCCGGAAAAAAGATTGGTTTTCCGATAATTATAAATAGTAAGAAAAAAGAAAACTAATTTTTTTTATAACGATATTGAATAATAATTGTAACTTTAAATTTGTGTTGCTTAAGAAATGACTGAAATGCACAACTGAAACACTGTCATTCTGTAGAAAAGAAAGTATATAAATATTCAGCGGGACATTGTTAAATATTGTGGGCCCTGATCAGACGCCACACCTGAATAATGAATGACTTCTACCTTACACTGCTAAGTGACAGTTCCTTGGACATTTTTCCAACAAACAAACAAAACAGTTTTACGGTGAGACTAGATCATCCCATTAATATCAATGAAGAAAACTGGGAAGTTGCATTAGTAGAAATTATGACTTTCAGCACAAGTGCTGAACATCAGTGAAGAAAATAACTTTTTCTATTTGGTTTTTCTTGATCCAAGCTGCATAAGAAGACACGGTTTCGAAAATGTCACTGAAATGTGTAGAAATACTAATGCATGTGACAAATTTAAACTGATCATCCCACCTGGCAATTATGTTTCTCCCAGTCATTTGGCACAAGAAATGCAATCTTCTATCAATGCGTTTGAGAACGGATTATTAGAACATGTAAATGTTGGCATTGGAGTTGTGTTTGATGAAAATTCTAAACGCATGAAAATAATTTGTCAAGATGAAAGACAAACTAGGTTACAATTTTCCAAAGAGTTTGGAAAGTTATTAGGGCTCAATCCTTCTCTATTCGGAAAACCTATTGGGAATGAAAAAGATTCATTTATTTTTAATGCAGACCTGAATGTTCCACATGATACGTTTTTCATATATTCAGATATTGCAGATTTTACAAATATTGGTGATGTGAAGGCACCGATTTTGAGAATTGTTCCATTTAATCATACCAAGTATTCTACTTATTTTCATACAGAACTAAAAAATTTGCACTATGTGCCAGTAGCCAAATCTTTCATTGACCAAGTTCATATCAGCATAAAAACAGCCACTGGTAAAAGTGAACCTTTTATGACTGGAAAATCTTTGGTTAAATTACACTTTAGACACAAACAGTTTTTTCAACATGATATAAATACTCTGCATTAATACTAACTTTGTCAGTTTATCAGACTCCTGAAAGGAAATAAGATGGTTAGTTCAGAGAAACAGACAAAAACATCCTGCAAAAAGATGGTCAAATGCACAAAGTTACCAGTGACACAAAACCCTAGTAAATACGAAACAGGTTATGGACAGATGCGGTACTTGATGAAAAGACTTAACACAGTTCTCAGCAATAAGCTAAGGGAAGGACGGCCCTCCAGATTCAGTTCTCAGCAATAAGCTCAGGGAAGGACGGCCCTCCAGATTCTGCAAAATATGTAACGCAGAAATCCAACAACTTGCGAAAACAAGACATCCGAAAAGACGTCGTCTGGCAGAACCAAGAAGAAAATGAAACAACACTGGCCTGATACTCCCAGGAGACCTACGTCTTTACCACTAAAGAATATCAAGCGTAAAAGAAAAAGTGAAGTCAAACAGTCACAGACAGTTGCAGAAAATTGTGCAGAAAGTTAGAAAATTTTGTGGAAGAGTATAAAAGGAGTGACAAGACTGAAAAAAATCAGTTCATTATTTGACATCCATGGAGAGATATCAGTGCCATAAGTGTTTTCGAGAGTTTGCAAGATCAGACAGTTTGAGAAGACATAGATCCAGTGGTGTTTGTAAAGAGGATAATACAGATATGTCAGATGACGAAGAAAGTGTAGCGTCTTCAAGCACACGCTATAATTTGGGAAAAGGAGAAGATATATTTGGAAAATATGACTATACCAATTATTCTGAAGAAAACACCGAAGAAGGTGATAGTGATGACGAAGTTGAGATACCCAAAAAGAAAAAAATGAAATCTAAGTACAGACCGTGGGACCAAATGGTTATGAAAACCCAGGGCAGCTTACAAGATACATTCAATGAGACCGTGGAAGAAGTTTTGGCAGAACATAATAATATCGACACAGAAGATGCTGAAAATTTGGCATATGAGGAACTCAAACCAAGATATACACAAGAGCTTGCAAACTTCTACAGAACATTGGTTGGATATTCAGAAGCACTGAAGAAAGATCCAGTGCATAAGAAAATTGTAAGCACAGCAAAACGACTGAGGGACGAGAAAGATTACGATGCAGATGAATCCATGGACAGTGCCGTCAAGAAACGCAGATTCATCTTTGAGAAGACACTGGATGAATATGATTCACCTACCTATGACGAGGAAGAGACTGTGCCACAGACAAATCAAAAGACATTATTAAAACCAATTTCACAACAACGTTAAGGTTTCAAATTGTAAACGATGACAGAGGGACGGTCCTAATCCTCTGTTCATCGTAATCAAGTTAGTTAGCGGGACAAATAAAATTAAAACTGTTCACCAATCTTTCTTGTCTTTTCCTCTTCATTTCGAAGAGGGTAGTAGTATGTAAACTTGAGATGGCTAGAAATAACATCCACTGACGCTTCATAGTCAAACTAATGAAACAAAAATAGATCTTGAGATACAAGATCTATATTCAGAAGTTTGCTACTATCAAGCCTCAATATATTTGCCAAAACACTTGACGCTTGACAGTCAAGTTTCTATTGATAAAGAAATATAAAGTCTTGAGATACAAGATTTTTTTATTTCCAATAGAAACTTGCTACTAGATAGCCTCAATATATAAGCATGACACTATGAAGTCTTGAGATACAAGGCCAACATAATGTCATCCTGTGGTATCCCTGGACCTCTTGAAAGATTTCCAACAAAAGACTAAGTTAGTTTCACACAAGGTGCTATAATGCCACAAAAATGAAAATTTATAGCGCCCATCACCAAAGGCGCTATAATCCCCACAAAAATGAAAATTTATAGCGCCCATCACCAAAGGCGCTATAATCCCCACAAAAATGAAAATTTATAGCGCCCCAAGCTTACATCAAGCGGCGACACTTTGGGGACCAGATTTTTTGAAACGTGAAACGTTCAGAAAAAAAAAAGTTATTTTCAAGTTTAGCCTGAAAATCAAAAAGTTTCACGTTTCAAAAAATCTGGTCCCCAAAGTGTCGCCCTATACTACTACCGCCATTGCCAATTAACTGTCAATAGCCACATCGTATTTTGTTACAGTATCAATTATCGTTATAGCACACTAAAATAGAAAGTATTGCTCATGGTACACGTAAGCTGCGGTACAATGTAGTGATATTCGTAATATCCAAGTACTAAGCTTCAAATCAATTATAACATTACGCTAACACGCCTATACAAATACATTGCCACCTTTATCGCCGAAAAAATGAAAATTTTATGATGAAAAAAATGTGATATTTTTCTTATTTCTGCTCAAAATATAGATTGTGGGCACTCGTTAGAACCGCCTCATCGAGGCGGTTCTAACGAGTACCCACGATCTATATTTTAGAGCAGAAATAAGAATATAAGGTATACCCACTGAAAACCCAGTTTTACTACATAAAAGTGGGGGTTCAAGGGGGTCAAAATTATATAGGCGTGTTTTGTGATGATTTGAGCCACGGACCGAGGTTATAAAACTGTTTCATGCTCAGCTCACTTGAGCATGAAATATATCCTGCTCATACATTTTAAAATACCAACAATTGTTGGCTGCTCATTAATGTTAAAATGTCTAACATTAATGAGCAGAATAACTGTCATTCTGTGCTAATGTGAGAAGAAAAAATGTTCGATTTGTTTGTATTCTAATAGCATTGTGTGTGTGTGTGTGTGTGTGTGTGTGTGTGTGTGTGTGTGTGTGTGTGTGTGTGTGAATTCGGGTTTAACGTCGCTTTCAACAATTTTTCAGTCATATCACGGCGGTGTCTGGTTGCGACAGGGAGCTCAATGCTCACTTTTATAGTGCTGCCTCACTGAAGTATCATGTCCCAGACACATTACATGATACCTCACCCAGTCACATTATCCTGACACTGGGTCAACCAGTCCTAGCTCTACCCCGTAAATCTGAGTGCCAAGCGAGGAGCAGCTAGTACCATTGTAAACGACTTTGGTATGTCGCGGCCCGGGATCGAACCCGTGACCTCCCGTTCCCCAGAGCGGACACTCTACCAACTGAGCTATCGGGACCGGTTTAATAGCATTGAACATCACAAATATTCATGCTGAAGTGAGTTGAGCATTAAAGACGTTTTATAACCTCGGGGCCAGGTCACTAGACGAGGGTACTTATCGCAGAGGCAACCAGCCAAGTCTCAGGCTAGCTTATTACTAAGCGCAGCCACGCCAGAGTCTTTCCTGTTCACAGTCATGTAGAAGAGAATTTGAGGTAACTTCAGGCAAACGGCTGGGGTCTAGCCTAGACGACTGGGGTCTAGTCCCACGAGTTTGCTGCTCACGCGCCTGTGAATAGCATTGGTTTGTTTGTGTTGAGGTATTACGTCCCGTCAACACTATTAGTTCGTTTTGAAGACGTTGCTTCCGATTTTGTGAGACTTTTACCCGACATTGTGATTACGTGTTTGGTTTTTACGTCTCACCAACAGCTAAGGCCATACGGAGACGAGACCTCGGTTTAAAGACTCATCCGAAAGTTTGGAGAAACCCGGGATCGATCCTGTGACCCCTGATTTACAAGGCGAGTAGCATAACCATTACACCACGGAGGCTACACCGACATTGTGATAAAATGACATCGCAAGCATTACCGCTATGGTTTAAAGAGCGGTCCAACTAGTACCACTCTTTTTTGGCACGCTTATACCTAAGCGGTTTACTAAAACTCAAGTTCGTTTGGGTTCAGTACTGCGCGGACGCACAATGCAGCCCAAACCATTCTCCAAGCCCCGGTGGGCGGAAACGCATTTGAAAAACATAAATTGCAGAATGCTAATAAATGCAGATGAACCTTTTCTCAAGGGCCTTTATAATCCTGTAAGTCTTTTAAACATTGTTGTGGTTTTCAACAGTAACTACAGTAAACCTACTATATTAAGACCACCCTTGGGCTGTTTACAAGTGGCCTTCCAGTCCCAAAGATGGTCTCTTACTAGAGGACACAGGGTGTAAAAACAACACGAAGTGAGGAAAATTGAACATTCAAAATATGTTTTAAGACACAAATTAGATTTATTTAGGCGGTCTCAATAGCGGAATTATGATAAAATGTTTCCGAAAGACCTACGCACCGTATTACATCCTAGGCTTATCCTACAGCTGGTGTGTGTGGCGGCCGTAAAATGTATCCCTGTCCTTCATAATAGTATATTTATATTTACTTGTTCTTTTGGGATCTCCGGGGAATGGGAGGTCTCGGGTTCGATCCCGGTCCGCGACATACCAAAGTCGTTAAAAATGGTACTAGCTGCTCCTCGTTTGGCACTCAGATTTACGGGGTAGAGCTAGGACTGGTCGATCCAGTGTCAGGATAATGTGACTGGGTGTGGTATCATGTAATGTGTCTGGGACATGATACTTCAGTGAGGCAGCACTATAAAAGTGAGCATTGAGCTCCCTGTCGCAACCAGACACCGTCGTGATATGACTGAAAAATTGTTGAAAGCGACGTTAAACCCGAATTCACACACACTCTTTTGGGATCATTCTTTCCATTGTGGAGATTTGAAATAATCTGAGGGTCACTGGTGAGGCCTCGCTAGTCTGACCGAAAACAAAAGCTGGTATATCCGATACTATTGACTCTGCTGTGTATTTCTTGCTTCCAAAGGATAACCCATAAATGCAATATATTGAACTGGTGTGCGCCCTCGCCCATTGGGGTTTGGAGAAATAGATTAGGCTGCATGGTGCTTCCGCACAGAGGTCAGTGAAATCGACCGAACTTTAGTACTGGTAAACAAGCTCTTGGTATAAGCCTGCCTAGGAAAAGTGGTGCGAGTCGGACCGCTTCTGAAACCCTAGCGGTAGGGCTTGAGATGTCATGTCATCTCAATATTGGGTAAAAGTCACACAAAATCTGAAGCAACGTCTCCGATATGATCTAAATAGTGTTGACGGGAGCGTAAAACCTCAACACATAACAAAACTAGAAGCCTCTGTGGTGTAGTGGTTATGCTGCTCGCCTTGTAAACCTGGGGTCGCAAGATCGATTCCGGGCTTCTCCAGACTTACGGATGAGTCTTTAAACCGAGGTTTTGTCTCTGTATGACCTTAGCTGTTGGTGGAACGTAAAACCCAAACACTCACTCAAAACAAAACTATAGCTGGTGCTAAGGAAATGGGTAGAGTCCGTAAAAAGTCTACCTGTCTTCGTTACAGTGCAGTTTGTTTTCTTATCCTCCGGGATCATTTATTGCATTGTGGAGTTTCGAAAATATGTTAGGGTCCCTGGTGAGGCCCTATTGGCCGTAACTAGTTAGCCTGCTTCCGAATAACGTGTATACTCCACACTTTCAGTTATTTCGTGTATTCCTTGCTTTCAAAATATAACCCTTCAATGATATACTGTCTCGCGCAAGCGACAGCTCCGCTAGATGACGCCTGCAACGAATTGAGGGAACGAATTCAGCTTTATGGTATTTAAAGTTTCAAATTTATACTTTATTTCACAACATAAACATAATCACTTCAAACTAACTAATACTGTAGGATGGCCTATCAAGAAACAAAATTAAGTATACGCATCCTTTAAGGGGCAAACACTGTCAAAGTTTGCGCTTCTTTGTTCAAAAAACAGCACGTGCTGTTCAACATCATAAAAATACTAACCAATAAATTTCAATCTACAGGATGAGACGTATTAGAAGTTATCCGGCAACGAATTTATGTTCACAAACGGACGGGTGGCTGTCACAGGTCACATAATACACCATGTTTTCCTGAAGCAAACGAAAGCACGAGCTACTTCAACTGGCCAGGCAAGCTTTGCAAGCAGGCCTGTCTTCTGGATTGTCAAATCACTCAATATACAGTAGAACTTCGATGGCTCGAACATTGATGGCTCGTTTACCATGGCTGAGTCGAACCCATTCTTGAGCCCAATAGGGAAATCCTCTATATAAGAAATACTGGGGGATATTTAAGGAGATTTTAGTCTTTATCCTCCAAATGTATGCTGTGTGTACTCATTAGAATCGCCTCGATGAGGCGATTCTAATGAGTACAGACAGCATACATATTCATTATAGAAAACCAAAAAGGTGTCTATAGTATCTAATTTTGCCCCCTGATAGTAAAACTCAGTGGCTCGAACTACCCCTGTCTCGAACAGATTTTCGAGGTCCCAAAGGTGTTCGAGCCATTAAAGTGCGACTGTATGCGCCAAACGTAGTTTGTTATTCGCGAAGAACAAAGGTGTAGATCAGTCTGCGCATCCGCGATGTGCTCCTTTGTGTTCACTGATTGGATAATACCGGCCCCGATAGCACAGTTGGTAGAGTTTCCGCTCCGGGGAACGGAAGGTCACGGGTTCGATCCCGGGCCGCGACATACCAAAGTCGTTAAAAAATGGTACTAGCTGCTCCTCGCTTGGCACTCCGATTTACGGGATAGAGCAAGGACTGGTCGACCCAGTGTCAGGATAATGTGACTGGGTGTGGCATCATGTAATATGTCTGGGACATGATACTTCAGTGAGGCAGCACTATAAAAGTGAGCATTGAGCTCCCTGTCGCAATCAGACACCGTCGTGATATGACTGAAAAATTGTTGAAAGCGACGTTAAACCCGAATCCACACACACACACACCCACACACACACGCACGCACGCACACACACACACACTGATTGGATAATAGACAGTACAAGACCCCTAATTAGGCCCCCGCCCATCGGGCTAGGAGAAATGGATTGGGCTGCGTGGTGCTTCCACACAGAGCTGAAACCGACCCGTACACGAGTACTGGTAAACCGCTTAGAAGATCTAATATGTTCTATCAAAGGTTTATCCTTTGGAAGCAACGAATACACCACAGAACTGGAAAATATGAAATGTACATGTTTTCTGGGCTAGACTAGCTAGTTTCGGCCATTTAGGCCTCATCAGTGACCCTCAAATATTTTCAGAATTCTACAATGAAACCAATGATCACAAAGGACAAGAAAATATGAACTACACTATAATGTAGGGCAGGGAGACTTTTTACGGCCGCCAGACATTCCCAGACACCAGCTGTAGTGACGTCAAATATGTTCTAGAGTTTAAGGGTTATCCTTTGGAAGCAACGAATACACCACAGAACTGGAAATATGAAGTGTACATGTTTTCTGGGCCAGACTAGCTAGTTTCCTGCCCAGGCAAAGTGATACGAGTCGGACCGTCCATGCATATAAACCCTTTTGGTTTCGTTGGGCGGCAGGGATTGAGATGTCATTTCATCTTAATGTCGGGTAAAAGTCCCACAAAATTGGACGTAACGTCTCCAAAATGACCTAAATTGTGTTGACGGCGACGTTAAACCTCACTACAAACAAACAAGACCACTAATTTCAACATCTTAACCCATATATGTGTAGCGGCCCTATTCTGGGACATTGGCAGATAGTGCAGGCCCAGATAAGACGCCGCAGAACGCTGGGTCTACACTGCTGGCTTAAAATTTGCAAAATTTGCAACAAACAAAAACAAATCAGACACCCCTATAATTGAAAATGGACCATTCTAAACTTATAAGGTGGAAGATTCTATTGTCGTATATGGGTTTCGAGACGCTTGCTAGTCAGAGAAACTTAGCAGGCCGGTTAGTGTCTTAAAGGGAATTGGTATACCTTCAGGGGAGGCAACTCCTGCGAAAGTATGTTTGTCTCTCATGTCAATAGGGGCCAACTCTTAAAGGAAAGAATTTGCTCCCGAGGAGCAAATTCTTTCCTTTAAGAGTTGACCCCTTTTTTCAGAGGGACTGAGCCTATAGAAAAGCGAACAGTAAGTCCCGAAAGTTGTCTCCCTTTCAAAAATGGCGATAAAAATGTGCTAGGTGTTCCCATTCCCCTTAACTGGTCGCAACCGTAGAAGACAAGTTTTCCAGGGACAGGGCTCGTATTCGTTTAACCCCTTTTTGTACCAAATGGAATCTCCCTCCTTATATACAGAAGAGTCCATTTCAAAATTTAGGGGTGTTAGGTTGTGTGCTTTGTCTTTTTTTTGTTCAAAATTTGTTTTGAAAATGGCTTAAGTTTGCAAACACTGTAGGCCCTGATCAGAAGGCGCGTTCTGGGGTTTCTGGTACAAAATGGGTTAATCCAATACAGTAAAATTCCTATATTAAGACTACCTTCGGGAATGTTCAAAAGTGGTCTAAAAGACCACTTTTGAACATCCCCAAAGGTGGTCTCTTATTAGGAGAAACTGGCTGTAGAAAAGACAAAGGAAGAACAACTGAAAGCTTTTCAATAAGCTTTTAAAAGCAGATTTAGTCGCAATTTTATGTGGTCTTAATAGCGGCATTTTTACTTATTTCAAAAACGTTAAAGTTAAAAATGATCTAAAATAGTGTTGACTGGGCCGTTAAACCTCAAAACAAATATTCCAAAACATTCCAAAATTTAACTGCAATACAATTTCAAAATTTCATTGTAATAATATTACAAACTTTCACTTTAACTTTCAAACATTTTAATGTAATGTTACAACATTTGCATGTATTTTTTTTCCAAAATTCAAAAATTAAACGAACTATTACAAAATTTCCATGAAATATTACACACTTTCCACACAATAATCCAAATTACAACTTTGTAACAGTTCACACAAATACCAGAAAGATTTACTGGCAATATTAACGTTTAATAGTAAGTCTGATAACTGAGTAAAACATCCAGCAATACATTTAGTCTTTGATAAAAACGTCGATTTCGACGCGGATCATTCCCAACCTACAGCGACGTTGACTGGGTTGATCGAAAAGAGAACCACGCATAAAAACCGTTAATACGGATATGTTGCAGTCCAGGCAGTCCTAATTGGCCGAAAATAGTTTGTTTATTCTGGCCCTCTCCGCCCCCCCCCCCCCCCCCACCCACCCATCGGGGTTAGAAGAAACAGATGGGCTCCATGGTGCTTCCACGCAGAGCTGAAACCGTCCGCACACTAGTACTGGTAAACCGCTTAGAGGGGCCTGTCCAGGAACCGCGGTGCGAGTCGGCCCGTCCATGCTTATAAACCCTATTGGTTTCATTGGGCGACAGGGCTTGAGATGTCATTTCATCTCAATATCGGGCAAAAGTCCCACAAAACTGGAAGTAACGTCTCCAAAATGACCTATACAGTGTTGACGGGGACGTTAAACCTCAAATCAAACAAACAAAATTATTCTGGCCCTGAATAATCATGTACACTCGCGGGTTTACAGTTGTGTGTTGTAGTCCTTGCTTCCAAGTCTGAACCTTTTTATATTGAAACATTACGAAACCACGCCTATACAAATATATTGTAAATTTACCGCCGAAAATATGAACATTTTCGGAAGAAAAATTGTGATATTTTTCTAATTTCTGCTCAAAAGAGAGATTGTGGGTACTCATTAGAACCGCCTCGATGAGGCGGTTCTAACGAGTACCCACAATCTGTATTTTGAGCAGAAATAAGAAAAATAAGGTTTACCCCCTGTCAACCCCAGTTTTCTATATAAAATTGGGGTTAAAGGGGGTCAAAGTTACATAGGCGCGTTTTCGTGACGCAATCGCAAGAGTTGTGCAGAATTTTAAAGAAACAACGGAACTCTTGTGGCTTTTTAATGAGCTATAATCGAAACAGATAATCTTAATAGTAATCCACAGATTGAAGATAAGTTTTAAGTGGATAAACCACCCGCGCTGTGCGCTAGTGATTTGATACAACTGTCCTCCAAACATTATTTCACTCACTACGAAAACATGCCTATACAAATACATGGTGAATTTTACCGTCGAAAACATAAATTTTTAAATTAATTTTTTTTTTCTTATTTTTGCTCAAAATATAGATAGTGGGTACTCGTTAGAACCGCCTCTTATTTTTGCTCAAAATATAGATTGTGGGTACACGTAAGAACCGCCTCATCGAAGCGGTTCTAACGAGTACCAACAATCTATATTTCAGAGCAGAAATAAGAAAAATAAGGTTTACCCCTGCAAACCCCAGTTTTTGCAAACTCCAGCTTAACTATATAATTTCATTATTTCACTCACTACAAAAACACGCCTATACAAATATATGGTGAATTTTACCACCGAAAACATGAAATTTTAAAATGAAAAAAAAAAATGATATTTTTCTTAATTTTGCTCAAAACATAGATTGTGGTACACGTCAGAACCGCCTTATCGAGGCGGTTGTAACGAGTACCCACAATCTATATTTCAGAGCAGAAATAAGAAAAACTAGAACTGTCAGAGGATCTGACTATAGCCCCGCTATAGCCCTGTCAGAGGAGAAAGACTCATGAATTAAAGGTAAAGACTTGTGAGAGGGTTAAATCCCTAACAAGGTACCTACGCCTTGTCTAAGTTAAAAAATAAGTTTTGGATAATGAAAAAAGCATATGCACATCTTCAGACCTATATGAAAACACCTGTTAAGTTTCAAAAGGATTGACCTAGAACTGTAAGTGGAGTTGCGGTAACAAGGTAGCTACTCCCTATACATTTTAACATTAGTAGATCTCAAAAATTGTCTAAGTTAAAAAAGGTGAAATAAGTGAAAAAAATTATTTAAGGATAATGAAAAAAGAATATGCACATCTTCAGACCTATATGAAAACACCTATAAAGTTTCAAAAGGATTGACCTAGAACTGTAAGAGGAGTTGCGGTAACAAGGTAGCTACTCCCTACACATTTTAACATTAGTAGATCTCAAAAATTGTCTAAGTTAAAAAAGGTGAAATAAGTAAAAAAAATTATTTAAGGTTAATGAAAAAAGAATATGCACATCTTCAGACCTATATGAAAACACCTGTAAAGTTTCAAAAGGATTGACCTAGGACTGTAAGAGGAGTTGGGGTAACAAGGTAGCTACTCCCTATACATTTTAACATTAGTAGATCTCAAAAATTGTCTAAGTTAAAAAAGGTGAAATAAGTGAAAAAAAATTATTTAAGGATAATGAAAAAAGAATATGCACATCTTCAGACCTATATGAAAACACCTGTAAAGTTTCAAAAGGATTGACCTAGAACTGTAAGAGGAGTTGCGGTAACAAGGTACCCACTATCAAAATATTACAGACAGACGGAATTCCGGACAAGATTACAGACAGACAGACAGACGGAATTCCGGACAAGCCAAATCCAATATAGCCCCCACTTTTTCAAAGCGGGGCTATAATAAGGTTTACCCCTGCAAACCTCAGTTTTACTAACTAAACGTGGGGTTCAAGGGGTCAGAATTATATAGGCGAGTTTTCGTGATGGTTACAGCCATACTGTTTCACAATACAATCAGTCGTTTCCGTGAATCGTTTCGTTTTAGACCTACAGGAACATATGAGCCCCGCCAAGCGAATTTGTGTCTTCGAGTATTCCGTCATGACAAATATTAACTGCGCATGCCCAGCCATTCAGAGGGGCCAGGGATGTGGCTTTCTGTCTGAAGGTTCCTCTTGATTCACTGCTTGCATGAGCGAGCAGCGAAAGTTCTGGCGAGACTGCGCGCATGCGCACGCTCGCCTGAACCTTCGCTGCTCGCATAGGCGATAAGTACCAAAATCGCTTGACGGGACCCATATGATAATCACTCCTTATAGAAATGCATTAATCGATGTCCACTCATATGCCACTTCTGTTTAAAAGTTTTACCACATATGTCACACGGAAAGGGGCGTTCCCCAGTGTGTGAGCGCATGTGCCGTCTCAAGTGAGCATTGGAGGGACACATTTTGCCACAAACAGAACATATTTTCCTTGGGTCCTTTGGGATATTGTGGCCTGTCCGTCTGTTTCTTGCCGATAAAGACGCCAAAGTAGAAATATCTTGCATTCCTGGGGCTGAAAGAAGGTAAAGTGAAATTTAACCCTTTTTATGCTGGAAACCCCTGAAGGGGTACCTTGGCAAACAGTGCAGACCCAGATCAGACGCCGCAAAACGCGGCGTCTGATCAGGGCCTGCACTGTTTGCTAACAGGATTTTCAATAAAAAATAGAATAGTAATGAAAACAAATTGGCCTGATACCCCTTATATGACAAATGGACTTGCCCAACATACAGCAATGGAAGAGTCCACTAGTATACAATTGGTTAAAACAATCAACCCTATTTATAGCACGGCCCCCGCTCATCGGGGCTGGAAGAAATATATGGGTTGCATGATGCTTCCACGCAGAGCTGAAACCGACCCGCACATGAGTACTGGTAAACCGCTTAGAGGATCTAAGCCTGCCCAGGCAAAGCGGTGCGAGTCGGCCCGTCCATGCTTATAATAAACCCCGATTGGTTTAATTGGGCGGCAGGGCTTGAATTGGGCGGCAGTCATTTCATCTCAATGTCGGGTAAAAGACCCTTAAAATTGGAAGCAACGTCTCCAAAATGACCTTTACCGCTTTGCCTGGGCAGGCTTAGATCCTTTAAGCGGTTTATCAGTACTCCCGTTCAGGTCGCTTTCAGCTCTACGTGGAAGCATCATGCAGCCCATCTATTTCTTCAAGCCCCGATGGGCGGGGGTCAACGAGGAAAATGTAGCCCCGTCATATTCTAATATAGCCAATCATCTTAAAATTTATTTTTCGGCGATAAAATTTACAGTGTATTTGTATAGGCGTGTTTTCGTAATACGGGACTTAGACGGTTTCGTTTGACCCTTGTAATTGTGTAGACCCTGATCAGACACTGCGGTTTTCGGCGTCTGACCCTTAAATTCCTGTTCTGTAAGCAAACAGTTTAGAACCAGATCAGGCGCCGCGTTTTGCTGCGCCTTGTCTGGGACTAGGCTGTTTGCCAAGCCCAACCTATGATTCTAGCCCAGATTCTACAGATAACCGCTGACCTAACTACGATAAAATTAACCCTTGACCTGCTGAATATTTATATATGCCACACCCACTACTGATTATCAACCAATCAGATTACTTGATGCAAATTATTGCAACAAATTTTTGAGTTGAATGACAAACAATGAAGATCCAGATCAGATGGCTTCTTCAGAAGCCATCTGATCTGGATCTTCGTTGTTTGAAAGCTTAAGAAGCCATCTGATCAGGATCTTCATTGTTTGAAAGATAAGACATATCCGGGCTCAGCAGGACAAGGGTTAACGCTGCTATTTTCTATAAATAAGTTACATGGATTTCCTACAAATCAGTGATAGTCACGTGGACTCCAGCACTTTGAGGTTTTGTCTTTATAACTCAGGGTCGATTGACAACAATCGACCCAAAAGGTTTAAACTATCATAAATATGGGGAATTTGAGAGAGTTCGTCACAGAACAAGGGTCCAGGGTTATAATACTTTTCTCATGCTCAACTCACTTGAGCATGAAATTTGTACTGCTCACAAATTTTAAAATGCAAACAAGTGTTTCTGACTGTGAAAGTAAAATCGCCAAACTTATTTGTATTTTAATTTTCACGAGCACTACAAATTTGATACTTAGTTGAGTTGAGCAAGAAAAAAAGTTGTTCAACCTCGAGGCCTGGCCCGGAGGTAATAAATTTTTTTTCATGCTTAACTCAGCAGAGCATGAAAGTTGTAATGCTCATAACTAAAACAAATTCAAACAAATCAGGCAATATTCTGGCTCAGATTAGCACAGAATGTCATTTACCCTGCTTATAAATTTTAAAATGCCAACAAATGTTGGCATTTTAAAATTTATCAGCAGGAAAAATACCATACTTAGTTGAGTTGAGCAAGAAAAAAAAGTTGTTTAACCTCGGGTCCAGGTCAGGGGGGCGCACTAGGAAATACTTTTGGATCTTTTTTATCCTCTATAGAGAATACCCGGTATGTTGTGTTGTGTATCCAGTGTTGTATGTTAAAAAAAAACATGTTGTTTGTATTCGACGAGGCGATTCTAATTAGTACACACAACATGCATTTTAAATTCTCTCTAAATTATCCTTAACATGTTGATAACTGGACTTATGCAGAAAATTCCAAAGAGAAAAAAGAACAAGTTTGAATCCGCAATGGTGAAAAGAGCCATCGGTAACTGAGTTATTAAAGTTCGGCGGCAGATATTAGCAACATTCAGATTTCAGATAGTAGGAGTTCAAAGCACGTTTACTCAGACATTTCTGAACTCCGACAAGCAAAAAATTGTCTTTGGCCGTCATTTTAGCCATGGCCAAATGCATTGTGTCATATGGGTGTTTTATCCTAATGTTATTTAAGTATGGCAGTTCCTCTCTGATATTTATTTGCTTTCCACTAGCAGAACTCAATCTGAACACACCATGTGAAATTTTGTTTTACAACATTGGCGGCCAACGGCTCCTATCAGATCCCGAGGTTTGTAACTTTTTTTCATGCTCAACTCAGCTGCGTATGAAATTATTATGCTCATAGTCATTAAAATACAAACGACCGAGGTAATTTTCCTGCTCAGCTCAGCACAGAATGTTATTTAACCTGCTAATAAATTCTAAAATTGTCGGCATTTTAAAATGTATGTGCAGGAATTGTTTGCATTTTAAAATTTAGGAAGACAAATACCATGCTTTAGTGTGGGAAGACCTTGACACAAGGAAGATTTTGTTTGATTGGTTTGCCGTTTAACGTCCCCGTAAACACTGTAAAGGTCATTTTGGAGACGTTGCTTCCAATTTTGTGGGACTTTTACCCGACATTGAGATGAAATGACATCTCAAGCCCTGTCGCCCAATGAAACCAATAGGGTTTATAAGCATTGACGGGCCGACTCGCACCGTTTGCCTGGGCAGGCTTAGATCCTCTAAGCAGTTGACCAGTACTCGTGTGCGGGTCGGTTTCAGCTCTGCGTGGAAGCATCATGCAGCCCATATATTTCTTCAAGCCCCGATGGGCGGGGGCCGACACAAGGAAGATACATACAAAATATGAAGGCTCTCTCAAATGGTTCAAAAGTTATGAAAAAGTAGGTCATAGGACATGGTCGGAGGTAATCTTTTTGGGTACATGTAGGTGTGTGAAGCCCTTGTCAGAAGCAACGTACATGCCAAATATGAAGACTACCTCAAATGGGTCAAAAGTTATTTCAAAATGACCTGCAGATCTACTTTTTGATTCGACATGACCCATATTCGAACTTTACCGAGATATTGTCAAGATGTTCATTCTGAGCAAGATTTGTGATAATTGGACCAAAAACTGTGACATCTATAGTGTTCACAAGGTCTTTCTATGATTTGACCTATTGGCATACCTTTTGACCCGACATTACCCATATTCGAACTTGAGTGAGATATCGTCAAGATGATTATTCTGAGCAAGTTTAGCAAGGATTGGACCAAAACTGTGGCATCTAGAGTGCTCACAAGGTCTTTCTATGATTTGACCTATTGGCATACCTTTTGACCCCACATTACTCATATTCGAACTTGACCGAGATGTTGTCCAGATGATCATTCTGAGTAAGTTTGATGGTGATCCGACCACAAGTGCGGCCTCTTAGAGTGTTCGCAAGATTTTTCTACGATTTGACCTACTTTTCGACACAACATGACTCATATTCGAACCTGAATGAGATATTGTCAAGATGATCATTCTGAGCAAGCTTGTTGAAGATTGGACCAAAAGTATGGTCTGAAGAGTGTTCACAATGTTTTTCTATGATTTGACCTACTGACCTACTTTCTGACCCGACATTCGGCCCTCGCCCATAGGGGCTTGAAGAAATATATGGGCTGCATGATGCTTCCACGCAGAGCTGAATCCGGCCCGCACACTAGTACTGGTAAACCGCTTAGAGGATCTAAGCCTGTCCAGGAACCGCGGTGCGAGGCGGACCGTCCATGCTAATAAACCCTATTGGTTTCATTGGGCGACAGGGCTTGTTATGTCATTTCATCACAATGTCGGGTGAAAGTCCCACAAAATTGGAAGCAATGTCTCCAAAATGACCTTTACGGTGTTGACGGGGACGTTAAACCTTAAATCAAACAAGGCAACGCAAGCGTAGCATCCCCTCGCAACTGCATACCATTCATTAACATGAAAATCCAATCTGAATATGTTAGACAAATTAGACATAATAGATTACCTTTGACTTCGCCCCTGCTAATCGGGGCTTGAAGAAGTCCATTGTGACCTTGACCTTTGACCCCTGACCTTGAAATTCAATAGGGTTCATCCTCTGTACATGGTGAACATTTGTGGAAGGTTTGATGCTTCTACGATGAATACTGTGTCTTCTATCCTGCTCACAAGGTTTTCAAGGTCAAGTCGATTGTGACCTTGACCTTTGACCCCTGACCTTGAAATTCAATAGGGTTCATCCTCTGTACATGGTGAACATTTGTGGAAGGTTTGATACTTCTACCATGAATACTGTGTCGTCTATCCTGCTCACAAGGTTTTCAAGGTCAAGTCCATTGTGACCTTGACCTTTGACCCCTGACCTTGAATTTCAATAGGGTTCATCAGGGTTCATCCTCTGTACATGGTGAACATTTGTGGAAGGTTTGATGCTTCTACGATGAATACTGTATCGTCTATCCTGCTCACAAGGTTTTCAAGGTCAAGTCCATTGCGACCTTGACCTTTGACCCCTGACCTTGAAGGTTTGATGCTTCTACGATGAATACTGTGTCTTCTATCCTGCTCACAAGGTTTTCAAGGTCAAGTCCATTGTGACCTTGACCTTTGACCCCTGACCTTGAAATTCAATAGGGTTCATCCTCTTTACATGGTGATAATTTGTGGAAGGTTTGATGCTTCTACGATGAATACTGTGTCTTCTATCCTGCTCACAAGGTTCAGGACAGACACACACACACACACACAGAAACACAGACACACACACTAACACACGGACGCACGGCACCGATGCTATATCCCCATTCGCAACGTTGTTGCGAGGGGATAACAAACAAACTGACCCGACATGACCCATATTCGAACTTGACCAAGATATCGTCATTCTGAGCAAGTTTGAAGATGATCGGACCAAAACTGTGGCCTCTAGTGTCTTCTACGAAATGACCTACTGACCTAATTTTTGACCCGACATGAACAATATTCGAACTTGACCGAGATACTGTCAAGACTATCATTCTGAGCAACATTGATGGTGATCGGACCAAACTGTGGCCTCTAGTGTGTTCACAAGGTTTTTCTATGATTTGACCTACTGGCCTACTTTTTGACCCGACATGACCCATATTCGAACTTAACCGAGATATTGTCAGGATGATCATTCTGAGCAAGTTTGATGATGATCGGACCAAAACTGTGGCCTCTGGTGAGGTCACAAGGTTTTTCTATGATTTGACCTACTGACCTACTTTTTGAATCCGACATGATTCATATTCGAATTTGACCGAGATATTGTCAAGATGATCATTCTGAGCAAGTTTAATGATGATCGGAGCAAAACTGTGGCCTCTGGTGTGTTCACAAGGTTTATCTATACTTTGACCTACTGACCTAGTGTTTGAATCCGACATTCATATTCGAATCTGACCGAGATATTGTCAAGATGATCATTCTGAGCAAGTTTGATGATGATCGGACCAAGTGTGTTCACAAGGCTTTTCTATGATTTGACCTACTTTTTGACCCAACATGACCCATATTCGAACTTGACCGAGATAGTGCCATGATGATTGGCCCAAAACTAAGGCCTCTAAGTGTTCACAAGAAAAGTTTACGCACGGTCGACGCACGACGACGCCGGACATCTCACAGTAACAAAAACTCACAATGACCTTCGGTCAGGTGAGCTAAAAATTCGAACAGCTTATGACTAGGACCAATGCCATTCTCCGCTGTTGTTGGCATTATAAAAGAGAATTCCAGGTTTGTGTCATTTGATATCAAGTTTATCAGGCAAGGCTTTTAGAACGCTTGTAGAATCGCGAGGCTTGCCGAGCAATTCTACATGCGTTCTCGAAGCCGAGCCTGATTAACTTGATATCAAATGATAAGAATCTGGTATTCTGTATATCAGTTAATCCCCGAGTACACTCTTACAGTTTTTTTTCCATTTTTCCAGTAGTCCAGTTCATGGAAGTACAATACCACGTTGCCCTGATAAAGCTCACTTGTCCCGAGATAGCATATCTTTGTCAGGTCAGTATGTTACAATGCAATTAATATAGGGGCAACTGATAAAATTTATAAGCAGGGCCAGTGGTATTCCTTTCTGATGTATGAAAACCCCCAAAATCGTATCTTATTTTTTGCAATTTTTTACAGTATTACAAATTTCATATTGTTACCATTTTAAAATTTATGAGCAGGACAAACACCATGCTTAAGTGAGTTCAGCATGAAATACATCGTGGCCTGTTCTATTACCAGAAAATGTTTTCACCCAAGTGGCGCGTCTCATTTGTACAAATACACTATATCTGCCTTATTTGTGTATGACTGTCCTTTCTTCTTTAAAATGAAATTTAAACGTCTACGCTTTCTTTAATTCACTCCTTGTTCAAATGTATCAGTATATGTCTCTTCATGTCCCCCTTCTGTTTGAAAGCTTTTCCGCATATGTCACAGGGGAAAGGGCGCTCCCCTGTATGAGTCCGCATGTGCATAGTGAGATGGGCGTTCGATGGAAACACCTTGTTACATATAGAACATCTTTTCATCCATGGTGAACTATGCCCAATTTCGCTCCTGCTTGACCCAGCTGTCTGGTAGATTGTTTCATTGTCTTGCATTCTAGGGACTGGAAAATGTAAGAAATACGAGCCAGAGAGCGGCAAAACATCCAATGAAACGTGTGCGACTAGCGAAGACCCAGCTCGTCTGAGCTGAGTCGTCGCTGGTCGCATTCCTTTAAAGTTTTGCCGTGTGCGGGCTCACATGTCACAGAAGGAGAATCGGTACAGCCGTTTTTCAGAAATGTTACAAGGCAAGTATTTCTAATTCTTGGATGCCATCCCGGGAAATGCCCCATTCAGAAAAACAATGTCCGTATTACCTATTGTTTAAGAAAGTTTTATGCTTAACCCTTATCTTGCTGTTCATGACAACCCCAATCTTTGCAAAAAGTGTAGATCCAGATCAGATGGCTTCTGAAGATCTACACTGTTTGACGTTCAGTTTATGAATTTGTAGACATAAATTAAATCAAGTAATCTGATTGGTTCAAAGTCAGAAATGGGTGTGGCTAAAATGAATATTCAGCAAGAGAAGGGTTAACTTGACCAACGAAGCTAATTGTTGATGATATGCCAGCGAGTTACTTACAGCATGGCGTTTTTTTTTTTTTTGTTTTTTTTTCTCAACCTTGTTCCAGTTGTCATTTCACAAGTAACAAGGATTTTTGAACAAACTGTTGAGAATGTATTGTATCTCAGTTAATTGCATATTAGCTTCGTTTTGTTCTAGCGAGGACCATATATGAGATTAGATTTTTTTTGGGGGGGGTTTTGGTTTTACGGCCCTTTCAAGATTATTTCACTCATATCGAGCCGATCGTTAATCAGAGGTGGGCGAAAACCGGAGTACCCGGAGAAAAACCACCTGACCTTCCGTTGCAGAACTTGGTGTCACACATGTGACCCGAGCGAGGCTCGAACCACAGCGGTGAGAGACCTAATGATCAAGAGTCAGCGCTCTTAACCACTAGGCCACGGAGGCCCGTATGAGATTAGATTTATATTTGAGTGATTGAGTGATTGATTGACTAATTGAGTCGAGGTTTAACGACCTGCCGTGTCCCAGAAGAAGGGTTAAAGAGACAGAAGAGATGAAAGTGAAGAACAGTCCCCTCTTCCCTTACCTGTTGCATGTCAAGCAGGCTAATCGAAGCTGAGAAGATAATGGATTATCAGTCATGTCATTGCGATCGATAATGATTAGTAATCGCTAAGATTTTTGTCATTATTTTACATGTCTGGCTTTCCGTCTGAGCATGACCCTTATCATATGTTTCACTTTACCATATGCATATTTGAACAGACAGGCCTGAGCAAACAGTGTAGACCCAGATGAGACGCCGCATAATGCGGCGTCTCATCAGGGTCTGCACTGTTTGCCACTCATCCAGCTATTTAGGCATAACTTTTGGTAGTAGATTGTACCTATCAAGTAATCGATTAAAAGCAAATCAGAAATGATAATCATTTTTGTGGAATTTATCGATCGATTAATCGATTATACGATCAATCGTGTCAGCCTTACTTGCCCAACTGTAATCCAATATTAGTTGGACGTACCTGCTATATTTAGCCCCCGCCCATAGGGGCTTGAAGAAATATATGGGCTGCATGATGCTTCCACGCAGAGGTGAATCCGGCCCGCACACTAGTACTGGTAAACCGCTTAGAGGATCTAAGCCTGTCCAGGAACCGCGGTGCGAGGCGGACCGTCCATGCTTATAAACCCTATTGGTTTCATTGGTCGACAGGGCTTGAGATGTCATTTCATCTCAATGTCGGGTGAAAGTCCCACAAAATTGGAAGCAACGTCTCCAAAATGACCTTTACAGTGTTGACGGGGACGTTAAACCTCAAATCAACCAACCAACGTACCTGCTATAATTCCTACAAGGCCTTGTTTTACTTTTGTTAATGCTCGGTATTCATGCTAGAAGTGTTCCTTGCGGTATGAAAAAACGGGCAAAATTGATTTTTGGCGGCATGTGCCCTTGAAAATTAGGTCAAGGCCACCAAAATCAAATCTTTGTTAGGTTGCAATGCTATAGTGTACCAAGTTTAACCAAATCTCACCAATTCGTTCATGAGATAAGGTGCTGAAAAGCCAAAATTCACAGTCTTTGGCGTCCTGTGCCCTTGATAACAAGGCATCGCATGCGATACAAATCCCCTCGCACAAGACAACTTCGTGTGTGGAAAACACTGAAATGGCAAAAGTCCAACTTGCTCGAGATATTATCATATGCAACATTTGTGTAAAGTTTCTTTAAAAATCCATCGATTAATGTAGGTTCTAGAGTGATGACAATGTTTATCTAAAAATAGCGCACAGTGACCTTGACTTGAGGCCATGACCGCGAAAGTAGATCCTGCTCAAGATATTATCATAAGCATCTTTTGTGTGAAATTATATTAAAATCTGTTAATAAATGTAGGCTGTAGAGCGATGACAAAGTTTTTTCTAAAAATAGCCACAGTGACCTTGGCCTTGAGGTCATGACCTTGAAAGTTAAAGCAACTCGAGATAGTATCATAAGAAACATTTGTGTGAAGTTATATTGAAATTGGTGAAGAAAGACCTTGAAAGTCAACCTCGCTCGAGATATTTTTATAAGGAACGTTTGTGTGAAGTTATACTGACATTGGTGAAGAAATGTAGGCGCTAGAGCGATGACAAAGTTTTTCTAAAAATAGCCACAGTGACTTGACCTTGAGGTCATGACCTTGAAAGTCAAACTCGCTCGAGATATTGTCATAAGGAACATTTGTGTGAAGTTATATAAAATCGGTCAAGAAATGTAGGCGCTAGAGCGATGACAAAAGTGCGTACGGGACAAATGCTTTATCCCCCCTCACAACTATGTTGTGCGAGGGGATAAAAAGGTCAAGATCACAAATGCGGTATGTTGTCATGATATATTGTACCAAGATTGACTAAAATTAATTAATTCGTTAATGAGACAGTACAGAAAAGCCAATTTTGGCCCAAAACTGACAGTCTTTGGGGTCCTGTAGCCATTGAAACAAGAGGGCCATGATGGCCCTGGATCGCTCACCTGATCCATAGAGTAACAAGTGGGCTCCGGGGAGGGCCATTATTGACCCCAAGGTTATAATGTGCATAATGTTGAGGGAGGTCTAAAAAGGTGAAGCTTCATACCAAATATCAAAGACATGGGCCTTGCAGTTTCAGAGAAGAAGATTTTTAAAGATTTCCCTATATAAGTCTATGTAAAACCAAAGGGTCTCGGGGCGGGGGCATTTTTGGCCCCAGGGCTATAATTTGCACAATCTTGATAGAGGTCCACTAGATGAAATTTCACACCAAATATCAAAGACCTAGGCCTTGTGGTTTCACAGAAGAAATTTTTTAAAGATTTTCCCTATATAAGTCTATGTAAAACCAAAGGGCCCTGAGGCAGGGGCATTTTTGGCCTCAGGGCTAAAATTTGAACAATCTTGGTAGAGGTCCACTAGCTGAAGCCTCATACCAAATATGAAAGACATAGGCCTTGTGGTTTCAGAGAAGAAGATTTTTCAAGATTTTCCCTACATAAGCCTATGTAAAACCAAAGGGCCCCGGGGCGGGGGCATTTTTGCCCCCAGCACTATAATTTGAACAATCTTGGTAAAGGTTCACTAGATGAAGCTTCATATCAAATAGGAAAGACCTGGGCCTTGCAGTTTCACAGAAGAAGATTTTTTAAAGATTTTCCCTATATAAGCCCATGAAAAACCAAAGGGCCCCGGGGCGGGGGCATTTTTGGCCCCAGCACTATAATTTGAACAATCTTGGTAGTGGTCCACTAGATGAAGCTTCATGTCAAATATCAAAGACCTGGGCCTTGTGGTTTCAGAGAAGAAGATTTTTGAAGATTTTCTTATATAAGCCCATGTAAAACCAAAGGGCCCCGGGGCGGGGGCATTTTTGGCCCCAGCACAATAATTTGAACAATCTCGGTAAAGGTCCACTAGATGAAGCTTCATACCAAATATCAAAGACCTGGGCCTTGCGGTTTCAGAGAAGAAGATTTTTTAAGTTTTCGGTGAAAAAATCTATTTTTGGCTCCTGTGACCTATATGTGCAAAGGACCGGAACCATTTGAACAACTTTGAAAGGGGACCACCTAAGGATTATTCCTGTGAAGTTTGGTCAAAATCCCATCAGAGGTTTAGGAGGAGATGTCGTTTGAAGAAATTGTTTACGCACAGATGACAGACAAAAAGTGATCCTAATATAAAACACAAGAGGGCCATGATGGCCCTGGATCGCTCACCTTATCCATAGAGTAACAAGTGGGCCCATGGAGGGCCATTATTGACCCCAGGGTTATAATGTGCATAATGTTGAGCGAGGTCTAAAAGGTGGAGCTTCATACCAAATATCAACAAAGGCTATAATTTGAACAATCATGGCAAAGGTCCACTAGATGAAGCTACACACCAAATATCAAGGACCTGGGCCTTGCAGTTTCAGAGAAGAAGATGTATTTTAAAGATATTCCTTACATAAGCCTATGTAAACCCAAATGGCCACGAGGCAGGGGCATTTTTGGTCTCAGGGCTATAATTTAAACAATCTTGATAGAGGTCCACTAGATGAAGCTTCACACCAAATATCAAAGACCTGGGCCTTGCTGTTTCAGAGAAGATGATTTTCAAAGATTATCTCTATATAAGTCTATGTAAAACCAAAGGGCCCCCGAGGCGGGGGCATTTGTGGTCCGAGGGCTATAATTTGAACAATCTTGGTAGAGGTCCACTAGATGAAGCTCCATTCCAAATATCAAAGACCATGGCCTTGCAGTTTCAGAGAAGAAGATTTTTTAAAGATTTCCCTATGTAAGTCTATGTAAAACCAAAGGGTCTTGGGGAGGGGACATTTTTGGTCTCAGGGCTATAATTTGAACAATCTTGGTAGAGGTCCACTAGCTGAAGCTTCATACCAAATATCAAAGTCCTGGGCCTTGTGGTTTCAGAGAAGAAGATTTTTAAAGATTTTCCCTATATAAGCCTATGAAAAACCAAAGGGCCCCGGGGCGGGGGCATTCTTGGCCCCAGCACTAAAATTTGAACAATCTTGGTAGGGGTCCACTAGATGAAGCTTCATTCCAAATATCAAAGACCTGGGCCTTGTGGTTTCAGAGAAGAAGATTTTTAAAGATTTTCCCTATATAAGCCAATGTAAAACCAAAGGGCCCCGTGGCGGGGGCATTTTTTGTCCCAGCACTATAATTTGAACAATCTTGGTAGGGGTCCACTAGATGAAGCTTCATACCAAATATCAAAGTCCTGGGCCTTGTGGTTTCAGAGGAGAAGATTTTTAAAGATTTTCCTTATATAAGCCCATGTAAAACCAAAGGGCCCCGGGGCGGGGCTTTTTGGCCCCAGCACTATAATTTGAACAATCTTGGTAGGGGTCCACTAGATGAAGCTTCATACCAAATATCAAAGACCTGGGCCTTGTGGTTTCAGAGAAGAAGATTTTTTAAGTTTTGGGGAAAAAAAATCTATTTTTGGCTCCTGTGACCTAGATGTGCAACGGACCGGAACCATTTGAACAACTTTGAAAGGGGACCACCTAAGGATCATTCCTGTGAAGTTTGGTCAAAATCCGATCAGTGGTTTAGGAGGAGATGTCGTTTGAAGAAATTGTTTACGCACGGATGACAGACAAAAAGTGATCCTAATATAAAACACAAGAGGGCCATGATGGCCCTGGATCGCTCACCTGATCCATAGTGTAACAAGTGGGCCCAGAGAGGGCCATTATTGGCCCCAGGGCTTTAATGTGCATAATGTTGAGGGAGGTCTTAAAGGTGAAGTTTCATACCAAACATCAACAAAGGCTATAATTTGAACAATCTTGGCAAAGGTCCACTAGATGAAGCTACACATCAAATATCAAAGACCTGGGCCTAGCGGTTTCAGAGAAGAAGATTTTTAAAGATTTTGCCTATATAAGCCTATGTAAAACCAAAGGGCCCCGGGACGGGGGCATTTTTTGCCCCAGCACTATAATTTGAACAATCTTGGTAGGGGTCCACTAGATGAAGCTTCATACCAAATATCAAAGTCCTGGGCCTTGTGGTTTCAGAGAAGAAGATTTTTAAAGATTTTCCCTATATAAGCCTATGTAAAACCAAAGGGCCCCGGGGCAAGGGCATTTTCGGCCCCAGCACTATAATTTGAACAATCTTGGTAGGGGTCCACTAGATGAAGCTTCATACCAAATATCAAAGACCTGGGCCTTGTGGTTTCAGAGAAGAAGATTTTTAAAGATTTTCCCTATATAAGCCAATGTAAAACCAAAGGGCCCGTGGCGGGGGCATTTTTTGTCCCAGCACTATAATTTGAACAATCTTGGTAGGGGTCCACTAGATGAAGCTTCATACCAAATATCAAAGTCATGGGCCTTGTGGTTTCAGAGAAGAAGATTTTTAAAGATTTTCCCTATATAAGCATAAAACCAAAGGGCAGGGGGGTGGGGGCATTTTAGGCCCCAAAACTATAATTTGAACAATCTTGGTAGGGGTCCACTAGATGAAGCTTCATAACAAATATCAATGACCTGGGCCTTGTGGTTTCAGAGAAGAAAATTTTTAAAGATTTTCCCGATATAAGCCAATGTAAAACCAAAGGGCCCCGTGGCGGGGGCATTTTTTGTCCCAGCACTATAATTTGAACAATCTTGGTAGGGGTCCACTAGATGAAGCTTCATACCAAATATCAAAGGCCTGGGCCTTGTGGTTTCAGAGAAGAGAATTTTTAAAGATTTTCCCTATATAAGCCTATGTAAAACCAAAGGGCCCCGGGGCGGGGGCATTTTTGGCCCCAGCACTATAATTTGAACAATCTTGGTAGGGTTCCACTAGATGAAGCTTCATACCAAATATCAAAGACCTGGGCCTTGTGGTTTCAGAGAAGAAGATTTTTAAAGATTTTCCCTATATAAGCCAATGTAAAACCAAAGGAGCCCGTGGCGGGGGCATTTTTTGTTCCAGCACTATAATTTGAACAATCTTGGTAGGGGTCCACTAGATGAAGCTTCATACCAAATATAAAAAACCCTGGGCCTTGTGGTTTCAGAGAAGAAGATTTTTAAAGATTTTCCCTATATTAGCCTATGTAAAACCAAAGGGCCCCGTGGCGGGGGCATTTTTTGTCCCAGCACTACATTTTGAACAATCTTGGTAGGGGTCCACTAGATGAAGCTTCATACAAAATATCAAAGTCCTGGGCCATGTGGTTTCAGAGAAGAAGATTTTTAAAGATTTTCCCTATATAAGCCTATGTAAAACCAAAGGGCCCCGGGGCGGGGGCATTTTTGGCCCCAGCACTATAATTTGAACAATCTTGGTAGGGGTCCACTAGATGAAGTTTCATACCAAATATCAATGACCTGGGCCTTGTGGTTTCAGAGAAGAAGATTTTTAAAGATTTTCCCTATATAAGCCCATGTAAAACCAAAGGGCCCCGTGGCGGGGGCATTTTTTGTCCCAGCACTAAAATTTGAACAATCTTGGTAGGCGTCCACTAGATGAAGCTTCATACCAAATATCAAAGTCCTGGGCCTTGTGGTTTCAGAAGAAGATTTTTAAAGATTTTCCCTATATAAGCCCATGTAAAACCAAAGGGCCCCGGAGCGGGGGCATTTTTGGCCCCAGCACTATAATTTGAACAATCTTGGTAGGGGTCCACTAGATGAAGCTTCAAACCAAATATCAAAGACCTGGGCCTTACGGTTTCAGAGAAGAAGATTTTTAAAGATTTTCCCTATATAAGCCCATGTAAAACCAAAGGGCCCTGGAGCGGGGGCATTTTTGGCCCCAGCACTATAATTTGAACAATCTTGGTAGGGGTCCACCAGATGAAGCTTCATACCAAATATCAAAGACCTGGGCCTTGTGGTTTCAGAGAAGAAGATTTTTTAAGTTTTTGGTGAAAAAAATCTCTATTTGGCTCCTATGACCTAGATGTGCAACGGACCGGAACCATTTGAACAACTTTGAAAGGGGACCACCTAAGGATCATTCCTGTGAAGTTTGGTCAAAATCCGATCAGTGATTTAGGAGGAGATGTCGTTTAAAGAATTGTTTACGGACGCACGGACGGACGCACGGACGCACGCACGACGGACGACGGACGAAAAGTAATCCCAAAAGCTCACCTCGTCACTACGTGACGGTGAGCTAAAAAAGGTCAAGGCCACAGAAATCTAATCATACCTGCGGTAAGTTGTGTTAATATATTGTACCAAGTTTTTCTGAAATTGGTCAACTATTAATGAGATTTTGGCCCAAAACTGACTCTGTTTGGGGCCTTTAAAAAGGTCAAGGCACCAAAATCTGATCAATTCTGCGGTATTTTGTTATGGTTTGACTAAATTGATCAATTCGTTGAAGAGACAGTGTCGACAAGACATTTTTGGCCCAAAATTGACTGTTTTGTGGAGCCTGTGACTTTGAAAAAAGGTCGTCAAGTCACACAAAATAATCAACTCTGCCGTATGTTGATGTTGTAATAAAATATTTTGCCAAGTTCGACTAAAATTAATTGATTGATGAAAAAGGATGCAGACAAGCCATTTTGGGCCCAAATTTGTTTCTAGGGGCCTGTCGCCTTGAAAATTAGGTCATGGTCAGCATAACCTAACAACTGATTTCCCCCATTCTAATGATTTGATCATGCCAGTTTGGTCAGAATCCATCCATAGGTTCGCCAACGACAACGCTAACGGGGTCTGCACCGAAAACAATATGCCCCTCCCCTCCGATGGGGGATAATATTCTTCAATGAAAATTTCTTTTTTATCTTCGAGTTATATGTCAAGCATGTGGTAAGGAACCACAAGAAATACGTCTGGCAATGGCTAACTGAAAGTCAGAGATTGTGTAAAGAGATGAAGAAACTTACGAGATATTTCCAGTGCGACAGTCTAAAGAAATGCTTTTCCTTCCTATACGAACTTCTGTCAACTTCTACGAAATAAAGCATAGCATGGCAGGGAAATGTGATGCAAGAATATATAAGCATTCATGTACCTCAATACGAATAATAGACAATACCAGTGCTTCAGCTGAAGTGCACGACCCGCCGGATGCTTTTAGCTTTATGAGTGTTACCATATATGGGTATGGCGGCCATTTTGGTCATGTGACCTGGACCTAAAACGGTTCCCCACATGCGCCTTATCGTAAGGAGCAAAAATATATCTTATACTATAGTACTGTATTCTGAATCGTTTGCAGGATAAAATGCATTCTCACATTTTCCAATACAAAAGCATATGTGTCAAAGTTTGACCTAGGCACAAAGAAGGTCAAGGTCAACCCAAGGTCACCATTTTAGCAATTTATGATGGGCCTACGTCCCAGAAGCCATTTATCAAGTTTCGTGGAAATCTGCCCAGTGGTTCTGGAGAAGACTATTTTTGAAGGGTTTTTACCATATATGGCTTGGCGGCCATTTTGGTCAAGTGACCTGGACCCCATGAGCAAATTTTTGTTTCCCTCATCCCATAGAGGCTCCATATGAAATCTGACTTCAACCGCCCCAACGGTTTCCGAGGAGAAGCAGTTCGAAAATTTTCACATTTTTCGCCTCGGCGAGGCTATACTAAATGGAATGTAATCTTTCGCACGTTCATTGGTTAGATCTCATTGCTATCTATCAGTATGCCAAAAATTGTTTAAATATTCCAAGCGGTTAAGTCACTATCACCAATTGTCACAAACGGGTTACGGACGGACAGACAGACAGACCATATATGGCTGGGCGGCAATTTCGGTCATGTGACCTGGACCCCATGAGCAAATTTTGGTTAGCCCTATCCAATAGAGGCTCCATATGAAATTTGACTTCAATCGGCCCAACGGTTTCCGAGGAGAAGCAGTTCGAAAATTTTCACATTTTTCGCCTCGGCGAGGCTATACTAAATGGAATGTAATATTTCGCAAGTTCATTGGTTAGATCTCATTGATATTTATCAGTATGCCAAATATTGTTTAAATATTCCAAGCGGTTAAGTCACTATCACCAATTTTCACAAACGGGTTACGGACGGACAGACAGACTGACAGAATGACCGAATGACACGGTGATTTTAGGTCACTCTTAGAAAATCAACCGACTTCAGTCGGTCGCTTTTTCTGCGGGTCGTGCAATAACGGTTTGCTTTGTGTTCAATATGCATTTTGTTCTGCAGCAAAGGTACCATTTGTTAGCGACAAAAAATAAGTCAGACCTCCATGTTAAAATTAGAAAGAAACGAGTTTACTGACACAATTTCCCATTATCTCCCACTCGCACAAATGATAGTGGAAAGAAAATATTAAACAGCCCATCGTAGAAATAGATTGGGCTGCATGATGCTTCTGCGCAGAGCTGAAACCGACCGAACTTGAGCACTGTTAAAAGCCTCCTCAGAAAAAGTGATGCGAGTCGGACCGCTCCTTAAACCCTAGCGGTTTCAATGGGCGGTAGGGCTTGAGAAGTCATTTCATCTCAATGTCGGGTAGAAGTCCCTCAATGTCGGGTAGAAGCCCCACGTTGACGGGGACGTAAAACCTCCATTCAAACAAACAAATAAACACTACAGCACTTTTTCAATACTAGAAACGGGGTCAGTTGTTCAAAACTAACGACGTCGTTAGTTAACGTATTGTTAAAACTTTGATCATTAAATATGGCAAATATGCTGAAATTTTTGCTGAAAAAATTTGAGCAGCTCATATTTTTTCAGCAAAAATACCAAAAGGGGGAGTTCCAAATCTGCCCACGCACAGATTTTCTCGAAACTTCAGTTGTTGTTTACTTTAGGTCTATCAACTAGATATATAACTTTGTTTTATTTGATTAATTACTATAGTTCTCAGGAGAGCTCCCTGAGGCAATCCCCATGTAGAGGTCATACACATCTGTGAACTTTCCATCCTTAAATCAACAAGCTTGATTGTTTTCCAATTGTGTTGCTTTGATTGGCAACAGAACTCTATAAGGATTCATATAATACCAAAAATATAAATGTGTCTAGGTCTTTTAATTTTTCTGATGAATTTATGAAATTTCTTAAATTTTCATGAAAATTTATAAAAAGTAAAATGTTCATCCCAAGTGTTAGATGTGTTACTGATCTTGTCACCCCAAGATATTACACATAAAATTGGCCACATATATCCTCTATATAGCAAACAAATTTTAAAAAAATCAGAAACCGGTAACATTGTTTTTGATTGCCAGACATGTGTTTAGGTATATTTTTGTGATGAAGTCATTTGCTATATCAGGGCACAAGATTTTCTTTTAGTATATTTTTATTGTATTTTTATGACCATATAGTGCCACCTTATCATGCAAAGCTTAGCATATGCATTTACGTAATCCGCCCTGTACCCACCCCCCCCCCCCCCCCACACACACACACACACACACACACAAACAAAAATACACTGTTCGACAGAGAATGATTTTAGTTTGGGTTTTAAATAGTAGATGAGAACATACATTAGCAGAAGAGAGAAAAATATAATGCACTCATGCAGTGATCACGATGAGTGTTAGTGTTACACCATTGCAAAAACGGTTATGCTGAAAAAATGTATACTCAGAGGCAATAAAAAGTATACAGTTTTTGATTTGGAATATCGGATCTTGTGTTGCCGTTTGTAATAAAATTTGCCTATGTCCGTTTTTCCCAAACGTCTAAGTTTGTAAAACTCCAATTCTTTTCCTGTTACAGTCATTATTTCCAATAAAAGCTCGTGTTGTACATGACATTTAACTCTATTAACACCGCAAAAGTCATGTACGACTATTCATCGATAAGACCACATCATTACTTTGCCATTTAACCCCCCAAAACAGCTTAAAATTCAATTGGAATTTCTGCCTGTTCCGGATTATCTCCCTTTCAATTAAAATGATAGTGAATTAAATGAGTCTTTTTCTCAAATCGTGTACGAGATTTTTATTCGAAACTTTCGCATAATTATTGTTTTGCTCGGCATCTTTATGCTTACTCCATAGTGAACCCTCTAAAATTGCCCAATGAAAAGTTGATCCCCAATACAAATCCCATAGAAACATAATGCATCCAATCAAAGGAAGAACGTAAAAGGCGAAACTGCCATTTTCCGTGGACAAAAGATGCTGCACTTTACCTTGTGTTTAATTTCAATATGCGTCATATTCTGGCCAATCAGTTGCCCTTCTTTGAATTTGTTTCATGAAAAATCGTTTATTGAATAACACTTATTCGAAACACATGTTTAAAGGGAAGCTACTCAAGACAAAATATTGGATCAGACCCCCTGTCCATTTCAAACGATGCATTTTCATTATCCTTTAATCAATTTTAACGGAAAAAGTTGCAAATTATGCGGAATTGGTTGTTCTTAATTTATTGTGCCTCATATGTATGTTGAAAGGGAGACATTAGTACGCAAATCGGCATTCAGTAACCTGTATACTTATTTTAGCCTCTCAGTATATTATGACACAATAGGAATAAGACAAGGTGGATATTTTTTACCCTATCTTATTTGGTCTTTTTTAAACCCGCAATACAAAGATATTAACGTCAGTAATACACAATGGTGTATTGAGTTTAGCATCTTGCATACACTTCCCAAAATGATATAGATGGAAGGCAAGTTGCTGTAAAACATTTATTTGATAGCTGATATTGTATTTAGATGCTGGAATACCATTTGCATATATAGCCTTATGTATGCAATACTTATCATCTATGTTAAGTTTTCTGGCTCTGTATTCATCGGTTTTACAAATGGTTTGTTTGTTTGTATTGAAGTTTAACATCCCCGTTAACACTATTCAGGTCATTTTGGAGATGTTGCTTCCAATTTTGTGGGACTTGTTCCCGACATTGAGATGAAATGATATCTCAAGCCCTGCCACCTACATGGCTTATATACATTGGACGGCCTGACTCACACCACTTTGCATGGGCAAGCTGAGTCCTTCTAAGCGGTTTACCAGTACTCGTGTTTGGTTAGATTTAGCTCTGTGTGAAAGCAACATGCAGCCAAATCAATTTCTTCAAGCCCCAATGGATGGGGGCGAAGATTTACAAATGGCATTAATCACTTGTTTGCTGTACCACTAGCACATTGGCTGAATCAAAATCAGTGCAGCTGGCTTCACATTTTTTCTAAAGTACTGCTAGCACATGTACTGTTTGCTATTTTAAATTGTGAAAGTGTTTGAAAGTTGAATTAAATATGTAAGTCTTCTCTATTATATTAATTAATGCTTTCCAAAAATAACTGCTTGTTTTCTGGATCATATTTTAGAACATAGATGATCATATTTAAGAATATAACTTTCTTACAAGGTGACAGTTAGTGCGATTGAAGTAGACTGAAGGGGCATTGTCAGAGTGAGCCAAAAACAACAGTACCATTTTGTCTACAGTAATCTGTGTATACAGTGGGCCAAAAGATCAGAAAATATTGTCTGTGTTATTATGACCTACCTGGCTGAATCATAATACAAACATCATTATTCTTGGCCATTCAAGCAACCTGTGTCATTCCAGTATGACAATCAGACTTTTTCAAACTTTTTAAGATCACTTCATCAGTTAAATACATACTTAATAGAGTCAAGTAAAATTGTCTGATTTACAGAACCATCCAGTTTACTTGCCATTTCAACAATCTTTGTCATACTAAGCTTCAGCATTGCCTCCACTTCTATTTAGAATTACATTAATGCAAAAACGCTTGTTCTAAAATGAAGTATGTTTTAAATAAGATATGATTGAATTGTTAACGAAAGCTCGAAATGAATTGTGCTTTGGGTGTTCATCAGGGCATCATAATTGATACAAAGGCTGATTATATATGAGCTCAAACTATACACCATCATATAAACATACATATATTCATGTTTATTATATATTGGCGAGCAATTTTTCGATTGAAAATGTCGCACCATATGATATCTACAAATGGTTTGAAACAATTCAAAACTCTGACCATTACTATTCAATGTTCAAATGCGGTATGTTACCGGTCTCAGATTTTCAAGAAAGTTTGATAAAATGTTCTACATATATATGGTCAATTTTCATATTAAAATGACGGGGTGACAAGAACTGCAACAGTGTGAAATCAAACGTCAAACATACTCCAAAAGATTTTATGGTTGTGAATTCTGGGGTCTGCTCCATATGAAATTGAGCATGGTGTATCGACCTTTGCCTAAACAATGCTAAATGTGATACAAAGATAATCACAGATGACTACAGTGATGCCTGAGAACAAATAAACTCAAAAACATCAAAAGGTGGAATGTATATATACACTAGTTTGGGGGGACCCCTACTTTCAGATGTGGACAAAAACAAAACATTGTAGATTTATAACGAAATCAGATATAAGATTGAAATAGCTAAATAGTGAATAGTCATTTACCAAGCAGTAATTATGCACAATATCATGAAAATCTGAGCGTGGGCAGAACCCTATGGAAATTTACTATAGGCTGGAACTCCCCCTTTACGATATTGTACTTGCTAGAAGAGTTAACAATATGACCACTAACGAGCTCGTTAAGCTAACGATGCTTTGAACAACTGGCCCCAGGTTTATATAAAACAACACTTGTCGTCAGCATAGCTCCAGATATAACACATTCACTGATATATTTCTTTTTTCTCCATGAAAACATACCTTGTGGCTACACAGTGATAGCGCCTCGGCGAGGCACTCCTAATGAGTACCCAAAGCGTAAGTTTTCGTGCAGAACTAAAAAACAATATTTGGATACCCCCTCTTATCTGGGGTTGTTTCGTCAGAGTGGTTCCTTGCCATTCAAACTGCCCGGAGATGTACGGTCATTGACCTACCTTCTGCGGAGATAAGTTTGTATGCTCCACCTAGCCCCCTTTCAAATCATCATTACCCGTTTTCTAATTTATTATGGAATTTAACCAAAGTATAAGCAACACTTAATCGATACAGTGATCCTATAATCTGCATCACGGAACAACACTGATGTCAACACAGACATCTCTGTCTGCAAACAATACAAAAGGCGGAAAGAGCCCAAAGAAACACGTCCCGCGTGACGAAACAGCACTCATTTTGAGATTTATGTCCGGCGTAGCATCTCGCGATGCGAATCATAGGAATATGTGATCATATCGCCAAATACCAACTCGCAAGATGACTTGCAAACAACAGGTTGATGTCAACATCAAACGTCTTCATATCACCATTTATCAAAAATTGTTAAATGATAAACAGAACTGTAACACGTCATTTCAAATAAAATTTATGAAACGTGCCTCCGGTCGGGGACAAAGGCTCGTTTCATGAATTTTATATGAAATGACCACTGGTGTATGATCCGCTAGCCTTCAACACGTTCATAACAGGTAATAGACCCTTTCAAGATTATTTCATTCATTTCGAGCCAACCGTTACTCAGGGGTAGGCCAAAACCGCAGTAGCCGGAGAAAAACCGCCTGAACGTTGCCGAACTTGTCCTCTCCTTGTATCTTGCGTCACTGGGGCGTCCGACTGATACTGGCTTAATTTGTACAATGCCTACTGTCCTTGCAACAGATATATTTCTACACTTCCATTCATTTTCCGCTTTCACCCCCGTCCCTCACTTTTATTCCACTATCTCTTTCCTCCTTTTTGTCGCGCCTGCTATTAGCATGGCGCGATATAGGCGCCCGGTTTTCCGTCCATTTGTCCTTTCGTCCGTTCGTTTGTCAAGGCGTCAACATTTGCGACCACCCTAGCGTTCACCCTAATGGTCAAGTTTATTTCTCAAGAACTATAAGAGCTTCATTAATGATACTAGGTACAAACTTGTATCTGGGGATGACAACTTACATGCAAGCATCCATATTTGACCTTGACCTACATTTCATGGTTCACTGACTATGTAGAAGCCTGCGTGGTGCAGTGGTTACGCTACTCGCCTTGTAAACCAGGGGTCGCAGGATCGATCCCGGGCTTCTCTAGACTTTCGGATGAGTCTTTAAACCGAGGTCCCGTCTCCGTATGACCTTAGCTGTTGGTGGGACGTAAAACTCAAACACTCACTCACTCACTGACTATGTAAAATATTGCAACCACCCTAGCGTTCACCCTAATGGTCAAGTTTATTTCTCAAGAACTATAAGAGCTTTATTAATGAAGCTTGGTACAAACTTGTATCTTGGTATGGTAACTTTAGCGTTCACCCTAATGATCAAGTTTATTTCTCAAGAACTGTAAGAGCTTCATTAATGATACTTGGTACAAACTTGTATCTGTGGATGGCAACTTAAATGCAAGCATCCATATTTGACCTTGACCTACATTTCATGGTTCACCGACTTTGTAAAATATTGCGACCACCCTAGCGTTCACCCTAATGGTTCATTTCTCAAGAATTATTAGAACTTAATGATACTTAGTACAAGCTTGCGTTTAAGAATGGAAACTTTTGTGCAAGCATCTATGTTTGACCTTGACCTACATATCATGGTTGGGTGACTTTGCGCCCCCACAGGCGCGACATAGCCTTCGGCGGAATGCTTATTCTCTGTGAAGATGACCCAAAATGATCCATAAGGGTTGATGTGTTTTTAAAACCAAACCAACCAATCAATCAAATGTAACTATATCCCTAACAGAATAAAAAGCTAAAAGGTTTTAGTTCACCATGAGAAAATTTGCTTTACAACACTTGGGTTCGAAAAGGGTCAAAGCCAACTTGTGCATCCGCGCAATATGATCTGCATCAGAGCCATAGCTGGCCACACGAAGATCAAGTGAAGCTAAATCTATTCCTTGGACAAACAGATTGGCTCCTATCCCGAACCTAAAGGCACACAGGCTGAACATGGACCGTGGTTTCAAACCTTTTTTCACACTGAACTCAGAAATCAAAAATACGAACTAATGTGATGATTTTCATTCTCACATCAGCAAAATGTCCTTGTCCTGCTCTTAAATTTATTTTAATATTCCAACAATTATGAGCAGGACAATTGACCGTCTCTCCTATTGGTGGCATTATAAAATATATGAACAGGACTAATGACATTCTGTGCTGAAGTGAGTATTAAAATCGCAAAATTTGTATTTTATTTTTACGGGTATCACAAAATTCACATTGTTGTCATTTTAACCCTTGTACTGCTGAATATTTAAATCTGCCACACCCAGTACTGATTATCTACCAATCAGATTACTTGATGTAAAGTATTGTGACAAATTCATAAACTGGATGACAAACAAATGAAGATCCTGATCAGATGGCTTATTCAGAAGCCATCTGATCTGGATCTTCATTATTTGAAAGATATGATATATCCGGGCTCAGCAGCACAACGGTTAAAATGTATGAGCAGGACAAATTTCACGCTTAATAGTGCTCAGCATGCAATACCTCCAAGCCTGTTCTTTAGTTACAATAAAACGACTTTCTCCTTGTGGTTTGTCTCCTTTGTACAATTACACTATATCTGTCTTATCTGTATTTAAGAAATAGCTTAGCTCCAACCGTGATTTGTTGAGTAATAGTTCACGGTTTGTCGGTCAGTTGTAAGTAGACAAATCACGCGCGCTACGCGCGTGATTTGTCTACTTATATGTGATTTATTACTCAATAAATCACAGACTAGAGCTGATCTATTTCGATTCTAACACGCTGAAAATCGGCAATAATGTTGTTTCCTTCAAAATCTCACAATATTTCGCCATTGTTAGAAGTAATCCCGCTAAAATTATCGACTGAAACACACGCATTTGTATCCTTTTGCTGATGTTGGCTCGGTGGGAGACGCCTAAAAGTCCTAGGGTAGGCGTCCCTTGCCTAATGACTCCATTTGACCTGTTTCATGAGCTACGTCGGTAAGTGTGTGCTCGGAGGGGGATGTACTCTGTTAGCCGGGTCTTGTCCATCATCCGTTTCGGTTTCAGACCATTGGGGTTGAGACACACTGATGAAGATTAAATATCAGAAAGGCCTCTGTGTAACTAAATTTGGTATAGTTACGCCTTAATTTCTAACGTTTTCGATGCGAGAAAATGATGTTACACCGTCTAAGATCAAAGAAATCTACTAGTGACGTCATAAATCGGCAGTTTTTAATGACGTCACTCTTCATGCTCTTCCGAGTTGTGATTTGTTGCAGGATAAAACGTAGTTATTTTCCATTGTCTATATAGGCGCACTATGCTAGAATATGCATTTTCTTTCTTTCTTTATCTGTGTACAGAATTAGAACGGTAATGGTTTCTTCAAATCACTCCTTGTTCAAATGTATCAGTCTATGTCTCCTCATGTCCCCCTTCTGTTTAAAGGCTTTTCCGCATATGTCACAGGGGAAAGGGCGCTCCCCTGTATGAGTGCGCATGTGCATAATGAGAGGCGCATTCGAGGCAAACGCCTTGTTACATATCGAACATCTTTTTATCCAGATCTTAGACGATGGTGAACCACTCTCAGTTTCGCTCCCGCTGGGTACAGCTGTTTGGTAGATTGTTTGAATGTCTTGCTTTCTAGGGACTGGAAAATGTAAAATATAAGTGCCAGAGGTCGACAAAACCTACATTAAATCCACAGCGACTACCGAAGACAATTACAAAAGCACGCCTTTACAAATATTTTGAAAATTTTATCACTAAAAATGAACATTTTCATATAAAAATCTGATATTTTTAGTTTTCCTGCACAAAACATAGATTGTGGGTACTCATTTGAACCGCCTTCTGTCATGGGTAGATAACTAAAATACTGTTGCACCTAGAAGTTTAGGTTCCTGCTCAAAATATGCCCTTATAACCTCATGTACAATTGTACCAAGTCAAAATATCTCAAAGTGTATTGGAGGTATTGTGACCACAAGGTTATATTGTCAGGCGAGATAACCAAAATACTATGGCATCCAGAGGTGTGGTCCTTGCTCATGACAGACCTTCTTAACTTCATGAACAGCTATACCAAGAACCGTCAACACACTCAAAATTGTTGGCGTTATTGCCATCAAAAGTTGCAATTGTCAGGGTACAAAACTGAAATATTATGGCACCAAGAATTACTGTTATTTGCTCATGACACACCTTCTTAACCTATTGTTCCAGCTCCCATCAATATAAAGTAAAATTCCTCTATTAAGGCCACCTTTGGGACTGTTCAAAAGTGGTCTTTAAGACCACTTTTGAACAGTCCCAAAGGTGTTCTCCGACCAGAGGACACTGTGGCCAGAAAACATTAAGAAATATTAAGTGCACCATTCAAAATAAGCTTTTTAAAAGCAGAGTTAGTCTTAGTTTTAAGCGGTCTTAACCCTTATCTTGCTGTTCCCGACAACCCCTATCTTTGGAAACAGTGTAGATCCAGATCAGATGGCTTCTGAAGAAGCCATCTGATCAGGATCTACACTGTTTGACATTCAATTTATGAATTTCTAGGAATAAATTACATCAAGTAATCTGATTGGTTCAAAGTCAGAAATGGGTGTGGCTAAAATGAATATTCAGCAAGAGAAGGGTTAATAGCGAAATTTCACTGTAATTATATCTCAAAGGGTAGTGGAGTTACTGTGAGCACAAGGTTATATTGGCAGGGCTAAACAACTAAAATACTATTGAATACAGAACTGTGTTTCTTCTCATGACAAGCCTCCCTAACCTCATGTACAACTATGCCAATAAACATCAATATATCTCAAAGGGTAGTGGAGATATGGCGATCACAAGATTGTATATACATAGGACAGATGGACGGAAGTTCCAACAATTCGGATTTAGGGGCTAGCTCAATCTAAGGTTCCCATATGTGAAACAGCCCCTAAGCCAACAAGGGTTAGGGCCTAGTTAAGGTATTTTAAACGGAATAAATCCATAAACCATTTCCAATAAAGACCCCTTCCCTTAACTATTGACCCGGGCAAGCGGACGGAGTGAAGGGCGCTAGGCTGATCGTTTTATCCCCAAAACTTATTCAGTCGAGGATTAAAAAGAAAAAGCTAAAATGTTGCCTTTGGAAACATTTAAACACACAAAAGAACTCGGTTTTATTGAGTCTCTTCATCCTGTTTTATGGGAAAAATAAAACAGTTTGCATGAAAGGCCAAATCCTGTTTTCTGGGAAAAATAGCAAAATATTTAAAAGATGTCGACTACTGAAAAACATAACCAGCATGCAGAGCATAAAGAAGGTGGAGACGTCTTTCTCAGTATCCTAAATCTCTAAATGGTTCGCTTTAAAATAAATGCGTTTCTTCCAGGAACCAGACAATTCACTGACAAGACAACTCACCGACACGGTTTTTGTAGACATTTCACCGACACAATTGAAGACAATTCACCGACACCTTTTGAAGACAACTCACGACACATTTATATATGGCAATCACAGTCCAGATGATAAAAAATATTATTTTGAAAATAAAATAATGTATTTTCACGTTTTTTTTTTTTTTTTTTTTTAATAGTAATATATTATAACTTTGTAGCATTTTTGCATGTTTATGACCTTAGAGACTAATACTGCTAATACACAGAGACCATTTTCAACCACATAGGATGACTGACGTAAATAAACTTTCACTTTTTATTTTAGGGGCGTGATTTAACCCTTGTCCTGCTGAATATTTATATATGCCACACCCACTACCAATTATCAACCAATTAGATTACTTGATGCAAATTATTGCAACAAATTCACAATCTGAATGGTAAACAATGTTGATCCTGATCAGATGGCTTCTTCAGAAGCCATCTGATCTGAAACTACATTGTTTCAAACAAAAGGCATATCCGGGATTAGCAGGACAAGGGTTAAGGGAATCTACTTAGCTGATCCAAGTCACCGTCAGGTGCTCAAACATTATTTGAAATGCATCCTAAATGATGCAAAACGTAAGTCATGACTTGATAATAATCGATTCCAAGACAGTTCACCAACAGGCTGGTCTGGTTATTTACAGGTATGGTTAGTCGAACACAATACACCACTTGTCCATAATAACCTTTGATTGCCTCGGATAAACAGTCATTATTATCAGTCATAGGTCGAATGTCTTTGTACAAATGTGTCGGTGAGCTGTCTTCTAAAAGTGTCGGTGAACTGTCTTTATATGTGTCGGTGAATTGTCTCCTAAAACCGTGTCGGTGAGTTGTCTTGTCGACGAATTGTCTTGATTCCGTTTCCTTCCAATACGAACACATGTCCTTTTCTGCGAAAAAATATGCCATGGTGGGGAAATGTGATGCAAGAATAATATCAGTTGCAATAAACATCTACCCACCTCAATACCAATAACAGTCAATAAAATAGTTCTATAGAATACAAATGCTTTGTGTTCAAAACGTATTTTGTTCTATAACAAAGCGACTAAAATGTATCAGATCGCCATGTCAACTTTAGACAGAAATGTCTTTATAGACACAAGTTCCCGTTGTCTCCCACTTGTACAAATGACATTGGAAAGTAAAGACTAAACACTGCAGCCCTTTTCTATACTAAGAAAAACACTTGTCATCGGCATAGCTTCAGATAAGACGCATTTACTGAAAATTTGAAAACATATGATGTGGGTACGCATAAGAAGCGCCGAGGCGAGGAACTTCTAATGAGTACCCACAAAGTTTTCGTGCAGAATTAAGACAAGAGGCCCATGGGCCACTATGCTCACCAGAGCTCAGGTGGACACTGCCCATCCTGCCCAATGGCAGCCATGTATTTTAACATATCATTTTAATCCACCAAATGAACCCCCATGTCCAAATGAGCACCCATGTGGACTCAGCATCTGAAAAGTTAGGCCTTTTATGAAGTAGAGGGGGTGGGGCATGGACCCAATGGAGCCCTGGTTGGTATCGCTACATGCGTCTTATCATAAGAAACAAAAATATATATGGTTTAGCAGTGGGGATCTGTAAGGCCTCTTTAACAGTTGAGGGGTTGGGGCATGCCCTGTTGATCTCAGGAAAGCCCAAACTGTTGTCCCTAAATGTGTCTTATCATAAGGACCAAGTATATATATGGTTCAGTGCTGGGAATCTGACCGGTTTCAGAGATTTGAGGCCCTTTTATGAAATAGGAATGGCCCCTGCGGACCCCGCTACAGTAGGTGTGCTAATAATAAGGAACAAGAACATATATGATTATGGGGTGGGGATTTGAATGGTTTCTGAAATATAAAGCCTTTTATGAAATGGAAGGGCGGGGCACATTGCCTCAGCACAAAGAGACCTCCAGGTTGGTGTGATTGAACGAGTCTTATCATAAGGAACAAGTATATGGTTTAGGGGTGGGGATCTGAACTATTTCTGATATATATGGCTTTTAATGAAGTAAAGCGGTGTGGCATGGCCTGGGCGTGCCCCGGGGACTCCCAAGCTGGTGTCACTGAATGCGTCTTATCATAAGAAAGATGAATATATATGGTTTAGGGTGGGGCTAAGAACATTCTCTGAGATATAAGGCCTTATGTGAAGTGGAGGGGTGGGGCAAGGCCCAGGGAGACTCCCAGGTTGGTGTCAATGAATGTGTCTTATCATAAGGAACAAGACTATATATGGTTAAGGGGTGGCCATCTGTAGGGTTTCCGAGATATTGTGATATTATGAAATGGAGGGGGTGGGGCATGGCCCCAGCATATCCCTGGGAACCCCCAGGTTGGTGTTACTGAATGCGTCTTATCATAATGAACAAGAATATATATGGTTTAGGGGTGGGGATCTGAACAGTTTCTGAAATATATGGCCTTTTTTGAAGTGGAGGGGTGGGGCAAGGCCCCAGCGCGTCTTTGAGGACCCCCAGGTTGGTGTCAATGAATGTGTCTTATCATAAGAAGCAAGCATATATATGGTTTATGGGCGGGGATCTGTAAGGTTTCCGAGATATTGGGCCTTTTATCAAATGGAGGGGGTGGGGCATGGCCCCGGTGCATCCAGGTGACTCCCAGGTTGATGTCACTGAATGGGTCTTATCAAAAGGAACAAGAATATATATGGTTTAGGGGTGGGAATCTGAATGGTTTCCGAGATATTGGGCCTTTTATAAAGTTGAGGGGGTGGGGCCTGACCTGTGCGCATTCCTGACGACCCCCAGGTTGGTGTTACTGAATACGTCTTATCAATAGGAACAAGAATATATATGGTTTAGGGGTGGGGATCTGAACAGTTTCTGAGATATATGGCCTTTTGTGAAGTAGAGGGGTGGGGCAAGGCCCCAGCGCATCTCTGAGGACCCCCAGGTTGGTGTCAATGAATGTGTCTTATCATAAGAAGCACGCATATATATGGTTTAGGGGCGGGAATCTGTAAGGTTTACGAGATATTGGGCCTTTTATGAAATGGAGGGGGTGGGGCATGGCCCCGGCGCATCCAGGGGACTCCCAGGTTGATGTCACCGAATGGGTCTTATCATAAGGAACAAGAATATATATGGTTTAGGGGTGGGGATCTGAATGGTTTCCGAGATATTGGGCCTTTTATTAAGTGGAGGGGGTGGGGCATGACCTCAGCGCATCCCTGAGGACCCCAAGGTTGGTGTTACTAAATGCGTCTTATCAATAGGAACAAGAATATATATGGTTTAGGGGTTGGGATCTGAATGGTTTCTGAGATATATGGCCTTTTATGAAGTGGAGGGGGTGGGGCATGGCCCCGGCACAACCTGGGGGACCCTCAGGTTGGCATAAAAGCATATGGCTGAAAGAATTTTACTCAAGAAACATTTCTATAAAAGTTTTGTCCAAATATCTGCAATGACTTGGCAGTAAATGCCATTTTTCAATTTTCCCCATTATAAGTCTATGGAAACTCTAAGTTGCCATAGCAACCAAACTAATGGGCCGATTTTCATAAAAAACACAAACTTTCAATCCCCCTGCCCAAGGATGCTACAGATAAAATTTGGGCTGAATCGGTCCAGTGGCTTCAGAGAAGAAGATGTTTGAAAGTGTTGACGTCAGACGACGACGGCAACGACAACGACGACAACGACGACGACGACGACGCCGGACAACTGCCTATCCTATAAGCTCCCCCGGAGCCTTCGGCTCTGGTGAGCTAAAAACTATTTGCATACCTCTTATGGTAGCATTGCACTAAATACTGTGAGGTGCCGGGCTTTATCACTTTTGGACCGAGCTTTTAGTTGCGTTCTAAATACCAGACTTACTTCCATTGGATATATACCCCATGTTTTACTTCAATGTGAGAAAACGATAGGCATATGGGGACTAAAATAATGCATGTTTTATAAATATATCTGCAAGCTTAAAGAAATTTTTGCTGATTTTATATGGTCACCCCTCCTTTAAAAATGTTGGTTTGTATTTACTCCGTTCTAGTAGGTAAACAAACGTAGTTGTCTGTAACTTGAAAAGGAGCAGTCAACATGTGGATTTTTCTCATTAACTTGTTGGGCTAGGATGGCTCTATAAACAAGTAAGGTTTGAAAAGTTTTGTATGGGTAGTTTTTGTGGGAGCAGGTAAAAGGTTACTGTTGTCGCCTATGGAAAACATTTAGTGGAAAGCTCCCTTAGCTGGGGCTACGTTTATTGCCATTCACTTTGCCCAGAGATGTACACGGTCTACGACCTACTTTCTGCGGTGGTAAGTCTGTAGGAAAAGTTTGGATTTCTTCCTATCGTATCTACTCTTAAGGGAAAGAACTTGTTCCACATAGCCCCCTCCTAACCCACTGTATACTGATGGACTCTTCCAATGCTTTATGTTGGACTAGTCCATTTGTCATATAAGTGGTGTTAGGCCTGTTCTTTTGTTTTTATTCGTTTTAGGCGAAAAATTCTGTTAGTAAATAGTGCAGATCCTGATCAGACGCCGCGTTCTGATCTGGGTCTGCACTGTTTGCCAATGTATCCCTTTAGGGGTTTCCCGCATAGAATGGGTTAAATCAACATTACCTGTTTTCTCATTTATTACGGAATTTACCCAAAGTATAAGCAAAATTGAATCGATAAATTGCTACTATAATCTACAACACAGAACAACACTGACGTAAACAAAGATATGTGTTTGGAATCGAAACACAAGGCAAAAGAGCCCAAAAAACATATACCAAGTCAAGAAACATCACGCATTTTGAGATATATATGCGGCATAGCATCTCGCGATGCAAATCATAATGTAATCAAATCGCCAAATGATGACTTCTATAACTCTGTGAGCCGCAAACAACAGGTTGATGTCATCATAAAACGTCTTCATATCACCACGCCAATCGGGGCTTGAAGAAATCGATGGGCTGCATGATGCTCCCAAGCAGAGCTTAAACCGACCGCACACGAGTATTGGTAAACCGCTTACTGGATCTAAGACTGCCCAGGCAAAGCGGTGTGAGTGGGTCCGTCCATGCTTATTAAACCCTTTTGGTTTCATTGGGTGACAGGGCTTGAGATGTCATTTCATCTAAATGATGGGTAAACGTCCCTCAAAATTGGAAGCGAAGTCTCCAAAATGACCTATACGGTGCTGACGTGGACGTTAAGCCTCAAATCAAACAAACAAACAAAAGTGCACAAGAATGACTCAGATCAGCCTGCGCATTTGCAGCACTGCAAGCAGCTTTGTTGATATTTCATGCACCCGTTTTAAGTGTCTTTCGTGAAAACACTTTCTCGTTTCTCAGCACAATATATATTCAAACCTACCACAACCACTTCTGACACAGTCCGCAAAAACTCGGTTTTGGATAAAACAGGCTTTTTAGGATTGATCCCAAAAGTATATAGACAATACAGAAAAATGACCATCACAAAATAGTACTTTTTCTGTCTAGATTGTTTGTTTGAATTGAGGTTTTACGTCCTCGTCAACATCATTTAGGTCATTTTGGAGATACGGCTTGCAATATTTGTGATGTTTACCTGACAATGAGATGAAATGACTTCTCAAGCCCTACCGCTCAAACTAACATAAAGAATCTATTTGCAGGGACGATACGACAAGAACCACTTTGCCTGGGTATTACCTTCACTGTTATTTAGACCTTCTAGGCGTTTTTCTAAATAGTCTATACATTTTTGTTTCGGTAGTACATGGAAGTATCACTAATACGATTTCTGATTTGAACCCCCAACAAGAAACTTCGTCGTTAAACGATTGCAAATGTTTTCATGGTTTGCCTTCACTGTGACGACACCCAAATCTATTTATAAATACAGTAACATTCCTGTTAAGACCACCTTTGTATCTGTTCAAAAGTGGTCTTTTAGACCACATTTGAACAGTCCCAAAGGTGGTCTCTGACCAGGGGACACTGTATGCAGAAAAGACAAAGAAAGAATAACTGCAACCTACTAAACTAGACAAAGTGCCCAGTGGGGCACGTATACCCCCGGCCAGGGCCATCGCCTCAGCTGAAACAAGAACTACAAAGGAAAATAACTCTACAAGGCCTGACCCCTTGGCCCTTATTTTCTTTCCCACAATACAAGTAGTCATACTGATCATGTGTGCAAAATTTCAAGTTTCTATGTGAAGCAGTTCCTGAGATATCTTTGACACAAAATAATTGTTTACGGACACACAGACAGACGGAAAAGACAAAAACTATATACCCCCATTGCATACTTCGTATGCCGGGGGTATAATAAGCTTATAAAAGCAGATTTAGTCTGAATTTTAGGTGGTCTTAATAGCGGAATTTTAGTGTAGATATCTGCGTGCATTTTTTGTGTGCAAAACATTCCTCATCACAATAATAATCAGAATCTAAATACTGTTAGACTCAGCATGGGAAGTCATTGTAAAAATGTGTTATTCTGTGTGCTTTCATGTTTCCTTTCTGTGAGAATGATTTGCCACACAAGTCACATGAAAACGGGCGTTCACCAGTGTGAGTGCGCATATGCATAGTGAGGTGATAATTTGTTGGGAATCCCTTCCTGCAAATACTGCACATCTTTAATTGCCAGTTTCTTTCGCTGGTCTGCCTCCTATCTTGTGACCTAGTCTGTAAATATTCGTAGTGGCATCCTTTTTCATACTGGCTCGAGTCTGAAATGGAACCACCTTTGGTCATTATCCCACTAAGTCATATTCCGGGCTCAACGGGCTGAGACAGTTAAGCTATTAAACAGTCAAGCCGCTGCTCGAAAACTGCCAATAATAGTTGAACATATTTCAGCAGAGAAAACTTCTCATGTGAATGATCCGATCTGACGCAGAAATGAATTGTTGTAAAGCGGCAGGCCTATTCCAGCAGGTATCAACCCCCCCCCCCCCACCCCCCCCCCCGCCCCCACGTGGCTTAGTGGATCTTAATCAGTAGGTCTGTCACCGCTGTGGGTTTGAGTTTTTCGGTTTTCGCCCGCCTCTGATTAAGGATTGGCTCGATGAGTGAAATAATCTTGATAGGGACGTAAAACCGAAAGCAATAAAAAAAAGGAAAGAAAGAAAACAAAGAGGTCCGATGACCACTACGCTCACCAGAGGTCATGTGGTTTTTACTATATGCAGGCATGGCGCCCATTTTGGTCATGTGACTACAATCCCTTGAATAACTTTGCACTGCCTCGCCCCATAGAGGCTCTTCATGTAATTTCGTTTCAACCAACCAAGCAGTTTTAGTGGAGAAGATAAAAAATACTGCATCTCATTCATCCATGGCAAAGGTCAGCAAATGACCTTGGCATTAGGATTTAATACATTGACATTGAGATGAAATGACATCTCAAGCCCTGTCGCCCAATGAAACCAATAGGGTTTATTAGCATGGACGTCCACCTCGCACCGCGGTTCCTGGGCAGGCTTAGATCCTCTAAGCGGTTTACCAGTACTAGTGTGCGGGCCGGATTCAGCTCTGCGTGGAAGCATCATGCAGCCCATATATTTCTTCAAGCCCCCCTTCCCATAGAGGCTCCAAATGTAATTTGGTTTCAATCAACACAGCAGTTTAAGTGGAGAAGATAAAAATACTGAACCTGAGTCACCCACGACAAAGGTCAATTAATGACACTGATCTTTGGAATCGATATACTTCCATTAACATTTCTGATGCCACAAGCTACCATGGAATCAGAAAAGTCACTGTTTTGCATTTTTTCCATTCAAATGTCTAAGTGACCAGACATAAACAGGTCATGGTCAACCAAAGGTCATCATTAGAACGAACTCGTTAGGGTCTGAGGCCCCGATGCTGCGTACCAAGTTTTAAGAGAAGATCTTTAAAGTTTTTTACCATATATGGGCATGGCGGCCATATTGGTTGTGTGGCCCAGTTCTTACCAACAAACTTTCGTTCCCCCTTTCCAAAGAGGCTCCAAATGTAATTTGGTTTCAATCAACCCAGCAATTTAAGTTGAGAAGATAAAAATACTGAATCTTAGCCATCCAGGACAAAGGTCAGTAAATGACCTTGACCTTTGTAAGTGAGAAACCTTCTTTCAGCTGATTGCAAATATCATTTCTGATGACACAGGCTACAATGCAATAAGAAAAATCCACTGTTTTGCATTTTCCATACAAATGTCTAAGTGACCTAATTTGACCTGCATCATTTGAACAAACTCGGAAGGGCCCGATTCGGCGTTACTGCATACCAAGCTTCAAGGTCATCGGCCATTTGGTACCTGAGAACAAGATTTTTTAAAGGTTTTTACCATATATGGGCATGGCGGCTATATTAGTCATCTTACCCAGTTCTAACGAACAAACCTTCACCCCCCCCCACCCTTTCCACGGAGGCTCCATAGGTAATTTGGTTTCAATCAACCCAGCAGTTTATTTATTTATTTATTTTTTTTTTTTTATTTTTTTTTTTGGTTTGGGTTTTACGGCCCTTTCAAGATTATTTCACTCATATCGAGCCGATCGTTAATCATAGGTGGGCGAAAACCGGAGTACCCGGAGAAAAACCACCTGACCTTCCGTGGCAGAACTTGGCGTCTCACACGTGACCCGAGCGAGGCTCGAACCCACGGCGGTGAGAGACCTAATGACTAAGAGTCAGCGCTCTTATCCATTAGGCCACGGAGGCCCGTCCCCAGCAGTTTAAGCGGTAAAGATAAAATACTGAATCTGAGCCATCCAGGACAAAGGTCAGTAAATGACCTTGACATTTGTATTTGATAAACTTCCAATCAGCTAATTGCAAATATTATTTCTGACGTCAAAGGCCCCATGCAATCAGAAAAATCCACTGTTTTGCCTTTTTTTCCATACAAATTTCTAAGTGACCAAATTTGACCTTTACATAAAACAGGTCAAGGTCAACCAAAGGTCATCGTTTGAACAAAGTTGGTAAGGCCCGAGTCCCCTTTGCTGCATACCAAGATTCAAGGTTATTGGCCATTTGGTTCCTGAGAAGATTTTAAAGGTTTTTACCATATATGGACATGGCGGCCATCTTGGTCATGTGTCCAAGTTCCCATGAACAAACTTTCTTTTCCCCAACCCTTGGAGACCCCACGTGTAATCCGGTGTCAATTGGTCCAGCAGTTTCTGAGGAGAAGTCGTTTGAAAATGTTGACACCGAAGTGGACACGGACACAGACGACGGACAGCAGACCGCTGCCTATACTATAACTACCCCGGCGCCTTCGGCTCTGGTGAGCTAAAAATAAGCCACAAGAAATAGTGTCGCGCATGAGGAGCAAGAGTCTTTAATGCAAGAGTAGAATATTTTTGTTTTGTTTTGCTTTTATTTTTTTTAAATTAAGAAAAACGATAATCGTGAAAGCTGACTTCCTTGCAAAACTGGTTGAAAATGTCAGATGCAAATAAATTTTCCGTTAATTACCGTTGCAGTTTACAGGGTTTTTCATGCATAAACATATGCCGGGTCCCGAGAAAGCTGTTTGAACATCAGGCCGCTAGACGTTCATATATTCCGAGGGACCCGGCAAATGTTATTACAATGATAACCATGGTTGACCGTTTTTCTTGCATAACATAAGATTCCAATGGCAAAATGTGACGAAAATGCCGCAATACTTCAAACCTCTTCAAATGCGACCGTAAAACCAACATGTCGGCTAGTTGAGAACCCTGATAACATTCTGACGTCATCATTAAATTCTAAAATGCAACGTTCAGGGCGACGTTACATCGCTCAACGCAATGTAAACAAAGCAAGGTGCATCTTGTAATATTAAAAGTTCAACACCCATGTTCAAACAGCAGGTGAATTTCATTATTTGAACATGGTTTGTTTGAACACGTTTTTTTTGTTTGTTTGATTTGAGGCTCAACGTCCCCGTCAATACTGTAAAGATCATTTTGAACACGGCTTCTGGCCCAATCTTGCTTCAAACAGCTATGTTCATATGTTTGTTTATGCAATAATATACATTCGATCACTGTCAGAGCATCAGATATACTTTCATCAGTGTAATTTCATCAATAAACGAAACTAGAAATGTGTCAAAACGACACGGATGCCCCCGCCCAGGGGCCCACCTCACCCCGAAAAAAAAGCTGCAACAACAGCTGTCATCAGACAGCATAACTCGCCTGAAAAAGTGTCCTTAAGATCATTGGCATGGCTGGGGGTATTGCCGATTAAACTGTTGAAAATATAACTATAATCATACCAAATAAGAACTCAATCCATCACATTGTTTAGAAAAAATGAGTTCTTAAAAACTTATACATTAACAATTTCTAAGTCTACGACCTTGACCTTGAGATCATAAGGCAGGGGCGGGGTTTTTGGCTGTAGGAAACTTTTGTGTCTACCATGATTCAATATATGGAGCATATCCATCACATGGTTTGGAAAATATGAGCTCTAAATACATTTTACATAAATAATTTCTAAGTATGTGACCATGACCTTGTGGTCAAGGGCAGCTGTATGTGGAAATGTAACTAGCATTATACCAAATATGAAGCAAATCCCTTATATGGTTTTGAAAATATAAGTTCATTTAAAAACTTTTATGTCTGTGACCTTCACCTTGAGGTCATGTGACGGGTGGGGTATTGTTGAATATCACTTTGGACCTGCATCTAACATGGTACCAAATATAAACACAGTCCATCATATGGTTTGGCAAATATGAACTATTGAATTAACATTAAAAAATTCTAAGTCTGTGGCCTTTACCTTGAAGTCTTAGGTATTTGTACCAGGCAGAATCTGAACTCATATCTTCCAAACCATTTTCAGTGCCTCCACTTCTATAACGCATGGGTGGGGGTATTGTGCCTTTGGACCTATAGCTATGATCAAGCCGCACATGAACTAAAACAATCGTAAAATTTCAGGCTCTACCTGGTACAAATACCTTAACTATGTCTTGAACGTTACAAATTTCAGAGTCTGTGGCCTTGACCTTGAGGCCATAGCTCTGGGTGGAGGTATTATTTATGAATAAAACTTTGGACCTATATCTAGCATTATACCAAATATGAACCAAACTCATCAAATGGTTTGTAAGATATGAGCTCTTAAATAATAAGGTTCTACCAAAGTCTTTAACATTAAAAAATTGAAGTCCCTGACCTTGTACTAGAGGTCTTGGGCATTGGTGTGGGTACTGCTGAATAAAACTTTTGACCTATATCTATCAGAATACCAAATATGAAACAAAACCAACACACGGTTTGGAAAACATGAGTTCAGATTCTATCTGGTACAAATAGCTTAACCTGGGTCTAACAGGATTATGAACGTACGTACGTATGTACACACATTCGTACATACCGACTTACATTCGTACGCACGTACCCACGGATGCACGTACGGAAAATCTAAAAACTATGTCTCCGGCATGATCCGAAGCGGGGGCATATAAGCATGTACTATATTATAGCAGAAAGTTATAACCCTAGGCCAGCTGTTCCCTACACCCCTACCGGCTGCAAGGATAACAGGTTTTATCCAATGGTACTAGTTGGACCCCGATTCCTTTTTCACCTAAGTTAGTTAACCACCAACTTAAGATACTTTCTTAAGACTTCGCGCAATTAACCCGTGATGCTGAAATGAATGGTCAGGGGTCGCATTTTCGCATGTTTTTTTTTTTTTTTTTTGCGAATGGAGTTTTGACAATTGAGAACTCCCTTTTTTGGCGATTTGAATGCGAATTTGCAAAACAATCTCGATAGTCTTGCGAACCAACTCACTGTTTTCCAGTGGTGAGCCTCTCAGTAAATACTATATAGATATTCTGGTACTCGTTTCGAAAATATTAAGATTCGAAAATAGTGTGAAACTATTGAGGTAGCACTAACTGAGAGCAGTACACGGGTAAAGAAATCATCGAAGCAGAGCGTGATCAACTGAAAATAAACCTGTTTTCTCATTTATTACAGAAGCCTCCGTGGTGTAGTGGTTACGCTACTCGCCTTGTAAACCATGGGTCGCAGGATCGATCCCGGGCTTCTCCAGACATTCGGATGAGTCTTCAACCCGAGGTCCCGTCTCCGTATGACCTTAGCTGTTGGTGGGACGTAAAACTCAAACACTCACTCACTCTCATTTATTACAGAATTTATTCAAATTATAAGCAACACTGAATCGATAAATTGCTCCTATAATTTACATCACAGAACAACACTGATGTCAACACAGACATCTCTGTCTGCAAACAATACAAAAGGCGTAAAGACGCCAAAGAAACACGTATACCGCGTCAAGAAACATCACACATTTTGAGATTTATGTCCGGTATAGCAACTTGCGATGCAAATCATGGGAATATGTGATCATATCAAATACCAACACCCAAGATGACTTCTATAACTATATGAGCCGCAAACAACAGGTTGATGTCCAGGAGATGGCCACTGCACAAGCCTTTGGCTTATTGTCAAATCCTGAATAATATACTTAGTCAAAAAAGTAACTATACCAACTTTCGGGTGAAACACACAAAATATCAGATCGCTATTGTGCTAAATGTGGCTGTAGACATGTGAAACGGACGTTTAGCTAGGGAATGCTCAAACTTGCATTTGCCCACACCTTTCTACTTCAGAGTTGTCTGGCAATATGTGCCTAGAACGATTTCTCAAGAAAATGGGCACTGCGCATGCGCAGATAATCTCTCCTGTGTCAAAGATGGAAGAAATTTTCCTCTGATCATCGGATAAAACTTTAATTTTACAATATCTCGTGATCTTGCATTGTAAGCAAGGTTTTAATTTGTGAAATTCTCAGACTATCTCCCTTGCCATTAAAAATACAGCAATTTTCGAACTGTTGTTATTCTTATACCTGTCAATCAATTTTTGCCATTTTTAAATAAAACAGTTTGTTTATACCATTGCTGTTCATCGAGATGGTAAATAATGCAGGAAATCCATGTAGCATGTAGCACTACCGGTTGTGCTTTTCTATGGTGTTTCCAGTGAAAGCCGCATCTGAACTTCTAAGAATCGGACATCAGTACGTGATCGCCTGTTTCCGTAGCCGGTGCAACTAAAGTTCCTAATCTTTTGTGAATAGAGGCAAAATGTATCTAATGGTATGACACATGTTTACAACTTTAGAAGTCTGGGCTAAAATGCATTTTTATGATGTTAAATCATAGCATGTTTTCATGATTTTCTCTGTGAAAATGACACAGTGACCATTTGGGTGTTTTGAACAATACTCTGCGATAATGGGTTTAAGTACACAAAACGAATGAGAGAAAAAAATGAGTCGTATTACCAAAACATAGCAAATTTCATGTAGTTATCATCTGTAGTAACTACGGCAACAGAAGACCGGCCCCGATAGCTCAGTTGGTAGAGTGTCCGCTCCGGGGAACGGGAGGTCTCGGGTTCGATCCCGGGCCGCGACATACCAAAGTCGTTAAAAATGGTACTAGCTGCTCCTCGCTTGGCACTCAGATTTACGGGGTAGAGCTAGGACTGGTCGATCCAGTGTCAGGATAATGTGACTGGGTGTGGTACCATGCAATGTGTCTGGGACATGATACTTCAGTGAGGCAGCACTATAAAAGAGAGCATTGAGCTCCCTGTCGCAACCAGACACCGTCGTGATATGACTGAAAAATTGTTGAAAGCGACGTTAAACCCGAATTCACACACACACACACACACACGGCAACAGAAGCAATTTTATGATTAGGAACTTTTTTGACCCAGTATGTGTATCTGTCAGTTAAATATACGTGTCATTGAAGCAATTAAAACAAAGTTTTAAGCAACATGTTTATGTCAACATCGAACGTCTTCGTATCACAATATATCAAAAATTGTTATATAATAAACAGAAATTTAACACTCGTCATTTCAAATAAAATTTATGAGACGCCTCTCTGGTCAAAGGCTCGTTTCATGATTTTTACATGAAATGACCACTCGTGTATTTCTAGCCTTCAAACAAGTTCATAACAGGTAAGATGCACACATGAATGACTCAGATCAGCCTGCCCATCTGCAGCATTGCAAACAGCTGTGTTGATATCTTCAGGCAACCGTTTTTAGTGTCTTTCTTGAAAATACTTTCTCGTTTCTCAGCACAGTTTATTTTCAAACATACCACAACCACTTCTGACACATTTCGCAAAAACTCGGTTTGGATATAACAGGCTTTTAGGATTGATCCCAAAAGTATATACACAATACAGAAAAATGAACACAACAAAATGGGTCATTTTTCGAAATAGGTTGTTTGTTTCAATTAAGGTTTTACGTCCCCGTCAACATTATTTAGATCATTTTGAAGACGCTGCTTCCAATTTTCGGGACTTTTACCTGACATTTAGATTAAATGAAATCTCAAGCCCTACCAACCAAATAATAATAAATGATCTATGTGCGGGGACTATCCGACTCGCACCACTGCTTAGAAAACAGAAAACATGTACACTCCATATTTTCCAGTTCTGTAGTGTAGTCCTTGCTTCCAAAGGATAACCCTTTCTAGAACATATTTGACCTTCTAAGCGTTTTTCTATAGTCTATACATTTTTGTTTGGATAGGACACGGTTGTTTACCGAACACGGTTTCTGAGTTGGATCCCAACAATTGTTATAAAGAGGTAGTGTTGAACCTTAAGTCGCACAAACTTCGTGACTAATCGACTGTAAATGTTTTCATGTTTGTCAACACAGTTCTTCAAATCTTCTTTAAAAGTAATTCGATAGCAAACACTTTCTCGTTTCAAATTCAAATAATTCAAATAATTTCATATACAGCTGCGAATATGAAAATTTCGAAGATTAAACAAATGCCAATACTCTCCTATTTATAAGCTGTTTTTATAGATAGACATTTGTGTGCATTTTTTTTTTTTTTTTTTTTTTTTTTTTTGGCAAAATATTTATAATCACCATAGTAATCTGAATCTAAATATTGCACGAGTCAGCATGGGAAGTCCTTGTTTAAATGTATTATTCTGTGTGCTCTCATGTTCCCTTTCTGTGAGAATGTTTTGCCACACACGTCACATGAAAAAGGGCGTTCACCAGTGTGAGTGCGCATGTGCATGGTGAGGTGAGCATTTGTTGGAAATCCCTTCTTGCAAATACTGCACACCTTTAATTTCCTTTTTCTTTCGGCGGTCTGCCTCCTTTCTTGTGAACCAGTCTTTAAATTTTCGAAGTGGCTTCCTTTTTCATATCGGCTCGAGTCTGAAATGGAATCACCTTTGGTCATTATCCCACTTAGTCACATTCCCGGCTCAACGGGCTGAGACACTGTGATCGCTATTAAACAATCAAGCCACTCGGGGCTGGGGCATTTTGGCCCCAGGGCTGTAATTTTGACAATCTTAGTAGAGGTCCACTAGACGATATCAAAGACCTAGACCTTGTGATTTCAGGGAAGAAGATTTTTAACCTTTCATTAAAAATTATATTTTTGGCTCCGGTGACCTAGATGTGCAACGGACCGGAACAATTTGAACACCTTTGCAAGGGGACCACCTAAGGATCATTCCTGTGAAGTTTGGTCAAAATCCGATCTATGGTTTAGAGGGAGATGTCGTTTGCAGAATTCTTTACGCAAGCTCGGATGGACGCACGCATGATGGACAAAAAGTGATCCCAAAAGCTCACCTCGTCACTACGTGACAGGCGAGCTAAAACATGCCATGGTAGAAAAATGTGAAGCAAGAATAATATCAGTTGCAATAGGCATCCATCAACCTCAATACGAATAATAGCCAATAAAACAGTTTTATAGACTGCAACTGCTTTGTGTTCAATACGCATTTTGTTCTATACAAAAGGAAACATTTGTTAACGACGGAAATGTATCAGATCTCCAAGTTAAAATAAGAAAGAAATGACTTCACGTTGTCTCCCACTAGTGCAAATGATAGTGTAAAGACAAGACTAAACACTACAGCACTTTTCAATATCATGTTTATTTAAAAGCAACACTTGTCGCCAGAATAGCTCCAGATAAAACACATTTACTGATATTTTTCGTATTTCTGCATGAAAACATACGTTGCACTCCTAATGAGTACCCATAACGTGTTTTCGTGCAGAACCAAAATAAAATATTTGGGTTACCCCCTCTTAACTGGGGTTATGTCGTCAGGGTGGTTTCTTGCAATTCACTATGCCCAGAGATATACACTGTCATCGAACTACTTTCTACGGCGGTAAGTCTGTAGTAAACAGTTTGTATTTCTTCCTATCGTATCTACTCTTAAAGTAAAGAACTTGCTCCACATAGCCCCCTTGTAACCCATTGTATACTGATAGCCTCTTCCATTGTTATATGTTGGACAAGTCAATTTAACATATAAGGGGTGTCAGGCCTATTTTTGTCGTTTTTATTCTATTTTTGGCGGACAATTCTGTTAGCAAATAGTGCAGGCCCTGGTCAGACGCCTGCGGCGTCTGATCTGGGCCTGCGCTGTTTGCCAAGGTACCCCTTAAGGGGTTTCCCGCATACAATGTGTTAAATCATCATTACCTGTTTTCTCATTTATTATGGAATTTATCCAAATTATAAGCAACACTAAATCGATAAATTGCTCCTATAAACTATAACACAGAACACTGATGTCAACACAATACACAAGGCAGAAAGAGCCCAAAGAAACATGTTCCGCATCAAGAAACATCACACACTTTGATATTTATGTCCTAGATATCATCTTGCGATGCAAATCATAGGAATATATGATCATATCGCCAAATAGGCAAATACCAACTCGCAAATAATAATCAAAAATGAGTTCATTTAAGAGCAATGAAAACATTCATAAGAAAGAAGATGGGCCATTTTAGTCGACTTCTATAACTCTAAGGCAGGTTGATGCCAACATCAAACGTCTTCATATCAACATTTATCAAAATTGTTTTATGATAAACTGAATTTTAACACTCGTTATTTCAAATAAAATTTATGAAACGTGCCTCTGGTCGGCGTCGAAGGCTCGTTTCATGATTTTTATATGAAATGACCACCCGCGTATTATCCTCTATATATCTGTAGCCTTCAAACACTTTCATAACAAATAATAGATGTGCACACAGGAAGGACTCAGATCAGCTTGCGCTTTTGTAGCATTGCAAGCAGCTTTGTTGATATCATCAGGCACCCGTTTCAAGTGTCTTTCTTGAAAATACTTTCTCGTTTCTCAGCACACTTTATATTCAAACATACCACAACCGCTTTTGACACAGTCCGCAAAAACGCGGTTTTGGATATAACAGGGAACATATTTAACGTCACAACAGCTGTTGTCTGGGAATGTGTGGCGGCTATAAAAAGTCTCCCTGCCCTACATCATAGTGAAGTTTAGATTTTCTTGTCCTTTGGGATCATTGAGTCCATTGTGGAATTTTGAAAATATTTGAGTGTCACTGATGAGGCCTAAATGCCCGAAACTAGCTAGTCTGGCCCAGAAAACATGTACATTCCATGTTTGCCAGTTCTGTGGAGTATTCCTTGCTTCCAAAGGATAACCCTTTCTAGAACATATTTTAGGATTGTTCCCAAAAGAATATAGACTATACAGAAAAATGACCATCTCAAAATGGTCATTTTCTATTTAGTTTATTTGTTTGTTTGAATTGAGGTTATCATCGCCGTCAACATTTAAGTCATTTTGGGGCGCTGCTTTCAATTGTCGGGACTTTTACCTGACTTTGAGATGAAATGAAATCTCAAGCCCTACCACCCAGACTAACATAAAGGATCTATTTTCAGGAACGATACGACTCACACCACTTTGCCTTGGCATTGCCTTCACTGTTATTAAGACATTCTAAGCGTCTATACATTTTTGTTTAGGTAGTATACGGTTGTATACCTAACACGATTTCTGATTTGGATTCCAACAAGAAACTTCGTCGTCATTCATCGATTGCAAACAATTTCTCGTTTCAAATTTAAATGTATTTATATACATCTGCAGGTATACACATTTTCAAGATTATACAAATGCCAATACACGCCCAATAAAAGCTCTATTTATAAATAGACATCTGCGTGCATTTTTTTGCAAAACATTTATCATCACAATTATAATTTGAATCTAAATATTAGACAAGTCAGCATGGGAAGTCATTGTAAAATGTGTTATTTTGTGTGCTTTCATGTTCCCTTTCTGTGAGAATGATTTGCCACACACATCACACGAAAACGGGCGTTCACCAGTGTGAGTGCGCATGTGCATAGTGAGGTTAAAATTTGTTGGGAATCCCTTCTTGCAAATACTGCACATCTTTAACAGCCCTTTTCTTTCGATGGTTTGTCTCCTATCTTGTGACCCAGTCTTTAAAATTCCGTAGTGGCTTCCTTTTTCATATTGGCTCGAGTCTGAAATGGAACCACCTTAGGTCATTATCCCACTAAGTAACATTCCAAACTCAACCGCTGCTCGAAAACTGCCAATAACAGTTAGAGAAAACGTATCAAGTATATGATCGATCTGACCCAGAAATAAATTATCCGTTAAGCGACAGGCCTATAACAGCCAGTATCACTAAACAAATAAGCAACGGGCCTCCGTGACCTAGTGGATCTTAAACTTGAGGTCTCTCACGGCTGTGGGTTTGGGTTATTCGGTTTCCGCCCACCTCTGATTAACCATGGGCTCGATATGAGTGAAATAATCTTGAAAGGGCCGTAAAACCGAAAACACGCCCCCCCCCCAAAGGAAAGGGTCGTAAAACCAAAACAAACAATAAACAAGAGGGCCATGATGGCCCTGGATCGCTCACCTGATCCATATGATAGAGTAACAAGTGGGCCTCGGGGAGGGCCATTATTGACCCCAGGGCTACAATGTGCATAATGTTGAGGGAGGTCTAAAGCGGTGAAGCTTCATACCAAATATCAACAATGGCTGAATTTGAACAATCTTGGCAAAGGTCCACTAGATGAAGCTACACACCAAATATCAAAGACCTGGGCCTAAGGGTTTCAGAGAAGAAGATTTTTTAAAGATATTCCCTACATTAGCCTATGTAAAGCCAAATAGCCCCGGAGCGGGGGCATTTTTGGCTTCAGGGCCATAATTTAAACAATCTTGGTAGAGGTCCACTAGATGAAGCTCCATACCAAATATCAAAGGCATGGGCCTTAGGGTTTCAGAGAAGTAGATTTTTAAAGATTTCCCTATTTAAGTCTGTGTAAAAGCAAAGGGTCTCGGGGCGGGGGCATTTTTGGCCCCAGGGCTAATAGCCTATAATTTGAACAATCTTGATAGAGGTCCACTAGATGAAATTTCACACCAAATATCAAAGACCTAGGCCTTGTGGTTTCACAGAAGAAGATTTTTAAAGATTTTCCCTATATAAAGTAGAAGGAAAACAAAGATCAGGAATCGATACAATTAACTTACTCCACCCATCAAAGACACCAAAGGGAAAGAAATACAAACATTAAGCGACCAGACCATAATGGAAACCTAAACAAAAGAAGGCCATAAGGACAGTTACTTTCCCACAAAATGGCAATATGGCCATCCAAAATTAAAAGACACAAGTGATACACCCAGTAAGTAATTAACAACAACATAAATAAATCGCCACAGAAGAACCGCCTTGGAACGGTCAGTGGAAAGATTTCCACTGGGGGGCTTAAATCTATTTTACATGGCCACAATCCTCACCCTTACTTCCGCTGCGATTTAGACAAATAATTTGTTCAGTCCGCATGAAGGCCTTCTAACTCATCAGTGCAACATCTCCGTGAACACAAATAATCAAAGAACCACAGAGGTGAGACAAAGGTGAGGACTCGACAGCAAGAAACCACTGAAATTCTGGAGCAAAAGAAAACCAACAGTTAGACTCTATAAGTTATAAGTCTATGTAAAACCAAAGGGCCCCCGAGACAGGGGCGTTTTTGGTCTCAGGGCTATAATTTGAACAATCTTGGTAGAGGTCCACAAGATGAAGCTTCATACAATATATCAAAGACCTAGGCCTTGTGGTTTCAGAGAAGAAGATTTTTAAAGATTTTCCCTATATAAGTCTATGTAAAACCAAAGGGCCCCGATGCGGGGGCATTTTTGGTCTCAGGGCTATAATTGAACAATTTTGGTAGAGGTCCACTAGATAAGGCTTCAAACTGAATATCAAAGACCTAGGCCTTGTGGTTTCCGAGAAGAAGATTTTTCAAGATTTTCCCCTCTATAAGCCCATGTAAAACCAAAAGGCCCCGGGGTGGGGGCATTTTTGGCCCCAGCACAATAATTTGAACAATTTTGGTAGGGGTCCACCAGATGAAGCTTCATACCAAATATCAAAGACCTGGGCCTTGCGGTTTCAGAGAAGAAGATTATTAAAGATTTTCCCCTTTTATAAGGGGGGGTAACTGGGCCTTGTGGGGTGAAGCTCCATACCAAATATAAAAAAAAATGGGCCTTACGGTGTCAGAGAAGAAAATTTTTAAAGATTTTCCCTATATAAGTCTATGTAAAACCAAAGGGCCCCGGAGCGGGAGCATTTTTGGCCCCAGGGCAATAATTTGAACAGTCCTGGTAGGGGTCCACTAGGTGAAGCTTCATACCAAATATCAAAGACCTGGGCCCTGTGGTTTCAGAAAAGAAGATTTTTAAAGAGTTTCCCTATATAAGCCATGTAAAAACCAAAGGGCCCCAGAGCGGGGCATTTTTTGCCCCAGCACTTTAATTTGAACAATCTTGGTAGGGCTCCACTAGGTGACGCTTCATACCAAATATCAAAGACCTGAGCCTAGCGGTTTCAAAGAAGAAGATTTTTAAAGATTTTCCCTATATAAGCCCATGTAAAACCCAAAGACCCGGGGCGGGGGCATTTTTGGCCCCAGCACTATAATTTGAACAATATTGGTAGGGGTCCACCAGATAAAGCTTCATACCAAATATCAAAGACCTGGGCCTTGCGGTTTCAGAGAAGAAGATTTTTCAAGATTTTCCATAAATAAGTCTATGTAAAACCAAAGGGCCCTGGAGCATGGGCATTTTTGGCCCCAGGGCTATTATTTGAATAATCTTGGTAGGGGTCTACTAGGTGAAGCTTCATATCGAATATCAAAGACCTGGGCCTTGCAGTTTCAGAGATGAAGATTTTTAAAGATTTTCCCTGTATAAGCCCATGTAAAACCAAAAGGCCCTGTGTGTGTGGGGGGGGGGGGGGGACTGGGCCTTATGGGGTGAAGCTTCATACCAAATATCAAAGACAAGGGCCTTACGGTTTCAGAGAAGAAAATTTTTAAAGATTTTCCCAATATAAGCCCATGTAAAACCAAAGGGCCCCAGAGCGGGGGTATTTTTTGCCCCAGCACTATAATTTGAACAATCTTGGTAGGGTCCACTAGGTAAAGCTTCATACCAAATATCAAAGACCTGAGCCTAGTAGTTTCAGAGACGAGATTTTTAAAGATTTGCCCATGTAAAACCAAAAGGCCCAGGGTTGGGGGCATTTTTGGCCCCAGGGCCTGGGCCTTGTGGGGTGAAGCTTCATACAAAATATCAAAGACATGGGCCTTACAGTTTCAGAGTAGAAAATTTTTAAAGATTTTTCCCTAAATAAGCCATATAGAACCAAAGGTCCCCAGAGCAGGGGCATTTTTTGCCCCAGCACTATAATTTGAACAATCTTGGTAGGGGTCCACTAGGTAAAGCTTCATACCAAATATCAAAGACCTGGGCCTAGCAGTTTCAGAGAAGAAGATTTTTAAAAATTTTCCCTATATAAGCCCATGTAAAACCAAAAGGCCCCGGAGCGGGGGCATTTTTGGCCCCAGCACAATAATTTGAACAATCTTGGTAGGGGTCCACTAGATGAAGCTTCATACCAAACATCAAAGACCTGGGCCTTGCGGTTTCGGAGAAGAAGATTTTTAAAGATTTTCCCTATATAAGCCCATGTAAAACCAAAGGGCCCCCAGGCAGGGGCATTTTTGTCACCAGCACTATAATTTGAACAATCTTGGTAGGGGTCCACTAGATGAAGCTTCATACCAAATATCAAAGACCTGGGCATTGCGGTTTCAGAGAAAAAGATTTTTCAAGATTTTCCATATATAAGTCTATGTAAAACCAAAGGGCCCCGGAGCGGGGGCATTTTTGGCCCTACGGCTATAATTTGAACAACCTTGGTAGGGGTCCACTAGGTGAAGCTTCATACCAAATATCAAAGACCTGGGCCTTGCGGTTTCAGAGAAGAAGATTTTTAAAGATTTTCCCTATAAAACCCCATGTAAAACCAAAAGGCCCTGCTGGGGCTGGTGGGGGGGGGGACCTGGGCCTTGTGGGGTGAAGCTTCATACCAAATATCAAAGACAAGGGCATTAAGGTTTCAGAGAAGAAAATTTTTAGAGATTTTCCCTATATAAGCCCATGTAAAACCAAAGGGCCCCAGAGTGGGGGCATTTTTGGCCCCAGCACTAAAATTTGAACAATCTTGGTAGGGTTCCACTAGATGAAGCTTCATATCAAATATCAAAGACCTGAGCCTTGCGGTTTCAGAGAATAAAATTTTAAAAGGTTTTCCCTATGTAAGCCCATGTAAAACCAAAGGGCCCTGGAGCGGGGGCATTTGTGGCCCCAGCACTTTAATTTGAACAATCTTGGTAGGGGTCCACTAGATGAAGCTTCATACCAAATATCAAAGACCTGGGCCTTGCGGTTTCAGAGAAGAAGATTTTTAAAGATCTTCCCTATATAAGCCCATGTAAAACCAAAAGGCCCCGGGATTGGGGCATTTTTGGCCCCCAGGGCCTGGGCCTTGTGGGGTGAAGCTTCATACCAAATATCAAAGACATGGGCCTTACGGTTTCAGAGAAGACAATTTTTGGCCCCAGCACTATAATTTGAACAATCTTGGTAGGGGTCCACTAGATGAAGTCTCATACCAAATATCAAAGACCTGGGCATTGCGGTTTCAGAGAAAAAGATTTTTCAAGATTTTCCATATATAAGTCAATGTAAAACCAAAGGGCCCCGGAGCAGGGGCATTTTTGGCCCTACGGCTATAATTTGAACAACCATGGTTGGTGTCCACTAGGTGAAGCTTCATACCAAATATCAAAGACCTGGGACTTGCGGTTTCAGAGAAGAAGTTTTTTTAAGATTTTCCCTGTATAAGCCCATGTAAAACCAAAAAGCCCCGGGGCGTAGTGGGGGGGGGACCTGGGCCTTGTTGGGTGAAGTCATACCAAATATCAAAGACATGGGCCTTAGGGTTTCAGAGAAGAAAATTTTTAAAGATTTTCCCTATATAAGCCCATGTAAAACCAAAGGGCCCCAGAGTGGGGGCATTTTTTGCCCCAGCACTATAATTTGAACAATCTTTGTAGGGGTCCACTAGGTGAAGCTTCATACCAAATATCAAAGACCTGGGTCTAGCGGTTTTAGAGAAGAAGATTTATAAATATTTTCCCTATATAAGCCCATGTAAAATCAAAGGGCCCCGGGGCAGGGGGAATTTGTGGCCACAGGGCTATAATTTGAACAATCTTGGTAGGGGTCCATTAGGTGAAGCTTCATACCAAATATCAAAGACCTGGGCCTTGCGGTTTCAGAGAAGAAAATTTCAAAAGATTTTCCCTATGTAAGCCCATGTAAAACCAAAGGGCCCCGGAGCGGGGGCATTTTTGGCTCCAGCACTATAATTTGAACAATCTTGGTAGGGGTCCACTAGATGAAGCTTCATACCAAATATCAAAGACCTGGGCCTTGCGGTTTCAGAGAAGAAGATTTTTTAAGATTTTCCCTATATAAGCCCATGTAAAACCAAAGGGCCCCAGGGCGGGGGCATTTTTGGCCCCAGCACTATAATTTGAACAATCTTGGTAGGGGTCCACTAGATGAAGCTTCATACCAAATATCAAAGACCTGGGCTTTACGGTTTCAGAGAAGAAGATTTTTAAAGATCTTCCATATATAAGCCCATGTAAAACCCAAGGGCCCTGGAGCGGGGGCATTTTTGGCCCTAGCACTATAATTTGAACAATCTTAGTGGGGGTCCACTAGATAAAGCTTCAAACCAAATATCAAAGACCTGGGCCTTGCGGTTTCAGAGAAGAAAATTTTAAAAGATTTTCCCTATGTAAACGATAAACGTGAAAGCTGACTTGCTTGTAAAACTGGATGCATTCAATAAGTACCGATGCAGTTTACAGGGTTTTTCATGCATAAACGTGTGCCGGATCTCGAGGAAGCTGTTTGAACACAACGCCGTTAGACGTTCATATCTTCCCGAGGGACCAGGCAAATGTTATTACAATGAAATAACCATGGCTGATCGTTATTCATGCATAACTTAAGATTACAACGGATGATTGTGACAAAAATGCCCCAAATACTTTCATCAGTGTAATTTCATCAATGAACGAAAATACATGTACTGTATTATGGCAAAAAGTTACAATTCTATGCCGAGCTGTTCGAAGTTAACGAAGGTGCATCTTAACGTATCGTTAAGATCATTTAATATGGAAAGCACACGTTTCCTGAAATAATGTGAGAAGTGCATACCACTATTTTAGAAAGTGTTCTTGCTACCAACAATCAAGATTCGAGCCACTGACGAATTCATTAAGATAACGAATATTGGAAAAAGTAGGCCCTAATAGTCGAATCACGAAATATGAATATGTCGTGATTTTTTTTCATGCTTCTTATAAATGTCATTTGAGATAAGAGTGTGAATGGCGCTTCGGACTTTCGGTCTTAATTCTGGTTAGAACACCTCTTATTTTACTAAACAATGCAATCTATATATGACCTAAATGGTTCGAGCACCAAAAAATCGTCGGGTTCATCAATGGCGGTGATTTGTGTCGTCTGAATTGCGTCGTCTCTCTGTGGAAGAATAAAGAGACTGAACAAATAACTATATGTTTGTTTGTTTGTTTTGGAGTTTAACGGCCAGTCAACACTTTTAGGTCATTTTTGAGCCGGTCAGTTTACGTATCCTCACTTTTCCTGGGCAGGCTTATACTTAAGCGGTTAACCAGTACAGTGCACATTCTTTCGCAAGCCTGAAACTGACAACTGCCCTTCTTGTTTGTTTGATTTGAGATTTAACGTCCCCGTCAACACTGTAAAGGTCATTTTGGAGACGTGGCTTCCAATTTTGTGGGACTTTTACCTGACACTGAGACGAAATGACACCTCAAGCCCTGTCGCCCAACAAAACCAATATGGTTTATAAGCATGGACGGACCGACTCGCACCAATTTGCCTGGGCAGGCTTAGATCCTCTAAGCACTTTACCAGTACTCGTGTGCGGGTCAGTTTCATTTCTGCGTGGAAGCATCATGCAGCCCATCTATTTCTTCAAGCTTCGATGGGCGGGAGGCCTGACTGCCCTTCTTGAATCAGCGGAAGTGAGAATATAACTCTATGAGATCACATAAAAGATTTTCCCTATGTAAGCCCATGTTAAACCAAAGGGGCCCGGGGCGGGGGCATTTTTGGCCCCAGCACTATAATTTGAACAATCTTGGTAGGGGTCCACTAGATGTAGCTGCAGACCAAATATCAAAGACCTGGGCCTTACGGTTTCAGAGAAGAAGATTTTTAAAGATTTTCCCTGTATAAGCCCATGTAAAACCAAAGGGCCCCGGAGCGGGGGCATTTTTGGCCCCAGCACTATAATTTGAACAATATTGGTAGGGGTCCACTAGATGAAGCTTCATACCAAATATCAAAGACCTGGGCCTTAGGGTTTCAGAGAAGATTTTTAAAGATCTTCCCTTTATAAGACCATGTAAAACCAAAGGGCCCTGGAGCGGGAGCATTTTTGGCCCAGGCACTATAATTTGAACAATCTTGGTAGGGGTCCACTAGTTGAAGCTTCATACCAAATATCAAAGACCTGGGCCTTGCGGTTTCAGAGAAAAAGATTTTTAAAGATTTTCCCTATATAAGCCCATGTAAAATCAAAGGGGCCTGGGGCGGGGGCATTTTTGGCCCCAGCACTATAATTTGAACAATCTTGGTAGGGGTCCACTAGATGAAGCTTCAGACCAAATATCAAAGACCTGGGCCTTACTGTTTCAGACAAGAAGATTTTTAAAGATGTTTCCTATATAAGCCCATGTAAAACCAAAGGGCCCCGGAGCGGGGGCATTTTTGGCCCCAGCACTATAATTTGAACAATCTTGGTAGGGGTCCACTAGATGAAGCTTCATACCAAATATCAAAGACCTGGGCCTTGCAGTTTCAGAGAAGAAAATTTTAAAAGATTTTCCCTATGTAAGCCCATGTTAAACCAAAGGGCCCCGGAGCGGGGGCATTTTTGGCCCCAGCACTTTAATTTGAACATCTTGGTAGGGGTCCACTAGATGAAGCTTCATACCAAATATCAAAGACCTGGGCCTTGCGGTTTCAGAGAAGAAGATTTTTTAAGATTTTCCCTATATAAGCCCATGTAAAACCAAAGGGCCCCGGAGCGGGGGCATTTTTGGCCCCAGCACAATAATTTGAACAATCTTGGTAGGGGTCCACTAGTTGAAGCTTCATACCAAATATCAAAGACCTGAGCCTTGCGGTTTCAGAGAAAAAGATTTTTAAAGATTTTCCCTATATAAGCCCATGTAAAATCAAAGGGGCCTGGGGCGGGGGCATTTTTGGCCCCAGCACTATAATTTGAACAATCTTGGTAGGGGTCCACTAGATGTAGCTTCAGACCAAATATCAAAGACCTGGGCCTTACGGTTTCAGAGAAGAAGATTTTTAAAGATTTTCCCTATATAAGCCTATGTAAAACCAAAGGGCCCCGGAGCGGGGGCATTTTTGGCCCCAGCACTATAATTTGAACAATCTTGGTAGGGGTCCACTAGATGAAGTTTCATACCAAATATCAAAGACCTGGGCCTTGTGGTTTCAGAGAAGAAGATTTTTTAAGTTTTTGGTGAAAAAAATCTATTTTTGGCCCCAAAAACCTATATGTGCAACGGACCGGAACCATTTGAACAACTTTGAAAGGGGACCACCTAAGGATCATTTCTGTGAAGTTTGGTCAAAATCCGATCAGTGGTTTAGGAGGAGATGTCGTTTAAAGAAATTGTTTACGGACGCACGGACGCACTGACGCACGACGGACGAAAAGTGATCCCATAAGCTCACCTCGTCACTACGTGACGGTGAGCTAAAAAGGGGGACAAAGGGCCCGTGGACCCTACGCTCACCAGAGGTCATGTGGTTGTTACCATATGCAGGATGGTGCCTATCTTGGTCGTGTGACTACAATCGCTTGAATAACTTTTCACTGCCTCGTCCCATAGAAGATCTTCATGTAATTTCGTTTCAATCAGCCCAGCAGTTTTAGTGGAGAATACTAGAAATGTGCCAATACGACACAGATGCCCCAGCCCAGGGTCCACCTGTCCCCGAAAAAAAATCATGTTGCAACCACAGCTGTCATTGGACAGCATAACTCACCTGGAACAGTGTCCTTGAGGTCAATTGCATAGGCAGGGGTATTGCCGATTCAGCCTTTGAAAAAATAACTATTTTCATATCACATATGAACCCTATCCATCAATTTTGGAAAATATGAGCTATAAAAACTTTAACATTAAAAATTCCTAAGTCCTTGACCTTGACCTTGAGGTCCTGGGCAAGGGCGTGATAATTGTTGAATGAAACTTTTTATCTTTATCTATCATCGTTCCAAATATGAAGCAAGTCCATTATATGGTTTGGAAAATATGAGCTCTTAACATACTTTAAAATTAAAAATTTCTATGGCTGTGACCTTGATCTTACCTTGACCTTGAGGTCACATGCATAGGGGGGGGGGTATTGCTGTATATATTGTTGGACCTGTATCTTTAATCATACCAAATATAAACCCAATGCATCAGATAGTTTTCAAAAAATGAACTCTTAAAAAAAATAATGTTAAAAAATTTCTAAGTCTGTGGCCTTGACCTTAAAAGTCATAGGCAAAGGTAGGCATATGACTAAATGAAACTTTGAACCTTTATCTATCATCAACCAAATATGAACCAAATGAATCATAAACGTTCAGGTTGAACCTGATACAATTACCTTAACCTGAGTCTTACACATTAAAACTTTCGGAGTATGTGACCTTGACCTTGAGCTCATTGGTATGGGTAGGGGTATTGCTGAATAAAACTGAACCTATATCTACCATCATACCAATAATGAACCAAATTCATTACATGGTTTGGAATATATGAGCTGAAGTTGTACCTGGTACAAATACATTAACCTAGGTCTTAAACATTAAAAATTTCTAAGTCCGTGACTTTGACCTTGAGACCATGGGTAGGTGTGGATGTATTGCTGGATAAAACTTTTGACCCATATCTATCATCATACTAAATATAAACCACATCTATTGCATGGTTTGAAAAATATGAGCTCAAGTTCTACCTGGACCAAAACCCATACATGAGTCTAACAGGATTACGTACGTACACACTTTCGTACATTCGGACGCACGTACCCATGGACGCACGTACGGAAAACCGAAAAACTATATGCCCCCGGCATCATACGATGCGGGGGCATAATAAAAATACTGCATCTAAGTCATCCAGGGCAATGGTCAGCAAATGACTTTGACCTTTGGAATTAATAAGCTTATATTCAGCTGATTGCAAATAACAATTCTGATGCCACAGGCTTGAACAGAATCAGAAAATCCACGGTTTGGCCTTTTTTTCCATACAAATGTCTCAGTGACGAAATTTGACCTTGACGTAAAACAGGTCAAGGTCAACCAAAAGTCGTCAGTTTAACAAACTTGGTGGGATCAATGTCCCTTATTCTATGTGCCTAGTCAGAAGTTCATTGGCCGTTAGGTGACCATTTTTAATGGTTTTTACCTTATATGGGCAAACTATTGTTCCCCTTCCCAAAGAGGCTCCAAATGTAATTTGGTTTCAATCAACCCAGCAATTTAAGTGGAGAAGATAAAAATACTGAATCTGAGCCATCCATGAAAAAGGTCAGTAAATGACCTTGACTTTTGTAATTGATAAACTGCCATTCAGCTGATTTTAAATATTATTTCTGATGCCACATCAGAAAAAATCAAGTTTGGCCTTTTCTCCATACAAATGTCTAAGAGACCAAATTTGACCTTGACGTAAAACGGGTCAAGGTCAACAAAAGATCATCCTTTTAAACAAACGTGGTTGGGCCAGAGTCGCCGATGATGCATACCAAGTTTTAAGGTCATAGGCCATTTGGGACCTGAGAAGAAGATTTTAAAGGTTTTTACCATATATGGGCATGGCGGCTATATTAGTCATATTACCCAGTTCTTACGAACAAACCTTCACCCCCCCTTTCCACAGAGGCTCCATATGTAATTTGGTTTCAATCAACCCAGCAGTTTAAGCGGTAAAGATAAAATACTGAATCTGAGCTATCCAGGACAAAGGTCAGTAAATGACCTTGACATTTGTAATTGATCAACTTCCATTCAGCTGATTACAAATATCATTTCTGACGCCACACGCTACCATGCAATCAGAAAAATCCACTGTTTTGCCTTTTTTCCATACAAATGTCTAAGTGACCAAATTTGACCTTTACATAAAACAGGTCTCAGGTCAACCAAAGGACATCATTTGAACAACCTTGGTAGGCCCGAGTCCCCGATGCTGCATACCAAGTTTAAAGGTCATTGGCCATTTGGTTCCTGAGAAGATTTTTAAAGGCTTAAACCATATATGGACATGACGGGCATCTTGGTCACGTGACCAAGATCCAATGAACAAACTTTCTTTCCTCCAACTCATGGAGAACACACATGTAATCTGGTTTCAATTGGCCAAGCAGTTTCTGAGGAGGGGTCGTTTGAAAATATTGACACCGACTCGAATGCGGACAGGGTCGCAGACGACGGACAGCGGACCACTGCCTATACTATAATAACAAGCTACCCGGAGTCTTCGGCTCTGGTGAGCTAAAAATGAGCCACAAGAAATAGTGTCGCGCATGAGGAGCAAGAGTCTTTGATGCAAAAGAAAAATAATTATTATATACATATTTTTTTTTTTTTTTTTTTGGGGGGGGGGGGGGTTATTTTTCAAATAAAGAAAAACGATAAACGTGAAAGCTGACTTGCTTGTAAAACTGGATGCATTCAATAATTACCGATGCAGTTTATAGGGTTTTTCATGCATAAACGTGTGCCGGATCCCGAGGAAGCTGTTTGAACACAACGCCGTTAGACGTTCATATCTTCCCGAGGGACCAGGCAAATGTTATTACAATGAAATAACCATGGCTGATCGTTATTCTTGCATAACTTAAGATTCCAACGGAAGATTGTGACAAAAATGCCCCAAATACTTCAAAACTCTTCAAATGCGACCGTAAAACCAAAATGTCGGCTAGTTGAGAACGTTGTTAACGTTCTGACGTCATCATTAAATTTTAAAATGCTACGTTCAGGGCGACAACGTTACGTCGCTCAACGTTATGTTAACAAAGTAAGATTCATCTTGTAATATCAAAAGTTCAAAACCCATGTTCAAACAGCACATGAATTACATTATTTGAACATGGGTTTTGTTGTTTGAACACGGCTTCTGGCCCAATCTTGAACTGCTTCAAACAGCTATGTTTATATGTTTTTATGCAATACTATATGAGCCCCGCCAAGCGAATTTGTGTCTTCGAGCATTCCGTCATGACAAATTTTAACTGCGCATGCCCAGCCATTCAGAGAGGCCAGGGATGTGGCTTTCTGTCTTAAGGTTCCTCTTGATTCACTGCTTGTATGCGCGAGCAGCGAAGGTTCTGGCGAGACTGAACGGATGCGCAGGCTCGCCTAAACCTTCGCTGCTCGCATAGGCGATAAGTACCAAAATCGCTTGGCGGGGTCCATATACATTCGACCAAAGTCAGTGCATCTTCGATCAGTTAAGATATACTTTCATCAGTGTAATTTCATCAATGAACGAAAATACATGTACTGTATTAAGGCAGAAAGTTACAATTCTATGCCGAGCTGTTCGAAGTTAACGATGGTGCGTCTTAACGTATCGTTAAGATCATTTAATATGGAAAGCACACGTTTCCTGAAATAATGTGAGAAGTGCATACCACTATATTAGAAAGTGTTCTTGCTACCAACAATCAAGATTCGAGCCACTGACGAATTCATTAAGATAACGAATATTGGAAAAAGTAGGCCCTAATAGTCGAATCACGAAATATGAATATGTCGTGATTTTTTTCATGCTTCTTATAAATGTCATTTGAGATAAGAGTGTGAATGGCGCTTCGGACTTTCGGTCTTAATTCTGGTTAGAACACCTCTTATTTTACTAAACAATGCAATCTAAAACAATGTCACAATATATGACCTAAATGGTTCGAGCACCAAAAAATCGTCGGGTTCATCAATGGCGGTGATTTGTGTCGTCTGAATTGCGTCGTCTCTCTGTGGAAGAATAAAGAGACTGAACAAATAACTATATGTTTGTTTGTTTGTTTGTTTTGGAGTTTAATGGCCAGTCAACACTTTTAGGTCATTTTTGAGCCGGTCAGTTTACGTATCCTCACTTTTCCTGGGCAGGCTTATACTTAAGCGGTTAACCAGTACAGTGCACATTCTTTCGCAAGCCTGAAACTGACAACTGCCCTTCTTGTTTGTTTGATTTGAGATTTAACGTCCCCGTCAACACTGTAAAGGTCATTTTGGAGACGTGGCTTCCAATTTTGTGGGACTTTTACCTGACACTGAGACGAAATGACACCTCAAGCCCTGTCGCCCAACAAAACCAATATGGTTTATAAGCATGGACGGACCGACTCGCACCAATTTGCCTGGGCAGGCTTAGATCCTCTAAGCAGTTTACCAGTACTCGTGTGCGGGTCAGTTTCATTTCTGCGTGGAAGCATCATGCAGCCCATCTATTTCTTCAAGCTTCGATGGGCGGGAGGCCTGACTGCCCTTCTTGAATCAGCGGAAGTGAGAATATAACTCGATGAGTTCACATAAAGGAAAATATCATGACAAAGGAGAAATAGAAGAATATATCATTCATACCTTAAATACGTTAATTTCCTCTCCGGCCCTACCGGCTGTACGGACAACAGGTTGTATATAATTTTAATTTAGTATTAGTTGGACCCCGATTCCAATTTCACCTCTGTTAACCACCAAAGATATTTTTCTTAAGATTTCGCGCAATTAACCCGTGATTATTTAATTACTGGTTTTGGTTTAGTTTGCATTCTAATGGCTCTGTCAACGCTATTTTGGTCATGTGGAGTCGGTCACACTTTTCCTTGACAGGCTTATACTTTAGCAGCTATTGAGTGAAGTCAATAAACTAACAACTGCGTTTCTGGACTCAGCAGATGGTAAAGAATGACTGCAGAAAATATGCTGATTTTGTTTGTTTTGGGGTTTAACTGCCCTTTTAACACTATTTAGGTTATATGGGACATCAGCAACATATGGATACTTTGTCCTCAATTTTGGTTCAATTAGCGAAAAATCGAGCAACAAGACCTGAATCATTTATGTCACATTCGATCTGTTGCATGTATCACAAGTGTCATCATTATAACAGCGTATAGAAAGATCGGTATCAGTTTAGACCTCATATGGCATGATGCCCCATCATGTGTCTTCTCATGTGTCCATTCTGTGAGAACGTACGCCCACAGATCTCACAAGAAAAGGGCCTTTCTCCAGTATGAACTCGCCGATGTGTCTCGAGCTTTGCCTTGGAAGGCCAGATCTTGCCACATACCTCGCATCTGAACGGAAACTTGGTCAGTAAGTCAGACTCTTGTATCTGCAATGGTTCGACTTTTCTCATCGAACTGACCCTTCCAGGAACACCTAAAATAAAAGAGACACGTGCCGAGAATATGCAGAGAATACCCGTAAGCTTTTGGCATTTCTGTCAAGCGATGACACGGGTCAGCTTAAGCGTCCAAACATCCAGACAGGAGCCGCCATTATTTGCCCAGTGAATTGATTCGGAATATATGGCTGTACATATATGTGCGGAAAGTGATTTTTTCTGATCACGCTTCGTGGATACAAATGCTAAGGCTTTTCTTTGTCTTTCAGACAATTCCTATATCAGCCCTGTCTAGGTAAACCTGTCTTCGGCGAGTACGATCAGGCAAGACACATATGGACTGGCTGGCAAGAGACATGAAATTTTAGATATAGAAACTCGAAGTAATGTACTATACATGCACCGAAAACAAAGGAGCATATCAAACTGTGCGGACGCACTGGCTGGTCTGCCCCTTTGTTGTTCACAGATTTTAAAAACAAATTTTCTCGTTCCCTCTTTCCATGCCTCATATACTATGTCAAAGTTTCTTGATATGCAACTAAAATTCATCCTTTGACCAAAAAGACCGTATACACTTACACAGAGTAGAAATTTCCCTGGCTGGTACCGTTGTATACTCGTAGTCGGATGCGCATTCGACTAAAGATCAGGAGTGAGTGTTTGAGTTTTACGTCTCAACAACCGCTTAAGTCATATGGAGACGGGTTCTCGGTTTAAAGACTCAACCCAAAGTCTGGAGTATCCCGGAATAGATCCTGCGACCCCTGGTTTACAAGGCGAATAGCATAACCACTACACCACAGAGGTTTCTATTAAAGATCAGGATGGTGGGGACTGAATCCCAGTAGTGTCACGGAGATTTATCATTAATGTTTTTCTACGTTCATTCTGGTTCAAGTTGGACAGTTTTGAGCACAGTAGAGCTGATCAGATATCGCGTTATGTGGCGTCTGATTATGTAGATTCTGTTTACCAATGCCCAAGTATACGAGCACAGTCCACACGCCCCCGCACATCGGGGCTTGAATAAATAGATGGGCTGCATGATGCTTCCACACAGAGCTGGAAGTCCAGTAACATTGGAAGTAACGTCTCCAAATGACCTATACAGTGTTGATGGGGACGTAAACCCTTACATCAAACGACCACCGTCCAGAATTTTCTTCTTACGCTGCGCTATGACGTTTTAGGGTAGTACATGTACTTGGATTTTGTTCAACAGAGTGGGGAGGGTGCAAACGCAGCCCCCTCCCATCTTTTGTATTTCAGATTCATACAGTTTTTCACCCTCTGCAAAATGCCTGAAATTCGCATCCTCAACCCGCCCCTTTTCAGAGTCTGTGTACGGCCCTGAATCATGTTCAAAACTGTTGTTGCATAGATATGGCGAACAGTGCCGACCTGATCAGAAGCAATGTGCTCTATATCCGATCTTGGTCTAAGTTGTATGTCTAAAAACTGTACCACCTATAAAGTCTGGGCTACTCATTTTTGCACTTAAACATTTCAGGGTTCTAAAATTAAGTTTTTAGCAGGAGTGCGAAAAGTCTATTTTTACTCGACTTGGCATACATTTTTGTAACTGTTTTATAAATAGAATGTTCCGAAAGACGTCAAGTGGCATCGTGGCCTGGATAAAGGTATTGTTTTTCTTTCATTACTTGAGCAATCTGACATTCTTATACTATTTCGTTAAACCCTCAATTGCCACTATTGAAGCAAACAGCGAAGTTCCTGTGCAACCTGCTGATCAGAAGCCACATTCCGTGGCGTCTGATCTGGGTATTATCCAGCACACGATTCCTGTCAAGACTCTATAGATAGCTATTGTTGCATCGATAAAAATAGCGCAACGTTTCAAGTTCTATTAATAAAACATAATATTGGTTTTCCCAAATCAGTGATGGTCACATGGACAACTGCATGAATTCCGTTTGGCTATTTAGTAAATTTGGGTCGATCGTAAACCGATAGACCCAAAAAATGGAAGGTACAAACGGAGTGCCCCGCTGACAGAAGAATCACAGATATCTTAGCAGTTATCAACGGATCCGTTCAATGTACGGTACAAGACACATATCACAAGCAGTGCGACAACAAAAGTAAACTAAAGCACACGGAAAACCTTTCTTTTTTACACCCTAGTCCTCGACCAATTCCGCCGAAGGCTAGGCTGTCGCGTCAGTGGTTTGTCTGTGTGTGTGTGGGGGGGGGTGCTCACAAAGTCAGGTCAGTGACTCATAAAATGTATGTTAAGGTCAAATATGGATGCTGCCACCCCTCGATGCAAGTTTGTATAAAGCATCATAAATGGTGCTCTTGTAATTCTTAGGAGATGGATTTAGTTTATACTAATTTATTTTCGTTCGATTACGATGGAAGCTTCAAGCTTATTTAATTGCTATCGAAGGGAAATGGATTTGAACAAACAGTGAAAGCCACGGTTGGCACAATAGTGCACAGTCAATAAAATGTAGGTCAAGGTTAAACAAATCGATACTTTTTCTGGGCAGGCTTATACGTAAGTGGTTAACCAGTACAGTGTACATTCTTTCGCCAGGAACTGACAACTGCCCTGCTTGATTCAGCGGAAGGGAGAGAATGGCCGTAGAAAAGATTTCATGATCAATCTCCACGAAAGAATGTTGCCGACCCGGCAGTAATCGAACCCGCGTCATCCTGATCACCAGTCAGACGCGCATCCGACTGAGCTACCGAGGCCGGATAAGGTTTTCAAGTTATATAGTATACACGATTTTGTGACGGACAAATTTTCGAGGGAAATAACTCAAAAGTGTAAATGCAAGAGTTATAGTTCTTGTGCTATGCACGTTGCCTAGTGTTGATTGATATTTATATGAAGTTTCATGAAGATAGCCTGAACGGTTTACAGTTATAGAGCAGACAACATTTTGCTTGTTTGTTTGATTCTGGTTTAACGTCCCCGTCAACACTGTATAGGTCATTCTTGAGACGTTGTTTCCACTTTTGTGGGACTTTTACCCGTCATTGAGATAAAATGACTTCTCAAGCCCTGTCGCCCAATGAAACCAATAGGGTTTATAAGCATGGACGGTCCGACACGCGTCGCTTTACCTGGACAGGCTTAGGTCCTCTAAGCGGTTTACCAGTACTCGTGTGCGGTCGGATTTCAGCTCTGGGTGGAAGCATCATGCAGCCCATCTATTTCTTCAAGCCCCGATTGGCTGAAGCCAAGACACTATTTTGTGACTGAAAAACTTCCGAGGGAATTAACTCGAAAAGTACAAATGCAGGAGTAATAGTTCTTGCGTTCTGCATGTTGTCAAATGTTGATTGATATTTTTCAAAGTTTCAAGACGATAGCTTTAACGTTTCCAGTTATTCAGCGAACACGTTTTGCTACCGAAAAGCTTCCAATGGAGATAATTCAAAGCATATATGCAAGAGTTACAGCTCTTGCGCTTTGCACGTCCTCTAATGTTGATTGATTTCTATATGAAGTTTCGTGAAGATAGCTTGAACGATTTTCAAGTTACACAGCAGACACGATTGTGTGACCGACAAACATCCAAGGGAAATAACTCAAAAAGTATAAATGCAAGAAATAACGTTCTTGCGCTCTGCTAGTGGTCTAATGTTGATTAATATTTATATGAAGGTTCGAGAAGATATCTTGAATGCTTTTCAAGATATAGAACAGATACGATTTGTGACAGACAAATGGACAGACAGACTAGAACCACCACCTTAGGACGGTTAGTAGCGAGAACCACTGAGGAGTTTGAAATCGATTCCATGGGTCCAAACTTCACTCTAGATTTTAATATTATTTGCAACACACAAAAAGTTCGGCCACCTGAGATTAACTACCTCAAAAACTAGACCATCACAGATAACCCTTGGAATATTCAATCCGCGCCTGAATTCCAACCCATATTCTTGTATTTATAAGCAAACCAGCATTGTAGATATTTAAATTATTCCACTCTTAATTCAACAATGAGTCTTCGTAGCATTATGTTACATAAAATCCACAAGGAAGAATTTCGCTTCAAGCACTAATCTTCTTAGAAAAATCATAGCCATGAGCCAATGAATAAAATATAAAATGCACATTCTTTCATTGGAAATTATGGCTTTCAAAACAGAGTAATTTTTTTTACAGTTTTGGGAGGAACGTTTCATATTTTGCTTGTTTGTTTGTTTGATTCTGGTTTAACGTCCCCGTCAACACTGTTTCATATACCTCACTAATTTTTGTACTTTCCGAAACCAAGCCTTAGCTAGGCCTTTAGATTTCTCTCCAAAAATTTAAATTGCACAAACCGGCATCACCCACCATCGTTTTCTGCATTAAAATCGGTAACCAAGATACCACTATTCCACATATTAGTCTGAATTCAAACCCGGGCCATCAATTCCCGGACTTGTAACTACAGTGCTGATACCTATTTTGTCGCTATGATGATGTCGTGGCTCCGATTTTACCTGTATTGGCGGATCCAGCTTTTCCAACACGCAGAACGATCTCGATTATCTAAATTTTACCTATGGCGGATCTAGCTGCGGCAAATTTTGGGTAGCCCGATTTTAAGGTCATTTTTAATGGCCATATATCTTTGTCGATATTGCTTGTACTCATCCTCTAGAATGGCCCGGAGGTGTCCGGAGGGACCCAAAGTCTGTGTCTTGGAATGTGTCATCATAAGTTACAAGAAGGCATCGCATGCAATACAAATCCCCTCGCACAAGACAACTTCGTGTGTGGTAAACACTGAACTGGCAAAAGTCCAACTTACTTGAGATATTATCATATGCAACATTTGTGTAAAGTTTGTTTAAAATCCATAAAAATGTAGGTTCTAGAGTAATGACAATGTTTCTCTAAAAATAGCCATCATGACTTTGACCGCAAAAGTAGATCTTGCTCAAGATATTATCATAAGCATCTTTTGTGTGAAGTTATATTAAAATCTGTTAATAAATGTAGGCGGTAGAGCGATGACAAAGTTTTTTCTAAAAATAGCCACAGTGACCTTGCCCTTGCGGTCATGACCTTGAAAGTCAAAGCAACTCGAGATATCATCATAAGAAACATTTGTTTGAAGTTCTATTAAAATCCATCAATAAATGTAGGTGCTAGAGCGATGACAAAGTTTTTCTAAAATAGCCAGTGACCTTGACCTTGAAAGTCAAAATCGCTCGAGATATTGTCATAAGGAACATTTATGTGAAATTATATTGAAATTGGTGAAAAAATGTAAGTGCTAAAGCAATGACAAAGTTTTTCTAAAAATAGCCACAGTGACCTTGACCTTGAATGTCGAACTCGCTCGAGGTATTGTCATAAGGAACATTTGTGTGAAGTTATATTGAAATCAGTGAAGAAATGTAGTCGCTAGAGCGATAACAAAGTTTTTTCTAAAAATATCCACAGTGACCTTGGCCTTGAAAGTCGAAATCGCTTGAGATATTGTCATAAGAAACATTTGTGTGAAGTTATATTGAAATCGGTGAAGAAATGTAAGCGCTAGAGCGATGACCAAGTTTTTCTAAAAATAGCCACAGTGACCTTGACCTTGAAAGTGGAACTCGCTAGAGATATTGTCATAAGGAACATTTGTGTGAAGTTATATTGAAATTGGAGAAAAAATGTAAGCGCTAGAGCAATGACAAAGTTTTTTTAAAAATATCCACAGTGACCTTGACCTTGAAAGTCAAACTCGTTTGAGGTATTGTCATAAGGAACATTTGTTTGAAGTTATATTGAAATCAGTGAAGAAATGTAGTCGCTAGAGCGATGACAAAGATTTTCTAAAAATAGACACAGTGACCTTGACCTTGAAAGTCCAAATCGCTCGAGATATTGTCTTAAGGAACATTTGTGTGAAGTTATATTGAAATCGGTGAAGAAATGTAAGCGCTAGAGGGATGACAATGTTTTTTCTAAAAATAGCCACAGTGACCTTGACCTTGAAAGTGGAACTCGTTGATATTGTCATGAGGAACATTTGTGTGAAGTTAAATTGAAATCGGTGAAGAAATGTAAGCGCTAGAGCGATGACAAGTATTTCGAAAAATAGTCCCAGTGTCCTTGACCTTGAGGACATGACCTTGAAAGTCGAACTCGCTCCAGATATTTTTATAAGGAACATTTGTATGAAGTTATATTGAAATTGGTGAAAAAATGTAGCCACTAGTGCGATGACAAAGTTTTTTCTAAAAATAGCCACAGTGACCTTGACCTTGAGGTTTATGACCTTAAAAGTCGAACTCGCTCGAGATATTGTCATAAGGAACATTTGTGTGAAGTTATATTGAAATCAGTGAAGAAATGTAGGCGCTAGAGTGATGACAAGTTTTTCTAAAAATAGCCACAGTGACCTTGACCTTGAGGCCATGACCTTGAAAGTCGAACTCGCTCAAGATATTTTTTAAAGGAACATTTATGTGAAGTTATTTTGAAATTGGTGAAAAAATGTAGGCGCTAGTGCGATGACAAAGTTCTTTTCCAAAAATAGCCACAGTGACCTTGACCTTGAAAGTCGAACTCGCTTGAGATATTGCCGTAAGGAACATTTGTGTGAAGTATTATTGAAATCAGTGGAGAAATGTAGGCGCTAGAGGGATGACAAAGTTTTTCTAAAAATAGCAACAGTGACCTTGACCTTGAGGCCATGACCTTGAAAGTCGAACTCGCCTGAGATATTTTTGTAAGGGACATTTGTGTGCAGTTATATTGAAATTGGTGAAAAAATGTAGGCGCTAGAGCGATGACAAACGTTTTCTAAAAATAGCCACAGTGAACTTGACCTTGAGGGGGGTGGGGTGGGGTGCCGGGATGGACCCAATGTTTGTATCAGTCAATGCATCTTATCATAAGGAACAATAATATATATGGTTAAGGGGTGGGGATATGGATAGTTTCTGAGATATAAAGACTTCAATGAAGCAAAGGGGCGGGGCATGGCCCTGGGGTGACCGTTGGGACCCAAAGTCTGTGTCATGGAAAGTGTCATATCATAAGGAACAATAATATATATGGTTTAAGTGTTCGAATCTGATTAATTTTCAAGATAATTAAACATTTTGACAATTTTGCATACGAATTCCTCTATGGCAATTTTGACCTGTTATGCAACTTGAACATGATCTGATAGGTCTTGGTCTGGGTAAATGTCATACCAAATTTCAACTTTGTAGCACAACAGGTAAAAAAATTATGAGCCCGAGGTTTGAGCTCGACATTTCAGCTCGACATTCAGCTCGACATTTCAGCCCGAGGTGGTTACGAACGTGACATACATACGTACGCACGTAACATCACGGCGAAACACAGTATGCCCCACTCCTGCCAAGGCAGGCGGGGCATAAAAAATGACCATGACAAGTGATAATCCTACAAATGCCTGGAAAATATGAAGCTTATACGGGGCGTTAACTATGAACCCTTAGTGCATACGACCAAATGTCAAATGGAAGCTTTTTAGACATGGTTAGTTGATTTTGTTTGATTTGATGTTTAACGTCCCCGTCAACACTGTAAAGGTCATTTTGGAGACGTTGCATCCATTTTGTGGGACTTTTACCCGACATTGTGATGAAATGACATTTCAAGCCCTGTCGCCCAATGAAACCAATAGGGTTTATTAGCATGGACAGTCCGCCTCGCACCGCGGTTCCTGGACAGGCTTAGATCCTCTAAGCGGTTTACCAGTACCAGTGTGCGGGCCGGATTCAGCTCTGTGTGGAAGCATCATGCAGCCCATATATTTCTTCAAGCCCCTATGGGCGGGGGCTGCATGGTTAGTTGAAATTCCTAGCAGTAATTATGTGAATATCTGTCTGCTTTCATCTCGTCATCCCAGAGTGTGCCCTTACCCAAGTATTCCTTTAAAAGCGGCGTTGACAAACAGTGCAGGCCCAGATCCGACGTGGCAAAAAGCTGCGTCTGATCAGGGTCTTCACTGTTTGCAGATTTATAGATAGCTAGATAGATAAATAGATAGAGCTATTGTTCTCACTTTTATGTTTTAGCATTCACAATACAGACCTTGATCAGCTTTGACTGCATGAGAAAGCAGAGAATAAAGAGTTTAACATTTCTTTTTTCTATCATTAATGATCTGAAAATGGAGTCCAATGGAGCCAAACTCGATCCATATTAAACACTATTTATTGCCAAAAAAAGTTAAAACTACTATAAAGCAATAATATCATCTTGGGCCCTTTATTTTTGAATAAGATTTGAGTCACCTGACTCCTAATAACATACATAATCGTCAAAAGTTTCACATAGCCCCTAAAGAATAAGTCACTATTTGTCAGTCAAATTCGAAAAAAATCGGCATTTTCAACAGACAATATTTCATATTTCTGATTGGAGGTTTAAATTAGTGTGTTCATAAAACATAGCAACAAAACCAGTTAATTCTTAAAAAGTTGGGTTTACAATTGATTGAGGAAATGCAACAAACGGCTCTACAAATGCGAGTACTGTTCAGCAATGGTCGCCATTTTTCTTCCACGACCTGTTATTTACACGAAACAGTGTTTGTAAATTATGAAGAAATATACCGTGTTTGTGATCAATATTCAACAAATATAATCAAAAACTTTTGGAATAATACTTATTCTTAATGATGATTGACGTTTTGTTCATAGATGACACATATTAACGGTTGTTTATCGAGGATAATTATCGCTTTCTACTCGACTGATTTTCAGCAACTCCAAATGGACACATGAAGTGACGTAAGCAATTTCAGCACCCCGCGATATGAAAATTAACGGAAACGGACAGATTCAAGTCCGGGTATTGATGGGTCCGAGATTCAAACGAATAACCTTTAAACGATTTTTGAAGTCAAACCAAGATACCATAATTCATCATATTAGTCTGAATTCAAACGAATAACCTTTAAACGATTTCTGAAGTCAAACTAATAACCTTTAAATGATTTCATTTCTGTTTAAATATTTCCATTCTATGACTGAGTTGTAACAAGAATGGTAATGTTGCAGATAAATTCCTGCAACTTCCACCGAATAAATACCTTCATCATCACCACACGAATTTTTCATAGCTTTGTACCAGCAAGTCTTCGTTTCATGGTTTATTCTATGCCAGCACTGAGTGGTTTATTCTATGCCAGCATTGAGAAAGTAAGACCAAAATAACACCTAGACATCTCTTGAAGTGTCTTGAACACTCTGTAGAAACTTTCCTATATGTATCTAATCCGATGTCTTCTGAGCGTGTCCTTCCTGCTTGCTCCAGCCATAGACAAGTCTTCAGATTTTTGTTCAAATCTTACAATCAAACATCTTGCATCAACCATAATCGTTGTTTGAATGAGCATCGGTAACTGAGATAACAGCATTCCTTATGTAAGTCTGAATATCTCAAACTTCGCGTCAGTATAAATTCCAAAACAAACTACCTAAAAACGAGTTCGTTTCTCTTTAAGAATTTTTACAACTCATAATAAAAAAGTAAAACGGTTGTAACAATTAACGACCCTCGAGACGTAAAAGTGAAGATTTCATAAAGCACTACTTAGTAACTTCCCTACATATGTGTTATCTGGTGTCTTCTGAGAGCGTCCTTCCTACTAAACTTTCGGCCGCAAGTACCACATGCATGTGGCCGCTCTCCCGTATGCGTGCGATGATGACGTTTCAGATCTGGTCGCCACTTGAAATATTTACCACATAAGTGACAGTGGTGAGATTGTTCCTGACCATGTTTCCGTTTTTGAATCCCCATATCTGAAATAATAATACCTCATGATAGCTACTTGGTCTTCCGCATAGACGCTCTTTTTAACTGAGTAACAAGCAATTCGCATATTTCGCAGATGCATGCATTAGTCTAGTCAAAATAGTTTAACAAATGGTTTACAAATGCATAATTTCTAATCATGCATAAAACTTGCAAACACTCGCTTATTAAATTATTTAAAAACTAAATCTTTTAAGCCGTTGATAATTTCTGTCCTTATCAAAACGGTAAAACTGGTTAACTTTGTTTTTAGATGTAACGGAAGTATGTGCCCCAAAAATAGTATTCAATCAAAACTAGGTATCAATAACTCAGTGCCGAATGTTTCATATATATCTGTTGGGATGGTTGGGTGATGCGAAGGTGTTGGTATCTCACATGATTAGGGCGCCAACTGATATTGGCTAAAAGCTGCGCAAAGCCTGTTATCCCTGCAACAGGAAAGGATAGGGAGGTGTGTGTGTGTGTGGGGGGGGGGTACATTTCTTCAGTTTCCACACTCTCGTTCATTTTTCTCTTGCTCACTTATCCCTTACTTTCATCTCCTCTACTGCCTGTTCTACCTCTTTTCTCCCTTTCTTTGTGAGACAACACAAAATGACTCACAAGGGCTGACCTGTCTCAATCAATCAGTCCATAGATGATTGATAGCAGCATCTTTCACAAGCTTTATCAACTGTAGTCTTGTGAGATCCCGTAATACTCATTTGAGGGTGTATGCCGTATGAAGAGATAGATCCTTATCGCTGCAGTAGTTTCTTTAGCTAGAAACTGAAGACTGATAGATTAGTAAGTTTTATATTGTGTATAAAGTATTATGCCAACCGCATCATACCACACTATCCGACATACAAGAATTCCGCCGAAGGCTATGTCGCGCCTGCGGGGGTGCAAAGTCACTGAACCATGACATCTAGGCCAAGATCAAACATAGATACTTGCATAAAAGGCTTGTACTAAGTATCATTAATGAAGTTCAAATAATTCTTGAGAAATGAACTTAACCATTAGGGTGAACGCTTGGGTGGTGGCAATATTTTAGAAAGTCAGTGAACCATGAAATGTAGGTCAAGGTCAAATATGGATGCTTGCATTTAAGTTGCCATCCCGAGATATAAGTTTGTACCAAGTATCATTAATGAAGCTCTTTTGGTTCTTGAGAAATTAACTTAACCAGTAGGATGAACGCTAGGGTGGTCACATTATTTTTCAAAGTCAGTGAACCATGAAATTAAGGTCAAGGTCAAATATGGATGCTTGCATTGAAGTTGCCATCCACAGATTCAAGTTTTTGTACCAAATATCATTAAAGAAGCTCTTATAGTTCTTGAGATATAAACTTGGCCATTAGGGTGAACGCTAGGGTGGTCGCAATATTTTACAAAGCCAGTGAACCATGAAATGTAGGTCAAGGTGAAATATGGATGCTTGCATGTAAGATGCACTCCCCAGACACAAGTTTGTATGAAGTATCATTAATGAAGCTCTAATAGTTCTTGAGAAATAAACTTGACCATTAGGGTGAACGCTAGGGTGGTCGCAAATGTTGACGCCTTGACGAACGGACGAACGAACGGCCGAACTAACGGACAGAAAACAGGGCGCCTAAATCGCGCCATGCTAATAGCAGGCGCGACAAAACTAGGCACAGTGACCTTGACCTTGAAGTTGAACTCGCTCAAGATATTGTTATCAGGAACATTTGTGTGAAGTTAGATTGAAATCGGACAAGAAATGTAGGCGAACGAGCGATGACAAAGTTTTGCTAAAAAAAATAGGCACGGTGACCTTGACCTGGAAAGTCGAACTCGCTCAAAATATTGTCATAAGGAAGATTTGTGTGAAGTTATATTGATATCGAACAAGAAATGTAGAAGGTATAGCGGTGACAAAGCTTTTCTTGAAATAGCCACAGTGACCTTGACCTTGAAAGTCAAACACACTCGAGATATTGTCAAAAGGAACATATGTGTGAAATTATAATGAAATTGGTCTAGAAATGTAGGCGATAGAGCGATTACAAAGTTGTTCTAAAAATAGACATAGTGACCTTGACCTTGAGGTGAATATGGATGTTTGGATGTAAGTTGTCATGCCAAGACACAAGTTTGTACCTAGTATCATTAATGAAGCTCTTATAGTTCTTGAGAAATAAACTTGACCATTAGAGTGAATGCTAGGGTGGTCACAATATTTTACAGAGTCAGTGAACCATGAAATGTATGTCAACGTCAAATATGAGTTGTCATCGCCTGACACAAGTTTGTACAAAGTATCATTAATGAAGCGTTTATAGTTCTTGAGAAATAAACTTGTCTAGGGTAAACGATAAGGTAGTCGTAATATTTTACGAAGTCAGTGAAGCATGAAATGTAGGTCAAAGTGAAACATGGATGCTTGCATATAAGTTGCCATTCCCAGACACAAGTTTGTATGAAGTATCATTAATGAAGCTCTAATAGTTATTGAGAAATAAACTTGTCCATTAGGGTGAACGCTAAGGTAGTCGTAATATTTTACGAAGTCAGTGAAGCATAAAATGTAGGTCAAGGTGAAATATGGATGCTTGCATATAAGTTGCCATGCCCAGACACAAGTTTGTATGAAGTTCATTAATGAAGGTCTAATAGTTATTGAGACATAAACTTGACCATTAGGGTGAACGCTAGGGTGGTCGCAATATTTTACAAAGTCAGTGAACCATGAAATGTAGGTCAAGGTCAAATATGGATGCTTGCATGTAAGTAGTCATCCCCTGACACAAGTTGGTACCAAGTATCATTAATGAAGCTCTTATAGTTCTTGTGAAATAAACTTAACCATCAGGGTGAACGCTAGGGTGGTCGCAAATGTCGACGCCTTGACGAACGGACGGACGAACGCACGAACGGACGAACAACGGACGAACGGACGGAAAACCGGGCGCCTATACCGCGCCATGCTAATAGCAGGCGCGACAAAAATCACACTTTAACATGTGCTGACTTTGTTTTTGTCTGTTTTATTTGAGGTTTAACGTCCCCGTCAACACTGTAAAGGTCGTTTTGGAGATGCTGCTCCCAATTTTAGGGACTTTTACCCGACATTGAGATGAAATGACATCTCAAGCCCTGTCTCCCAATGAAACAAATATTTTATAAGCATGGACGGACCGACTCGCACCGCTTTGCCTGGGCAAGCTTAGATCCTCTAAACGGTTTACCAGTACTCGTGTGCGGGTCCGTTTCAGCTCTGCGTGAAAGCATCATGCAGCCCATATATTTCTTCAAGCCCCAATGGACTTTGAAAACTCTGTTAACTTAGATGGCATATCTATATGATGATATAAGAGCTTCGCAAATGATGCATTATAAGCCCGTGGCAAGTTAAAATTCGTTGGACTGCAACCTCAAAACAACATGCACTGCTCCGTATCATGGTCTAACTACAATATATAATGAGCTTCAGCTTGATCGAAACTAAATTGCAGGAGTTAGCCGGAAATGAAATATTTACAGAAATTTTCAAAGGGGTATAAATTTTGGTGGACCATAACCTCGGAACAATATGCGCTGCTCAACAACATAGTCAAACTAAATATCAAGTTTCAGCTTGAGCCAAGTTTACTACAAATAGTTCAATGACATTTTCAGTGAGCTAACAGAGTCTGTCGGTCAGTAGAGCTTGCGGTATATCGTATGTCATGTTACTAGCATAAGAGGCCACTTTTCTATTATATAATGGACATCTGAGACTAAAATGAAGCAATCATCTACAGAATAGAGACTTTAATAAATGATCAAAACCCAGTAATCCACAGAGGTCCATTCTGTTCTTAAACACAATTTACATATACTGCTATATGAGGTAACATGTGCCTACCAAACGTTGTGATGCTTAATAACTGCCTGTTAAGGGACAAAACACAGTTCAGGACTCAAGACAAAAATATATAGAGAATGTTTACTTTTTAAGGTGGATACCAAAAAAATTCCATCGAGTGTGTTGAAAAAATCCAAATTTGGATGTTTTCAACACATGAGATGGAAATATTTTTGGCATCCGCCAACGAAAAAGTTTTTTTTTATTATTTTATAATTTTATGCGGATTTTTACAGCAATTGATCATTCGTATCAACGTCACAACTTTGACCTGGCTATGACGTCAAAACTGTCAGTTTCAAAACATAAACAGATGGCCATTTTGAATACAGTATTGTTACAGTTCAAAGAGTGCTTTTCAAGGTATTTTACAGAATTATTTTGTCGATAGCATATGACTTCTGGCGAGAAAAAGTAGTCCGGGGTGTTACTGTGAAAATAACAACGTCATATTATTTTACACAGTGTGAAATATATTTTCACAGCAGTGCGCAAATATTGTTTTTATTTGTTTCAGATATGCATTGATTTCACTGCAGAGTACAAAAATAAAATAAGCAAAAACCACCGGAACTTGGTCTCATATTTTCCTTGCAGACCTGAACATCTATAGGATCCTGAATGGCTTTCCCCAATTTTTTGGATAATTCCCAGAAACTGCAATATTGCCTTTGAAAAATAGAAATCAAATAACTTGTTTACCATTTTACATCATCCAATATTTAAACCGAAAGTTGGTAATTTTTTTTTTATTTGCTTTACCAGCAGTCACGTATCATATCGTTTGGTAGGCTAGGAAAACAAAAGCTTTTATGTTGCTGCGTTTTGTAAATTTCCACCATGAAGACATGTCTATATAATTCTGATCCCATTGAACCACACTTTTATATAATGAAACTGAAGTTTACAGGGATAAAACTTATTTTTCTTATTTCTGCTCTAAAATACAGATTGTGAGTACGCGATAGAACCGGCGAGTACTGACAATCTATATTTTGAGCAGAAATAAAAAAATATCTCAATTTTAGACCTTAATAATATACTTTGCAATGTATTTGTATAGGCATGCAATCTGGGCAGACAAGAAAAGTAGCTGTTCTTTAGGTTTCCTGGTTGTGACGTTTTTATACCATGGTGAAGTTGTTTTATCTTTCTTTCCATTGAAAAGGCTATAAGAATCTTAAATGGGTGAGAGCGGTGGATTGAAAAATTCGTCCCGAGGAACACTGTCCGGCATCACGAGGCTTGCCGAGTGATGCCAGACAGTGATCCCGAGGGACGGATTTTTCTATCCACCCCTCACACCCATATTGGTTTCTTTTTCTTGCATACCTTCCATTTCTATTGCGAATTTTTAATGCTGCTTTCACTTCGGTTACCGGCGTCCGCCATTTTGTGATGACACAACAGGAATGTTTAGTGACGTCACGCATGACGACGCCGCGCATGAGGTTGTAATCAACTAGTGCATTTATCAAAGTAGAAGTAAAACAAAGATCAGGAATCGATACAATTAACTTACTCCACCCATCAAAGACACCAAAGGGAAAAAAACACAAACACTAGAGCTGTCAGTGAAACTGACTAGGGCCCCGGCAGCGCTATCAGAGGAGTAGGAAAATTTGTGAACACAGACAGACGGACGGACAGAGTGATTACTATAGGGCACCCACACTTTCAGTGCGGGGCCCTAATTAAGCGACCAGACCATAATGGAAACCTAAACAAAGGAAGGCCATAAGGACAGTTACTTTCCCACAAAATGGCCATATGGCCATCCAAAATAAAAAGACACAAGTGATACACAAGTGATATACACAGTAAGTAACAAACAACACCATAAATAAACCACCACAGAAGAACCGCCTTGGAACGGTCAGTGGAATGATTTCCAAACACGCGATTATATGCGATTATATTCGATTTGGGGTCGGAACACCAGGATCAGAACATAAATTTCTATCCCAGGGTAAAATCACGGATTTCCTTGTCTTGTGTGCAAGAATTTGATGTCTTGAATGGGAGGTGTGAGGTAATTATACCGATTCCTGATCATTTGCCTTTATTTCTATTATACATAACTGGTTATCGGTACAATGCACACTCTATTACCAATCAGCGACAGGAAGAGAATGATTGCAGAAAAGATTATAAGAATCTTACATGGGTTTGAGGGGTGGATAGAAAAATAAGTTTCTCGGGATCACAGTCTGGCATCACTCAGCAAGCCTCGTGATGCCGTACTTTGACCCTGAGGGACAAATTTTCTATCCAATCCTCACACCCATGTGAGATTCTTTTTCAAGCATACCTTTCATTTCTGGATTTTTAATAATGCGATCACTTTAGTTGTCGTCGTCCGCGATATTGTGATGACAATGTTGTGATGATTAGTGACGTCACGTAACGTGCTGTGACGTCAACCTTAGCGATGGTGCATATGAGGTTGTGAAAAACCAGTGCATATCAAACATGTGACAATATTCGAATTTTGCCCTATCCCTGGGAAAACCAGAGTAAGAACAGAATTTCCGAGTAAAACAACGGATTTTATTATCTGGTGTGGAAGAACTAATGATGAATTTCCACCAAAAATGTTGCCAACCACCGAGGAAAGAAATCACTAGTATCCACTACCTCCTTATCACAGATCAGACGCACATCCAACTAAGCAAACCAGGCTGGCCTCGAGGCCCAATGCACATGTAATGTCGACTAACAGGAAAAAGAAAACAAGAGGGTCAAGATGGTCCTGAATCGCTCATCTGATTTCAAGCTGACATTTTCCTATCTTTAGCTCTGGCGGTCAGATTTTTTTCATCAGAGCCAAACCGTTTCAGCCATTTTGGTAGAGGTTCACGTAAGCAACGTTCCTATAAAGTTTGAATGAAATTGCCCGAGGGTAATGGTAGGAGTAGTCATTTAAAGATTTTTTTTAGCTCTAACGGTCATCTTGTTCATTGGAGCAAAACGATTTTTTTTCAATTTTAGTAGAGGGTCACATATGCAACATTCCTATGAAACTTGAACGAAATTGGCCCAGGGGTATGTTAAGAGTAGCCGTTTTTTGCTCTAGTGGCCATCAGAACGATTTTAGCTATTTTGGAAAAGAGCAACCAAGGCATTATTCCTGTGAAGTTTAGGTGAAATTGGCACAAGGGTTGAGGAAAGAGATAGCATTATAAGCAATTTTTTGACGTTGCTCTATTTTAGGCTCTGTCAGCAGTTTTGTTCATTGGCACAGAATAATTTTAGCTGTTTTAGGGAGGATCACCTAAGCAGCATTCCAATGAAGTTTTAATAAAATTGGCTCTGGGGTATTAGAGGAGCCATTATTTTTAAAAAAAAAAAATTTTTTTAGCTCTGTTGGCCATCTTGTTCATCGGAGTGCAACGATTTGAGCTATTTTGATATAATGCTACCTAGGCAACATTCCGGTGAAGTTGAAGTGAAATTGAGCCATGGTTTTAGGAGGAGTTAGAATTTTAAGCAAATTGCAGGCATTTTCTATTTTTATTTCTGGCAGCCATCTCGTTCATCGGAGCAGAACGATTTTGCTAAATACGGTAGATTTGTTTGGCTGTATTGGAGTTTAAGGGCCCAGTCAACACTATTTTAAGTCAATTTTGAGCTGGTCAGTTTACCTATGCACACTTTTCCTGGGCAGGCTTATAGTCTTATACCTAAGCGGTAAACCAGTACAGTGCACACTCTTTTGCCAGAAACTGACAACTGCCCTTCTTGAATCAGTAGAAGGGAGAGAATGACCGTAGATAGATTTCATGATCGATTTGCACGAAAGAATGTTGCTGACCCCGGCAGGTATCGAACACGCATCCGACTGAGCTACTGAGGCCAGCTAAATTTGGTAGAGGTTCACCCCAGCAACATTCCTATGGAGTTTGACTGAAATTGGCCCAGGGATATGGGAGAAATTGTTGTTTAAAGATTTAACATTTGGCTCTCTTGGCCAACTTGTTCATTGGAGTGGAACAATTTAGCTATTTTGGTAGAGAGCCACCTAGGCAACATTCGTGTAAAGATTAAGCATAAATGAGCCAAGGGTTTAGGAGGAGCTAGCATTTTAAGCAAACTGTTGATTTTTTTTCTTCTATTTTTAGCTGTTCATCAGCGCAGAACTGTTGTAGCTATTTTGGTAGAGGGTCACCAAAGCAACATTCCTATGGAATTTGAATGAAATTGGCCCAGGAGTATGGGAGAAGTAGTTGTTTAACTTTTGGGTCGATCGGTTTACAATCGACCCCAATTTACTAAATGGCCAAACGGAATTCATGCAGGTGTCCACTTGACCATCACTGATTTGGGAAAACCAATATTATGTTTCATTAATAGAATTTGAAACGTTGCGCTATTTTTATCGATGCAACAAGAGCTATCTATTAAGTTTTGACAGGAATCGTGTGCTGGATAATACCCAGATCAGAGGCCGCGGAATGTGGCATCTGATCAGCAGGTTGCACAGGAACTTCACTGTTTGCTTAAATAGTGGTATGAGGGTTAAACGAAATAGTATAAGAATGCCAGGTTTCTCACGTAATGTAAGAAAAACAATATCTCAATCCAGGCCACGATGTCACGTAACGTCTTTCAGAACATTCTATTTATAAAACTGTTACACAATTGTATATATGTCAAGTCGAGTAAAAATAGACTTTTCCCACTCCTGCTAAGAACTGAATTTTAGAACCGTGAAATGTTTAAGTGCAAAAAATGTGTAGCCCAGACTTTATATGTGGTACCATTATTAGACATACAGCGTAGACCACGATCGGATATAGAGTACATTGCTTCTGTTCAGGTCGGCACTGTTCGCCATATGGATGCAACAACAGTTTTGAACATGATTCAGGGCCGTACGCAGACTCTGAAAAGGGGCGGGTTAAGGATGCGAATTTCAGGTATTTTGCAGAGGGTGAAAAACTGTATGAATCTGAAATAATTTCCAAAAGATGGGACGGGGCTGCGTTTGCACCCTCCCCACTATGTTGAACAAAATCTAAGTACTTCCCTAAAACGTCAGAGCGCAGCGTAAGAAGAAAATTCAGGACTGTGCTCGTTTGTTTGATTTAAGGTTTAACGTCCCCGCCAACACTGTATAGGTCATTTGGAGACGTTACTTCCAATGTTATGGGACGTTCAGCTCTGCGTGGAAGCATCATGCAGCCCATTTACTTATTCAAGTCCCGATGGGCTGGGGCGGGTGGACTGTGCTCGTACACTTGGGCACTGGCAAACAGAATCTACATAAACAGACGCCACATAACGCGATGTCTGATCAGCTCTACTTAAAGTTAAATGAACAGTTCGATTCTCAGCTCAGGACTATTTTCCCAACCTACACTCAGAGACGATCGACCCACCAGTCCTCTCAGTGCTTTGATTTTTCTATTTATAGCTCTGGCGGTCATCTTATTCTTCGGAGCAAAATGATTTTACCGCTTTTGATAGAAAGCTACCTAGGCAACAGTCCTGTGAAGTTTAAGTATAACTGAGCCAAGAGTTTAGGAGGAGTTAGAATTTAGAGCAAATTGATAACATTTTTTTTCTATTTCTAGCTCTGGCAGCCATCTTGGTTAACAGAGCAGAACCGTTTTAGTTATTTTGGTAGAGGGTCACCTAAGCAACATTCCCATGAAGTTTGAAAGGAATTGGGCCAAGGGCATGGGAGGAATAGTGGTTTAAAGCTAGTTTATAGCTCTGGTGGCCACCTTGTTCATCTGAGCGGAATGGTTTTAGTTGTTTTGCTGAGAGCCACCCAGGCACCAGTCCCGTGAAGTTAAAATGAAATTGGCCCAAGGGTTAAGGAGAAGTAGTCTTTTAAAGCAAATCGTTGACGACAAACGCTGGACAACGCACCATGCAGGAGGCACGATAGACATTCACTGATCACAATAGCTCACAATAAGCACTTCATGCTCTGATGAGCTAAAAAGGCACAAAATTCAACAGTCCCAGTTACGAATTCACAAAAGATACTTCTTCTTTTTCCTGCTACAAACATAAGTATGTTGTATGCACTAAAGTACTTGTTAGAATCGCCTCAATTCTAACGAATGCCCACATCATATTTTATAGGCATGAGAAAAATTATCCCAAAATTATTGTAAAAAAAATAATATGTCTTCAGCATGTTCAGTGTCCTAAAATTATATGACCAGAAAAGCTGCAAGCACTGTACGATGCCCCGCCACTACAATTACATCAAGCAAGTGCCATATCACAGTCAAAAGGGAATTCAAAATTAGGATGCTTTACTCATTCCCTTAATAAAGTTGACAGGAATACCTGAATGAGATGACTATTTTCAATGTTCAAAGAGCCATGGTTCGTTTTTGGGGGCATGTGCCCTTTAAACTAAAGTCAAGGTCTTCAAATTCTAATCATCCGTTAAGAAAATTGACAAGAATACATGACTCAGATGACTATTTTCAATGTTCAAAGAGCCATGGTCCCCCCCCCCCCCACAAAAAAAAAAAAAAGCGAACCAGAATTGCAATTCTCATTTTCAGTTTTTTGGGGCCTGTGCGCTTTAAAATAAAGTCAAGGTCTTCAAATTCTAACCAAATCTTTGTTCAATTGCGACATACCAAAGTCGTTAAAAATGGTACTAGCTGCTCCTCGCTTGGCACTCAGATATACGGGGTAGAGCTAGGACTAGTCGAACCAGAGACAGGATAATGTGACTGGGTGTGGCATCATGTAATGTGTCTGGGACATGATACTTCACTGAGGCAGCACTATAAAAGTGAGCATTGAGCTCCCGGTTGCAACCAGACACCGTCGTGACATGACTGAAAAATTGTTGAAAGCAACGTTAAACCTGAATTCACACACACTGGTCAATTGCAGTGATATTTTGTACCAAGTCAGATCACATTTCATTGACAAGCCATCTTTGGCCCAAAATTGACAGTTTTTTGGGGGGCCTGTGCCCTTGAAAATAAGGTCAGGGTCATCAAAACCTAATGGCTGTTTTCCCCATTCTAGTAATGCAATCATGCGAGTTTAGTCAGAATCAATCATTAGGTTCAGGCGATATAGTGCTTCAAACAGACTTCATGATAGAAATGGCCATGTTCAATGTTCAAGGGGCGATAACTCCAAATGTAGGAAAATCAGAGTTATGGTTCATGTGTTCTGCATGTTGTCTCAAGTTGCTATACATATGTGTGAAGTTTTCATGAAAATATCACCTCCTAACCCTATCATGTGAACAGTCTGTGAAATGAACACCCCCTATACTCCACTTTATACAGAGAAAACTGGGGTTTACATTATTTTTCTTACTTCTGCTTCGAGACATTGGTTGTGGGTACTCGTTAGAACCGCCTCAATGAGGCGGTTTTAACGAGCACTCAAAACCTATGTTTGCAGTATAAATAGGAAAATTATCACGGATTTTCATCAGAAAAGTAGCCATTTGGAGATGTGAAAAATGCACTAGTCGCATGGGTGTAGTATCGTAATGCATACTAACATGCTACTAACCAATTGTTTGCAGGTCCTCACAATAGAAAAATGAGTCGTCGACAAATCGGTGTTCGGAAACGCTACTCCTTACAACAAGCAGTTGACATGATAGCATCCAAAAGTATGTCACAAAGGCAAGCTACCTCAGCTTTTCAAATCCCAAAGAGTACACTGTCTAACAAAGTTAATGGTAAAACAGCCGTGGGGTGCCGGCAACAATATTAACGCCCACAGAAGAAGAGTTTCTGGCGGATTGGGCTATGCATATGGCTAAGATAGGATTCGGCCGCACGCGAGAAAAGTTATTAGACAAGGTTCAAAACATTTGGAAGCAGATGGTAGGCAGAATCCCTTGAATGATGACAAACCAAGAAAGGACTGGTATTACGCCTTTCTAAAGTGCCATCCAGGCATATCCGAACGGGCTCCTCAGCAGCTAGCAAAGGAAAGAGCTGTAATAACGCCAGCAAGAATTGAACACTGGTTCAAGGACTTCGCGAATTTTATGTCTGAGGAAGTTACCAATTCATCATTGTGGAAGGATCCTTCTGGTTGGTTCAACGCAAACGAGTCAGGGTTTCCGTTGTGCCCGAAAAAGGGGTGGGTGGGGGGGGGGGGGGGTACTAGACCCAAGGGGTGTGCAAAATGTTTATAACTTTACATCTTCGGAAAAAACACAAAGCAAACGGTACTGGCATGTATGAATGCAACCGGGTATTATTTGAAACCATTGATAGTCTATCCAGGTAAAAGGTTCAGCGACAATCCTCTTGAAGGATTCCCGGATGCTGTTACGGGTCGGACAGTTTCAGGTTGGATGGACAAAGAATTGTTTGTTACCTGATTGAAAGACGTGTTCTTGCCTGGTGTACAGGAAAGGGATATCAAACTGCCAGTCGTTTTGTTTGTTGACGGTCATAGCACACACGGACACCCCCTGGAAGCATCCACATTTTGCCGGGAAAACAATATTATTTTGTACTGTCTCCTGGAGCATGCCTCCCACATTATACAGCCATGTGACCTGCGGTTGTTCAGCCCATTGAAGGAATCTTGGAAAAGGTCAGTTAGAGTATTTCAAATGAAGAATGTAGGTGAATATGTGACCAAATCAAAATTTGCCCAAGTATTCAAGTTCGCTTGGGAAAAGGCAACAACAGGTGAAGTTAGTGTGAAGGGGTATAGAGACAGTGGACTATTTCAATTAGATTGCAGGAAACCTTTGTCAACTCTTAAGATGGAACCAAGCAAAATATTTTCATCTGGTTCAACCGTGGCAGAGAAAGATTCTGAGCCAGCGTCTACATCTCAGTCAGCATCCACGCCTCAAACAACATCAGAGCCTCAAGCAGAAGCCAAGCCTCAGACAGCATCCGAACCTCAGACAGCAGTCGAGCCTCAAGCAGCAGTCGAGCCTCAAGCAGCAGTCGAGCCTCAAGCAGCAGCCGAGCCTCAGACAGCATCACAACATTAGGCAGCATCCGACCCTGTGTCAGACATCGCGCCAACTAATGTGATGACGTGTAAAATGGCAGTTGTTCCGAGTACATCTGGTGGTGTCATTTCGTCTTCCTTCAAAAAAGATCTAACTCTCCCCATCGTAAAAAAAGGAATGAAAAAACTGAAAACACGAATTCAATTACCAAAGGCAATCTCGGGAAAAAAGTTCAATGACTTATTGTTAGAACGAAAACGGAAGAAAGAAGAAACTGCAAAGAAAGCACGAAAAGTAATGCGTGAAGAACAAAAAATAAAGCCACAACAAGACAAGGAACAAAAACAAAAAGAGAATTAAAAAGAAACAGAAGGAGCAAGAGAAAAGAAGAAAGCAAATGAAGCTGAAGCAAAGAAGTTGTTAAAAGAACTCAATCGGAAGAGAAAGCGTGACGCAGAATCGGAAAGTGAATCAAATGATCAAAATCCTATCTATGATGATGATGAAATGAATGACATTAATGTTAGCATCAAGGTGGCAAAAAGCCGGTAATTATGAGTATTGACCGGGCCGGTGGTTAAAACCGGTTTTAACCGGTCATTACTGGTCAATACTGGCCGATTGGTGGTTGATTAAATCACCAGGGTAAATGCCTCTGTCCTGTTGCTAAACTGGTCTTAAAAGCTTTTCCTCTGTATCATGCACATGATGTTAGACTATATTTTCATCACTGAACAAGACAAAATAGTTTTTATTAATTTATAACAGTAATTATTTGAGGTATTTTGTATTAGATCAAAAGTCAAAAGACATTATTGCCGGTCAAATGAAGAGGTTGGATTGACTCTGTGAACTGAAGACAAGCCAGTTCTTTTCAGTCAAACAATCTTTATAGTTATTCTTTTTTCCTTTATAGGTTAGATTGATTGTTCATATTTTGATTTACAGGAATTGTATCATGGACTTTGAAGGATTGATGAAAGATCCTTTTGTGTTTGACACAGAAAACAAAAACAAGAGGGCCATGATGGCCCTGGATCGCTCACCTGATCCATAGAGTAACAAGTGGGCTCGGGGAGGGCCATTATTGACCCCAGGGTTATAATGTGCATAATGTTGAGGCCCCAGGGCGGGGGCATTTTTGGCCCCAGCACTATAATTTGAACAATCTTGGTAGGGGTCCACTAGATGAAGCTTCATACCAAATAGCAAAGACCTGGGCCTTGTAGTTTCAGAGAAGAAGATTTTTAAAGATTTCCCCTATATAAGCCCATGTAAAACCAAAGGGCCCCGGGGCGGGGGCATTTTTGACCCCAGCACTATAATTTGAACAATCTTGGTAGGGGTCCACTAGATGAAGCTTCATACCAAATATCAAAGATATGGGCCTTGCGGTTTCAGAGAAGAAGATTTTTGAAGATTTCCCTATATAAGCCCATGTAAAACCAAAGGGCCCCAGGGCAGGGGCATTTTTGACCCCAGCACTATAATTTGAACAATCTTGGTAGGGGTCCACTAGATGAAGCTTCATTCCAAATATCAAAGACCTGGGCCTTGTGGTTCCAGAGAAGAAGATTTTTGAAGATTTTCCTATATAAGCCAATGTAAAACCAAAGGGCCCCGGGGCGGGGGCATTTTTGGCCCAAGCACTATAATTTGAACAATCTTGGTAGGGGTCCACTAGATGAAGCTTCATACCAAATATCAAAGACCTGGGCCTTGCGGTTTCAGAGAAGAAGATTTTTTAAGGTTTCGGTGAAAAAAATCTATTTTTTTGCTCCTGTGACCTAAATGTGCAATGGACCGGAACCATTTGAATAACTTTGGAAGGGGACCACCAAAGGATCATTCCTGTGAACTTTGGTCAAAATCCGATCAGTTATTTAGGAGGAGATGTCGTTTGAAGAAATTGTTTACGCACAGATGACAGACAAAAAGTGATCCTAATATAAAACACAAGAGGGCCATGATGGCCCTGGATCGCTCACCTGATCCATAGAGTAACAAGTGGGCCCCGAGGGCCATTATTAACCCCAGGGCTATAATGTGCATAATGTTGAGGGAGGTCTAAAAAGGTAAAGCTTCATACCAAATATCAACAAAGGCTATAATTTGAACAATCTTGGCAAAGGTCCACTAGATGAAGCTACACACCAAATATCAAAGACCTGGGCCTTGCCGTTTCAGAGAAGAAGATTTTTTTTAAGATATTCCCTACCAAAGACCTGGGCCTTGCAGTTTCACTGAAGAAGATTTTAAAAGATTTTCCCTATATAAGTCTATGTAAAACCAAATGGCCCCGGGCCGGGGGCATTTTTGGCCTCAGGGCTAGAATTTAAACAATCTTGATAGAGGTCCACTAGATGAAGCTTCACACCAAATATCAAACATCTGCGCCTTGCTGTTTCAGAGAAGAAGATTTTCAAAAATTATCTTTATATAAGTCTATGTAAAGGGGCAGGGGCATTTGTGGCCCCAGGGCAATAATTTGAATAATCTTGGTGGGGGTCCGCTAGATGAAGCTCCATACCAAATATCAAAGACATGGGCCTTGCAGTTTCAGATAAGAAGATTTTTAAAAATTTCCCTATATAAGTCTATGTAAAACCAAAGGGTCTCGGGGCGGGGGCATTTTTGGCCTCAGGGCTATAATTTGAACAATCTTGATAGAGGTCCACTAGTTCACATCAAATATCAAAGACCTAGACCTTGTGGTTTCACAGAAGAAGATTTTTTAAAGATTTTCTCTATATACGTCTATGTAAAACCAAAGGGCTCCAAGGTGGGGGCATTTTTGGTCTCAGGGCTATAATTTGAACAATTTTGGTAGAGGTCCACTAGATGAAGCTTCATACCAAATATCAAAGACCTGGGCCTTGCCGTTTCAAAGAAGAAGATTTTTCATGATTTTTCCCTATATAAGTCTATGTAAAAACATAAGGCCCCAGTGCGGGGGGCATTTTTGGCCCCAGGGCTATAATTTGAACAATTTTGGTAGAGGTCCACAAGATGAAGCTTCATACCAAATATCAAAGACCTGGGCCTTGCGGTTTCAGAGAAGAAGATTTTTAAAAATTTCCCTATATAAGCCCATGTAAAACCAAAGGAACCCGGGGCGGGGCCATTTTTGGCCCCAGCACTATAATTTGAATAATCTTGGTATGGGTCCACTAGATGAAGCTTCATGCCAAATAGCAAAGACCTGGGCCTTGTGGTTTCAGAGAAGAAGATTTTTAAAGATTTTCCCTATATAAGCCCATGTAAAACCAAAGGGCCCCGGGGCGGGGGCATTTTTGGCCCCAGCATTATAATTTGAACAATCTTGGTAGGGGTCCACTAGATGAAGCTTCATACAAAATAGCAAAGACCTGAGCCTTGCGGTTTCAGAGAAGAAGATTTTTAAAGATTTTCCCTATATAAGCCCATGTAAAACCAAAGGGCCCCGTGCGGAAGCATTTTTGGCCCCAGCACTATAATTTGAACAACCTTGGTAGGGGTCCACTAGATGAAACTTCATACCAAATATCAAAGACCTGGGCCTTGCTGTTACAGATAAGAAGATTTTTAAAGATTTTCCCTATATAATCCTTTGTAAAACCAAAGGGCCCCCGGGGCAGGGGCATTTCTGGCCCCAGCACTATAATTTGAACAACCTTGGTAGGGGTCAACTGGATGAAGCTTCATACCAAACAGAAAAGACCTGGGCCTTGTGGTTTCAGAGAAGAAGATTTTTTAAAGGATTTCCCTATATAAGCCTATGTAAAACCAAAGGGCCCCGGGGCGGGGTCATTTTTGGCCCAAGCACTATAATTTGAACAATCTTGGTAGGGGTCCACTAGATGAAGCTTCATATCAAATATCAAAGACCTGGGCCTTGTGGTTTCAGAGGAGAAGATTTTTTAAATTTTCGGTGAAAAAAATCTATTTTTGGCTCCTGTGACCTAAATGTGCAATGGACCGGAACCATTTGAATAACTTTGGAAGGGGACCACCAAAGGATCATTCCTGTGAACTTTGGTCAAAATCCGATCAGTTATTTAGGAGGAGATGTCGTTTGAAGAAATTGTTTACGCACAGATGACAGACAAAAAGTGATCCTAATATAAAACACAAGAGGGCCATGATGGCCCTGGATCGCTCACCTGATCCATAGAGTAACAAGTGGGCCCCGAGGGCCATTATTAACCCCAGGGCTATAATGTGCATAATGTTGAGGGAGGTCTAAAAAGGTAAAGCTTCATACCAAATATCAACAAAGGCTATAATTTGAACAATCTTGGCAAAGGTCCACTAGATGAAGCTACACACCAAATATCAAAGACCTGGGCCTTGCCGTTTCAGAGAAGAAGATTTTTTTTAAGATATTCCCTACCAAAGACCTGGGCCTTGCAGTTTCACTGAAGAAGATTTTAAAAGATTTTCCCTATATAAGTCTATGTAAAACCAAATGGCCCCGGGCCGGGGGCATTTTTGGCCTCAGGGCTAGAATTTAAACAATCTTGATAGAGGTCCACTAGATGAAGCTTCACACCAAATATCAAACATCTGCGCCTTGCTGTTTCAGAGAAGAAGATTTTCAAAAATTATCTTTATATAAGTCTATGTAAAGGGGCAGGGGCATTTGTGGCCCCAGGGCAATAATTTGAATAATCTTGGTGGGGGTCCGCTAGATGAAGCTCCATACCAAATATCAAAGACATGGGCCTTGCAGTTTCAGATAAGAAGATTTTTAAAAATTTCCCTATATAAGTCTATGTAAAACCAAAGGGTCTCGGGGCGGGGGCATTTTTGGCCTCAGGGCTATAATTTGAACAATCTTGATAAAGGTCCACTAGTTCACATCAAATATCAAAGACCTAGACCTTGTGGTTTCACAGAAGAAGATTTTTAAAGATTTTCTCTATATACGTCTATGTAAAACCAAAGGGCTCCAAGGTGGGGGCATTTTTGGTCTCAGGGCTATAATTTGAACAATTTTGGTAGAGGTCCACTAGATGAAGCTTCATACCAAATATCAAAGACCTGGGCCTTGCCGTTTCAAAGAAGAAGATTTTTCATGATTTTTCCCTATATAAGTCTATGTAAAAACATAAGGCCCCAGTGCGGAGGGCATTTTTGGCCCCAGGGCTATAATTTGAACAATTTTGGTAGAGGTCCACAAGATGAAGCTTCATACCAAATATCAAAGACCTGGGCCTTGCGGTTTCAGAGAAGAAGATTTTTAAAAATTTCCCTATATAAGCCCATGTAAAACCAAAGGAACCCGGGGCGGGGCCATTTTTGGCCCCAGCACTATAATTTGAATAATCTTGGTATGGGTCCACTAGATGAAGCTTCATGCCAAATAGCAAAGACCTGGGCCTTGTGGTTTCAGAGAAGAAGATTTTTAAAGATTTTCCCTATATAAGCCCATGTAAAACCAAAGGGCCCCGGGGCGGGGGCATTTTTGGCCCCAGCATTATAATTTGAACAGTCTTGGTAGGGGTCCACTAGATGAAGCTTCATACAAAATAGCAAAGACCTGAGCCTTGCGGTTTCAGAGAAGAAGATTTTTAAAGATTTTCCCTATATAAGCCCATGTAAAACCAAAGGGCCCCGTGCGGAAGCATTTTTGGCCCCAGCACTATAATTTGAACAACCTTGGTAGGGGTCCACTAGATGAAACTTCATACCAAATATCAAAGACCTGGGCCTTGCTGTTACAGATAAGAAGATTTTTAAAGATTTTCCCTATATAATCCTTTGTAAAACCAAAGGGCCCCCGGGGCAGGGGCATTTCTGGCCCCAGCACTATAATTTGAACAACCTTGGTAGGGGTCAACTGGATGAAGCTTCATACCAAACAGAAAAGACCTGGGCCTTGTGGTTTCAGAGAAGAAGATTTTTTAAAGGATTTCCCTATATAAGCCTATGTAAAACCAAAGGGCCCCGGGGCGGGGTCATTTTTGGCCCCAGCACTATAATTTGAACAATCTTGGTAGGGGTCCACTAGATGAAGCTTCATATCAAATATCAAAGACCTGGGCCTTGTGGTTTCAGAGGAGAAGATTTTTTAAATTTTCGGTGAAAAAAATCTATTTTTGGCTCCTGTGACCTAGATGTGCAACGTACCGGAACCATTTGAATAATTTTGAAAGGGGACCACCTAAGGATCATTCCTGTGAAGTTTGGTCAAAATCCGATTAGTGGTTTAGGAGGAGATGTCGTTTGAAGAAATTGTTTACGCACGGATGACAGACAAAAAGTGATCCTAATATAAAACACAAGAGGGCCATGATGGCCCTGGATCGCTCACCTGATCCATAGTGTAACAAGTGTGCCCCAGAGAGGGCCATTATTGGCCCCAGGGCTTTAATGTGCATAATGTTGAGGGAGGTCTTAAAGGTGAAGCTTCATACCAAACATCAACAAAGGCTATAATTTGAACAATCTTGGCAAAGGTCCACTAGATGAAGCTACACATCAAATATCAAAGACCTGGGCCTAGCGGTTTCAGAGAAGAAGATTTTTAAAGATTTTGCCTATATAAGCCTAAGTAAAACCAAAGGGCCCGGGGCGGGGGCATTTTTTGCCCCAGCACTATAATTTGAACAATCTTGGTAGGGGTCCACTAGATGAAGCTTCATACCAAATATCAAAGTCCTGGGCCTTGTGGTTTCAGGGAAGAAGATTTTTAAAGATTTTCCCTATATAAGCCTATGTAAAACCAAAGGGCCCCGGGGCGGGGGCATTTTTGGCCCCAGCACTATAATTTGAACAATCTTGGTAGGAGTCCACTAGATGAAGCTTCATACCAAATATCAAAGACCTGGGCCTAGCTGTTTCAGAGAAGAAGATTTTTAAAGATTTTCCCTATATAAGCCAATGTAAAACCAAAGGGCCCTGTGGCGGTGGCATTTTTTGTCCCAGCACTATAATTTGAACAATCTTGGTAGGGGTCCACTAGATGAAGCTTCATACCAAATATCAAAGACCTGGGCCTTGTGGTTTCAGAGAAGAAGATTTTAAAAGATTTTCCCTATATAAGCCTATGTAAAACCAAAGGGCCCCGGGGCGGGGGCATTTTTGGCCCCAGCACTATAATTTGAACAATCTTGGTAGGGGTCCACTAGATGAAGCTTCATATCAAATATCAAAGACCTGGGCCTAGCGGTTTCAGAGAAGAAGATTTTTAAAGATTTTCCCTATATAAGCCAATGTAAAACCAAAGGGCCCTGTGGCGGGGGCATTTTTTGTCCCAGCATTGTAATTTGAACAATCTTGGTAGGGGTCCACTAGATGAAGCTTCATACCAAATATCAAAGACCTGGGCCTTGTGGTTTCAGAGAAGAAGATTTTAAAAGATTTTCCCTATATAAGCCTATGTAAAACCAAAGGGCCCCGGGGCGGGGGCATTTTTGGCCCCAGCACTATAATTTGAACAATCTTGGTAGGGGTCCACTAGATGAAGCTTCATACCAAATATAAAAGACCTGGGCCTTGTAGTTTCAGAGAAGAAGATTTTTAAAGATTTTCCCTATATAAGCCAATGTAAAACCAAAGGGCCCCGTGGCGGGGGCATTTTTTGTCCCAGCACTAAAATTTGAACAATCTTGGTAGGGGTCCACTAGATGAAGCTTCATACCAAATATCAAAGTCCTGGGCCTTGTGGTTTCAGAGAAGAAGATTTTTAAAGAATTTCCCTATATAAGCCTATGTAAAACCAAAGGGCCCCGGGGCGGGGGCATTTTTGGCCCCAGCACTATAATTTGAACAATCTTGGTAGGGGTCCACTAGATGAAGCTTCATACCAAATATCAAAGACCTGGGTCTTGTGGTTTCAGAGAAGAAGATTTTTAAAGATTTTCCCTATATAAGCCAATGTAAAACCAAAGGGCCCCGTGGCGGGGGCATTTTTTGTCCCAGCACTATAATTTGAAGGGGTCCACTAGATGAAGCTTCATACCAAATATCAAAGTCCTGGGCCTTGTGGTTTCAGAGAAGAAGATTTTTAAAGAATTTCCCTATATAAGCCTATGTAAAACCAAAGGGCCCCGGGGCGGGGGCATTTTTGGCCCCAGCACTATAATTTGAACAATCTTGGTAGGGGTCCACTAGATGAAGCTTCATATCAAATATCAAAGACCTGGGCCTAGCGGTTTCAGAGAAGAAGATTTTTAAAGATTTTCCCTATATAAGCCAATGTAAAACCAAAGGGCCCTGTGGCGGTGGCATTTTTTGTCCCAGCACTATAATTTGAACAATCTTGGTAGGGGTCCACTAGATGAAGCTTCATACCAAATATCAAAGACCTGGGCCTTGTGGTTTCAGAGAAGAAGATTTTAAAAGATTTTCCCTATATAAGCCTATGTAAAACCAAAGGGCCCCGGGGCGGGGGCATTTTTGGCCCCAGCACTATAATTTGAACAATCTTGGTAGGGGTCCACTAGATGAAGCTTCATACCAAATATAAAAGACCTGGGCCTTGTAGTTTCAGAGAAGAAGATTTTTAAAGATTTTCCCTATATAAGCCAATGTAAAACCAAAGGGCCCCGTGGCGGGGGCATTTTTTGTCCCAGCACTAAAATTTGAACAATCTTGGTAGGGGTCCACTAGATGAAGCTTCATACCAAATATCAAAGTCCTGGGCCTTGTGGTTTCAGAGAAGAAGATTTTTAAAGAATTTCCCTATATAAGCCTATGTAAAACCAAAGGGCCCCGGGGCGGGGGCATTTTTGGCCCCAGCACTATAATTTGAACAATCTTGGTAGGGGTCCACTAGATGAAGCTTCATACCAAATATCAAAGACCTGGGCCTTGTGGTTTCAGAGAAGAAGATTTTTAAAGATTTTCCCTATATAAGCCTATGTAAAACCAAAGGGCCCCATGGCGGGGGCATTTTTTGTCCCAGCACTATAATTTGAACAATCTTGGTAGGGGTCCACTAGATGAAGCTCCATACCAAATATCAAAGTCCTGGGCCTTGTGGTTTCAGAGAAGAAGATTTTTAAAGATTTTCCCTATATAAGCCTATGTAAAACCAAAGGGCCCCCGGGCGGGGGCATTTTTGGCCCCAGCACTATAATTTGAACAATCTTGGTAGGGGTCCACTAGATGAAGCTTCATACCAAATATCAAAGTCCTGGGCCTTGTGGTTTCAGAGAAGAAGATTTTTAAAGATTTTCCCTATATAAGCCTATGTAAAACCAAAGGCCCCGGGGCGGGGGCATTTTTGGCCCCAGCACTATAATTTGAACAATCTTGGTAGGGGTCCACTAGATGAAGCTTCATACCAAATATCAAAGAACTGGGCCTTGTGGTTTCAGAGAAGAAGATTTTTAAAGATTTTCCCTATATAAGCCTATGTAAAACCAAAGGGCCCCAGGGCGGGGGCATTTTTGGCCCCAGCACTATAATTTGAACAATCTTGGTAGGGGTCCACTAGATGATGCTTCATACCAAATATTAAAGACCTGGGCCTTGTGGTTTCAGAGAAGAAGATTTTTTAAGCTTTTGGTGAAAAAAATCTATTTTTGGCTCCTGTGACCTAGATGTGCAACGGACCGGAGCCATTTGAACAACTTTGAAAGGGGACCACCTAAGGATCATTCCTGTGAAGTTTGGTCAAAATCCGATCAGTGGTTTAGGAGGAGATGTCGTTTAAAGAAATTGTTTACGCACGCACGGACGCACGCACGGACGCACGCACGACGGACAAAAAGTGATCCCAAAAGCTCACCTCGTCACTACGTGACGGTGAGCTAACAAGAGGACCATGATGGCCCTGGATCGCTCACCTGATCCAAAGAGTAACAAGTGGGCCCCAGGGAGGGCCATTTTTGACCCCAGGGTTATAATGTGCATAATGTTGAGGGAGGTCTAAAAAGGTGAAGCTTCATACCAAATATCAACAAAAGACTATAATTTGAACAATGTTGGCAAAGGTCCACTAGATGAAGCTACACAACAAATATCAAAGACCTGGGCCTTGTTGTTTCAGAGAAGAAGATTTTCAAAGATTATCTCTATTATAAGTCTATGTAAAACCAAAGGGCCCTGGGGCGGGGGCATTGTGGCCCCAGGGCTATAATTTGAACAATCTTGGTAGAGGTCCACTAGCTGAAGATTCATACCAAATGTCAAAGACCTAGGCCTTGTGGTTTCAGAGTAGAAGATTTTTCAAGATTTTCCCTATATAAGTCTATGAAAAACCAAAGGGCCCAGGAGCGGGGGCAATTTTGGCCTCAGGGCTATAATTTGAACAATCTTGATAGAGGTCCACAAGATGAAACTTCATACCAAATATCAAAGACCTGGGCCTTGCAGTTTCAGAGAAGAAGATTTTTAAAGATTTTCCCTATATAAGCCTATGTAAAACCAAAGGGCCCCGGGGCGGGGGCATTTTTGGCCCCAGCACTATAATTTGAACAGTCTTGGTAGGGGTCCACTAGATGAAGATTCATACCAAATAGCAAAGACCTGGGCCCTGCAGTTTCAGAGAAGAAGATTTTTTAAAGATTTTCCCAATATAAGACCATGTAAAACCAAAGGGCCCTGGGGCGGGGGCATTTTTGGTCCCAGCACTATAATTTGTATAATCTTGGTAGGGGTCCACTAGATGAAGCTTCATACCAAATATCAAAGACCTGGGCCTTGCGGTTTCATAGAAGAAGATTTTTAAAGGTTTTCCCTATATAAGCCTATGTAAAACCAAAGGGCCCCGGGGCGGGGGCATTTTTGGCCCCAGCACTATAATTTGAACGATCTTGGTAGGGGTCCATAAGATGAAGATTCATACCAAATATCAAAGACCTGGGCCTTGCAGTTTCAGAGAAGAAGATTTTTAAAGATTTTCCCTATATAAGCCCATGTAAAACCAAAGGGCCCCCGGGCGGGGGCATTATTGGCCCCAGCACTATAATTTGAACAATCTTGGTAGGGGTCCACTAGATGAAGCTTCATACCAAATATCAAAGACCTGGGCCTTGCGGTTTCAGAGAAGAAGATTTTTAAAGATTTTCCCTATATAAGCCAATGTTAAACCAAAGGGCCCCGGGGCGGGGGCATTTTTGGCCCCAGCACTATAATTTGAACAATCTTGGTAGGGGTCCATAAGATGAAGATTCATACCAAATATCAAAGACCTGGGCCTTGCAGTTTCAGAGAAGAAGATTTTTAAAGATTTTCCCTATATAAGCCCATGTAAAACCAAAGGGCCCCGGGGCGGGGGCATTTTTGGCCCCAGCACTATAATTTGAACAATCTTGGTAGGGGTCCACTAGATGAAGCTTCATATCAAATATCAAAGACCTGGGCCTTGTGGTTTCAGAGGAGAAGATTTTTTAAGTTTTCGGTGAAAAAAATCTATTTTTGGCTCCTGTGACCTAGATGTGCAACGGACCGGAACCATTCGAACAACTTTGAAAGGGGACCACCTAAGGATCATTCCTGTGAAGTTTGGTCAAAATCCGCTCAGTGGTTTAGGAGGAGATGTCGTTTGAAGAAAAAGTTTACGGATGGACGCACGGATGCACTGACGACGGACAAAAAGTGATCCCAAAAGCTCACCTCGTCACTACGTGACGGTGCGCTAAAAAATGTTGTACCAGATTGACCCACTCGCCTCTCTCCCCCCACAAATCTTCTTCCCTCTTCAACTTTGAAAATATCAATCATTTAAACATAATCTTTTATCATAAAATTTTAAAGCAGTTCACATTCAATTTTAATGTTATTTCAGATAATTGTCACATGCATATATTGACAAGCGTGCGAAATACACTGGTCATCAGTCTGTGTGAAGTAGTTCATCTGTAAAAGGCTGTAATTTATTAACAAAACAATGTTTGAAGATTCACTGATGTCTTTGTATATTTCAAACTACATGTATCTGCAACACCTGTAAAATGCTGTCAAAACAGTCTAACCCATGCCACTGCAGTGGGTGTGGCAAGGATCTAATTGCCAAACTGACCAATTACATGTCCCTAATAGGGGTATTATGAACTGACACCAGGCTTTATTCCTAATGTGTGAAATAATTATTTATATGCATCTTGGCAGTATCTTATCATCAAGCCATTACTGAAGGTGTCAAAAATGAATGAAACCTAAAGACCCATTTTGGAACTTCTTCACTATTTTGGAAGATAACAGAAAACAACAGTGCAAGGTGCAAAGACTGCACTATTAAGTCAGTGCTAAGGTCTTAAGACTATTGAGTCATCGACAAAAATGAGTAGGGCTAAAAAAAGCCAAAAGCATTGTTATTAAAGAGGCCACTTGAAAAAATAACATCTGAAACTCTATCAAATGATCAGCCTCCAGCAAAGAAACCAAAACTTCAAAATAGTTACAGTAGCTTTGCCTTTTCAGCACTAAAGTTATTCAATTGACCACTCAATATTTCAAACGACCAGTATTGACCACTCTGGGAGTAATGACCAGGCCCCGCTGGTTAAAACTGCCCCTGGTTTTGACCGCCCAACCTTGGTTAGCATCGGTACAAACTGTTATGCGTGTGGGCAAGAGTATGACAATAAGGTTGAAAACTGGATTATGTGTCACAGCTGTCCAAGATGGTTGTATTGTGCATGTGTCTCAACCATCGATTTGTTGTCAATGAGTGAAGAAGACATAGCCGACTTAGAGTTTGAATGTGACTACTGTTAAATATAAACAATCTGGGGACATTTGCTTTGGCTCGTATGGATAGATGGTCCATCAAATTATAACACTGACAACTCTGAAACGATGATCTATTTTTAGATGATCAACTAGATCTACTTGATTGATAGATAAATCATGGAGTGTTCTCACATTATGGTAACAAGTCTATGCATTACATACCCCTTTGAATCCCACTTTATATTGCTAAAAGTGGGGTTTACAGGGGTATGCAATGATATTATTATTTATGCTCTAAAGCATACATTGTTGGTAGTCATTAAATCCACATTAATAATGTGGTTCTAAACACTATACACACAGTATATGTTTTAAGAATAAAGAATAAAATTTGTTTTCATCTGAAATTTGCCACTGTCGTTAAAATGCTTTATATTGCATAGGCATGTAAACATAATGTAAATTACATTCACCGCAATTAAAATTACTTATCAAATACGCTCCAATATGTTTTACTGCATAGTTTAGAAAACAAATTGTATGGTTGTAGTTAATGAACCGACTCTTGATCAACAAAATAACATTGAAGTTTTCTAGAGTGTTTTGTTAACATCTGTTGAATGAGCTTTTTATTGTTTGATTTTACAGTTTTTATTTGTTGTTGAATGCTTTAATTTAAGCCCTTGTTTAAATGTTACTGACAGGTTATTAAAGGGTTGTTTTTAAAAAAAAAACAAAGGTGTCCACTAATACCCTCCACTGGTGTTCACTAATACCCGACTGGTTCACTAATTGCCTTCATATGGTGCGATCGTACCACACTATAAATACCAATAAATAATAAATATAGCTAGAAACCATCTGTCCAATATCTAACGATGAAGACATGCCAAACTAACACATCATATAACCATATAACCAAATGTGTCAAAGGCAAAGTCGGTAACACAGATTGCAATTTTCCACTTAATGGTTCACTAATACCCGAACCCGCTCTAATCCTATTCTGTAATCGTAATCAGCTGTAATCGATTACATATTTTCAAGTCTCTGGACATGCATGCAATTGTTATTTCCAAAGGCCTGATTTACAGTATGCTTCTAACATTGGCTGTTGCCACATCATTGAGATGCATTTTACAAGTACCCACAATCTATGTTTTGGAGCAGAAATAATGATTATCACAGTAAACTCACAGCCCTATATGAAATGGGGCTTTAGTCTTTACAAAGGTGTTCATTACTGACTTGTTAGTTTGCCCCCACCCATCTGGGCTTTAAGAAATAGATGGGGTGCATGGGGTGCATGATGCTTCCACACAGAGCTGAAACCAACCGCACGTGAGTACTGGTAAACTGCTTAGAGGCTCTTAGCATGCCCACGAAAAGTGGTGCGAGTTGAACCGCCCATGCTTATAAACCCTATTGGTTTCATTGGGCGACAGGGTTTGAGATGTCATTTCATCTCAATGTCGGGTAAAAGTCCCTCAAAATTGGAGTGAGTGAGTGAGTGAGTTTTAGTTTTACGTCCCACAAACAGCTAAGGTCATACGGAGACGGGACCTCGGTTTAAAGACTCATCCGAAAGTCTGGAGAAGCCCGGGATCGATCCTGCGATCCCTGGTTTACAAGGCGAGTAGCGTAACCACTGCACCATGGAGGCTTCTCCCTCAAAATTGGAAGCGACGTCTCCAAAATGACCAGTACAGTGTTGACGGGGACGTTAAATCTCAAATCAAACAAACTGACTTGTTAATATGTCTTACCGCAACAAAACAGTGAACTCAATCAATGCTGCTCCAGCCTAAGCACCCTTTAATACACTACAACCTCTTTACAACCTCTTAACCCACAAGATGCCAATAACAACAACCGACGTCTGCTTTGAAGGCTCCTTTAGGAGCAGTCTGATCAGGGTCCACAATGTTTGCCTGTATTCAAAAATATGTTTTACGCAGTTTTTTTATGGCATCTTAAGGGTTAAAACACTTCTGTTTGGGTCAAAAACAGAAAACTGTGTAAGAATGTATAGAATATACAGAAAAATAATCATGACTACATTTTGTGACCCATTTTTACCAGCGTTACATCCAAACCAGTGATATAATGAACAGTTTCACAATGAGGTTGTAGGGTACCAGCCACTTTTTTAAAAAGGAAGACATTTTTTGTGACTTCTTGTCAACTATTTTATTTAAATCAAGACCCTGAAAAAAATGCTGATCCCTACTGACAAGGGAGGTGTATTTTGGTTTGAGTTGCTTGCCTAGCACAGGGTTTTTAAAGTTGGAGTAAAAATGCTGTCATCCAGAAAATGTTTTCTACTGAGACTTTCCAAAAAGTTGGAGTCAGAAATGAAAAAGTTGGAGTAAATTACTCCAAATTTGGAGTTAACAAGAACTCTGCTAGCAGGTGTATTCATTCCCATAATTGAACAACAAATTAACCCGCTGAGCATATTTCAAGTAAAAATGGCGGCCAGCCTCGGTAGCTGAGTCATATGCACGTCTGATTGGTGATCAGGAGGATGTGGGTTCGATACCTGCCGGGCTCGGCAACATTCTTTCGCGGAGATTGATCATTAAATCTTTTCTACGGTCATTCTCTCCCTTTCACTGATTCAAGAAGGGCAGTTGTCAGTTTCTGGCGAAAGAATGTGCACTGTACTGGTTAACTGCTTGCGTATAAGCCTGCCCAGGAAAAGTGTGTATAGGTAAACTGACTGGCGCAAAAATGAACTAAATAGTGTTGACTGGGCCATTAAACTCCTGTACAAACAAACAAGTAAAATTCTGCTGCAGCTGCTGGATTTAAATTTCAAAATTAAATCTTAAACCATCGAAGGTAAAAAAAAAATTCATAGAAAAAAATCATTTTTAACCCACAGCATTTGGTACAAAAAGGGTTAAGGAAGAATTAAGGCACTTCCAGGAAATAATTCTGAGACAACAGCAACATAAACTTAAGTTTTTTTTATGGAGAAATTTATATGACATGCATATGACTGAGAAACAAAAACACAGTAATTACATGTTTGTTATCTTGACAATAGCAGAGTTTTCATTAACCCTTTTTGTACCAAATGGAATCTTCGTCCTTATATACAGCACCAGTCCATTTCAAAATTTAGGGATCTCAGGTTGTGTTTTCTTCAAAATTGATTTGGAAAATAGCTGAACTTTTGCAAACAGTGTAGGCCCTGATCAGACACTGCACCATTTGCCAATTACCCATTTAGGGATTTTTCCAGAAAGAAATGGGTTATGAGGTGGCAGCGGATGCCAAAAAAAGAGCTGTCGCATGACAGCATAGCTCGCCTGTTTCGCGCCTTCAAGATATAAGGTAAAATTACTGAACCATGAAAAATAGGTCACACTCACCTAGATATATCTTGAGATCAATGATCAGGTCACATGGAACATATACTCCAGATATTACATTTCAGAATCAAATTGTGTCTGAATTATAAGGCAAAATCATTGAACCATGAAAATAATCCAACTTGTATTAAGCAACCACCTTAGGGATAACCAAAATGTGCTTGCTTAGGACAGGTGCTTGCTTAATACAGTTGAATTTTAATCATTTGCCTTTTTCGGGAACCAAAAGCATGCTTGCTTAAGACAGGTTGCTTGCTTAATAGAGGTGGCCATTATGCCAGGTTATACTGTAGGTCATAATGACCTAGATATATTTCTATGTCAATCATCGGGTCACATGGAAGTAACCAGAAATTCAACTTCAGTGAAGTTGATGTTGCACCTGCTCCCCACCTGCTCAACACAAAAAATAACGTTTAACTAAGACAGAAGTAATGAATATAGGGCTTTGAGAAGAATCCATAGCCTATGGTAAAAAACTGACAAAGTTCACAACGTGATAAAATGAACTAAAATGATCGAAGAATTATATCCAACGCATATGAATATCCTCATATCATGGAGAAAACACAAGCTAAGTTTAAAAATGATTAGTATAAAACTGTAAGAGGAGTTGCGATGATGAGGTACCTATCATATATCAACTGAAGGTTAACAATGACTAAGTTCACAATGTGGAAAACTAGCCATCGGAAGAGATGGCAAATCCCCCGACCAAAAGCCAATATGGCCTTCAGAAGATTGTTCACCAATAGAAAGTGCACCAGAATTAAACCAGCAATATATCACAAAAGTATTGCAGTTATGACCATCACAAGATTATACTGTCAGGGGAGATAACTAAAAACCAGGGCACTCAGAAATGTGGTTCTTGCGCATGACATGCCTGCTTAGGCTCATGTATTTCTGTACAAAGTACCATCAATATGTCTCAAAAGGTATGAGAGATATGGTGATCACAAGCTGGTCATACTGTTATATTGGAAGGGTGGATAACTCAAATACCACAGCACCAACAGTTGTGGTTCTTGCACATGACATCCCTTCTGTACCTTGTATACAATTGTGCCAAGTTCCTTCAATATATCTCAAAGGGTGTTGGAGTTATGGCCATCACAAGGTTATATTGCCAGGGGAGATAACTAACAAGAGGCCCATGGGCCACAATGCTCACCAGAACTCAGGCGGACACTGCCCACTGGCAGCCATGTATGGTTTCAGGTTTTAATTTATTGATTATAAAGTCTCACAAACAAACCCCCATTTCAAAATGAGCACCCATGTGGACTCTGTATCTGAAATATTAGGCCTTTTATGAGGAGGAAGGATGAGACATGGACCCAACAGAGCCCTGAATGGTATCACTGAATCCATCTTATCATAAGGCACATGAATTATATGGTTTAGGGGTTGGGATGTGTACTGTTCCTGAGATATAAGGCCTTTTAAGCTGCGAAGGGGTTGGAGCATAGCCCTGGCAGACCCCAGGAAAGCCAAGATTGTTGTCGCTGAATGTGTCTTATAATAAGGACCAAGAAAATATATTGTTTAGGGGTGGGGATATGAACAGTTTCCAAGATATGAGGCCCTTTTATGAAATGATGAGGAGAGGAATGGCCCCTGTGGACCACCAAGTTTGTGTGACTGAACGTGTCTAATCATAAGAAACAAGAATATATATGATTATGAGGTGGGGATCTTGTTTGTTTGTTTGTTTGATTTTAGGTTTAACGTCCCCGTCAACACTGTAAAGGTCATTTTGGAGACGTTGCTTCCAATTTTGTGGGACTTTTACCCGACATTGAGATGAAATGACATCTCAAGCCCTGTCGCCCAATGAAACCAATAGAGTTTATTAGCATGGACAGTCCGCCTCGCACTGCGGTTCCTGGGCAGGCTTAGATCCACTAAGCGGTTTACCAGTACTAGTGTGCGGGCCAGATTCAGCTCTGCGTGGAAGCATCATGCAGCCCATATATTTCTTCAAGCCCCTATGGGCGGGGGCCGGAGGTGGGGATCTTAATGGTGTCTGAGATATATGGCCTTTTATGAAGTAGAGGTGTGGGCTATGGCATCAGCATGTTGCCCTAGCACATAGACGCATCAATGTGAGTGAATGAGTCTTATTATAGGGAACACAAATATACATATTTTAGGGGTGGGGATCTGAACAGTTTCTGAGATATATTGCATTTTATGAAGTGGAAGGGTGGGGCATAGCCCCAGCACACCCCCAGAGACCCCTAGGTTGGTATCACTGAATGTGTCTCATCATAAGGAACAAGAATATATATGGTTTAGGGTTGGGGGTTCTGAATGGTTTCCGAGATATTGAGCCTTTTACGAAGTGGAGTGGGTTGGGCATGGCCCGGGCACATCCCAGAGGACCCCCAGGTTGGTTTCAATGAATGCGTCTTATCATATGAAACAAGAATATATATGGTTTTGGGATGGGGATCTGAATGGTTTCCGAGACGTATCACCTTTTATGAAGTGGAAGGGTGGGGCACAGCCCCCGTGCGGCCCGGGAGACCCTTAGATTGGTATCACTGAATGCGTCTTATCATAAGGAACAAGAATTTATATGCTTTAGGGGCGGGGATCTGAACGGTTTCTGAGATATTGGGCTTTTACTAAGTGCAGGGGGTGGGGCATAGCCCTGGCACATCCTAGGGGACCCCAGATTGGTGTCACTGAATGCGTCTTTTCATAAGAAACAAGAAAATACATGGTTTTGGGGTGGGGATCTGAAGGGTTTCCGAGATATATCACCTTTTATGAAGTGGAAGGTTGGGGCATAGCCCTGGTGTGGCCTGGGAGATCCTTAGGTTGATATCACTGAATGCATCTTAACATAAGGAACAAGAATTTATATGGTTTAGGGGTGGGGATCTGAACGGTTTCTGAGATATTGGGCCTTTTATGAAGTGGAGGGGTCGGGCATAGCCCCCGTGCGGCAAGGGAGACCCTAAGGTTGGTATCACTGAATGCGTCTTATCATAAGGAACAAGAATTTAAATGGTTTAGGGGTGGGGATCTGAACGGTTTCTGAGATATTCAGCCTTTTACGAAGTGGAGGGGGTGGGGCATAAGCCCCGCCACATCCTAGGGGACCCTCAGATTGGTGTCACTGAATGCGTCTTATCATAAGAAACAAGAATATATATAGTTTAGGGGTGGGGATCTGAATGGTTTCTGAGATATATGGCATTTATGAAGTGGAAGGGTGGGGCATGGCGCCAGCGCACCCCATAGATACCCCAATGTTGGTATCACTGAATGTGTCTTATCATAAGGAACAAGAATATATATGGTTTAGGGGTGGGGATCTCAATGGTTTCTGAGATAAATGGCATTTTATGAAGTGGAGGGGTTGGGGCATGTCCCCGGCACATCCTGGGGGGACCCCAAGGTTGGTGTCACTTAATGCATCTTAGCATAAGGAACAAGAATATATATAGTTTAGGGGTGGGGATCTGAATGGTTTCTGAGATAAATGGCATTTTATGAAATAGAGGGGGCAGGGCATGTCCCCGGCACATCCCGGGGGACCCCCAGGTTGGTGTCACTTAATGCATCTTATCATAAGGAACAAGAATATATATGGTTTAGGGGTTGGGATCTGTAAGGTTTCTGAGATATAAGGCATTATATGAAGTGGAGGGGGCGGGGCATGGCCCCGGCACAACCTAGGGGACCCCCAGGTTGACATAAAAGCATATGGCTGAGAGAAGTTTACTCAAGTAACATGTTTATGTAAGTTTTGTCAAAATATCTGCAATGACTTGGCAGTAAATGCCATTTTTCAGTTTTCCCCATTATAAGTCAATGGAAACTCTAAGTTGCCATAGCAACAAAACTAAAAGGCCAAATTTCATAAAAAACACAAAACCTGTAAAGGCAAATATGGTGAATATTTTCATATAGTCTCAGCCTCCTAGAGCATACGGTTTCTGAGGAGATGATTTTTAAGTATTTTTTTTTTCTATTTTTTGCATTTTGGTTTCCATGGCAACCATCAAAATTGAGCAGTAGGCCTAAAATCATATGGTAGATACTAGATTGCTTAAGGAACATTTCTATGAAAGTTTTGTTCCAATATCTGCAAAGGCTTGGCAGTTAATGCCATTTTTCAATTTTCCCCATTATAAGTCTATGGGAGCTCTAAGTTGCTATAGCAACCAAACTAATGGGCCAATTTTCATAAAAAACACAAACTTTCAATCCCCCAGCCCAAGGATGCTACAGATGAAATTTGGACTCAATCGGCCCAGTGGCTTCAGAGGAGATGTCGTTTGAAAATGTTAACGCCAGACGACGACGACGACAACGACGACGACGACGGACAACTGCCTATCCTATAAGCTCCCACGGAGCCTTTGGCTCTGGTGAGCTAAAAAACCAGAGCACCCAGAGTTGTAATTCTTGAGCATGACACACCTGCTTAAACTCATGTACATCTGCATCAAGTACCACCAATATATCTCAAAGGGTATTGGAGGTACGATGATCACAAGGTTGTCATACTGTTATATCAGAAGGGGAGATAACTCATTTAGCACCCAGAGTTGTGGTTCTTTGGCATGAAGCGCCGTCTCAACGTTGTATACAATTGTGCCAAGTATCATCAATATATCTCAAAGGGTATTGGAGTTATGGCCATCACAAGGTTTTATTGTCAGGGGAGATAATTAAAAAACCAGGGCACCCAGATTTGTGATTCTTGCATGTGACAGACCTGCTTAACCTCATGTACAACTGTACCAAGTAATATCAATATATCTCAAAGAGTGTTGGAGATGTGCCCATCACAAGGTAGTGATTCTATATTATTGGAAGGGGAGATAACTAAAAAAAACCATGGCACCCAGAGTTGTGGTTCTTGTGCATGACATACCGTCTCGGCCTTGTGAACAACTGTGCCAGGTATCATCAATATATCTTAAAGGGTATTGGAATTATGGCTATCACAAGGTTGTCACTCTATTTTATTGGAAGGGGAGATAACTCCAAAACCATGGCAACCAAAGTTGTGGTTCTTGTGCATGACACGCCTTCTCAGCCTTGTGAACAACTGTGCCAGGTACCATCAATATATCTCAAAGGGTATTGGAGTTATGGCCATCACAAAGTAGTCATTCAATTTTAATAAAAGGGGAGATAACTAAAAAGTATGGCATTCAGAGTTCTGGTTCTTGCGCAGGACACGTCGTCTCAGGCTTGTGAACAATTGTGCCAAGATCCATCAATGAATCTCAAAGGGTATAGGAGTTATGGCCATCACAAGGTTGTCACTCTATTTTATTGGAAGGGGAGATAACTCAAAAACAATGGCAACCAGAGTTGTGGTTCTTGTGCATGACACACCGTCTCAGCCTTGTGAACAACTGTGCCAGGTACCATCAATATATCTCAAAGGGTATTGGAGTTATAGCCATCACAAAGTAGTCATTCAATTTTATTAAAAGGGGAGATAACTAAAAAAGTATGGCATCCAGAGTTCTGGTTCTTGCGCATGACATGCCGTCTCAGGCTTGTGAACAATTGTGCCAAGAACCATCAATGAATCTCAAAGGGTATAGGAGTTATGGCCATCACAAGGTTGTCACTCTATTTTATTGGAAGGGGAGATAACTCCAAAACCATGGCAACCAGAGCTGTGGTTCTTGTGCATGACACGCCGTCTCAGCCTTGTGAAAAACTGTGCCATGTACCATCAATATATTTCAAAGGGTATTGGAGTTATGGCCATCAGAAAGTAGACATTCTATTTTATTAAAAGGAGAGATAACTAAAAAGTATGGCATCCAGAGTTCTGGTTCTTGCGCATGACACAGCGTCTCAGCCTTGTGAACAATTGTGCCAAGAACCATCAATAAATCTCAAAGGGTATAGGAGTTATTGCCATCACAAGGTTGCATCTACGGACGGACGGACGGACAGACGGACGGACGCCAGGCTGATCGCTATATCCCCCGAACCTATTCGGTCGGGGGATAAAAAGTGATATAAAAATTGATCCGAAGATTAAGTCCAAACCACATGCAGAGCCTCATGCCATGGCAAAAACACATGCAAAGTTTCAAAATGATTAGTATAAAGCTGTAAGAGGAGTTGCGGTGAAAAGAGGTACCTCCTGTATATCAACTGAAGGTTAACTAGAGCCAGTGTTTATGAAACACAATGCCCCCAACTGCTTGACCCTAACACTGCTTGTCCCTAACAGTAATTGAGATATCTTGTTTTTATGTGGCTGTAATGCTGAAATTACACAAGAAAAGCTGTAGTTAATCATCTACTCATCATCCCTGACCAGTCTGTGAAGTTTCGGGGAAAAACCTAAAATAGTTTTTTAGATATCTTGCTTACAAACTTAAAACGCGAAAAATTTCAAAGGGCCATAACTCAAGAAAAAAATTTCGGATTTTTTTCAAAAGTTAATCAGTTCATCTACTCATCATCCCCAACCAGCCTGTAAAGTTTCAGGGCAATAGCTCAAACAATTTTTGAGATATCTTGCTTACAAGCTGAAAACACGAAAAAAATCAAAGGGCCATAACTCAAGAAAAAAAAATTGGATTTTTTTCAAAAGTTAATCAGTTCATCTACTCATCATACCCAACCAGTCTGTGAAGTTTTGGGGAAAAACCTCATATAGTTTTTGAGATATCTTGCTTACAAACTTAAAACGCGAAAAATTTCAAAGGGCCATAACTCAAGAAAAAAATATAGGATTTTTTTTCAACAGTTAATCAGTTCATCTACACATCATCCCAAACCAGCTTGTAAAGTTGCAGGGCAATCGCTCAAACAATTATTGAGATATCTTGCTTACAAGCTGAAAACACGAAAAAAATCTAAGGGCCATAACTCAAGAAAAAAAATCGGATTTTTTTCAAAAGTTGATCAGTTAATCTACTCATCATCCCCGACAAGTCTGTGAAGTTTCGGGGAAAAACCTCAAATAGTTTTTTAGATATCTTGCTTACAAACTTAAAACGCGAAAAATTTCAAAGGGCCATAACGCAAGAAAAAAATTTCGGATTTTTTTCAAAAGTTAATCAGTTCATCTACTCAACATCCCCAACCAGCATGTAAAGTTTCAGGGCAATAGCTCAAACAGTTTTTGAGATATCTTGCTTACAAGATTTCATAGTATTTTTTGCAAAGGGGCATAACTCAAAAAAGGGGCATAATCCTGACGAGAAAAAAAACACGGGTCAATTATTTTTTCATGAGGAATCCATATATGAAATTTCAAAAACCTAGCACCCATGGTTCTAAAGTTATGCTATGCAGTAAAAAGTGGGACGGACGTAAGGACGGAAGGACGGAAGGACGGACGGACGAACAGGGCAAAACCAATATGCCAAAACGCGAAAAATTTCAAAGGGCCATAACTCAAGAAAAAAATTTCGGATTTTTTTCAAAAGTTAATCAGTTCATCTACTCATCATCCCCAACCAGCCTGTAAAGTTTCAGGGCAATAGCTCAAACAATTTTTGAGATATCTTGCTTACAAGCTGAAAACACGAAAAAAATCAAAGGGCCATAACTCAAGAAAAAAAAATTGGATTTTTTTCAAAAGTTAATCAGTTCATCTACTCATCATACCCAACCAGTCTGTGAAGTTTTGGGGAAAAACCTCATATAGTTTTTGAGATATCTTGCTTACAAACTTAAAACGCGAAAAATTTCAAAGGGCCATAACTCAAGAAAAAAATATAGGATTTTTTTTCAACAGTTAATCAGTTCATCTACACATCATCCCAAACCAGCTTGTAAAGTTGCAGGGCAATCGCTCAAACAATTATTGAGATATCTTGCTTACAAGCTGAAAACACGAAAAAAATCTAAGGGCCATAACTCAAGAAAAAAAATCGGATTTTTTTCAAAAGTTGATCAGTTCATCTACTCATCATCCCCGACAAGTCTGTGAAGTTTCGGGGAAAAACCTCAAATAGTTTTTTTAGATATCTTGCTTACAAACTTAAAACGCGAAAAATTTCAAAGGGCCATAACTCAAGAAAAAAATTTCGGATTTTTTTCAAAAGTTAATCAGTTCATCTACTCATCATCCCCAACCAGCATGTAAAGTTTCAGGGCAATAGCTCAAACAGTTTTTGAGATATCTTGCTTACAAGATTTCATAGTATTTTTTGCAAAGGGGCATAAATCAAAAAAGGGGCATAATCCTGACGAGAAAAAAAACACGGGTCAATTATTTTTTCATGAGGAATCCATATATGAAATTTCAAAAACCTAGCACCCATGGTTCTAAAGTTATGCTATGCAGTAAAAAGTGGGACGGACGTAAGGACGGAAGGACGCCAAAACGCGAAAAATTTCAAAGGGCCATAACTCAAGAAAAAAATTTCGGATTTTTTTCAAAAGTTAATCAGTTCATCTACTCATCATCCCCAACCAGCCTGTAAAGTTTCAGGGCAATAGCTCAAACAATTTTTGAGATATCTTGCTTACAAGCTGAAAACACGAAAAAAATCAAAGGGCCATAACTCAAGAAAAAAAAATTGGATTTTTTTCAAAAGTTAATCAGTTCATCTACTCATCATACCCAACCAGTCTGTGAAGTTTTGGGGAAAAACCTCATATAGTTTTTGAGATATCTTGCTTACAAACTTAAAACGCGAAAAATTTCAAAGGGCCATAACATAAAGTTGATCAGTTCATCTACTCATCATCCCCGACAAGTCTGTGAAGTTTCGGGGAAAAACCTCAAATAGTTTTTTTAGATATCTTGCTTACAAACTTAAAACGCGAAAAATTTCAAAGGGCCATAACTCAAGAAAAAATTTTCGGATTTTTTTCAAAAGTTAATCAGTTCATCTACTCATCATCCCCAACCAGCATGTAAAGTTTCAGGGCAATAGCTCAAACAGTTTTTGAGATATCTTGCTTACAAGATTTCATAGTATTTTTTGCAAAGGGGCATAACTCAAAAAAGGGGCATAATCCTGACGAGAAAAAAAACACGGGTCAATTATTTTTTCATGAGGAATCCATATATGAAATTTCAAAAACCTAGCACCCATGGTTCTAAAGTTATGCTATGCAGTAAAAAGTGGGACGGACGTAAGGACGGAAGGACGGACGGACGAACAGGGCAAAACCAATATGCCCCCACAACTTCTTCGAAGTTGGGGGCATAAAAATGACTAAATTTACTATGTGCAAAAAGTGGAATAAAATATTCCGAGAATTATGTCCAAACCACATGCATACCATGGTGAAAGCACATGCAAAGTTTCAAAATGATTGGTATAAAACTGTAAGAGGAGTTGCGATGACAAGAGGTACCTATGCGCAAAAAGCCAAAAAAATATTCTGAGAATTATGTCGAAATCACATGCACATCCTCATACCATGGCAAAAGCACATGCAAAAGTTTCGAAATGATTGGTATAAATCTGTAAGAGGAGTTGCGATGACAAGAGGTACCTATCATATATCAATTGAAGCATAAAAATGACTAAGTTCATAAAGTGGAAAAAGTGATAAAAATTGATCCGAAGATAATATCCAAACCACATGCACATCCTCATACCATAGCAAAAACACAAACAAAGTTTCAAAGTGATCGATATAAAACTGTAAGAGGAGTTGCGATGACAAGAGGTACCTATTGTATATCAACTGAAGCCTAAAAATGGCTAAGTTCATTATGTGCAAAAAGTGAAAAATATTCTGAGAATTATGTCGAAACCATATGCACATCCTCAAACCATGGCGAAAGCACACGCAAATCTTCAAAATGATCGGTATAAAACTGCAAGAGGAGTTGCAATGACAAGAGGTACCTATCATATATCAATTGAAGGTTAAAAATGACAAAGTTCACAATGTGGAAAAAGTGACAAAAATTGATCAGACTATAAAGTCCAAACCACATGCGCATCCTTATACCATGGCAAAACACATGCAAAGTTTCAAAATAATTGGTATGAAACTGTAGGAGGAGTTGCGATGACAAGGCAACCAGTGTAAAATGTTGACGGAAAGACGGACAGACAGACAACCAGACGGACTGACAACTGGACGGACGGACAGACGGAAACTTGCACGCCTATGTCTTCCTGCTAAAGCAGGTGCGACAATAATCCAGGCGAGACATTTCTCAATCAAACAGTGTTCAAGATAATAGGCAAAATCACTGAACCATGAAACATAGGTCACACTGACCTAGATATAATTCAAGGTCGATCATGGGGTCACATGGAATAAATAATCCAGGTATGACATGTCTGCATTAAATAGTATTCAAGATAATAGACAAAATCACTGAACCATGAAATATAGGTCACACTGACCTAGATATATTTTGCAGTCAATTATCGGGTCACAAGGAACTAATAATCCAGGTATGACATTTCCCCATCAAATAGTATTAAAGATAATAGGCAAAATCACTAAACCATGAAATATAGGTCACACTGACCTAGATATATTCTGCAGTCAATTATTGGATAACATGGAACCAATAATCCAGGTATGACATTTCTCCATCAAATAGTATTAGAGATAATAGGCAAAATCACTGAACCATGAAATATAGGTCACAGTGACCTAGATATATTTTGAGGTCAATCATGGAGTCACATGGAACTAATATCCCAGGTATTATATTTCTCCAACAAATAGTCTTCAAGATACAGTCCAACCTGTATTAAGCAAGCACCTAAGGGACAACAGAAATGTGCTTAATACAGGTGAAATTTAACACATTTGGCTTTTTCGGGAACCAAACACCTGCTTGCTTAAGACAGTTTGCTTGCTTAACAGAGGTGGCCACTAAGACAGGTTTTACTGTATAAGGCAAAATCACTGGACCGTGAAATGTAGGTCACCATGACCTTCACCCTTTTACACTCGAACTAATGTCACTTGATTGGCTGATGTATAACCAATTGTGTCTATAACTTGTTAGCATAATAATGGAAAGGTATACAACAAATTGCAAAGGTGTTCTAGATTTTGACCCCTAGCTCCACCCCATCCCCACTCCCAGGCATGAACCAAGGGGTGTTGTGTCTGGAATCTCAGTAGACACCCAAGGTATCCAAGTTGTAAATATGAATGCTTTTTGATGAATGATTGTTGAGATATAAGCATTTCAAAAACTTTAACACAGAATTACATAGGTGTTGTAGATTTTGACCCCTAGCCCCACCCCGGGGCATGAACCCAGGGGGCTGTTCTCTTTGAACATCAGAAGACCCTCCCAGGGTTCCAAATATGAGTGGTCTGTGAGGAGTGACTGCTGAGATATAAGCATTTGAAAAACTTACACGTAGTGTGACGGGAACGCACAAGCAAACGTGTACGCAGATGACCGAGGTGACAACAATAGCTCTCTATGTACTTTGTACAGGCGAGCTAATGACTGCCTCCATTCATTTTCTGGTCGTCACAAATCTTACTTTTGTGTTTTAAACTATCATGAAATTTTAGAATTTGGCCACCTCAGACTGATGAGTGGCCTCTTAAGAAGTAGCTTAATACTGAAAACAATACAACAGGTGTTGAAGTTTGTTTGTTGGTTTTGAGGTGTTACATCCCACTCAACACTATATTGATGTTGCTTCCGATTTTGTGGGACTTTAGCCCAACATTGAGATGAAATGACATCTCAAGCCCCGCTGCCCAATAGGTTTATTTGTACGGACAGTCAGACTGGCACCATTTTGCCTGGGCAGACATAGACGCTCTAAGCAGTTTAAAAGAACTCAAAAGCAGTCGGTTTCAGCTCTGTGTGGAAGCACCATGCAGCTAAATCTATTTTTACGAGCCCATAATGTACATGTTTTACATACCTGATGGCAGAAAGGATCAATTTAGCATTGAAAAGATGACCATGAAAAATCAGACAGGTAAGGTGAGGGTTGAAAGTAAAGTGGACATAACTTGGAAGCAAATCTAATTTAACCCTTTTGGTACCGAAAACCCCAAAACGGGTACTTGGCAAACATTGCAGGCCCAGATCAGATGCAGCAAAGCGCTGCATCTGCTCAGGGCCTCCAGTGTTTGCTAAAAGTTCAGTCATTTTAAAAAAAAACATTGAAGAAAACACACCCTGTCACCCCTAAATTTTGAAATGGACTCCTGCTATATATAAGGAGGAAGTTTTAATTTGGTACAAAAGGGTTAAAATGCAAATCAGCAGCAGTATTAATGTCCCAATATATGTGTTTCTGCAAGTGGTAGATGAAAACATGTACATACAGACAAAAAACAACATTGTAAGAGATAAGGTGAGTATTTTGAGATAATTAAAGGATAATTTTCCCCATTTCTCTTTATATACCTACAAATTCACAACATATAGGTTTTTATGGGGAACTGACAAAAACTAGAGCTGTCAGATGATCTGACTAAAGCCCCCAGCTGCAGCACTATTAGAGGAGAAAGACCCATATAATGTTGAAATATATTGAATTCCTGCTTACCAGATAACATCACTGTAGGACATGGTACATGGAAATATGAAACTCATCAAGGGATTTAACTCCCTGAGTTCTGAACCATAAATCCTGATTACAGTCTACACAATTCATCAACCAACTGTCCATGTGTATACGTGCACCAGGTTTCAACTTTATAAACTTTACAGTTCTTGAAAATAGGTATGTTTCATTGAAGTAGAGCAACAAACATAAAAGTTATTAAGCAAAACGCATTTTAATTTTCTGAAAACCTATGGACCGTTGACTTTTAATCTGGTATACATGACATCCAGTCATTGTCAATGTTTATACTGTATACTAAAACTCTTGAGTTATGTCCCTTTATGGGTTTTCAAACTGCTTAATAACTTTAATGTTTGAGGTCCTTCAATGAAACTTATACTACACTTGGTTTCTTATTATGTGTTACGAAAATATTAAAAAAAGACAAACTTTGCAACTCTACCATGGGACATAACTCCAAGAATTATGAGCCCTTGGGTCACTATTCTGCTATTACACCTTCCTTACCTTAGAGACCAAGTGTAATATAAGTTTCAGTGAAGGACCACAAACATTGAAGTTATTAAGTGAAATGCATTTAAATTTGGAAACCTATCAAGGGACATAACACAAGGAGTTGTGGCCCCTTGATCCCAATTCCGGTATACACGATACATACAGTCATGGTCCTGATTCACCTATCAAGGGACATAACCGCATGACATAACCCCAAGAGTTATGGACCCCTGACCTCTATTCTGGTATACATGATACATCCTGTCATAAATCCAGTGGGTTTTCAAATACTGGACATAGGAACAGATAAGGAACAGATAATTGAAGGATAGTTTTCCTTATTTCTCAATATAAACCTATGATGAGGGTAGTCATTAGAACGGCCTTGACAAGGCGGTTCTAATGAATACCTACAACATAGGTTTTTTATAGAGAACTGACAGAAACTATCCTTCACTTATCACAAAATACCCACCTTATCTGTTCCTATGCTGGATGATACCAAGTTTCAGCTTTCTAGCTTTTATAGTTCCTGAGAAATGTCAAGAATGGCAAAACTTGGATGTCTACCAAGGGCATGACTCAGACTGCCATTTTCTGCTAATACACCTTCCTTACCCAAGGGGGGAAACCTACGTCACGATGACGTCACACAGAAAGACAATGGCAGCCGCCATCTTGAAAGTACCTCTCGCTTCGGTAAGTGTTTTTGTGTTAAACAGATGATTTAAGCACAATCTTGACACAGCTTTTATCGCAGAGTACGGGCGAAATAACAATGTTTTGTCTGCAAAAAGAAATTTGTGCAGGCTTTCAGTAGTATGGATAAACACGTTGGATTTAGTTCATTTCAGCGATCCATTCGTCAACACTCTGGATATGAAAATCATTCATATGAAGCAGCGCAGTGTTTTCATTAATCCTCTCATAAGTGGAATACACGACTTTTTCAGAAGAAAATACCATAGAAGTGTTTATTAGTATTAAAATTAAATTTTTTGAACTTTATAAGACGTTTTCAGTAAATGGTATCGTTAACACTCGATCAGAAATGAGATACGTACACACTCTGAAAACCAGCATATAGTTGTTTTTTTTTTTTTTTTTTTTTGGTTTTACGGCCCTTTCAAGATTATTTCACTCATATCGAGCCGATCGCTAATCAGAAGTGGGCGAAAACCGGAGTACCCGGAGAAAAACCACATGACCTTCCGTCACAGAACTTGGCGTCTCACATATGACCCGAACGAGGCTCGAACCACAGGGGTGAGAGACCTAATGATCAAGAGTCAGCGCTCTTAACCACTAGGCCACATTTAGTTGTTTCTCGTGACAACCTGAAAAGCAGGGTAACAAGTATCTTTGACAATAGTGGTGGCTAGATGAACAGCCGATCACAATTTCCGCTCTCTTGTCACTTAAGAAGACATGGCCCAGTCTAGAACATTGTCGCACTAGAACTATTTACAATGTTGCGCCGAGTTGCGATAAAAAATGACGATAAAACAAATGGTTCAGATTTAAAATATCTGTAAAAACAAGAGGCCCTTGGGCCACTATACTCACCATAGTTCAGTTGGGCTCTGCCCCATGGAAAACATGCGTTTCATTAAGCTATTTAGGGTAGAAAAATCTAAGCAGAGGCCCACCCAAGGACTATGCTGCGAAATTAGGTTTCTAGCTTTTCTTGTTCTTGTGAAAACGTTGACAAAATATTAATATTAGCCTAATTTTTGGGAGAAGATTTAAAGAATAGATGAACAAATAAGCTGAAGATGCTTATTGCCTTTTATACAATATAAGTCATCATTTTTGCATTGCATACAAATGTTCTAGAAAAGGGTAATCCCTTTGAAGCAAGGACTACAAGACAGAACTGAAAACTGTGGAGTGTACACGATTTTTTATGGACCAGACTAGCTAGTTTCGGCCAGTTAGGCCGCATCACTAACCCTCAAACATTTACGAACCCCTGCAGTGGCATCAATGATCCCAAATGACTGGAAAATAAATCCACACTTTGATGAAGAGCAGATAAACATTTTACGGACGCCAAATATTCCCATAACACCAGCTACGGTGAAAATATATTACTTTCTAGAAAAGTGTAATCCTTTGGAAGCAAGGGCAACAAGAAAATAAAAATAAAGCCACACTATGATAAAGATTGAAGTTTCAACATTTTATAGTTCCTAGGAAATTTTTGATGAAATTTAACTTAGACCTATGATAGAGAGAAAGAATTAAAGTAAAGGTGAAATGGGATGTCAAGAAAAACACTGCCTCTTACACTATGTAAGTTATCATCCCAACTGCATATGAAAAATAGAAGTGAAGGCAATGATTAGGAATCGATACAATTAACCCACTGCTCCCATCAGAGACACCAAAGGGAAAAAACACAAGCATGAAATAACTAGACTCTAAACATCACTAGCGGAAAGCCAAAAGGACAGTTTCTTTCCAACAAAATGGCCAGTTCGCTGTCCAAAAACAAAAGGATATAAGCGAATACTGGTAATCACTTAGAGGGTCCAAATTAGAAGTAGAGGCAATGATCAGGAATCGATATAATTAACCCACAGCTCCCATCAGAGACACCAAAGGGAAAGAAACACAAACATGAAACAACATACCCCAACGGAAACACCAACAGCGGAAAGCCAAAAGGACCGTTACTTTCTCACAAAATGGCCAAAAGGCTATCCAAAATAAAATAATACAAGCGACACAAACACCCAAAGACCCCAAGCCTGCCCAGGAAAAGTGGTGCGAGTTGGACCGTACATGTGTATAAAATAGAAGTAAATGCAATGGTCTGGAATCCCTATTTGTTTCACTGAAGGCATTGCATGAGATGTCATTTCATCTTAATGTTGAATAGAAGTCCCGAAAAGATTGGAAGAAACGTCTCGAAAATGACCTAAGTGCTGTCGACGGGGCCGTTCAACCTCAATTTCAACCAAACAGGCATCAATCATCATTTCATATGTTTATGCCGTTCGTAGTTTGTTTGCGTATCGCGCGAAAATAGTAGACGTTTTTCTTTTATCTTTGTAGTTGAGACGTTATTATACCCCCACAAATGAAATTCGGGGGGGGGGGGGGGGGGGGGTAATATAGGAGTGAGCTTGTCGGTCTGTCTGTCGGTCGGTCTGTTGACTTGGTTTCCAGACGATAACTCAAAAAGCGCTTCACCGATTTTTATAATTTTTGGTACACTGATGTTACATCATAAAATACAGGTCAAGTTCGATTTCCACTACAATTCGTCAATTTTCGACATAGTTATGGCCCCTTTCAAGTGAAAAAATTGCAAAATGCCGCTGTTGTACTATCAAGGCAGTTTTTGTGGGGGTATTCATCACCTTTAGTGATAGCTCTAGTTTGTTTTGTTTTTGTCAATATATCAGCCGGTGCAAGAAAAATGCTAAAATATGACATGTGCGACTAGTGAATACCTAGACCAGTCCATGCATCTGATCGGTGTAATATTTCGCTTTTGAAACAATAGTGAGCTATTACACTACTCACACCTGCTCGTTGTTCGGACGATTCTTAATCCTAACCAACCGCACAAGTCCAACAGCAGATCCTGAACAGCGTAACGAGAAAAAAATGTCATTGGGGCCTCGATAAGGATCGGTTTATACAACAAGCAGGTGTGGGAAGTGTCAAATATTACTACTGTTTTTAAAACTCAGGAATACACCGATCAGACTGCCCGGGTATGCAAGCTGATCTGGGTAGTCTATCGTCGCACATATATTGCCTTATTGTAGCTTTTTTCTTGCACCGGCTCATTAATTAAAATAAATAACGTTGAAACTACACAAAATGCCTACTTTTTGTGGGTGTTATGCCAAATACTGCATCGAGTGAGGTAAATGTCAAATTAACGTTACAAAAAGTGTTACACTTTTCATTAAAACTGTGCTACAGTGTACAATATTGTTTTTTGGTCGACAAAAGTTACTAAGCAATGGAGCTTTTTTAAAATAGTGCTTAAGTTAACTAAAGGTAGCTGTTATTTATAGAAAATAGTCGCCTTATTCTTATAGCTGTGAATATGGTTATCAATAGTATCTGGACTAAAATCGTGTGTTGGGTTTAGCAAACAGTGCAAGCCCTAACAAAACGCGACAGAGCGCGTCATCTGATTAAGGTCTACACTGTTTGCTTTTTGTTCACGAATGTAAGGAATAAACAAATGTTTACAGTCTAAGTCACCGTGTATTTTTCAAACCCACCCAAGAGACAGCTGACCCAGCTGTTCTATTACTACTTTGATTGAAGTAAGTTTGTTTGTTTGTATTGGAGTTTAAGGGCCCAGTCAACAATATTTAGGTCATTTTTATCCCGGTCAGTTTACCTATCCACACTTTTTCTGTGCAGGCTTATACGTTAACCAGTACAGCGCACATTCTATCGCCAGAAACTGACAACTGCCCTTCTTGAATCAGCGGAAGGGAGAGACGGACTATAGAAAAGATTCCATGATCAATCTCCACGAAAGAATGTTGCCGACCCTGGCAGGTAACGAAGCCGCGTCCTCCTGATCACCAATCAGACGCGCATCCAACTGAGCAACCGATGCCGGCTTAAATAAAGTAAGATAATGCCTTTTTATAACGAGCAGATCATTGCAAGAAGTTTAGTTCTCAGCCACGACATTATTTTTCCGCTCATGTAAGAGACCATTGAGGACCTCAAGAGATGTCTGCCATTTCTTCGTTAGCCTGTATGACTCTTTTTATTTTCAGAGTTAAATGTAAACCTAATTCTGTTGTTTTATACCTCAACGCAAGTACGACAATGCTCCAGAGTTGGCTATATCTTCTTAAGTGACAAGGGAGCGGACTTTACAACTGCCTGTTCATCTGGCCACCATTATTGTCCAAGATACTTGTAACCTTTAGAGAATTTGGCGCCTTTTACCCTGCTTTTCTGGTTGTCACGAGAAACAACTATATGCTGATTTTCAGAGTGTGTACGTATCTCTTTTCAGATCGAGTGTTAACGATACCATTTACTGAAAACGTCTTATATAGTTCAAAAATTTTAATTTTAATACAAATAAACACTTCTGTGGTATTTTCTTCTGAAAAAGTCGTGTACTCGTTATGAGAGGATTAATGAAAACACTGCGCTGCTTCATATTAATGATTTTCATATCCAGAGTGTTGACGAATGGATCGCTGAAATGAACTAAATCCGACGTGTTCATCCATACTACTTAAAGCTTGCCTAAATTTCTTTTTGCTGACAAAACATTGTAATTTTGCCCGTACTCTGCAATAATAGTTATGTCAAGATTGTGCGTAAAATATATGTTTAACACAGAAATACTTACCGAAGCGAGAGTTCCTTTCAAGATGGCGACCGCCTTGGTGTTAAATTGTGACGTCATCGTGACGTAGGTTTCCCCCCTTGTTACCTTAGGTAAGTTTTATTTAGTAGGACCACAAACATAAAAGTTATTAAGCAGAATGCATTTAAATTTTACAGTCACAGAATGACGGCATCACAGAAGCACGCAATCACAGAATGACAGAAGATGGCAAATCCAGTATAGACCCACTTTTTTTAAAGCGGGGCTATAAATAAATTATCCTCAATTATCACAAAATGCCCCATATTATCTATATCCATGCTTAAACAACAACAAGAGGTCCATGATGGACCTTATTCACTCACCTGAATTATGATGAAATAACATAGTTGTTAACATGTTTTTCAATATTAATATTTCATACTGCAGAGCAGAACCACTTTAGCACTTTTACATGGGATCACCCAAAGAACCTTTCTGTGAATGTAAGCGGTGCATGGCTGAAATTTCCTGTCTCTATCCAAGAACATTAATCCCGACCGGACGGACACAGTGTAGCTGATAGATCCAGTACAGTTCCTTGATTTTTCGGGGGTTTGTACTCTTGGGGTCATCAGGATCTGATGACAAGATGTCAATGATTTGAAATCTCATGTGTTCGAGGGTGTGGTCAGGTCGGTTGAAATGATTCGCCAGCGGCGTGTCCCGTTTTTTTCGGGTGTCGCGCTGGTGTTCCGTCATTCGAACCTTCATTTCCCTTTTTGTTTCACCAACATAATGCATTTTGCACTTGGTGCATGTGATCATGTACACCAAGTTACGCGTGGTGCAGTGGCCGCGGAGTTTCGCTTGGTAGCAGTATTGTGTGTACGTACTTTTAAATATTTTTGATTTGTACATACAGTTGCAGTATTTGCAGTCTGGTATTGTACAGTCCTCCACAAGATTTCTCCTGATTTGACCACTTGCGCCTCTAGTTTTTGTGCTGAATGCAGCTCTCGCAATTCTTTGTGAGATTTTATTGCCTATTTTCATTTCTGTGAAGTTATAGTGAAATTAAGCCATTGGCATAGGAAGAGATGTTCTTTGAAGATTTTGGTTATTTATCTCTGCGGTATACATTGTAGTGAAAATTTTGTTCAGTGAAGCAAACCCATTTTAGCAACCATTATTACAATTACACCTACATTGAGGCTCCTAACGTTTATAGTTCCTGATAAATTTTGGGTTGGTGTCCACATGTAGCTCCTCAGTGTTGAAGTCCATTTGACTGTCACTGCAGGCAACAGAACTTTATTTATTGAAAATATCTGATCTATTCATAGGTCAGCAAGGTCTGAGTGTTATAATGGACTGGAATGATGAACTGTGCAAACCCAGATCAGTCATTGCAGAATGCAGTGGCTAATCAGGATTGACAGTATTTGTTACAGTACAGAAATCCAACCCTGAAGATGCCATGAACAATGAGGAACCAGTACAAGGAAACAAGGGAAGAAACAAAGAAAATCCTTTGTGATCAACCAGTTCTACTAGTCTCCCTTGTATACCCAAGTGTTCAGAATTGATTGTTTTTTTTACCATCCTGGTGGGTCTGGGGTGTGTATGTGTGTGTAGGGGAGGGGGTGGGGGATACACGGGATGTTTCAATTGAACAGACCTTGGCTGAGCCAAACTAAATAATCAACTAGATCTGCAGTCGATGGTAAACCATCGCAAATACCCGCTTTTTCTATTAATAACACTAATGACTATGTATTAGCTAGCCAAAACTACATGTAAGTGAAAAAAAGTTGCAAAGAACATTCTAACTGATAAGCAAAGTTTCTTAAGTGTAACATTTATAGTTTAGAAGATATGGCAATGTCATACTTTTTGACCTTTGACCTTGGGGTTATGTTGAATCCACCTAAAGTATCCCAATTTATTCTATATTCCAACAGCCATCCAATAACGAAGTTTCAGAAGTGTAACTCCAATAGTTTAGAAGATATGGCAAAGTCATACTTTTTGACCTTTGACCTTGGGGTCGAGGTCACACCAAAAGTAGCCCAACATATTCTATATTCCAAGGGCCATCCAATAAGCAAAGTTTCAGAAGTGTAACTCCAATAGTTTAGGAGATATGGCAAATCATAATTTTTGACCTTTGACCTTGGGGTCATGTTGAGGTCAAGGTCACATCGAAAGTATCCAAATTTATTCTATATTCCAAGGGCCATCCAATAACCAAAGTTTCAGAAGTGTAACTCTAATAGTTTAGAAGATATGGCAAAATCATACTTTTTGACCTTTGACCTTGGGGTCAAGGTCACACCAAAAGTAACCTGACATATTCTATATTCCAAGGACCATCCAATAAGCAAAGTTTCAGAAGTGTAACTCCAATAGTTTAGGAGTTATTGCAAATCATAATTTTTGACCTTTGACCTTGGGGTCATGTTGAGGTCAAGGTCACAAAAAAGTTGCCCACTGCCATCTACATTCCATGTACTATCCACATGCAAAGTTTCAAAAGTGTAACTTCAGTGGTTGCAGAGGAGATCCAATCACAAGAAACGTGACGGACGGACAGACGGACGGACTGACGCCGGATCGAACTGTGGTACGAAAACAATATACCCGATTTTTCTTCGAAAAAGCGGGTATAATTAAAAAGAAGAGACAAGAAAGAGGGCCCTGAATCCATCACCTGATTTCAAGTTGTAATATAGCTTCTGAAAGTTCTGGTGGCCATCTTGTTCATCAAAGCAGAAACATTTTTGATTTTCTTTGTTTGTTTGTTTGAGCTGAGGTTGTACATCCTCATCAACACTATTAAAGTCATTTTGGAGACGTCACTTCCGATTTTGTGGGACTTTTACCCGACATCGAGATGAAATGACATCTCTAGCCTACAGTCCATAGAAACCGCAAGGGTTTAAGGGGCAATCTGACTCGAATCACTTTTCCTGGGCAGGTTTAGACCTAAGATGTTTACCAGTACTCAAGTTTGGTCAGTTTCAGCTCTGCGCAGAAGCATCGTGCACCTCAATCTATTTCTCCAAGCCACTTAGGAGGGGGCACGAAACATTTTAGATAATTTGGTTGAAGGTCACCTAAGCAACATTCCTGTAAAGTTTGAACCAAAGATTTAGGAGGCATTTGCATTTAAAGAAAATTGTTGACCTTTTCCTATTTTTAGCTCTGGTGGCAATTTTGTTTATCCCAGCCAAACGATTTTAGCTATTTTGTTAGCGGCTCACCTTGGCAACATTCCTCTGAAGTTTGATTTAAATTGGTCGAAGGCTGTAGATGGAGTTGGCATTTAAAGCAAACTGTGTCAGTCTGTCTGTCCATCCGTCTGTCAGTCCATCACGTTTATTGTAAATGGATCTCCTCTGCAACCACTGAAGTTACACTTTTGAAACTTTGCATGTGGATAGTACATAGAATGTAGATGGCAGTGGGCAACTTTTTGGTGACCTTGACCTCAACATGACCCCAAGGTCAAAGGTCAAAAATTATGATTTGCAATATCTCCATAACTATTGGAGTTACACTTCTAAACCTTTGCTTATTGGATGGTCTTTGGAATATAGAATATGTCGGGTTACTTTTGGTGTGACCTTGACCCCAAGGTCAAAATGTATGATTTTGCCATATCTTCTAAACTATGAGTTACACTTCTGAAACTTTGGTTATTGCATGGCCCTTGGAATATAGAATAAATCTGGATACTTTTGGTGTGACCTTGACCTCAACATGACCCCAAGGTCAAAGGTCAAAAATTATGATTTGCCATATCTCCTAAACTATTGGAGTTACACTTCTGAAACTTTGCTTATTGGATGGTCCTTAGAATATAGAATATGTCAGGTTACTTTTGGTGTGACCTTGACCCCAAGGTCAAAGGTCAAAAAGTATGATTTTGTCATATCTTCTAAACTATTAGAGTTACACTTCTGAAACTTTAGTTATTGGATGGCCCTTGGAATATAGAATAAATTTGGACACTTTTGGTGTGACCTTGACCTCCAATTGACCCCAAGGTCAAGGTAAAAAATTATGATTTACCATATCTCTTAAACTATTGGAGTTACACTTCTGAAACTTATTGGATGGTCCTTGGCATATAGAATATGGTCGGCTACTTTTGGTGTGACCTCGACCCAAGGTCAAAGGTCAAAAAGTATGACTTTGCCATATCTTCTAACTATTAGAGTTACACTTCTGAAACTTGGTTATTTGATGGCTGTTGGAATATAGAATAAATTGGGATACTTTGGGTGGACCTCAACATAACCCCAAGGTTAAAGGTCAAAAAGTATGACTTTGCCATATCTTCTTACTATAAGAGTTACACTTCTGAAACTTTGCTTATCAGTTAGAATGTTCTTTACAACTTTTTTTAACTTACATGTAGTTTTGGCTAGCTAATATATAGTCATTAGTGTTACTCATAGAAAAAGCGGGTATTTGCGATGGTATACATTCGACTGCTGAACTAGTCTTTTTTGTTTTAGCTCTGGTGGCATTCTTCTTCATCGATTGAACCATTTTAGATGATTTGGTTGAGGGTCATCTAAGCAACATTCTTATGAAGTTTGAATGAAATTGGCCCAAGGGTATAGGAGGAGTTGTCATATAAAGATTTTTCTATTTTAGCTCTGGCGACAATCTCATTCATTGGAGCGGAAAGATTTTAGGCAATGGGTCACCTATGCAACATTCTTATGAAGTTTAGTTGAAAAGGGTTTAGGAGGTGTTGGCATTTAAAGAAAATAGTTCATGTTTTCTATTTTTAGCTCTGGCAGCCATTTTGCTAATCTGAGAGGAACCGTAACAGCTATTTTATTAGAACATTTCTGTGAAGTTTAAATGAAATTGGCCCAAGGATTTAGGAGTCTTCGCTTATAGATTTTTCTAGTCTTAGCTCTGGTGGCCATCTTGTTCATTGGAGTGAAAGGATTTTAGCTGTTTTGATAGTGGGTCCCCTAAGAAACATTCCCATGAAGTATGAATGAAATTGGCCCAAGGATTCAGGATGGTCTTAACAGGTTTTTCTTTTTTTAGCTTGGGCAGCAATCTTGTTCATCAGAGCAGAATCGTTTCAGCTATTTTGGTAAAGTGTCATCTGAGCAACATTCCTATGGAGTTTGATTGAAACTGGCCCAATAGGAGCTGTTATTTAAAGTTGTTTTTTTTTTTAGTTCTGATGGTCATCTTGTTCATTAGAGCAGAACGATTTTAGCTATCTTGGTTGGAGGTCACCTAAGCAGCAAAATGAGCATTCCTATGAAAACTGACTGAAATTGGCCAAAGGGTTTAGGAGTTAGCATTTAAAGCAAATTGTTGATGCAGCACAACAGATGGCTCACGACGCAATACAGACAATGGACATTGACTGATCACACAACTCACCATACTTCATGCCCAGTTGAGCAAAAACAAGTACAAGAGAAACATTTCTGTGAACTTGGTTGAAAATTCGGCCAATGACATAGGAGGATGCCTGATTTACAGGTTTTCTATTTTTAGCTCTGGCAGCAAATGTTTACAGCTAAGCAGAACCATTTTTTACCAATTTTGTTGAAGGGTCACCATAGGAACATTTCTGTGAAATTGTTTTGAAACTGGATTATTAACCTAGGTGATGTCATCTAAAGGTTTTTCTACTTTTAGCTCTGGCGGCTATTTTGTTCAGCATAGTAAAACCATTTTAGCAATTTTGGTAGCAGGGCACCCAAGGATTATTTCTGTGAAATTGTCTTGCAATCGGACCATTAGCCTAGGAGCAGAAGGTCTGTTTAAGGTGTTTCTATTTTAAGCTCTGGTGGCCATTTTGTTCAGCAGAGTGGAAGTGTTTTAGCGATTTTGGTAGAGAGTCACCCAAGGATTATTTCAGTGAAATTATTTTGAAATTGGACCATTAGCCTAGGAGATGTCGTTTTAATGATTTTCTTTTTTTAACTCTGGTGGCCATTTTGTTCAGCAGAGTAGAACCAGTTTAGCAAATTTGGTACAGAATTACCCAAGGATTATTTCTGTTTGAAGTTTTTTCTATTCTTAGCTCTGGCGGTCATTTTGTTCAGCGGAGCAAAACTATTTTAGCAATTTTGGTAGAGAATCACCCAACAAATATTCCTGTGAAATTATTTTGAAACTTGCATTGTGGTTCAGATGTAATTTGAAGAAATTGTTGATGGATGCACGGCTGACAGACACAAAGTGATCACAATAGCTCACCCTCACCAGGTGAGCTGAAAACTGACCACAGGTAACTTACTGAAGGGTCCATCTCCTTGCTGTGCTCCTGATACAGATTCAAAAGCTCCAAGCCTATTGTCAACATTTGTCAGCCAGTTATTATCTCCTGTCAAATGCCCTTGTGACATTACACCAGGTTCCACACCTATTATTTCTAAATCCATTTCTGCTTCACTTACAGCCTCAATCTTTACAGTAGGTTCGTCAGCAATTTCTTTTTGTGTGCTGTCTAAACTGTCAGAACTTACACCTGTGCTGACCTCCCGGTGGTCTGCTGCACTACTAGCTATGTCAAATTTGCCTGACTCTATGACTAGGCCACTTCCTTCAGCAGAATCACTAAATGCTGACTTAGAGTTTTCAGAGGTATCATCTCTATCAAAAGAAGTCTGTGCTGTTTCTGTAGTGGGTGAGGATGGATTGATATTGTGTAATGGTAATGATACTATGGCTGCTTGTAGTTGATTAGGGTCAATGTTTCTCAATCCGGAATCATAAGATGCTTCTGACTTAGAATCACTTTGGTACTCATCATCCTGGTCAGCTGCCTCTATCTTAATCACTTCATTTGAGTTAATACGAATTTGTTCAATTCCATCAGGTCCTGACGACGATATATTCGACTGATTTGGTGTGGACTTTTTCTCAAACTTCCTTAATGTTTTGGTTGATCTGTTTGCATTATACGGTTTATGCCTAACTGTACCTCCAGTGGCAGTTTTAGGTGTGCTGCGAGCCAAAGACACAGGGTGAACAGAGGGGGATGTAAACTGTGAAGCACCTGTACCAAACTGTGGTTCTGTGTTCTGGTGCCCAGACCTGGGACAAGGAGATGTGAAATTAGAGGAAGCAGAAGAATTTCTTCTGTCAGTCGACTCAAAACTTGTTTGCTGAAATTCCAGCGATTTCCTTCTGTGATGTCCTGAAACAAACAATGACAAACTACATTGTACAAAGTCCCAACCCTGTTTATCATAGGACATTGCGTCTGAAAATGTAATAATGCTATTTATTAAATTCAGTAATGTACTAGCTGATTAAATATGCAAACTAGTTAGATACACTCCTTAACATTACACATACAACATTACGTTTACTAGTGGTGGAATATTGACATTTTTGGAAGAAAAAAAAATGTGAATAAAATGCATTTTAAATGTCATGATAAAACGAATCTTGCATTCGTGCTCATGCATTATTGAATTTATTAAAATTCATTGAGGAAAAGGCATAAAATACTCGGCAAAGCCTTGCATTTTATCCGTTTTCCTCAACTGGTTTGATAAATACAATTATACATGACCACTCATGTAAGATCCTCTATTTAACTTAAATAAACTCTTCCACATTATATACACAAGGTACTGAAGGAGTCCATTTTTAATTTCATGGGTGTCACATTGAGTTATACCACAACCTCTGCTAATTATATAACAGTCTAGGTACAACACAGTTCAAGGGTGGATCCAAAAATACAAAGACTATATAGACTAGAAATGTGTCAACAGGACACAGATGCCTCCGCATGAAAATATCTTGATGTTAGTATTTGACCTTTGACTGCTAAGTATGACCTTGTCATTACAGGCATGGACCTGGATCTTGCGTGCAACAAATTGTCGATGATGGTTAACATATTTCAAAATCCATCCAGGAACAACAAAGATTTTGAGCAGACACAAGAAAATGACACTTTTCTTTACCTTTGACCTCTTAGTATGACCTTGACCTTGCCATGGTCAAGGTCAAAAATTATGATACCATTGAAAAGGTCTTGTGACATAAAATGCACATGTAAAAATTACCAGTCGAAAGTTATGGGACTATGTTAAAGTTTTTAAAAAGTAGGTCAAACATCAAGGTCAAGGTGTCATAAATTACGGTACCACTGGAAAGGTCTTGTTACAAGGAATGCACATGTGAAATATAAAAGCCCTTTCACTTACCAGTCGAAAGTTATGGGCTATGTTAAAGTTTTTAAAAAGTAGGTCAAAGGTCAAGGTGACGAGGTAAAGAACTATGGTACCACTGGAAAGGTCTTGTGACAATGGATGCACATGTGAAATATGGAAGCCCTATCACTAACCAATCGAAAGGTATGGCCAATGTTAAAGTTTTTAAAAAGAAGATCAAAAGTAGGTCAAATGTCAAAGTCAAGGTCAAAATTTATGGTACCTCTAGAAAGGTCTTATGACAAGAAATGCACTGGTGAAATATAAAAGCCCTATCAGTTACCATTCAAAAGTTATGCCCAATGTTTAGGTTTTGGCAGACAGACAAACAGATAAACAGACGGACAGACAGACCAAAAACTATATGCCCCCTGATTCCGGGGTCATAAAAAGGGCTAAAGCTGGTTAACTATTATAATAATTGGTGCATTTTACCCTGAAATCAAACTTTAAATGTATTTTATGATTATATACCTGTGTATGAATTTGAATCCAATCCACCAATCTTTTCTAAAGATGTCGCACGGAAACCATTTCGTGTATGTATGTATGGACAGCGGTGATACAATTTGCACCCCCCCCCCCCACACACACACAACCCCCCATGGGCATAAAACATGAACAAGAGGGCCATGATGGCCCTGAATCGCTCACCTGAACCATAGAGTAACAAGGGGGCCCCGGGGAGGGCCATTTATAACCCCAGGGCTATAATGTGCATAATGTTGAGTGAGGTCTAAAAAGGTGAAATTCATACCAAATATCAACAAAGGCTATTATAGATCAACAAAGGCTATAATTTGAACAATCTGATTAGCGGTCCACAAGATGAAGCTTCATACCAAATGTCAAAGACCTGGGCCTTGCGGTTTCAGAGAAGAGGATTTTTAAAGAGTTTCCCTATATAAGCCTATGTAAAACCAAAGGGCCCCGGGGCGGAGGCATTTTTGGCCCCAGCACTATAATTTGAATAATCTTGGTAGGGGTCCACTAGATGAGGCTTCATACCACACAGCAAAGACCTGGGTCTTGCAGTTTCAGAGAAGAAGATTTTGAAAGATTTTCCCTATATTAGCCCATGTAAAACCAAAGGGCGGGGCGGGGGAATTTTTGCCCCAGCACTATAATTTGAACAATCTTGGTAGGGGTCCACTACATGAAACTCCAAACCAAATATCAAATACATGGGCCTTCAGTTTCAGAGAAGAAGATTTTTAAAGATTTTCCCTATATAATCCTATGTAAAACCAAAGGGCCCCGGGGTGGGGGAATTTTGGCCCCAGCACTATAATTTGAACAAACTTAGTAGGGGTCCACTAGATGAAGCTTCATACCAAATAGCAAAGACCTGGGCCTTGCGGTTTCAGAGAAGAAGATTTTTAAAGATTTTCCCTTTATAAGCCTATGTAAAGCCAAAGGGCCCCGGTGCTGGGGCATTTTTGACCCAAGCACTATAATTTGACCCATCTTGGTAGGGGTCCATTTGATAAAGCTCCATACCAAATATCAAAGACCTGGGCCTTGTGGTTTCAGAGAAGAAGATTTTTTAAGTTTTCGGTGAAAAATCTATTTTTGGCTCCTGTGACCCAGATATGCAACGGATCGGAAAAATTTGAATAACTTTGAAAGGGGACCACCTAAGGATCATTCCTGTGAAGTTTGGTCAAAATCCAATCAGTGGTTTAGGAGATGTCATTTGAAGAAATTGTTTAAGCACGGACGCACGCACCCACGGACGACGGACAAAAAGTGATCCCAAAAGCTCACCTCCTCACTACGTGACGGTGAGCTAAATAGATTCATGACCAAGATGTGCAACGGAACAGAACCATTTGAACAACTTTGAAAGGGGACCACCTAAGGATCATTCCTGTGAAGTTTGGTAAAAATCTGATCAGTGGTTGAGGAGATGTCTTTGAAGAAATTATTTACGCACGGATGCACGACGGACAAAAAGTGATCCCAAAAGCTCACCTCATCACTACGTGACGGTGAGCTAAAAATGTGGACGGATGGACAGGGTGATTACTATAGGGCACCCACAAAAATTTGCAGGACCTAATTATTCCAAAATTATACCACCTACAGTAAGTACCCTCCATATCTGGACCTATAATACTTACGTTTAATACAAAATCCGAGGAACTTAGACTTGATATCATCATGGTCCTGCAGAAACACCTTCCCTGACTCTGTGCCCAGATGACTGAGTGATCCCTCTGACACTGACGCTGTGAGAATTACCGACTCTTCACCTGTGTGGTCTGCCAGCTGTTCAACCTGAAGATAATTGGAAATTATATACAGTTTTGTTTGTTTGTTTAACCCTTATCTTGCTGAATATTCATTCAAGCCACACCCATTTCTGTCTATCAACCAATCAAATTACTTGATGTAATTTATTGCTACAAATTCATAAAATGAATGCCAAACAGTGTAGATCCTGATCAGATGGCTTCTTCAGAAGCCATCTGATCTGGATCTACACTGTTTGTAATGATAGTGGTTGTCGTGAACAGCAAGATAAGGGTTAAATTAAGGTTTAACATCCCTATCAACACTATTATGGTCATTTTGGAGACTTGGCTTCAAATTTTGTGTAACTTTACCCAACATTGAGATGAAATGACATCTCAGGCCCTGCCACTCAAACAAACTAAAAAGGATATATATGTAGGGATGGTCCAACACTTTGCCTTGTAAGCAGTTTACCAGTACATTCAGCTCTGCATGGAAGCATCATGCAGCCCAATCTATTTCTCCAAGCCCCAATGGACGGGGGCCCAAATTATATACATTTATCATATGACATCGCATCTGAGAGCGTAATAACGCATGTAATATTTTCGATAATCCACTAGTGCATTAAATATGCAAATTAGCTAGATACGTCCTGTAACGTTACATGTACGACATCCTTAACGAAGTCACGTTTGCTGATGACAGAATATTGACATTGTTCGTTAACAATCGGTAACAAAATGCGTTTTAAAAGTCATATGATAAATAGAATCTTGCATTCTTGCTCATTATCCCCACGTTTTTAAAAAAAGTGGGGATATTGTTATCACCTCCGTCCGTCTGTCTGTCTGTCCGTCTGTCTGTCCGGCTATCTCCTCCTAAGCCGTTAGCCGGAATTCAACCAAATTTGGTATGCGAGTTGCTTACATGAATGGCTTGCGCAAGAGCACATTTTTTTTTGTCCCCGCCCCCAGGGGCCCTGGGGAGGGGTCAAAAGGTCAAATATCAATAAAATTCAATTACAAAGTCAATTTTGAAGATTTTGATGCCAAACTTTGCACATGTACTTAGTTATGAAAAAAGTAAAACATATTGAACGGGATTTTGGCTGTGACCCCTAGGTCACGCCCTTGGGGTCGGACTTGGGGGGGTCGGGGGTCAAAATTAAAGTTTTTCAGAACATAGTCATGTTGCATATCTATGCGAAGGGGATAATGGGTAGAATAAACTACAAGTAAAATTTTGACCCTGCGGTCAGATTGGGGCCCTGGGAGAGGGGTCAAAGGGTCAAAATTTAAGTTTTTTGGAATATAGTCATGTGGCATATGAAATTGAAGGGCATGATTAGTAGAATATAATACAGGTAATATTTTGACCATGGAGTCAAATTAGGGCCCAGGGTGAGGGGTTTTCGGTACTTGGCCCCTCTGTAGAAAACGTGGGAATTTGCGATGGCGCGCCATCGACAGTATTCTAGTTGAATTTATTAAACTCGTTGGGGAAAAGGGATAAAATGCTCGGCAAAGCCTCGCATTTTATCCCTTTTCCTCATCTCGTTTAATAAATTCAATAATACATGAACACTCAGGTAAGATCCTCTATGTACCTTATTACAATAACAAATCCGTGTGACATACAACAACAGCAACAGTTAAAGTGGGTATTTGGTGATAATTAAAGGATAATTTATTTGAGACCTGCCAGGGTCAGCAACATTCTTTCGTGGAGATTGATCATGAAATCTTTTCTATGGTCATTCTCTTCCTTCCGTTGATTCAAGAACGGCAGTTGTCAGTTTCTGGCGAAAGAATGTGCACTGTACTGGTTAACCGCTTACGTATAAGCCTGCCCAGGGAAAAGTGTGGATAGGTCAGCTGACCGGCTCAAAAATGACCTAAATAGTGCTGACTGGGCCATTAAACTCCAATACAAACAAAAAAACAAAGGATAATTTTTGTCAGTTCTCCATAAAAACCTATCTTGTGGGTAATCATTTGAACTGCCTCAGTGATAATGAGGTTAAGATCCCTGTCAACACTATTTAAGTCACTTTGGAGACACTGGTTCCAATTCTGTGAGACTTTTTAAGTTTTACCCAACATTGAAATGAAAACACATCACAAGCCCTACTGCCCATGAAACTGTCCGACACACCACTTGCCCTGAGCAGGCTTAGACCTTTTTACCCATTGTATGTCAGTGGACTCTACTATTGCTATATGCTGGACAAGTCCATTTGTCATATAAGGGGTGTCAGGCCTATTTTTTTCCAGTTTTATTCTATTTTTGACCAAGAATTCTGTAAGCAAATAGTGCAGGTTCAGATCAGATGATGCATTCTGCTGCGCCTGATCTGGGCCTGCAATGTTTGCCAAGGTACCCTTTTAGGGGTTTCTCGCATGATATGTGTAAACTTCCCAACCACAAGTAAGGGGATTCTAATGAGTACACCTTACCCTTCTCTTGCTGAATATTCAGTTTAGCCACAACCATCTCTGACTTTGAACCAATCAGATTACTTGATGTAATTTATTCCTACAAATTCATACGCTGAATGCCAAACAGTCATTTTTAGGTCATTTTTGAGCCGGTCAGTTTACCTATCCACACTTTCCTAGGCAGGCTTATTATACTTACTTCGTTTATCAAGTACAGTGCACATTCTTTTGCCAGAAACTGCCAACTGCCCTTCTGGAATCAACGGAAGGGAGAGAATATTATGATTCTTATATGGGTGTGAGGGGTGGATGGAAAAATCCGTCCCAAGGAACACTGTCCGGCATCACGAGGCTTGCCGAGTGATGCCGGACAGTGATCCCGAGGGACGGATTTTTCTATCTACCCCTCACACCCATGTTGGATTCTTTTTCTTGCATACCTTCCATTTCTTAGCGTGGGTTTTTAATGCTGCAGTCACGTCGGTTACCAACGTCCGCCATATTGTGTTGACACTGCAGGTATGTTTAGTGACATTGCTGTGACGTCAACCTTAATGACTGCGCATACGAGGTCGTAATCAACCAGGGCATTTATCAAACACGCCATTATATTCGATTTTGGGTCGAAACACCAGGGTCAGAACATAAATTTCTATCCCAGGGCAAAATCACGGATATCCTTGTCTGGTGTGCAAGAATGACTGTAGAAAAGATTTCATGATCAATCTCCATGAAAGAATGTTACCGGCAGGTATCGAATGATCACCAGTCAGCCGCGCATCCGACTGAGCTACTGAAAGTGCCGCCCCTCCTATAAACGGGTCCTCTCTGAAAGGAAAGAATTTGCTCCTCTGGAGCAAATTCTTGCCTTAAAGAGAAGACCCCTATTGACAAGGGAGTCCTTTTAGAGTTGACTCCCTTGAAAATGTATCCATTCCCCTTCAGAACAGCCAAATACTATCAAAGAACTTACCAAATATTGTATCTGTCCTTTAAGTACAGCTTTTAGAATAACTTTATAGCCTGGGATATCCTTGATCACCTCCATATCCCACTCTGGCATCTGGGAAACTAACGTCGTCTTGTAAACAATGGAACCAAATTTGCGTAGGTATTGCTCCTATAACCTAAAATGGCAGAGCAGAGCTTTACAATTCATTCAAACAAACAGTAACTGAGATGCCTATAGATGTTTTGTTGAACAGACCTGTACATCTGGGGCCAGCTGTTCAAAGCATCATTAGCTTAACAAGCTTGTTAATTAAGACCTCTTTAGTGGTCAAACTGTTGACTGTTCTAGCAAGTACAATATCCAAAATCTCAGTATATTTGCTGAAAAAATGTGAGCAGCTTTTGCATTTGCAAAAGCTGCTCACATTTTCTTCTGCAAAAATATTAGTATATTTGCCATATCAAACAATCTAAGCATTACGAGAACACGCCTATATAAATACATTGTAAATTTTACCGCCAAAAAACGAAATTTTTTGGATGATAAATTGTGATATTTTTCTTATTTCTGCTCAAAATATACATAGTGGGTACCCGTTAGAACCCTCGATGAGGCAGTTTTAAGGAGTATACACAATCTATATTTTAGAGCAGAAATAAGAAACAAGAGGACCAAGCTAGCTTGGTCCTGTATCGCTCACCTGAGCTGACAGATTCAAAGTTTAAGGAAGTGCCAACCTTTACTGAAGGCTTTATGGGAGGACATGGTGATGACACGGTATGCATTTTCTGAAAATCAAGTAGAATTTAACTCTATGATAAACAGGCTGACCTCACCGGTTTTCAAACTCATTCAAGCTTTTATTCCTGACTTGCTAAGAAGATCCTATCTAAACTGAAGTGGCTATGGTGATGACAAGTTCAAAAACAAGAGTTTTCAAACTCCTCCAAGCTTTCTGCCTGACTTCCTTGTTTGTAAGTTTCATGAAGATCCGTTCAAAACTAAAGGGGCAGCAGTGATAACAATGTTGAAAATAGGCATTTTCAGCAATCAAAGGCACGTCACTCTATGATAAATGTGCCAATTTGGCCAGTATTCGAACTCACCTGAGGTTTTATTCCCAGCCACCTTACATGTAAGTTTCAGAAAGATCCGATCAGACTTGGCCAGTATTCAAACTCATCCAAGATTTTATTCCCAGCCACCTCACATATAAGTTTCAGAAAGATCCTATCAAAACTGAAGGGGCTACGGTGATGACAAGGTCAAAATTTGGCATTTTTAGCAATCAAAGGGATGTTACTCTAAAATAAATGAGCCGACTTGGCCAGTTTTCGAACTCATCTGAGGTTTCATCCGCAGCCACCTTACATATAAGTTTCAGAAAAATTCGATCAAAACTGAAGGGGCTACAGTAATGACAAGGTCAAAAATCAACATTTTCAGCCATCAAAGGGACAGAACTCTACGATAAATGGGCTGACTTGGCCTGTTTTCGAACTCATCCAAGTTTTATCCCCAGCCACCTTACATACAAGTTTCAGAAAGATCCAATCAAAACTGAAGGGGCTATGGTGATGACAAGGTCAAAAATCAGCATTTTCAGCAAAGGGACGTAAATCAATGATAAATGGGCCAACTTGGCCGGTATTCAAACTCATCCTAGGTTTTATCTCCAGTCACCTTACATATAGGTTTCAGAAAGATTCGATCAAAACTGAAGGGGCTAAGGTGATGACAGGGTAAAGAATCGACATTTTCAGCCATCAAAGGGACATAACTATATAGTTAATGGGGCAACTTGGCCGGTTTTCGAACTCATCCGAGGTTTTATCCCCAGCCACCTTACATATAAGTTTCAGAAAGATCCGATCAAAACTGAAGGGGCTACAGTGTGGACAAGGTCAAAAATCAACATTTTCAGCAATCAAAGGGACCTAACTCTATGATAAATAGGCCACCTTTGCCGGTATGCGAACTCATCCGAGGCTTTATCCCCAGCCACCATGCATATAAGTTTCAGAAAGATACGATCAAAGGTGAAAGGGCTACGGTGATGACAAGGTCAAAATTCGGCATTTTCAGCAATCAAAGGGACGTTACTCTGTGATAAATGGACCAACTTGGCTGGTTTTCGAACTCATCCAAGATTTTATCCCCAGCCACTTTACATATAAGTTTCAGAAAGATTCGATCAAAACTGAAAGGGCTACAGTGATGACAAGGTCAAAAATCAGCATTTTCAGCAATCAAAGGGACGTTACTCTAAGATAAAAGGGCCGACTTGTTCGGTTTTCGAACTCATCCGAGATTTTATCCACAGCCACCTTACATATAAGTTTCAGAAAGATACGATCAAAACTGAAGGGGCTACGGTGATGACAAGGTCAAAAATCGGCATTTTCAGCAATCAAAGGGACGTAACTCTATGATAAATCGGCGGACTTGGCCAGTTTTCGAACTCATCCGAGGTTTTATCCCCAGCCACATTACATATAAGTTTCAGAAAGATCTGATCAAAACTGAAGGGGCTACGGTGATGACAAGGTCGAAAATGGGCATTTTCAGCAATCAAAGGGACGTAACTCTATGATAAATGGGCCGACTTGGCCGGTTTTCGAACTCATCCGAGTTTTTATCCCCAGTCACCTTACATATAAGTTTCAGAAAGATCCGATCAAAACTGAAGGCGCTACGGTGATGACAAGCATTTTCCCATAGTAAGTCTATGGGACCTTGTGGTTGCCATAGGAACCAAAGTTTTAGAGCGATTTCAAAAAAAAGTTTATGTCATCAATGCCCCACCAGAGGCATGCTACAGATGAGAAATGATTGAGATCAGCCTGCAGGATACAGAGATATAGCTGCTCAAAAGTGTGGACGGACGACGGACGGACGGACGACGGACGATGGACGACGGAGGACCCACTATACTATAAGCTCCCCTGGAGCCTTCGGCCCAGGTGAGCTAAAAAAGTTTGCCCCTGTAAACCCTAATTTTACTATATTTAAATTGGGGTTCGAGGGGGTCAAAATTATACAGTCGTGTTTTCCTGATGTTTTAACAATTCATTTACTAACGACATTGTTGTTTTGAACAACCGGCCGGTGGACACCATCTTGTTAACCCTTTAAAGGCCGGGAAAAACTACATCTGAAAATGTTGTCTGCTTATGTTGTCTGCTGAATCTTCTTGCAAACTTTTTAAAAATATTTTTGCATACAGGCAAACATGGTGTACCCAGATCAGACTGCTCCTAGAGGAGGAGTCTGAACTGAGTGAGTGTTCGAGTTTTACGTCCCACCAACAGCTACGGTCATACGGAGACGGGACCTCGATTAAAAGACTCATCCGAAAGTCTGTAGAAGCCTGGGATCGAACCTGTGACCCCTGGTTTACAAGGCAAGTAGCGTAACCACTACACCACGGAGGCTTCTAACAGTCTGAACTGGGTGCACAATGTTTGCAAAAACTGATTTTAAAGTACTTGGCAGATGACAAAGCAGACAGCAATTGTCGTGATTAGCATCTTATGGATTAACAAGTTTGTGTAATGAAAACCCCTGTATACCGACAAAATATCTATGAGAAAACTGGGGTTTACCATGGCTGGTAAACATGTAAGGGGTAACCACCGGTAATGCACTCAAAATCCTTACGGGAACTTCCGGTTATGCCTTCCGAGACCACAAATATGTCAACAAACAGGTAAGTGTTCCCGATACATGATTTTTAGTCATTTTTGTAAACATAATTATTTTGAGAAATTGGGCAATGCTATTCTCAACAACTTTCATTTCTACATATGAAAAGATGGTTGTGGACATGAAAAGGCAAGCGGACAATTTTTAATTTAATTTCTCCCCGAGGACGGTAGTCAGATATTTCTGTTTTGACTTGTTTTCAAGTGCCGAAATGAAGGCATTTTCAGCTACCCGGACGATGCAAAACTAATCAAACATGCCAAATAACACGTAATTCAAACCAACCCTCATGTTGAAATACATAAGATGCAAAATTTTGGCATAATTTGTTCCAGGAGCGTTAATATTTGTGCCGATTATGACTTACGAGGACATATTACCCCTTACGGGGGAACAGAAAAAGTCAACTAATGGGTGTCTGATTGAAATGCGTCACTTCGTTCAATATTTAACCTACCCTGACTCCACCTCCACCTCCCCGCCCCCACCCATTGGGGCTTGAAGAAATAGGTAGGCTGCATGATGCTTCCACGCAGAGCTGAAACCGACCGAACACGAGTACTGGTAAACCACTAAGAGGATTTAAGCCTGCCCAGGCAAAGCGGTGCGAATCGGCCCATAAAAATCTCTAACGTTTAAGGTTATGGTCTTCTATTTACATTTCCATAAGCTTACATGTTAATATTTGACCCTGTACCTGATTAATCTGCATTTCAAATTGATTTTCTTACCCCAAAACATGGTAAACAAACTGCCAACTACAAAATTATACAAAAAAACAAGGGTGTCATGTGGCAATTTCAAGCATTCTAACTGTCTAAGGGAGGTAACCCTGCCTCAAAGTGAAAATTCAGTCTTGGAAATTCAGAGATACCACATGTACAATTATTATCACAACAGAAAATTCAGGAGACAGTTCACTTTGTTTTCTTTATGTGTTTAATGCAAATATAATACCCTGCAAGAAAAAAAATAACAGCTAAGTATTTCTCATCAGTTTCATAATTATATCCAATCAAATGTGACTATTGTCTCATACATGGCTAAAAGCTGGGTCCACAACCTCCTTTTCCAGGCTCATAACCTTAAACCAAACCTTATTTTCCTTATAATCCATCAAAAGAATTGCCAAATAGAAATTTAGATCATATATAATAATGTAGTCATGCATACTAAATGTTCTGTGACAAAGAATCTTTCAAGTTTGCAAAAAAGTTATCGCCTTCAGATTTTACGATGAAAGCCGAACAAACCATATTTTGTGAAAAAGCGCAAAGTTTACCTCTTTCTGGACTGGAACCCAGAGACCGGCTTGCATCAGTGGTTCTTCTCATGTGTCTTTGGAATACTTCAGTCCTAAAATGCACTAAATTATGCCTAAATAGCACACCTATGTAGAAGTTATGGTTGTTCCTACACCTATACCCCCTACTTTAAGTAAAAAAAGGCATTTTGAGGATATTTTGAAGACAAAACATTGATGAAAATGGTCATAAATGCCTTAATGCCATAAGAAACAGCTGAAAATATCTGTTCAGATCCAGTAACATGAATCTAACCAATTAGAACTTATAACAGATGAGAAAACTTGTCGCGATATTGCAGCGGGCTGTTTGGAGAAATAATTTTTGAAATTTTGCTTTGGACCAAGCCTGATGCCATATATTCCAGATGGAGTAGATTCTTTTACTTATGTTATGTTCATACACCTACTGCAAGACTCCTTTCCAAACAGACAAATGACAACACTGATTAACATGGCTTTAGAGCAAAGCAACCCCTACCCCCTCCCCCCCCCCCCCTCCATTTACATGGATCAGAAGCACAAAGTTGATCAAATGGCCCAGTTAGACCTAAATTAGCACTAAAGTTACAAATTTTACAGTTTTTGTAGCAAAATACATGTCAGGAAGATCCAGTTTATGACACAGAATTACATAGAACCTTCAAATTTGTGAAAATATTATGTAATGACCAAAAGCAGGACAGAGGTGATGATTTTCTACTTTCGGTTTAGGTTATGGTCTTCTATTTACATTTCCATAAGCTTACATGTTAATATTTGACCCTGTACCTGATTAATCTGCATTTCAAATTGATTTTCTTACCCCAAAACATGGTAAACAAACTGCCAACTACAAAATTATACAAAAAAACAAGGGTGTCATGTGGCAATTTCAAGCATTCTAACTGTCTAAGGGAGGTAACCCTGCCTCAAAGTGAAAATTCAGTCTTGGAAATTCAGAGATACCACATGTACAATTATTATCACAACAGAAAATTCAGGAGACAGTTCACTTTGTTTTCTTTATGTGTTTAATGCACATATAATACCCTGCAAGAAAAAAAATAACAGCTAAGTATTTCTCATCAGTTTCATAATTATATCCAATCAAATGTGACTATTGTCTCATACATGGCTAAAAGCTGGGTCCACAACCTCCTTTTCCAGGCTCATAACCTTAAGGAGCGTTCCCACTTGCAGCAGTTTTCCTGGGCAGGCTTAGACCTAAACGGTTTACCAATACTCAGTACTCGAGTTTTGTCGGTTTCAGCTCTGCGCAGAAGCTCTATTTCTCCAAGCCCCGTTGGGCGGAGGCGTATAGTAAAGTGCGTATCTAATATGAAATTTATTCTACTGTATGAGCATATCAGTTAAATGCCTTGAAAATGTAACAATATCAGGTTTTCAGCAATCGTTTGAGTACACGAATTTGGATACATTCGTACGAGTAATTCATACGAGCGCATGAATTTCGATTTTAAGTTATCGTTCTGAATAAAGTTAACAGTATTATCAGTCGTGCCGAGCAAATACAGTGTCTTCAGGGCTTTGATGAACTGTCTGTGTGAATTATTGAATGAAGAAACGCATTTCAATCAGTCACCCATTAGTTGGCTTTTTCTGTCCCCGTAAGGGGTAATGCTCCCGTAAGGGTTATCGGTCCTCATAAGTCATAATGGGCACAAGTATTAAAGCTCCTGGAACAAATTCTGCGGATATTTTGCAACTTATGTATTTCAACAAGAAAGTGGTTTGCATTACGTGTTATTTGGCATGTTTGATTAGTTTCGCATCGTCCGGGTATCTGAAAATGCCTTCATTGGGCACTAGAAAACAGGTCAAAAGAGAAATATCTGACTACCTTCCTCAGGGAGAAATTAAATTAAAAATCGACCGCTGCCTTTTCATGACCACGCCCAACTTTTCTGATGCAGAAATGAAAGTTGTTGAGAATAGCATTGCCTGATTTCTCAAAATATATTTACAAAAATGACTAAAAATCATGTATCGGGAACACTCAACTGTTTGTTGACATATTTGTGGCCTCGGAAGTCATAACCGGGAGTTACCGTAAGGATTTTGAGTGCATAACCGGCGGTTACCCCTTACGAGTTTACCAGCCGTGTTTACAGGAGAATATAGTGTTCTTAATTATTTCTGCTCTTTACCCATTGTATACTAGTGGACTCATCCATTGTTATATGTTGGATAAGTCTATTTGCCATATAAGGGGTGTCAGGTCTATTTTTTGTGCTTTTTTTTCTATTTTTGAAGGAACATTCTGTTAGCAAATAGTGCAGGCCCTGATCAGACGGCCATATTTTCCCCCAGGTAATCCAAATCTTTCCCAGCGTTCAACCTGTTTGCTAAAATCCTTACCTCATGGAGCCCATTGAAGCTCTATGTGTCTCTATGTAGCTATTAAAGGAGAAGTAATGAGGCTCTCTAATCAGGTTGCATTCTCAAAAATCCTTAAATAAGCTGTCAGTTCAGGATCTTATATACAGGCTTCATTATGTCTTTGGATGAAAATAAAGACCTTGAAGACAGTTTTCCTGAGTTCGGTGCCATTGGTTTCCTTGGGTGGCATTCATCTCAATGTCGGGTAAAAGTCCCACAAAATTGGAAGCAGTATCTCCAAAATGCCCTGAATAGTGGTTCAAACTATCAATTCAAACAAACAAAACAAGTTCTACCAAACAATTGTTTTCTGTGATCCTTGTCTGATCTACTGTGAATCACTTTGTATTCCAGACCTTGTATCCTGTGCACTGTTTGCATAAAATCCAGGACCTTACATGTACGTAAGTTATGGGAACTCGAAGGAATCGCCTCATTGAGTACCCAGAATCTATGCTTCAATCTGAATTAACCCATTTAGTACCAGAAACCCCAAGAGATGTACCCTGGCAAACAGTGCAGGCCCAGATCAGATGCCACAGAACATGGCGTCTGATCAGGGCTTACACTGTTTGCAAATTGTTCAGCCATTTTCCTAATAAATTTTGAGGAAAACACAACCTGAGTACCTGACAGCCCTAAATTTTGAAATGGTCTCCATGTGTATATATAAGGAAGAAGATTCCATTCTGTACCGAAAGGGTTAAGAAAAATATCACAAATGCCATGAAATATTACCTAAAATTGTCAGGACGTGTTGTAATGATTGGGTAAATGATACTGATAGGCATTACATGTAATTAATGAAGAAAAGAAAAGGAACAAGTAATCAACAAACTTTCAAGTCCACTGTTTAGCACAAACAATGTTATGCTTTGCATAAACAAATGACTTGATGTTAAGATTCTCTGTTCCAAGATTATGAATCCATTTTTCATATAACTCTCTATTTTTCTTGGGGTCAGGGATACTAATTCCAAGTCCTCTTATCACAGTGCAGTACAAGAAGACATTTTTATTTTAAAGTTCACTTTCACCTCTAAAATACCAAGATTTGTAACTAAATAGTTTCCTTGAGGTCACTGCAGGATTATGATCTGTAAGAATGTCTGACACCCTATAAACAACTTTAATGAGCCATTACAGTTAATCAGAGAAACAGTTTAGGAGAAGAGGGCCATGACAGCCCTGGATCGCTCACCTGATCCATAGAGTAACAAGTGGGCCACGGGGAGGGCCATTATTGACCCCAGGGCCATAATGTGCATAATGTTGGGAGAGGTCTAAAAAGGTGAAGCTTCATACCAAATACATGTATCAACAAAGGCTATAATTTGAACAATCTTGGCAAAAGTCCACTAGATGAAGCTACACACCAAATATCAAAGACTTGGGCCTTACAGTTTCAGAGAAGAAGATTTTTTTAAAGATATTCCCTACATAAGCCTATGTAAAACCAAATGGCTCCGGGACGGGGCCATTTTTGGCCTCAGGGCTATAATTTAAACAATCTTGGTAGAGGTCCACTAGATGAAGCTTCACACCAAATATCAATGACCTGGGCCTTGCTGTTTCAGAGAAGAAGATTTTAAAAGATTATCTCTATATAAGTCTATGTAAAACCAAAGGGCACCTGGGCGGAGGCATTTGTGGCCCGAAGCTATAATGTGAACAATCTTGCTAGAGGTTGAAGCTTCATACCAAATATCAAAGACCTGGGCCTTGCGGTTTCAGAGAAGAAGATTTTTTAAAGATTTTCCCTATATAAGCCCATGAAAAAAAACAACAAAGGGCCCCGGGGTGGGGGCATTTTGGCCCCAGCACTATAATTTGAACAATCTTGGTAGGGGTCCACTAGATGAATCTTGATACCAAATATCAAAGACCTGGGCCTTGCGGTTTCAGAGAAGATTTTTAAATATTTTCCCTATAATATTATAAGCCCATGTAAAACCAAAGGGCCCCAGGGCGGGGGCAGTTTTGGCCCCAGCACTATAATTTGAACAATCTTGGTAGGGGTCCACTAGATGACGCTTTATACCAAATATCAAAGACCTGGGCCTTGGGGTTTCAGAGAAGAAGATTTTTTAAAGATTTTCCCTATATAATCCTATGTAAAACCAAAGGGACCCGGGGTGGGGGCATTTTTGGCCCCAGCACTATAATTTGAACAATCTTGGTAGGGGTCCACTAGATGAAGCTTGGTACCAAATATCAAAGACCTGGGCCTTGTGGTTTCAGAGAAAAAGATTTTTTAAGTTTTTGGTGAAAAACTAGAGAAAGTGCCCAGTGGGGCACGTATACCCCCGACCAGTGCCATCCCCTTTTAGTGGAAATGAAAATTTGTTTGTAGCATTGAACCTTTCCATATAAACTTTCCATTTAGTCCACTGAGAATAACTATTGCATTTCAATAAATATAGAATAATTTATCATATCCAAAAATGAGAGTGCTTGTCTTTGCTGAATAATAAAAATTCAAAGTTTGTTGCAATTTGGAACAATTTCAACTGGAAACAACAAACATAGAATAGGCTGTCATAGAATATTTGCTGAATTAAAGTAGCTGTATAATGACATAATAAAGCAATGCATTTTTTATTATTACTTGCATTTATTATTGTCTGCATTTCAAGAGAAAATATTATGCAAAATTTAACAGTTCTAGTCGCTGTTGTTTCTAAGATCACAAGGACCAATATATGTATAAACTGACAAATCTGACAAGGGTCACAGCATGAAGAAACAACAAACTAACTAATAATGAACAGATGGAAAGACAAAAACTATAACCTTTGATATACTTTGTATGCAAGGAGTATAATGAAAACAGTTATCAAATCTTGTACCATATACTATTATGCGATGTATATATGTGAATTTATTCTAGTAAATATTGTTTAAACCAAAACAGTTAACACAAAACTTGGACGTGATCAAAATGTGTAAGTCCTAATTATTGACCCATAGCCCCACCCGGGGGCTTGACACAGGAGCTTAGATATTCCATATGAAAGTTAATACTATAGCTATATTCTGTACCAAATATGAAGAGAATCTAACATGAGGTTACAGAGATATAAGCAATCAAAAAGGTTTAACACAAAACTTCGACTTAAAAGTTGACAAACTGACAGACAGCCCACCCAGGGGCTTGACCCAGGGGCTTAGATATTCCATAAGAAAGGTTATGCTATAGAGATATCCTTTACCAAATATGAAAAGAATCTAACATGTAGTTACAGAGATATGAGCAATCAAAAAGGTTTAACACAAAACATTGACGTAAATATTGATGAACGGACTGACGGGTGGACAGCCCACCCAGGGGCTTGACCCCCGAGCTAAGATATTCCAAATGAAAGGTAATGCTATAGAGATATCCTGTACCAAATATGAAGAGAATCAAACATGTGGTGACAGAGATATGAGCAATCAAAAAGGTTTAACACAAAACTTTGACGTAAAAGTTGACAAACGGACAGACAGCCCACCCAGGGGCTTAGATACTCCATATGAAAGGTAATGCTATAGAGATATCCTGTTCCAAATATGAGGAAAATCCAACATGTGGTGACAGAGTTATTAGCAATCAAAAAGGTTTAACACAAAACTTTGACGTAAAAGTTGACAAACGGACAGACAGCCCACCCAGGGGCTTGACCCTGGGGCTTGGATATTCCATATAAAAGTAAATGCTATAGAGATATCCTTTACCAAATATGAAGAGAATCTAACATGCGGTTACAGAGATATGAGCAATCAAAAAAGTTTAACACAAAACTTTGACGTAAAAGTAGATGAACAGACAGACGGACGGACAGACAGCCCACACAGGGGCTTGACCCAGGGACTTAGTTATTCCATATGAAAGGTAATGCTATAGAGATATCCTTTACCAAATATGAAGAGAATTTAACATGTGGTTACAGAGATATGAGCTATCAAAAAGGTTTAACGCAAAACTTTGACGTAAAGGTTGACGAACGGCGGGACGGACGGAAGTACGAACGAACGAACGAACTAACGAACGAACGAACTAACGAACGGACGAACGGACGGAAAGACGAAAACTATATACCCCCTGACATACTTCGTATGTCGGGGGTATAAAAATCTATTTTTGGCTCATGTGACCTAGATGTGCAATGGACTGGTACCATTTGAACAACTTTGAAAGGGGACCACCTAAGGATCATTCCTGTTAAGTTTGGTCAAAATCTGATCAGTGGTTAAGGAGGAGCTGTCGTTTGAAGAAATTGTTTATGGACGCACAGATGGACGCACAAAAAGTGATCCCAAAAGCTCATCTTGTCATTACATGAAAGGTGAGCTAAAAAGGTGGTCATTCACTTTAAGTAGGTCAATGGTCAAGGTCACGGTCAAATTTCTTTTCTATGGACATGAAGCCCTTGTCACAAAGAATCAAGGTTGGTCGGTAAATACCGGTGGCAGGAATTCCCACTGGTATTTACCGATAATAACCGTCCTGGGAAATATTCCAAAATTCAGCAAAAGTGGGAAATACTGGGAAATATGATTTTTGTTTAGTTATTTCATAGAAAAACACTATAAATATTTGTGTAATTTAATTGAAATAATGAACAGTTAGCTATTTTGCAATATCGTTCCTTTGATACCTTCCTCATCAGGAGGGAGACTCCCTCATTTTTATGCTCATTTTGCTCAATGTTGAATTTTAGTATAATTTTGGAGTCTCCCTTATCTGAACTGAGAATTTCCCTATATATTCCTTACATCTCCCTCATCACAATGGCAAATCTCCCTCATACAGTTTAAAAAATTATCATAGGTATGCGATATGCCTCTCCATACATACGTCAAAAGTCTGCCTTTACTCAAGTCTGCTTTTACTCAACCAAACACAAGCATAACTACGGTATAAAGTGATCTGTTGCAATGTAGGTTGCAGAGAGTTATTTAAAATCACTCATATGCTTAAGAAGATGAAATACCATAATGATCCCAATATTTGGGACAAACATGCCTGGGCTAACAGTGCAGACCAAGATCAGAATCACTTAGCTACTTTAAGAGAGTTTGCCATTGGATTAAACTGCATGTAACACTAAACCACACAGTTCATTTTTTTAGATATACAACAACCCTATGGATGTTTGAATTTTAAGGATGTTTACACTAGAAAAGGTTTGTTTTCAAGTTTGTCAAGTAATCATACTCCTAATGCTAAAAGGTGTGATAATTTAATTGTTTGTTTGAGACAGGTATTAAAAGAACACAGTTAGTATAAAAGGTTTCTTAAATTATCTACAGATATTCACCTAAGTATTAAAATTACATGCATTTACAAGTCAAGGGAAATAGCTGAAAATTAAAAATATATTTTAGAATCACATTTGAAAAGAATTTATATATATTCTATATGAAGGCAATGGACTATATAATACATGTAGCCCTTTCAAGTTATTCAATATAAAAAGGGTTGAAAAATTCTTCAAAATTTCACTTATCCTGCATGACTAAGTGCTGCGATGCAAACTTTGGTAAATGTCATAAGGATGGGACAAACTTTATATTTGTCCTTCATTTTTTTCTGTAATTGCAAGCAGACAAGTGGAATTTTCAAGCCCTGCATGAACTTGAAATAATTTTGCTTTCAAATAGCTAGGTAGATGGGGTATATTAAGCAGTCTCAGTTGGTACCACCTATGAAAATATATATTTCCCAGTATTTCCTGGGAATTCCCTGTATTTCCCGGGAATTCCCTGTATTTCCCACCGTCCCGCTTTTTTGCCAACCTTGCAAGGAACATACAAGCAAAAAATGAAGGCGATATCTCAAACAGTTAAAAAGTTATGACCAATGTTATATTTCTCTTTTAAGTAGGTCAAAGGTCAAGGCCACAGTCACAGGTCAAATTTTTTGTATGGATGTGATGCACTTGACACAAGGAACCTGCATGCAAAATATGAACAGTTCAAAAGTTATGACCAATGTAATTTTTTTCCTTTTAAGTAGGTCAAAGGACAAGATCATGGTCACAGGTGAAATCTTTTTGTATGGATGTGAAGCCCTTATCACAAGGAACCGACATGCAGAATACGAAGGCTCTATCTCACATGGTTCAAAAGTTATGACCAATGTTTTTTGTTTTTTCTTAAAAGTAGGTCATGGGTCAAGGTCATTTGTTTTGGTGTAAGTGGAAAGTCATTGTCACAATGAACCCACATGCCAGATATGAAGGCTCTATCTCAAATGGTTCGGTAGTAATGACCAATGTTATCTTTTTCTTTAAAGTAGATCATGGGTCAAGGTCACAGGTCAAATTTTTCTACATGATTGGAAAGCCCTTGTCACAGGGAACCTACATGCCAAATATGAGGGCTCTATCTCAAACCGTTCAAAAGTTACGACCAACATTAGTGTTGTCCACGTTTTTCTTAAAGTAGATCATGTGTCAAGGTCAAACTTTTTGTACGATTGGAAAGCCCTTGTCACAAGGAACCTACAAGCCAAATATGAAGGCAATATGAACGTTAAAGTTGTCCACGTACAAACAAACAGGACAAAAACAATATGTCCCCGCTATGGCTACCAGGGACATAGCAATTTCCTTATGTTAGCAACTGTCTTGTGGGCAATTGTCTTGTGAGCAAAAGTCATGGAATCTAATTTTATAGAAAATTTATGTGGCAGAGAATTATGGTAGATAACACATACATGTAAATTCTTTTGCTCAAGCTTGACTTTATTAAAATTTCAGACAAAAAAATCTGAACAGGCACTGAATGTCTTCGAGCATAATTATGTGCCCAGAGAAGAATCGGATCAGCCTGCGCATATGCGCAGTCTGATATCTGAACCTCAGCCATGGGCTATGTATATTTTCTAGGAATTTCTTGAGACTGAGATTTAGTAGATCAACACATACATTTACATGTACAATGTACCTTCTCCCCAGCAGGCACACGTCGTTAGGGCAATGTCAGAACGATGTCAGGATGTTGCACTGACGTAGATGTGAAGTTGCATAAACTTCATGACGTTGTAACAACGTTAATGTGACATCACAATGACGTCAAATGTCTGCTGGACCTTGTCTGAATGTCACTCGCTGGACTTTATTCCCGAAAATCCGAAGAGGCGCTGATATGTTTCTGGTGGATCTAATGGCACTCTAGTGATGTGTATATGAAATTCATTTTAGGTACGAACGTATCATATGCCTAGTCAGTACAAGAAAATAATTTGGCTTATGACAGGCTTTAATATGCGAGCGTTTGCATTTCTCTGGCTTTTCTCTTTGGTGCTACTCAGCTGCAGCACATCATAGGAGTAAAAAAAAAAGAAGTCAAAACTTGCAAAAATGTTCAATATATTATATTTTTGATATTTTACTTTAACAAAATGCAACAAATGCGTTTTAAGACTTTTTGTCACCATAAAATACTTCTTGTCACTTCTTGTCACCAAATAGGGAGACCGATCAGAATCGGAATTGTTACTGGTGACACCTCAAATGATATTCATACACCAGAACCTGTCATGTGGGAAGTTAGTCCCTCGCTCTTACCAAAGAGGTAAATTTAGCTACACATTCATCAGCACTTTCAGCTGTCGAAATAATCAAATCAGGACGGGATTCCAATCTCTAATGGTTCTAAATGTCAGTTCTTGCAGTTAGGGTCTGAAATGCCAACTAATGGTGATTTCTACAGTGTCTAGCTGGGGGAAGAAGGTCATCTGTTGGAATGCTGGCAGCACTCTTTAGACCTTTGTATAAAAGGATGAGCCTACGGTCTTTTCTCCTTTTCTTTAGAGACTCCCATTTTAATTTTCCAAGTATTCCAGTCATGCTCCCAGTTTCAAAGCAGTAATAATTATTGCCTGTTACAAATCTAACAGCTCTATTCTAAACTTTCTCAATTTCTCCATTAAGGACCACTCCAATGGGGTCTCAGATACAACTACATGTACCATATTCCAAGATTGGGCGAACAAGACCTTCATATGCTGAGGGCACTGTTGAAGATTTCGCCTCAGGAAACCAAGCGTTCTATTTGCCTTAGCACACATGTTGCTAATATAAGTATTCCATCTCAAGTTGTGTGTGATTGTCACTCCAAGGTATTTAATGAAGTCCACATTCTCGAGGACCATTCCCTCTAAGGTGCAAGAAGCCTCAACTTTATTAGATCTCTTCCTAGTTATCTGCACAATATTGCATTTAACTATCTGAAATCTCATGCCCCATTTTCGGGCCCAACATCCTGCTCTATCTATGTCAGCCCGAAGTCTCAGTGAGTCATCTGTACCCCTAATTTCCGGTAACAAACAGTCTTATAGAAGCCTGCTAGGTGCAGTGGTTACCCTACTCGCCTTGTAAACCAGGGATCGCAGGATCAATCCCGGGCTTCTCTCGGATGAGTCTTTAAACCGAGGTCCCGTCTCCGTATGACCTAAGCTGTTGGTGGGACGTAAAACTCGAACACTCACTCAAACAGTCTTATATCTGAGTCAATGTCAGTGGAAATATCATTGATGTACAGGGAGAACAATAGAGGACCAAGAACAGTCCCTTGCGGGACTCCAGACAAAACTGGAGCCCACTCTTAAGATTCACCATTAACAACAACACGCTGTTTTCTGTAGCAAAGAAAGGAATCTATCCCCCCCCCCCCCCAATTCCGTAACCAAATAACTTAGATTTAAGTAGTTCATGAGGAGGGGTGTCAAAAGCCTTCTCGAAGTCCAGAATAATTGTGTCCACCTGTCCCCCTTTGTCCAAGAATTTTGCCCAGTCATTAATAACTGTGCTCAGAGTTTCACAACTATGCCTTTTCCTAAATGCATGTTGTCTGTCTTACAAAATTTTATGTTCATCCAAGTCGGCCATGATGTTTGAGCAGACTATATGCTCAAGCAATTTACACAGAACACAAGTCAGAGACACAGGGCGATAGTTACTGTAACGGGTCGTTTCGCCCTTATTTGGTGGCTGGCTTCGCCCTTATTTTTTTCAAGCCTATGATTGAGGTTAGATATGTTTTGGTATATAAAGGGGTTGATGGGTGTATCTAGGGAGTCCCGGGAAATATTGTACCGGTAATATCCTCCTGTGGTGCTATATTTGACCTTGATCTACTTTTCATGGTTCACTGACTTTAAAAACTATTGCGTCAAACCTAACGTTCACCCTACTATTTATGTTCATTTCTCCAGAACTGCAAGAGTTTCATACCGTATACTTGGTACAAACTTGCATCTTGGGATGGCAGCGATAATTCAAGCATCCATATTTGACCTTGACCCACTTTTCACGGTTCACTGACTTTGTAAAATATTGTGTTGGCTTTTCGCTTGAGATGTCGTTTCACCTCAATGTCGGGTAAAAATCCCACAAAACTGGCAGCACTTCTGCAAAATGACCTATAGGAGCTTTTTTCGTGACGTACTTCCGGTTCTAAAAATAGAACGGGAAAAGCCCTGGCCGTCATCTGTCGTATTGCTTCAAAGGCAGTGGGACAGATAAAGTGTTAATTACAGCGTAAAACAGTGGAATTCTTTTAAACTTTTGGGGAATTCTAATGTAAGATAAAGGGAGAAACACCGGTATGCTGCCAGATGTGAAATTTCGCATTACGAAAATGATTTTTTGTACATACGACCCAACAGGGTCCACTCTCTCTCTCTCTCTCTCTCTCTTAGCGCACCAACAATTAGCGAGCGCAGGCAAATGAAAAATACAGTTCGTCGTTAAATGACGCTACGTCAACCGACATGTAGCGCGTCAACAACGTCGTGTCAACATCAAACCAACTTCAAAGCGATGCATTGAATTCGACATTGCAACGTCGATGAAACGTCACAACGTTTCGTTGGCGATAATATTCGTTGGCGATAATACGGCGTTGCTTAATAAAATGCCATTTGCCCACTGCTCGGACCCATCAAGATTCAATGGGATGGGAACATTAAATTCAAAACAAACGTAGAACACACCCTTTCAGAGCCTAAGAATGTTTAACACTCCTTCGCAAGTGCAAGATTTTACAGTAAAATCTGGTAGATTCGTAGATTGGTTCAACCTGCCCAGCCCTTATGTCTACATTAACCCATTTGGTACCCAAAACAGGGGTGTAAAATTCCACTCGCCCGCTCGCATTTGCGAGTAAGTTTTAAGGCAGGGCGAGTAAGATTTTCAAAACTGACCTTACTTTTTCTTCATTTTTAGCACCTAAATGAAAAGTTTAGGCGATAAGGGCGAGTACTTTTGAGGGAAATTTTACACCTCTGCAAAAGGGGTAAGTGACAAACAGTGCAGGCCCAGATCAGACGCCACAGAACGCGGCGTCTGATCAGGGCCTACACTGTTTGCAAAAAAGTTCGGCCATTTTCCAAATAAATTATGAAGAAAACACAACCTGACACCCCTAAATTTTGAAAATGACTCCTGCTATATATAAGGAGGAAGATTCCATTTGGTACAAAAAGGGTTATGGGCTTCTTTGATACAGGGTTCAGTCAAACCAATCGCAACGGCCACATGCCATTGAAGTGAGTTGGAGTGGTTGTCGACGGCATGACGTCGAGCCAATGTTGACTCGACGCCCGTCTGTAAGTCCACTCATGTGAGTGTGTTTTTTTTTTTTTTTTTGACTGTCAGTATGTTTATTTGTCTGTCGAACAGTCAGTCCGTTTGTCTGTTAGTCAGTCGGTCTGTGTGTCGTCTGTCTGTCTACTGTCAGTCAAACCCCTCTCTCTCTGTCTCTCTCTCTCTGTCTCTCTCTCTTTCTCTCATGTCAACGGTCATGTGACAATGAATCGAGTTGGAGTGGGTGTCGACGGCATGACGTCGAACCAACATTTCACTCAACGCCCCTCCGTCAGTCCACTCATTTGTTTATTTCGACTGTCAGCATGGACATTTAAATTTCTCAAGATAGATTGATAGATGGATGGATGGGTGGATAGATAGATAGATAGATAGATAGATAGATAGATAGATAGATAGATAGATAGATAGATAGATAGATAGATAAAACGAAAGTTACATAAAAACTTATCTCGTGAATAACGGTATCTCAAGCCATTGACATTGGTCATTCACGAAAAGATTTTCGTCAATTAAAGACAGATTTAGGATAAATGATTTTCGGTAATGAAAGTAAAATATCATTCTTTCCTTCTCGAGGCATTATTTCAATGAAAACGTGTATATTTTCCCTCAAAATGTCTGAATATTGTTAGCATTTTAAGTTCCGCCAATACATTTGAATAGCGATGGCCGTTTCAATTGACGGCCAGTACTTTGCGCATGCGCAAGAATGACGTCATAAAGGGAATTCCTAAAACCTCCTATACAAAGTTGACTTGGACGTGAAACCTCAATCAATCATTCATTCACTAATTCATGTATCCATCTCCGTATATTCCACCGTCCGTCTGTACATCTACCAATGCACAACTCTATTCATTTTTTCATTTGTTAATTCATTCATCCGTCTGTTCGTTTACCCATCCATTCCGTTTGTCACTCCCTTAAAAATATATCTGCGGTGAAACAACCCACAGGCGAAACGACTCACCCGATAAGGGTGAAACGACCCACCCCTCCGCCCATAGGGGCTTGAAGAAATATATGGGCTGCATGATGCTTCCAGGCAGAGCTGAATCCGGCCCGAACACTAGTAGTGGTAAACTGCTTAGAGGATCTAAGCCTGTCCAGGAACCGCGGTGCGAGGAGGACCGTCCATGCTAATAAACCCTATCGGTTTCATAGGGCCACAGGACTTGAGATGTCATTTCATCTCAATGTCGGGTAAAAGTCCCACAAAATTGGAAGCAACGTCTCCAAAATGACCTTTACAGTGTTGACGGGACGTTAAACCTCAAATCAAACAAACAAAAAAAACCCCTGAAATAAGGGCATCGGCAAGAGCCCGATCTCCTTTGGTTCAAGAAATGGTTCCGTTCCAGAAATGGTCAATCCAGGCCAGTATGTGAAGATAGATAGATAGATAATCATACAACATTTTCACAATTTTACTGAGGACCGGGACCTCCAACCGAGGCACACAAAGGAAACACGGAGGCCATACTAGTAGCATTTTCTGATCAATTTAGAGAAATAAACAATTTTTATGTTACAAGAAATGATTTCATTGTTTGAAGAATTACCTTCTACTTCACACTTACGTTGTCTTTGACCATTACAAGACATGAAATATGAAATAACTGCAAATAAATGGACAACAATTATTTCATATTATGCACGGAGGTGCGTTAATTTATTGAAGAGATGCAAAGGGAAGTAATTTATTACGAATCGAGACAATTCACCGACAAGTGGACGCCACAATCAAAGACAATTCACCGTCACTTTGAAGACAATTCACCGACACATTTGTTCAAAGACAACCGACCTGTGACTGATAATTATGACTGGTAATCAAAAGTAGTTAAAGTTAATTAATTAAAAGTGGAGCGAAGTAGCTCAGTGGTTAGTGCACTTGCCATTGATGTGCATTGTTTGTGCACTTGCACCTGTCCCCGGTTCGACGGTCGACGGTCCCTGGACAATTCGGCCTATAACAAAATCGGCCCATAGCAATTTCGATTCACAATTTTAATGTTGGTATAATTACCATGTTTGCATACAACCGTGCAAGCAAACCACGGTCAAATCAGTAACGTGTAAGTCGAAAATTGGGATACAGTATGGGATAAAAATATGTTCAGAATGAGAAATAAATATTCTTTCCTCTAAATGATGAACAATTCATATCACGTTAACAAGTCCGAGAAAAAATACCGCCCTAAACCCTACTTTATATAGGGAATTTTGGAGTTTAAAAGGGTATATGTTATTTTGGTTATTTCTCATAAGGGGTATATGTTATTATGCTCATTTCTGACCCAAGGCATAGGTTGTGGGTACGCGTTTGAACCACCACAACGAGGCGGTTCTAAAGAGCAAAGACAGTGTATGCTCAGAGTATACATAAGACAAATATCACTTTTTGTCGGAAAAGTAGTCTTTTTGGAGAATATGAAAGAATGCACTACGAGATGATATTTGATTGTTTTAACTGCAGACAATGGTCAGAAAACTGACACAAAGCGCTGTTCACAGTCACATTGGGCTTATGAAATTGTTAAGGGTTTCGTTGTGTACAATCAAGGTTGGCAAAAAAGCGGGAAATACTCATATTTCCCTGGACGGCGGGAAATACAGGGAATTCCCGGGAAATACAGGGAATTCCCGGGAAATACTGGGAAATATATATTTACATAGGTGGTACCAATTGAGACTGTTTAATATACTCAAACTACCTAGCTACATGTATTTGAAAGCAAAATTATTTCAAGTTCATGCAGGGCTTGAAATTTCCACTTGTCTGCTTGCAATGACAAAAAAAATGAAGGACAAGTAAAAAGTTTGTCTAGTCCTACAACATTTACCAAAGTTTACATGCACTTAGTCATGTAGGACAAGTGAAATTTTGAAGAATTTTCCAGCCCTTTTTATATTGAATAACTTGTAAGATCTATAGTCCATTGCCTTCATGTAGAATGTATATATTTTCTTTTCAAACATGATTCTAAAGTATTAGTTTCTAACTTTCAGCTATTTTCCTTGACTTGTAAAAACATGTAATTTTAATACTTAGGTGAGTATCTGTAGATAATTTAAGAAACCTTTTATGCTTAAATAAACTGTGTTCTTTTAATACCTGTCTCAAACAAACAATTAAATTATCACACCTTTTAACATTTGGAGTATGGTTACTTGACAAACTTGCAAACAAACATTTTCTATTGTAAACATCCTTAACCCATTTGTACCGGAAACCCTTAAACAGTTACCCTGCAGGCCCAGATCAGACACCGCAGGATTTGGCATCTGATCAGGGCCTACACTATTTGCACAAAATTCAGCCAGTTTCCAAATCAATTTTGAAGAAAACACAGCCTGACACCCCTAAATTTTGAAATGGACTCCTGATATATACAAGGAGGAAGATTCCATTTGGTACAAAAAGGGTTAAAATTCAAACATCCAAATAGTTAGTTATTGTAGATCTAAAAACAAACTAGTGTTACACTAAAGCATAAAAAACATGTAGTTCCAATGGCAAACTCTTAAAAAAATCGTGATTCTGAATTGGGTCTGCACTGTTTGCCCCAGGGGTGAGAACAGTCCAAAAATCTCAATCCTGAAAATCTGCTACTTGAATCCTGAAGTGACCCTAATGCTATCTTGAAATAATAAAAAAAAATGGGTTTACCCTTCTAATATCAATGGAGATTAGTTGCTTCATGCTTAGTTGTAGCTAACCATTTAATTAAGACATGTTAAAACTTCAAATGGACAATAATAAATGACAATTTATATGTATCATGCGAAAGCTATCAATCCTGAAATCAGGATTAATTCTGAACTTTCTCACCCCTGTTGCCCAGGCATGTCTGTCCCAAATACTGGGATCATTACGGCATTTCATCTTCTAAAGCAAATGAGTGATTTAAAATAACTCTCTGCACCCTACATAACAACAGATCACTTTATATTTATTCTTGTGTTGACTAAAACCAGACTTATGGCATAGCATATTGCAAAATAGCTAACTGTTCTCTATTTCCATTAAATTACACAAATATTAATAGTGTTTTTCTATGAAATGGCTAAACAAAAATCATATTTCCCACTATTCCCCAGTATTTCCCACTTTTGTTGAAATTTGGAGTATTTACCAGGACGGTAATTACCGGTAAATACCAGTGGGAATTCCCACCACCGGTATTTACCGACCAACCTTGTGTACAATTGTTTTCTTATTTCTGCTTTTCAACTCCCATTTAAGTAATGGAATTCGTTATGAATAAGAGGCACAGTAACTAGTTTTAAGCAGAAAATCTTCACTTTTATTACATGAGTCACCAATAGGTTTTAGTGCATTAAAGTGAATGACCACCACTTTTTTTCTCAGATCCATTTTACAATAACACCACTGAGGAATGAGAAAATTATATTCTTCTCCTTAACTGTTGCTCCAATTAACTGTAATGGCTCATTAAAGTTGTTTATAGGGTGTCAGACATTTTTACAGATTATATCTCCTGCAGTGACCTCACAGAAACTGTTCAGTTCATGCAAATCTTGGTATTTTAGCAACTGAGGATTTTAGAGGAGAAAGTGAACTTTAAAATAAAAATGCCTTCTTGTAAGACCAAATACTGCACTGTGATAATAGGACAAGGAATTAGCTGTTTTGCTACCCCTGACCCTAAGAAAAATAGAGTCATTACGATAACACACCCGTGCGTCATAATGCTTTTTTTTAAATCTTCAAAACAGTAAATTTTCTGATGACAATTTGTAATATTATTCTTATATATACTCAAAATTAACATAGATTGTGGGTGCTCGTTAGAACGGCCTAACTGAGGCGGTTCTAACGAGTACCCACAACCTATGTCTATGAGCAGAAATACGAAAAATTATGTATACCCCCATAGACCCCAGTTTTCTCTACATAAAGTGGGGGTGTAAGTGGGTGTTCGTTTCACGGACTTGTTCACGTGATGTATGTGAAAAAATGATTCATAATCTTGGCACAGCGAATCTCAACATCAAGCATAATTTTTTTGTGCTTAATATTTTGAAGATAGCTGTTTTCGGTTTGTTGATTACTAATATTTCTGTACTTTTCTTCATTAATTAATGCCTATCAGTATCATTTAACCAATCATTACGTTAACACGTCCTGACAACTTTAGGCAATATTTCATGGCATTTCACATGGTATTTTGTGATAGTTTTCTTACCCCTTTTTTGTAGCAAATGCAGTCTTCCCCCTAATATATATATACCAGGAGTCCATTTCAAAATTTTTGGCTGTCAGGTTGTGTTTTCCTCAAAATGTATTAGGAAAATGGCTGAACACTTTGCAAACAGTCTAAGCCCCTGATCGTCACGCCGTGTTTGCAAACAGAATTTTATGGTGACTTTGTATATAAATTCAGAAAAATATATAACCGCGATGACTTCAGCACCCAATTTCGTAAAATCATTCTTCGATATAGAAAGATTGGGTATAACATGGATGTTATACGACAGACTGCATGCATGGTAGTTAACCCTATCACGGTTGGCAACTTTGCTTCCCTCTTTAATTGCACGCCGGTGGGTCAGGCCTCAGATTCTATGACGGTTCCAACGTAAAGGCTTATTGAGAATTAGAGAGATCTAATTCAAGGTAATGTTGGTTGGTGCCTGATGCTCTGTCTCTGGTCGGGCCCATCGGAGTCTAACTGTTGGTTTTCTTTTACTCCAGCATTTCAGTGGTTTCTTGCTGTCGAGTCCTCACCGTTGTATCACCTCTGTGGTTCTTTGATTATTTGTGTTCACGGAGATGTTGCCCTGATGAGTTAGGAGGCCTTCATGCGGACTGAACAAATTATTTGTCTAAATCGCGACGGAAGTAAGGGCGAGGATTGTGGCCACGTAAAATCGATTTAAACCCCCATTTGAAATCTTTCCACTGACCGTTCCAAGGCGGTTCTTCTGTGACGGTTTATTTATATTGCTGTTTGTTACTTACTGTGTGTATCACTTGTGTCTTTTTATAATGGATGGCCATATGGCCATTTTGTGGGAAAGTAACTGTCCTTATGGCCTTCCTTTGTTTAGATATCCATTATGGTCTGGTCGCTTTATGTTTGTGTTTCTTTCCCTTTGGTGTCTTTGATGGGTGGAGTATGTTAATTTTATCGATTCCTGATCTTTGTTTTACTTCTACTTTGATCTGGGCCTGCACTGTTTGCCAGGGTACCTCTTTTGGGATTTCTGGTACTAAATGGGTTAATTCAGTTTGAAGCATAGATTTTGGGTACTCATTGAGGCGATTCCCTTGAGTACCCATAATTTATGTTTTCATTTTCACATAAAGTCCTCGATTTTATGCAAACAGTGTACAGGTGTGAGAGCTGTAAATACAAGGTCTGGAATACAAAGTGATTAACTGTAGATCAGACAAGGATTTCAGAAAACAACTGTTTTGTAGGAAATTTAAGGTAGAACATGTTTTGTTTGTTTGAATTGATGCTTAACGTTCCCATCACAAGCCGCTGCTTCCAATTTTATGGGACTTTTACCCGACACTGAGATGAATGCCACCCAATGAAACCAATAGCAACTGTCTTCAAATATGTTCTATAAAAGTGTTATCCTTTGGAAGCAAGGGATACACCACAGAACTGGAAAATATGAAGTGTATATGTTTTCTGGGCCAGACTAGCTAGTTTCGGCCAATTAGACCTCATCAGTGACCCTCAAATATTTTCAAAATTCCACAACGGAATCAATGATCCCAAAGGACAATAATATATAATCTACACTATGATGTAGGGCAGGGAGACTTTTTCCGGCCGCCACACATTCCCAGACACCGGCTGTCAAAGTCTTTATTTTCATCCTAAGACAGAATGAAGCCTGTATGTAAGATCCTGAACTGACAGCCTATTTAAGGATTTTTGAGAATGCAACCTGATTAGAGAGCCTCATTACTTCTCCTTTAGTAGCTACATAGAGAGATGTAGAGCATCAATGGGCTCCATGCGGTCAGGATTTTAGCAAACAGCTAGAATGCTGGGATACATTTGGATAAGCTTGGGGAAATATGACCGCTGCCAGAAGGGTTCACTGAAACCATTAATTGTGGATTTAATTACCTTAGCAGATTTCAGTTGGTAATAAAAGTCAGAGATTAATCATTACAGTAACTTTTTCTGGCAAATGAAGTAATAATAGTATAAAGGTGGTCATTCACTTTAATATTTTCATTCTGATTTAGTTTCAAAATTCAATATTGGACTTAAATCTCTTCTGCAACAAAGTCTATCGGAACCCAAATTTTATGGTGACTTAGTATATAAATTCAGAAAAATATACAACCGCAATGACTTAAGCACCCGATTTCGTAAAATCATTCTTCGATATAAAAAGACTAAACATAAATGTTATGCGACAGACTGTATGCATGGTAGTCAACCCTATCACGATTGACAACTTTGCTTCCCTCTTTAATTGCACGCCGGTGGGTCAGTTCTCAGATTCTATGACGGTTCCAGCGTAAAGGCTTACTGAGAATTAGAGAGAATCTAATTCAATGTAATGTTGGTTGGTGCCTGATGCTCTGTCTCTGGTCGGGCCCATCGAAATCTAACTGTTGGTTTTCTTTTGCTCCAGCATTTCTACGGTCTGATGAGTTAGGAGGCCTTTCTATCTATCTTCTTATACTGAGTCGGTCATATCTGGCCATTACCTCAGTTGATTGGGTGGCTAAATTTAGAATTTAGCTGAAAAAAAGAGACGCACTGGATGCGTCCTTAAAACTATTTACAATCTGCATAACAGAGGTATCCTAAAACGCATACCTCTGAGTCCCAATCTTACACTGTGCGGGCTTTGAACTCTTCTGCGGACTTGGCATTCACCGCAGAGGAGGGAAGACTATTCCATTGGGGAATAGTTCTAGGAAAGAACGAGTTCTTCAGGGCATCACTATAGGACTGGTATCTACGATATTGTGAGTCGTTTACTTTTGATGCCCTTGTTTGGGTCGACACTGTTACAGGGGTCAAGTACCTATCTTTATCAATAGACACTGAATCAGAGTGTATCTTGTAGAAGAAGGTTAAAGAGGACTGCTCACGACGGGCCTCCAGGGACGGCCACTCTAGCTCATTAAGCATGTCACCGACGCTACTTCTATTTCGCCATCGCCTACAGGTCCATCGAGCAGCTGTCCTCTGCACCTTCTCCACCTGCTGAGTCTGAGTTTAAACATAGGGATGCCAAATTGGTGATGCATATTCAAGTTGAGGGCGAACCAATGTTTTATATGCAACATCCTTTGTCTGCCTAGGCGCAAAAGCCAAGTTCCGTCTAAGGAATCCCAAAGTCCTAGTTGCTTTAGATGTAATCTCTGAGATATGTTGACCCCAACCAAGATCGTCAGTGATGGTGATACCAATATATTTGGCGGATTGAACATGCTCCAAAACTTGCTGGTGAAGAGTATAGTCAAACTTAATTTGCTTGTCCGGAGGGTGTCGTGACACTCTCATTGAGTGACATTTGGCCACATTGGACTTCATTTGCCAATCGGCCTCCCACTGTGCAAGTTGATCCAGGTCATCTTGTAAAATAAGACAGTCAGAAGGAGAATATATGTTCCTATACAGGACACAATCATCAGCAAACAAACGGACCGATGGCCTGATATTATCGGGGAGATCATTAATGAAAACCAAGAAAAGGACCGGTCCAAGGACCGAACCTTGGGGGACTCCAGATAAAACAGGGACTGGATCAGACGCTTGGCCATCAAGTACAACTTGTTGTGAGCGCCCAGAGAGCCATGAGCTAATCCACCTATGCGTGGATCCTCTTATCCCATAGTACTCCAGTTTATGTAATAGCCTTCTGTGAGGTACCTTGTCAAAGGCCTTAGCAAAGTCCATGATGATCAAGTCAGTCTGTTTGTGGCCACGGTTTATGGCCCCATCCAGATTGCTCACAATGTCATGGTAAAATTGAACAATCTGCGTTTCGCAAGACCTTTGACTCCGGAAACAATGTTGACAGTCAGCAAGAATGCTCTCAAAGGCTAAGTGCTTGTTGATGTTGCTTACTAATATATGCTCCAGGGTTTTGCAACAGATGCATGTTAGCGACACTGGTCTATAATTTGCTGCATCATATTTTTCCCCTTTTTTATAGACCGGGGTTACATTTGCTTGTCGCCAGTCATCTGGTACAGTGCCCTGGGCAAGTGATTGATTGAAGATAAAGGCCAACACAGGAGATATTTCAGCACTACATTCCTTAAGTACCCTGGCATTCAGGTCATCGGGCCCAGATGCCTTATGTATCTTGAGCTTACCTAACAGTTTAGCGACCCCATTGGGGTCAACTGTTATGTCCCCCATAGAGGGGAACGGACTTGCACCTTTAGATGGTAGCTCACCATCAGTTTCACGCGTAAATGCTGATTGAAACTGTTTATTGCAAATATTAGCCTTATCGCGCGCATCTGTTTTTAGAATTCCATTTTCTCTTAGCGAAGTGATCCCAAACGCATCCTTTTTCAGGGACTTTACGAATGACCAAAACTTTTTAACTTTACCATTCTTTTGGGGACTATCGGGATCTATATTGTCATCTTCAAAGGTAAAGATGCTGGAAACATACTTCCAATATATATCTCTTCATGCAGACTGAAAAAATTATTTGTCTAAATCGCGACGGTAGTAAGGGCGAGGATTATGGCCACGTAAAATCGATTTAAGCGCCCCCGACCCCCTCCCCCCCTCCCCCCCTCCCCCCCCCACCCCCCAACTGAGGCAGATCTCCTGCCGTGGTTTATTTTCGTTATGGTTTGTCTTTGAGTGTTTGTGTCGCTTATATTATTTTGTTTTAGATAGCCAATTTGCCATTTTGTGGGAAAGTAACTGTCCGTTTTGGCTTTCCGCTATTGATGTTGTCACTAGGGTCTGTTGTTGCATGATTATGTTTCTTTCCCTTAGGTGTTTATGGTGGGAGCTGTGGGTTAATTGTATCGATTCCTGAGCATCGCTTTCACTTCTATTTAACGTCCCCGTCAACACTATTTAAATTGGGAGACATTTCTTCCAATTTCAAGGGAATTTTTTTTTACCCGACATTGAGATCAACTGACATCTCAAACACTGCCGCCCATTGAAATCAAAAAGGTTTATATACAAGGACGGTCCAACGCGCATCAATTTGCCTGGGCAGGCTAAGACCTACTAAGCGTTTTACCAGTACTCATGTACCCGATCGGTTTCAGTTCTGCGTGGACGCACCGTGCAGCCAAATCTATTTCTTCAAGCCCCGATGGGCAGGGTCCTGACACGAGGGCTGATTGATATGTTGTGAGCCTCTTATTGAGAGATTTGAATTTGGTCAGACATACATGTTTTGCATTAGGCCTAAAAAATAGCCGTATTTCCGCTAACCCGACCGGCCAAGCTTCAGATACCCCCCCCCCCCCGACTCTTCTATTTTTATCAATTAAATAACAAAATAAAAATTAAAACACCGACCCTACCAATTTCATTTCCGACCCTACCCAGTTGCCGTTTTTGCATTTTGCCCTAGCAATTTCGCGTTTTAAGTACATTTTTGTAGTTTTGGGCATTTTTAGTACCTTCCAAAATACAGAGCTGACATTTTTGAGCATCTAAAATGAATTATGATACACAGTGCAAGTCTCAACATGACAATTTTATCAACAAAAAAAACATACAGAAACACATAAACAATATAGACTCGACCCTGTTTTTTTTTCGGGAGAAAGAAAAATAATAAAAAAGTTTCCGCCTTATTTTTAACGTAACCCCCCCCCCCCCCCTCAGTATCTATATACTTTTGCCAGCGATGGTTTAGGTCCTGAATTCCACTTTTATAGAACTCCTTTTCTTCGCTGTTCAAAAAGGCACCCACTACATATGTGACGTCATCATCGGACTGAAAGTAGGTGCCTGAAATAGCCGTTTTAAGTTTTGGAAATAGATGAAAGTCTGATGGTGCGAGATCAGGTGATTAAGGCGGATGCTCAATCAATTTAAAGCCACAATCGTGAATGGCAGCCATAGCAATGACAGACTTGTGAACAGGAGCATTGTCCTAATGGAACATCACACCTTTAGTGAGCTTTCCGCGGCGCTTAAATTTAATATTTTCCCGTAACTGCATCAGAGGTGCAGCAAAGAATGTGCCATTGATTGTTTGTCACTTTTGGAGATAATCTATCAGCAGAACACCGTCTGCATCCCAATAAACCGAGGCCATAACTTTCCCAGCTGATTGAATAGTCTTTGGGGGGGGGGGGGGGTGAGCCAGGATGCTTCTATTGTTTCGATTGTTGTTTTGCCTCTGGGGTAAAATGATGGACACATGTTTCAACCATAGTGACAAATCTCTGAAGAAAATTGGCAGGGTATTCCTCAAAAAGTTTAAGATTAGCTCGCGATAATATGCGCCTAGTGTGCTTCTCATCACTTGTCAGAAATCTTGGTACCCATCCGGCCGAAAGCTTTCTCATTACAAGATCCCCTGTCAGAATAGAATGTACTCTTTTCTGTCACATGAGAAGTTCCAAATAAAACGTACTCGACCTTCCGCCGTCACGTCGTGATCGAAATCAGTCGAGTACCTCGCCGATTGCGGACCACTATCGGCCGATGACCGGCGAAGCAAAAGAAAATAGAAGTGAAGGCAATGATCAGGAATCGATACAATTAACCGACAGCTCCCATCAGAGACGCCAAAGGGAAAGAAACACAAACATGAAACAAAAGACCCTAATTGAAACATAAACAGCGGAAAGCCAAAAGGACAGATACTTTCCCACTAAATGGCCAATTGGCTATCTAAAACAAAATCATATAAGCGATGCAAAGATGAATGATGCTGTGATATTTGGCTGAAGCTTATATAGCCCTTTCGCCGGTGTATGAAAGATTTTCTTGTAATAAAAGATAAAACAATTATGACAATTTTACCGTTTTGAACCGTTTCTTGCCGACGCTGTTAAAGAACCAGCAGACAATTTTTTTTAGAAAAAGATATAATTGAAGACAATTAATCTTTCAGGTAGGGGGACAACTCGGGCACATATCAAACTCGGCACATGGCCAACTTGACACATAACCAACTCGGCCCATACAAACTCGGCACATAACAAACTCGGCCCACAATAGTTATAAAGCTTATCAAACCGACATTAATACTTTATTTTCCTGTTTCATTATTATTATAATTTTATAACATTTATATATGCATATTGAATAAAATAGTTTGTATTTTATTTTTTTGCATTTTTTTTTTTAAATCATCTCAATAGGCTCTGAATATGACTTAATTGCTACACTAATTATCTGATTAATCTGGTGATGATTGACAGAAAAGCTGTGAACATGATGTTTGGGACTCATTGCCACCCATGATTGCCCAGCCAAGCTGAAATCACATTATTGCATTGGTGTCTCAACGTAGTGTGAAGCTGCATTAGGCACGCCGCATCGGACAAACCCGAAGACAAAAACGGTTGCATATTCTGGCTGATACAACAAACTAGAAAAAAAACACGTCAGTATCGTATTCTCTAGAAGCAGGAAAATGCTAATAATTAGTTAGACCTTTTTTTTCGAAGATTTATTCACTGGTCAATTTAAAAAACAACTTGAATAGATGAAATTTTATTGAAAAAAAAATCTTCATATTTTTATTAGATATACTCCATTAAATATTGATATACAATTTGTCTTATTATTTTGTTTTGTTTGAATTGGTGTTTAACGTCCCCGTCAACACTATTTAGGTTATCTTGGAGACGTTGCTACCAGTTTTGTGGGACTTTTACCCGGGATTGAGGTGAAATGACATCTCAAGCCCTGCCGTCCAACGATACCAGAAGGCTTATACGCGTTGGACGATCTGACTCACGTCGCTTTGCCTGGGCAGGCTTAGTCCTTCCAAGCGGTTTACCATTACTCGTGTTTGGTCAGATTCAGCTATGTGTGGAAGCAACATGCAGCCCAATCTATTTCTCCAAGTCTCGATCGGCGTGGGCGAAAATTTGTTTTATTAAGTCTTATAGCCCTATTTAGTTGGTCCCCATTTCACAGGTAACTTTAATTTGATTGTTTGTTTGGTTATGTAATTGTCATGCCCAAGTGAACACAAGATAATAAGCCCTGTTAGCTAATTGTATGTGCCGAGTTCGTATAGGCCGAGTTGGTCATGTGCTGAGTTTGCTATGTGCCGAGTTTGTCATGTGCCGAGTTTGCATGGTAAAGGGGCTAAAGAGATTATTAAAATTGTTTAACTTTGCCCAGAGCACATGTTTTCACACCCTATCATTAATCGCATAATTGCGCGATTAATGGGTCAAACCAAATAGACAATGTGATTAATGGTATTGATCAAAATTCCTAAGAAACATTTTCATTCAAAGGACATATTCTTCTATCTATCTATCTTCATATTCTGAGACGGTTAATGTATTTTAAAAACCAGTATGTGGGACCAGGACTGGGGACGGGTAGTCTTACCTGGATAAATGGGTGAAATTCACCTGGCAGTTTGGCTAGTCTTGTCACTTCAAGATGCCTCGCTAGTCTGCAGGAGCTGCTGACTTGAGACTAGCTTGTTATTTGACAGCTTAAGCGGACTAAAAGCCTCCCTTGCAATTTGCTGTCTGGCCATCTTGGTAAGCCCAAAAGATTTCGAACTAGAAGTCCAGAAATCTTGACAGAGCTAGAAGGTCATGTCATCTAGTGGACTAGAAAAGAAATACACGCACAGAATGTTGTCTGGAAGACACATTCTGGATCTGTGCAATCTAGAAAACCGATCTTTCCTTTATTCTTAGTGGATACTTCCAAAACATCAGCCCAGTTTGTACACCAGTGAAACTTAGTAATCTGTAAACCTAATGGTTAATGTTTTATCCATGTACATCTTCTGGTAACGATTTGTCTATCATCTCTGTGGTTGTCTCCTTATGGCATATCCCATTATTTTTTCTCACTGCCCAGCTAATTTTACATGAAGGGAGTCCCCAACATCTTCCGTGAGCCGGACCCATTAAACATCTGAGCTGATGCAGTAATGACAACTACCACAGTGCAAAACTTTGTTTGATTTGAGGTTTAACGTCCCCGTCAACACTGCAAAGGTCATTTTGGAGACGTTGCTTCCAAACTTCAGCTTGTGTGTCAGATAGATACATTTTCTGTTTACCTGACCCGAGACCCAACGTACCCATCAACATCATCTAGGCCACCCCGCAGACGCCGCCCCCAAACCTGCGTGACCCTTACCAGAGATGAAATGACATCTCAATTCCTGCCGCCCGGGCAGGCCCCCTTAGTGGATTACTAGTACTCATGTGCGGTATGCTGCACATGGCATCAGAGGATCTGAATTTCTTAGCGGTCTTTATTTCCAGGTTAAGGTTCATTAAGATAATCCCTCAACCCATTGAACTAGCTGACTCTTGAGGCTCCCTGAACATTAAAAAAACATGTTAAACTTGAATGAGCCTTTCTCACTTTCAGAATCTTGCCTAGTAGATAGTTTTAGATAACTGGTGAACAATACTGTGGCTAAAATCTCATTCCTTTTCAATCAAATGTTTTTTTTTATGGAGGCAAAGAGAAACTGCTATTTATAAGCGTATACTCTTTCTACTCCAGCTAAAATCTTCTATTCATTCAACCGCGTCTTTCTTTAACACGGAGGCAAAGAGAAACTGCTATTTATAAGCCTATACTCTTTCTACTCCAGTTTAAACTTACAAACGTTTGGAAGAATCCACATATGAAAATAAAGGGACCGTTTCAAAAGCCTTATTTGCCATCATTCATAATTTGACTAGTTTTTGCCCGCTATAGCTTGCATTTGTCAGACTACTTGCTATTTTCATGCCTTGCACTTACTGAAAACTTTATCCTGGTGGCTAGAAGACTACTTAAGAAACTGTTTTCATCAAGGCACTTCAAAATTTAGTGTGAATGTCATTAGACAAACCACTGGTTCTTCCACAAGTGATGTTTCATACTTCTGCCATTCAGATACTTGTCCATCGATCTCGTTAGCAGTCAGTCGTTCTACCCGGGTTTCTGTTAGTGAGCTGACTGTTAACGGAAAACATCTTTTCTTTCCCCATTGGAATGTCTCTTTCCTTCCACAGCTTGGGATTTGCAATAATGTTGTTTTACACCATTAAGAGCAGCTTCCATACAGAAGCATACTTGGCTGTCTATCAGCATACCCCTGACCGATTTTTGAAATAGCCTCCTGCATCCGATGCTTTTTAGTAGATGAACATATTTGTCATTCAGCCACCAAGTTTGCTGTGTGTGTTACCGAAGGCCAAGACAAGCTTCCTACGCTATACTGGTTACCCAAACTTCATAAAAGACCTTACAAAGCACGGTTTATTGCAAATTCTAGCTCTTGCACTACCACTGAACTTTCTAAATTATTAACTTCCTATCTTACTGCTATTAAAACGCATGTGATTAAATATTGTGATAAAGCCTTTGAAAGGTCCGGAAGAAATCTGTTTGGTCTATAAAAAAATTCGAATTAGGTTTTAAATAAATTGAAATCCAGACGTTTTCGTGCTTCAAGTATGTCTACTTACGATTTTTTCCACTCTTTACGCTACACTTCCTCATAATCTTATAAAAGAAAAGCTTAGTGATTTAATTGAATGGGCTTTTCACAGAGAAGATTCTCTCTAACTTGCATGTAATGTCAGAAATGCATTTTTCACTTCTAAAGAGCATAAGAATTGTACACTTTGGTCATGTCAGAAAGTATGTGATGTCCTCACCTTTCTACTTGACAATATTTATATTAGATTCGGTACTAAGTTATTTAGACAAATTGTGGGTATTCCGATGGGAACGAATTGCGCTTCTCTTATGGCTGATCTGTTCTTGTATTGTTATGGAAGAGACAACGTAAAGGCTTATTGAGAATTAGAGAGATAATGTCGGTTGGTGCCTGATGCTCTGTCTCTGGTCGGGCTCATCGGAGTCTAACTGATGGTTTTCTTTTGCTCCAGCATTTCAGTGGTTTCTTGCTGTCGAGTCCTCACCGTTGTCTCACCTCTGTGGTTCTTTGATTTTTGTGTTCACGGAGATGTTGCACTGATGAGTTAGGAGGCCTTCATGCGGACTGAACAAATTATTTGTCTAAATCGCGACGAAGTAAGGGCGAGGATTGTGGCCACGTAAAATCGATTTAAGCCCCCCCAGTGGAAATCTTCCACTGACCGTTCCAAGGCGGCTATTCTGTGGCGATTTATTTATGTTGTTGTTTGTTACTTACTGTGTGTATCACTTGTGTCTTTTAATTTTGGATGGCCATATGGCCATTTTGTGGGAAAGTAACTGTCCTTATGGCCTTCCTTTGTTTAGGTTTCCATTATGGTCTGGTCGCTTAATGTTTGTATTTCTTTCCCTTTGGTGTCTTTTATGGGTGGAGTAAGTTAATTGTATCAATTCCTGATCTTTGTTTTACTTCTACTTTTCATGCTGTCGCTTTCCATTGATAACCAATCTGAAATTATTGAAGCTTTTACCCCCACTTCTAGATATTTAGATGATTTATTAAATATTGATAATACCTATTTCGATGGTTTGATCAGTCAGATTTACCCCCCCCCCCCCCCACAGAACTTCAATTAAATAAAGCAAATTCTTCTGATACCGAGGCCCCGTTTTTGGATTTACATCTATCTATTGGAGATGGGTTTGTTTCGTGCAAAATTTATGATAAACTTGATGACTTTGATTTTGAGATTGTAAATTTTCCTTTTTTGGATGGTGATGTTCCTCGTGCGCCATCCCATGGCGTTTATATTTCGCAATTAATTCGATTTGCGAGAGTGTGTAGTCATGTATCTGACTTCAACACTCGTAATAAATTATTAACGGCTAAACTTCTTAATCAGAGTTATCGGTACCATAAAATACGCAAAGCATTTTCAAAATTTTATAGACGCCATTCTGATTTAATTAAGGCGTAACTATACCAAATCTAGTGACACAGATGCCTTTCTGCTATCAAATCTTCATCAGTGTGTCTCAATCCCAAAGTTTTGAAACCGAAACGGATGATTTCAATAATTCAAGAATTTCAGAATTCAATATTGGACTTAAATCTCTTCTGCAACAAGGTCTATCGGAACCCGAATTTTATGGTGACTTAGTATATAAATTCAGAAAAATATATAGCCGTAATCACTTCAGCACCCGATTTCGTAAAATCATTCATCGATATAAAAGGATTGGTACAACATGGATGTTATAGGACAGACTGCATGCATGGTAGTTAACCCAATCACGGTTGGCAACTTTGCTTCCCTCTTTAATTGCACGCCGGTGAGTCAGGTCTCAGATTCTATGACGGTTCCAACGTAAAGGCTTATTGAGAATTAGAGAGATATAATTCAAGGTAATGTTGGTTGGTGCCTGATGCTCTGTCTCTGGTCGGGCCCTTCGGAGTCTAACTGTTAGTTTTGTTTTGCTCCAGCATTTCAGTGGTTTCTTGCTGTCGAGTCCTCACCGTTGTATCCCCTCCGTGGTTCTTTGATTATTTGTACTCACGGAGATGTTGCACTGATGAGTTAGGAGGCCTTCATGCGGACTGAACAAATTATTTGTCTAAATCGCGACGAAGTAAGGGCGAGGATTGTGGCCACATAAAATCGATTTAAGCCCCCCCCCCCAGTGGAAATCTTTCCACTGACCGTTCCAAGGCGGTTCTTCTGTGGTGGTGTATTTATATTGTTGTTTGTTACTTACTGTGTGTATCACTTGTGTCTTTTTATTTTGGATGGCCATATGGCCATTTTGTGGGAAAGTAACTGTCCTTATAGCCTTCCTTTGTTTAGGTTTCCATTATGGTCTGGTCACTTCATTTTTGTGTTTCTTTCCCTTTGATGTCTTTGATGGGTGGAGTAAGTTAATTGTATCGATTCCTGATTTTTGTTTTACTTCTACTCTAAATGTGTCAGTGGCAAGGGTCAGAACTCGGTCAGCTGGTCTTCCAAAGATCTTTCGTGTCTTGAAATGATTGCTGGAATTACATTCTTGCTGTTTCTGTCAATTCTATAGAGCCCAATCTACCGTCAAATCCCTTCCCAGTCATGCAGTGATTGTTAAGAAATCCAAAGCGTTACCCTCTAAAAACTTCTGTCCGTTTAAAAACATCCAGCACACTTTCCATCAAATCCACGTTCTTTGGAAGCTGTTTTCGGTTCACCACGAATCTCTCCCCTATAGTGTGTAGAAGACTCCTCAGTGTGTGATATGTTATCATCACTTACTTCAAACCCTTTGTGCTATGCTATGGCGACCTTGACCGAAAAGTACTAGCATCAGTGTCTTGACATTCTCGACCTTGAATATGAGCTTGTTGACCTTGACATCTGGTGTTTCTTGAATGTGACCCTGAACTTGCATATTTTCTTGATGGTGACCTTGGCCTGCCATGCCTTCTTGAAGAGTCCTTAACCTGGCATGCCTTCTTGAATGTGTCCTTGACCTTCCATACCTTCTTGAAGGTGACATGACATCTTGACATCGTGGCCTTGACCTTTTTGAATGTGACTTCGACACTTCGTCTTCTTAAAGGTGACCTTGACCTTCCTTACCCTCCATAAGGTGACCTTGACATTTTGACCTTGAAGGTGATTTACTCATCATGCCATCTCGAAGGGGATCTTGACCTTCCATGCCCTGTAGAAGGTGACCTTGACAATCCACGTCTACTTGAAGGTGAGCTTATCCTTCCATGCCTCCTAGGTGACCTTGACAATTCTCGTCTCCCTGAAGGCGAGCTTGACCTTCCCTCCTAGGTGACCTTGACAATTCCTGTCTGCCTGACCTTCCATGCATTCTAGAAGGTGTCTCCAATCTTGGCTTAATATGCCGTCTTGTGGGTGGTCTTGGCCTTTAACCCCTGGAGTTTGACCTTGGTCTGGTTTGCCTTCTTGATGCTACAGAAACCTTCTTAACTCTTCGTACTTCCTACCATGTGATCTTGACCATGAATGTCTTTTACGACTGTAGGAATCCTATTCACTGGCATGAGGCCTATCTTTTTTCTTCTTATCAAGTCCATTCTGAGACAAAAGACTACTTTTTTTCACGTGAAACTATCCTCTCATTTTTACTGCTGGTGTCGACCAGAGCCTCTGTGTCTAGAAGACGACAAATACTCAGCTGGTCCACCCGTCTGGTCAAATAGATAGGTCATGGGAATCAAAAATCAACTTCATGCCCTCTACCGTTCCTGGCCAATGGGATTAGAAATCCAGTCCATATACTCTGCTGTTCTTGACCATGGGGATTAGAAATCCCCTACATGTCCTCTGCTGTTTTTAGCCATGGAGATTAGAAATCCACTCCATGTGCTCTTCTGTTCTTCGCCATGGGGATTAGAAATCAACGCCATGTCATCTGCTGTTTCCAGCCATGGGGATTAGAAATCCACTCCATGTGCTCTTTTGTTCTTGATCATGGGGATTAGAAATCAACGCCATGTCCACTTATTCTTCTATCAGTTCTGTTCACGTGAAAGCATTTCTTCATCCTTTGACTGATGTTGTCGTCCGGCGCCTGTGTATCTAGAAGACGACTAATGCTCCATCAAGCCAGCTATCTGGTCAATAATCTTAGCCTGAACATTTGCTCTCATTTTTGCAAGGTCTGACAAATACAAACATGTGTAATGTGTATTATATATATTTCAAGAACGTCTGTGTATAGAATACCCCAAAGATTCCTTTCCCGAAATATATATTCTTTTTTACTTTTTTCAGCGTTTTGACAGGCAAGACACTTTTTCAATAATTTTCGCGTATATAATACTGCGAAAACCCTACCAAAGTCTGTCTTTTAAGTAATTAGCAGTTATTTCCCAACAATTTTGAGTATAGAATACTTCTAAAACGATAGAAAGCTTTTTCAATGGATGGCTGGCTTCTTTTAAGTACTAAGCAGTTCTTTTTAACTATTTTGGGTATAGAATACTCCTAAAATGTAAGAACAATGCTTTTTCAATAGATGGCTGTTTGCCAATACTTTTCAATAGAACGAAAATTGAAGAAAAACACCATTTTCGGTTAGAAAACTCAAGAAAATTACGCTTTCTCCAAAAATGTCTACAGACAGCTAGTTGTCAACAATTTTATTCAAGAAAGTACTGTAATATCTTTGTGTTATTAATAAATAATAACCAAAGTCCAGACTCAAATTCTGTTTATAAGTTTAATAACTACAACTAAGAGCATACAAATACACAACCATACAGTGTTAAAAGCCTAGCGCGAATGATGCTATCAGAGAGGCAAGTAAACCTATCATGTGACTGCTGCTGAGTAGTTGATATATATATTAGGTTAACTTCTTCACATCCCCCTTTTCAAAGAAAAATGAAAATTTTATTTCATTTTAAAACCAAACCATTTTTAATAAAAACAGCATGCATTAATATGCGCACATAATGTTGTATAAACGCAGATACAACGTTGAGGTCTCTGCAGTACAGTATTAAATCCATTAATCATGTCCAACTTTAATTCAATTAAATGTTACAGGGGAACGCCTATCTAGTTTCTATAAATTCTGTCAGCAGCAATTAGATCACAAGTCTATGTTCTGTAATTCATGTTAACAGGTGTAACTGTTCTTATCTAAACAATTAGAGATATATCAAGTCACTGTGTCTGAATTTTGTCTGTGTTGTGTGTGTGGCAATTAAGACCTAGTCTGAAAAATAAATGTATTGTAATCCAATATTAGTCAGGAATGCAGCTTCAGTACCGTAGTATTCCAAATAATCATGGATGTATTTTATGAATAAATTTTGCACATTTTCATGAATTTTAAAACACTGATTAATCCAACTGAATTATGAATATTAATTCAATTTAGAATACTGAAAATCAGAGAAAATAACACTATTATCCAAAATGCTGCACTTTGAGAATCAATGCACAATATGCTGCAATGAAATGAAATGCACTTTCATTCAAACACTTTTACTCATATATTTACATGACACAATCCTTATATTTTGCTGGCATGACGACTGCGCGACCCGATCTGGTTATATACGGGCCAGACGACGTTGATGTTGCTGATTTTGTCGTCGTCGCTGTGTCGCTGTTTGTTGATGCTCGAGCGCTGGGATCTGTGATATTATTAGATTCCCGAGTCGACGTTGATGGTGACGTCGTTTCAACGTTTGACCTGTTTTCCGGTTGCAGATCAGTAGGGAAGTTCGCAGACGTAGATTTTAGGTGCCTACGATTCCTCCTGTATTGTTGTCCATACTGATTTTCAACAATATATGAACGAGGCGTATTATGTTCTTCCTTAACCGTGGCTGGTGTCCATGTATTTTTCCCTTGCATGAGAACATTTTCGCCAGGTTTTAGAGGTTTCAAGGGTTTGCTTCCTCTATCATAGTAGTGTTTCTGTCTTTGCTGACGTTTCCTGAAACGTTTCTTTAGACTCTTGGGCTGTCCTGTTGGTTCCAGGAGCGGCGCTGACGTAGGTAACGTCGTTTTCAATTTCCGGCCAAACATTATTTCAGCCGGCGACAGCATTATGTCAGTGTCGATTACAGAATTCCTGTAGGCTAGCATAGCTAAGTATGGATCCTGTGCTTTCTTCAGTAAGTTTTTAACAGTTCTTACGGCCCTTTCAGCAAGCCCGTTTGACTGTGCATATGTTGGACTAGACGTTACACAATCAAATCCATATTCTTTCTCAAAGTCGCGAAATTCAGAGCTTACGAACGTACTCTAATTGACACTGTAAAACTGATCTATAATTCCATATCTGGAAAATTGACTTTTCAAATGTCTTATGACGCATCTACTGGTCATATTTTCCAGCAAATTCAGCTCTACCCGTTTTGAATATCTGTCAACAATGACAAGATAATGACGATTTTTAAATTCCATGATATCTGCTGAGACATGCGACCATGGTCGATCAGGAACTTCTCCCGGTATCAATGGTTCTTTAATATTGGCACTTTGATTTTGAGCGCATACTGTACAGTTTCGTACTGTCTGTTCAATATCTGATACCATACCTATCCAAAATAATGATTCTCTGGCTCGCGATGTGCATTTATTTATTCCCAAATGTGATGAATGTATGACATCCAACATTTCTTTCCTAAGGGATTTTGGCACTATAAGTTTTTTGCCTTTGAATAACATTTCTTCCAAAAGTTATTTCATCGCGAAAATTCCAGTATGGCTTGATTTCTGGTGGACATTCGTCTTTTGTCTGAGGCCAACCTTCAAGAACGGTTGCTCGTAATGTCTGCATTTCAGAGTCTTGTTTTGTCGCGTGTTGAATTTTCAACTGATTGTCTTTGGATACAGGTAAGAATGTCAGATAATTAACACTAATTTCTGAGTCACTAATCAAGTCTTCCTTTGATTCATGCAGGTAAGCTCTGCTAAGATGATCAGCCAAATATAATGTGCTTCCTGGTTTATAACTTTTAGGTCGTATTTTTGAAGGTCAAGTAACAGTTTTTGAAGTCTCAATGGAGTTTGGTATAGTGGTTTTGAAAATATGGCCTGTAAAGGTTTCTGATCACTCTCGACTATTACAGGTCTCCCATACACATATTGATGCATTTTTCTACATCCGAAAGTTATGGCTAATGTTTCTTTTTCTATTTGCGCGTAATTTTGCTGAGATTTTGTCAGTGCACGCGATGCATACGCGATAGGTTGTCCTTCTTGGAGCAAAACACATCCTAGTCCCTTTGAACTTGCATCAACGCTCATTGTTAATTCCATTTTGGGGTCATAGAAACGTAACACAGGCGCGTTTGATATTTTCTCTTTCAGCAGATCAAATGCATTTTGTTGTGGAGAGTCCAAGTGCCACTGTGTTGTATTTTCAAGCAATTGTCTGAGTGGCGCTGTAATTTCTGACATTTTCGGAATAAACTTAGCAAGATAGTTCACAAAACCCATGTAGGTTTGGAGTCCTTTTACATCCGTCGGCGGCGACATTTCTTTAACAGCTCGTACTTTCTCTGGATAAGGATGTGGCGATTTATTTATGTTGTTGTTTGTTACTTACTGTGTGTATCACTTGTGTCTTTTAATTTTGATGGCCATATGGCCATTTTGTGGGAAAGTAACTTCCCTTATGGCCTTCCTTTGTTTAGGTTTCCATTATGGTCTGGTCGCTTAATGTTTGTATTTCTTTCCCTTTGGTGTCTTTTATGGGTGGAGTAAGTTAATTGTATCAATTCCAGATCTTTGTTTTACTTCTACTTTGATACCCTGACCTGTCAGAACATGACCAACATAGGAAATACTACTTTTACGAAATTCGCATTTGTCCCTATTTAGTTTCATGTTATATTCCCGTATTCTATCAAGCACCTTTTTGATCCGTCTGTCGTGCTCCTCAGTGTCTTTTCCCCATATCAAAATATCATCAACGATTGCCTCACAACCTTCAATATCTTGAACCATGTTTGACACTGACCTCTGATACACCTCTCCTGCAGATTTTAAACCATAAGGTAACCTTGTGAATGAATAGCGTCCCAGGGGCGTATTGAACGTACAGAGTTTCTCTGACTCAACTGTGAGGCGAAGCTGCCAATAACCTGAAACTGCATCTAACTTAGAAAATACTTTGGCTTCCGGTATTTCAGTTAATATGTCCTCGATAGTTTTCATTGGATAATGTTCTCTCAACACAGCTTTGTTGAGATCACGGGGGTCGATACAGATTCGGACCTTTCCGTTACTTTTTGGTGCAACGACCATACTATTTACCCAATCCATAGGTTGTGTTTGTTTCTTGATTACACCTTCTGCTTCCATACGTTTTAATTCAGACTTCACTTTTTCCTTCATTGATATAGGAATTTTTCTGGGTGGGTGGATGACAGGTTTCACTGACGGATCTACTTTTATTGAATATGTATCTGGCATGCAACCCAGACCTTCAAAAAGATCCTTGTATGAATGCTCAATGTCTTGTGGCAAGTCTTTTTGCTAAGGCAACTCATTGGTGTGAATATTATATAGTCTTTGAATCAGTCCTATATCTCGGCATGTGGAACTACCAAGTACAGATGGCACAGAAGAGTCAACAATGTAAAAATCAATATTACAATCGTTACCTTGAATTTTGCACGGCAACTGTACTACTCCAGCTGGTTTTAATTTATGTCCACTGAATGATGACAGTTTTGTAGATGTCTGTTTCAAAGGTGTTTTAATTCCGATGGAATAAAATGTATCCTGTGACATGACATTGCATCTTGCACCAGTATCGATCTGAAAGTTTATTGATTTGTCATTGATTTTTGAGTTTACAGACCACTCATCATTTAATGGATTCACCGAATTTAATGGCAAGTCATTTATCATTCCGGCATAAAGGTCATTGTCACTACTGTCACTGGAATCTTCTACAGCATGAATATGTTTTTTCTTTGATTTTAAGGAAAATGACAGTTTTGTTTTACACATTTTGTGGAAGTGATTGAAACGTTTGCATTTGGTACACCGCTTTCGTACGCTGGACATTGTAGTTTTCCGTGTTCATATCCACATTTACCACAAGTTTGTTTTTTCAGGCCTAGCCTCTGTTTTCTGTTTGTCTGATTTACTGTAATGTTCTGATTTGGTGTAATGTTTCTTTTTTAGAGCATTTACGGTTTTATCTTCCATTGCACTACACTGTGAATGAGATAATTCATGTGTCCGCGCAATGTCCAGAGTTTTCGCAAGTGTAAGTTTTGAACCCTCATTCAGCAGTTTAGCTCTGATTTTTGAGTTTTTGACACCTGTCACAATTCTGTCTCTGACCATATCATCCCGTTTGTCATACTCACAGTTTTTGGCAAGCAGTTGCAACTCCGTAACAAATTGCTCAAATGTTTCATCATGATTCTGCACACGACTTTGAAACTTGTATCTGTTGTAGATGGTATTTGATGTTGGTTTAACGTAACTTTCAAACCCATCATAGTAGCTCTTAAGTCTTTTCTTATCCTCATCTGATAAATTCCAAGTCTGAAATATGCTCCTTCCATTTTCTCCAACCCAAAGCATGAGAAAAGCACATTTTTCTTCCTCTTCCTTGGCTTTGAGTGGTCCATCGAACATAAACTGGACATGTTGTTTGAAACTTTTCCAGCTTTGTTCCAAGTCATGTTTGTCCCAGTCCATGGACGGAAGAGCTCCAGAATTTAATATATCCATGCTAACTTCTGACACCATGTAATATCTTTGTGTTATTAATAAATAATAACCAAAGTCCAGACTCAAATTCTGTTTATAAGTTTAATAACTACAACTAAGAGCATACAAATACACAACCATACAGTGTTAAAAGCCTAGCGCGAATGATGCTATCAGAGAGGCAAGTAAACCTATCATGTGACTGCTGCTGAGTAGTTGATATATATATTAGGTAAACTTCTTCACAAGTACTTTCTGTATAGAATACGCCAAAGATTTTACTTAGGTTTCTTGAATTAATACCACAATGATACAGGTTAGGGATTTCTTTAATAATGTCGCGTATAAAATACAGCGAAAAATCGAAGAAAAGTACATGTTAATCTTATGGTTTAGAAAACACAAGAGATTACCTTTTCTTCTTTCTTGACAACCATGTATTCCTTTGGCATTCGACGGATAAAATCAGCCACTCAACCAGGCAACACTAGACCCCAACTGGCATGGGACAATTTAAAATTTCTTCAAACCAAAAATTGCCCCAAGAAAAAACTGGCGGAAGACAAACAAAAATCAATCCAATTACCTAAACTTAAATTAATTTAAGACTGCCTTAAGAATTGGTTCATTGAGCTAAACGCCAAATTCACCGGTTGTCCACAAAACTGACTGGCTCCACAATGATGAAAAAACAAAAAACAACAACAAAAAAAAAAAAAAACAAAAAAACAGGCCAAACCAAGAAGCTAAATGCCTGAGAACTTCACCTGCCTACAATTTCAACCCATCAGGCTATTTTGTTGAACCCTTCACAGTTCCCTCTGTAAACAAAATAAACCGCGTATCATGTTCACCGTCCATCACGTCCGAAAACGTGACGTAAATTTGAACCCTTCACAATCCCCAACGTTAAATAAATAACGAAGTGAACCGCGTATCATGTTCACCGTCCCTCACGAATTCGAGGATTAACTCGTGAAGTAGTAATACATTTCTAACGAAATGATCGGAGAAATCCCCTTCAGTTTTATCGCTCGTCGCCAAATAATGTATTTTTGATAACCCGTTTGTGGGACTAGGACTGGGGACGGGACAGGGTAGTCCTATCTATCTATCTATCTATCTATCTATCTATCTATCTATCTATCTATCTATCTATCTATCTATCTATCTATCTATCTATACTGAGTCGGTCATATCTGGCCATTACCTCAGTTGATTCAGTGGCTAAATTTAGAATTTAGCTGAAAAAAAAGAGAGAGAGGCACTGGATGCGTCCAATTTACAATCTGCATAACAGAGGTATCCTAAAACGCATACCTCTGAGTCCCAATCTTACACTGTGTGGGCTTTAAACTCTTCTGCGGACTTGGCATTCATCGCAGAGGAGGGAAGACTATTCCATTGGGGAATAGTTCTAGGAAAGAACGAGTTCTTAAGGGCATCACTATAGGACTGGTGTCTACGATATTGTGAGTCGTTTACTTTTGATGCCCTCGTTTGGGTCGACACTGTTACAGGGGTCAAGTACCTATCTTTATCAATAGACACTGAATCAGAGTGTATCTTGTAGAAGAAGGTTAAAGAGGACTGCTCACGACGGGCCTCCAGGGACGGCCACTCTAGCTCATTCAGCATGTCGCCGACGCTATTTCTATTTCGCCATCGCCTACAGGTCCATCGAGCAGCTGTCCTCTGCACCTTCTCCACCTGCTGAGCCTGAGTTTTAACATAGGGATGGATAAATGGGTAAAATTCTCCTGGCAGTTTGACTAGTCTTAATTGTCACTTCAAGATGCCTCGCTAGTCTGCAGGAGCGTGGTATCGTCTGCACGATTTTCTCGCTTCCCTGGTACCATGGAATACCGGAGTGGGTAAAACCCATCACCTACCGGGTCGGCGTTTCTGGGCGGGTCACGACACAACACGGTCATATTTGGCCATTACCTCATTTCGAACTACTCTCTCTCAGAATCAGAATCAGAATCAGAATTGTTACTGGTGACACGTCAAATGACATTCATACACCAGGACCTGTGATGTGGGAAGTTAGTCCCTAGCTCTAACCAAAGAGGTAAATTTAGCTACACAATCATCAGCACCTTCAGCTGTCGAAATTATCGAATCGGGAAGGGCATTCCAATCTCTAATGGTTCTGGGGAAGAACGACTCTTTATAAATGTCAGTTCTTGCGCTAAGGGTCTGAAACGCCAACGAATGGTGATTTCTACAGTATCTAGCTGGGGGAACAAGGTCATCTGTTGGAATGCTGGCAGCACCCTTTAGACCTTTGTATAAAAGGATTAGCCTACTGTCTTTTCTCCTTTTCTTGAGAGACTCCCATTTTAATTTTCCAAGTATTCCAGTCATGCTCCCAGTTTCAAAGCAGTAATTGCCTGTTACAAATCTAGCAGCTCTATTCTGAACTTTCTCAATTTCATCGTTAAGGACCACTCCACTGGGGTCCCAGATACAACTACCATATTCCAAGATTGGGCGAACAAGACCTTTATATGCTGCCTCTTTTACATCCTGAGGGCACTGATGAAGATTTCGCCTCAGGAAACCAAGCGTTCTATTTGCCTTAGTACACATGTTGCTAATATGAGTATTCCATCTCAAGTTGTGTGAGATTGTCACTCCAAGGTATTTAATCGAGTCCACATTTTCGAGGACCGTACCCTCTAAGGTGTAAGAAGCCTCAACTTTATTAGACCTCTTCCTAGTTATCTGCATAATATTGCATTTAACTGGCTGAAATCTCATGCCCCATTTACGTGCCCAACATCCTAATCTATCTATGTCAGCCTGAAGTTTCAATGAGTCATCTGTATCTCTAATTTCCCGGTAACAAACACAGTCATCTGCGAACAGTCTTATTTCTGAGTCAATGTCAGTGGAAATATCATTGATGTACAGGGAGAACAAAAGTGGACCAAGAACGGTCCCTTGCGGGACTCCAGACAAAACTGGAGCCCACTCCGAAGATTCACCATTAACAACAACCCGTTGTTTTCTGTAGCAAAGAAAGGAATCTATCCATTTTAGGGTCTTTCCCCCAATTCCATAACCAAATAACTTAGATTTAAGTAGTTCATGAGGAGGGGTGTCAAAAGCCTTCTCGAAGTCCAGAATAAATGTGTCCACCTGTCCCCCTTTGTCCAAGATTTTTGCCCAGTCATTAATAACTGTGCTTAGCTGAGTTTCACAACTGTGCCTTTTCCTGAATGCATGTTGTCTGTCTGACAAAAGTTTATGTTCGTCCAAGTGGGCCATGATGTTTGAGCAGACTATATGTTCCAGCAATTTACACAGAACACAAGTCAGAGACACAGGGCGATAATTGCGGGCAAGAGCCCTATCTCCTTTTTTGAAGAGTGGACAAATGTTTGCTAAGAGCCATTCTTTGGGGATTTCACCCGTATCAAGAGACTGTTGAAACAAGTGTGCGAAAACTGGACCCAACTCATTTGCTAGTTCCTTCAGGACTCTGGGATGAAGCTCATCAGGTCCTAAGGCCTTACTGGGGTTTAAGCCTTGAAGTAATTTGATCACTCCTGCAGCTGTCACAACAATATTATTCATGAATGGGGCCGATCTTCCAGTTAATGGGACCTCCGTGAACTCAGTTTTATTAAATGCATCATTGAATTGACCAACTAGTTCCTCTGCCCTTTCAGAGTCTGATTCAGCAACCCCGTCCCCTCCTCTTTTATTAAGGGGCGGGATACCTTGCCTGTCTTTCTTCTGGCTATTAATATATCTGTAGAAGTCTCTGGGATTTGCCTTTACATCACCTACCAAGTTATTCACATACAAATCATGCTGATTTTTTATATCAGTCTTGATTTCACGTCTCAAGTTTTCAAATTTTGTCCGGAGTTTACCACTTCCTGTCTTTTTTGCCTTTGCATGAATCTTATTCCTTCTGCGAATTTTCCTTCTTATCTCTGGAGTGATCCAGGGAATAGGAGGTACAGCCCTACTAGTTTTTGAGGGGATATGATTTTCGGCCGAAGTATGAATGAAAGAAGTTATCAAATCAAAATTCTCCTGTACAGACCGAGCATCTGAATGACCATTAAAGTAATTCTCCTTTGCAAATGTCACAGAGTGAAATTATGGAAACTGGGGAGCGCTTGTGCTTTGGACTTTCTAGTCATTTCCAGTAATTTCCCCCTAATGATAGTCATTTTGATACTTCATAAACTCATCTTTTTCATATATCATTAAGCATTTAAGCATGTCATCATCATTAGCGCATATCTACTTCCGTGTCCTTATGTAAGCTTCGCGCGTTTATCACGTCACTGGTTAACACCGCATGCGCACTTTCTTACACACGCCTTTGTCAGTCTAACTTTGTCTCTGGCGGAGGTAGGTCTTACGACCACCTCAAAGGACACCTATTTTATATATTCCTTATTGCTAAGGATATTTATTATATTTATCAGGTATGCGTTTACTTTATTTTGAACATTTGTAAATTATCATAATTGTCATTATTTCATGAATATTCATATTGTTGCTATTGCCTTCTCGGCCTCGGTCAGTCGAATACCGCCTTTGTCTCTGGCGGAGGTAGGTCTTACGACCACCTCAAAGGACACCTATTTTATATATTCCTTATTGCTAAGGATATTTATTATATTTATCAGATGACGAGGTCGGGAAGGGAAGGTTTTTGACATCTCCAAAAACATGGAAACATCTATCTCTGTTGTCGTTAGTGAACCCCGAACCCCCTCGAGATAGTGGGACAGGACCAGCTGTGGTCGTTTCATCAATATCATGTGACCCATCATCAACATCCATCATCCAATCACCGTGGCCACAGCCGATATTAAAAAATCAACCCGCGACACTGGCGCCCAACTACAGGTTCCCTTTCAGAAGTGGTCGTCCATAGAGACAGAGTACCAGGTTTTACCCACCTCTACGGATGACGTCACTAGGCCTCCTTTTCCATCTAAACATGTGCTCCGTCAGGACTTCTTTCTAAGTATTTTATTCTTTTATATGTGACTTTCACCATGGTACGTACCAGTGTATTTATTATTCTGTGTTTCTATCGTAATTCTTACATAAACTGTCCGTGTTAACTGTCTATGTATTGGCATTGCCGAATTAGGTCATTGTACAGCTTTCGTTTTTGACTGCAATGACTTTACCTGTTATGGAAATTTCTGTGTGACATTTTAGTGTTTTAAACTTGAAAAACAGTGACTCTCTTTTCTGTCTTTTCATAAGGCAGATGTGCTTAATCAGTGACAGTGCCAAATGACTCTCTATCTTTACATTTTGCTGAAAAACTACATCTGTTGTTTTCATGTATAGTTTGTTTACATGTACAGTGTATGTACATATTGATAAACTGTCTTGACTTATTCAGTGTCAAACTGCCAAATGATTAGTTCTAGATCTCTCTCTTTCTCTTTTATCAACAGATGCAATGTGTTCGGTGTAGTGTACAGTGATCATTTTCTGATTTTCCATATGACATGTATGTGACATAGTGGAACATTTAGGGAAACAGTGTGTACCCATTTTGCATGGTATTACATGTTTGCCTGCATTCCAGTCTGTTTATTACATACACAACAATGCTCGCCCTGCTATTTCGCATGTGACTGTGTATTTCTATCGTAAAATAGTGTAAACTGATGTCATGCCTTGTGGACCCTGATCAGAATCAGAATCAGAATCAGAATTGTTACTGGTGACACGTCAAACGACATTCATACACCAGGACCTGTGATGTGGGAAGTTAGTCCCTAGCTCTAACCAAAGAGGTAAATTTAGCTACACAATCATCAGCACCTTCAGCTGTCGAAATAATCGAATCAGAGTGATTTTTACTTTCTGTGATTTACAGTGATTTGAATATTTTGAAGGGTCCGGTTTTCATCAGAAAGCCATTTATAGCCGAATGTGTTACATTTCGTGTAAATAGTGAAATATCAGATCATGCCGTGTGGCTTCTGATCAGAGTGATAAATATCATTTGTGCTTTGTGATGTACTGAATATTCTGAAGAGTACGGTTTTACTCAGAAAGCCATTTATAGGCAAAATGCATGTATTTCCATGAAATTTAAGCCTTTTTCGTAGCTTTTTGCTATATATGTGCATGTATATGAGATGTTTTTCTATTTTTCTGATACTTTCTCTTCATTTTTCAGTTGGTGATTTCTCTTCTCTGCACCACTCAAGGTAACAACTAACCTCACTTCTTTTGCACTGGTACTTTCCTTTGCTGTGCGTCACACTTACAAGAATAGTAGAAGACTGCTCCTGGTAAGATAAATTTTACTGTATTTTCTTTCTTCTTTTCAGTCATTCCCTGTCATGAGTGTTTATGTCCCCATCAATCATTATCCTCTATCACCCTGCTTTGGAGTCTCACCCTTACATTTGACATGAAAGTCCGTAAAGTGTTTTTCTCCGGGTACTCAAGTTTACCCCTCCATTAAAAAAAAAAAAAAGTTGGCTTTTTCATGCAAGCCCGTTCAAGCCTCACATACTCAAGTTTCCGTCTACACCAATCAATAGTATGTTTGTGTGTTATCATCATGTATTATGCAAATGTAGTGTTTTTGTATTAAAATTAGCTTGTTGAATGAACGGTTGTTTTCCCAGTACTCTGGTACCCAGCTCTCTAGTTGAGACATAGTAATACATGTATAGTGCATAGAATTTCTTGTTTTTGTGAATATTTTCACAATACTTGAAATTTCTACATTTAATTGTGAGTATGCTCACATGCTATAATATTAGTGAAGAAGTCTGTCACTAGTGAATATTTAGTGAATTTCTATTGTTGGTGTTAAATTTGTGACAGATAGATATGTGGACAAGTCCACTTCTTGTTGAGTGAATAGTAAGCACTATACTTTATATACCTGTCTGTGAGATTATTTGTGCATTTCTAGTGTCAATGTACATTTTTATCACAGACAGTGAAACTAGTCCATAGAATATTTTCAGTATTGTATGGCAGGTTGTGGGTACTAGATGTACTTCGGATATTTTGAGAATATTTTGCCTTGCTGCCATTTTGAATGAAGAAATTCTATGGTGATGTCCATGGAAAACAGGTAAACCCTGAGAATTTGAACTTTTGACATTTTATTAATAAATTATTTTTCTTTTTTTTTTTTTTTTACCTGTCTTGTTTACTTGTTTAAATTGTTTACATTGTTCCATCATGGCAGAAGGAGGCCAAGAAATTGATTTTAAATCTATTTGGCCTGAAAAGGTCATAGAATTCATGGTCGAGATGTTGAGGCGTACAGGCCGCTTCGACATAATACCTCGCCATGAAGAGGAAATAAAAGAAGAAGAAGAGGTAGAAGAAGAAGTTGAAGAAGAGGAAGAAGAAGAAACACAAGCTAGTGAGCTTGCTAATATGGGGACTACCAGTACACCTGTGGGTCCTGCTTTTAACACCCAGCCCCAATTTAGGGTTGTTCCCCCACCCACACCCATTCTGAGATACCATACTCCACCCCCGCCCAACCAAATGTCTCTTGTTACCCCAGCTTTCCCTCCCACACCCAAACAAATAGCTCCAGTTGCCCCTCCCACACCCAAACCAATGACCCCAGTTACCCCAGCCCTACCCCAAGAATCCCCACTTAGACCTCTTGAATCAAATCAAGGCCCTTTATATGATAGAGGCTCACCCAGTCCACCCCCAAGACCCCCATACCCTAAAGAATTTGAACACCTGGTTCATAGACCAAAATCTTTAGGTATACTCCATAATCCTGTTAATATTAAGCAGGAGTATGCTTCTGATCCCCTTTTAAGGGATTCATACACCCATGGTGGACCTGGCTCATCCCTTCAGCCAAATATTGTCCATAGTTTGAACAAAACCCCTCCCAATCCTTTCCGTGGTGAGCCTACAAACTATAAAAAGCAGGGGCACAGGGTGACTTTTGGTCCCGAGTTTCCCTTTCACCACTCAAGTAGGGAAGCAAATAATGCTGCCCCTCATACACAAATGGTGAAAGAGGAACAAAATATTTCTCCTCCTCAAATTTGTACACCATTTGAGACCTCAAAAGCCAAAAGTGTACAACAAAATAAGATATCTTTAAAAGGTAATAATATTACACAACCTCCCCCGGTGGAAATTAAACAGGAACCATGTCCTAGTCAGCAATATGTTGCTTCTTTTAATCCATTGCCACCCTCAAGTTGTACATTACAGGGTCAAGGCTCTTTTAATAGTACCCTTAATAATTCTTTATTAGCAGGCATGCGGGTTCCACAACTTCCATTCTTTTCTGGTGAAAATCAGAAAGGGGATGTTTCCTTTGAAGTCTGGAAGTTTGAACTCAGCTGCCTCATAAGAGAATCAATTTATCCTGATTCTTTTATTCTCCAGGCTGTAAGAAAATCTCTCAAAGGCAAAGCCAGAGACATTTTACTTACAGTTGGTGAAACTGCTTCACCAACAGATATTTTAATCAAACTTGAGGGGATATATGGCAATGTTTCTTCATGTGAAGTTTTAATACAACAGTTCTACCTGGAATCACAACTGCCAAATGAGTCAGTTGCTGATTTCAGTGTAAGAATTGAGAATCTGTTGAGGAGAGCTACCCAAAACAGATTTATAGAAGAGCAAATCAAAAATGAAATGCTCTGTTCTAAACTATGGAATGGACTAAAAGATCCATTGTTAAAGAACTCGAGCAGGTATAAGTTTGAAGTTGATAAAGACTTCAACAGCCTGCGAAAGTCTATCAGATCCATAGAACAGGATCTAAATACATCTGCTATTACAAAGCAGATGTCAACTTTGACATCATCTGTCAATGACAGCCAGCATGCCAAAGTTGACAAACCATCAAAACAGATGGCACAGTCCTCTTTTGACAATACTGGTCAGAAGTTGGACAGCATTGCCAATCAGATGAAAATGCTTCGTGAGAGGATGGATGGGCTTGAAAAGAAATTCAGTGAGGCATGTCTTGCTTCTCAATCACCAGGCCCATCCACTCTTCCACATAGTAACAATACCACACCATCCCCTCCTGCCCAACGTGGTTCTTTCCATGAACGTGGTTCTTTCTCAAATCGAGGTAACTCTGCCAATCGGGGATCTTTTCCTCGTGGTAGGGGCTCTTCTTTCCCAAGGGGAAGAGGCGGCTCTTATCATAGGGGTAGAGGCTCTTATGGCAGAGGCCAATCCCAACAACAAGGGGCTAATCAACACACTTTTAAAAGTGCTGATACACAGACTGACTCTGGTTTGAATCATTCAAACTAGAAGGGGTCTTTATTGCGGAGCAAAATAAGGACTCCCCTTTGAACTCTGATAGCTCCAACACCGATCCAACCTTATTTTCACGTATGGTTGGTTCAACAAATGAATCAGAGATTTTTATTAATGGTCAGTCTTGTTTAGCCCTTATTGATTCTGGATCCATGATCACAACAATTTGTGATGATTTTTATCAACAAATGGATCCAAGGCCTGAGCTGAAAGACATTGCTGATTTTAATTTGAATATTAGTGGAGCAAGTGGCTCAAAAATACCTTATTCGGGATATATTGAAGCGGAAATAAAAATTCCTGACGTAGAACATATTCCTTTGGTTGTTCCGGTTCTAGTTGTGCCGACTACCAGATACTCTGGCCAAGTTCCTCTGATAGTTGGTACAAATATTATTGGTTCACTCAGGGAAGATGTTGCATCGGACCCAAATATTTCGTCTGCATGGAATAATGCATTTTCCGCTCTTTCATATTCCCAAACAAGGTTTGTTAAATCTACCAACAAAACACCAGTTATTTTAAAACCCAATGAAACCCGAACATTAACGGGTTTAGTTAGAAATACTTCCACCATGCAAAATGCTGTCACAGAAAACAATATTTTAACTTCTGATTTTAATGTTTGTCCTCGTTTGGTTTCTGTAAAGCCCAATGCAAAGACAGCTAGAGTCCCTGTTAGAATATGTAATCTTTCAGCCAGGCCTATTACAATAAAACCTAGAAGCCAATTATGTGATTTACATGAGGTAAAAGTTATTGAAAATGTAAATCCGTTTTCTACTTCATTTTCCCAGCGGGCTAGTACTAGTGATAGTCATGCTGAGGAAATCAAAGTAGATTTGTCAGCGGAGAACTTAACTCCTCAACAGCATACCCAGGCTTCTGATTTACTTAGCCAGTGGAAGCATATTTTTTCCACTGGGCCTACAGATCTTGGTTTCACCAATCTGGTGGAACACGAGATCAACTTAAGTGATCCTACTCCTTTCAAGGATCCTTACAGGCGTATACCTCCTGCAATGTTTGAGGAGGTACGCCAACATTTAAAGGAAATGTTGGATGCTGGGGCTATAAGAGAATCCCAAAGCCCATTTTCTTCCAACATTGTTCTTGTCCGGAAGAAAGACAATAGCTTACGTTTTTGTATTGACTTCCGGAAACTTAACAACAAGACTATTAAGGATGCCTATGCCTTGCCAAGAATAGAAGAGACCATTGACACATTGTCTGGCTCGAAATATTTTTCCAAACTTGATCTTAGGTCTGGCTACTGGCAGGTTGGAATCAAAGAAGGGGATAAACATAAGACTGCATTCTCTGCCAGCCCCCTAGGCTTCTTTGAATGTAATAGGATGGCCTTCGGTCTTACCAATGCACCTAGCACATTTCAGAGGCTTATGGAGCGCTGTATGGGGGACCTACACTTGAAGGAATGTCTCATTTACTTAGATGATATAATCATCTTCAGTAAGACATTCGATGAACACATCACCAGGCTGCAAAATGTGTTCAAACAGCTTGAGCAGCACGGCTTAAAGCTCAAAGCCTCCAAGTGTGAATTTTTCAAGACCCAAGTGCAGTACTTAGGCCACATTGTCAGTGATAAGGGTGTCCAGACAGATCCTGACAAAATTACAGCGTTAAAAGAATGGCCCGCCCCTTCAAACATACAGGAATTGCGTAGTTTTCTCGGTTTTGCGGGTTATTACAGGCGCTTTGTCTGTAATTATTCCAAAATTGCGAAGCCTCTCAATGACCTGTTAGTAGGACACCCAACAACCAAGAAAGCCAAGCGATCTAAGTCTGCAGTTCCTTGGTCTTGGGGGCCTGATCAACAAACAGCTTTCGATACAATAATCGAAAAGCTTACATCACCACCAGTTTTGGCATATTCAGACTATAGCAAAGAGTTCATTTTGAACATCGATGCTAGTGGTGATGGGCTAGGTGCTGTTCTATACCAAGAACAAGATGGTATAGAACGTGTCATAGCCTATGCTAGCAGAGGTCTTAGAGCCAGTGAGTGCAATTACCCTGCACATAAACTTGAATTTTTGGCCTTGAAATGGGCAGTGTGTGATAAATTCCATGATTACCTGAATGGAAATAAATTCACTGTTAGAACAGTCAACAATCCATTGACGTATGTTCTAACAACGGCTAAGCTAGATGCCACAGGCCATCGTTGGCTAGCCGCACTGTCTAGTTACAATTTCAAGCTCATTTACAGGTCCGGCAAGAAAAACCAAGATGCCGATGCCCTCAGTAGATTACCATCTACTGATAAAGGGGTCCTGTTTAATGACGCTATTAAGGCCATCTGCCAGGCGGTATTAGCCCCTAAAGAGGAGGCGCCGGCAGTTGAATGTGTATTGGTTGCTCAGCATTTTGACCTCACTGGTGAAGAGGTTGGCTCTGACTCTGGTTCAGATTTCAGTCAAGTTGACTGGCGTGCTGAACAAACCATTGACGGCACGTTGAGCAGAGTGAAAACCATTCTTGCCTCTGGACACAAACCTACCAAGAGACAGATTGCTCTTGAGGAGACCGAATGTCAGAAAATCTTGAAGGATTGGGACAGTCTATTTTTGAAAGACGAGGTACTTTACCGTCGTCATTCTTTACATGGCACCTCTGTTAACCAGCTGGTATTGCCTGAGGTTTTCCGGGAGATAGCACTAAATGGTCTGCATGATGAGGCCGGCCATCAAGGCAGAGACCGCACTATGTCCCTGGTAAAATCTCGGTTTTACTGGCCTGGGATGGATGGTGACATTGAAAAGAAAGTCCGAAACTGTCCCAGATGCATCCGAAGAAAGTCTCGAGAGCGGGCTCCAGCAAAACTTGTGACTGTAGAGTCCACTTATCCCATGGACTTGGTATGCATGGATTTTCTGTCTCTTGAAACATCAGCGGGTGGTTACGAAAACATCTTGGTAATTACAGACCATTTCACCCGCTATGCTCAGGCCATACCAACCAAGAACCAAACGGCCAAGACAACCGCTAAAGTTCTCTTCGAAAACTTCATCTGTCACTATGGGTTTCCATCCCGTTTACATAGTGACCAGGGCCGCAATTTTGAGAGCCAGGTTATTAAAGAGCTGTGTTCCATTGCTAACGTTGACAAGTCTAGGACTACACCCTACCATCCCATGGGTAATGGAATGCCTGAGCGCTTTAACCAGACTCTGCTCAATATGTTGGGTACTTTGGAGGATGACCAGAAATCTAACTGGAAGTCCTACGTTGCGCCCTTGGTTCATGCCTACAACTCAACCCGTCATGAGACCACTGGATTTTCCCCGCATTATTTAATGTTTGGGCGACACCCTAGACTGGCGGTTGATGCCTTTCTAGGCATAAATCCAGACAGTAGGCATGCTAACCAGACAAAGTTTGCAGCCGATCTGAAAAAGAGGCTCGACTTTGCCTATAAGACAGCCACCAAGGAGGCCCGTCGCCAGGGCAGAAGGCATAAGGAAACTTATGACCTCAAAGCTCGGGATGCCCAGCTTTTGCCCGGTGACCGTGTACTGGTGCGCAACGTCGGACTGAGGGGAAAGTGCAAGCTGGCAGATAAATGGGAGAAAGAAGTGTACTTGGTTGTTGAACAGCCAAATACAGAGGTTCCTGTGTACGTTGTCAAACGTGAACATGGGAGGAGCATCCGAAGGATGCTGCACAGGAATCTCCTTCTTCCATTCATGGCCCTTCCAGCATCCAAACAACGCTCCCCGGATACAGATATATCACCAAATAGCAGTTCTCAACCGTCACCGGTTGAGGTTACAACTGCCGGTGATATCAATGTTCCGGGTGGAGCGGCAGGAAGTGCAGCCTCACCTGCACCAGACTCTGTAGTTCCAGATAGTGCGAACATGCTGGATGCACCGGTATCCCCTAGTGTGGTGATACCCCCAGAGAGATCGTCATTGAATCCTTTGGCGAAACCCTTCAGTCCTGCTCCGGGGTCTCAACCAGAATTGCGACCTCAAGCACGTCCAACAAGGCATAGGCAGAAACCAAGGTGGCAGACAGGAGGGGACTGGTTATTTTAAATTTTCGAATGTTTTTAACTGAATTAACAGCTGACATGGTTTCCTGGTTTCCTGTACAAGTATTTTATTTTATTTTCTTATTTGAAATGTCGAGACGACATTTTTTCACAGAGGGGGAGGGGAGCGTGTGACAATTACGCTAAATATATTCTGGAGAGAGGCTTCGAATCAAAAAGTTTTCATTTAAACGGGTTGCTGGGTTGCAGTCGAGTGACGATGCATGGCTTGTCATGGCGTCTCTGGAGAGCTTGTATGTTGTCAGAGTGCTCTTGGCACGTGCCGCACTGGAATGCAATTCTGCTGACCCTTTGTTTTTCTTTCTTAAATTCGTCTTCTGCTGGGTTGCAGTTGGTTGACGGTGCATGATTTATCATGGCGTCTCTAGAGAGCCTGTGTGTTGTTAGAGTGCCGTTGATACGTGGTGCACTTGACTGCAAACTGGTAAGAAAGTTCTAAAAAAATAAAAAAATTCGCCTTGACATAATTTCGCGCTTGCTTGGACATGGGTTGGTTACAACCTAGGTGGGGGCTATCCCAATCAGACCGTGGCCGGTTCGTGCTTCTGACTTGTGCTTTCGTGGAAGGGTGAATAATTTCGTAAGAATTGAATAGTTCTGTTATATTTCCTCTCTCCAGTCCAGCGCGTAAATAATGTATTTTTATATGACACTTCCATTTTGGCTGTGTTTTAGGATAAGCAATCTTAGCCTGGTTTTAATGTTTGGCCGTTTGAAGCTAAACCAGTAAGGAGTGTCCTATTACGCGCTATCAATAAAAGATTTTTTGTCTAAGTTCTGTATATAAAGTTTTTTCTTTTGCGCTGTGCATACTGTGCAGCATTTATGACAGCGCATTTTGATAAGGGTTTACCTGGCAAAGTGTTAGGTATGATTAACTTCACTTGCTGATAAGATTCGAAGCCATATCTTTGTGTTCTTAGTTATTTTTCAGATTTTGTGTTAATAACATACAGATCTGGCAAATTTATTTATAAGGCAAGGTGTAGTTAAAGAAATCTTTAAATCATCAGAGTTAGTTTATTTTAGTAATTTAAATGTCGGGACGACATTTCCCGAAGAGGGGGAGAATGTCACAGAGTGAAATTATGGAAACTGGGGAGCGCTTGTGCTTTGGACTTTCTAGTCATTTCCAGTAATTTCCCCCTAATGATAGTCATTTTGATACTTCATAAACTCATCTTTTTCATATATCATTAAGCATTTAAGCATGTCATCATCATTAGCGCATATCTACTTCCGTGTCCTTATGTAAGCTTCGCGCGTTTATCACGTCACTGGTTAACACCGCATGCGCACTTTCTTACACACGCCTTTGTCAGTCTAACTTTGTCTCTGGCGGAGGTAGGTCTTACGACCACCTCAAAGGACACCTATTTTATATATTCCTTATTGCTAAGGATATTTATTATATTTATCAGGTATGCGTTTACTTTATTTTGAACATTTGTAAATTATCATAATTGTCATTATTTCATGAATATTCATATTGTTGCTATTGCCTTCTCGGCCTCGGTCAGTCGAATACCGCCTTTGTCTCTGGCGGAGGTAGGTCTTACGACCACCTCAAAGGACACCTATTTTATATATTCCTTATTGCTAAGGATATTTATTATATTTATCAGATGACGAGGTCGGGAAGGGAAGGTTTTTGACATCTCCAAAAACATGGAAACATCTATCTCTGTTGTCGTTAGTGAACCCCGAACCCCCTCGAGATAGTGGGACAGGACCAGCTGTGGTCGTTTCATCAATATCATGTGACCCATCATCAACATCCATCATCCAATCACCGTGGCCACAGCCGATCTAATAAATCCACCCGCGACACAAATCTGAGTGCATCCTTCCTCATAGTTTCATAGTCACCTTTCTGATATGAGTACACCTTCCTCCTAGGTTTCTTTATTGGTGGGATGTGAATTTTTAAATATCCGGAGACAACATCGTGGTCACTTAGTTTATCTGGGGAATGAATGTCTTCGAATTGTCCTGGCAAAGTCGTAAGGATCAGATCCAATGTGTTCTTATCACGAGTGGGGAAGTTAACAATTTGTTCAAGGCCATGATCGTTCATAATGTCAATTAATATTTGTCCTTCCGACTGACTCAGCATTGTGTCTTGTTTGCTGAGCCTGTCGGGCCAAGCAATGTCTCTGAAGTTGAGGTCACCTAGAACATGTACAGCCGGGAGTTTTTTACCCTTATGCTGCGATTTAATGCAATCCAGTTGGTCTTTAAACAACTGGAAGTTTTCGATTGTACCATTTGGTGGTCGATACCAACTTGCTACGAAGTGGGAAGTTTTATTTGCAAAAACCTTAACCCAGACCGATTCGGTGTCATTCTCAAGTTCCATGAAAGGCATGTGAGGGATGTCTCTATGAATGAGCAACATCACCCCACCGCCATGAGAGTTCCTATCTTTTCTGTACACACAGTACTCACAAGTTTCAGGGAAAAGCTCAGATGTAGTAATTGAACTGTCAATCTTTGTTTCCTGAATAGCAACAATATGAGGTTGAGATGTATCGAGGAAAGCTAAAAGTTCAAGAATTTTCCCTCTAATTCCATTTATGTTTATACTGCAAAGTTTCAAACCTTTCACAAAATTTGACTTAGTTTCATCAGCAGTCGAAGATTTGCCTCTCTTATCCTCTGACAGAGGTTCAAACCTGTTTGGCTTACTCAGTTCTACATATTCATCAAAGAAGGAGTCTGAAAAGTTACAGACCTCACATTTTGGACATATCCAGTGGCAGCTTGAATTTACCAAAGTGCCATATTCTGCATCTGAAATGAAGGAACAGTCAGTGTGTATCCACATTTCACATTGATCACACTGAACGGCTTTGTGGCCATTAAGGACAGCACCACTGCAAAGACCACAGTCAGCTTTGCAGTCTTTGCAATACCAAGTTCCAGCTCTAGATTCAATTTCTAACAATTGACTGTTATCCAAATCAGAACATGAGGAGTGAAAGCGCTTGTTACAGTCCTCACATTCTATCCATTTCTCGGAACCTTTGCAATATTTTTTGCAGAGTCCGCAGCGAAACCTTGGGCCGGGGTTAGTTTCAATGTCTCCGGCCAAAGCCAAGTTTGTACCGCGCGAGGACATGGAGTTGATAAAAGATATTGATCAAAACTGGTATTACTTACCATGATTCCTAATTTACATTGTCATTCAAAGTACATGTTCTTCGAACTATTCTCTCCCTCTGTCTGTCTGTCTATGTGTGTGTGTGTCTCTCTCTCTCTCTCGCTGTCTGTCCCTCTCTTTCCCTGTCTCTCTCTCTCTCGCGGATTTCATTAAACTTTTATACAAAACGTCAAGGGCCTGTGGTGTGGGGGGAATTGTTTGGGGCGAAACGACAAGGTTTTGGGGTGCAACGACAAAGGGGCCTAAAAGGGGCGAAACGACTAGGGGCAAAGGACTAGGGGCGAAACGTCTTGTTGGCACGCTCAATGAGCCAATAGCTGAATAGTGTACACATATGGCTTGGGTTTGTTTTTTTTTTCGTTTTCGGTCATCGATATTGTTGCTTTATACATGTAAAAACTTAGTTAGGCGTTACATATACAATTAAAGCTTTTTTCTTCTATGATCGATCAGCAAGAGAGAATTGTAAAAACAGCCAATCATGCGCAAGTCGATCGGCAAAACAGGTCAAAGTGCCTATTTCCGCGGTAATCGTATTTTCGCGATAACTAATAAAGCGTGGTGGCAAAGGCTATTGAAAAGGCGGCCGGGTAAATAAGATCTTATTTACCCGGCGGTCGGGTGAATAAGAAGCAATTCACCCGGCAGCTATGCAATAACTATTTTCAACCGTAGCAGTAATAAAAGACTTGAATTTGATTTTTACGTTCTTGCCAATGGTATTTCTGCAAGCGGTACTTTATATGTACTTGCAAATGGTATTTCTGCATGCAGTACTTTATATGTACTTGATATAAGGTCTATTCCCTAGCACCCATAGAAACCGCTAGGGTTTAAGGAGAAGTCAGACTCGCATCACTTTTCCTGGGAAGGCTTAAACCTAAGTGGTTTACTAGAACTCAAGTTTGGTCGGTTTCAGCTCTGCACGGAAGCACGAAGTAGTCGGATCTATTTCTAAATCGCATGTCAGAGGAGTTATGAACTGTTCTATATAATATTGGTCTATTGATCGGATCTAAATTGTAGGATGATAGCTACAAACAAAATATTTACAGAAATCTGCAAAGGGTGGATCATCATCAACGGATTTTTGATTAACGTGCAGGTACAGGGGCAATGTCCACATAAGTGGGCCCCCTTCCAGGTAGCTGGCTTGCTGCACGCATGGCAGATCTTACACCAGATCTCCAGGCTTGTCTATCATGAGGATCGATAGCAGAGAGCTTCCATTCTCTGCAATCTTTTTCTGTTAGCTGCTTCCAGGTCATCTTGGGCCTTCCTGGCCCCCGCTTTCCACTTACCTGTATGTCACAGGCAGTCTTGACTGCACCGTTAGAGCGTTCCACATGTCCATACCAGCGAAGTCTTCTCTCTTTCAGGATGAGGTCCAGGTCCTCAATGCCAAGACGCTCAAGTAACTCACTGGACCTGATGGTGACAGTGTCCTGTGGCTTGACATTGCAGATCTGTCTGATCATTGCCCTGTCATTTCGCTGTAGACGTTGGAGGTTTGGCTTTGTCAATGGCCATGTCTCACTGGCATGGAGCATTGCGCTCCGCACACAAGAGCTATACACACGGCCACGTGTCTTGAACGAGAGGTGGCGGGAAGAGAGAACTGGTAGCAACTCCTTGAATTTCTTCCAGGCTGTTTTCACACGTGTTGTAGTTGAAAGGTCGCAACCACCCGCTGCTGAGAGCATATCACCTAGGTAGCAGAAGGAAGCTACAACCTCCAGCTTGTCGGATCCGACTTGGACTTCCCTCTGTGGTCTGCCATCTAAGGGGCGTGCAGTTCCTTGGCACCGTGTACACCTGTAATCAGGGTCCTCTATCAAGCGTTTGAGCCCACTGCATTTCTTGTGCACCCAGAACTTGCAGCCATTACAAAAGATACTGTTGCTGCCCACTCCAGTGCGACATACAGCACATGGGAACTGGCCTGTACTCTGCAAGAGGTCCAGACCTGTACCACAGATCATGATCTTTGTCTTTCCTGCATTCACTCTCAGCCCTTTCGCCTCCATTGCGTCTTTCCAAGTTAAGAGCCTCCTGACACATTCCTCAAGGGATTCAGCTATGATGACAAGGTCATCAGCATACAGGTCCTCCCAGGGGACTCCAGAGCGGAACTCGCTTGACAAGGCTTCAAGCACAATGATGAAAAGCAGTGGGCTGAGAACAGAGCCTTGATGAACACCCACCTTCACCTCGAATTCTTCACTGTAACCATCATCAACGCGGACACGGCTCCGAGCATTAGCGTACATCCCTTGGACCAGTTTCACAATCCACTCGTCCACTCCAAGTTTTCTTAGTGCCCACCAGATGACTTTCCGAGGCACTCGATCAAATGCCTTCTCCAGGTCTACAAAAGCCATGTAGAGTCTCCTGTTGGCCGCCAGATACTTCTCTTGCAGCTGTCGGAAAGCATACAATAATGATCCTAAGAATTGGGACAGCTGGGCCTGAGCAATGCCAAAAAATGCAGACCCAGATCATACTGGTCCTGAAGGAGCGATAGAATAGAATAAAGTTTATTTCCAATCATCAGCCACCATCTGGCAGCATATTAATCACAGCTTATAATAATAATGCAACAACTCAAAATAAACTCTGTAAATACTGTAAAACAACTAAAGTTTGATTCTGATTAGCCAAAAACAATTAAATAAAGCACAAATTAAGTACTGAGCATCCCACCACTGGGATGCGGTCAGGCAAACAATGTTATCCATGGCCAGTAACAACACAATGTGGCAACTAATCAGGGCCATCACTGTTCGCCTGACACGCAAATCTACTGCCACAGGTGTCAGTCACGCCCACTACACCCCACATACATTCCCCCAGTCTCCACCATATATCTTCCCTCGATTCCAGTTGTTGGAAGTAAAAGAAGAAGAATAAAAAAAAACACCTCCACTTCCACCCCAACCATCCCCGGACAGATTCCACCCCTTACACCAGCAAGGCACCCGGGCCGCACCACACAAACAAACAAACAAAAACAAGTAAACAAAAAAAAGAACAGAAAGCAGGCCGACCGAGCCCCACAGTGAGGCATAATTGCATCCCCACGCCCAACCCAATTAAGGCACTGAACTAACGTTCATCGCCGAAACTAGACCGGTGCAGGGGGCCAAACAACATCCACCCCAGGGCTCAACCAGCCCTCCCATGACGGAGGTCCGCCCAAGCAGCACCCATGCCCGTGTACAAACAACATCCATCCAAAAAAGGTCAGGGCAGGCATTCTCATCCCGAACTAACCACCCCACTCAAAGCCCATTACCAGAATATACCTGTCCCCAAGCCTTATGTACATGTATGTCCCAAATGAAACATTTAATGGTATATGTATATATAGGACCTAAGGCACGCAAAAATATGTTCAGGGGCGTACACTAATGTCCGGGAGTTCGATATTTGATACTCGACAAAAAGAAACCCTCGTCTGGGAAATGCCCGGGATGTGTGGGGGTTGTGGTGCGTTATCGGTAATATCTCGACTTAGGGTGGTCATAAATTAATATCAAATAAAATTTTACGCTCCATTATCAGAATTATTAATGGTGACACGTCAAATGACATTCATTCATAGTTTTCATATTTAACATTTTAGGGGTCCGTTTCTGGACGAGTTTTTCTTTTAAAAAATCCGTCCTTCAGAATAGCGATATCCGGGCGCGCGAGCGTCGTCAACGGTTTACCTTTTTGGTTAACCTTTTTTCAATGTGATATATTGCCTTTATTCTTCACATAAGGACTGTTGCTTTATTGATAGTATTTTTTTTCATATGCAATTCATTAATAGCACCAAGGACCAGAGTTTTGTTGAAAATTACCATTTTTCGAACTTAAGTTTATTTAAGAAGTTTTCTCTGCATTACCTCCCTTAAATCCCTTGCAAGCTTGATAGTGTAGTTGATAGAGTGCGGAACTCTGAACCAGAGGGTTCTAGGTTCAATTCCAGGGGGAGGAATGTTTTTTTTTTTTTTCTTCTTCTTCTTAAAACACATTAACATTATTACTTGCAAATTAGTATTTTTTTTTGTGAAATATATAAATTTCTTTTTGCACAATGCAAAGGCTTGTTCATTTGCTCTTTGGGGTCCACAGGCTTTTTTTTAAAAAAAAAAAAATCCTTTAAAGCAGCCATGTCCGGGCGGATGGGTTGGCGCGCATCGGGCCGGCATCCGCAAACACAAGCATGCACTCATGCATACATGTACGTATGTATACATGCATATATGTACACACACTCATGCATGCGCACACACACTTGCCTGCACACACGCATGCATGCACTAATGCATGCATGCACACATACATGCATGTACATGCACTCATGCTTGTAAGCACACATACATGCATGCATGCACAAACACATGCTAAACTAATGAATGTATGCAAACACACATGCAGGCACACATACACTCACGCATACATGCACACACGCTCATACAGTCATGCATGTACAGACACATGCAAGCATGCACTCACACATGCATGCGGGCACACATGCATTCATGCACACGCACACTCATGGATGCATCCAAACATACACACATGAACTTATGCATACATGTATGCATGTATACATGCACGCATGCATGCATGCCCCCATTTATGCTCGTGCACGCACACATGCATAAACACACACTCATGCATGCATACATGAATGCACATACACACATGCATGCACACGCATGCTTGCATGTACACATGAATGCATGCACTCATGTGCACACATACATACATGAACATGCGTGTGCATGCACTCATGCATGCACACACACGCATAAAAACACACACTCATGCATGCATGCGCACACACATGCATGCATGCATCATGCATGTATGCAGGCACATATGCATGCGCACATACACTCCTGGTGAAGGATTGTCTAAGGACGTATCACCAGCAAACAATTCTGATTCTGATGCAAGCAAGCACATACATGCATGCACACCTACATGCACACACACATGCATGCATTAACACACAAACATCCATGCATGCATGCATGCATACTGTTGATACATTCACACACAGACCATGTTCAGGGTCTACACTGTTTGCCACTCTATCTATCTATCTATATATCTTTCTATCTATCTATCTATCTATCTATCTATCTATCTATCTATCTATCTATCTATCTATCTATCTATCTATATATCTATCTATCTATCTATCTATCTATCTATTTGTCGTCTTATACTGAGTCAGTTGGTTGGGTGGCTAAATTTAGAATTTACCTGAAAATAAAAACTATTAACAATCTGCATACTATCTATCTGTCTGTATATCTATCTATCTATCTATCTATCTATCTATCTATCTATCTATCTATCTATCTATCTATCTATCTATCTATCTATCTATCTATCTATCTATCTGTCGTCTTATACTGAGTCAGTTGGTTGGGTGGCTAAATTTAGAATTTAGCTAAAAAAAATCAAACTATTAACAATCTGCATAACAGAGGTATCTCAAAACGCATACCTCTGACTTTCAGTCTTACACTGTACGGGCTTTGAACTCTTCTGCGGACTTGCCATTCACCGCAGAGGAGGGAAGACTATTCCACTGAGGAATAGTTATAGGTAAGACGGAGTTCTTCAGGGCATCACTATAGGACTGCTACCTACGATATTGTGAGTCGTTTACTTCTGATGCCCTTGTTTGGGTTGACGCTTTATTAATAGACACTGTATCAGAGTGTATCTTATTGAAGAAGGTGAAAGAGGGCTGCTCACGGCGGGCATCCAGGGATGGCCATTCTAGCTCGTTAAGCATGTCACCGACGCTACTTCTATTTCGCCATCGCCTGCAGGTCCATCGAGCAGCTGTCCTCTGCACCTTCTCAACCTGCTGAATCTGACTTTTAACATAGGATGGCAAATGGTTGGTGCTTATTCAAGTTAATGGAGAACCAGTGTTTTATATGCAACATCCTTTGTCTGCCTAGGTGCAAATGCCAAATTACGTCTAAGGAATCCTAAGGTCCTAGTTGCTTTAGATATAATCTCAGAGATATGTTGACCCCAATCAAGATCGTCAGATATTTGGCGGATTGAATATGCTCCAAACTTTGCTGGTGAAGTGTATAGTCAAACTTAATTTGCTTGTCCGGAGGGTGTCGTGACACCCTCATGGAATGACACTGGGCCACATTGAACTTCATCTGCCAACCGCCCTCTACTGTGCAAGTCGATCCAGGTCATTTTGTAAAAGAAGACAGTCAGAAGGAGAATACATGTATATGTTCCTATACAGGACATAATCATCAACAAACAAACGGACCGACATGTTGTGAGCGCCCAGAGAGCCATATGTGTGGATTCTCTTATTCCATAGTACTCCGCTATCTGCACTATTTAGATTCCTTGCTGGTTCATGAAACAAAGTTGTTAAAAGTTTAGGAGAATTACAGCAATCCTCAATAATTATGTCTTTCTCAGCTGCCGGGTGAATAAGAGCTTATTCACCCGGCGGCCGGGTAAATAACTTTTTATTGACACGGCCGCCGGGTGAATAGCCACTTCGAAGCGTGGTAGTTCAGTGGTAAGTGCACTTGCCGATCATGCTAGAGTCCCCAGGTTCGATTCCCGGCAGCGGTAATAAAATCACGGTGTCTGAACATGCTCCACTAGCATCATTTGCAGGGTTGGACGGTTGAATGCCACAGAATGCACAGTCCTTTGGATTGGGATGTATTTTACACCTGCAAGCACAGGTGGGCCGACATGTACAGGGTTATTTTTGCCAAAAAATAACTCTGTACATGCTGCCATATAAGTAGGATGAATTTGTCTTTCTTGTCTTGCGTCATATCCGGTCAGTTTCGGTATACCTCGGTTCTACCTCCGGTTAGCAATGCATAACTAGGTGAATGCATGTCCACAATGGCCGTATAATACAGTAACAAGACGTTTCGCCCCCCTGGTCGTTTCCCCTCTAGTAGTTTCGCCCCCTTTTTTGCCCCCTGGTCGTTTCGCCACCAAAACCTAGTAGTTTCGCCCCCAAACAATTTTACTATATTTTATATGTAAAAGATTCATATATGAGAGAGAGAGAGAGAGAAGAACCTGTTCTTTGAATGAAAATGTTAATTAGGAATTATGATAAGTATTACCTGTTTTGATCAATACCGTTAATCACATTGTTTATTTGATTTGACACATTAAACACGCAATTAATGCCCTTAATGATAAGGTGTGAAAACATGCGCTCTTTGCAAAGTTAAACGTCTTTAATTATGGCTTAAGCACCTTTACTAGTTTCGTTTTAAATTGGTCTTTTGGTTTGTTAACAGAGTCGGCCAGTAAATCATTGTTGAATATTGCCGCAAATGCCGTCTACGCAACATCGCGTCAACGCCGATGCAACGTAATAAAGTTGCATCGGCGTTGATACGACACATTATGTGCCCACTAGGTAATACATGGTTGAGTATTGCCGCAAATGTCGTCTACGCAATGACGCGTCAACGCCGATGCAACGTAATAAATAGAAGTGGAAGCAATGATCAAGTCGATTCCTTTCATCAATGTTCTGTCGGCAATTTGTGTATACTCTGATCAGTTTTGCGGCGTCCGACCCAGTAATTCCTGAACTGTAAGCAAATAGTGCAGACCCTGATCAGGCAATGCGGTTAGCTTGATACATTCAAGTACAGCTTCTTCCCTAGGACTATACCCGATTTGAATTCTTTACCAGCATCTGTTTCTGAGGCCCCTGACTTGGTATCCTTCAAGCAGGGGCCGTCTACTCTCTCGTTTTAACAGCTAGGTAGGGGCCGGTCTGTAAGTAAAGTCTGAGGGATTTTGGAACCTGTGCCGGTTGGGCGACGCTTCTGTAGCCGGAGAGGTCTGGTTTCCAATGATGATTTGAAAAAGCAGGCAGGAATCTTTCTTGTCTATCCACTATTTCTCTTTATTTCCAATATTTCCCACGTTCTCCCCTTTTTCACGCGCTATCAGAGACATACTGTTCAAGTATGAATGAAGTCCCTTAACGAACAGATATAGATACTTAGGCTGATGTGACAGGGCGATGAAGCTACTTAAATATTTGCCTCTTCTCACCTCTCATAAAAGTTCAAAATTGAAAATTAGCCTTAGAGTGAAAAGTGGGCGAAAGGAATAGGGGGACGAAAGGACTAGGGGGGGGCGAAACGACCAGGGAGGAAACGTCTTGGGGGCGAAACGACTAGGGGAGGAAACGGTTTGGGGGCGAAACGTCCCGGTTTCGTATAATACTATGGGCAGTGACAGGACATCTCGGCCCCTAACAAACTCTGCCCCTAGCAAACTCGGCCCTTAAAATTAAAATTAGAAGATGTATATATTAGTGTTGGAATTGACTTATTATCAAACTATTACACATATTTTTAATGTACATATGCCTAATTACCGTTTAAACTCATTTTGATGACATTATGAGTAACCCATCTCACACTAATGCCATTGATTGAACCAGTGTTGATTGAATCACAGTCACTCACCTTCCGATGTAATTGGTTTAAACATATTTTATTGCTTATATACATGTAAGTTACAAGCAAATGGGTTGGGCCACAAGTTCTAACAACATTAATTACGGCCCGTCCCGTACAAACTACACAATAACCAACAATAACAGATGACAATGAATGTTTCAACACAATCGCAAAATAGATTTTTCAGTCTAATTTTTCAAACAATGAGAGAGAGAGAGAGAAAGAGAGGAGTACCGGCTACCAAACAAGATATTGTTTAAAGAGTTAATATGAAATAGGTGCGACCTAATTGCAACCAACTGTTTTGATGCTTATAAACCTCCCATTTTGTGTATTGTATATTAGGTGGGTCTTTTTGAAATAAAACGATTTTCTAAATGGACATTTGCAGCAGTACTGTAAAATTCCTATATTAAGACCTCCTTTTGGACTGTTCTGAAGTTTAACAGTCTCAAAGGTGGTCCCTGACCGAACAACGACAGCAACAAAGTTAAACTTGAACTGTGCAGTAGATAGTTAATCGAAAAAAAATAATAAAAAACAAGATGTGTTCGTGAAACACTGATGCCCCCGGACAGCACATGTTAAATATGAAAGCAGTATCACTAAGCAGTCGAAAGGTATGGCCAATGTTCAAGACTTAAAAAGTAGGTCAAGGTCACATTGCAAGGTCAAAAATTATGGGATCGTTTGAAAGGTCTTGTGACACAGAATGCACATGTGAAATATGAAAGCCCTAACACTTACCAATCGAAAGTTATATATAGCCAATGTTAAAGTTTTTAAAAAGTAGGTCAAAGGTCAAGGTAACGAGGTCAAAAATTATGGTACCACTGGAAAGATCTTGTGAAAAAGAATGCATGTGAAATATGAAAGCCCTATCACTTACCAATCGAAAGTTATAGACTATGTTAAAGTTTTTAAAAAGTAGGTTAAACGTCAAGGTACGAGGTCAAAATTTATGGTACCACTAGAAAGGTCTTGTGACAAGGAACGCATTATGTGAAATATGAAAGCCCTACCAATTACCAATCGAAAGTTATGGCCAATGTTAAAGCGTTTAAAAAGTAGGTCAAGGTCAAGAGGTAAAAATTTATGGTACCACTGGAAAGTTTTTGTGATAAGGTATACACATGTGAAATATGAAAGCTCTATCTATTACCATTCAAAAGTTATGCCCAATGTTAAGATTTTTGTAGACAGACAAACGGACAAACAGACAGACAGACCAAAGACTATATGCCTCTGAATCTCTTAGATTCGGGGGGCATAAAAATCACTCCGTCGAGAGAATGGTATCTGTATTTAGTAGAACTAGTATTATTTTTGAAAACTGCAGTTGCATTCTACCAGTATTATTTTTGATAACTGCAGTTGCATACATACTTTAGGTTAGGGAAGAGTTATTATTTCTGTTCAAGAGATAGAAATGTACCTTGTTCTATCTATCAGAATTCTATCTCCTGTCTGTCTTCCTGTCTGTCTGGCAATCTATCTATCTGTCTTCCTGTCTGTATCTACCTATCTCTCCGAAGCGGCCCCCGCCCATCGGGGCTTGAAGAAATAGATGGGCTGCATGATGCTTCCACGCAGAACTGAAACCTACCACACTGGTTAACTGCTTAGAGGATCTATGCTTGCCCAGTGAAAGCGATGCGAGTCAGATCGTCCATGCTTATAGACCGTATTGGTTTCATTGGGATCCAAGGCTTGAGATGTCATTTTACGCAGAGCTGAATCTGACCGCACACGAGTACTGGTTACCCACTTAGAGGATCTAAGCCTGCCCAGGGAAAGCGTTGCGACTCGGACCATCCATGCTTATAAACCCTATTGGTTTCATTGGGCGACAGGGCTTGAGATGTCATTTCATCTAAATGTCGGGTAAAAGTCCCACAAAATTGGAAGCAACGTCTCCAAAATGACCTATATAGTGTTGACAGGGACATAAAACATCAAATCAAACAAATAAATTGAGATGTCATTTCATCTCAATGTCGGGTAAAAGTCGCACCAAATTGGAAGCAGCATCATGAAAATGACCTATACGGTGTTGATTGGGGTGTTAAACATCAAATCAAACAAACAAAACTCACATTGGGGACGTAAATGGGTCTAAAAGACGATTCTTCAGGAATCGCGATTCTATTATACACCGGCCCCAGCCCATCAGGGCTTGAAGAAATATACTGGCTGCATGATGCTACCACACAGAGCTGAATCCGACCTGCACACGAGCACTGGTAAACCGCTTAGAGGATCTAAGCCTGCCAAGGCAAAGTGGTGCACAAGAGTCGTCCCGTCCATGCTTATAAACCCTATTGGTTTCATTGGGCGACAGAGCTTGAGATGCCATTTCATCTCGATATCGGGTAAAGGTCCCACAAAATGGGAAGCACCGTCTCAAAAAATTAAATTTTACAGTGTTGACGGGGACATTAAACCCCAAATCAAACAAACAAATCTACTATACACAAGTTACAAGTACATCGCATTAGGTGTACATTATTACATACACTCCGAAAGCTTACACAGTAATTCTGTAATTACGGCCTCTATAACCTGCACAGGCACAGGAAATTCTTTATCAGAATATAGATGTGACTAATTCAGTATCACAGGGTTTGTAGTTGGCCCGTTGATTTGTCCAGTAAACTTAGCGAATGTGTAAAAGGTCAAAATATGGGTCAAAAAACATATCTACAATGCAATCCACTAACATTGTGTTTGTTTGATTTGAGGTTTAACGTCCACATCAACACTGTATGTGTCATTTCGGAGACGTTGCTTCCATTTTTTTGGGACTGTTACCCGACATTGAGACGAAATGACATCTCAAGCCCTATCGTTCAATGAAACGAATAGGGTTTATAAGCACTCGCACCGTTTTGCCCTGGGCAGGCTATGATCCTCTAAGCGGTTTACCAGTACTCGTGTGCGGTCGGTTTCAGCTCTGCGTGGAAGCATCATGCAGCCCGTATATTTCTTTAAGCCCTGATGGGTGGGGGCGAAGTAACATTAGGTACATTAAGTTTTGATAACTCTTATGAGTGACTTTGCCAAAGCCACCACTCAAAATTCACAATCACAAACATTGCAACGCTTTCCCTACCAACTAGCTGCAATGAAAATTGGTCTCTGAATTTTTAACAAACAGGACAAAGAATTCTATGAAAAGGGACCGGCCCCGATAGCTCAGTTGGTAGAGTGTCCCCCCCTCCCGGGAACGGGAGGTCATGGGTTCGATCCCTGGCCGCGACATACCAAAGTTGTTAAGAATGGTACTAGCTGCTCCTCGATTGGCACTCAGATTTACGGGGTAGAGCTAGGACTGGTCGATCCAGTGTCAGGATAATGTGACTGGGTGTGGTATCATGTAATGTGTCTGGGACATGATACTTCAGTGAGGCAGCACTATAAAAGTGAGCATTGAGCTCCCTCTCGCAACCAGACACCGTCGAGATATGACTGAAAAATTGTTGAAAGCGACGTTAATCCCGAATTCACACACACACACATTCTATGAAAAGGGATACCCCCTTGAAATGGAACTACCAATTTTGTCGCCTAACTTTGCACACTAAAAAAGTTTTGAGCTACTTGAACATGGGGCTTGACTCGAACAAGTTTTTGATTAGTTATTCTGCAATATTGTTAGATGCAGTGAGCTGAGATATAAAATATGTGTGCCGTTGGCTAGTTTAAACTCAGTCTTGACTATAAAAATCTTCAGATTTTTCTTATTTTGAGAAAAATTGAAAAGTTCTGTGATACTGGCACATCTGCGTGTGCAAGCTCATGTTTTCAAGGCTTTACACAACTTACTTCTGATGCATGATAGTAGTGAAACTGACAATGAGGGATACAGTTACTGAAAATGTGAATGCAAGGTGCGCAAAATAAACGGCCATGCAAGGTTACCAGACTCGACTATATTTTTTTCTTTCTTTCTACTGATACTGCGACTGATCACATTTGACCAGTACATATACTCCTGGTTTCGGCCCCTGACCCTCGGGGCTTGAAGAAATAAATGGGATGCGTGATGCTTCTACATAGAACTGAAACCGACAGCACATGAGTACTCCGCTTAGAGAATCTAAGCCTGCCCTGGCCCAGGCAAAGCGGTGTGTGTCAGAACATGCATGCTTATAAACTCTATTGGTTTCGTATGGTGACAGGGCTTGAGATGTCTTTTCATCTCAATCTTGGGGTAAAAGTCCCACAAAATTAGAAGCAACATCTCCAAAATGATCTAAACAGTGTTCATGGGGATGTTGAGCCTCAAATCAAACAAACAAAACACTCCTGGTGTAAATTACATATACTCCAGGTTTGGCAGGATGGGGCTGCCTACACAGTAATTATGCTGTTGTTGTTGATGTAATTATGGTAGGGATCTTTAAACTGCACAGGGGGCCTCCAGTTAACATCCCGATCCAAAGGACTGTGCACTTGTGGCATTCATACCTCCAAATGATGCCAGTGGAGCATGTTCGGACATCACATTTTATTACCGCTGCTGGGAATCAAACCGGGGGCCCCTAGCATCAATGGCAAGTGCACTTACCACTGAGCTACCACACTCCACTATATTTTTTTCACTCATATTTTTGATTTTTACAGATTCCACAAGTTTTTAGGGAAAATCAAGGGGCCAAGATAGAAATATAGATAGGAAGATCTATATACTGAATGTGTTCTTAGGGTAGATTCTGTGTTATTGATAGAATTTTTTTTGGCTGTCCAAGCAATAAAGCAACAATCAGTACAAGTTGACCAAAAACAGGTACGAGTTGACTAAGGTACGAGTTGACCAGAAACCCTTTGAAATGAAACACCAAAGTTTGAACAAGATGTATCACAATTCACCTACTGCTGTGATCCTGGCCATCAGAGTGTATAGTTTTCTTCTTTCATGTACTATCTGGCTGTCTGGAGCTAGGAGCTGCAAGCTTATTTTCGACAGAGCTAGATTGATCGGTCCCATTTTCTTTGACTGCTGTGGAAAAATCCTCACTGAGCATTGTTGGCCGTATTGTTTTAACAACAGGTACATTGAACTGAAACACCAGTTTTAAAGCAAGATGTTTCAAGAAAAATGTACCTACTGTATTATTTTATTCACAGCAGGAAGTCTTTTGTTGTCGTTCATTTCATTTCGTTACTTCCTCTCGCTAACACTAACGGCTATTGCTTTTGACACGGTCTGTGACACTGTGTGTGTAGTGCTACCTCATGCAGTGGCATATACCGGCGAAAGGGTAAAGAAGACACCTTTTTATCATTGAATTATGTTTCTTTGGGAGCTGTAGCTGTAAAACGTGAAAAAGCTGGATTGTGAGTTGATATAGCACAGCCAAGTTTGTTTATTTCGAAAAGATCAACGTGCGTCCATGGTAACAAGGAAGTTCAAATTTTAGCCAATCAGGTGCCTAATGTAACCGGAACCAATATTTTTAAACCGGAAGGACCATCAAATTTTCAGCCCAACAGCTGTTGGCTATTGAGGTTTTGAATGGGTGGGGTATGTTCCAATAAACAAATACACGTGTTACCGTTAAGCAACCAACTCTCGTTGTTTGCCGCCTTCGGCGGCAAACAACTCTTTGGTTGGTTGCTATTAAATTATAAATATACCCGTTATCCATTGAACCATTTTGTTTTTATTATCATTTGCAGAGTTTGACCATTCCACAGCCATTAGCCTTTTTTTCTATTAATACCAATGATTTTGATTGTTTGACACCCCCGTCAACATTGTATAGGTCATTTTGGAGAAGTTGCTTCCAATTTTGTGGGGCTTTTACCCGACATAAACCCATGAGGTACTGGTGTGTTCATTTAAGAACTGAATTATATTTTTCTGCTGTTCATGAAAGTATGACGGCCCCCGCCCATCGGGGCTTGAAGAAATATATGGGCTGCATGATGCTTCCACGCAGAGCTGAAACCGATCCGCACACGAGTGCTGGTAAACCGCTTAGAGGATCTAAGCCTGTCCAGGCAACGCTGTGCGAGTCGGCCCGTCCATGCTTATAAACCCTATTGGTTTCATTGGGTGCCAGGGCTTGAGATGTCATTTCATCTCAATGTCGGGTAAAAGTCCCACAAAATTGGAAGTAACATATCCAAAATGACCTTTACAGTCTTGACGGGGACGTTAAACCTCAAATCAAACAAAAGCAAATCATGAAAGTATGAAAGCAGCGGATCGCCTGCAAAGTAACTTAACACCGACGGGGTTCATATAAAACTTTGCTAGCGCTGCACTGTCATTCATACTTGTTGAACGGCAGAAAAATTAAGTTTCTTTCTTAAAACATTACTTTTCTTATATCTGCTCAAAAAAACAGATTGTGAGTACTCAATAGAACCGTCGAGGCGGTTCTATCGATCCCCCGTAATCTATGTTTTGAGCAAAAATAAGAAAAATATCAAAATGTTAAAACATTAAAAAATTCCATTTTTGGCCCAAAAAATTGACAATATTTGTATAGGAGTGTTTTCGTAATGAACGTCGCCAACACACAATCAGATTGCGGAGAACCATGTATATCATGAACTATATTGTTTTCTATTTGTTTTGTTTGTTTGAATTGGGGTTTAACTACACCGTCAACACTATTTAGGTCATTTTGGAGACGTTGCTTCCAATTTTGTGGAACTTTTACCCGACACTGAGATGAAATGACATCTCAAGCCCATCTGAAACCAGAAGGATTATATGCATTGGACGATCTGACTCACACTGCTTTGCCTGGGCAGGCTTAGTCCTTCTAAGCTGTTTACCAGTACTCGTGTGTGGTCAGTTTCAGCTCTGCGTGGAAGCATCATGCAGCCCAAACTATTTCTCCAAGCCCCGATGGGCGGGGGCGAATATTGTTTTCTACAGGTTTACATTTGGTTTTACACGCTCCATTGACTTTGACACAATTTGCGTCAATGTTCTAGATATTCTCAAATAAAAGGCCTGCAACCACCAAATCTTGCATTGTGGTTCTCCTAGATGTACTGACTATGCAGGTACCTTGACTTGATGACCTTGACCTATTTTTTGCACTCCATTGACTTTAACACATTTTAGGTCGACATTCCATATCTTCTTAACTATAAGGCCTACAACCACCAAACCTTGCATAGTGCTTCTCCTACATTTACTTACTCTGAGGGTACCTTGACCTGGTGACCTTAACCTATATTATGCACTCCAGGGACTTATACGTCAATGTTTAATATGTCCTAAAATAAATGGCCTACAGCCACCAAACTTTGCATAGTACTTCTCCTCATTGTACTGATTTGGCACATACCTTGACCTGGTGACCATTGCCTATATTTTTGGTCCAGTGACTTTGACACATTTTACATCAACTATCAACTGCTATGAAATTTACTTAATTAATAACAACATTCTGATTGTGGCTTCTATGACTTTTGCCCCCCCCAGCAGGTGCGACGCCGCCTTCTGCGGAATTCTTGTCACATTTTCTAAGTCGCATTTTGTTATCAATGCACATGCTTTCAGTGCACAGCAAAAACTGGTCAGTTCTCTTATCAGTCTTTACTATGCTCTTTAAAAGTGTTTGTGCATTTTAAAAGTGTTTGTGCATTTGTTTGTTTGTTTGATTTGAGGCTTAACGGCTCCGTCAACACTGTATAGGTTATTTTGGACTTTTGTGGGACTTTTACCCGACATTGGGATGAAATGACATCTCAAGCCTTGTCACCCAATGAAACCAATAGGGTTTCACTTCTGCGTGGAAGCATCATGCAGCCTATCTATTTCTTCAAGCCCTGATGGGGGCAAAATGTTTGTGCAAGATTTGTTATTGTTTCCGTTTTAATATTTTAGTTTTATTAACATACATGTACATACCACTTGCCTGGGCAGGGTTAGATCTAAGCAGTTTACCGGTACTCATTTGCGGTCCGTTCCCAATCTATTTCTCCAAAGCCTGATAGGCGGGGATGCCAGTTAGCTTATTCAATGGCAGCAAGAAATTTAACTGCGGAAGGGGGAAAATATAGTCAGAGTTTTTATGCCCCAGCATTGTATGATGCCAGGGGCATATAGTTTTTCAGTTTTCCGTACGTGCCTCCGTGGGTACGTGCGTAAGTGCGTCCAAATGTACGAAAGTGTGTACGTACGTAATCCTGTTAGACTCCTGTTAAGGTTTTTGGTCAGGGTAGAACTTGAGCTCATATTTTTCAAACCATGCAATGGATGTGGTTTATATTTAGTATGATGATAGATATGGGTCCAAACTTTTATCCAGCGATGCCCCCACACCTACCCATGGTCTCAAGGTCAAGGTCACAGACTTAGAAATTTTTAATGTTTAAGACTCAGGTTAAGGTTTTTGGTCCAGGTAGAACTTGAGTTCATATTTTTCATACCATGCAATGGATGTGGTTTATATTTAGTGTGATGATAGATATGGGTCCAAAGTTTTATTCAGCAACACCCCCACCCATACCCGTGAATTCAAGGTCAAGGTCACGGACTTTAAAAATTTATAAACGTTTTAGACCCAGGTTAAGGTATTTGTACCAGGTAGAACTTGAGCTCATATTTTCAAAACCATATGATGGATTTGGTTTATATTTAGTATGATGATAGATATAGGTCTAGTGTTTTATTCAGCAGTACCCCCATCCATACCCATGACCTCAAGGTCAAGGTCATGGACTTAGAATGTTTAAGACCCAGCTTGAGCTCATATTTTCCAAACTGTGTATTGAATTTGGTTTATATTGGGTATGATGATACATATAGGTCCAAAGGTTTATTCAGCAATACCCTCACCCATACCCCTGGCCTCAAGGTCAAGGTCACAGACTTAGAAAAATTTTGATGTTTAAGACTCGGGTTAAGGTATTTGTACCACGTTGAACTTGAACTTTTATGATTCATTGGTTCATATTTGGTTTGATGATAGATACAGGTCCAAAGTTTTATTCAGTAATACCCCCACCCATGCCTATGACTTCAAGGTTAAGGCCACAGACATAAGAATTTTCAAATTTAAGTATGTTAATAGCTTACATTTGCCAAACTTTATAATGGATTTGCTTCATATTTGGTATGACAATAGTTGCAGGTCCTTTGAGAGTTCATATTTCCTGAACCATTTGATGGATTTGCTTCATATTTGGAATGATGATAGATACAGATCAAAAGTTTCATTCAGCCATAACCCCACCCCTGCCCCATGGCATGAAGGTCAATGTTGCAGACTTAGAAATGTTTAATGTTAATGTTTGTAAGAGCTCATATTTTCATAACCATTTGATGTATTGAGTTCCTATTTGGTTATTTTTCAAAGGTTTAATCAGCAATACACAAACCCAATGACCTGATGACCTAAGGACACTTTTCCACGCGAGTAATACTGTCCAATGACAGGTGTTATTGTACTATGATATTATTGTGGGGGGGGGGGGCATTTGTGTTGTATTGACACATTTCTAGTTTCCCTTGTGCATTGCAATAATTGCTTATAACCAGTCACCAAGAACCAAAAAAGCTTCAAAAATCTTCTCTGAAACCACAGGGCTCAGAGCTTAGATATTTAGCATGTTGCAACGGGAAGTGGTGACCTACATAATTCCTGCCAATCATGCCCCTTGAGTCCAAATTGGCCACACCCCATGACCCCTTAGCTCCTATAGACTCATAATGGAAAAAAAGGTTCAAAAATCTTCTTCTCTGAAACCACAGGGCCCGGAACTTAGATATTTAACATGTAGCAACGGCAAGTGGTCACCTACATAATTCCTGCCAATCATGCCCCTGGGTTCCAAATGGGCCACACCCCAGGGCCCCTTAGCTCCTATAAACTCATAATGGAAAAAGCTTCTTCTCTGAAACCACAGGGCCCAGAGCTGAGGTATTTGGCATGTAGCAACGGCAAGTGGTCACCTACATATCCTGCCAATCATGCCCCCGGGGCCCCTTTGCTCCCATAAACTCATAATGGAAAAAAGCTTCAAAAATCTTCTTCTCTGAAACCACAGGGCCCAGAGCTTAGATATTGAGCATGTAGCAACGGCAAGTTGTCACCTACATAATTCCTGCCAATCATGTCCCTGGGGTCAAAACGGGCCACACCCGGGGCCCCTTAGCTCCTATAGACTCCTATTGGAAAAAAAGCTTCAGAAATCTTCTATCTGAAACCACAGGGCCCAGAGCTGAGATATTTAGCTTGTAGCAATGGCAAGTGGTCACCTACATAAATCCTGCCAATCATGCCCCTGGGGTCCAAATGGGCCACGCCACAGGGCCCCTTAGCTCCCATAGACTCATAATGGAAAAAAGCTTCAAAAATCTTCTCTGAAATCACAGGACCCAGAGCTTAGATATTTAGCATGTAGCAACGGCAAGTGGTTACCTACATAATTCCTGCCAATCATGCCCCTGGGTTCCAAATTGGCCACGCCCCGGGGCCCCTTAGCTCCCATAGACTCATAATGGAAAAAAGCTTCAAAAAACTTCTTCTCTGAAACCACAGGGCCCAGAGCTTAGATATTTAGAATGTAGCAACAGCAAGTGGTCACCTACATAATTCCTGCCAATCCTGCCCCTGGGGTCCAAATTGGCCACCCCCCGGGGCCCCTTGGCTCCTATAGACTCGTAGTGGAAAAAAGCTTCAAAGATCTTCTTCTCTGAAACCCCAGTGCCCAGAGCTTAGATGTTTAGCATGTAGCAAGGGCAAGTGGTCACCTATAAATTCCCGCCAATCATGCCCCTTGGTGTAAATGGGCCACGCCCCGGGGCCCCTTTGCTCCCAGAGACTCATAATGGAAAAAAGCTTCAAAAATCTTCTTCTCTGAAACCACAGGACCCAGAGATTAGATATTTAGCATGTAGCAAGGGCAAGTAGTCACCTACATAATTCCTGCCAATTATGCCCCTGGGTTCCAAATGGGCCATGCCCCGGCACCCCTTCGCTCCCATAGACTCATAATGGGAAAAAGCTTCAAAAATCATCTTCTCTGAAACCACAGGGCCCAGAGCTTAGATATTTAGAATGTAGCAACGACAAGTGGTCACCTACATAATTCCTGCCAATCATCCCCCCCCCCTAAAAGTTCTATAGACTCGTAATGGAAAAAAAGCTTCAAAAATCTTCTTCTCTGAAACCACAGTGCCCAGCGCTGAGATATTTAGCGTTTAGCAAGGGCAAGTGGTCACCTACATAAATCCTGCCAATCATGCCCCTGGGATCCAAATGGGCCACGCCCCGGGGCCCCTTCACTCCCATAGATTCATAATGGAAAAAAGCTTCAAAAATCTTCTTCTCTGAAACCACAGGGCCCAGAGCTTAGATATTTAGCATGTAGCAACGATAAGTCGGGACCTACATAATTCCTGCCAATCATGCCCCTTGGATCCATATTGGCCACACCCCGGGACCCCTTATCTCCTATAAACTCATAATGGGAAAAAAATAATCAAAAATCTTCTTCTCTGAAACCACAGGGCCCAGAGCTTAGATATTTAGCATGTAGCAACGGCAATTGGTTACCTACATAATTCCTGCCAATCATGCCCCTGGGTTCCAAATCGGCCACGCTCGGGCCCCCTTCGCTCCCATAGACTCATAATGGAAAAAGCTTCCAAAATCTTCTTTTCTGAAACCACAGGGCCCAGAGCTTATATATTTAGCATGTAGTAAAGGCAAGTGGTCATCTACATAATTCCTGCCAATCATGCCCCTTGGTTCTCAATGGGCCATGCCCCTGGGGCCCTTCGCTCCCATAGACTCATAATGGAAAAAAGCTTTCAAAATTGCTCAATCCGTTGTGCTTGGATGAACAAGATGGCTAAAATTATAAAAACCTCCTTGTGTCAACCAAAATTGCTCAAACCCTCTACTCTACCATATATTATCTTCAATTCCATTTGTACAATATTGATCAGGTGAGCGATCCAGGGCCATCATGGCCCTCTTGTTGAGTTTTCTCCCCTTCCAATAATATAGAATCACTACCTTGTGATGGCCACATCTCCAATACTTTTTGAGATATATTGATGATACTTGGTACAGTTGTACATGAGGTTAAGCAGGTGTGTCACGTGCAAGAACCACAACTCTGGGTGCCCTGGTTTTTTAATTACAATGTATCTCCCCTGACAATATAACCTTGTGATGGCCATAACTCAAATACCCTTTGAGATATATTAATGTTACTTGGCACAATTGTATACAAGGTTAAGACGGCGCTTCATGCATAAGAACCACAATTCTGGGTGCTATGATATTTAAGTTATCTCCCCTTCCAATATAACAGTATGACCACCTTGTGATCACCGTACCTCCAATACCCTTTGAGACATATTGGTGGTACTTGATGCAGATTTGTATGAGGTTTTAGAAGCAGGTGTGTCATTCTCAAGAATTACAACTCTGGGTGCTCTGGTTTTTGAGTTATCTCCCCTGACAATATAACCTTGTGACGGCCATAACTTCAACACCCTTTGAGATATATTGAAAGAACTTGGCGCAGTTGTATACAAGGTACAGAAGGGGTGTCATGTGCAAGAACCACAACTTTTGGTGCTGTGGTATTTGAGTTATCTACCCTTCCAGTATAACAGTATGACCAGCTTGTGATCACCATATCTCCAATACCCTTTGAGACATATTGATGGTACTTTGTACAGAAATACTTGAGCTTAAGCAGGCATGTCACGCACGAGATCCACAATTTTTAGAGCCCTGATTTTTTAGTTATCTCCCCTGACAGCAAGGTTGGGGGGTCAAATCCAGGGGTGATTTTAACCGGTTAAAACTGTCCTGGTCAATACTCCCAGAGTGGTCAATACTGGTCAGTTAATATACTGAGTGGTCAATTTAATAATTTTAGTGTTGAAGAGGCAAAGCTGCTGAAACTATTTTGAAGTTTTGGTCTCTTTGCTGGAGGCTGATCATTTGATAGAGTTTCTGGTTCAGATGTTATGCTGACAGTATAATCTTGTGATGGCCATAATTGCAATACTTTTGTGATATATTGCTGGTTTAATTCTGGCGCACTTTCTATTGGTGAACAATCTTGTGAAGGCCATATTGGTTTTGGTCGGAGATTTGCTATCTCTTCAGATGGCTATTTTTATTCTATTTTTGACAGAAAAGTATGTTAGCAAATAGTGCAGCCCCTGATTAGATGCCACATTCTGCGGAGTCTGATCTGGGCCTGCACTGTTTCCAAGGTACCAATTCAGGGGTTTCCTGCATACAATGGGTTAAAGATGGTTCACAAAAATGTATGGATTACAGTCAAACCTGTGAACAAAGGCCATCTGTGGGACAGGACAAATTTGGCCTTTACTCACAGGTGACCTTTATTCGGAGGTTTGACAATTACCATCAGACCGACAGTGTCAAAAAAATTTTTACATTTATTGATGAAATTGCAAGCTGTCACTGGATGAAGAAGCATATTGTTTTCCATTTTAATTTACATGTTTATTTGTTGCACAATTAATACAGTACCATAGAAATTTGACTATAAGACGAGCATTTTTCGCTCCAAAATGAGCCCCAAAAAATCACCCCGTCTTAAAGCCGGGGTCATGGACTGCAGGCTTTTTTCCCCGCCAATGTCCAGCGAAGACCAGGCATACGGAAAAAGCCGATCGGTGATTTTTGAATTGATATTAATTGCCGCCCACAAAACACCGCTACCTTTTTCTGCACACGATCGGTAAATGACGTCACCCGACGCCAGCAACCCCACACGTGTTTAAATCTTTCATAAAAAATGTTTGGAACGGGTAAAAAATATTTTCTCGATAGCTAAACAGTTGTGAATAGGGGTGGATAGAAAACAGCGCTGTACATCTCCAGATTTATCCCTCCGTGTCAATAACCAACAAAAGCGTTCGACTTTTCCCGCCGAGCTTCTGCTATTTAACCATTCATGAGACCATTCATGAGATGTAGCTAATTGTCTGAGGAGGATTAAATCATTTTCACATTGATTGTGGATTAAATTTTATGACTGGAGGATAAACACAAATTAGAGACATGACTTGACCATATTTTCACACTTTATCGACACGCACCGCAGGGTGGCAATTATATGACAGGGATTAACAATAGTCTCATACTTGAACCGTAATAAATACACAGATGGTTTGTCTCTGAATTGACAGTGCCGCAATTATTGTAATTTACTTTCTGGGCTAGTTTTACCGTCTTAAGGACTGTCCGCCAATTTAAAAAAAAAAAATGTATAGTCAATTTTTCTTCACTTTTCAAATAAACTATCTACAGTTCTTGTGTAAAACAGAATGCAATGAATTTATTCAATTCAACTCACTCACTCACAAACCGTAACATGTTTGACCAGATCGCCAGGATTAAGGACAGCAATACCAATCAAGCAGGCCAATTATATGCCAATATATGGCGATAATTACCTCAAAGCTAAAATCATAAGCGTGATGGAATCAATTATAGACCGTTATTCAAGGACAGCAACTCAGTTTGGGACTGAATAACGTGACCGTTGACCGTAGTGCACAGTGGACTGCTATTCCCAGTTAATTTATTACGGAATTTCGATGGGAGGGGTTGAAAATGACCATTGTAATAAGGGGACCGTTATTCGGAGGTGACCGTAAGCACAGGTTCGACTGTACTTAGAAAAATTTCTGTGTACACAATCACCCATAAAAATCGAAAAAATTCAGACACCTTGAGGCTTGAGAACCTGTTGTAATTCTCCTTAAATTACAGTCTGATCTGGGTCTGCACTGTTTGCCTAGGCCTATCTTTCCCAATACTTAGGATCATTACGCCATTTACTGTTTACTGTACAGTAAAATTCCTATATTAAGACCAACTTTGGGACTGTTCAAAAGTGGTCTTAAAGACCACTTTTGAACAGTTCCAAAGGTGGTCCCTGACCAGAAGACATTGTGTGCAGAAAATACGAATAAAGAATAACTGCACCCTTCTGAATAAGCTTTTTAAAGCAGAACTAGTCTTAATTTTAGGTGGTCTTAATAGCGGAATTTTACTGTATAACATTCTATTTGGGTATAACACGGCTGTTTGACTGATAGGGTTTCTGGTTTGGACCCAACAGTGGTGTTTTAAAGAGATATACAGTAGAACTTTGATGGCTCGAACACCGATGGCTCGTTTACCATGGATGAGTCGAACCCATGCTTGAGCCCCTAGCGAAATCCTCTACATAAGAATTTGTGGGGGATAATTCAGGAGATTTTAGTTGTTTATCTTGCAAATGTATGCTGTGTGTACTCATTAGAATCACCTCGATGAGGCGATTCTAATGAGTACACATAGCATACACTTTCATTATAGAACACCGAAAAGATGACTAAAAGTATATCGTTATGCCTCCTGACAGTAACCTCAGTGGCTCGAACTACCCCTGTCTCGAACAGATTTTCGTGGTCCCAAAGGTGTTCGAGCCACTGAAGTTCCACTATACCATTTGTTTGTTTGTTTGTATTAGAGTTTTACAGCTTATTCAACACTATTTTAGGTCATTTTGAGCCGGTCAGTTTACCTATCCCCACTTTACCTGGGCAGGCTTATACGTAAGCGGTTAACCAGTACAGTGCACATTCTTTTGCCAGAAACTGACAACTGGCTTTCTTACATCAGTGGAAGGGAGAGAATGACCGTAGAAAAGATTTCATGATCAATCTCGACGAAAGAATGTTGCCGACCCCGGCAGGTATCGAACGTCCTCCTGATCACCAGTCAGACACGCCTCCGACTGAGCTACCGAGGCAGGCTAGAGATATACTGAATGATCTTAAGTATTGGGACAGACAGGCCTAAGCAAACAGTGTATACTAGAGGGTCACTGATTCACTGAATCGTATCGTAATCGCAATACATCTGCTGACAATACGCGTATTGTATCGTGAAGCTGTTTGATGATACAATTACGATACACCAAACAGAGTAATTACAGAGTAATTTGATAGAGATGTGATGTAAACTTTTGCTGGTTTTGCATAAATTTGTGACCACACATTACAAATATGTTACTATTTTCACTTTTATTTCCATTGTTCATGTGTATTACAGTTAACCCTTATCTTGCTGAATATTCATTTAAGCCACACCCATTTCTGTCTGTCAACCAATCAAATTACTTGATGTAATTTATTGCTATAAATTCATAAACTGAATGCCAAACAGTGTTGATCCTGATCAGATGGCTTCTTCAGAAGCCATCTGATCTGGATCTACACTGTTTCCAAAGATATGGGTTGTCGTGAACAGCAAGATAAGGGTTAATTTCTACCAAAGGGTTATATTTGAGTATTGCTTACAGCTGATTTTAAATCGGTCGGCAACATTCTCTCGTGGAGATTGATCATGAAATCTTTTCTACCGTCATTCTTTCCATTCCGCTGATAGTGTTGACTGGGCCCTTTAACTCCAATACAAACAAACAGCTGATTTTAAGGCATTTCTTTACTTAAAGTTTCTTTTTCATGCCAGAAAGTGTATTATGATACTTATTGAATCGTGACACAAATATCGCGATATGTATCATATCGTGAGGTAACTGTATCACTGCAGCCCTAGTGCATACCCAGATCAGACTGCCGGAGCAGTCTTATCAGTGTCTTCACTGCCATTTTTCTGCACCTTTTGGACTCCTTGCTGAACCATGAAACAAATTTGTTTAAATTTAGGCGAATTACAGCAAGTCCTCAAGGTCTCCAAATTTTTAGGAAACTCTACATGTATTTTCAGATGGAGAAAAACTTTTGCTCGGAAACTGCGAATGGCTTCATCAGTATGGAACAACACTAGTTTGAGATAGAAGCTTCAGCAGTGTAATAGATTAAGAGACTTCAAGCTGAGAACAGCTTCCTTTTGAGCAACACAATGGATTATACATGTAATCCTATTGCAGAAGCACCTGCTGACAAAATTGTTCTCAGAAACTTCATCATGGGGCGGATACAACAGCTGGTAAGCACTGCTTTGAAAACAGCCTTAGTCCTTATCCTGCTGAATAGATTAATTAGCTACACCCATTACAGACAAATTGTTGATATATTGTTTTAACCCATTTTGTGCCAGAAACCCCAAAAATGGGTACCCTGGCAAACAGTGTAGACCCAGATCAGATGCCACAGAATGCAGCGTCTGATCAGGGCCTTCACTGTTCGGAAAGGTTTGACCATTTTCCAAATAAATTTTGAAGAAAACACAACTTGACACCTCTTAATTTTGAAATGAACTCCTGATATATACAAATGTATAAGGAGGAAGATTTCATTTGGTACATGTACAAAAATGGTTAAACTGCATGACAAGCAGTGAAGAACCAGATTAGAAGCCATCTGATCAGGATCTACACTGTTTTCAAAGGTAGGAGTTGTCAGTTTCTGCAGGATAAGGGTTTGGCTGATTCTTGACACTGCTACAGTATACATACACCTTTTTATATCACTGTCTGCTAGTTCTTTCTTAACCCGTTGTATGCTAGTGGATTCAAAAGCGGTGCAAGTCGGACAGTCCGTGCTTATAAACCCTTTGTTTGATTTTGTTTGATTTGAGGTTTAACGTTCCCGTCAACACTGTAAAGGTCATTTTGGGGACGTTGCTTCCAATTTTGTTGGACTTTTACCCGACATTGAGATGAAATAACATCTCAAGCCCAGTCGCCCAATGAAACCAATAGGGTTTATTAGCATGGACGGTCCACCTCGCACCGCGGTTCCTGGACAGGCTTAGATCTTCCAAGCGGTTTCCCAGTACTAGTGTGCGGGCCGGATTCAGCTCTGCATGGAAGCATCGTGCAGCCCATATATTTCTTCAAGCCCCATTGGTTACATTGGGTAACAGGGCTTGAGCTGTCATTTGATCTCAATGTCGGGTAAAATTCCCTCAAAATTGGAAGCAATGTCTCCAAAATGACCTACCTATATAGTGTTGACAGGGACATCAAACATCAAATCAAACAAACAAATAAATCCAAAACAGTGCAGACCCAGATCAGATTAGTACCTACACTGTTTGCCATTCTGTCAGTCTGACTGCACCTTTTGGACACCTTGCTGGATCTTGAAACAAATTTCTGAAAAATTTAAGGAGAATATCTCTCTGTCTCTGTCTCTGTCTCTGTCTCTCTCTCTCTCTCTCTCTCTCTCTGGGTGTGTACCATTTTACAGGTTTTCAGGTAAGAATAGGTAAACTATTTGTAAATCTTCTGAGCCCAATAAAGCACAAAAAAATGAAAAAAAAAAACAAAACATAAAATTCCCTTCTGACAGTATCTATACACTTTTGCCAGTGGTGTGTATTGGCCTCAATGCCACTTTTATAGAACTCCTTTTCTTGGCTGTTCAGAAAGTCATCCACTACATACATGGCGTCATCATCGGATTGAAAGTGGCTGCCTGAAATAGCCATTTTCAGTTTTGGAAATAGATGAAAGTCTGATGGAGCAAGATCAGGTGAATAAGACTGATGCTTAATCAATTTAAAGCCGCAATCGTGAATGGCAGCCATAGCAATGACAGACTTGTGAACAGGACCTGATGGAACAAGCTTTCCACGGCACTTGAGTTTAATATTTTCCTGTAACTGCGTCGGAAGTGAAGCATAGTATGTGCCATTGATTGTTTTCCCTTTTGGTGATAATCTATTAGCAGAATACCACCTGCATCCCAGAAAACAGGCCATAACCATCCAAGTGATTCAATAAGCTTGGGGCTTTCATCGCAATCAAACTAAAGTAAATTAGTATAAACTAAACTAAAGATTAATCTCCTGGGGTGAGCCAGGTTGCTTCCATTGTTTCGATTGTTGCTTGGCCTCTGGGGTAAACTGATGGACCCATGTTTCATCCATAGTGACAAACCTCTGAAGAAAGTTGGCAGGATCTTCCTCAAAAAGGTTAAGACTAGCACTCGATAATGTGCGCCTGTTGTGCTTCTGATCAGCTGTTAGAAGTTGGTACCCATTGGGCAGAATTTAAGCGTTGCCGCCACCCACCTTTTCACTGTAGCATATGAAGGGGCATCTGTCCCTAGTGTTACATCGAAATCATTATGTATATTCTTAGGTGTTAAACCTTTTATATGCAAATATTGAATCACTGCTCTTTCACCAATTTTGTCAATTCTGAAAACTCTGCTTGTCTTTTTACCTCATCAATATAAACTGACCAAATGAGACCAGCCCTTGGGTACATGGCCCTATATAGTCAGAAATTGAATTCCAAATTTATATCCTATGTTAATAATAAGAGTCACAGCCATTAGTGGATACATGTGAAGAAAAGTAAAACCCACTATGGTGTCACAATGTATTGAATGTGTGTCTGAATCAATCAAATTTCCAGGGAGGTTACTCCTTTGTTTAGTTTATACTAATTTATTTTAGTTTGATTGCAATGAAAGCTCCAAGCTTATTGAATCGCTCTCGAACACTCGTTCTGGATGACAAACCGCGGGCCTTAAAGAAATAGATGGGCTGCATGATGCTTCCACGCAGAGCTGAAACCGACTGCACGCAAGTACTGGTATACCACTTAGAGGATCTAAGCCTGTCCAGGCAAAGCGGTGCAAGTCTGACCATCCATGCTTATAAACCCTATTAGTTTCATTGGGCGACAGGGCTTGAGATGTCATTTCATCTTAATGTCGGTTAAAAGTCCCACAAAATTGGAAGCAACATCTCCAAAATGATCTATACAGTGTTGACAGGGATGTTAAACCACAAATCAAGCAAACAAACAAAACATTCTGGATGTTATAATGTGAGGCATTGACTTTTACACCACTGCTACCCATTTACACCTGGGTGGAATGGGCCATTATCATAACGTGTCTTGCCCAAGGACACACCTCGCCTCCGGTGGCCAGATTCGAACCAACAACGTCTCGATCATAAGTCGACACATTAACCACTGAGCTATCGAGGCTGACAAGGTTACTCTTAGAGGAAAATAAACAGGTATCAGATATACGGTACATGAGCATAACTTTTCACGCAGTTTGCAGTAAATTGGTCCTCTTTAAGTCTTCTTTCCGTATACTTAATACTAAAAATATGTAAAATTTGGTGATATATGACCTTTAACCCATTTTGTATCAAATGAAATTTCCTCCTTATATATAGCAGGAGTTGATTTCAAAATTTAGGGGATTCAAGTTGTGTTTTCTTCAAAAACTGTTTGGTAATTGGCTGAAAATTTTGCAAACAGTGTAGAACCTGATCAGACGTCTGACCTTGGCCTGCAGTGTTTGTCAACCACCCATTTTGGGGTTTCCGGTACAAAGGGGTTAAAGCCAAGTTGTCATAACTCACATGCATGATATACCGGCCCCGATAGCTCAGTTGGTAGAGTGTCCACTGTGGGGAACGGGCGGTCACGGGTTCGATCCCGGGCCGCGACATACCAAAGTCATTAAAAATGGTACTAGCTGCTCCTCGCTTGGCACTCAGATTTACGGGGTAGAGCTTGGACTGGTCGACCCAGTGTCAGGATAATGTGACTGGGTGTGGTATCATTCATGTAATGTGTCTGGGACATGATACTTCAGTGAGGCAGCACTATAAAAGTGAGCATTGAGCTCCCTGTCGCAACCAGACACCGTCGTGATATGACTGAAAAGTTGTTGAAAGCGACATTAAACCTGAATTCACACACACACACACACACACACACACACACACACACACACACACACACACACACACACACACACACACACATGCATGATATGTGTATTTGGCAAACTATCTTTGTATTATTGAAATATAATGTGTTTGAGCTTTACGTTCCACCAGCAACTAAGGTTTCAATAATAATCCTAAGTATTGGAACAGATAGGCCTAAGCTAACAGTGAAAACCCAGATGAAGAAGTAGTCTGATTAGGATCCTCACTGTCATTCCATCTATAGTCTGTACCTTTTAGACTCCTTGCTGGATCATGAAACAAATTTGCCAAAAACTAAGGAGATTTACAGCAAGTCAAATTTGTAGCTCGGCTGTTTTCGAAGAAAACGACAAGGTATTGTCATAGCTCTGGCGCAGTCGTCTGCGTCGTCGTCGTGCAAAAACTTGGACATTTTGTAATATCTCTGTAATTACTGAACATATTTACTTGAAACTCGGACTAGTTGTTCATTATGAAAAGGGGAACTCATACCAATAGGTGAGATAACCCTCTAAATATTTTTGGCACAGTTTGGCCCCTTTTTCGACTTAGAAATTTTGCAAAAACTTGGACATTTTGTAATATCTCTGTCATTACTGAACATATTTACTTGAAACTTGGACTAGTTGTTCATTACGAAAAGGGGAACTCATACCAATAGGTGGGGTAACCCTCAAAATATTTTTGGCACAGTTATGCCCCTTTTTCGCTAAAAGAAACTGCAGCCGAGCATTGGCACCCACATGCGGTGCTCTTGTTGGATTTTTACGGCATTGCAATGTGCACATGTGGATACAAAACTGTTCAAACTCCTTTGAAGTACCTTTCAATGAATCACTTTGAATTAAGTTAGTTTGTTTGTTTGTTTGTTTGATTTGAGGTCTAACGTCCCCGTCAACACTGTAAAGGTCATTTTGGAGACATTGCTTCCAATTTTGTGGGACTTTTACCCGACATTGAGATGAAATGACATCTCAAGCTCTGTTGCCCAATGAAACCAATAGGGTTTATTAGCATGGACGGTCTGCCTCGCACCGTGGTTCCTGGACAGGCTTAGATCCTCTAAGCAGTTTACCAGTACTAGTGTGCCGGCCGGATTCAGCTCTGCGTGGAAGCATCATGCAGCCCATATATTTCTTCAAGACCCTATGGGCGGGGGCCATCAAGTTAGTTTGACAAGCAAATGTCATTCATCAAAGTAGTCTAAAACTGGATCAATAAATATACTTTGATTGGTCTCATTGTGGCAAGCACTTTTTCCAATTTTAGGTCTGATTGACATTTGAGATGTATTCTGATTGGACAATTGCAGGAGGGTACAACGAAATGTACAACACTTTATTTTTTGAATGTATTCCTGGCTTGCAGTTGACTGACAGGATGTAAGGAAATATTGAATGAAATAACAAACCAAAATGAAATGAAGCCCATCATAGTTCGAATGGATTTGTGTCCACAGGTGTAATGTGAGTGTTTTCTGCTCTTCAGGTTCAACAGTTGCAGTTAGGCTATGAAGAAGAAACGATTATAATAACAGCATCAATGGACAGTGAGAGTTGTACTCTTCTGGGTTCTAATCTGGGGAGAATATTCTTGAAGAGGAGAAAAGATATAGAAAATGATTTTCTTGCATTCTGCATTGCAGGTACTGGTGTATTCATGTGTGTGGTAGAGTTTTGCGTCCTACCAAGAAGTAACATAGCAACAGATCGAAACAGATAAATGGGTGTTTGACGATTTTCCTTATTTTGCCATATAAATCTGTTTTGTTTGTATTCATTATGCCCCCAACTTCGTTGAGGCCATCCTTATAAAATTATTTGTTTGCTGTATCCCAACCCATAGTTTTTAAGATGGGTAGGTAGGTAAAATATTTTGTTTTACATGTATATACATGTATATATAAATCTTATTTATTGGATCTTCTAAAAATCTGTTCAACTTAATTCATTTTTCTTTCAACAGTTCTACCGTAATAATCCTAAGTATTGGGACAGACAGACCTAAACAAACAGTGCAGAGCCAGATCAGACTGAAGGAGCAGTCTGATCAGGGTCTGCACTGTTTGCCATTTGGTCTGCACCTTTTTGACTCCCTGCTGGATCATGAAACAAATTATTATTGTGGCCCTTTGTAACTTTGGGCATTTGTATGTTGTATACTTTGTGATGCATAGCATAATTTTAGAGGTTTTGAAATTTCATATATATATGGATTCCCCATGAAAATCAGCTGACATGCATTTTTTTTTCTTGCCAGGATTATGCCTCTTTACTGGGTTCTGGCCTTTTGAAAAAATTGGATTATTAACCCTAACCATTGTCGGCTAAATATCTCGAAAACTATTGAAGCTAGAGACTTGAATGTTGATGAATGGATTGCTAGTGATAAGAAAATAACCTGATTAACTTTTGAATAAACTCTGAATCTTGTTCTTCAAGTTATGCCTCTTTGAAAATTTTTGCATTCAAGGGTAAGCATAATATTATGATTGAGGGTATAGTGTTTTACAAACACCATTTCTCGTTCCTCAGTAAGGAGTTTCAAATGAATCCCCATCATGGACATGGGACTTTGGTTTAAAAACTCATCTGAAAGGCTGGAGAAGCCCAGAATTAAACCCACAACCCTGGTTTATCAGGTGCGTAGTTTAACAACGATCTATGATGGCTTTTAAAGGTGTGCGTGTGTGTCTGTGTGTTTGAGTTTTAAAGTCCCACAAACATGAAGGTCATATGGAGACAAACCATTGCTTTAATCCTTATCATGCTGTTCACGACAACCCTTATCTTTGGAAACAGTGTAGATCCAGATCAGATGGCTTCTGAAGAAGCCATCTGATCAGGATCTGCACTGTTTTACATTCAGTTTATGAATTTGTAGGAATAAATTACATCAAGTAATCTGATTGGTTCAAAGTCAGAGATGGGTGTAGCTAAAATGAATATTCAGCAAGAGAAGAGTTAAAGACTCATCTGAAACTTTGGAGAAGCCCTGAATGGTGGTGGGGGGACATAGTTTTCTTTTGCAAAAACATTCTAGTTAAGTTAAAAAATTTAATTCGTTCTGTTTGTTTGATTTGAGGTTCAACATCCCGGTCAACACTATTTAGGTCAATTAGGACACATTGATTCCAAATTTGTGGCACCTTTACCCGACATTGAGATGAAATGACATCTCGATCCCTGCCATCCAATGAAATCAATAGGGTTTATATGCGTGGACAGTCCGACTCACAGCACTGTGGGAAGGCTTAGACCTTTTAAGCAGTTTACCAGCAGTCATGTGCTGTCGGTTTCAGCTCTGCGTGAAAGCATCATTTAGCCCCATATATTTTTAGCTCACCTGAGCCGAAGGCTCATGTGAGGTATTAGTATACCACGAGCCGGCGTCCGTCGTCCGTCGTCGTCGTCGTCCGTCGTCGTCGTCCACACTTTCAAAGAAGTATATCTCCGGAACCAGTGGGCCAATCTTGATCAAATTTCATGTGAAGCATTATCAGGTAGGGGGAAAGGCTGCATACTGTTTTCGGGCAGATCGGATTGGAACTCTGGTTGCCATGGCAACAAATAGCTCCCATAGACTTAACATAGGAAAAAGTTTGTCATCACTCTAGCTCCGTCAATTTTTTTCTGATCGTCTTCATTCTTGCAGATAACGAGGACAGGCATGAAATCTCGATCAAGTTCGATTTTGGGCTGAATCGGATTATTCACTCAGGAGTTACGTGCCCTTGAGCGTTAGGAAAAAGCTTGTCATCACTCTAGCTCCGTCAATTTTTTTCTGATCGACTTCATTCTTGCAGATAACGAGGACAGGCATGAAATCTCGATCAAGTTCGATTTTGGGCTGAATCGGATTATTCACTCAGGAGTTAAGTGCCCTTGAGCGTTGAAAAAATTGCCTATTGACTTAACATGGGAAGAATGTTGTCATCACCGTAGCTGCTTCAATTATTTTCAGATTGGCTTTATTCTTGCAGATAACCAGCACAGCCATGAAATCTCGGTCAAGTTCGATAACTGGCAGAATCGGATCATTCACTTAGGAGTTACCTGCCCTTGTGTGTTTTTGCATTAGGGTTAATGGGAATTTCAAAAATGTATATCTTAAAGACTACTTGGCCAACTTTGATCAAATTTCATGTGTCGCATTATTGGGCAAGTGGAAAGGCTTCATTAGGTTTTCAGGCAGATCTGAGTGGAACTATGGTTGCCATGGCAATATCTAGCTCCCATAGACTTCACATAGGAAAAAGCTTGTCATCACTCTAGCTCCGTCAATTTTTTTCTGATCGACTTCATTCTTGCAGATAACCAGTACAGGCATAAAGTCTCGGTCAAGTTCGATTTTGGGCCGAATCAGATAATTCACTCAAGAGTTACGTCCCCTTGAGCGCCTGAAAAATTGCCTATCGACTTAACATGGGGAAAATGTTGTCATCACTGTAGCTAGTAACGAGGACAGGCATAAAATCTCGGTTAAGTTCGATTTTGGGCCGAATCGGAATATTGACCTCGGAGTTACGTGACCTTGAGCGACAAAAAATTTGCCCATAGACTTAACATAGGGAAAATGTTGTGACTACGATAGCGACTTGAATTTTTTTCAGATCAGCTTCAAACTTGCAGGTAACGAGGACAGACATAAAATCTCGGTTAAGTTAGATTTTGGGCCGAATCGGATTATTTGCCTTGGAGTTACCTGCCCTTGAGCATAAAAAAATACGTTGTGACCACGACAGCAACTTTATTTTTATTCAGATCAGCTTCAAACTTGCAGATAACGTGGACAGGCATAAAATCTCAGTTAAGTTCGAATCAGAATATTGACCTCGGAGTTACATGACCTTGAGCGACAAAAAATTTGCCCATAGACTTTACATAGGGAAAATGTTGTGACTACGATAGCGACTTGAATTTTTTTCAGATCAGCTTCAAACTTGCAGGTAACGAGGACAGACATAAAATCTCGGTTAAGTTCGATTTTGGGCCGAATCGGATTATTTGCCTTGGAGTTACCTGTCCTTGAGCATAAAAAAAATACGTTGTGACCACGATAGCAACTTTATTTTTATTCATATCAGCTTCAAACTTGCAGGTAACGAGGACAGGCATAAAATCTCGGTTAAGTTCAATTTTGGGCCGAATCGGAATATTGACCTCGGAGTTACGTGACCTTGAGCGACAAAAAATTTGCCCATAGACTTCATTAGGGAAAATGTTGCGACTACGATAGCGACTTGAATTTTTTTCAGATCAGCTTCAAACTTGCAGGTAACGAGGACAGACATAAAATCTCGGTTAAGTTCGATTTTGGGCCGAATCGGAATATTTGCCTTGTTACCTGCCCTTGAGCATAAAAAAATACGTTGTGACCACGATAGCAACTTTATTTTTATTCATATCAGCTTCAAACTTGCAGGTAACGAGGACAGGCATAAAATCTCGGTTAAGTTCGATTTTGGGCCGAATCGGAATATTGACCTCGGAGTTACGTGACCTTGAGAGACAAAAAAATTTGCCCATAGACTTAACGTAGGGAAAATGTTGTGACAGAAATAGCGACTTGAATTTTTAGCTCACCTGAGCCAAAGGCTCCAGTGAGCCGATAGTATACCAAGGCTCCGGGGTCCGTCGTCTGTCGTCCGTCCATCCGTCGTCCACACTTTCAATGAAGCATATCTCAGAAGGCAGTCGATCAATCTTGTTTAAATTTTATGTGTAGCACCATTGGGCAAGGGGAAAGGCTGCATTAGGTTTTGGAGCTAGTCTGGTTCATTTGTTCCTTCGTTCTTCTTTCTCTCCATATAGAGATAATAGACCAATGTTAAATTTTTAATCAAAGATTTCTCAGGAACTATAAAAGCTAGAAGCATCAAATTTGGTATTCAATAGAATAATGATGACTTATTTTGTGTAAGAGACATTGGGCTTTCTCAGCTTATTTGTTCATCTGTTCTTTCATTCTTCTTTCTCTCCATTTTGACCAATGTTAAATTTTCGTCAAAGATTTCTCAGGAACTATAGAAGCTAGAAGTCTCAAACTTGGAATGCAATGCAATAATGATGACTTATATCCTGTAAGGGTCAATGGGCTGGATTCTATTAGCAGATTTAGTAGTCAAGTCTGTGAATTGTTAAAACTTAAGTTCCTCAGGTGAGCGGTTTAGGCTCATTGAGCCTCTTGTTCCAAGCCCCGCTGGGTGGAGGGTGCAAAAAATTTCATTCATCCTGCATGACCATCTCATGCAGGTTTTGATTAATATAATAGGGAATAGAGAAGATTTTGTCTCGTTCTCCAAACTTTTTGTTGGTAATGGAGTGGATGAGTGGATTTTTTTTCCAGCCCTGAATGTCACAGCTCATCCAAAGTCCATATAAAATAAAGTAAGAGCACAGTTGTAATTACCGTAATGATCCTAATAATTGTGACAGATAGGCCTAAACAAACAGTGCAGACCCAGATCAGACTGCTCCTGGAGCAGTCTGATCAGAGACTACACTGTTTGCCATTCTGTCTAAACCTTTTGGACTCCTTGCTGGATCATGACACAAATTTGTAACACGTTTAGGAGAATTACAGCAACTTCTCAAGGTGTCCCAATTTTTAGGATTTTTACGTTAAAAACTCCCGGGATACAGACTAACCGGCGCCCAGTCGCCCAAGGCACCTAAATTTTTGCCCGGGCACCTTAGTTTTGATAAAATTGCCTATTAACTTAATGTGAAATTTGGATTTATGGCAGTCTGGGTGCCTAAAGCAAAATGCTTAGTTCTGTATCATTACTCCTCTATTTTCACAGAAGCCTGGAACAAGCCTAGGAACACCAAGGGGAACAGTAGTTTAGGCAGTGGCGTAGAAGACAATTCCTCAGCGGTAAGCTTTAGGAATGATGATCAACAGACTCAGGTAATGGGAACATGACATAAAAGTAAATTGAAACAGAGGATTTTACATGAGTGTTTATGTATTATTGAATTTATTAAACAAGTTGAGGAATAGGGATAAAATGCGAGGCTTTGCCGAGCATTTTATCCCTTTTCCTCAACGAGTTTAGTAAATTTAATAATACATGATGACAAATGCAAGATTCTTTTTATCATATGACATTTAAAATGCATTTTATTCACAAATTTGTAACAAAGCCATTAGTAAATGTAAAGGACGTAACGATATGGGGCGTATCTGACTAATTTGTATATTTAATTTACCAGTGGATTATCAAATTTGTGATTTTCTTTAAAATCTATTTGGAAAATGGCTGAACTTTTTGCTCCTCAGGAGCAAATTCTTCCCTTTTAGAATTGACACCCCTTGACATGGGAGATACAGATACTTTTTCAAAAGTTGCCTCCCCTGAAGGTGTATCCATTCCCCTTAATAAACATAAAAAAAATTAGATTGAACCATAGTTTGGCACATACAAGATCAGTAACATTTTCTCATCACCCTAACAAGCCCGTGTAACGAACATCCCTCTATACCCAACTTTATGTAGAGAAAACTGGCGTTTACAGGGGTCCACAGTATCTTTCTTATTTCTACTGCAAGACATAGGGTGTGGGTACTCATTAGAAGTGCCTCAATGATGCGGTTCTAACGTGCCTATGCTTGGAATGAAAAAAAGAAAAATAGCTGTTTAATGTGTGGCAGTGGTTTAGTGCGCTTTCCTATGATGCTAGAGGCCAGCGATTTGATTCCCGGCAGAGGTAATGAAATTGTAGTGTCTGGACATGCTCCACTGGCGTCAATTGCAGGGATGAATGCTAGAAAGTGCACCGTCCTTTGGATCAGGACCTTATCTGGAGGCCCCCTGTGCAGGGAGAACCACCCCCTGTGCAGGTAAAAGATCCATACCATACTTTCATGATTATTGTGCAGGCTTACATCCTGTGAAACGGGGAGTGTATATAATGTACACCTGCATGTACATTGTAATCCTGGTGCGAGGGTGTTGGTATATAAAGAAAGAAAGAAAATGTCTGAAGCTACAGGAATGTTTTCTAGGGCTGGCTAATCTGAGCTGAAAAGATAATCGGTTATCATTCCTGTCATTGCGATCGATAATCGATCAGTGATAACTGAAGATTTGGTCATAATTTTACCTGTCTGGCTTTCTGTCTGAGCATGACTCCTACCATATATTGTACTTTGCCATATGTATTTGAACAGACAGGCCTGAGCAAACTGTAGACCCAGATGAGATGCCGCAGAATGGGGCATCTCATCTTGGTCTGCACTGTTTGCCACTCATACAGCTATTTTAGGCACAACTTTGGACAGTAAATTGCACTTATCAAATAATTGGTTGCAAGCAAATCAGTAATGATAATCATTTTTGTGGAATTTATCGATTAAATAATCGATTATCCGATTAATCGTGCCAGCCTTAATGTCTTCCCCTCTTGACTGCAAGTAGCAAAGGCACTGGTGAGATCGCAGTTGTGCACAGGCTCGCTTGAGCCTTTGCTAGTTGTCTTTGCAGTAAATATCATTTTATCAGTTACCTTTTTTGTACCAAATGGAATCTTCCTCTTTATATATGGCTGGCTGGCGTCCATTTCAAAATTTAGGGGTGTCAGGTTTTGTTTTCTTCAGAATCTATTTGGAAATTGGCTGAACATTTTGCAAACAGTGTAGATCCCAATCAGACGTTGCATTCTGGGGCGTCTGATCTGGGCCTGTAATGTTTGCCAACTACCCATCTTGGGGTTTCCAGTAAAAAATTGGTTCATTGCATTGTAGTACACTGACCTGATAAAGATATGTTATCTCTCTCAGGCCAAGTGAGCTTTATCACGTCAACGTGACATTGCACTTTTATGGGTGAACTGGACTACTGGAAAAAATGGCAAAAACATTGTTATTACTGGAAGAATTTGAAAAAAAGTACTTTTAAAAAATATCATAGGAAAATTACGGTTCGCTGATGTTTATAAATATTGACCTATTATTGCGTGCGGTAATGCTGGGACACACTGAGGACAACCTATAACTGATCGTAAACTGCCAATTTAAGAGTTTACAAGGGGATGAACCGATAAATAGAATACCAGGTTTTTGTTATTTGATATAAAGTTTATCAGGCTGTGCTGGGAGAACGCATGTAGAATGGCTCTGTAAGCCTCGCAATTCTATGTGCATCTTTGAAGCCTTGCATAAATAAACTTGATATCAAAAGGCACGAGCCTGCTATTTTCTGTTTCTCATGCGCGCTATCTCTTACAGAAAATGATTTTTTTTACGATGTAAACAAAATTTTGCACCACATTGAAATGCTAGCATTAATTTACATTTACTTTGACTATAACTGTGTGTAGTTAGTTCATACTATGATAAACTTTAGGGCACTGTTGTGAATAAACTTTAGGGCACAGATAAACTTTAGGGCATAGTTGTAAAAAACTTACAATGTTGTTAGTTTCCATCTTGTTAAAACTAAGATCATTTTAAATGGAAAATTTGCAATTTTTCTGCTGAAAAAATGTGTCAGAGTAGCTTTTGCAAAAGCTACTTACATTTCTGCAGCAAAAAAGTACCAGAGAATAAGATATTCTTGCACACCAGACAAGGAAATCTGTGACATTACCCTGCGATAGCAATTTATGTTCTGACCCTGGTGTTCCGACCCAAAATCGAATATAATCGCGTGTTTGATAAATGCACTGGTTGAATACGACCTTGTATGCGCCGTCGTTAAGGTTGATGTCACAGCATGTTACATGACGTCACTAAACATTCCTGTTGTGTCATCACAATATGACAGACGTGGGTAACCGAAGTGACTGCAGCATCAAAAATCCATACTAAAAAGAAAGGTATGCAAGAAAAAGAATCCTATATGGGTGTGAGGGGTGGATGGAAAAATCCCTCCCTCGGGATCACTGTCCGGCATCACGAGGCTTGCTGAATGATGCCGGACATTGACCTTCTGGACGGATTTTTCCATCCACCCCTCGCACCTATATAAGATTCTTATATTCTTGCACACTGAACAAGGAAATCCGTGGTTTTAGCCTGGGAAAGAAATTCTGTTCTAACCCTGGTGTACTTACCCAAAATCGAATATAATCGCGTGTTTGATAAATGCACTGGTTGAATATGACCTTATATGCGCCGTTGTTAAGGTTGATGTCACAGCATGTTACATGACATCACTTAACATTCCTGTAGTGTCATCACAATATGGCGGACGTGGGTAACTGAAGTGACTGCATTATTAAAAATCCACACTAAAAAGGAAGGTATGCAAGAAAAAGAATCCTATATGGGTGTGAGGGGTGGATGGAAAAATCCCTTGGGATCACTGTCCGGCATCACGAGGCTTGCTGAATGATGCCGGACCTTTTGGACGGATTTTTCCATCCACCCCTCACACATATATAAGATTCTTATATTCTTGCACACCAAACAAGGAAATCCGTGGTTTTAGCCTGGGATAGAAATTCTGTTCTAACCCTGGTGTTCTTACCCCAAATTGAATATTCTCGCGTGTTTGATAAATGCACTGGTTGAATACGTGCTCATATGCGCCGTCGTTAAGGTTGACGTCGTAGCACATTACGTGACATCACTAAACATCCCTGTTATGTCAACGTCCGTAACCGATGTGACTGCAGCATTAAAAAACTGCACTAAGAAATGGAAGATATGCAAGAAAAAGAATCCTATATGGATGTGAGGGGTGGATAGAAAAATCTGTCCCTCTGGATCAATGTCTGGCATCACTCAGCAAGCCTCGTGATGCCAGACAGTGACTCTTGGGACGTTTTTTTCCATCCACCCCTCACACCCATATAAGATTCTTATATTTTATTTGTGACAACAGTTAACAATTTGACCACTAATGAGCTCGTTCTGCTAAGGATGCTTGGAATAACTGCGCCAAGGTAAATGAAATGTGTTTCTAACTTACAGGTTGTAAAGTCAGAAAACGATAATCTCCCCCAAAATACAGAAGATTCAAGTAAAGAAAGAGATACAGATTTGGGTGTACAACATAAAAAAGACACTAATAATGCTTCTGTGACAACTGAAGATACTGATAAAAAACCAGAATTAACAAGTGTGGCACACAATTTCAAAAACCAGGTCAAGGCGAATGGTTCTGAATATCATCCAAGCAGTTTACAGATATTGAACTGTGCCAGTCCAGATGGTGCATTACAAGGAGAGGGTTCTAGTCCAACAGCAAGTCTAACAGTGAACACTCCTAGATTTGGAGATGACAGAAAAAGGAAGATCTTCAGTCCAAGAAGAGGTTTGAAATTCAGAAAAATTGATATATCTCTCCCTCATAGCCCCACCCCCCCTCCCCCCACCAGTCTTGTTTTCAGAAACCCTAATGACCCTACGTTTTGGGGACATACTTATTCTTTTTTGAAAGCATCCGAGAAAATTTTATATATTTTTTAGGTATTTTTAGCTCACCAGAGCTGTAGGCTCCGGGCATAGCTTAGTTTAGTTTATACTAATTTATTTTAGTTCAATTGCGATGAAAGCTTTAAGCTTATTGAATCGCTCTTGAACACTCATTCCGGGTGTTTTCACGCGCGCGAGAGAGAGAGAGGCAGAGGTTTTTAGACCACTGCTACCCATTTACACCTGGGTGGAGTGGGGCAGTGTCATTACGTGTCTTACCCAAGGACACACCTCGATACCGGTGGCGGATTCGAACGCACCTCTCGATTATGAGTCGAACGCGCTAACCACTGCGCTATCGAGGCGGGCATAGCTTATCGTATAGGCAGTGGTCCATCATTGTCTGTGTCATGATGACCTCTGGTTAACCTTGACCTGTTTTACTTCAAGGTCAGATTTGGTGACTTAGACATTTGTATAAAAGAAAGGCAAAACAGTGGATTTTATTGATTGCATGGTTTTTGTTTGATTTGAGGTTTCACATCCCCGTCAACACAGTATAGGACATTTTGGAGACGTTGCTTCCAATTTTGTGGGACTTTTACCCGACATTGAGATGAAATGATATCTCAAGCCCTGTCACCCAATGAAACCAATAGGGTTTATAAGCATGGATGGTCCGCCTCTCACAGCGGTTCCTGGACAGGCTTAGGTCCTCTAAGCGGTTTACCGGTACTCATATGCGGGTCGGTTTCAGCTCTGCGTGGAAGCATCATGCAGCCCATATATTTCTTCAAGCCCTGATGGGAGCCTGTGACATCAAAAATGATATAAGATAAGATATTTTATTGTCTCTTGTCCAATACAAGTTAAGACATAGATGCAATCAACTGAGCCTCTATGGGGGTGGGGTGCGTGTGTGTAGGGGGGGGGGGGGGCAGGAAAGTAAAGGTTTGTTCATAAGGACTGGGCCACATGACCAGTATTGCTGTCATGCCAATATATGGTAAAAACCTTTAAAAATCTTCTTCTCAGGAACCAAATGGCCGATACCTTGAAACTCGGTATGCTGCATATAGGCCTAGGCCCTACCAAGACGGTGTTAGAGATCCAGAAAAAAAGTATCGCAATACTATCATTATACTATCGCGAAACCAGACATGCGATACGTTACAGTATCACGATACCTGCTTTGTACAGATTTGGTATGTTTTATTGGGTAAATTTGGACTTTTTATGCCCCCGCCTATTCGAAGAATAGCAGAAGGGCATTAAGGTTTACCCCTGTCCGTCCGTTCGCCCGTTCGTTCCTCCGTCCCAATATCGTGTCCGGGCCATAACTCCTAAACCGTATGAAATATATTCATGAAACTTCACAGTTGCATTCATCACACTGTGACGATGTGTCATGAACAAGGAAGACAACTCTTGCATTTTGGGTTTTTGAATTATCTGCCTTTGACTTAGTACCATATAGTAAACTGTGTCCGGGCCATAACTCCTAAATCGTAAGGAATATTTTCATGAAACTTCACAGGTGCATTCATCACACTTAGACGATGTGTCATGAACAAGGAAGACAACTCTTGCATTTTTGGTTTTTGAATTATCTGCCCTTGACTTAATGCCATATAGTAAACTGTGTCCGGGCCATAACTCCTAAACTGTATGGAATATATTCATGAAACTTCACAGGTGCATTCATCACACTGAGACGATGTGTCATGAAGAAGGAAGACAACTCTTGCATTTTTGGTTTTTGAATTATCTGCCCTTGACTTAGTACCATATAGTAAACCGTGTCCGGGCCATAACTCCTAAACCGTATGGAATATAAGCATGAAACTTCACAGGTGCATCCATCATACTTGAACGATGTGTCATGAACAAGGAAGACAACTCCTGCTTGTTTAGTTTTTAGCTCACCAGAGCCGAAGGCTCCGGGGGAGCTTATAGGATAGGCAGTTGTCCGTCGTCGTCTGCGTCTGCGTCGTCTTCGTCAACATTTTCAAACGACATCTCTGAAGCCACTGGGCCGATTCAGCCCAAATTTCATCTGTAGCATCCTTAGGCAGGGGGATTGAAAGTTTGTGTTTTTAATGAAAATCAGCTCATTAGTTTGGTTGCTATGGCCCATAGACTTATAATGGGGAAAATAGAAAAATGGCATTTACTGCCAAGCCTCTGCAGACATTTTGACAAAACTTTCAAAGAAATGTTCCATAGGCGATCTACTCTCTGCCGTATGATTTTAGGCCTTCTGCTCATTTTTAGCTCACCTGTCACGTAGTGACAAGGTGAGCTTTTGGGATCACTTTTTGTCCGTCGTGCGTCCGTCCGTGCGTCCGTCCGTAAACTTTTCTTCAAACGACATCTCCTCCTAAACCACTGATCGTATTTTGACCAAACTTCACAGGAATGATCCTTAGGTGGTCCCCTTTCAAAGTTGTTCAAATGGTTCCGGTCCGTTGCACATATAGGTCACAGTAGCCAAAAATAGATTTTTTTCACCGCAAACTTAAAAAATCTTCTTCTCTGAAACCGCAAGGCCCAGGTCTTTGATATTTGGTATGAAGCTTCATCTAGTGGACCTCTACCAAGATTGTTCAAATTATAGTGCTGGGGCCAAAAATACCCCCGCACGGGGGCCCTTTGGTTTTACATGGGCTTATATAGGGAAAATCTTTAAAAATCTTCTTCTCTGAAACCGCAAGGCCCAGGTCATTGATATTTGGTATGAAGCTTCATCTAGTGGACCCCTACCAAGATTGTTCAAATTATAGTGCTGGAGCTAAAAATGCCCCCGCAAGGGGGCCCTTTGGTTTTACATGGGCTTATATAGGGAAAATCTTGAAAAATCTTCTTCTCTGAAACCGCAAGGCCCAGGTCTTTGATATTTGGTATGAAGCTTCATCTAGTGGACCTCTACCAAGATTGTTCAAATTATAGTGCTGGGGCCAAAAATGCCCCCGCACGGGGGCCCTTTGGTTTTACATGGGCTTATATAGGGAAAATCTTTAAAAATCTTCTTCTCTGAAACCGCAAGGCCCAGGTCTTTGATATTTGGTATGAAGCTTCATCTAGTGGACCCCTACCAAGAGTGTTCAAATTATAGTGCTGGAGCTAAAAATGCCCCCGCACGGGGGCCCTTTGGTTTTACATGGGCTTATATAGGGAAAATCTTGAAAAATCTTCTCTGAAACCGCAAGGCCCAGGTCTTTGATATTTGGTATGAAGCTTCATCTAGTGGACCCCTACCAAGATTGTTCAAATTATAGTGCTGGGGCCAAAAATACCCCCGCACCAGGGCCCTTTGGTTTTACATGGGCTTAGAAAGGGAAAATCTTTAAAAATCTTCTTCTCTGAAACCGCAAGGCCCAGGTCTTTGATATTTGGTATGAAGCTTCATCTAGTGGACCCCTACCAAGATTGTTCAAATTATAGGGCTGGAGCTAAAAATGCCCCCCACACGGGGGCCCTTTGGTTTTACATGGGCTTATATAGGGAAAATCTTTAAAAATCTTCTTCTCTGAAACCGCAAGGCCCAGGTCTTTGATATTTGGTTTGAAGCTTCATCTAGTGGCACCCTGCCAAGATTATTCAAATTATAGTGCTGGGGCCAAAAATGCCCCTGCACCAGGGCCCTTTTGTTTTCTTGAAAAATCTTCTTCTCTGAAACTGCAAGGCCCAGGTCTTTGATATTTGGTATGAAGCTTCATCTTGTGGACCTCTACCAAGATTGTTCAAATTATAGCCCTGGGGCCAAAAATGCCCCCGCTCGGGGGCCCTTTGGTTTTACATAGATGTATATAGGGAAAATCTTGAAAAATCTTCTTCTTTGAAACCACAAGGCTTAGGTCTTCGATATTTGTTATGAAGCTTCAGCTAGTGGACCTCTATAAAGATTGTTCAAATTATAGCCCTGAGACCAAAAATGCCTCCGCCATGTGGCCCTTTGGTTTTACATAGACTTATATAGGGAAAATCTTTAAAAATCATCTTCTCTGAAACACAAGGCTTAGGTCTTTGATATTTGTTATGAAGCTTCAGCTAGTGGACCTCTACCAAGATTTTTCAAATTATAGCCCTGGGGCCAAAAATGCCCCTGCTCCGGGGCCCTTTGGTTTAACATAGACTTATATAGGGAAAATCTTGTTTTACATAGACTTCTATATGCAGGGTAAACCTTTAAAATCTTCTTCTCTGAAACCAGAAAGCCCAGGTCTTTCATATTCGATATGAAGCTTCATCTTGTGGACCTCTACCAAGATTGTTCAAATTATAGCCCTGGGGCCAAAATTGACCCTGCCCGGGGCCCACTTGTTATACATTGGACAGGGGCTGACAAATCCATTGCCCGGCCGCCCGGGACAAGTCCGAAATCGCGCCGGGCAGGTGCACTTTGACCTTTCGACGCCCGGTCGGGCAAGTGCAAAAAATCGTCTACAATCGTCAGTCTTTTGAGTCCTTAAATACAGTAAAACTAGACCAGTAAGTAAATCACAATAATTCCCGCTTTGTCGGCAATTCAGAGACGAAACCATCCATGTTTTTATAACGGTTCATTTATGACACTATTGTTAATCCCTGTCATATAATTACCAATTAAACATGATTGCCCGGCGGCGCGTGTCTTTATTTCTGGTGTAGTGTGTACCGCCAGCTCTACCGATAAGCTTGACAAGGTGTGAAAATAAGATTGTCTCTAATTTGCGTTTATCCCTGCCATAAAATTTAATCCACGATCAATGTGAAAATGATTTAATAGCTCCTAACACGATTTGCTACATCTTACGGTAGTAAAAACGGACTATTCTACTATCTCATGAATGGTTATGTTTTGGCGCCAAATAGCAGACGCTGGCGGAAAAAAGTCGAATGTTTTAATGTTGGTAACCGCGGATAAGTCGCGCCTCTATCCACAACTGTTTTAATAGCTATCGAGAAAATATTTTTTACCGGTTCCAAACCTTTTTTTCTGAAAGAGATAGGCCCCATTAAAATAAAACAATGACCTTTTAAAACATGTGCGGTGTTGCTGGGGTCTGAATAGAATAGAATAGAATTTTATTTACTGCACAGCTATACCCTATAAGGGTTAAAGGCAAGCAAATACATACATGGCATACTATAAACACGACAACATGAAACAATTTGATGATAATATGGAAAAAAAAAAAAAAACAGGAAACGGCATTGAAACACAAGAGTCATGCTAAGAAATATTACATTCACTAACAAACAGTCCGACAGATTTCAAAACCGCATCATCTGTACATGTCATAAAAGTAATAAAACACTCTGTTTTGGACATCAATGAATGATTATTTGTTAATACTGTGCTCTGAAGCCATTTATTCCGCAAGGTTTGGTACTTAGCGCATTCGCACAAAAAATGAATTTCATCTTCAACTACCTGACAATTGTTACACAATCTGTCCTCTACTTTTTGACCTGAATATCTGCCCCGCTCAATTTGGAGTTTGTGTGCACTTATTCTAAAAGAAGCTAAAGCTTTTCGCTGTTTTCTGTCGGGTAAAACATCTAAATAATTTTCAAAAGCAAAATGTTTCTTTATTATTTTATATGACCTCAGCTTATCCATGCCAACCTCTGAATTCAATCTTTTATTCCAAAATGACTTAAATGACTTCCAAAATGTTCTTTTAACTTAAACTTAATGCTTGTAAGTAAAGCAGATACATTAAATGTACAATGGTTATCCCATACGTGTGAAAACCCTAAATCACTGAGTATAGTTTTGATAAAAGATAGCCATAAGCTTTTCAGTTGAGTGTTATTACATTGCTCCCAGTATGCATTGGATATAAGTGAATCACTATTTGATTGTATTGTATGTAACCAAAAATTTATACAACTGGCAATAATAGAAATTATAAAAGGAAACTGACCCAGTTCACTTATCACTGCAAAGTTTGATGCCTTTGAATGAACTCCTAAAACATATTTGGAGAATCGTGTAAATACTTTATCAAATTCATTATGGCCTTTGAATGACATTTCAAACATATCATCTGAAGATTTGTTATTGTAACATGTTTTATATCCTGCCCATATTTCACTATTATATATAGCTATTGGTTTAACAAGCGAATCAAAAATACGCAGAACTGCAGATGGCTTGATAGTATTGTCAAATATACTTTGCTTAATGGAAAATAAAGCCCTGCTGGCTTTCAAACTCAAGTCCTTTTCTGCTGTCAAAAATTTACCATTAGCAGAGATGTTAACTCCAAGATATTTATACTGATTTACACACTCCAAGTTTGCCTGTCCAATACTGAATTGGTATAGATCTTTTGTCAAGCGTCCACTTTTTGAAAATACCATAACCTTAGATTTTTCCGCATTTACAGAAAGACCCCAATCATTACAAAATTCATTTATTTTGGTTATATTTTGCTGTAATTCAGTTTCAGATGCTGACAATAGTAACAAATCGTCTGCATAAAGTAAATGGCTTATCTTAGAATTGTGCAAATTTGGAACACTATTTTCAAACAAATCACTGCCAATATCATTTATAAATATGTTAAACAGTAAGGGACTCAGAATACTACCTTGATGTACACCCTGTGTTATTTCAATTTGGTCAGACAGCATGTGCTTAGATTTAACCCTTGAATGGGCATTATGATACATAGATTTTATCACATTGTATAGTTTGCCGCAAATTCCAGCTTTTTGTAATTTAAGAAACAGTCCATCATGCCATACTGTATCAAATGCATTTTTCAGGTCAATAAAACACGCAAATAATTTACTACCATCTGAAGACGTCATTGACCGATCGCGTGCAGAAAAATGGGAGTGGTGGTTTGTGGACGATGATTTGAATGGCGGAAATGATGATCGCATTGAACATACTTGTAGGGTGGATGTGAACGTTTGGATTCGTTTGTGATAGAGTGGGTTCTCGTCTTCTGGTTGGACCATTAACCCCAAGCTAAATAAACTGCATTCTTTTAATCTTTTATCTCGCTGCCCTGACACTTCTGATCTTTTGAGTAGATCTATATCGGCTGCAGTTCGTGTTTATCGTGCGTGTCAAGCTAAATGAGTTTATATAACTGTATCTTAAATTGCTAATCGGCATTATTAAGGAATTATGTCGGCAATTAACTTGAAAGGTACCGTTATTGGCTGTGACAACAACAGTGTTTTCTACCATATTACCGCACAGAGGGAAATAAATAGAAGTGAATGCAATGATCAGGAATCGATACAATTAACCCTGAGCTCCCATCAGAGACACCAAAGGGAAATAAACACTAACATGAAATAACTAGACCCTAATGGAAAGTGGTTGTGCTTGTTCCAAAATCCTGGGCAAGTAAGATTTTGAGCTGGGCAAGTGCAAAAATATTTTACTTGCCCGCTGGGCAAGTAGAAAATTTTTGGATTTGTCAGGCCCTGCATTGGATCAGGTGAGCGAACCAGGGCCCTCTGGGCCCTCTTGTTGTTGGTTGCCATGGAAACCAAAATAAAAAAAATAGACAAAAAATACTTAAAAAATCATCTCCTCAGAAACCGTATGCTCTAGGAGGCTGAGACTATATGAAAATATTCACCATATTTGCCTTTACAGGTTTTGTGTTTTTTTATGAAATTTGGCCTTTTAGTTTTGTTGCTATGGCAACTTAGAGTTTCCATTGACTTATAATGGGGAAAACTGAAAAATGGCATTTACTGCCAAGTCATTGCAGATATTTTGACAAAACTTACATAAACATGTTCCTTGAGTAAACTTCTCTCAGCCATATGCTTTTATGTCAACCTGGGGATCCCCTAGGTTGTGCTGGGGCCATGCCCCGTGCCCTCCACTTCATAAAATGCCTTATATCTCAGAAACCTTACAGATCCCAACCCCTAAACCATATATATTCTTGTTCCTTATGATAAGATGCATTAAGTGACACCAACCTGGGGGTCCCCCCGGGATGTGCCGGGGACATGCCCTGCCCCTCTATTTCATAAAATGCCATTTATCTCAGAAACCATTCAGATCCCCGTCCCTAAACTATGTATATTCTTGTTCCTTATGCTAAGATGCATTAAGTGACACCAACCTTGGGGTCCCCCCGGGATGTGCCGGGGACATGCCCCACCCCCTCCACTTCATAAAATGCCATTTATCTCAGAAACCATTGAGATCCCCACCCCTAAACCATATATATTCTTGTTCCTTATGATAAGACACATTCAGTGATACCAACATTGGGGTCTCTCTGGGGTGCGCTGGGGCCATGCCCCACCCTTCCACTTCATAAATGCCATATATCTCAGAAACCATTCAGATCCCCACCCCTAAACTATTCTTGTTTCTTATGATAAGACGCATTCAGTGACACCAATCTGAGGGTCCCCTAGGATGTGGCGGGGCTTATGCCCCACCCCCTCTACTTCGTAAAAGGCTAAATATCTCAGAAACCGTTCAGATCCCCACCCCTAAACCATTTAAATTCTTGTTCCTTATGATAAGACGCATTCAGTGACACCAACCTTAGGGTCTCCCTTGCCCCACGGGGGCTATGCCCGACCCCTCCACTTCATAAAAGGCCCAATATCTCAGAAACCGTTCAGATCCCCACCCCTAAACCATATAAATTCTTGTTCCTTATGTTAAGATGCATTCAGTGATATCAACCTAAGGATCTCCCAGGCCGCATCAGGGCTATGCCCCAACCTTCCACTTCAAAAAAGGTGATATATCTCTGAAACCCTTCAGATCCCCACCCCAAAACCATGTATATTCTTGTTTCATATGAAAAGACGCATTCAGTGACACCAATCTGGGGGTCCCCTAGGATGTGCCAGGGCTATGCCCCACGCCCTGCACTTAGTAAAAGCCCAATATCTCAGAAACCGTTCAGATCCCCACCCCTAAAACATATAAATTATTGTTCCTTATGATAAGACGCATTCAGTGATACCAATCTAAGGGTCTCACGGGCCGCACGGGGGCTGTGCCCCACCCTTCCACTTCATAAAAGGTGATACGTCTCGGAAACCATTCAGATCCCCATCCCAAAACCATATATCTCAGAAACCGTTCAGATCCCCACCCCTAAACCATATAAATTCTTGTTCCTTATGTTAAGATGCATTCAGTGATATCAACCTAAGGATCTCCCAGGCCGCACCAGGGCTATGCCCCAACCTTCCACTTCATAAAAGGTGATATATCTCGGAAACCCTTCAGATCCCCACCCCAAAACCATGTATATTCTTGTTTCATATGATAAGACGCATTCATTGAAACCAGCCTGGGGGTCCTCTGGGATGTGCCCGGGCCATGCCCAACCACCTCCACTTCGTAAAAGGCTCAATATCTCGGAAACCATTCAGAACCCCCAACCCTAAACCACATATATTCTTGTTCCTTATGATGAGACACATTCAGTGATACCAACCTAGGGGTCTCTGGGGGTGTGCTGGGGCTATGCCCCACCCTTCCACTTCATAAAATGCAATATATCTCAGAAACTGTTCAGATCCCCACCTCTAAAATATGTATATTTGTGTTCCCTATAATAAGACTCATTCACTCACATCAATGCGTCTATGCGCTAGGGCAACATGCTGATGCCATGGCCCACGCCTCTACTTCATAAAAGGCCATATATCTCAGACACCATTAAGATCCCCACCTCATAATCATATATATTATTGTTTCTTATGATTAGACACATTCAGTCACACAAACTTGGTGGTCCACAGGGGCCATTCCTCTCCTCATCATTTCATAAGAGGGCCTCATATCTTGGAAACTGTTCATATCCCCACCCCTAAACAATATATTTTCTTGGTCCTTATTATAAAACACATTCAGCGACAACAATCTTGGCTTTCCTGGGGTCTGCCAGGGCTATGCTCCAACCCCTTCACAGCTTAAAAGGCCTTATATCTCAGGAACAGTACACATCCCAACCCCTAAACCATATATATTCATGTGCCTTATGATAAGATGGATACAGTGATACCATTCAGGGCTCTGTTGGGTCCATGTCTCATCCTTCCTCCTCATAAAAGGCCTAATATTTCAGATACAGAGTCCACATGGGTGCTCATTTTGAAATGGGGGTTTGTTTGGGAGACTTTATAATCAATAAATTAAAACCTGAAAGCATACATGCCTGCCAGTGGGCAGTGTCCGCCTGAGTTCTGGTGAGCATTGTGGCCCATGGGCCTCTTGTTGAATTATCTGCCCTTGACTTACATCCATATATAGTCAAATGGTATGTCGTGTCTGGGCCATAACTCCTAAACCGTATGGAATATTTTCATGAAACTTCACAGGTGCATTCATCACACTTAGACGATGTGTCATGAACAAGGAAGACAACTCTTGCATTTTTGGTTTTTGAATTATCTGCCATTGACTTAGTACCATATAGTAAACCTTGTCCGGGCCATAACTCCTAAATCGTATGGAATATATTCATGAAACTTCACAGGTGCATTCATGACACTGAGGTGATGTGTCATGAACAAGGAAGACAACACTTGCATTTTTGGTTTTGGATTATCTGCCCTTGATGCATATATTTTAGGATTGATTTGAAGTACATTTGTAATATTTTTTATGAATGGCATTTGGCGGGGCATCCTTGTCCTATGGACACTTCTTCTAGTTTTGTAAAGTAATACTTCCATGGATTAAAACAGAAGTTTCCTGTTCCATAACAATAAATTGGTTTATTAACCCTTGTCCTGCTGAGCCTAGATATGTCTTATCTTTCAAACAATGAAGATACAGATCAGATGGCTTCTGAAGAAGCCATCTGATTAGGATCTTCATTGTTTGTCATTCAACTCATGAATTTGTTGCAATAATTTGCATCAAGTAATCTGATTGGTTGATTATTAATAAGTAGTGGGTGTGTCATATATAAATATTCAGCAGGTCAAGGGTTAAGCATATCCTTATATGCTATAAAATAAAATAAGAAATGACATATTCTGGTCGAACTGACTGTTGTCGAACAAGAGGCCGAACTGTACGAGGGGTGATGCCTCTTCAAATGGACAGCCATGAGTGGTGTTTCCAGCATACTTTAGGACACCTTTGCAATGGAGGCATATTACTTAACTGTAGGAATGAATTACATTTTTGTGGAATTTTTCGATGTGTAAACTTCGGCGAATCACTCAATTAATGTTAATCAGCCACGAGCTTGATTTAATCACACAAAACACCTGCATCTCGCAAACCACAAGACTGACCTGTCAATCTTCTAGCCATGACCCTCTGATTGGCCAAGAGAGCAATACAGACGACTGTCCTCACTAGGTAATGCTTGAACAAGCCTGGTGGCGACGATTAACGGTAAACTTTTGATCTGAAAGCGGTAGCTAAATTTGGAGATCAATTGGCAGGGTGGCCACACACTCTGGAAAACAGGGAAAATGGAGAAAAAAAATCCCTGCAGGGAAAAATCAGGGAATTTGAAATTTTGCTGAAAATCTGGGAAAAATCAGGGAATTTAAAAAAATCTTATCTTTATCTTATCTGTGTACAAAGACCAAAACGGAACCATCAATACGGGACTATACACGAAGCCCACCGACGCCCACATGTACCTTCACTATACCTCATACCACCCTCAACATCAGAAAACGGGGATCCCGTACAGTCAAGCCATAAGGTTACGAAGAATCTGCAGCACCACAGAACTATTCCAACAAGCCACCAACCAACTTTTGAACAATCTACTCCTAAGAGGCTATCCAAAACAAATGATCAAAACCGCGATACAAAGAGCAACCGACAGAGACAGACTCCAACTTCTACAGCCAGGAACCACACAAAAGAGACAGCCGAAAATCGTACCGTTTACAGTCATGTACAACCCACTTAATCCCCCAATCAGCAAAATATGTCAGGGAAATAGACACATCCTTGCCTCCGCCCCAGACGCACAAGAATTATTGGACTATAAGTTTATGGTAGTCACAAAGAGAGCCAGAAACATCAAGCAACTACTGACCAAAACTGACGTGAATCCGCAACTGATCACACCAGGATCTGGCCCATGTAATACACAATGTGTCTCATGTAGATTCCTCAAGCCAACACGAACACTCACTGTTTCAGCAACACAAGATACAATTCCGATAAGGGGACGGTACAACTGCAAAACCAAAAGTGTCGTCTATGTAATAACCTGCACCAAGTGCGGACTTCAATACGTAGGTCAAACAGGCAACACATTCAACGAAAGGTTCAGGGCTCACCTGACCGACATTAGGCAGGAAAACAAACTGAAACCAGTCTCACACCACTTCACGTCAAATGGACACAACGTCGACGACGTTACCGCTACCATAGTGACCCAGACTACCAACGATATTAACGTCAGGCTTCGCACTGAAGAAGTGTGGATTCACGTTTTCAAATCAAGACAGCCAACAGGACTAAATCTCAAACAATAACTATGCCGTTCTGCGACGAGTGTCAACGACAATTCGCATCGAATACAACACTAAAACGACATATCAACTCTTTCCATAAAAGCCATAAGACAGCCTACCAATGCTGGCACTGCCATAACACCTATTCCAGAAGAGAGACCGTCCTAAAGCATTCCCGAAAAGAGCACAATGACTCCGAAGGAAAATTCGTGATAATGGAAACCACTAACAAGAAGTACAGACCAAACATTTTCAAACCGGATCCTTGGGTACCGCCACCTGAAGCAAGGACCAAAAGCAACGGCACAACGTACCAGATACGAGTAGGGCAGCCACTAAAACCTAAACCTACAATGGATTCTCTACTCAAAACTTACCAACAGATCACTTGGGAACTACAATACGGACATAAGATTTGGGCCCCAAGAAGTACCTCCGACATAGACGAGCACTACAAGACCAAGGTCACCACAGAGATGTTAGCTGATGACTTGGAATTATCGTCGTCTGAGACTTCCGTCGCTTCCAGTGACACTGATTGCCAGGACGAGAACCAGAACGAAGAAACCACGATGAGAGTACAGGTGTATAACGCCTTCAAGAGACCATAAACAAAGAACATTACTCTATTCTATTCTATGTCATTTTTAAATAAGCTAATTCTTGTAATTTGTGTGTAAACATTCTGTATCTATGTCTCTACTTCCCTATAACAACTACTGAAATCTATTTTTAACTCGGAAACAATAAGATCACGTGACTCAACACAACCGTTTTTCCATACTTCAGGGACCAAAATCAGACAAAATACCATCTTGAAAAAGGTGCATATAGCACCGAAATGCGTCGATCAAATAAACAAAAAGTCAAAATATACCATTGTTGGTTGTTTGTTCTGTTGTCTAAACCACGTTTTGAAATCTTATCTTTGTAAGGTAAAAAAATTCGAATTTTATAGCTGTTCAGATGTGGCTACTGGTTGTTTCTTTCTGCCATATGCTTAAAATACCTGCAGATCTAATCTTTAATGCTTAAAGGTGGAGTACTTGTTAGGTGGAGTACTTGTTTGCTATATATTCTATTTTTTTTTCTTTTTTCTCATTCCGAAGTGGACATTTTATTGCAAACCCAATGTCTGTCATTAAATTTTGATGCAAAAATATACATCATTGCAGTTAGAAACCAAAGCGGAATTGAGCAACCTTTGCCACAGAGCTCAAGTTGAAGTGTGTATGTATACACCAAAATCATATTCTTAAGAATGTATCAAGAATAACACAATGACTATAACAAGGGATATAATTATGGTTTTAACATACCATTATGGCTATATGTAGTACTGTGTACATACATTTATACTGGGTTTCACAAAAAACTGAGGTCATAATATTAGGTTCATGTTTCAATTGGGATCATTTGCAGCTGGGAAATTCACATATACTTAGTATAATACCTGGATCAGGGCATTCGCTTTATCCAGTTCTTGCCTCAGGGTCCAGCTTCTGGAAGGGACTAAGGGTCTTAGACCGTCTACCATGTAACCAAAAAACAAAACAAAAACAAAAGAAAAAGAACAAAAAACCTCTACTGTTTTTAGCTCACCTGCCATGTAATGACGAGGTGAGCTTTTGGGATCACTTTTTGGCCGTCATGCGTGCCTCTGTCCGTCCGTAAACAATTTCTTCAAACAACATCTCCTAAACCACTGATCGGGTTTTGACCAAACTAAACAGGAATGATCCTTAGGTGATCCTCTTTAAAAGTTGTTAAAATGGTTCTGGTCCATTGCACATCAAGGTCATGGGAGCCAAAAATAGATTTTTTTAATGAAAACTTAAAAAATCTTCTCTGAAAGCGCAAGGCCCAGGCCTTCGATATTTGGTGTGTCGCTTCATCTATTGGACCTCTACCAAGATTGTTCAAATTATAGTCCTTGGGCCAAAAATGTCCCCGTCCCGGGGCCCTTTGGTTTTACATAGACTTATATAGGGAAAAGCTTTAAAAATCTTCTTGTCTGAAACCAGAAGTCACAGGTGTATGATATTTGGTATGAAGCTGGGGCTTTAGGTTTTACATTGACTTTTATGGGGAAAATCTTTAAAAATCTTCTTGTCTGAAACCAGAAGGCTCAGTTCCTTGATATTTGGTATGAAGCTTTGTCTAGTGTACCTAGACCAAGATTGTTCAAATTATAGCCCCAGGGCTGAAAATGACCCTGCCCTGGGGCCCACAGGTTTTGTTTAGACTTATAGACAGTCTCTGATGGGAGCTGTGGGTTGATTGTATCGATTCCTGATCATTGCCTCCACTTCTTTTTTTATATAAGGAAAACCTTTAAAAATCTTCTTGTTGGAAAACAGAAGGCTCCGGTCTTTGATATTTGGTATGAAGCTTCACCTTTTAGACCTCCCTCAAGATAATCCAAATTATAGTCCTGGGGTCAATTATGGCCCTCGAGGCCCACTTGTTACACAATGGATCAGAGGAGCGATCCAGGGCCATCATGGCCCTCTTGTAATAAATTAGAGGTGAAGGTGTGGCTACAAGGGGAGGTTGGAGGCCATATATTTTTACCAGTTTTGATGTTGACTACCATGAATTTAAATTAGCACATGTCGTAAGTGCAAAATGGCAACTTTTCAGGAGAGACAAAAAACTGTTTTATTAAAGAATGGCATAGAAAACCATACTATAAGCTGGTTTCTTAACTTCATGGGGATTTCTTTCATTTGTGTGTGATGTTTATTGTTGAATAAATGACATTTGAAAAGAAATATTTAGCATTTAAGGGTTGATACACCATTTCTGCACCAAGAGTTTTTGGTGCAAAAACGGTGTAAGTGCATCCAGCGCTAAAATGGTGTAAATGTACAAACCTTATTTCTTTGCCTATTACATGGTAAAGCAGTAAATTAAAGACACTTGGTAGGTAATAGGTCACATTTTATACATTCTGCATGGTACTTACATGCTTATTCTGAAATATCAAGCAGCAGGATTCAATATTTTTGAGGTATTAAAAAACTTTGCGTAAAAATGGGGTAAGTGCACTTACACTGTTTTTGCGCCAACTGTTTTTTTTTAAAAGTCAGAGCAAAAATGGTGTAACTTACAAAAAAAATTTAAAAAATGATTGAGGCAGAATCCAGCTGTAGAACTTATTAACAAGTGTGTCAAGTCCTAAGGCACCCATTTATGCAAAAAACTATTTTGGCCAAAATGTCAGTTACACTGTTTTTGCACTCAGCAGACAATGTACATCATATTTTAGATAAATTTTCATTTAATTAAGAATATTGTGACAGCATTGTGTATAAACATGTCACTTGACAGCATTTGAATCAGTATATGTCTTCTAAAAGTAGGGGTCATTGCGATAATATCAAGGTTTTTAATCAGGGAAAATCAAATCAGGGAAAAGTCAGGGAAAAATAAGGGAATTTGATTGCTAAAAATGTGTGGCCACCCTGATTGGACAGTTTGTAAGTGATTCACCAGAGTTAACACATTGATAAAATCCACAAAAATGATAATTCATTCCTTATAATTTCCAGTTTTGTCATCTAAATGTTGAAATTTAAATGTAATAATGTCATGTAGTAAATGTGATAATCCACTTGTGGACTAAATATGCAAATTAGTTACATACGCCCCGTAACGTTACATGTAAAGCGTCCTTAACTACATAGCGTTTTCTTATGATGGCATATTGACATTTTTATAAAACAGTCGTGAATAAAATGCGTTTTAAATGACATAGGTTGTGGGTACTCAATAGAACTGCCTCAATGAGGTGGTTCTAATTAGCACCCACAACCTATGTTTGGAGTTAAAACAAGGAAAATATCAAACATTTTCTTCAGAAAAATAACCATTGTATAGACATGAAAAGATGCACTATGTCACTAAGTCACATGGGTGTGTTAATGTGATTTAGCATAATGTTGACTTACTACTTCTGTTAACCCTTGACCTGCTGAATATTTATATATGCCACACCCACTACTGATTATCAACCAATCAGATTACTGGATACAAATTATTGCAACAAATTCTTGAGCTGAATTACAAACAATGAAGATCCTGACCAGATCACTTCTTCAGAAGCCATCTGATCTAGATCTTCATTGTTTGGAAGATAAGACATATCCGGGCTCAGCAGGACAAGGGTTAGCTCTTAAAAGCTAGACCCTACAGCAAAAAATCTTAAAACTTTAGACACATTGAGGACTGGCTGTAATTCTCCTAAAATTTTAACAAATTTGTTTCACAATCCAGCAAGGAGTCAAAAAAAGTGCAGATGAAATGGCAAACAGTGTAGACCCTGATCAAACTGTTCCTTCAGGAGCAGTCTGATCTTGATCTACACTGTTTGTTTGGCATGTATTTCCCAATACTGAGGATCAATACAGTACATATGATGCAAATGTTGTTCTTATTTGTTTTGTTTGATTGAGGTTTAACGTCCCCGTCAACACTGTATAGGTCATTTTGGAGACGTCCCTTCCAACTTTGTGGGACTTTTGCCCGACATTGAGATGAAATGACATCTCGGTCCCCCCAGCTACCCAATGAAACTAATAGGGTTTATAAGCATGGACTGTCCGACTCGCACCGTTTTACCTGGTCAGGCTTAGATCCTCTTGCGTACTTGCGTGTGGGTTGTTTTCAGCTCTGCGTAGAAGCATCATGCAGCCCATCTATTTCTTTAAGCCTTGATGGGCGTAGGCCACAAATGTTGTTCTTAATGCCTTTCAGCTAAATTTTCCAATTTTGGAAAGTACCAACTGAAGTCGTCAGGTACAAGTAACAGACAGGGTAGAATTGACAGCATAAGAAATGGAAGACTGAAGAAGTTATATGAAGAAAGTAAGAGCTTTTGGAATTAACCCATATAATGTTGATCATGACAATTGCCATCTGCCGGTTTCCTAAAAAGTCTTTTTTGCAAACAGTGTAAGCCAAGATCAGACTGCTCCTCTAGGAGCAGTCTGATCAGGGCCCACACTGTTTGCCTGTTTGCAAAAATATATTTTTAAAAAGTCTGCAAAAAGATTCAGCTGACGACAGAAACAGACATTTTCAGTTGTAGTTTTTCTCAGCGTTTTAAGGGTTAAAACAAAATGGACTTTCAGGGTGCTAGGCTCAAGGTCAATGTCAATTTTGGGTTGTTGGGATCAAGGTCAAGGTTCTTGTGGCTATTTTTAGAAAAAACTTTGTCTTCACTCTAGCCCCTTCATTTATTGATTTTGTTTGTTTGTTTGTATTGGAGTTTAACGGCCCAGTAAACACTATTTAGGTCATTTTTGAGCCGGTCAGTTTACCTATCCACACTTTCCTGTGCAGGCTTATATGTAAGCGGTTAACCCTTTCCCACTCAGATACGTGTTTTTACGTGTCTGCACCCCCCCCCACCATTTTAAGCCCCAGAAGCACCTAAAATCTGCATTTCTACCCCTGGATAGTTATTATCCCCCGCCGAAGGCGGAGGGATATAGTTTTGGCGTTGTCCGTCCGTCCGTCCTTCCGCACCAACGAAACGACATTTAGGGGGCAAACAATTTGGACAGTTTGACACTTAAGTATATATTCGTGAGTCCAAATGCGGTTTATTCCGTTATTTGGGTACTTAAGTGGCAAAAATTCGCTCTTAGGTGGCTTGCCGCTTAAGAGAATTTGTCGCTTAAGTAGTCAATATGCCGACGCCTAGCCACTTAAGTATCCGTTCGTGAGAACGTCCGTCCTTCCGTCCATCCGTCCTTCCGTCCGTCCGTCACACTTTTTTGTCCGGAACCGTTTCTCAGCAACTATTGCATGGAATTAAATGAAACTTAAAATAAATATGTATTATTATGCTGTGGTGATGCACGCGCAATTTTTTTTCGGATTGACTTTTTACATCCAGAGTTATGGCCCCTTGAATGATTGAAATTCTGGATTTTTGTCGTCTCACTTTGTCCGGAACCGTTTCTCAGCAACTATTGCATGGAATTAAATGAAAATTGAAATAAATATGTATTATTATGCTGCAGTGATGCACGCGCAATTTTTTTTCTGATTGACTTTTTACATCCAGAGTTATGGCCCCTTAAATGATTGAAATTCTGGATTTTTTCGTCATCTCACTTTGTCCTGAACTGTTTCTCAGCAACTATTGCATGGAATTAAATGAAACGTGAAATAAATATGTATTATTATGCTGCGGTGATGTACGCGCAATTTTTTTCTGGGTTGACTTTTTACATCCAGAGTTATGGCCCCTTAAATGATCGAAATTCTGGATTTTTCGTCGTCTCACTTTGTCCGGAACCGTTTCTCAGCAACTATTGCATGGAATTAAATGAAACTTGAAATAAATATGTATTATTATGCTGTGGTGATGCACGCGCATTTTTTTTCCGGATTTACTTTTTACATCTAGAGTTATGGCCCCTTAAATGATTGTAATCCTGGATTTTTCGTCGTCTCACTTTTTTGTCGGGAACTGTTTCTCAGCAACTATTGCATGGAATTATATGAAACTTGAAATAAATATGTATTATTATGCTGTGGTGATGCACGCACAAATTTTTTTCGGATTGACTTTTTACACCCAGAGTTATGGCCCCTTAAATGATTAAAATTCTGGATTTTTCGTCGTCTCACTTTGTCTAGAACCGCTTCTCAGCAACTATTGCATGGAATAAAATGAAACTTGAAATAAATATGTATTATTATGCTGCCGTGATGCACGCGCAATTTTTTTTTCCGATTTACCTGGATTGACTTTTTTATCCAGAGTTATTTCCCCTTAAATGATTGAAATTGAGGAATTTTGTCTAGTCGGTGATTATATCGGGGTTTTTTAATATTCGCAAATTTTATTTTGGTATCCTTGAAACCACATAACAGGTAAATAAACCTCAACTTTGACAGACAAGTTAATCTCTACTGATAATTAGGTCAGTAGGTCAGGGTACAGCCTCTCATCCAGGGAGTAAATGTTCAGCGGGGCCCTTCCTCATTGTCTCTAGTTTGCTTCTTAGAACCATCCTCAATTTTGGCCAGATATATTTTCTTGCCATTCTACACGAAAAACCCATTCGGCGGGGGATATCAATTCAACGAATTTGCTTGTGTTTGCTTTAGGATTCGTTGGGCAAAAAAGTGACCTGTTCTTTCGCGCGCCTCCCCCTAAAAATATTCTAGGGGGGTTGAAGGGGGGCGACGCCCCCCTCACATCCCGAAAAATTTTGGGGTGTATGGCCCAACCGGCTGCTAAAATTTATATCTGAGGGTGTCTGGGGTCAAAAGTGCCTGAAAATTGATGCTGATCAAACATGCTGCAAACTGTGAAAATAGCCAGTGCCAAACACCTTAATTGTTGCCTTGACAGCTATGTGAAGATTAAAATGTGGTCAAAAATTCATGTGAAAACACACTTTTTGCCAACTTTGAGATGCCCCCTCTTTACCATGACAACAATGATCAAGTCATGAAAGGTTGCATTTGAAAGGCTACTGCCCAATGAAAATTCATACTGGGTTTGGTGTAAAACAGACCATCCATTATGAAACAATGGCTAGTTGAAGTTGCTGTCAGGTGCAACACTGTGAAAATCAGCGAAATTCATAAAATCCCTGAGTGGTAAAGGGTTAACTAGTACAGTGCACATTCTTTCTTCAGAAACTGACAACTGATCTTCTTGAATCAGCGGAAGGGAGAGAATGACCGTAGAAATGATTTCATGATCAATCTCCACGAAAGAATTTTGCCGACCCTGGCAGGAATGGAACCCACATCCTTCTGATCATCAGTCAAACGTGCACCTGACTGAACTACCGAGGCCGGCCTACATTTATTGATGGATTTTAATAGAACCACCTTAATATATTACCTTCCATTTCATTTGTACAGTGTGGATGAGATGAGAGATCCGGGGCCATAATGATCTCCCTGTTTTATTTTGTGTTTTTTTTTTGTTTTTTTTTTTTTAAGAACACACTTTCAGCTACATTTTTTCAAATAATTTTTAGTCTTTCATGTAAAAGAAGGTTCTACTTGAATGCCACTGAATATCATAGATTGACTAGCTGAAGATATTCAACGTTGACCTTGGCCGAAGTTCACTAAGGTGAAAATGTTTAAACCTTTTTAGCTATCTTATCTTAAACAAGTGAACGGATTTTGAATTAATTTAACAGGAATATTCCTTCCATCTACCAAAATTGCCTAAAGGGTTTCTCTCCACCATACAAGATGGCTGACAGAGCTAAAAAATAGAAAAAAAAAACTGGAAAAAAAAAATCTTAAAATGCCATCTCCTCCTAGGCAGCTGGCCCAGTCTCAAAATAATTTCACAGGAATATTCTTTGGGTGATCCTCTACCAAAAAATGCCCAAACTGTTCCACTCCAATAAAAAGATGGGCATGAGGGCTAAATGAGAAAAAATCTTTTAACAACTTCTCCTTAATCAGCTGATGGATTTTGAAATAATTTTACAGGAATGTTACTTGGGTGATCCTCTGCCAAAATTGCTCATACCATTCTGCTCTGATGAATAAGATGGTTGCCAGAGCTAAAAATGAACTTCTGCTCCTTAACCAGTGGATGAATTTTGAAATAATTGCACGGGAATGTTTCTTGGGTGACCCTCCACCAAATTGGGCAAACGTTTCTGCTCGGATGAACAATATAGCTGCCAGAGTTGAAAAAAGATAAACCTTTAAAATACTTCTCCTCCTTTACCAGTGGATGGATAGAAATTATTTTTTCCCAGGAATGTTCCTTGGGTGACCCCCTACCAAAATTTCTCAAACCATTCCGCTCTGATGAACAAGATGGCCACCAGAGCTAAAAACAGAAAAAAAACATTTAAACGACTTCTGCTTAACCAGTAGATGGATTTTGAAATAATTTCACAGGTGTGTTCCTTGGGTGACTCTCTATCAAAATTGCTCAGCACATTCCGCTTGGATGAACAAGATGGCCAACAGGGCTAAAAATAAAAAAACAACATTTAAACGACTTCTGCTCCTTAACCAGTGGATGGATTACACTAGTGTTCCTTGGGTGATCCTCTACCAAAATTGCTCAAACTGTTCCGCTTGGATGAACAAGATGGCTACCAGAGCTAAAAATAGAAAACCTTTAAATGACTTCTGCTTCTTAACCAGTGAATGAGAAGCCTCTGTGGTGTTGTGGTTACGCTACTCGCCTTGTAAACCAGGGGTCGCAGGATCAATCCCGGGCTTCTCCAGACTTTCAGATGAGTCTTTAAACCTAGGTCCCATCTTCGTATGACCTAAGCTGTTGGTGGGACGTAACACTCAAACACTCACTCACTCTTAACCTGTAAATGGATTTTGAAATAATTTCACAGGAATGTTCCTTGTGTGACCCTCTACTGTAACTGCTTAAACTGTTCTGCTCTGATAAATGATTTCAACGGAATGTTTTTTGGGTGACCAGGCCATCTTTGAAAATTGTTCAATAGTGTTGACTGGGCCGTTAATCTCCAATACAAACAGACAAATCAAATTGTTCCACTCTGCTGAACAAGATGGTCATAAGAGCTTAACCCTTATCTTGCTGTTCACAACAACCCCTATCTTTGGAAACAGTGTAGATCCAGATCAGATGGCTTCTGAAGAAGCCATCTGATCAGGATCTACACTGTTTGGCATTCAGTTTATGAATTTGTAGCAATAAATTACATCAAGTAATTTGATTGGTTGATGGACAGAAATGGGTGTTGCTTAAATGAATATTCAGCAAGAGAAGGGTTAAAATAGAAAAATCTTTTTAAAAAAATTCTATAAAAAGAAGCCGTTTTATAGGAATGTGGTGACTAACAAAATTGCTTAACCCTTGTCCTGCTGAATATTCATATTTGCCACACCCACTACCGATTATCAACCAATCAGATTACTTGATGCAAATTATTGCAACAAATTCATAAACTGAAACAATGAGGATCCTGAAGCTTCAGAAGCCATCTGATCTGGATCTTCATTGTTTGAAAGATAAGATATATCCGGGATCAGCAGGACGCGGGTTAAAATATTTTGCTTCACTGAGCATGCTTGCATATAGAGCTAAAAATCTCAAACTGCAAAATACAAACCTCAAAATGACTTCTACTTCTAGACAGCCAGACTGATTTTGAAATAGTTTCACAGAACTGTTCCTTGGGTCAACCAAAATTGCTCAAACCCTCTACTTAACCATATATTGTGTACAATTTTATTTGTATAATATGGATCAGATGAGCGATCCAGGGCCATTATGGCCCTCTTGTTTATGAAATTTGGCAAGTTTAGTTTGGTTGCTATGGCAACTTAGAGTTTCCATAAACTGCGCAAAGCCTTTTCAAAATTTTATAGACGTCATTCTGATTTAATTTCAAAATTCAATACTGGACTTAAATCTCTTCTGCAACAAGGTCTATTGGAACCCGAATTCTATGGTGACTTAGTATATCTATTTAGAAAAATTTATAACGCAATGACTTCAGCACCCTGTTTCGTAAAATCATTCTTCGATATAAAAAGATTGGGTACAACATAAATGTTATATGACAAACTGCATGCATGGTGGTTAACCCTATCACGGTTGACAAATTTGCTTCCCTCTTTAATTGCACGCCGGTGGGTTAGGCCTCAGATTCTATGACGGTTCCAACATAAAGGCTTATGTTGGTTGGTACCTGATGCTCTGTCTCTGGTCGGGCCCACTGGAGTCTAACTTGGTTTTCTTTTGCTCCAGCATTTCTGTTGTTTCTTGCTGTCGAGTCCTCACCGTTGTTTCACCTGTGTGGTTGATTGATTTTTGTGTTCACGGAGATGCTGCACTGATGAGTTAGGAGGCCTTAATGTGGACTGAACAAATTATTTGTCTTGATCGCGATGGAGGTAGTTGTGAGGATTGTGGCCACGTTAAATCGATTTGAGCCCCCCCCCCACCCCCCCACCCCCGTGGAGATCGTTTCCACTGACCCTTCCAGGGTGGTTCTTCTGTTACGGTTTGTTTTTGTTATGGTTTGTCTTTGGGTGTTTATGTCACTTATATTATTTTATTTTGAATAGCCTATTGGCCATTTTGTGGGAAAGTAACTGTCCTTTTGGCTTTCCACTATTGATGTTTCCATTAGGGTCTGTTGTTTCATGTTTGTGTTTCTTTCCCTTTGGTGTCTCTGATGGGAGCTGTGGGTTAATTGTATCGACTCCTGATCATTGCCTCCACTTCTTCTTTATAAAACGTTGGTCCTTGGACGGAGCCATTAACTAGAGCGTGCAGTCGATGGCATGCCATCGTAAATCCCCACGCTTCTGGCTTAGCCAAATATAACGCTGTTCTCACACGTCCTGGTTGGTTTCATTGCATGAATCTTATCATAAGGAACAAGAATATATATGGTTTGAGGGGTGGGGATCTGAATGGTTTCTGAGTTAGAAGGCCTTTTATGAAATGAAGGTGGTGGGGCATGGCCCCGGTGCACCCCCCGGGACCTCCAGGTTGGTGTTACTGAAAGCATCTTATCGTAAGAAACAAGAGTTTAGGGTTTGAGATCTGCATGTTTTCTGAAATATAATTATGTGCTTTTAAGAAGTGGAGGGGTGGGGCATGGCCCCACACTAGTTGGCGTCTCTAAATGTGTTGTATCATAAGCAACAAGAATATATATGGTTAAGGGGTAGGGATCTGAACCGTTTCTGAGCAATAAGCCCTTTAATGAAATGGAGGGGGTGGGACAAATTGAAAATTGGCATTTACTGCCAAGCCCAAGCGGATATTTTTGCAAACCTTTAATGGAAATATTCTTCTATTTGCGGGTGATTTTAGGTCTATTGCTCAGGGACACCAGACCTCTGTAGCCACTAGGCTGATTGGGTCCAAATTTTATCTGTAGCATCCTTGGGCTCCCAATGTTTATTAGAATACATGGCTGTCAGTGGGCAGTGTCTGCTGAGCTCTGGTGAGCATAGTGGGCCATGGGCCTCTGGTTTCTCTTTGAGACTGGCATTGGTACCTCAGTGAGATGCAGATGCATCTCTGAGTGGTGGTCAAAGGTCCCAGGTCAGCAGCATTGTTTTGTGGAGATAGAAATCATTTCTAAGGTCATTTGTCACCTTTTCCTTGAATCAAGAAGGGCAGTTATCAGTTTCTGATGACAGAATAAGCACTTTACTGGTTAACCCATTTAGTACTGGAAACCCCAAAACAGGTAGTTGGCAAACAGTGCAAGCCCAGATCAACCGCCGCATCACGCGGCATCTGATCAGGGCCTACACTGTTTGCAAAAAGCTAAGCCATTTTCAAAAAAAAAATTTGCAGAAAACACAACCTGACACCCCTAAATTTTGAAATTGACTCCTGTTATATATAAGGCGGAAGATTCCATTTGGTACTTAAAAGGTTAACTGCTATTGTATAAGCTTGGCCAGGAAAATTGTGGCAAGGCAAACTGGCTGGCTCATTATGACCTAAATAGTGCAGACTCGGCTGAAAGACTACAAACAATTTCTTTCTTTGAAACTGCCAAGAATTTTCTACAGGGCTGAACATGTTGAAAGGATATGAAACAGTGTGAAGAAAGGCAACTTTTTATGTCCCCGGTAGCGATAGCGGGGACATATTGTTTTTGCCCTGTCTGTTTGTGGGTTTGTACGTGGACAACTTTAACGTTGGCCATAACTTTTGAACCGTTGGAGATAGAGCTTTCATATTTGGCCTGAAGGTTCCTTGTGACAAGACCTTCACATTCATGCAAAAAATTTGACCTGTGACCTTGACCTTGACCTTTGACCTACTTAAAATTAAAAAATAACATTTTGGTCATAACTTTTGATCGGTTTGAGATAGAGCCTGCATATTTTGCATGTAGGTTTGTGACAAGACCTTCACATTCATGCAAAAAAATTTGACCCAGGACCTTGACCTTGACCTTTGACCTACTTAAAAGAAAAAAATAACATTGGTCATAACTTTTGAACCACTTGAGATACAGCTTTCATATTTAGCTGTATGTTCCTTGTGACAAAAGCTTTACACTCGTGCAAAAAAATTTGACCTGTGACCTTGACCTTGACCTTTGACATACTTAAAATAAAAAAATAACATTTTGGTCATAACTTTTGAACGGTTTGAGATAGAGCCTTCATATTTTGCATGTAGGTTCCTTGTGACAAGAGCTTTACATTCACACAAAAAATTTTGACCTGTGACCTTGACCTACATAAAAGAAAAAGTTAACATTGGTCATAACTTTTGAACCGTTTGAGATACAGCCTTCATATTTAGCATGTATGTTCCTTGTGACAAAAGCTTTGCATTCATGCAAAGAATTTTGACCTGTGACCTTGACCTTTGACCTACTTAAAATAAAAAATACCATTTTTGTCATAACTTTTGAACGGTTTGAGATAGAGCCTTCATATTTTGCATGTAGGTTCCTTGTGACAAGAGCTTTACATTCACACAAAAAATTTTGACCTGTGACCTTGACCTTTGACCTACATAAAGAATAAGTTAACAGTGGTCATAACTTTTGAACTGTTTGAGATACAGCCTTCATATTTAGCATGTAGGTTCCTTGTGACAGACTCTTTACAGTCATGCAAAAATTTTGACCTGTGACCTTGACCTACTTAAAAAAAATAAACATTTTTTGTCATAACTTTCGAACCGTTTGGGATAGAGCTTTCATATTTGGCATGTAGGTTCCCTGTGATTAGAGCTTTTCATTCATGCAAAATGTTTGGACCATGACCTTGACCTTTGACCTGCTTAAAAGAAAAAATAAAATTGTTCATAACTTTTGAACCGTTTAAGATAGAGCGTTAATATTTGGCATGTAGGTTCCTTGTGACAAGAGCTTTACATTCATGCAATTTTACGCTCACCGTCACGTAGTGACGAGGTGAGCTTTTGGGATCACTTTGCGTCCGTCGTGCGTCCGTCCGTCCGTGCGTGCGTCCGTCCGTCCGTAAACAATTCTTTAAATGACATCTCCTCCTAAACCACTGATCGGATTATGACCAAACTTCACAGGAATGATCCTTAGGTGGTCCCCTTTCAAAGTTGTTCAAATGGTTCCGGTCCGTTGCACATCTAGGTCATAGGAGCCAAAAAGAGATTTTTTTCACCAAAAACTTAAAAAATCTTCTTCTCTGAAACCACAAGGCCCAGGTCTTTGATATTTGGTATGAAGCTTCATCTGGTGGACCCCTACCAAGATTGTTCAAATTATAGTGCTGGGGCCAAAAATGCCCCCGCTCCGGGGCCCTTTGGTTTTACATGGGCTTATATAGGGAAAATCTTTAAAAATCTTCTTCTCTGAAACCGTAAGGCCCAGGTCTTTGATATTTGGTATGAAGCTTCATCTGGTGGACCCCTACCAAGATTGTTCAAATTATAGTGCTGGGACCAAAAATGCCCCCGCTCCGGGGCCCTTTGGTTTTACATGGGCTTATATAGGGAAAATCTTTAAAAATCTTCTTCTCTGAAACCGTAAGGCCCAGGTCTTTGATATTTGGTATGAAGCTTCATCTAGTGGACCCCTACCAAGATTGTTCAAATTATAGTGCTGGGGCCAAAAATGCCCCCGCTCCGGGGCCCTTTGGTTTTACATGGGCTTATATAGGAAAAATCTTTAAAAATCTTCTTCTCTGAAACCGCAAGGCCCAGGTCTTTGATATTTGGTATGAAGCTTCATCTAGTGGACCCCTACCAAGATTGTTCAAATTATAGTGCTGGGGCCAAAAATGCCCCCGCTCCAGGGCTCTTTGGTTTTACATGGGCTTATATAGGGAAGAGCTTTAAAAATCTTCTTCTCTGAAACCGTAAGGCCCAGGTCTTTGATATTTGGTATGGAGCTTCATCTAGGGGACCCCTACCAAGATTGTTCAAATTATAGTGCTGGGGTCAAATATGCCCCCGCTCCGGGGCCCTTTGGTTTTACATGGGCTTATATAGGGAAAATCTTTAAAAATTTTCTTCTTTGAAACCGTAAGGCCCATGTCTTTGATATTTGGTTTGAAGCTTCATCCCACAAGGCCATGGTCCTTCTCCCCCCCCCCCCCACACACACACACACACACACACTCCGGGGCCCTTTGGTTTTAAATGGGCTTATATAGGGAAAATCTTTAAAAATCTTCTTCTCTGAAACTGCAAGGCCCAGGTCTTTGCTATTTGGTATGAAGCTTCATCTAGTGGACTCCTACCAACATTGTTCAAATTATAGTGCTTGGGCTAAAAATGCCACCGCCCCGGGGCCCTATGGTTTTACATGGGCTTATATGGGGAAAATCTTTAAAAATCTTCTTCTCGGAAACCCCAAGGGCCAGGTCTTTGCTATTTGGTATGAAGCTTCATCTAGTGGACCCCTACCAAGATTGTTCAAATTATAGTGCTAGGGCCAAAACTGCCCCCGACCTGGGGCCCTTTGGTTTTACATAGACTTATATAGAGATATTCCTTAAAAATCTTCTTCTGAAACAGCAAGGCCATGGTCTTTGATATTTGGTGTGAAGCTTCCTCTAGTGGACCTCTATCAAGATGGTTTAAATTATAGCCTTGAGGCCAAAAATGCCCCCGCCCCAGAGCCATTTGGTTTTTCATAGGCTTATATAGGGAATATCTTTAATAAAAATCTTCTTCTCTGAAACCGTTAGGCCCAGGTCTTTGATATTTGGTATGTAGCATATCTAGTGGACCTTTGCCAATATTGTTCAAATTATAGCCTTTGTTGATATTTGGTATGAAGCTTCACCTTTTTAGACGTCTCTGAACATTATGCACATTATAGCCCTGGGGTTAAGAATGGCCCTCCCCGGGTCCCACTTGTTTCTCTATGGATCAGGTGAGCGATCCAGGGCCATCATGGCCCTCTTGTTTTTTTACCCGTGACCTACTTTAAAGAAAAAAAAATATTATTGTTCATAACTTTTGAACTGTTTAAGATAGAGCTTTCATATTTGACATGTAAGTTTCTTGTGTCAAGGGCTTCCCACACAAACAAAAATCTTGAACTATGAGCAATTTTGAATAAAAAATGACCATGCCCGGGGACATGTTCGTGTTTCACAAACACATCTTGTTCAAAATATTCTTTTCTTTCTTCTTAATAAGAGACATTAAGGGGTCAGTGTTTAAATGGAAGAGTTTGTGCTAGGGCTTGTGTCTGTGAATACAAGAACACCCCTTTCTAGGAGGATAAACAAACTTGTGAGAATTGTTTGCCTGGCAATAAATGTTGTGAATTGTTGTGCATATTGTTAAGCAATGAATGGTCTGAATTGTATGCAGAATGATGTGAGTTGTATGCATACTGTTAAGCAATAAATGGTGTGAGTTGTATGCATACTGTTAAGCAATTAATGGTGTGTTTGTTTGATTTGAGGTTTAACGTCCTCGTCAACACTGTATAGGTCATTTTGGAGACGTTGCTTCCAATTTTGTGGGACTTTTACCCGACATTGAGATGAAATGACATCTCAAGCCCTGTTGCCTAATGAAACCAATAGGGTTTATTAGCATGGACGGTCCGCCTCGCACCGCGGTTCCTGGACAGGCTAAGATCCTCTAAGCGGTTTACCAGTACTAGTGTGCGGGCCGGATTCAGTTCTTCGTGGAAGCATCATGCAGCCCATATATTTCTTCAAGCCCCTATGGGCGGGAGCCGATTAATGGTGTGAGTTGTACGCATACTGTTAAGCAATAAATGGTGTGATTTGTATGCATAATGTTAAGCAATTAATGGTGTGAGTTTTACGCATACTGTTAAGCAATAAATGGTGTGATTTGTATGCATAATGTTAAACAATAAATATTGTGAATTGTATGCATACTGTTAAGCAATACATGGTGTGATTTGTATGCATAATGTTAAGCAATTAATGTTGTGAATTATATGCATACTGTTAAGCAATGAATATTGTGATCAGTATGCATACTGTTAAGGAATAATGTATACATACTGTTAAGCAATAAAGGGTGTGACTTGTATGCATACTGTTAAGCAATAAATGTTGCAAATTGTATGCATACTGCAATAAATAGTGTAAATCATATGCATACTGTTACACAATAAATATGAATTGTATGCATAATGTTAAACAATTAATATTGTGAATTGTATGCATACTGTTAAAAATTAAAAAGAGAAACGATCAGGAACTGTGAGATCCCAAATTCATTCCACAATATCAACAGGGAAAGAAGTCGAAACATGGACGACAGTAAACAAAACTGATCACAGGTAAACAGAGTCAGCAGCTCTTTCCCAAACAGGTGGTGACTCTGAATATACAAACCTAACTAAAAAGCAGAATATACATAATGGGGGAAAGAATCTGAATCACCAACATGACAAACATTTAACTGGAAGGCCAAATGTAACTAAAAATGAACAACCAAAAAGGGTGAAAGAATCCGAATCATCAATGTAACAACATACACATATTTATCATATGACGTTGCGTCTGAGAGTGTAATAACGCCATGTAATAAATTCGATAACCCACTAGTGGATTAAATATGCAAATTAGTTAGATATGTCCCGTAACGTTAAATGTATGACGTCCTTAACGACATCCCGTTTACTAATGGCGGAATATTGACATTTTGTTAAAAAATCGCATATTAAATGCATTTCAAAAGTCATATGATAAATAGAATCTTACATTCGTGCTCATGTATTATTGAATTTATTAAACTCGTCGCGGAAAAGGGTTAAAATGCTCGGCAAAGCCTCGCATTATATCCCTTTTCCTCAACTCTAATAAATTCAATAATACATGAACACTCATGTAAGATCCTCTATATAATTAGGTAAAGAATCAAAACCACCAACATTGAATACAAAGGAACCACAGCAAATGCATCGACTTGGAATGGTCAGTAAAACTTAATGTTGTGAATTTATGCATACTGTTAGCAGAGAATGTTGTGAATTGTTTGCATATTGCTAAGCAATAAAGGGTATGAATTTTATGCATTCTCTTAAGCAATTACTGTTGTGAATTGTATTCACGCTGTTAAGCAATAAATGTTGTGAATTATATGCATACTGTTAAGCAATAAATGGTGTGATTTGTATGCAAAATCTAAGCAAATAATGTTGTGAATTGTATGCATACTGTTAAGCAATAAATTGTTTGAATTGTATGCATAATGTTAAGCAATAAATGGTCTGAATTGTATGCATACTGTTAATGGTGTGAATTGTATACATACTGTTAAGCAATAAATGTTGCAAATGGTATGCATACTGCAAAAAATAGTGTAAATCATAGGGGCTTGAAGAAATATATGGGCTGCATTCCACGCAGAGCTGAATCCGGCCCGCACACTAGTACTGGTAAACCACTTAGAGGATCTAAGCCTGTCCAGGAGCCGCGGTGCGAGGCGGACCGTCCATGCTAATAAACCCTTTTGGTTTCATTGGGTGACAGGGCTTGAGATGTCATTTCATCTCAGTGTCGGGTAAAAGTCCCACAAAATTGGAAGCAACGTCTCCAAAATGACCTTTACAGTGTTGACTGGGACGTTAAACCTCAAATCAAACAAACAAAAAAATACTGTTATTAAATTTAAAAGCCATAAATGTTGTGAATTGTATGCATACTGTTAAGCAATTAATGTTATGAATTGCATGCATACTGTTAAGCAATGAATGGTGTGAATTGAATGCATACTGTAAATGAGATTGGATTTTCATTCAGGGGAGGCAACTCTTTGAATAATATTTCAAACTCGCATTGTAGCAAATCCTTTATAAAATGGCTTTATTCATAGCAATGCAAACAGATATTCCCAGAAGCTGTGTCCTGTGCAGAAAATGGCACACCGTGTGTATGCAGTTCCCTAAAGTGGCTACGGTTTTTCTTTTTTTTAGTTGAGAAAGCAGAAAGGTCAGACATTAAGAAGAAAAAAGTGAGTTTTGCTGGTCTTGATAAAGAGGACAAAGGTTTGTTGGCTTAAATACATCTTTGTGAGATATATTTTGAGCTTGCTTATAAGAAAGAGTATTGCAATGACAAATAGGCAAGACTGCGCTGTTTCACCAGAGCCTTAGCAGGCCTCATATTTGTCAGGCATATTGTTTTTCCCCTGGGTGTCTGTCTGTCTATCTGTCTGTCACAAAATTGTGTCCACTCTATAACTTGAAAACCGTTCAAGCTATCTTCATGGAACTTCATATAAATATTAATCAGCATTAGACGATGTGCAGAGTGCAAGAACTATAATTCTTGCATTTATACTTTTTGAGTTATTTTCCTTGGAAGTTTGTCGGTGACAAAATTGTATATGTATGGGCAAATTGGGTCAAGTTCGAATATGGGTCATGTCAGGTCAAAAATTAGGGCAGTAGGTCAAACCATAGAAAAACCTTGCGAACACACTAGAGGCCACAGTTTTTTTCCGATCATCATCAAACTTGCCCATAATGATTATCTTGACAACATCTCAGTCAAGTTTGAATATGGGTCATGTCGGGTCAAAAAGTAGGTGAGGAGGTCAGATTATTGAAAAACCTTGTGACCACACTAGAGGTCACAGTTTTGTTCTGATCATCACCAAACTTGCTCAGAATGATCATCTTGACAATATCTCGGTCAAGTTTGAATATAGGTCATGTCAGGTCAAAAAGTAGGTCAAATCTTAAAAAGACCTTGTGAACACATTAGGGGAAGAGTTTTAGTCAGATCATCATCAAACTTGCTCAGAATGATCATCTTCACAATATCTCAGTCAAGTCCGAATATGGGTCATGTCTGGTCAAAAAGTAGGTCAGTAGGTCAAATCATTGAAAAACCTTGTGAACACAATAAAGGCCATAGCTTCGCTTCGATCATCATCAAACTTGCTCAGAATGATCATCTTGACTATATCTGGGTCAAGTTCCAATATGAGTCATGTCGGGTCAAAAAGTAGCTCAAATCATAGACAGACCTTGTGAACACACTAGAGGCTACAGTTTTAGTCCAATCATCATCAAACTTGCTCAGAAAGATCATCTTGACAATATCTCAGTCAGGTTCGAATAAAGGTCATGTTGGGTCAAAAAGTAAGTGAGTAGGTCAAATCTCAGAAATACCTTGTGTTTTGGTCTGATCATCATCAATCTTGCTCAGAATGATCATCTTGACAATATCTGGGTTAAGTTGCCATATGGGTCATGTCGGTTCAAAAAGTAGGTCAGTAGGTCAAATCATAGAAAAACCTTGTGAACACAGTAGAGGCCACAGTTTTGGTCCGATCATCGACAAACTTGCTCAGAATGATCATCTTGACAATATCTGGGTCAAGTTTGAATATGGGTCATGTTGGATCAAAAAGTAGATCAGAAGGTCATATCATAGAAAAACCTTGAGGCCACAATTTTGATCCAATCATCATAAAACTTGCTCAGAATGATCATCTTAACAATATCTGGGTCAAGGTCGAATATGAGTGATGTGGAATCAAAAAGTAGATCAGTAGGTCATTTTGTCATAACTTTTGAACCGTTTAAGATATAGCCTTCATATTTTTCATGTAGGTTCCTTGTGACAAGGGCTTTCCACTCATACAAAAAATGACTTTGACATTGACCTATGTCCTACTTTATCATAACTTTTGAACCATTTGAGATAAAGCCTTCATATTTGGCATGTATGTTCCTTGTTACAAGGACTTCCAAACCATGCAAAAATGTTGACCTATGACCTTGACCTACTTTGTCATAACTTCTGAAGCATTTGACATAGAGTCTTCATATTTGGCATATTTAAAAGGGAAGAAAATTCAGTATAGATCTATACTTGAATTAAAATGCAAAATGTCGTTGCATCACCATGTACATACAGTGTAGCATAGAGCAAGTTTTGCCATTGAAGCTAAAGAGACTCAAAACTTGTTCAGAATGGTTTCTTTTTTCATTTTTAACGAATTGTGAGGCAAAAATAACTCGCTGACTATGGTTCTTAAAAAAAACTCAGTGGAGGAAGAAACTGACTGGGTGGGGAAGAAACTGACTAGTCACTTTCTTCCCCCGGGATAAGAACTGGGCTGGCCCGGTTCTTCCCCGGGGAAGAAATGGGCCGGCCCAGTTCTTCCACGGGGAAGAACCGGGCTGGGAGAAGAAACTGACCGTTACAGGGGGAGACATCATTCTTTGTGTTTGCAGTAAAAAAAACAGTTTCTGGTTAGATTTTGATTTTTCCTCCTATATCCTGTTTAAAATGACTTAGGTGTCATAATTTTTAGGACTTTTTATGGTATGTACAAGTTTTTCCTCTATGTTAGCTGCACATTCACATTACAAGAAACTGAATCAGAAAATGTTGAGGGCCTTTTGGGTCGATTGTATAGCAGCCAAAGTTACTAAGCACAGTAGCTTCCAGCCTGCTCTTGTCCACATGACTGTTCAAAATCCAGGTAATGGTTATTTATAGACATCGGTATTCTTTAACCCTTATCTTGCTGAATATTCATTTAAGCCACACCCATTTCTGTCTATCAACCAATCAAATTACTTGATGTAATTTATTACTACAAATTCATAAACTGAACGTCAAACAGTGTAGATCCTGATCAGATGGCTTCTTCAGAAGCCATCTGATCTGGATCTACACTGTTTGCAAATATAGGGGTTGTCGTGAACAGCAAGATAAGGGTTAAGGCTGACACGATTAATAGGATAATCGATTAATAGATCGATAAATTCCCAAAATAATGATTATCATTACTGATTTGCTTGTAATCGATTATTTGATAAATACAATTTACTGCCGAAAGTTGTGCCTAAAATAGCTGGAGGAGTGGCAAACAGTGCAGACCCTGATGAGACGCCACATTTTGCGGCATCTCATCTGTGTCTACAATGTTTGCTAAGGCCTGTCTGTTCAAATACATATGGTAAAGAACAACATGTGGTAGGAGTCATGCTCAGACAGAATACCAAAGAGGTAAAATTATGACCAAATCTTCCATGATTACATGTACTAACTGATTATTGGTCACAATTGCAGGACTGATAATCGATTATCTTTTCAGCTCCAGCCCTAGTATTCTTTGACCTGTGCAAAAGCATTGTTTACCTGTAAATCCGTAAAATCTGGACTGGTCTGATGTACTAGGTCATTGGCAAACAGTGTAGAGCCAGATCAAAAGGCACAGAGCATGGTGTCTGATCAGAGTGTACACTGTTTGCTTTAAAATATTGCATTTAAGGGTTATAAGAATCAGTCTAAGTCTCATTTCAGGACTACAGTTGATCTGCAATGGCTCGAACACCTTTGGAACTTCATAATGAAAATCTGTTTTAATGAGTACACACAGCATACATTAGCAAGATAAAAGTCGAAAATCTCCTTAATTATCCCTCACTACAACTTATGTAGATCGCCCCCACCCATAGGGGCTTAAAGAAATAGATGGGCTGCATGATGCTTCCACACAGAGCTGAAACCAACCGCACACGAGTACTGGTAAACCGCTTAGAGGATCTAAGCCTGCCCAGGCAAAGCGGTGTGAGTCGGTCCCTCCATGCTTATAAACCCTTTTGGTTTCATTGGGCGATGAGTCTTGAGATATCATTTCATCTCAAGGTCGGGTAAAAGTCCCACAAAATTGGAAGCAAGGTCTCCAAAATGACCTATACAGTGTTGACGGGGATGTTAAACCTCAATTCAAACAAAACAAACAAAAAACTATTTATATAGAAGAATTCCCTAGGCAGTCAAAAATGGGTTCGACTTAGCCATGGTAAACGAGCCATTGGTGTTCGAGCTATCAAAGTTCTACTGTATTTTTCCTACCCTCTCAACCAACCAGCGCTTTTAGTGCTTTGGTTCTCATAATATTATCTCAGTTGGTGAATACTAGCCCTTATCCTGCTGAATAACTTAATTTAGCCACACCCATTTCTGACTATCCACCAGTCAAAATACTTGATGTAATGCATTCGATCAGTTCACAATTCGCACGACAAACAGTGCAGATCCTGATCAGATGGCTTCTGCAGAAGCCATCTGATCTGGATCTACACTGTTTGCAAAGGTAGGGGTTGTTGTGTTCAGCGGGAAAAGGATTAAGCTTATAGATGATCTTGATCAGCAGCTACCGTACACTGTTTACCGTTCCAGCCTCACCTTCTGAACTCTTGTCCTGCTGAATATTCATATATGTCACACCCACTACTGATTATCAGACATTCAGATTACTTGATGCAAATTATTGCAACAAATTCATAAACTGGATGGCAAACAATGAAGATCCTGATCAGATGGCTTCTTCAGAAGCCATCTGATCTGGATCTACATTGTTTCAAAGATAAGGCATATCCGGGCTCAGCAGGACAAGGGTTAACTCTTTGCTGGATGGGGAAACAAATTCGTCAAAATTTTAGGAAAATTACTGTAAGCTCCAAAGGGGTCGGAATTTTTACGATTTTTACGGTGTCTATTTTTAGGTGGAATGGCAAAGGACAACTCCCCTACGTCACCAGCCCTACGTCTTTGCAACCCAAAGCCTTATAGGGAAACCAAGACTTGTCCAGTGTGTGGCAAAGGCTTCCTGTCTGGTAACAGTGTTCAGGTTCACATCTGTATGCACGCTGGAAAGAAATACTTTATTTGTAACCAGTGCAGGAAGATATTCAAGGGGATGTTCCATCTCCAAGCCCACAAGAAATGGCACTGCAAACAGCATATGACTTACAGTAAGTAATTTGGAAACTGGCCGAACGTTTTGCAAACAGTGTAGGCCCTGATCAGATGCCGCATTCTGCGGCATCTGATCTGGGGCTGCACTGTTTACCAACCCTTCGTTTAACCCTTTTTGTACCAAAATGGAATCTTCCTCTTTATATATAGCAGGAGTCCATTTCAAAATTTAGTGATGTCGGGTTGTGTTTTCTTTAAAATCAATTTTGAAACTGGCTGAACGTTTTGCAAACAGTGTAGGCCCTGATCAAATGCCGTGTTCTGCGGCATCTGATCTGGGCCTGCACTGTTTACCAACTACCTGTTTTGTGGTTTCCGGTACAAAATGGGTTAACCTGTTCTGAATACAGTCCAACCCGTATTAAGCAAGCACCAATGGGATATTCAAAAAGTGCTTGCTTAAGACAGATGCTTGCTTAGTGCAGGTGAATTTAATGCATGTCCAACCTGTATTAAGCAAGCACCCATGGGATTTTAAAAAAGTGCTTGCTTAAGTCAGGTGCTTGCTTAGCGCAGTCGAATTTTAATGCATTTTCCTTTTTGGGGGAACTGAATGCCTGCTTGCTTAAGACAGGTTGCTTGCTTAATAGAAGTGGCCACTAAGGCAGGTTTAACTGTAATTAATTTTGCCACACCCATTTCTGACAATCAACCAATCAAATTGCTTGATATATTTTTGTCACACCTGCTTATAGCATGGTGCGATACAGGCGTCTGCTTTTCCATCCATTCAGGGTCATTTTGGCCCTCTTGTTGAATTTATTAAACGAATTGAGGAAAAGGAATACTATGCGAGGCTTTGCCGAGCATTTTATCCCTTTTCCTCAGCGAGTTGTAAAATCAATAAAACATGAATACAAATGCAAGATTCTATTTATCATATGTCCTCATTCATAGGGCTATTACCTGTTACAGTTTAGAGATTCTAGTGCCAGCCTCGGTAGCTCAGTTGGATGCGCGTCTGACTGGTGGTCTGGAGGACACGGGTTCATTACCTGCCGGGGTCGGCAACATTCTTTCTAGAGATTGATCATGAAATCTTTTCTACGGTCATTCTCTCCCTTCTGCTGATTCAAGAAGGGCAGTTGTCAGTTTCTGACGAAAGAATGTGCACTGTACTGGTTAACCGCTTACGTATAAGCCTGCCCAGGAAATTGTGGATAGGTAAACTGACCGGCTCTAAAATGACCTAAAATAGTGTTGACAGGGCCGTTAACCCTTATCTTGCTGTTCATGACAACCTCTATCTTTGCAAACAGTGTAGATCCAGATCAGATGGCTTCTTCAGAAGCATCTGATCAAGATCTACACTGTTTTGCATTCAGTTTATGAATTTGTAGCAATAAATTACATCAAGTAATTTGATTGGTTGATAGACAGAAATGGGTGTGGCTTAAATGAATATTCAGCAAGATAAGGGTTAAACCTCAATACAAACAAACAAAATTAGAGATTCTAGCTCAAAAAGTCTAGGAGTTGTGTGACAATCTGGGGCCAGTTGTTCAAAGCATCGTTAGCTTAACAAGCTCGTTAGTGGTCATATTGTTAACTCTTCTAGCAAGTACAATATCGTAAATTTTGGTATTTTTGCTGAAAAAATGTGAGCAGCTTTTGTGGACGCAAAAGCTGCTCACATTTTTTCAGCAAAAATTTCAGCATATTTGCCATATTTAATGATCAAATTTTTAACGATATGTTAACTAACGACGTCGTTAGTTTTGAACAACTGGCCCCTGAAAAATGGGTCCAAAAGCCTACTTTTTGTCAACTGGTGACTCTCAAATTTTTGTTCCATTATATTCTACATTTCTTGCACACCAGACAAGGAAATCCGTGATTTTACCCTGGGATAGAAATTTATGTTCTGACCCTGGTGTTCCTACCCAAAATCGAAAATAATCGCGTGTTTGATAAATGCACTGGTTGATTACGACCTCGTGTGCGCCGTCATTAAGGTTGACATCACAGCAACGTCACTAAAGTCAACACAATGTGGCGGACGTTGGTAACCGAAGTGACTGCAGCATTAAAAATCAGCTTTAAGAAATGGAAGGTATGCAAGAAAAAGAATCCAATATGGGTGTGAGGGGTGGATGGAAAAATCCGTCCCTCGGGATCGTTATCCTGCATCACTCGGCAAGCCTCGTGATGCCGGACAGTGTCACTTGGGACGGATTTTTCCATCCACCCCTCACACCCATATAAGATTCTTATATTCCATGACTATGTACAAAATGGATTTTGACCCTTGAGGCAAAGTCATACCCCATCCCAAGGGCAGGGGAGGGGGCCACATCAAAATTTTGTACAGTCTAACCTGTCTACAAAGACCACTCAAGGGAAAGAAGAAATATGGTCTTTGTCCACAGGTGGTCTTTATTCAGAGGGTCAGTTTTGCACCAACTGCTCTACCTCTTTAGAAGATAAGGATTATTTCACAGCATTTATGCAGATATGTATTGGATAATCCCAGTTACACCTGATTGATTCCCTGATTAAATCCACAAAAGGTAACACTATGTCAGGTTTTAATATTGAATCACTAAAAAAAATAATTTGGCTCATTGAAGGATATCCACAAACAATTAATTGCCCAATTAAAACTTTGGTCAGTGCTATGCAAAGCACAAAGTGGTCCTTGTTCAGGGTATCAGAATCAGAATTGTTACTGGTGACACGTCAAATGACATTCATACACCAGGACCTGTGATAAGGGAAGTTGGTCCCTAGCTCTAACTGAAGAGGTAAACTTAGCTACACAATCCTCAGCACCTTCAACTGTCGAAATAATCGAATCGGGAAGGGCATTCCAATCTCTAATGGTTCGGGGGAAGAATGATTCTTTATAAATGTCAGTTCTTGCAGTAAGGGTCTGAAACGTCATTGAATGGTGCTTTCTACAGTGCCTAGCTGGGGGAACAAGGTCATCCGTTGGAATGCTGGCAGCACCCTTTAGACCTTTGTATAAGAGTATGAGTCTACTGTCTCTTGAGAGACCCCCATCTTAATTTTCCTAGAATTCCAGTCATGCTCCGAGGTTTCAAAGCGGTAATTGCTTGTTACAAATCTAGCAGCTCTATTCTGAACTTTAAATTTCTTCAATAAGGACCACTCCACTTGGGTCCCAGATGCAACTACCCTATTCCAAGATTGGGCAAACAAGTCCCCTATATGCTGTCTCTTTCACATCCTGAGGACACTGATGAAGATTTCGCCTCAGGAACCCAAGTGTTCTATTCGCCTTTGTACACATGTTGCTAATGTGTGTACTCCATCTCAAATTGTGAGTGATTGTCACACCAAGGTGTTTAATGGAATTCACATTTTTGAGGACCGTTCCCTCTAAGATATAAGAAGCCTCAATTTTATTTATTCTCTTCCTAGTTATCTGCATAATATTGCATTTAATGGGTTGAAATCTCATGCCCCATTTTCTTGCCCAACATCCTAATCTATCTATATCCTTCTGAAGTTTCATTGAGTCCTCAGTATCTCTGATTTCCCGATAGCAAACACAGTCATCTGCGAACAGCCATATTTCTGAGTCAATGTCAGTGGAAATATCATTGATGTACAGGGAGAATAGCAGTGGACCAAGAACAGTCCCCTGGGGGACCCCAGATAAAACTGGCACCCATACTGAAGATTCACCAATAACAACAACACGCTGTTTTCTGTAGCAAAGGAAGGAATCTATCCATTTGAGAGTCTTCCCTCCAATTCCATAACCAAATAATTTTGATTTAAGTAGTTCATGAGGAGGGGTGTCAAAAGGCTTCTCGAAGTCCAGAATAAATGTGTCCACCTGCCCCCCTTTGTCCAAGATTTTTGCCCAATCTTTAATAACCGTGCTCAACTGAGTTTTGCAACTATAGTAAAACCTGTCTTAGTGGCCACCTCTATTAAGCAAGCAACCTGTATTAAGCAAGCAGGCACTCAGTTCCCAAAAATGGCAAATGTGTTAAATTTCACCTGTATTAAGCAAGCACCTGCCTTAAGCAAGCACATTTTGGTTATCCCTTAGGTGCTTGCTTAATACAGGTTGGACTGTATACCTTTTCTGAAATGCATGTCTGTCTGACAAAAGTTTATGTTCAAACAAGTGGGCCATGATGTTTGAGCAGACTGTGTTCAAGCAATTTACATAGAACACATGTCAGTGACACCGGGCAATAATTACGAGCAAGAGCCCTGTCTCCTTTTTTGAAAAGTGGACAGATGTTCGCTAGGAGGCATTCTTTTGGAATTTCACCCGTATCGAGAGATTGTTGGAAAAGATGAGCAAAAACTGGACCTAACTTGTTTGCTAGTTCCTTCAGGACTCGAGGATGAAGCTCATCAGGTCCTAAAGCTTTAGACAGGTTCAAGCCTTTAAGTAACTTGATCACTCCCGCCGAGGATACAACAATATTTTCCATGAAGGGGGCCGATCTTCCAGTCAATGGAACCTCGTTGAACTCAGTGTTATTAAATGCATCATTGAATTGACCAACCAATTCCTCTGCCCTTTCAGAGTCTGATTCCGCAACCCCGTTCCCTCCTTAGCTCACCTGTCACGTAGTGACAAGGTGAGCTTTTGGGATCACTTTTTGTCCGTCGTCCGTCCGTGCGTGCGTCCGTAAACAATTTCAAATAAGTATATCTCTAATACCCAATGGCCAATCTTGATCAAATTTCATGTGAAGCATCATCAGGTAGGGGAAAAGGCTACATAAGGTTTTTGGGCTGATCAGATTGGAATTCTGGTTGCCATGGCAACATATAGCTCCCATAGACTTATAAAGGGAAAATTTTTAAAAATCTTCTTCTCAGAAACCACAGGGCCCAGAGCTTAGATATTTAGCATGTAGCAAAGGCAAGTGGTCAACTATATAATTCCTGCCAATGATGCCCATGGGTTCCAAATGGGCCAGGCCCCAGGGACCGTTCGCTCCCATAGACTCAAATGGGTCACACCCCTGGGCCCCTTAGCTCCTATAGACTCATGATGGAATAAAAGCTTCAAAAATCTTCTTCTCTGAAACCACAAGGCCCAGAGCTTAGATATTTAGCATGTGGCAACGGCAAGTGGTCACCTACATAATTCCTGCCAATCATGCCCCTGGGTTCCAAATGGGCCACGCCCAAGGGCCCCTTCGCTCCAATAGACTCATAATGGGTAAAAGCTTCAAAAATCTTCTTCTCTGAACCCACAGGGCCCAGAGCTTAGATATTTAGCATGTAGCAAGGGCAAGTGGTCACCTACATAATTTCTGCCAATCATGCCCCCGGGGTCCAAACGGGCCACGCCCCAGGGCCCCTTAGCTCCTATAGAAATCTTCTTCTCTGAAACCACAGGGCCCAAGGGGCCCCTTCGCTCCAATAGACTCATAATGGGTAAAAGCTTCAAAAATCTTCTTCTCTGAAACCACAGGGCCAAGAGCTTAGATATTTAGCATGTAGCAAGGGCAAGTGGTCACCTACATAATTCCTGCCAATCATGCCCCCGAGGTCGAAACGGGCCACGCCCCAGGGCCCCTTAGCTCCTATAGACTCATAATGGAAAAAAGCTTCAAAAATCTTCTTCTCAGAAACCACAGAGCCCAGAGCTTAGATATTTAGCATGTAGTAACGGAAAAGTGGTCACTTACATAATTCCTGCCAATCATGCCCCTGGGGTCCAAACTGACCGCGCCCCGGGGGCCCTTAGCTCCAATAGACTCATAATGGAAAAAAGCTTCAAAAATCTTCTTCTCTGAAACCACAGGGCCCAGAGCTTAGATATTTAGCATGTAGCAACGGCAAGTGGTCACCTACATAATTCCTGCCAATCATGCCACTGGGTTCCAAATGGGCCACACCCCGGGGCTCCTTCGCTCCCATAGACTCATATTGGAAAAAAGCTTCAAAAATCTTCTTCTCTGAAACCACAGGGCCCAGAGCTTAGATATTTAGCATGTAGCAACGGAATAGTGGTCACTTACATAATTCCTGCCAATCATGCCCCTGGGGTCCAAACTGACCACGCCCCGGGGCCCCTTAGCTCCAATAGACTTGTAATGGAAAAATCTTCAAAAATCTTCTTCTCTGAAACCACAGGGCCCAGAGCTTAGATATTTAGCATGTAGCAACGGCAAGTGGTCACCTACATAATTCCTGCCAATCATGCCCCTGGGTTCCAAATGGGCCACGCCCCGGGGCTCCTTCGCTCCCATAGACTCATATTGGAAAAAAAGCTTCAAAAATCTTCTTCTCTGAAACCACAGGGCCCAGAGCTTAGATATTTAGCATGTAGCAACGGCAAGTGGTCACCTACATAATTCCTGCCAATCATGCCCCTGGGTTCCAAATGGGCCACGCCCAAGGGCCCCTTCGCTCCAATAGACTCATAATGGGTAAAAGCTTCAAAAATCTTCTTCTCTGAAACCACAGGGCCCAGAGCTTAGATATTTAGCATGTAGCAAGGGCAAGTGGTCACCTACATAATTCCTGCCAATCATGCCCCCGGGGTCCAAACTGGCCATGCCCCAGGGCCCCTTAGCTCCTATAGACTCATAATGGAAAAAAGCTTCAAAAATCTTCTTCTCAGAAACCACAGGGCCCAGAGCTTAGATATTTAGCATGTAGCAAGGGCAAGTGGTCACTTACATAATTCCTGCCAATCATGCCCCAGGGTTCCAAATTGGCCATGTCCACGGGCCCCTTCCCTTCCATAGACTCATAATGGAAAAAAGCTTCAAAAATCTTCTTCTCTGAAACCACAGGGCCCAGAGCTTGGATATTTAGCATGTAGCAAGGGCAAGTGGTCACCTACATAATTCCTGCCAATCAAGCCCCTGGGTTACAAATGGGCCATGCCCCAGGGCCCCTTCGCTCCCATAGACTCATAATGGAAAAAAAGCTTCAAAAATCTTCTTCTCTGAAACCACAGGACCCAGAGCTTAGATATTTAGCATGAAGCAAGGGCAAGTAGTCACCTACATAATTCCTGCCAATCATGGCCCTGGGTTCCAAATGGGCCATGCCCCGGCGCCCCTTCACTCCCATAGACTCATAATGGGTAAAAGCTTCAAAAATCATCTTCTCTGAAACCACAGGGCCCAGAGCTTAGATATTTAGCATGTAGCAAGGGCAAGTGGTCACCTACATAATTCCTGCCAATCATGCCCCGGGGAAAGTGCCACGCCCCAGTGCCCCTTAGCTCCTATAGACTCATAAAGGAAAAAAAGCTTCAAAATCTTCTTCTCTGAAACTACAGGGCCCAGAGCTTAGATATTTAGCATGTAGCAACGGCAAGTGGTCACCTACATAAATCCTGCCAATCATGCCCATTGGGTCCAAATGGGCCACGCCCCGGGGCCCCTTAGCTCCCATAGACTCCTGATGGAAAAAAGCTTAAAAAATCTTCTCCTCTGAAACCACAGGGCCCAGAGCTTAGATATTTAGCAGGTAGCAACAGCAAGAGGTCACCTACATAAATCATGCCAATCATGCCCCTGGGGTCCAAATGGGCCACGCTCTGGGGCCTCGCAGCTCCCATAGACAATTCTTATGGAAAAAAAAAGCTTCAAAAATCTTCTTCTCTGAAAACACAGGGCCCAGCGCTTAGATATTTAGCATGTAGTAACGGTAAGTGGTCACCTACATAAATCCTGCCAATCATGCCCCTGGTGTCCAAATGGGCCACACCCCGGGGCCCCTTAGCTCCCATGGACTCCTAATGGAAAAAAAGCTTCAAAAATCTTCTTCTCTGAAACCACAGGGCCCAGGTCACCTACATAAATACTGCCAATCATGCCCCTTACGCCAGAATTGGCCACACCCATGGCCCATTAGCTACCATGGATGGACTTAAAATGGTAAAAAAACTTAAAATGGAAAAAAAGAAACTTGAAAAATATTCTTCTGTGAAACCATAAGGCCCAGAGCTTAGGTATTTAGCATGTAGCAACATGGGAGTTGTTGCCCACATAAATCCTGCCTGAGTCTTGCCCCCTGGGGTTCAAATTGGCCAAATCCTGAGGCTTTTTAACTCCAATAAACCTATAATGAAAAAAAAAAAAGCTTTATAAATCTTCTTCTCTGAAACCATGAAGTACGGGCCTTAGATATTTAGTATATAGCAACATAAAATGGTTGCCTACATAAATCCTGCCAACCATGCCCTTTGGGTCAAAATTGACCTATGGACTTATACGGGAAAAAAAATCAAAAATCTTCTCCAAAGCCATAAGGCCCAGAGCTCAGATATTTAGTATGTAGCAATGTCAAGTGGTCTCCTACACTTATGATTTTCTGGTACACAGGTGAGCGATATAGGGCCATTGGGCCCTCTTGTTAAGGGGTGGGATACCTTGCCTATCTTTCTTCTGGCTATTGATATATATATATATCTGTAGAAGTCTCTGGGATTTGCTTTTACATCACCTACCAAGTTATTTACGTACAGACTTTCTTGTAAAACTTAGCATTTACAGATTTGCCTTTAGGCACAGCAACCTGAATAGCAGGGCCCTGATATGAAAAGAATATGGCATACATTACCTTCTTGACGCTCATGGTCCGCTTTGCAATGCATGGTCTTTTGCAATACTTTGTTGCCCATATTTTGTTCTGAATCTTTCGTTTTGGCTCAAAAAAAATGAACCCATGTCTCATCACCTGTGACGACATTAGCGAAAGACGGTGCATTGTAATTTGGACACTTTTTAAGCAACTTCTTGGTGCACTGAACGTGTGTCTTTTTCTGCTCATCTGTCAACAGATGGGGAATCCATCTAGCACAGATCTTTCTCATTTTCAAATCCCGTTTCAGAATTGTATGAGCTGCTCCTAATGAGATGCCAACCATACTAGCTTTTTGCCTAGTGGTGTATCTTGCATCGGTAGCTACTATTTCTTTCACTCTAGCAACCATCTTGGCAGATGTTGCTCTTTTCGGCCGACGATCATGTGGTGCATCTTCTGTTGAGCCTAGCCCACAGCTGAATTTCTTACACCAAGGAAAAACTGTCGGAAAAGACATTTCATTATGCCCATAAACCAAACATATTTCATCAAAAATGTCTTTGCACTGTATACCAAGAATACAGCGATTCTTAATATAGGACCGTATTTCAACGGCGTACTCTGACCTTTTCCAACCATGTTTTGTATTAGTATACAAGAGTAGACAGTGTTTATCGAACGATATACTTGGCTAAAGTGGACAGATTTTAACAGGTTTGGTATCAATGTAGAGGTAAAGTGTTTTTCTACTCTGTGATATTAATTTCCAGGTGGTTTTCGTATTAGTCCTCGTATATAGGGAAATCCTTTTAAAAATCTTGTCTGAAACCAGACAGCCCAGGTCTTTGATATTTGGTATGAAGCTTCATCTAGTGGACCTTCTAAGATTGTTCAAATTATAGCCCTGGGCTAAAAATACCCCGCCTCAGGGCCCACTGGTTTTACATAGGCTTATATAGGGAAAACCTTTAAAAATCTTCTTGTCTGAAATCGGAATGTACATGTCTTTGATATTTGGTATGGAGCTGCATCTATAGTGTAATTTTTATTTTCTTGTCCTTTGGGATCATTGATTGATGACCACTGTTGAATTCTGAACTATTTAAGGGTCACTGATGAGGCCTGATTGGTCAAAACTAGCTAGTCTGTCCCAGAAAACATGAACACTCCATATTTTCCAGTTCTTTGGTGTATTCCTTGCTTCCAAAGGATAACCCTTTCTAGAACATATTTAACGTCACTACAGCTGGTGTCTGGGAATGTGTGGCAGCTGTAAAAAGTCTCCCTGCCCTGCATCATAGTGTAGTTTATATTTTCTTGTCCTTTGGGATCATTGATTCCATTGTTGAATTTTGAAATTATTTGAGGGTCACTGATGAGGCCTAGTTGGCCAAAACTAGCTAGTCTGACTGTCTGGCCCAGAAAAAATGAACACTCCATATTTTTTCAGTTCTTTAGTGTATTCTTTGCTTCCAAAGGATAACCCTTTCTAGAAGAGGGAAAACCTTTAAAAATCTTCTTGTCTGAAACCGGAAGTTCCATGTGTTTGATGTTTGGTATGAAGCTTCATCTAGTGGACCTCTACCAAGATTGTTCAAATTATAGCCCTGGGGCCAAAAATGTCCCAGCACTGGGCCCCACTGGTTTAACATAGGCTTATGTAGAGAAGACTTTAACAATCTTCTTCAAGACCCAGGACATGTATACTACTATCAGTGCAGTTCTGCTGGAATCATTGTCGGTCCATATGAAGTATCCCACATTGAGATACCTCATCTGGGTCAACACTGTTTGCCAGATTGCTGTCAGTTTGTAACTTTACATCAGTCTATATTCCACAGAATTCGATGATCATATTAGGGGAATTGTGGACTTATTCCGTCATAATAGTAACATTGTGATGCTGACCTATTCGGTCATATTGGTAACATATCATACATGGAACTATATAGACATATCCAGTTTTATCTGAAGAAGCCATCTGATCAGGATCTACACTGTTTGGCTTTCAGTTTATGAATTTGTAGCAAAAAATGACATCAAGTAATTTGATTGGTTGATAGACATAAATGGGTGTGGCTTAAATGAATATTCAGCAAGAGAAGGGTTAATGCTATGTGGTGCCATTGGTCACTCACAGGACTGCAAGGTGAACCCTACTGCACTATGATGCAGGCCTACAACTATGGTAGGAACTTAATAAGGACAAAATGTGTGTTGAATTTACAAAAAATTACATGTGCCGTGCTTGAAAGGTGTACTACCACATAAACAATTTCATTGGCTAACTTTATGAAAATATTGTATTTATGCATGTTGGCAGGCTCCAGACTGTCAGGGCAGTAGAAAATGAATGGGTAGTATACATGATTGAAAGAAGTGTAGTTGGGGTATGTGGAATGAATCTACTGGAGAACCTTCTTAGATGTGTCCTGGACCTAAGGAGGTGATTGTAACAGGCAGAAAAGAGAATAAAATTTACAGATTCAAAAAAAAAAAAAAAAGACCCAGGACATTGATATTTGGTATGAAGCTTCATCTAGTGGACCTCTACCAAGATTGTTCAAATTAAAGCCCTGGGGCCAAAAATGTCCCCGCAGCAGGGCCCACTGGTTTTGCATAGGCTTATACAGAGAAAACCTTTGAAAATCTTCCTGTCTGAAACCGGAAGGTCGGGTCGTTGGTATTTAGTATGAAGCTTCATCTAGTGGACCTCTACCAAGACTGTCCAAATTATTGCCGTGGAGCCAAAAATGGGAAAATGCAAAGACTATACAGGGTAGGGTTGGAAATTGAAAATGGTAGGGTCGGTGGTTTAATTTTTATTTTGTTCTTTTATTGATAAAAAAAAGTAGAGTCGGGGGGGTCTGTAGCAGGGTGGGTTGGGTTAGCGGAAACCGGGATATTTTGTATAGGCCTAAATACACTATAAATGCACTTTTCATAATTGTTTTGTTTGTTTGATTTGATGTTTAACATCCCCGTCAACATTATATAGGTCATTTTGGAGATGTTGCTTCCAATTTTGTGGGACTTTTACCCGACATTGAGATGAAATGACATCTCAAGCCCTGTCGCCCAATGAAACCAAAAGGGTTTATAAACATGGATGGTCCGACTCGCACCGCTTTGCCTGGGCAGGCTTAGATTCTCTAAGTGGTTTACCAGTAGTCTTGTGTGGTCGGATTCAGCTCTGTGTGGAAGCATCATGCAGCCCATTTATTTCTTCAAGTCCCGATGGGCAGGGGCCGATTTTAAAGATTGCAGTACATAACTGATGGTGCATTGGCACCCGCCCATCGGGGCTTGAAGAAATAGATGGGTTGCATGATGCTTCCAGGCAGAGCTGAATTAGACTGCACACGAGTACTGGTAAACCGCTTAGAGGATCTAAGCCTGCCCAGGCAAAGCGGTGTGAGTCGGACTGTCCATGCTTATAAACCCTATTGGTGTCATTGGTTGACAAGGCTTGAGATGGCATTTCATCTCAATGTCGGGTAAAAGTCCCATAAAATTGGAAGCAGCGTCTCCAAAATGACCTATACAGTGTGACTGGGATATGAAACCTTAAACAAACAAACAAACTGATGGTGCACAAGCAGTTTTGTAAATGTCAGAAAGTGTAAGCAGCTTTTATTTAAGAGGCTGATCACAAAGGGTCCTAAGGACTCCTCAGAAGTTTAGACTGAGGGAAAACCCTGATTCTTGTCTGAAACCAAAAGGCCTAGATCTTTGATACTTGGTATGAAGCTTCATCTAGTGGACCTCTTCCAAGATTGTTCAAATTATAGCCTAGGGGCCAAAAATGGCCCCTCCACGGGGCCCAAATGTTTTGGTGTCTCTGATGGGAGTTGTGGGTTAATTGTATCGATTCCTCATCATTGCCTCTACTTCTATTTTACATAGGCTTATATGAAAAACCTTTAAGAATTTTTTTATCTGAAACCAGAAGGCCCAGGCCTTTGATATTTGATATTAAGCTTCATTTAGTGGACCTCTACCGAGATTGTTCAAATCATAGAATTGGGGCTAAAAATTGCCCAACCCCGGGACCCACATGTATATATCTTAGCTCAGGTGAGCAATATAGGGCCATCATGGTCCTCTTGTTGTAGAAAAAAAATTTAGTCTCTCCTCTATCTTTGGTCCAATTTTATTGACACTTCACAGAAATGTGCTTAGGTGACTGAATGTTCAATCCTTTTGTTTTGATTTATTGTTTACTTTTCAGATTACAAAAGAAAACATTCAGATTCTCCCAGTACCTCTCAGAGAATTCCAGAAGAACACTCTTTTGTCACAGAGAACCACAAAAGAAAAAATTTGGATTCACCCTGTACGAGTCAGAGAATACCAAATAAACAGTCTTTTTCCACAGACAAACACAAAAATAAACAGAAAAAGAATAATGACAAAATGCTTCCATTGCCAAAAGTGGTCCTGCACAAACTACAGATTCCAAAATACCTGCATAATAGAACTTTTCGTATTAAGAAATACATAACAAAAAAATCATCACCTGCAGCTTCTACGCAAGACAGGGTAAATTGCAAAATAGGTTTAACTAAGGAAGATAAAAATGATAATGAAAAGACACATGAAATTACAGGTATTTCTGTGTTAGATAATGAAAGCAGGTCTTCTTCAGATCGGGGGCTTAACATATATACACATGTTTCAGAGCAAGGCAAAACTGTTGTATTGAGTTTGTCAGAAATAGTGGGAAGTGTTCAGAAACAATATCATGGAACTACATCACAAGAGATTCCTGAAGAGCCTGTGAGAAATAATCATGAAGTTGTTGATGGCATAAAACAAAAGCCTAGTGTCAGTCCATATCATTCTGGATGGAACAACAGTGAGGAACTCAAGACTACATTTACACTCAGGACAAAGTTCCATAAAAAACTTAGGAAGCAAGGACAAGAACAAGTTACCAAACCAAGGCCCACAGTAACCACAGACAGAGTGTATATTGGAAAGGGAGAAACTTCAGATGCAAACCAAACAATTGCTGATACCCAAAATAGTGATGCTGTAGATAACTCAAGTGTTGTTGTTGGGAAAAGGCAAAGTAATGATTTTGAAGCTTTTAAACGCTTACAGCAAAACTATGAGCGAAATCATTTTCAAAATCCAGAAAACAGTACGCCAGTAATGCCAAATATTAAACAAGAACCTGTTGACATAGACCCAAACATTGATTTGCCTCAGTGTTCATATGTTTTGAAACAACCATATGTCCATGAAACAAGTGACAACAGATGTTCAAAGCCATTGTTAACACCATTAAACATTCACACAAAAGCTAATTCACAGCCACATCTGCAAGATTCTGGAAAAGTAAAGCTACCAGACTCTCAAGTACTAGGTAGATTTACAGAACTCTGCAGGAAAGAAAACAAAACAGAGTCTTCTGAACACATTCAGCAAAATCATTTTCAGAATCCAGAAAACAGTATGCCAGTAATGCCAAATATCAAACAAGAACCTGCTGATATAGACCCACACATTCCATTGCCTCAATGTTTAGATGTTTTGCAAGTACCATATGTCCATAACACAAGTGATAACAGATGGACTAAGACATTGGTAACAACAGTGAACAGGTACACAAATACTGATTCACAGCCACATCTGCAAGATTCTGGTAAAGTAAAGCTAACAGAATCCCAAATATTAGGTAGAATTGCAGAAATCAGCAGGAAAGAAAAGAAAACAGTGTCTTCAGATCCGGATATGGATTTATTAGAATATCTTGGTGGTGAAGAACAATTTTAACACACCTGCTAATGTACCATATCACTACCCCCAGCATTGGCATTTGAATCGCCCACAGTTATGTTAAGTTTTTCTAAGAGCTCATTATTTCCAAAAAGTATGATGGATTTGGTTCATATCTGGTTTGATGATAACTATCAGACCAAAGTTTTATTCAGCTATCCCCACGCCCATGCCCATGCCCATGACCTCAAGGTCAAGGTCACAGACTTAGAAAAGTTATGTTAAAGTTTTTTAAAGAACTCATTTATTCCAGACCAAATAATGGATTTGGTTCATATCTGGTATGATGAGAGGTATAAGAGCCCATATTTTCCAAATTGTATGATAGATTTGGTTCATACAGAGGACCCTTGGAATAACGACAGAATTTGTTTGGTAACATTGAACGTTATAAGGAACTTTCCACTTTATAGAAGCCCAGTAAGTATAATAGGGAATAAAGGGCCATTCCCTTAATTATTCCAAGAAACAAATGTCATGGAGATTTGTTAGAATCGCCTCGCTGAGGTGATTCTAACAAATGTCCCTAACATTTTTCTTGGAGTATTAGATTACAAGAATCTTTCATGAGTATGGGTTAGGCAAGGCGTTACCGACTCGAGGGATGCCCATGCCGAATGGAACCGAGGCTAAGCCTTGAGCTCAGGATTCGTTCCATTGTACACCACAACCTCTTTATAACACTATTAATGGGGTCCAAAGCAGAAACCATGTTAGTTAAACAACCGTCTTATATTGTATGGTCATTTTAAGCTCACCTAAGCCAAAGGCTCTGGGGTGCTATTGTGATCGGTCATTCATCCATCGTCGTCCGTCAGGATGTCCGTCCACAATTCCTTTAAACATCTCCTCCTAAACCACTGAACAGATTTTGACCAAACTTATCAGATATGATCTTTGGGTGGTCCTCTCTCAAAGTTGTTCAAAGAATTCCATTCCATGCAGAACCCTGGTTGCCATGGCAACAAAAAGGGGAAAAAACCTTTAAAAATCTTCTCAGAAACCAGAAGGCTTAGGTCTTTGATATTTGGTATGAAGCTTCATCTAGCGGACCTATACCAAGATTGTTCAAATTATAGCCCTGGGGCCAAAGATGCCCCCGCGCTGGAGCCCAGAGTTTTTACATAGGCTTATATAGGGAAAAACCTTTAAAAATCTTCTTGTCGGAAACCAGAAGACCCAGGTCTTTGATATTTGGTATTAAGCTTCATCTAGTGGACCTCTACCAAGATTGTTCAAATTATAGCCCTGGGGCCAAAAATGCCTTGCGCCAGGGCCCAATGGTTTTACATAGGCTTATATACGGAAAAACCTTTAAAAATCTTCTTGTCTGAAACCAGAAAGCCCAGGTCTTTGATATTTTGTATGAAGCTTCTTCTAGTGGACCTCTACAAAGATTGTTCAAATTATAGCACTGGGGCCAATAACGGCCCCGCCCTGGAGCCCACTGGTTTTATATAGGCTTATAGATGGAAAACCTTATAGATGGAGGCCCAGGTTTTTGATATTTGATATGAAGCTTCATCTAGTGAACCTCTACCAAGATTGTTCAAATTATAGCCCTGGGGCCAAAAATGCCCCGCGGCGGTGCGCACTGGTTTTTAGCTCACCTGAGCCGAAGGCTCCGGTGAAGCTATTGTGATCAGTCACCCGTCCGTCGTCGTCATCCGTCCGGATGTCCGTCCATAATTCCTTTCAACAACATCTCCACCTAAACCACTGAACAGATTTTGACCAAACTTGGCAGAAATGATCTTTGGGTGGTCCTCTCTCAAAGGTGTTCAAAGAATTCCATTCCATGCAGAACTCTGGTTGCCATGGCAACAAAAGGGGAAAATATAAAAAAAAAAAACTTTAAAAATCTTCTTGTCTGAAACCAGAAGGCCCAGGTCATTGATATTTGGTATGGTATTTGGTTTGGTATTTCATCTAGTGGACCTCTACCAAGATTGTTCAAATTATAGCCCTGGGGCCAAAAACGCCCCCGCGCCGGGGCCCACTGGTTTTACATAGGCTTATATAGGGAAAACCTTCTTGTCTGAAACCAGAAGGCCAAGGTCTTGGACATTTTGTTATCCCCCGCCGAAGGCGGAGGGATATAGTTTTGGCGTTGTCCGTCCGTCCGTCCTTCCTTCCGTCCTTCCGTCCGTCCGTCACACTTTTTTGTCCGGAACCGTTTCTCAGCAACTATTGCATGGAATTAAATGAAACTTGAAATAAATATGTATTATTATGCTGTGGTGATGCACGCGCAATTTTTTTTCGGATTGACTTTTAACATCCAGAGTTATGGCCCCTTGAATGATTGAAATTCTGGATTTTTCGTCGTCTCACTTTGTCCGGAACCGTTTCTCAGCAACTATTGCATGGAATTAAATGAAAATTGAAATAAATATGTATTATTATGCTGCAGTGATGCACGCGCAATTTTTTTTCGAATTGACTTTTTACATCCAGAGTTATGGCCCCTTAAATGATTGAAATTCTGGATTTTTTCGTCATCTCACTTTGTCCGGAACTGTTTCTCAGCAACTATTGCATGGAATTAAATGAAACGTGAAATAAATATGTATTATTATGCTGCGGTGATGCACGCGCAATTTTTTTCTGGATTGACTTTTTACATCCAGAGTTATGGCCCCTTTAATGATCGAAATTCTGAATTTTTCGTCTCACTTTGTCCGGAACCGTTTCTCAGCAACTATTGCATGGAATTAAATGAAACTTGAAATAAATATGTATTATTATGCTGTGGTAATGCACGCGCATTTTTTTCCGGATTTACTTTTTACATCCAGAGTTATGGCCCCTTAAATGATTGTAATCCTGGATTTTTCGTCGTCTCACTTTTTTGTCGGGAACTGTTTCTCAGCAACTATTGCATGGAATTATATGAAACTTGAAATAAATATGTATTATTATGCTGTGGGGATGCACGCACAAATTTTTTTCGGATTGACTATTTACACCCAGAGTTATGGCCCCTTAAATGATTAAAATTCTGGATTTTTCGTCGTCTCACTTTGTCTGGAACCGCTTCTCAGCAACTATTGCATGGAATAAAATGAAACTTGAAATAAATATGTATTATTATGCTGCCGTGATGCACGCGCAATTTTTTTTCCCGATTTACCTGGATTGACTTTTTTATCCAGAGTTATTTCCCCTTAAATGATTGAAATTGAGGAATTTTGTCTATTCGGTGATTATATCGGGGTTTTTTAATATTCGCGAATTTTATTTTGGTATCCTTGAAACCACATAACAGGTAAATAAACCTCAACTTTGACAGACAAGTTAATCTCTACTGATATCTAGGTCAGTAGGTCAGGGTACAGCCTCTCATCCAGGGAGTAAATGTTCAGCGGGGCCCTTCCTCATTGTCTCTAGTTTGCTTCTTAGAACCATCCTCAATTTTGGCCAGATATATTTTCTTGCCATTCTACACGAAAAACCCATTCGGCGGGGGATATCAATTCAACGAATTTGCTTGTATGAAGCTTCATCTAGTGGACCTCTACCCAGATTGTTCAAATTATAGCTCTGGGGCCAAAAACGACCCCTCCCCGGGGCCAACTGGTTTTACATAGCCTTATATATGGAAAATCTTTTAAAAAATCTTCTTTTCTGAAACCAGAAAGCCCAGGTCTTTGATATTTGTAATGAAGCTTCATCTGATGGACCTATACCAAGATTGTTCAAATCATAGCCCTGGGGCCAAAAATGGGCCGCACACGGTGGCCCACTGGTTTTACATAGGCTTATAGATGGAAAACCTTTAAAAAACTTCTTATCTGAAACCAGAAGGCCCAGGTCTTTGATATTTGGTATGAAGCTTCATCTAGAGGACCTCTACCAAGGTTGTTCAAATTATAGCCCTCATATAGGGAAAACCTTAAAAAATCTTCTTGTCTGAAACCAGAATGCCCAGGTCTTTGATATTTCGTATGAAGCTTCATCTAGTGGACCTCTACCAAGATTGTTCAAATTATAGCCCTTGGGCCAAAAACGGGGGCCCACTGGATTTACATAGGCTTATAGATGGAAAACCTTTAAAAATCTTCTTATCTGAAACCAGAAGGCCCAGGTCTTTGATATTTGGTATGAAGCTTCATCTAGAGGACCTCTACCAAGGTTGTTCAAATTATAGCCCTGGGGTCAAAAATGCCCCTCGGCGGTGCGCACTGGTTTTTAGCTCACCTGAGCCGAAGGCTCTGGTGAAGCTATTGTGATCAGTCACCCGTCCGTCGTCGTCATCTGTCCGGATGTCCGTCCATAATTCCTTTCAACGACATCTCCTCCTAAACCACTAAACAGATTTTGACCAAACTTGGCAGAAATGATCTTTGGGTGGTTCTCTCTCAAAGATGTTCAAAGAATTCCATTCCATGCAGAACTCTGGTTGCCATGGCAACAAAAGGGGAAAATATGAAAAAAAAACTTAAATCTTCTTGTCTGAAACCAGAAGGCCCAGGTCATTGATATTTAGTATGGTATTTGGTTTGGTATTTCATCTAGTGGACCTCTACCAAGATTGTTCAAATTATTGCCCTGTGGCCAAAAATGTCCCGCCCCGGGGCCTACTGGTTTTACATTGGCTCATATAGGGAAAACCTTTAAAAATCTTCGTCTGAAACCAGAATGCCCAGGTCTTTGATATTTGGTATGAAGCTTCATCTAGTGGACCTCTACCAAGATTTTTCAAATTATAGCCCTGGGGCCAAAAACGCCCCCGCGCCGGGGCCCACTGGTTTTTCATAGGCTTATATAGGGAAAACCTTAAAAAATCTTCTTGTCTGAAACCAGAAGGCCAAGGTCTTTGATATTTTGTATGAAGCTTCATCTAGTGGACCTCTACCCAGATTGTTCAAATTATAGCCCTGGGGCCAAAAACGACCCCTCCCCGGGGCCAACTGGTTTTACATAGCCTTATATATGGAAAATCTTTTAAAAAATCTTCTTCTCTGAAACCAGAAAGCCCAGGTCTTTTATATTTGTAATGAAGCTTCATCTGATGGACCTATACCAAGATTGTTCAAATCATAGCCCTGGGGCCAAAAATGGGCCGCACACGGTGGCCCACTGGTTTTACATAGGCTTATAGATGGAAAACCTTTAAAAAACTTCTTATCTGAAACCAGAAGGCCCAGGTCTTTGATATTTGGTATGAAGCTTCATCTAGAGGACCTCTACCAAGGTTGTTCAAATTATAGCCCTCATATAGGGAAAACCTTAAAAAATCTTCTTGTCTGAAACCAGAATGCCCAGGTCTTTGATATTTGGTAAAAAGCTTCATCTAGTGGACCTCTACCAAGATTGTTCAAATTATAGCCCTTGGGCCAAAAACGGGGGCCCACTGGTTTTACATAGGCTTATAGATGGAAAACCTTTAAAAATCTTCTTATCTGAAACCAGAAGGCCCAGGTCTTTGATATTTGGTATGAAGCTTCATCTGGAGGACCTCTACCAAGGTTGTTCAAATTATAGCCCTGAGGCCAAAAATGCCCCGCGGCGGTGCACACTGGTTTTTAGCTCACCTGAGCCGAAGGCTCCGGTGAAGCTATTGTGATCAGTCACCCGTCCGTCGTTGTCATCCGTCCGGATGTCCGTCCATAATTCCTTTCAACGACATCTCCTCCTAAACCACTGAACAGATTTTGACCAAACTTATCAGAAATGATCTTTGGATGGTCCTCTCTCAACCCTGGTTGCCATGGCAACAAAAAGGGGAAAAAAACCTTTAAAAATCTTCTCTGAAACCAGAAGGCTTAGGTCTTTGATATTTGGTATGAAGCTTCATCTAGCGGACCTATACCAATATTGTTCAAATTATAGCCCTGGGGCCAAAGATGCCCCCGCGCCCGAGCCCAAAGTTTTTACATAGGCTTATATAGGGAAAAACCTTTAAAAATCTTCTTGTCGGAAACCAGAAGACCCAGGTCTTTGATATTTGGTATGAAGCTTCATCTAGTGGACCTCTACCAAGATTGTTCAAATTATAGCCCTGGGGCCAAAAATGCCTTGCGCCGGGGCCCAATGGTTTTACATAGGCTTATATAAGGAAAAACCTTTAAAAATCTTCTTGTCTGAAACCAGAAAGCCCAGGTCTTTGATATTTTGTATGAAGCTTCTTCTAGTGGACCTCTACAAAGATTGTTCAAATTATAGCACTGGGGCCAATAACGGCCCCGCCCTGGAGCCCACTGGTTTTATATAGGCTTATATTGGGAAAACATATAAAAATCTTCTTGTCTGAAACCAAAAGGCTCAGGTTTTTGATATTTGATATGAAGCTTCATCTAGTGAACCTTTACCAAGATTGTTCAAATTATAGCCCTGGGGCCAAAAACGCCCCCACGCCGGGGCCCACTGGTTTTACATAGGCTTATATAGGGAAAACCTTAAAAAATCTTCTTGTCTGAAACCAGAAAGCCAAGGTCTTTGATATTTGGTATGAAGCTTCATCTAGCTGACCTCTACCTAGATTGTTCAAATTATAGCCCTAGGGCCAAAAACGACCCCTCGTCGGGGCCAACTGGTTTTACATAGCCTTATATAATTATGGAAAACCTTTAAAAAATCTTCTTCTCTGAAACCAGAAGGCCCAGGTCCTTGATATTTGGTATGAAGCTTCATCTGATGGACCTATACCAAGATTATTCAAATCATAGCCCTGGCGCCAATAATGCTCCAGCGCCGGGGCCCACCGGTTTTACATAGGCTTAGATAGGGAAAACCTTGAAAAATCTTCTTGTCTGAAACCAAAAGGCCCAGGTCTTTGGTATTTGGTATGACGCTTCATCTAGTGGACCTCTACCATGATTGTTCAAATTATTGCCCTTAGGCCAAAAATTGCCAAGCCTGGGACCCACTGGCTTTACATAGACTTTCATATAGAAAACAATTGAAAATCTTCATGTCTGAATCCAAAAGGCCCAGGCCTTCGATATTTGCTATGAGTGGACCGCTACCAAGATTGTTCAAATTATAGCCCTGGGCTAAAAACGCTCCCAAGCCGGGGCCCACTGGATTTACCAAGGCTTACATAGTGAAAACCGTTTAAAATCTTCTTGTCTGAAACTAGAAGGCCCAGGTCTTTGATGTTTGGTATAAAGCTTGATCTAGTGGACCTCTATCATGATTGTTCAAATTATAGCCCTTAGGCCAAAAATTGCCAAGCCTGGGACCCACTGGCTTTGCATACATAGACTTTCATTGAGAAAACATTTGAAAATCTTCATGTCTGAATCCAAAAGGCCCAGGTCTTAGATATTTGGTTTGAAGCTTCATCTGGTGGACCTCTACCACGATTGTTCAAATCATATCCCGGGGGTGGGGTGGAGCAAAATTCACCCCACACCACAGGGCCCACTTGTCTTACATAGACTTATATAGTTAAACTTTTAGAAATCTACTTGTCTGAAACCACAAGGTCCAGGACTTTGATTTTTGTTATTAAGCTTTATTTAGTTGACCTCTACCCAAATTTTTCAATTTATGGACCTGAGGCCAAAGATCGCCCTGCCCGGGCACCCGCATATAAATCTCTTAGCTCAGGTGAGCGATATAGGACCATCATGGTCCTCTTGTTCTATATAATCAATACATTTTTTTGGATCCATGTTGAAACTGTTATAACGAACCGCTTTATAATGAGGTTGTGGTGTACTTGTCATTATAACTAGTTATGTCGGTATAAAGACGGTTGATTTGATAGGATGACAGATAAAGGCCCAGTTTATGCAGCAATTACCCTGCCCATGACCTCAAGGTCAAGTTAACAGACTTAGAAGTTTTATGTTTAAGGTTTTTAAGAGCTTACATTTTCCAAAACAAATGATGGATTTGGTTCATATTTGGTATGTTGATAGATATAGATCCAAAGCTTAATTTAACAGTACAAATCTCAAGCCCTGGTCTCAGGGTGAAGATCACAGACCACAGATCTTTCAGGGTAGACTTTAAGACCTCGTATTTTTTAAAACCATACACAGGATTTGGTTCATAATTGGTTTGGTGATGGGTAATGGTCCAAAGGTTTATTTTGTTATATCCCTAACTATGCCTGTCAACTTAAGGACACTTTCAGGTAAGCTTCACTTTCTGATGACAGCTCTTGTTTACCCCAAGACTATAATTTTAACAATCTTGGCAGCAGTTCACTAGATAAAGGTGTATACAAATATCAAAGGCCTGGGCCTTCTGGTTTCAGATGAGAAGAGTATTAAAAGGTTTTCCCTATATAAACCTATGGAAAACGTTGACCCCAGGGCAGAGACACTTTTGGTCCAAGGGTTACAATTTGAACAATCTCGACACCGGTCCACTAGATGAAGCTGTGTACCAAATATCAAAGGCCATGCCTTCTGGTTTTTTGACAAGAAGATTTTTAAAGGTTTTCCCTTTGTGAGTTTTTAAAAACGTGGGTCCCTGGATGGTGCCATTTTTGGCCCCATGGCTTACCTTCAAATAATCTTGGCAGAGGTCTACCAGATGAAGCTGGGTACCAAATATCAAAGGCCTGGGTCTTCTGGTTTCAGATGATAACATTTTAAAGGTTTTCCTTATATGGGTTTAAATAAAACAGGGGCTCTGGGGTATACTGTTTTCATGTTGTCTGTCGTTTGTATGTCTGACTGCGCCAACAGTGAGGGTTTAAGGGCAAGAATATTGGCCCAGGTTGGAATTATGGGTTATTTTGTATTATGGGCTACTAGCCCCTTATCCCTTTCTAAAATGCACCAGTGCTATAAGCAGGGTAACCCAAGCAGAATTAAAACCATTTCAGCAATGAATTTGAAATTCTAATCTGTACTCAAAATACCAGTTTAACATACATTTAAGAAATTTCAAATGTGTTGTTTTATTTACTGAACATGCACTCCTTGAATTTTTGCTCTAAACGAGTGTGGTTTTCTTCAGAACCACTTCAATGAGGTGGTCCTTAGGACAAACCACAAACTGTGTTTAAGAGTTACATATCGAATAGGGTTTACAATGGTGTTCATGACATGGACTTGTAAACCCATAAAACATTAATCATGACAATCATTCAGGGCCCAGTGCTCCTTCATAACAGCAAGAGAAGTCTCTGGTCAGACTATATGGGTCCGCAGGCTTATCTGATTCTTTGCTGGATGTAAATGTAAATTGTAGGAAATGCTGTGCTGTCGTAATTGTTAACATTTTCTCAATTATAAGCCCATACTGATGCTCTATATGTTAACCCTTATCCTGCTGAGCCCGGATATGTCTTATCTTTCAAACAATGTAGATCCAGATCAGATGGCTTCTGAAGAAGCCATCTGATCAGGATCTTCATTGTTTGTCATTCAGTTTATGAATTTCTTGCAATGATTTGCATCAAGAAATCTGATTTGTTGATAATCAGTTGTGGGTGTGGCATATTTAAATATTCATCAGGTCAAGGGTTAATATTCTGTCCAAAATATTTGAAGGTTAAAAATAACACATCCAAAATATTCTGACATAGAAAGTGATATTCAAATGATGTCATATGTTGCCGTGTCAATAACTTTAATTTTCAGACAAAATCAAGCTTTGATGCACACAGGCAAACCTCTGAGGTGTGAGTGAATGTTAGAGTTTTAAGTCCAACCAACGGCTAAGGTCATATGGAGACGGCACCTCGGTTTAAAGACTCATCCAAAAGTCTGGAGAAGCCCGGGATCAATCCTGCGATCCCTGGTTTACAAGGCGAGTAGCATAACCACTGGCGGTTCAAACAAGTACCCACAATCTATATTTTAGAGCAGAAATAATAACCAGAGGACCATTGGTCCTGAATCGCTCACCTGACTTTTCTGAGGAAGTCCTCAAAGACTTTAATATGTGATCTTTGGCCAAGAGGGACCGAAGGTCTGTGTAACTGGGTGGGGATCTCAACTGTTTCCGAGATATTAAGCATTCAATGCAATAAAGGGAGTTGGCCCCCAGCCCCCCCCCCCCCCCCCCCCCCCCCACTGGAACCGTAGGTCCAACGGTCCATTACACTGAATGCGACAAGAATATATATGGTTTATGGGTGGGGATCTTAACCGTTTCCGAGATATTAAGCATTTTGTGGAAAAAAGGGGGTTAGGCATGCCCCCCTCCCTCACCCAGGGACCCCCCGGGTCCAAAGGTCCATGTCACTGAATGCGCCTTATCATAAGGAACAAGAATATATATGGTTTGTGGGTGGGGATCTTAACCTTTTCCGAGATATTAAGCATTTTGAGCAAAAAAGGGGGAGGGGCATGCCCCCCCCCCCCCCCCCCCCCCCCCCCGGACCCCTGGTACCCCAGGGTCCAAAGGTCCATGTCACTGAATGCGCCTAATCATAAAGAACAAGAGTATATATGGTTTATGGGTGGGGATCTTAACCGTTTCTGAGATATTAAGCATTTAATGCAAAAAAGGGGGTGGGGCATGCCCCCCTGGGACCCCCGGGTCCAAAGGTTCATGTCACTTAATGCGCCTTATGATCAGGAACAAGAATATATATGGTTCATGGATAGAGATCTTAACCGTTTCCGAGATATTAAGCATTTTGTGCAAAAAAAAGGGGTGGGGCATGCCCCCCCCCCCCCCCCCCGGACCCCTGGTACCCCATGGTCCAAAAGTCCATGTCACTGAATGGGCCTCATCATAAGGAACAAGAGTATATATGGTTTATGGGTCGGGATCTTAACCGTTTCCGAGATATTAAGCATTTTGTGCAAAATAGGGGTGGGGCATGCCCCCCCCCCCCCCCCCCACGGGGAACCCCGGTACCCAAAGGTCCAAAGGTCCATGTCACTGAATGCGCCTTATCATACGGAACAAGAATATATATGGTTTATGGGTCGGGATCTTAGCTGTTTTTGAGATATTAAGCATTTTGTGCCAAAAAGGGGGTGGGGCATGCCCCCCCAGGGGGCCCAGGGTTCCAAAATCCACGTCACTAAATGCGCCTCATCATAAGGAATAAGAATATATATGGTTTAGTGGCATTATTTGTAACAGTTTGCAAGATATCAGACATTTCTACTTTTTCCCATACAAATGCCCATGTTACCAAATTTAACCTTGGCGTAAAATAGGTCAAGGTCATCCCAGGGACACCATTTATGCAATTTATGATGGGCCCATGTCCCAGGTGCTACATGCCAAGTTTCATGCAAATCGGCCCAGTGGTTCCGGAGGAGAAGATTTTCGAAGGGTTTTTACCATATATGGGCATGGCGGCCATCTTGGTCATGTGACCTAGACCAAAAATGCAAACTTTCGTTCCTCCACCCCATGGAGCCTCCACATGAAATTTGACTACAATCGGCCCAGCGGTTCCGGAGGAGAAGACGTTTGAAAATGTGAACACACACACACAGAATTTTTGCCTGGCCATACTATCAGCTCACCAATGAGCCTTCGGCTCAGGTGAGCTAAAAATAAGGCATACCCCCGGAAACCCCCGTTTTACTATATAAAAGTGGGGTTCAAGGGGGTCAAAATTATATAGGCGTGTTTTCGTGATGTAAAAGTTTTTTAAGAGCTCATATGTTCCAAACCTTACGATGGATTCGGTTCAAATTGGAATCATGATAGATATAGGAGCAAGTTTTTATGCAGTAATACCCTTGCCCATGCCAGTGGCATCAATGTCAAGGTCATGGACTTGAATTTTTATTTTAAATTTTTCCAAGTTTTTATGTTAAAGTTTTTAACTGCTCATATAATCCAACCATATTCGTATTTGGTATGATGATAGATATAGGTCCAAAGTTTCATTCAGCAATACCTCTGCCCATGCCCTCAAGGTCAAGGTCACAGACTTAGTATTTTTTTTATTTTTAAGTTTTTTATAGCTCATATTTCCCAAACAGTATGATGGATCTGTATCATATTTGATATGATGATAGATATACATCCAAATTTTATTCACCTTTAACCCCACCTATGCCCATGACCTAAAGGTCAAGGTCATGGACTTAGAATTCTCCCAGCCATAAGATGGATTTAGTTCATATTTGCTATGAAGATAGATTTAGGTCGATATTTCTTTATCAGCAAGACCCTTGCCAATCACCTCAAAGTCAAGGTCACAGACTTTAAAATATAAGGATTTTTAGAGCTTACATTTTCCAAACTGTATGATGGATTTGGTTCATATTTGGAATGATCCTGAGATAAAGGTCAAAAGTTCCATGCCCGTGAGCTCAAGGTCAGGGACATTGCAATTTTATGTTTTAAGATTTTTTTAGAGCTCATATTTTCCCAACTATGGAATGGATTTGGTTGGTATGTGGTGTGAGTGAGTGAGTTTTAGTTTTACGTCCCACCAACAGCTAAGGTCATACGGAGACGGGACCTCGGTTTAAAGACTCATCCGAAAGTCTGGAGAAGCCCGGGTTCGATCCTGCGATCCCTGGTTTACAAGGCGAGTAGCGTAACCACTGCACCACGGAGGCTTCTAAGGTTGGTATGTGGTATAATGATAGATGTAAGTCCATTAGGCAATATACCCCCACCTATACCTGTGGCATCAAAGGCACTTTCCCAGGTGAACTATGTTGTCTGTTGAAAGCTCTTGTTTAGGTGAAATTTGTTATTGCAAAACTCAATGATTTTTTGATTGCGTACATGATTAGTGTCTTTAATAATAATAAAAAGGATACAGAGTACATGTAGTTTGCATTATTTAATGAAAACCCCTCGTAAAAGCAATATCACATCAGGAAAACACTTTAAACCCCACTTTTATACAGTAAAACTGCGGTGAACAGGGGTTGATATTATTAGGGCCCCGCACTGAAAGTGTGGGTGCCCTATAGTAATCACTCTGTCCGTCCGTCTGTCTGTCTGTCTGTCCGTCCACAAATTTTTACTCCTCTAATAGCGCTGCCGGGGCCCTAGTCAGTTTCACTGACAGCTCTAGTTATTCTTACTTCTGCTCAAAAACAGATTGTGAGTACTCATTAGAACCGCGTCTAACGAGTGCCCACAATCCATGTTTGAGATGAAAAGAAAAATGTCAGAATTCTTTTATCTGAAAATTTCTATTTTTGTGGTGATAAAATTGTTAATATATTTGAATAGGCATGTTTTCGTAATGATATTTTTTTTCTCATCCTCTGTGAACCCGCACTGCATGTAGAGAAAACTAGTGGGATTTATAAGGGTGTACATTATCTTCCTTCTCTTTGCTCAAAAACAAAGGTTATGGGTACTCATTAGAATTGCCTAACTGAGGTGGTTCTATTGAGGACCAACATTTTTTGTTTTGACATGTTTGAAAAATCCGTCCCACGAGATAATTGTTTGTTATCACGCGGCACTCGTGATTCTGGAAAGTGACCCTCGGTACAGATTTTTCCAATCCAACCCTCACATACATGTAAGATTTTTATATTCTTGCACACCAGCAAAGGAAATCCTGGATATAACACTGGGATAGAAATTCTGATCCTACCCACTTTATACAACCCAGGGAAAGGATAAAACTGGAGTTTTCATGTGTTTGATGTGCACTGGTTGAATATAATGTCACATATGCGGTCGTTAAGTTGGAGGTCACTGCACGCAGAGTGATGTTTTAAAAGCTGTACTGCTGTCACTGCACTTAGAGTGACGTTTAAAATGCCGTACTGTTGTCACTGCACGTAGAGTGATGTTTAAAAAGCCGTACTGTTGTCACTGCACGTAGAGTGACGTTTACAAATGCCGCATTGATGTCACCCAGATATGGCGGACATCAACAATCAAAGTGATTGCTTTAATAAACAAGAGACCAATTGTTTACTACACTCACCAGAGGTCGAGACTTTAGTGTGAAAAACTTGACCGCCCTCTGGCAGCCATGCTTTTCAAGAAATCATGATGGCTTGAAAAATCTAGCCTAATCCAAATAAGGCTTTGCATGTAATTTGGTTTCAGTCGGTCCAGCAGTTTACTGGAGAAAAAAGAAATACTATATTAGCCATCCAGGACAAAGGACAGTAAATTACCCCGACATTTGGAATTGATAAACTTCTTTTGAGCTGATTGCAAATATTAATTTTGATGCCACTGGCTGCAACAGAATCCGAAAAATCCATTGTTTTGGATTGTCTCATACAAATGTTTGCTTGACCGAATTTGACCTTGACGAAACATAGGTCAAGGTCATCCTAAGGTCATCATTTGAATAAAATTGGTACAGCTTGAGTGCCCGATGCTGCTTACCAAGTTTCAAGGTAATCTGCCTTTTGGTTCCTAAGGAGATCATTTTCAATGTTTTTTACCATATATGGGCATGGTGGCCATCTTGGTCATGTGACTCTAATGCCACAGTGTTTAACCTGTACAGAGCTCATTCATTCGCCAGAAACTGACATTGCCCTTCTTGAATCAATGAAAGTGAGAGAATGACTGTAGAAAACATTTTAGTATTGATCTCCATGAAAAAAATCCAGTCAGATGCGCATCCTGCTGAGATACCTAGGCTGGCTTCCTTTAGGGGAGGAATGTAAACACTCAAAATAGAAGTGGAGGCAATGATCAGGAATCGATACAATCAATCCACAGCTCCCATTAGACACCAAAGGGAAAGAAACACAAACCTGAAACAACAGACACATAGCGGAAAGCCAAAAGGACAGTCACTTTCCCACAAAATGGCCAATAGGCTATCCAAAACAAAATAATATAAGCAACACAAACACCCAAAGACAAACCATAACAAAAATAAACCGCCACAGAAGAACTGCCTTGGAACGGTCAGCGGAAACGAATTCCACCGGTGGGGCTTAAATTGATTTTACGTTGCCACAATCCTCGCCCTTACTTCCGTCGCGATTTAGACAAATAATTTGTTCAGTCCTCATGAAGGCCTCCTAACTCATCAGTGCAACATCTCCATGAACGCAAATAATCAAACAACCACAGAGATGAACGGTGAGGACCTGACAGCAAGAAACCACTGAAATGCTGGAGCAAAAGAAAACCAACAGTTAGACTCTGATGGGCGGACCAGAGACAGAGCATCAGGTACCAACCAACATTACCTTGAATTAGGTCTCTCTAATTCTCAATAAGCCTTTAGGCTGGAAACGTCATAGAATCTGAGGCCTGACCCACCAGCTTGCAATTAAAGAGGGAAGCAAAGTTGTCAACCGTGATTGGGTTAACTACCATGCATGCAGTTTGTCGTATAACATTTATGTTGTACCCAATCTTTTTATATCCAAGAATGATTTTACGAAATAGGGTGCTGAAGTCGTCGTGGTTATATATTTTTCTGAATTTATATATTAAGCCACCATAAAATTCGGGTTCCGATAGACCTTGTTGCAGAAGAGATTTAAGTCCAATATTGAATTCTGAAATTAAATCCAAATGACGTCTATAAAATTTTGAAAAGGCTTTGCGTAGTCTATGGTACTGATAACCCTGATTAAGAAGTTTAGCCGATAACAATTTATTGCGAGTGTTGAAGTCAGCCACATGACTACACACTCTGGCAAATCGAACCAATTGCGAAATATAAACGCCATAGGATGGCGTACGAGGAACATCACCATCCAAAAAGGAACTTACAATCTCAAAATCAAAACCACCACACTCACCACAAACTCCGCACTAAACAAACCCACCCACAACAGACAGACGCAAACCCAAAATCGGGGCCCCGGCACCAGAAGAACCTGCCCAGATTCAGGGGAGTCAACTCTTTCAAGAATATTTTTCTCCTTTAACAATAGGGGTCTACTCTTAAAGGAAAGTAATTCATTTTTAGAAGCAAATTCTTTCCTTTAATAGTAGACCCCTTTTCGGAGGAGTTCGGTGTCAAGGAAAACAGAGAGACTGGTCCGAAAGTTGTTGCTCTTGTATTCACAAGCATTGAGCCGATTAAAACTCTCCTTAACAGTTTGTAAACTGGGTTCACTCAAGAGATTTAAACCAGTTCAAATTGATTCAGTTCAAATTGCGTTCACATTATATTTTTCATGCTGATCATCTTGATCTGGTTCAAGCTAGCCCTATTGTAAATACAAGCACCATTAATACCCCAAAGCGGAAATGCTCCGTTGTGCAAGTTTTATTTGTTTAGTCATTATCTTATATCTAGTCCAGGACAGGCATAGTACCGACGGCCATACTTTCCATACTGCACTCATCGTTTCCCCGTCGAATGCGGAAGAATCCACTCTCTCCCCAACTGGTACCCCAGCTGTTTTTAACGATCCAATATTTTGTTCCTTCTTCTTCGCCATACCCAACTATCAAAACCACGTGATTTGTTATTTCCCAGGGGTTGAATTTGTCTTCTACACCCGTATGATGATATATGCCACCCTGTAAATAAAATGTAACAATGTCATTTCAGTATGACCTGCAAGGGACATTTTGAATTGACTTATTGTTATTACAGTAAAGGAACAGTGTCATAAATAAAGAATACCAGGTGAGTGTCTTTTGATATCAAGTTTATCAGGCAAAGCTTTGAGAACGCTTGTATAATCGCGAGGCTTGCAGAGCGATTCTACATGCGTTCTCGAAGCTGAGCCTGATAAACTTGATATCAAATGACACTCACCTAGTATTCTATTTATCAGTTTATCCCTTTGTGAACTCTTTAAATTGGCAGTTTTACGATCAGTTACTGATTGTCCTTAGTGCGTCCCAACATTCCGGTGCGGAATCGATCAGTATATTTACTATCAGCTGACTGTTATTTTTCTTTTTTGTTTTTATCTCACCAGAGCTTATAGCATAGGCAGTGATCTGCAGTCTGTTGTCTGTCGTCCCCGTCCTTGTCCGCATCTGCGTCGGCGTCAACATTTTCAAATGACTTCTCCTCCAAAACTGCTGGGCCGATTGAAGTCAAATTTCATGTGGAGCATCTATGGGATGGGGGAACAAAAGTTTGCTCGCAGGGTCCACGTCACATGACCAAGATGGCCGCTATGCCCATATAAGGTAAAAACCCTTAAAAAATCTTCTTCTCCTGAACCAGTGGGCCGATTGTGATGAAATTTGGTATATGGCATTGGGAACTCGGGCCTATCATAGTTTGCTAAAATGATGATCCTCGAAAGACCTTGACCCATTTTAAGCCACGGTCAAATTTGGTTACATAGACTTTTGTATGGGGAAATAGTCAAAACAGCATATTTTTTAAACTATTGCAGCCTGTGACCTGAAAATTAGTAAATGCAGTGGGCAAAATGTGCTAGTGAAACTACACTAGTTTTCAAGGTCAAGGTTATTCCCTGACCTTGGCCAAAGGTCATTCAGATATGAAAATTTAAAATTTGTTTGTCACTGAAACCACTAGGCCATTTGCAACCAAATTTTGTCTGAAAACTTTTTAGAACAAGGAAAAGAAATTTAATTAATTTGAGTTTGGTCATATGACCATGATGGCCGCTATGCCCATAAAAGGTAAAAACCCTTAAAAAATCTTCTCCTGCTGAACCAGTGGGACGATTGTGATAAAACTTGGTATGTGGTATTTGGGACTCGGGGCCCATCATAGTTTGCTAAAATGATGACCCTCGGAAGACCTTGACCCATTTTACGCCAAGGTCAAATTTGGATACATAGACTTTTGTATGGATAATAGTCGAAACAGCATAATTTTTTTAACTATTGCAGCCTGTGACCTGAAAATTAGTAAATGCAGTGGGCAAAATGTGCTAGTGAAAGTACACTAGTTTTCAAGGTCAAGGTTATTCCCTGACCTTAGCCCATGGTCAGGCAGATATGAAAATTAAAAATTTATTTTTCACTGAAACCAGTAGGCCATTTGCAACCAAATTTTGTCTGAAAAGTTTTTAGAACAAGGAAATGAAATTTGAATTAATTTGAGTTTGGTCACTTGACCAAGATGGCCGCTATGCCCATATAAGGTAAACACCCTTACAAAATCTTTTCCTCCTGAACCAGTGGGCCGATTGTGATGAAACTCGGTATGTGGCATTGGGGACTCGGGGGCCCATCATAGTTTGCTAAAATGATGACCCTCAGACGACCTTGACCCAATTTATGGCATGGTCTTTTTTGGTCACAGAGACTTTTATATGGGAAAAAGTCAAAATAGAATATGTGACCCGTCACGCGAAAAGGGACCTTCTGGGAATATTTCAAAGAAATGCTTAATAATTAAAGAGTCTTTAGGAAATAAATGTTTTAGGGTTTTAAAATGCCTTTCAGATGTTTACTTGCATTATTACCTGCAACTTTACCTTTAACAGTTTGTTAACCCATGACGTCGAATAACCCATGACGTCGAATCGGTTTTCTGTAACATAATTACGTTTAGGGTACCTATGTTTAAAATACTGTAAATCATAAACCTTTAGGAGTATTTTATTCAATTTGGTGTCAAATTGTTTCTCAAATACCAATATATCCGAAATCAGTTGTAACTCATTTTCGCCAAAAATTCCCAGAAGGTCCCTTTTCGCGTGACGGGTCACATATATTTTTATGTCACCAGAGCTGAAGACTCCGGGAGAGCATATAGTATAGGCAACGATCCGCCGTACGCGTCTGCGTCAACATTTTCAATGACTTCACCTCAAAAAACTGCTGGGTTGATTGAAGTAAAATTTTATGTGCAGCATTCATGGGATGGGGGAACGAAAGTTTGCTCGCAGGGTCCAGGTCACATGACCAAGCTGGCCTCCATGCCCATATAAGGTAGAAACCCTTCAAAACTCTTCTTCTCCTGAACCAATGGTCTGCTTGTGATGAAACTTGGTATGTAGCATTGGGGACTCGGGCCTATTATAGTTTGCTAAAATGATGACTCTAGGATGTACTTGACCCATTTTACGCCAAGGTCAAAATTGCTCACATAGACTTTTGTGTGGGAAAGAGTCAAAACAGCATATTTTTAGCTCAGGCTCTGGGGGGAGCTTATAGTATAGGCATTGGTTCGTCGTCCGTCGTCGTCAACATTTTCAAAAACATCTCCTCTGAAACAACTTGGCCAATTGAAACCAAATTACATGTGGAGCCTCTGTGGGAAGGGTTAAGGAAAGTTTGTTCGTGAGACTTGTGTCACATGACCAGTATGGCCGCCATGCCCATATATGGTAAAAACCTTTAAAAATCTTCTTCTCAAGAACCGAACGGCCGATGCTCTTGAAACTTGGTATGCAGCATCGGGGACTCGGTCCCTATCAAGTTTGTTCAAATGATGACCTTTGGTTGACCTTGACCTGTTTTACGTCAAGGTCAAATATGGTCACTTAGACATTTGTATTGAAAAAAGGCAAAACAATGGATTTTTTTATTGCAAGGTAGCTAGTGGCATCAGAAATGATATTTGCACTCAGCTGAATGGAATTTTGTCAGTTCTGAAGGTCAAGGTCATTTACTGACATAAACTGCTGGGTCGATTGAAACCAAATTACATGTGGAGCCTCTGTGGGAAGGGGGAACGAAAGTTTGTTTGTAAGGACTGGGTCACCTGACCAATAAGGCCGCCATGCCCATGTATTGTAAAAACCTTTAAAAATCTTTTTCTCAGGAACCAAAGGGCCGATGACCTTGAAATTTGGAATGCAGCATCGGTGACTCGGGCCCTACCAAGTTTGTTCAAATGATGACCTTTGATTGACCTTGACCTATTTAGTTAAGGTCAAATATGGTCACTTAGACATTTGTATGAACAAAGGGCGAAACAGTGGATTTTAATGATTGCATTGTATTCTGTGGCATCAGAAATGATATTCGCAATCAGTGAATGGAAGTTTTTAACTCCAAAGGTCAAGGTCATTTGCTGATCTTTGTCCTGGTTGGTTCAGATATAGTATTTTAATCTTCTTCTCTACTAAAACTGCTAGGTTGATTGTGCCAAATTACATGTGGAGCTTCTATGGGAAGGGGAATGAAAGTTTGTTCGTAAGGACTGGGTCACATGACCAATATGGCTGCCATATCCATATATGGTAAAAACCTTAAAAAATCTTTTTCTCAGGAACCAAATGGCCGATGACCTTGAAACTTGGTATGCAGCATCGGGGGCTCGGACCCTACCAATTTTGTTCAAATGATGATCTTTGGTTGACCTTGACCTGTTTTTACGCCAAGGTCAAATTTGGTCACATAGACAGTTGTATGGAAAAAAGGCAAGACAGTGGATTTTACTGATTGCATGTTGGCCTTTTGTTGTCACATGACCAATATGGGCATCATGCCTGTATATGGTATAAACCACATGACCTCTGGTGAGCGTAGTGGCCCATGGGCCTCTTGGTAGAGTGTCTGCTCCGGGGAACGGGAAGTCACAGGTTCGATCCCGGGCCACAACATACATGTACCAAAGTCATTAAAAATGGTACCAGCTGCTCCTCGCTTGGCACTAAGATTTATGGGGTAGTGCTAGGACTTGTCGACCCAGTGTCAGGATAATGTGACTGGGTGTGGTATCATGTAATGTGTCTGGGACATGATACTTCAGTGAGGCAGCACTATAAAAGTAAGCATTGAGCTCCCTGTCGCAACCAGACACCGTCGTGATATGACTGAAAAATTGTTGAAAGCGACTTTGAACCCAAATTCACACACACACATTATTTTTCTTTTGATGTTTTTAATGTATTTTGTTTTCAAACTTAACTAGTAATAATAACATTTTGGCCATTTTTCTGGTTGTCCGTTTCATTCATAAAAGTGCAATGTCAAGTTGACGTGATAAAGCTCACTTGTCCTGTGATAGCATGTCTTTATCAGGCCAGTGTGCTACAATGCAATTATTATAGGGGTAAGTGATAAGAACATGTATTTGGTCTCGTTAAAAATTAATGCCTACATCCAATCCTTTGATGCATGTGTAGGCATTTTGTATGTAGGTACGTTGTCAAAAATGATAGCGGGCCTCAGTAGCTCAGATGCGTGTCTGACTGGTGATCAGGAGGTCGCAAGCTCGACACCCTGGGTTGGCAACATTCTTTCATGGGGTTTGGTTCATGAAATCTTTTCTACAGTCATTTGCTTCCTTCTGCTGATTCAAGAAGGATATTTGTCAAATGCTGGCGAAAGAATTTGCACTGTAATCATGGTTAACCGCTTAGTTGAAAAGGGTTGGGTAAACTGACCCACTCGATATGACCTAAGTAGTGTTGACTGGGCAGTTAAACTCCGAACAAACATAAAAATGATAATAACACTGTCATAGACTATTTGTTGGCATGGAATGGGCCCCGCCAAGCGATTTTGGTACTTATCGCCTATGCGAGCAGCGAAGCTAGGTTCAGGCGAGCCTGCGCATCCGCGCAGTCTCGCCAGAACCTTCGCTGCTCGCTCATACAAGCAGTGAATCAAGAGGAACCTTCAGCCAGAAAGCCATACCCCTGGCCCCTCTGAATGGCTGGGCATGCGCAGTTAAAATTTGTCATGACGGAATGCTCGAAGACCCAAATTCGCTTGGCGGGGCTCGAATAATGTTGTTAGTTTGTGCCGCTTCAGTGGTGTTTTGTGGAACGCTCTACCAAGTTGGTTTCTGCCACATGATCATACTTCACAAGTTTTGACCAGGTGCACAGTAAACTGATTGTTGAAGGGGGCTGGTCGCTTCACATGCTTATTGCAGAAGTGGGCAGCCCTCTTCAACAATCAGTTCACCGGTATAAAAAAGGAGACAATAATATTTATATAGAGAATACCAGGTGAGTGTCTTTTGATATCAAGTTTATCAGGCAAGGCTTTGAGAATCCTTGTAGAATCGCGAGGCTTGCCGAGAGATTCTACATGAGTTCTCGAAGCCGAGCCTGATAAAGTTGATATCAAATGACACGAATCTAGTATTCTATTTATCAGTTTACCCCCTTGTACACTTTTAAATTAGAGCAATGTTCGATCAGTTATCGATGGTGCTCAGCGCGTCCAAACATTCCGCAGGTCAATATATTTTGTATCAGCCGACCATATTTTGCCTATCATATTCTTTTCAAGTACTTTTACCATTTTGTCCAGTAATAATTACATTTTTGCCATTTTTTCAAGTAGCTCAATTCGTTCATAAAAGTGCAATGTCACATTGACCTGATAAAGCTCACTTGTCCTGAGATGTCAATGTGCTGCAATGCAATTAATATAGAGGGTAACTGATAAAAAGGGTTTCCTGCCCTGTTGATGCATCCATTCCCCTAAACCAAACAGTCTAATGTCATTACCTTGTAAGCCGTAAAATCTTTATAAACTTCAAAGCTAACTGCTATTGGTCCGTTTTTCACTAGTTCCTCCCTCATCAGTGGTTCATTACACGCCCCATAGTAACCACCTACGTAATAGTAGTCTCGTGTGTAGTGTCGCTTGCAAGTACTTCTCTTGCAAGGCATGTCTTTGCCCTCGTATGGAAAACAGTCTTCCGCAATTAGTCCAAAGTCCTGTCCATATTTACCTTTATAATGGACAAAGCTGTATGTAGCATCATTTCATAATCATTTGAACAGAGTATGACTAAGGTGGTTATTATTGTTTGTTTTTGTTTGATTTGAGGTTTAACGTCCCCGTCAACACTTTTTAGGTCATTTTGGAGACGTTGCATCCATTTTATGGGACTTTTACCCGACATTGAGATGAAATGACATCTCAATCCCTGCCGCCAATGCATGGACGAGCCGACTCGCAGCAATTTTCCTGGGCAGGCTTAGACATTCTAAGCGGATTACCAGTACTCATGTGGGGTCGGTATCAGCTATGCATGGAAGCATCGTGCAGCGCAAGCTATTTCTCCAAGCCCCTATGGGCGGGGGAGGAGGGGGCTTATTGTAATTTACCCATTTTATGCTAGTAGACTCTTCCATTGCTTTGTGTTGAAAAGTCCATTTGTCATATAAAGGGTGAAGGGGCTGTTTGTTCTTTTTGTATTATATTTTTGACGGAAAATTTTGTTAGCAAAAAGTGTAGGCCCTGATCAGACGCCGCGTTCTGCGGCATCTGATCTTGGCATGCACTGTTTGCCAAGGTACCTCTTTAGGGGTTTCCCGCATACAATGGGTTAAACTAATACAATATGGTACGGTGTGTGAAAACAACATATGCAGTTCTTCTGTCGTGGTTTGTTTTGTAATGGTTTGTCTTTGGGTGTTTGTGTCACTTGTGTTGTTTTGGATAGCCTATTGGCAATTTTGTGGGAAAGCAACTGTCCTTTTGGCTTTCCGCTATTGATAGTTCCGATGGGGTCTGTTGTTTCGTGTTTGTATTTCTTCCCCTTTGGTGTCTCTGGTGGGAGCTGTGGATTAATTGTATCGATTCCTGATCATTGCCTCCACTTCTATTTTACCAGCTTCTTAATATCTGCTTTCACCTCTTGAATTGAACCTTTTATAGGAGTTCCCCTCCCAGCCTAATGTGAGCTGCACAACAGTGCTTTGACTGTCTAAACAAGAGCTGTCGCATGACAGCATAGCTTGCCTGTTTCGCGCCTTCAAGATATAAGGTGAAACTATTGAACCATGAAATATAGATCGCACTGACCTACATATATTTTAAGGTCAATCATCAGATCACATGGAACATATATTCCAGATATTACATTTCAGAATCAAATTGTGTCTAGGCTAATCATTGAACCTTGAAAATAGGTCACACTGACCTAGATATATTTCTAGGTCAATCATCTGGTCACATGGAATTGAATGTTCAGGTATGAAGTTTCTCCATCCAATAGTATTCAAGATATAAGACAAAGTCATTGAACAATGTAAAAAGGTCACACTGACCTAGATATATTTTGAGGTCAATCATCTGGTTGCATTGAAGTAATATCCCAGGTATATCATTTTGTTATCAAAATATTATTCAAGGTAATAGGCAAAATCACTAAGCCATGAAATATAGGTCACATTGACCTAGATATATTTGGTAGTCAATTATCGGGTCACATGGATCTAATAATCCAGGTATGACATTTCTGCTTCGAATAGTATTCAAGATAATAGGCAAAGTCACTGAACCATGAAATATAGGTCACAGTGACCTAGATATATTTTGAGGTCAATCATGGGGTCACATGGCACTAATATCCAAGGTATGACATTTCTCCAACAAATAGTCTTCAAGATATAAGGCAAAATCACTGAACCATGAAATATAGGTCACACTGACCTAGATATATTTTGAGGTCAATCAGCAGGTCATATGGAACTAATAATCAAGGTATGACATTTCTTTATCAAATAATATTCAAGATAATAGGCAAAATCAGTGAACCATGAAATATAGGTCACACTGACCTAGATATATTTTGAGGTCAATCATGGGGTCACATGGAACTAATAATCCAGGCTTTACATTTTTTTCCATCAAATAGTATTCAAGATAATAGGCAAAATCACTGAACCATGAAATATAGGTCACAGTGACTTAGATATATTTGGTGGTCAATTATCGGATCACATGGATCTAATTATCCAGGTATGACATTTTTTCCATCAAATAGTATTGAAGATAATAGGCAAAGTTGCTGAACCGTGAAATATAGGTCACAGTGACCTAGATATATTTTGAGGTCAATCATGGGGTCATATGGCACTAATATCCAAGGTATGACATTTCTCCAGCAAATAGCCTTCAAGATATAAGGCAAAATCACTGAACCGTGAAATGTAGGTCACAGTGACCTAAATATATTTTGAGGTCAATCATGGGGTCACATGGTACTAATATCACAGGTATGACATTTCTCCAACAAATAATCTTCAAGATATAAGGCAAAATCACTGGACCATGAAATATAGGTCACAGTGACCTAATATATTTAGAGGTCAATCATGGGGTCACATGGTACTAATATCCCAGGTATGACATTTCTCCAACAAATAGTCATCAAGATATAAGGCAAAATCACTGGACCGTGAAATGTAGGTCACCATGACCTTCACCCTTTTACACTTGAACCAATGTCACATAGTTGGCTGATATATAACCAATTGTGTTTATAAATTGTTTGCGTATTGGAAACCTAAATAACTAATTACAAAGGTGTCCTAGATTTTAACCCCTAGCCCCACTCCATCCGTCCTCCCAGGCATGAACCCAGGGGTGTGTTGTCTTGGAATCTCAGAAGACACGCCCGGGTATCCAACTTGTAAAATATGAATCCTTTGTGATAAGTGTCTGTTGAGATATAAGCAATTCAAAAACTTTAACAAAGTTTTACAGAGGTGTTCTAGATTTTAACCCCTAGCCCCACCCCGGGGCATGAACCCAGGGGTCTGTTGTCTTTGAACATCAGAAGACCCTCACAGGTACTTAAGTTCCAAATATGAGTGCTCTGTGATGAGTGACTGCTGAGATATAAGCATTTGAAAAACTTTAACGTAGTGTGACGGGAACGCACACGCACACAAACGAGGTGCCAACAATAGCTCTCCATGTACTTCGTACAGGCGAGCTAAAAATATGTTTTTTTAATAATCTTTGTCTTTCGAATTTGGATCTCAGAATGCACTTAGCCGGCCTCGGTAGCTCAGTCGGATGCGCATCTGAATGGTAATCAGGACGATGCGGGTTCGATTCCTGCCGGGGTCGGCAGTATGCTTTCGTGATCAGTATTGATCATGAAATCTTTTCTACAGCCATTCCCTCCCTTCTGCTGGTTCAAGGAAGGCAGTTGTCAGTTTCTGGCGAAAGAATGTGCATTATACTGTTTAACCGCTTACATATAAAAATGGAATGAAGGCAATGATCAGGGATCGCTAAAATTAACCCGCAGCTCCCATCAAAGACACCAAAGGGAAAGAAACACAAACATTCAAAAACAGACCCTAATGAAAACATCGATAGCGGAAAGCCAAAAGGACAGTAACTTTCCCACAAAATGGCCAATTGGCTATCCAAAACAAAATACTATAAGCGATACAAACACTCAAAGACAAACCATAACAAAAATAAACCGCGACAGAAAAACCGCCTTGGAACGGTCAGTGAAACGAATTCCACTCGATTTTACGTGGCCACAATCCTCACCCTTCCGTCGCGATTTAGACAAATAATTTGTTCAGTCCGCATGAAGGCCTCCTAACTCATCAGTGCAACATCTCCATGAACACAAAAATCAAACAACCAGACTTTGCCAATGCTCAGTCAGGCGTTTGTTGGCCTGTATTTGTATTCATATCTTTCGAAGGTTATTTTTTCTGTTACCATTTTGTCGATTAAACTGTCCCTTTTGATCTTCAAGTCGTCCGGTTTCAAAAGAAATTTCCTCTCTTCTGATCGCCAAAGGTCTTTCTGCAACTTCGACTTCCAAAGCTTCCAAACTGGCTTATCATGGGAACCCCAAGACACATTGCCAAACCAATTCCAGTCCAGAACAGTCACCAATCTGCCATACCGTTGCTACATACTCCGTCTGAGGTGTTAAGTTTAAGTATACATTTTGGCTCTGTCAACTTCACCTTCCTCAATTGACCTAGGGATATCAATGCCTCCTCTTTGTCTGCTCTGCATCCAGTGTTGGTGTGGAGTTATATCCATTCGTCTGCCCTTCAACAATAATTTTTGTTTGTCCCCTTTCATTAATTTTTCCAGACGGTCGTGTAATGTGCCGCTTGCGAAGCTCTTATTGTCATTTGCGAACACCACGTGCAGATCAGCCTGTGCATCGACACAGTCTTATCTGGTTGTCTGGTTCAATTTTACCTCAAGGTTTGAAGACTTTTTTACTAGGATGAGTAACCGAGAATGTAGGTTTGTGTCTGACCTGAAGCCAGTTGTTCAAAGCACCGTTAGCTTAACGAGTTGGTTAATGGTCAAAATATTAACTATTCAAGCAAGTACATAGAGGATCTTACATAAGTGTTCATGTATTATTGAATTTATTAAACAAGTAGAGGAAAAGGGATAAAATGCGAGGCTTTGCCGAGCATTTTATCCCTTTTCCTCGACGAGTTTAATAAATTCAATAATACATGAGCAGGAATGCAAGATTCTATTTATCATATGACATTTAAAGCGCATTTTATTCACGATTGTTTACAAAAATGTCAATATTCCGCCGTTAGTAAACGCGGCGTCGTTAAGGACGTCTAACATGTAACGTTACGGGACTAATCTAGCTAATTTGCATATTTAATCCACCAGTGGATTATCGAAAATATTACATGACGTTATTACACTCTCAGACGCGACGTCATATGATAAAATATCTAATACATTGTTATTTTTGCTGCAAAAATGAGCGCAGCTGCACACATTTTTCAGCAAAAATATTCAGCATATTTGCCATACTGAATGATCAAATATTTAGAGATACATTAATTAACAATGCTGTTAGTTTTGAAGAATTGGCCTCTGGTCGCAAAAACCGTAGTCAGGGTTTCTTGTGACAATATGTTTGAGATCCTCTATTTACATACCAGCTATAAGGTAGGGAAATCCTCCGTCGCATCCCTGGGAATATTGGGAACAACTCACCACATCTTGGGTTGAGAAAATGGTCTGTATGGTGTTGTTAGACAATATCTGAAATAGTAATAATAATAATCGGAATAAATAAATAAATAACGATAACACAGAAAAACCTGCAAGAAGACCAACTTTGCGTCTCAGTAATACAACAATTACAATTAACCACTCAACACAGAACACGGTCTTCGCCCAAGAAAAAAACAAGTTGGCTGCTTTCAAAAAGCATCCAATAGGTTTGGTCTTGTCAGTCTACATTCTGATTTGAGCCAGCTGATATCATTATCCCACTTAATGCATTTTTTAATAAAAATAATAAACTTTAAACGTTCCAAGGCGGTTCTTCTGTCGCGGTATATTTTTGTTATGGTTTGTCTGAAGTCTGGAGGCCTTCATGCGGACTGAGCAAATTATTTGTCTAAATCGCAACGGAAGTAAGGGCGAGGGTTGTGGCCACGTAAAATCTATTTAAGCCCCCCCCCCCCCAGTGGAATTCGTTTCCGCTGACCGTTCCAAGGCGGTTCTTCTGTCGTGGTTTGTTTTTTGTTATGGTTGTTTGTGTCGTTTATATTATTTTATTTTGGATAGCCTATTGGCCATTTTATGGGAAAGTAACTGTCCTTTTGGCTTTCCGCTGTTGGTGTTTCCATTAGGGTATGTTGTTTCATGTTTGTGTGTCTTTCCCTTTGGTGTCTCTGATGGGAGCTGTGGGTTGATTGTAACGATTCCTGATCATTGCCTCCACTTCTATTTTTTAATACAAAACGTGTATATAAAATGTCAAAGTCTGTGACCTTGGTGTCAGGAGGGGTGGGTAGTGATGAGTATTCTGTGGTAAATTGTTTAACGCCATGGCAAGTATAAACTAAATGTAACTTACATATGTTTTACACATGTATAGCACAAAACATAACCATACGAAAATGTAAACCGAATTTTTCAAAGGTCATAACTCTGTTAATATTTGGTGGACAGTAATTCTCGAAACTTAAGGCATATCTTCACATCTTAGCCTTACTACATACACATGTTAGGCTTAATCGGATGAAAACTGTATAATAGGAGTTATACGGAAACGAAAAAAAAAAGTTTACGAACGGACGGATGGACACCAACCAAAGCATAACTTAATACGACCGTTTTTGTTGTTGTTGTTGTTTTTCAAACGGGTATATAGAAAGATTTTTCCTAAGTCATCATGCCTTCTATAGGGCCTTGGTTATCTATTTCATTTGTTGTTAATGTCCCTGTTAAAGGTGCATTATTGAGCTACCGGGTCTCAATTTTTTTTTCTGGTTTTTATCTTCAATGCACCCTCCTTTGTCATGTGTACACTTTTGGAGCCAAATACAGCTTCAGAACTTTGTGAAAATGGTGGTTTTCATTCGTGTTTACCCTTCGCTCTGAACATGTGTTCGGAATTTCTGTTCTAAAAATAAATCTGTCACTTTACACATACACGGAGACAGTATCGTTTCTGAGTGTAGTTACTTATGACATGGTATTCAGTGTCATATTTTTTTCCTTTTCAGGCATGGCCTAAGCAAACAAGGCCAAAAATGAATGTCGCATTACGTCATATATGGGGATTCTATTTTTGTCACAAACTAAAAATAGATCTAACTAGTGTTCGAAACCTAGTTAGGGAATCCCTCTCAAACTCGTTTACCTGTCATCATAATTGTTCGCATTTTTGCATAAAATGCATTCATTTGTATTGTTTTAAAGAAAAATACCTGCTATATGTATTTTATTTTTGGAAGCATTTTTTTCCGGATAGCTCAAAAATGCACCTTTAACACTGTATGAGTCTTTTTTGAGACATTGCTTCCAATCTGTCGCCCAATGAAACTAAATGGTAGAAATGCATGAACGGTCCGACTCGAGCCACTTTTCCTGGACAGGCTTAGAACTTCTTGGCGATTTAACACTACTCATGTGCGGCCGGTATCAGCTCTGCGTGGAAGCATCATGCAACCCAATCTATTTCTTCAGTTCCCGATGGACTGGGGCCGATCAGACCTTGGGGCAATATATTTGACTGCATGCGCTGAAACCGACCGAACTTTGAAGTATTGCTGAACCGCCTATAGGAAGATCTAAGCCTGCCCAGACAAAGTGCTGTGAATCAGACTGTATCTTAAACCTAGACAGTTTCTTTGAGCGGTACCTCCGCAAAAACCTGAAATTTGCAATCCTTTTGTATATCTTTCTGGATCACAACTTAATTGTAAAAGAAACTGATTAGTAAAACGTCAAGTATTGAGTGGTTATCTGATACAATAGCTCCCATCGAATGCGCCAAAAAAGCTTTTAACAACTCGGTCTGTAACTGGTGGCAGGTCACTTAGTAGTCATGAAGTTTTTGAACAGAAACCCATCAACGTTATGACTGTTTCGCTCCCTAAATGTTTTATATATTTGGAAGAGTTAGAAGGTTCGACCTTGGCACTGACGTTAATTCTAGTAGCAAAAACATGAACATGTTTTTACACACCCAGCGATCTTTTTTATGTTTCGTTTAACGATCCTTTCAAGATTATTTCACTCACATCAAGCCGATCGTTAATCAGAGGTGAGCGAAAACTGGAGTACCCGATGAAAAACCTCCTGACCTTCCGTTGCAGAACTTCTCATTATGTGACCTGAGCCATGCTCAAACCTACAGCGTTGAGAGACCTAATGATTAAGAGTCAGCACTCTTATCCACTAGGCCACGGAGGCCCGTTACACCCAGCGATCTTTATAAATGAGGAAAAATAACGTTCTCTGTCTTTCCAACATTTACATGTACGTATTATTAGCGTACCGAAAGCTGTTCAGAATATATAAATCTGTTCCTATCTGTGTGAAGTAAACTTTGCAAGTTTTTTTTTTATTTAACGGCCCAGTCAATACTGATTTGGGTCATGTTTGGGCCTGTCAGTGTACCTATCCACGCTTTTCCTGAGCAGGCTCATCCGTAAGCGGTTTACCAGTTCAGTGCACATTCTGTCGCCCAAAACTGACCCCTGCCCTTCCTGAATCAGCGGAAGGGAGATAATGACCATAGAAAAGATTTCATAATCAATCTCCACGAAAGAATGTTGCCGACCCCGGTAGGTATCCAACCCTAGTCTTCCTTATCACCAGTCAGACTGCATCCGACTCAGCTACCGCAGCCAGCCACACTTTCTGAGTAGTAGTATAGTTATAATATGTTGTTTTTCGTTTCCATGGCCCCATGGACTTACTCCATAATGGCATTGCAAGACGTAAAATTTGCGAAAATGACTGCGGCTGTTATAAGTTCCCCATAAGGGAAATAGATACGCCTTAAAGGGGTGGGGCTACTCCTGCAAAAGTATTTTCTCTTTGGATATGCCTAAGGGATATACTTTTAAAGGAAAGAATTTGCTTCTTAGGAGCAAATTCTTCCCTTTTAGAGTAGACCCCTTGAGCAGCAAATTCTTCCCCTTTTAGAGTAGACCCCTTTTTCAGTTGGACAGAGCCAACAGTTGTTTTTCCATCACGAAATCATGCCTATAGAATTGTGATCCCCTTTAATATGTTCTATAAAAGGATTATCCTTTGGAAGCAAGGAATACACCACAGAACTGAAAAATATGGTGTGCACATGTTTTCTGGGCCAGGCTAGCTAGTTTCGGCCAATTAGGCCTCATCAGTGAGCCTAAGATATTATCAAAATTCCACAATGGAATCAATGCTCTAAAAGGGCAAGACAATATAATCTACACTATGATGTAGGGCAGGGAGACGTTTTACCGCCGCCACACATTCCCATACACCAGTTGAAGTGAAGTTTAATATGTTCTATAAAAGGGCTATCCTTTGGAAGCAAAGTATATACCACAGAACTGAAAAATAAGGAGTGTACATATTTTCTGGGCCAGACTAGCTAGTTTCGGCCAATTAGGCCTCATCAGTGACCCTCAGATATTTTCAAAATTCCACAATGGAATCAATGATCCCAAAGGACAAGATAATATAATCTTCACTTTCATATAGTAAAGCACAGGTTTGCAGGGGTATACATTAATTTCCGTATTCATGCTCTGAGACACTAGATTGTGAGTACTCGATAGAATCGCCTCGTCGAGGCGTTTCTGTCGACTCCCCGCAATCTATGTTTTGAGCAAAAAAGGCAAATATTCCAATGTTTCTTTTTAAAATTTCTTTTTCTTTGGCCAAAAAATGACAATGCATTTGTATAGGTGTGATTCGAAATACGGTAATAAAGTTTCCTTTTAAAAAGAAGGCTAACTGTAGGTTTTCTTTTGTTCCAGCATTTCAGTGTTTTTTTTTTTTTTTTTGGTTTTTTTTTTTTGCTGTCGAGTCCTCACCGTTGTCTCACCTCTGTGGTTCTTTGATTATTTGTGTTCACGGAGATGTTGCACTGATGAGTTAGGAGGCCTTCATGCGGACTGAACAAATTATTTGTCTAAATCGCGACGGAAGTAAGGGCGAGGATTGTGGCCACGTAAAATCGATTTAAGCCCCGCAGTGGAATTCTTTCCATTGACCGTTCCAAGGCGGTTCTTCTGTGGCGGTTTATTTATGTTGTTGTTTGTTACTACTCACTGTGTGTATCACTTGTGTCTTTTTATTTTGGGTGGCCATTTGGCCATTTTGTGGGAAAGTAACTGTCCTTATGGCCATCCTTTGTTTAGGTTTCCATTATGGTCTGGTCGCTTCATGTTTGTGTTTCTTTCCCTTTGGTGTCTTTGATGGGTGGAGTAAGTTAATTGCTTGATTCCTGATCTTTGTTTTACTTCTACTTTCCCTAGTTTGTAAAGTTGAAAATCTGCTCGCCTTTCGAAAGTAAGGGGGAGCTATTGCCATACCCCCGGCGTCCGGCGTCGGCGTTAGCATCGGTGTCCGCATTTGTTGAAGTTTACCTGCAAGCAATCATTTGTGCTGGTTTACAAATTTATTTTCAAGTAAAGTTATCAACTGGTATAAAAAAAAAAAAAAAAAAAACAATATTTTTCACATTCTTTTTCACTCGATTTCCAAGGTTTTGGGACTGAAAAAGTTAATCATTTCTTCTGTATTACCTCCCTTATAAGCATATATTTTGTCAAATGCATGTGCGCAGCCAACTGAAATGCAACTTCTCTTCTACATATCCGAGAGCAGCAAAGGCTGTGGTAAGGCTGCACGTACTCGCAGGCTCGTTTAAGCCAGTGCTGGTCGCCTTTGTGAAAAAGACCCATGTCATGCCCATGAAGCCGGTGCCACGTCTTGACGTTGCATCGATGTTGTCGCTCTAAATAAGCACGATATTTCTGGTAAGGCTTTTACGGAAACTGTTTCAGTGTTAGCTGTCCGTCTTAAACCATTGAAAGGAGGACAATCTACGTAGAAACATATTCACGGACCCGGCGAGGAGCAAAACCGCAACGTTGGTGCGCATCTAACTGTATTGGTTAAAAAATCGGCAATTATGAACAGAGAAGGCTGAATGTTGGGAGTTGCTCACTCGCACAGGTTTTATGCTGGTGGAAAATTTGTCCATGTACATGTTAAGCTTTTAAATTGCTCGTTTGACATGCGATGAACAATGGCCTGTTTGTAAAATTGACCATGTTGGTAGGATTGGTTTCTTTCCGCCTGAGTTCGAGGCACGATCGAGACAAGTTCTGCAATCATGGTTTAAAACTGGTTTTTTTTTTTTGTTTTTTTGTTTTCTTCACCCACCGCTTATAAAAAAACGGTTAATAATGTTGCTATAGAAATGAAGAAAAAATGACATATCACTTTCATAGAGATCACCCTACAACAAGCACACTTGATTGATTTACTTCGTGAAATACAACTCGGAATTTTTTTACGCAGTAAGTTATCGGCTAGATAGACTATCTGCATGTACATGTAACTGGACTCTGCAAAACTATTTTTTACTGATTTCAACTGTCAAATTCTCTTCGTAAACTCGTCCTGGAAATTCTGGGTGACCATGAAAAGTTTGAGACTCCGAGAGAAGTGTGACTCGAGTGACAGAATTAACTTTTGTAATCTGTAGGCGTTTTTTTTTGTTTTGTTCTTTTACAAATCCTTAAGAAAAGAAAAGCATTACATCAACAAGTCCGTGCACTGAACAACGAAGGTAACCAGGCACTAGAAGCACTTTGAGGCTACCGCATAAGTACTGAACAACGCTATAAACCCAACTTTATATAGAGAAAGTTGAGTGTACAGTGGTACATTCTTTTCCTTTATAGGGGGTTCAGAACACCGTGCACCGACAATCTATATTTGGACTAGAAAAAAAAAAAGAATATTTTCTCACATCACGAAAACACGCCTACCTAATCTTGACCCCTAGACAATGGGTAGTCGTTAGAACCTCGTCATCGAGGCGGTTCTAAGCAGTACCCACAATCTATATTTAGAGCAGAAATATGAACAAATCTGAATTTTTTATCGGGCAATTTTCATTTGGGTGGCAAAATTCTGTATATATTTGAATAGGCGTGTTTTCGTAATGAACTGAAAATGCTAGTTCATGAGATTTTAGCACATACATGTTGATGTTTTATAATGATCCCAATGCAGAAGACGGGTTAAACAGACCATAGGGTTAGTTTCGAGTCACAACAGTCGAATACGGCAGTTAAGATAATTTCATCTTGCACGGGGTATGCCAACTGGAATCAAGTACATTGACGAATTAACCCATATATGCCTAGCGACCCTTTTTCAGACATTGGCAAACAGTGAAGACCCAGCTCAGACGCCGCATCTGATCAAGATCTAAACTGTTTGCTCAACGTACATGCATTTTTGTAAAACTTACCTAAAAAATGGCACCCCTATGCTTAGAAAATGACCACTCCAGGCTCATAAAAGTGGAATATTTTTGGCACCTATGGGTTAATTATGAGGTTACATCAAAAGGACGAAACTGAAAGTAGGACCTGTTTCTACTGTAACTTTTTTTCTTTGGTTTGACTTCTTGGAAACGCTTTGTAAATAGACATCGACGGGTTCTACATTCCTGTTTATTCTGAACCCGTTGTCACTGCGAAAATATCTGTAGGGCTTTCCTAGTTACGCCATAAGACGGTTAGAAATAAACTGGGGTATCACCAATCCAATCTAAAGGTCTTCCAATCGAAATCGGAAGCCAAAAATGGTAGACTAACTGCCACACCTGCCACGTGTATCCATTTCCCTTAAGATATTTATTGTTGGAGTTAAAACGCTTGCTTTTCGGTCTGTTTCGCTATTCAGACAGGCTGTTTCCTGTAATTGCAGTATAGTATTGCATCATCGTTAAAGCTGATTGGTTGATCGCGTCACGTGCCCCTCCATGGAACAGTTACAATCTGGTCATTATACCCGGTTTGCCCGCCTCATGGCGACCAAACCAAAAACAAACAAACAAAAAAACAGTACCACTACCGGAATAAACCAATTTTGTCCAGAATGGCATATTTTGCCGTAGAGTTGAGTAAAGCTTATGCATTTATTAAGGAAAAGCCTGAACTCTTTACAAACAAAGAATGACTGGATTTGATGCCACAATCTTTGTTTGTTTGTTTGATTTGAGGTTTAACGTCCCCGTCAACACTGTAAAGGTCATTTTGGAGACGTTGCTTCCAATTCTGTGGGACTTTTACCCGACCTTGAGATGAAATGACATCTCAAGCCCTGCCGCCCAATGAACCAATAGGGTTTATTAACATGGATGGGCCGACTCGTACCGCTTTGCCTGGGCAGGCTTAGATCCTCTAAGCGGTTTACCAGTACTCGTTTGCGGGTCGGTTTCAGCTCTGCGTGGAAGCATCGTGCAGCCCATCTATTTCTTCAAGCCCCGAAGAGCGGGGGCTTTAATTGTGGCCTGCACTGATTTTAGGGTAACCTACAATTGTGTACAGAAATTGGGTTTATAAAGGTAAGGTCCTACGCTTCATATCAGAACAACGTGTGCAGATGTCTGATGTTAAAATCTAACACAGCACGCATACATAGGCAAAGAAAGGAATTGTGATTATTCAGTAACAAATCACTGGAGGAGAGTGTGATGGAAGAAAAAAAAACGCCGTTTCTATGACATTACACGGTGAAACGTTATTTTCTTGCATCAAGACACAAATATGTCTGATTCAGTCAACATTTTGGCGGGATTTCTTCTATCGGGAAGGAAACAACACAACTGTTAGAATCAAGGATCAGCCCTAGTTTGTTTTTGATTGTTTGATTTGAGGTTTAACGTCCCCGTCAACACTGTAAAGGTCATTTTGGAGACGTTGCTTCCAATTTTGTGGGACTTTTACCTGACATTGAGATGAAATGACATCTGAAGACGTGTCGCCCAATGAAACCAACAGGGCTTATTAGCATGGACGGTCCGCCTCGCACCGCGGTTCCTGGACAGGCTTAGATCCTCTAAGCGGTTTACCAGTACTAGTGTGCGGGCCAGAATCAGCTCTGCGTTGAAGCATCATGAAGCCCATATATTTCTTCAAGCCCCTATGGGCGGGGGCTTAAAGGATCAGCCCTAGTGTGTGATTTGTTGCCTAATATTAAAATCACAGTTTGTCGGTAAGCTCTACTTGCTCGCAATTTGATCTTCTTTACAACTGACCTACAATCTGTTGTATGGTCTATTTCTTACTAACCCTCAATCTAGCTTCGTGTAGAGCCATGGATCCAAATGCGTAACAACTTCCACAATTGGCCTGATTTCTGATTGGTGAAATATAATTCACACCATCTTTGTTCCTCCAATCGAATGAAGTGGGAAGAGGCCGTGCCACTGGAACATATCGGTGCAAAATAAATAGAGGATATTTACTTGTTTTGAGATGAATACCACAAGTTGAAAACATCAGACTTTTCACGAGTGCGATGTTTTTTTTTATCTTATAGGTGACTTTGTCGATGTACTGCTGTTCTTTACATGCTTCGCACTCGTGAAATTTCTCATTACGCAAACACGCCTATACAAATACATTGCCACCTTTATCGCCGAAAAAATGAAAATTTTATGATGAAAAATTGTGATATGTTTCTTCTTTCTGCTCAAAATATAGATTGTGGGCACTCGTTAGAACCGCCTCATCGAGGCGGTTCTAACGAGTACCCACAATCTATATTTTAGAGCAGAAATAAGAAAAACAAGGTACACCCCCGGAAACCCCAGTTTTCCTATATAAAAGTGGGGTTCAAGGGGGTCAAAATTATATAGGCGTGTTTTCGTGATAAGTGTCTTCAACACACACATTGAAATATGTTTTCAACACATTCGATGAAATGTTGGTATTTTTCGAAAAAAAGAGCAAAGTTAATTTTTATTTTATACGAAAAACAAACCAAAACAAAAAAAAAAAAAAAAAAAAAACGTTGTCCGGTGAAAATTACAGGGCCATGTTATTGTCACACTGTGAAAATATCATACATATTTCAAACTGTGAAAATATTTTTATTTGTTTCAGATATGCATTGGTTTCACTGCTAAGTACATGTATTTAATCATTAAAAAAGTGTCAAATAATTGTCTCTGAAAGTAGGCTGAGAAAATGGCCCATTACCACAATTTGGACTTTTTCGTAAACGTGTTAAGCCACAGGTGTAGAGACAGATCAGACACCGACTGCTGTGGCACTTGATCTGCGACTCCAACACACGAGTCCCGTTCTGTATTTTACAGATAAACCTCTGACACCACAGCGATAAAAATAGCATGGCTATAAATAACCGTTCTAGGATTGCTATTTGCGCATTTTAAACTCCATTTAATGAACAATTGACCCAAACAGAAAGCAAAAAGGAATAAAGTAAGACACCTAAAAATAAGGATATTAGCTAAAATCATATCGCCACCTTATACGACATATAAAGACTGCCCATCGGGGCTCGGAGAAACAGACTGGGCTGCATGGTGATTCCGCGCAGAGCTGAAACCGACCGAACTTGAGTACTGGTAAATGGCTAAGAAGGTCCAAGCCTGTCCAGGAAAAGGAGTGCGAGTCCGACCGTTCCTGAACCCCAGCGGTTTCTTTGGGCGGTGTGGCTGGAGATGTCATTTGATCTCAATGTCGGTTAAAAGTCCCACAAAATTGGAAGCAATCCAAAATGACGGGGACGTTAAACCTCTACCTCTACTGTTTTGTCAAGTCATAAAGTACGTGTAATGGGTAACATTGGATGTCATATAGGGGTTAAAACTGGAATTACTTAAGAAATGAATTTAATTTCTCTGCTCTTCATGAAAGTATGAACGCAGTGGATCGCCTGCAAAGTAAATGGGCTCATATAAACTTTGCTAGCGACTCGCTGTCGTTCATACTTTCATGAACAGCAGGCAAAATATGTTTATTTCTTATTTATCATATGACGTCGCGTCTGAGAGTGTAATAACGCCATGTATTATTTTCGATAATCCACTAGTGGATTAAATATGCAAATTAGCTAGATGCGTTCCGTAACGTTACATGTACGACGTCCTTAACGACGTCGCGTTTACTAATGGCGGAATATTGACATTTTTTTGTAAACAATCGTGAATAAAATGAGTTTTAAATGTCATATGATAAATAGAATCTTGCATTCGTGCTCATGTATCATTGAATTTATTAAACTCATTGAGGAAAAGGGATAAAATGCTCGGCATAGCCTCGCATTTTATCCCTTTTCCTCAACTCGTTTAATAAATTCTATGATACATGAACACTCATGTAAGATCCTCTATATTTACATCCTTTGCTCTTCATCACTGGGCGAAAAAATGCTTATATGGAAAACGTTTAAAGCTGAAAAAACATTTACACGCTGTTTTTCTACAAAGCGCGGAACAGCGTTGACGTCGCCAACGCCCAATCAGATTGTAGAGAACCATTGTTCAGACTGACGTCATTTGACGTAACTTAAAATCATATGCACGCATTCTCAATAAGCGGATGCATTCGTGTCGCTGCTTATTTTTTTTCACATATACATATCTTGAGTAGATCTAGTTATTGCCTACAAATACATAATTATATGGCCTAAGCTGTTATAGTTTAAAGTTCTGCATAAATGTCAAGACCATGAAAACAAACGTTCTGAAAGAACAATTTTGACGTGTTCGTTACTGTCGCCGATTACGATCCTAAAACTCCTGCTAGTGTGTTATAAAAACACTCAGATATACGCTCTACTTCTTTCTATATTATGAAATGGAAGTGTTTAACAAGTAAAATATCACAAAACTTTTGTCTACATGAAACCTTTTTTGATAACACAATGGTCCGTTTTCTTGAAAAAGAAAACTCGCCCATTTTATAAACATATTCGTTACCAGACATATAGAAGACAATATAATTTCAAATACTGGAGATACTAATTGATAAAAAACATATTTACATGCTGATGACAATGTTTTGACTTCGATAAATAGGTTTAAAGGCTGTTGAATAACTATCCAGGCATAATGAATGTTAACAAACCAAGCAGTGGACGAATTAACTTTTAAAGGATATGTTCGTTACCACTAATAAACATATTATGAGCACATTAGTTGGTTTTTCAGTGTGGCTAATCTATTTGATACACCGTGTAGGTGTGGGGTGAACAAAGATATATTTTTTGGATACGTATGCGTAGTGAATATCGATGATTTCCAACAAAATGTAAGATTCCGTTACTGACGTGTACGTTACCAAAATTTGAAAACCTTATTTAATGCAAGATAGGTCTGTCAATAGGGTTTTGTCGTCACATAATTGTATGACGTAACTAAGATAGGTGGTGTCACTAACCATGCTAACAAAGATGGAGGATTATGGTGAGGTCAATTTCGTTTGATGAAAACATGATCCGTCCAAGAAATACAGGTATAGTTGCCAGTTTTTTCATTGCATATATTTTAACATGGTTTTCGGAAAGGTATCATTTATACACCATCAACAAGATTAATAATCCACACGGTAGATGTGTTTACCTTGTCATATGTATGCTAACAGTTTTACAATGCTTACACAGCTAAGAAATGTTCGTTACCAAAAGGTAACGAACACGTCAACATGACGATACTCTTTTGTTCATTCAAATTCTGTCTAGTAATTAATAAAGTCACTGTAAACTCAAAACAATAGTGTTTAAAACTAACATAAGTACATGTTAAATATTCATCAATTGCAATTTGTTAAAACAATGATATCGAATTGACACGTTATAATAACATGGTAACTGAACAAACTGCTTGTTTATCCCATTCAAAATACAATGCACATGATTTTTCAATGTTCAAACACTTGCATGTCTTTATACAAGACATTCTTCAACCTCAAATATTTGCCACCATGAATTGTATTAAACTGAATGTATATCGTATCAAGCATGATAAGTATCCGGTAACGTACATGTCAAGTCAAGGTAGCGAACTTTTTAAATCATTTGTCACATATACAGTTGAACTCAAATAATCCGACCACCTTTGGGACCATGAACATTTGTTTGAAGTAGGAGTCTACTGAGGTTTAATCATAGTTTTAGGTCATGAAGCGTATTGGGGATCACTTTAATATCTTTACAATCTACTATAAAATAAAGGTATGTTTTGTGTATTCATAAAAATCGCCTCGTTGAGGTGAGGTGATTCTTATGAGTACACACACCATAACTTTTACCGATAAAATCTAGAAAATCTCCCTAAAATATCCAAATATATGGATGTCTGGAGGGATTTGAAGGATTCTCAAGGGACAAGTTTGAATTAGCCATGGTAAACGAACTAGAGAAAGCGACCTGTGGGTCACTTATACCCCCGGCCAGCGCCACCCTCTGAAATATCTTTGTATGCAATATGAATGAAGAAGTTAAGAAGCTATAAGAATCTATAAATGTGCTTGTAAAAGCTAAACCAAACATAAAAAATTCTAAATGGACCAAGGGAGTGAGGGCATCAAAGTTACTGAAGGGATGGGGGTGGGGGCATCTATCTTACTGAAACAGCAGGGTGGGCTATGCATCAATGAAATCTTTGGACTAGAATGCAACATCGATGCAAGTAGCAATTGAATTTTTCATAGAGTACACAGCATACATGCATCTATAAATTTTATCACAGAACTTTAACCAAATGTAAAATTTCCCAAGTCTGTGATCTTGAGGTCAAGGTCACCGTGGGTGGGGGAAAAGACATACATAACGAAATCTTTGGACTGGTATGCAACATTGATGCAAGTATCAAATGAATTTGTCTTAGAGTTTAGAACATACAGGCGTCTATAAACTTTGTTATAAAACTTTAGCCAAATATAAAATTTCTAAGTATGTGACCTTGACCTCAAGCCTTCAAGGTCACTTTTGGGAATGTGGTGGGGAGGGGTGGGTGTTGGACATACATCAAAGAAATCTTTAGACTAGTATGTAACTTCAGTGTATGTATCAACTCAATCTATCAAAGGGTTCAGAAGATTTAATCTCTTAGAAACTTTGACGCAAGACTTTAACCAAAATGTTAACGCACGGACGGACGAACGGCAGAACGAAAACATTATACCCCAATAGCATACATCGTATACCGGGGTTGAAAATATCCACACAGGCCTGACAACATTTGAGTTGATAGCAACGACAAACTGTGTAAAGTTTCTGCTCCAATCAAAAGGATGTTGTTAATTAGGGCCCCGCACTGAAAGTGTGGGTGCCCTATAGTAATCACTCTGTCCGTCTGTCTGTCTGTCTGTCCGTCTGTCCGTCCACAAATTTTTACTCCTCTGATAGCGCTGCCGGGGCCCTAGTCAGTTTCACTGACAGCTCTAGTTGATATTAAGTACGTTTATCATGTCGAAGCACTTTTTTTCTCAGCGTTGATGACATACTTATTCCTTTGAAATGTTCGTTACCTAAACTATGAAGTTATCTGTACCAGCTTTAAATTTACGGTAATTTTCTGCATGTACCCTCTTGAAAACATCCTCACATACCGCCTTGTCATAATTAAATAGCAAATGGTCAATTTTAGTCACACATGGCATAAAGGTTAAATGAATGGATATCAGTAACGGACATTTCACATTTACTATTTCTGTATTGGGAGAAATTAAGACAAGATTTGTTTCTGAAATAACCGTTGACACGTGAGCATTTCTGTCGAAGCTCATTATTAAGAGGTTCAGTGTTGTAAAAGTGATGTTAGAATAGTATGCAGTACAAGCACTGGCTAATTTTCAAACTTTTGATATTGAATTTCAGTCATATACAGATTTATTACAAACATGCGTTTTCAGGACGTTAATCAAAAGAGTAAAATGTATTTAGATAGTTTTATTGCACCATTTTTATGACAAGAAATGCAGTTTTCGTGAACTGATTTGTGTACATCTTTTCATTTTCGCATATGTGGTTACAGGGAAATGTTCGTTACCATTTACCTGTTGTAAGGAAATAGCAGCTGCATCTTAAATACTGTAATTATGCTGATCAGTGCATACTTTTCCGTAAAAGGAATGACTAAACAACCATAATTAATTGCATTTTTCCTTAATGAAATACATTTGCACGTGTAGCCAGGAAATGGAAACAACAATAAAAGAGAATATAGAAAAGTTAAACTATATTAAAGACAAGTAGAGATTTAAGTTACTTTTGTAAGCTTTGAAAATTAATAATAGTCATTTTTCTTACTTTTCTAACAAGCTACACATCTCGACTGTCGCTCATGATAATATTTATACCGCCAATCTGATAATCATGTGCTGTAGTACAGATAAAATAGAGTATCTGCATATGGTAACGGACGTTTCCATGATTTGTAAAATGTATATTGGTGGCATATTTTGATTATCCAGTATGAAATAACGAGCTCCTTGATGTTCAAACCAAGATAGATTCAGAAAGTTAAATGGTTATAATTTTGGATTTTACTGTCCATTAAAGTTTTCAGAGTTTCCAATATTGATGTCGTTATCTTCTGTGTAATGCACACGCTCATTGAGAATGCGTGATGACTCGATGCGTTTATGGAAGTATGAAGTGCATTATTTTCTATAGGCTTGGCTGAGTAAAACCCGTTGGTTAAAGTACATAAGGATTTCGTCCTCGACCTCCTTGAGGCAATTATGAGAGAAAATGTTTGTCGACTTTGCTCAGTAGAATAAGATTGATGAGGCGATTCTAATGAATAAAGCATGCCTTTATTTTATAGAACATCGAAAAATGTATCAAAACATCACGTGAACAAGTTCGTGAAATGATCACCCCCGCACACACTAAACCCCACTTTATATACAGAAAACCGGGGTTTACAGGGTATACACCATTTTTCTTATTTATGCTCCAAGACTTAAGTTGTAGGTACTGGTTAATTTGATCGGTTGATAGTTAGCAGTGGGGGTTGCTCAATCAGTTTATTCAGCGGAATAACGGTTAACATCCCGTTTCATGCCGGGAAAATGGGGTTTACAAGGGTATGGTAATTTTCCTTATTATTACCCAGAACAACGGTATAGTAATGGTTTCTCAAAATCAGAATGGATCGATATAAAAGGCGATTGAAATACGCACCAACACTTTCTAACAAGCACGAACGCACTGACAGCACTGGTGGGTCGATTGTCTTTCTGTTTGTTTCACTTGAGAACTAACGTCCCTGTCAACACTTTTTAGGTCAGTTTGGAGACGTTGCTTCCAATTTTGTGGGACTTTTACCCGACACTGAGATGAAATAACATCTCAATTTCTGCCGCTCAATGAAAACAACACGGTTTTATATGCATGGACGGGCCAACTCGCAGCACTTTGCCTGGGCAGACTTAGACCTTCTAAGCGGTTTACCAGTACTCATTTGCGGTCGGTTTCAGCTCTGCGTGGGGAAGCATCATGCAGTCCAATCTATTTCTTCAAGCCCCGGTGAACGGAGGCATTGTCTCTCAGTTAAGAATGGACCGAAAAGGGCCCTGAATGGGAACTTGGGCTGTTTTCTTTTTTTAACCCTTAAATTCTTATATTTTCGGCGAACAGGGAAGACCTTGATCAGACGTCGTGTTCTGTGGCGTCTGATCTGGGTCTTCACTGCTTGTCAGTAATCCAGCAAGTGACCAGACCATGGTTTATAGATAGCCCTCTTTACACTCCACTATGACGTCACAGTGACAGGAATAGCACGGTTGTAGGTAGCCACACAACGGGACTCTCTTTTAATAAATAGATATACCTTGTAGTTCTTCCTTTGTCGCCCGTTTTGTCGCCGGATATGCCCTTGCGGATCGCCTGCCGCCTGCCATGCGGACCACTTCGGCGTTCGTCATTTTCTCGAACTCTTTGTAAGTAGTTGCTTTCCATAGCGTCTGCTTGCTGTTTATTTCTGTAAAACAGACAGACAGTTTTTTTCTGTAAACGACAAATGGAAACATAATCCTGAGGCAATGATCAGGAATCGATACAATTAACCCACTGCTCCCATCAGAGACACCATGGGGGAAAGAAACACAAATATGAAATAACTAGACCCTAATGGAAACATCAAAATGTCTGGGAAATGTTTTCTCTATGGGATATTGATAGAATAAACACAGACGCTGACTGCTATGTATTCTGTAATGCTCTGTCCATTAACCCTTTGAAAATCTTCAAATTGTTCAAATTTTTCTAAACTGTCACTCAGCTCATCTTTCATTAATTGACTGTCCAAAAACTTTATGAGAGTGTCAAGACCATTTACTTGCTTTAGATTTTCACGACCAATTTGATTGAAAACTTTTTCTTGTATTTTATTCTTGTCATCATCTGGAAGTGTTAGTGCAATAACACTGACCACTTATTGTTTTTCAATTGAGTGCATATGTAAGTAAAACTTTCATCACGTTAACAAGTCCGTTTTATGAATGCTACTAACTCCACTTTATACAGAAAAAGTGGAGGTTTACAAGGGCACGCACAACAGTGTTTTTTTCTCATTTCTGCTCTGAAACGTAGATTATGGACTGGTTAGAACCCCCTAAATAAAGTGTCTCGTTAGAACGTTAGAACCGTCTCAATGAAATGAATTGAGCTACGTAACTCACGAATAGAGCTACGTAACTCACCATCTCTTGTACGTTTCAAATATCAGTTGAAAAGTAGGAAATATCTCAAAAGGACCATCTTACTATAATGTAGGCAAGAGTTTTCTTTCATTTTTATCCCCCGACCGAATAGGTTCGGGGGATATAGCGATCAGCCTGGCGTCCGTCCGTCTGTCAATGCGTCCCGGGTTGTCCGTCCGTAGACGTAACCTTGTGATGGCCATAACTTCAATACCCTTTGAGTTTCATTGATGGTTCTTGGCACAACTGTTCACAAGGCTGAGACGGCGTGTCATGCGCAAGAACTATAACTCTGGCTGCCATAGTTTTTTTAGTTATCTCCCCTTTTAATAAACCTTGTGACGGCCATAACTCCAATACCCTTTGAGATATATTGTTGGTACCTGGCACAATTGTTCACAAGGCTGAGACGGCGTGTCATGCGCAAGAACCACAACTCTGGCGGTTTTTGAGTTATCTCCCCTTTTAATGAAATAGAATGACTACCTTGTGATGGCATAACTCCAATACCGTTTGAGATATATTGATGGTACCTGGCACAATTGTTCACAAGGCTGAGACGGCGTGTCATGCGCAAGAACCACAACTCTGGCGGTTTTTTAGTTATCTCCCCTTCAAATAAACTAGTGACTATCTTGTCATGACCATAACTCCAATACCCTTTGAGATATATTGATGGTACCTGGCATAGTTATTCACAAGGCTGAGACGGCGTGTCATGCGCAAGAACTACAACACCGGGTGCCACGGTTTTTAGTTATCTCCCCTTCCAATAAAATAGAATCACTCCCTTGTAATGGCGATATCTTCAATACTCTTTGAGATATATTGATGGCGTTTGGTGCTGTTGTACATGAGGTTAAACAGGTGTGTCGTGTGCAAGAACCACGAATCTGGGTGCCCTGGTTTTTTTTAATTATCTCCACTGGCACTATAACCTTGTGATGGCCATAACGCCAATACCCTTTGATCTATATTGCTGGTACTTGGCACAATTGTGGACAAGGTGGAGACCGTGTGTCATCGCTAAGAACCACAACTCTGGGTGCTAGGGTATTTGAGTTATCTCCCCTTCCAATATAATAGTATGACCACCTTGTGATCATCATACCTCCGATACCCTTTGAGACATATTGATGATACTTGGTGGAGATGTACATGAGGTTAAGCAGGTATGCCATGCGCAACAATTACAAATTTGGGTGTCCTGGTTTTTGAGTTAACTCTCCTGACAATATAAACTTGCGATGACCATAACTCCAATACCCTTTGAGATATATTGAAGGAACCTGGCACACTTGTAATACAAGGTATAGAAGGCATGTTATGCGCAAGAACCACTACTCTTGTAGCTGTGGTATTTGAGTTATCTCCCCCTTCAATATAACAGTACGACCACCTTGTGATCACCATATCTACAATACCCTTCGAAACATATTGATTGTACTTGGTACATGTATACATGAGGTTAAGCAGGCATGTCATGCACAAGAACCACACTTCTGAGGGCCCTGGTTTAAGAGAGTTATCTCCCCTGACAGTATAATCTTGTGATGGCTATAACTCCAATACCTTTGAGATATATTGCTGGTACTTGCCACAATTGTACATGTATATAAAAGGTTGAAAAGGCATTTCATGTGCCAGAACCAAAACTCAGTATACCTGTACTTCGTGCATTGGAAATCTTGGATATTCATCATGTTGAGAAGCGATCCTTTGTATCATTAGGCGCAGGTAGTCTCAATAAACATTAAATATACAAAATATACTATGGGCTTACCAGTGTGTTTTAATACTGTTGCACTTTCTATTTGTGAACAGTCTTCTGAAGGCCATATTGGCTTCTGGTCGGGGGATTTGCCATCTTCTCTGATGGCTATTTTTACATTTTTTACTAGAATAAGTTACACTAGAGCAACTTGTTTTTACCTTTACCAATATCTTCTGTTACCTAGATTAAATGAGTAAAAATATATGAATAACCATGGTTGTTGTTATTTCAATGACACTACGAAAACACGCCTATACAAATACATTGTAAATTTTATCACCAAGAAAAAAAGAAATTTTCTGATAAAAACTGTGTTATTTTTCTTATTTCTGCTCAAAACATAGATTGTGGATACTCGTTAGAACCGCGAGGCGGTTGTAACGAGTACCCACAATCTATGCTTTTGAGCAGAAATAAGAAAAATAATGTTTACCCCTGCAAACCACAGTTTTACTATATATATATAATATAAAAGTGGGCTTTAAGGGGTTCTAAATTTTATAGGCCTGTTTTCATGATGGACACTGAGGATGCTGAGCATTACTTCTTTGGAAATCTTCGTGTTCTTTTGTTGGCAAATGAAAATCTATCATTAGAAGATAATACTGTTATCTCAAAGCCGTACAGACATATATCGAATATACAAGATTGTCTTCTAACTAGTAAATAAGCTTTGCTCACTCATATTCAGCCTGTCACTGCCTCATTATGTAATCATACTTTCGAATTTTGCTAACTTGCATTATTGAAACTCATGGATGAAAGGATTATGCTCTGTGTAAGGGTGTGTGTGTGTGTGTGTGGTGGATATACTGAGCACTTGTCAAACACAAGAATAAGCTAATACCAAATATTCAAACATACCTTCGATAAAGGATTCTGAAATTCTAAACGGTCTCCTGTCCTCTGAATCTTGTCGATAATGTTTCTCATCCCTCACTTTCACAGACTGTGCCACCCGTTTCTCTCCTAGGTAACAACCCCAGTTTCTTTCATCAATGTCGTGAACCCAGCCAGGAAACGTGCTATGGCACATGCTCACTGCGGTTTTTCCGGTTTGTTTGTACAGGGAGAAGGCAAAGAATTTTCGGCCTTGTATGGTCACTTCAAATCCTTGATTGTAGATCATTGTCCACGTTCCTGAAAAAATAGGATGATAAAGTCAGTCGAGATATAGAGAATACCAGGTGAGTGTCATTTGATATCAAGTTTATCAGGCAAGGCTTTGAGAACGCTTGTAGAATCGCGAGGCTTGCCGTTTGATATAAACTTGATATCAAATGACGCGAATCTGGTATTCTTTTTATCAGTTTATCCCCTTGTACACTCTTAAATTAGCAATTTACTATCAGTTATTGATGGTCCTCAGTGCGTCCCAGCATTCTGGCGGTCGATATATTTAGTATCAGTTGACCATATTTTTCCTATGATGTTTTTTTATGTAATTTTTCCTTTTTTTCTCAGTAGCAATAACATTTTTTGTCATTTTTTCGTGTTTTTTTTTCAGTGGTCCGGTTCATTCATAAAATTGCAATGTCATGTTGACGTGATAAAGCTCACTTGACCTGAGATAGCATATCTTTATCAGGTCAATGTGTTACAATGCACTATATATAGGGGGTAACTGATAAATAGAGACTGTCCGTCTCCCATACCGACAAAGAAACAAGCTTATGGTAAATTGAACATGCTTCACTGGCATCATTAGCAGTGATAAACGCCACGAACAATACGAAAGAACGCCTATTCAAATACATTGTAACATTTACCGCAGAAAAAAATGAAAATTTTAAGATGAAAAATTGTGATATTTTTTCTTATTTCTGCCCAAAATATAGATTTTGGTACTCGTTAGAAACGCCTCGCCTGAGGCGAGGCGGTTCTAACGAGTACCCACAATCTATGTTTTTGAGCAGAAATAAGAAAAATAATATATACCCTGCAAAGCCCAGTTTTACTATATAAAAGTGGGGTTTAAGGGGGTCAAAATTATATAGGCGTGTTTTCGTGATGAGTGCACCGTCGTTCAGATCGGACCGTAAACTTCGGCTCGCCTTATAGATAGCCGTTTTGAACCATTTTTCATGCATTTCAGATCAAACTTCAAGCTCTTGTGGTCTATAATACAATTAAACGCTGTGTGACCTCATTAGATAGACAATGTAGCTATTTTACCCCTTTTTTGTAGGGAGAGAGAGGGGGACATGTCCGACCAACAAAGGTACACACACCATAACGAAAACACATCCGTGTGATATAGTGCATTTTTCAAACCTCAAAAAAGGTAATTTTTCTGATGAAAATTTGTTATATTTTTCTTATTTACACTCCAAACATAGGTTTTGGGTGCTCGTTAGAACCGCCTCATTGAGGCGGTTCTAACGAGTACCCACAACCTATATCTTGGAGCAGAAATAAGGAAAATAATGTTTACCCCCTAAACCCCAGTTTTCTTTATAGTGGGGTATGGGGGGGGGGGGGTTCTTCATTTCACGGACTTGTTCACGTAATGCCATACATTTTCGTAATGAAATATGAAAAACTCTTATAATTATTCTTAACCCTTATCTTGCTGAACCATTGCCCCTACTATTGCCATCACTATAGATCAAGATCAGATGGCTTCTAACCATATTCAAAGGCCACGTGATCATGATCTGCAGTGTTTGCCATAGGGTTTGTGAAATTGGTCTAATGCATCATATCTTGAGTAATTTAATTGGTTGATAATCACAGATGGGAAGTGCTAGTGCTGTGTGTGTGTTCTAACCCAGCCATCACAAAACGGCGGGCAAACATCGGCCCAACACCTATACTATATTGGCACGTCATACGTCATACGTCATATCGATCATTGACCCGACGTTGGCCAGGATTCCTTGCTGGCCGATGAGACTATTCTTCGCTTAGTTGTACTACCAGTGTGAATTCAAATCTAAAATCGTACCAAACCGGTCCGGACTCTTGTGTGCGCGCAATTCTAAGTCGTTGCAGACTCGCCCAGAACTGTCTTTGTGCGAGGCAGACGGGTAAGGATCAAGTCCTGGTGTGAACACGAGCTTATTACATACCTCGGTTTCCGTCAGAGTCGAAAGCCTGATTAGGAAATTCTAATTTGACCATGTACGTGGAGACCGGCTGAAACGGGTCACTGCAATTTATTTTATTGGTACCATTGGTCTGTAAAATACAATATAATAATAATCATACAAAAAATATGAGTACCTACACAATATACACAATATGATACATGAGCCACGTGAGAAGGGCTTCCGTGGCCTAATGGATAAGAGCGCTGACTCTTAATCATTAGATCTCTCACCGCTGTGGCTCGAGCCTCGCTGGGGTCCCATGTGAATATATGTAATGTTTGGTCAAAAACTAGGTCACTAGGTGAAATTAGTTGAAACCTTGTTCACCCTCTAGAGCCCACGGGTTTGCTTCAATCTTCACGAAACTTATACAAAAATCGTTGTCTAGATGATACCCTGATCAGGACTGAATATAGAATGTGTCAAATAAACTAAAAACTAGGACACTATGTCAAATTGCATTAAAACCTTGTTTTAATACCCTCTAGAGACCACGGTTTTGCTCCATCTTCATGAAGCTATGCAAGATTATCTGTCTTAAACATTTGTAGGTCAGTTGCGAATATGGGTAAAGTCGGATTCAAAATAAGGTCACTAGGTCAAATTGATGCCAAGTTCTGCAACGGAAGGACGGGTGGTTTCTCTTCGCCCACCTCTGATTAACGATCGGCTCGAAATAAGTAAAATAATCTAGAAGGGGCCGAAAAACCAAACCCACCAACCAAACAAAAAACAAACCACGTGAAAAGAAAATCTGTTGAATCACAGTTGTTCACAAGGCTGAGACCTACCCTCGCCCAGCGGGCTGTGAAGAAATAGATGGGCTGCACGATGCTTCCTCGAAGAGCTGCAACCGACCGCTCATGAGTACTGGTAAACCTCTAAGAGGATCTAAGCTTGCCCAGGCAAAGCGGTGCGAGTCGGCCCCGTCCATGCTTATAAACCCTATTGGTTTCATTGGGCGACAGTGCTTGAAATGTCATTTCATCTCAGTATCGGGTAAAAATCCCACAAAATTGGAAGCAACGTCTCCAAAATGACCTCCAAAGTGTTGACGGGGACGTTAAACTTCAAATCAAACAAACAAACAAGCCTGAGACGGCTTTGAGACATATTGATGGTACTTGGTACAGTTGTACATGAGGTTAAACAGGCGTGTCATGTGCAAGAACCACAACTCTGGGTGCCCTGGTTTTTTAATAATCTCCCCTGCCAATATAAACTTGTGATGACCATAACTCCAATACCTTTTTAGATATGTTGATGGTAATTGGCACAATTGTATACAAGGCTGAAACGGCGTGTCGTGCCTAAGAACCTGAGCTCTGGGTGCTATGGTATGTGAGTTTTCTCCCTTCCAAAATAACAGTATGACCAACTTGTGATCACCATACCTCAAATAGCCTTTAATACATATAGATGGTACTTGGTGCAGATGTACATGAGGTTAAGCAGGTGTGTCTTGCGCAAGAATTACAACTTTTGGTGCCCTGGTTTTTTAGTTATCTCCCCTGACAATATAACATTGTGATGGCCATAACTCCAATACCCTTTGAGATACATGTACATTGAAGGAACTTGGCGGTATAGAAGGCATGTCATGCACAAGAACCACAACTATTGGTGCTGTGGTATCTGAGTTATCTCCTTCCAATATAACAGTATGACCACCTTGTGATCACCATATCTCCAATACCCTTTAAGACATATTGATGGTACTTGGTACAGATATACGTGAGGTTAAGCAGGCATGTCATGCACAAGAACCACAATTCTGAGTGCCCTAGTTTAAGAGTTATCCCTCCTGATAGTATAATCTTGAGATGGCCATAACTCCAATACCTTGCAATTTGTGATGGTCATAACCCCAACATGTGCAAGAACCACAACTCAGTATACCTGTACTTTGTGCATTGGAAATCTTGGATCTTCATCATGTTGAGAAGTGATAGGGGAAGATAGTCTCAATAAACATTACATATACAAAATATAGTGTGGGTTTACTAGTGTATTTTAATTCTGGTGCACTTTCTTTTTGCGAACAATCTTCTGAAGGCCATATTGGCCTTTAGTCGGGGGATTTGCCATCTTTTCTGATGGCTATTTTGTTTTTGTTTGATTTGAGATTTTACGTCGCCGTCGACACTGTATATGCCAATTTGGAGACGTTGCTTCCAATTTTATGGGACTTTTACCCGGCATTGAGATGAAATGGCATCTCATGCCCTGTCATCTAGTGAAACCAATAGCATTTATGCATGGACGATCCGACTCGTACCATTTTGCCTGGGCAGGCTGAGACCCTCTAAACGGTTTGTCAGTACTCATGTGCGGTCGGTTTCAGCTCTGCGTGGAAGCAAAACTGCAGCCCAATTTATGTTGATTTGGACCATTTCGACCCGCTTTTTTTGTTAATCAAACTTCAATCTCCCCGTCTGTATGAGCTAAGACTCTGATCAGACTGCGAAGGTGCCAGGCTGAGATGAGGCTTTGCAATGCGAGCATTAGAAAATGAAAAAGGTCGCAGGGACTAAGGTCCGGCGAATAAGGTGGATGAGAGAGCTGAACTACATTTTCCTCTTTCAGGAAATTATGGACAAGAACACACTTGTGAGCAGGTGAGCATGGATAAGACAAAGACCTCTTAAACCGCTTGCAGGCCAACTTTTTTCATAGAGTGCCTTAACGTTTGACAAAACACCATTTTATCACATTTATCCGTGGTTGTCTCGTCATTTGGTACGGGAATTTGAACAATGGGTCCATCGCAATTGAAAAAAAAAAAATGCCGCATACAAACCTTTTGCTGAGCTTTAATTGGCAATGACCGACCTTGCTTGGTCTTTTCGCAGCCATTGCTTGTTATTGATGCGTCAATGCGGCTCAAAATAATAGACTCTGGTTTCATAACCTGTAAAAACAGTTACGAAATTCTACCTTTGTCAAAATATTTGTACTTTTTCAAAAGATTTTTCACCATTTTACACGAGTTGTCTTTTGTTCTTTGGTCAAGAGATACGGGACCCTAGTGCACAAACCTTTCTAAGTTTCAACTCCTGAGTCAAAATCTTATGAACTGTCACCGATGAAATACCAGCACTATCAGCAATTTCTTTCACCTTGAGCCTTGGATCTCGTTTGACCGTATCTGTCATAGCTGCAACATTAGCTTTTGTAACAGCTTTTCTTGACTGGCCGGGACGAGGCTCATTTTACCACCTTTAAATTTTTATGCCACCAGAATACTCATGTATCTGACACAGTTCACAATATATCGATGAAAATGAAACATTCAGACCAACGCGATCTTTAATATAGACCCTAATTTCAAAGCTTGTTTTGTTTTTTATTTTGCACACAGTAAGGGTTGAGCTATATGACTGAACCAATTTGAACTTTCAATAACTTTTGAAAAACTGGACGGATTAGACCGAAATTACATCGTGTTATAGAAAATCCACCCCCCCCCCACACACACACACACACCACCACCACCATCCCATCACCACCATCCCACCACAACCTCCTGAAACCAACGCAATTTCCATTCGCTGCTTACAGCCACGCGGTATGGCGGACCATTAGTGACACCATTAAAGGAACGTTCCCTCGTTGTTTCTTTGATTTGAGGTTTTACGTCCCCGTCAACACTATTTAGGTAATTTTGCAGACCTTGCTTCCATTTTTTTTACATTTACCCGACACTGAGATGAAATGACACGTCAAGCCCTACCGCCCAATGAAACCAATTGATGCCGCATGTTTGCGAAAGGTTCAGCATTTTCCAGATAAATTTTAAAGAAGCCACAACCAGACAACCCTAAATTTTGAATTGGACTCGTTTCATACTGATATAAGGTTGATGATTCCATTCAGTACAAAATGCGTTAAAAGTACGCAGTGCGGGTCGATTATGTAATTCTTTGTGTGAGGCAGTTAAGAAGTGTCCAATTGTAGGCGAGCCAGGTTTGTATTGTTAGCTGTGAATTTTGCAAAAAAAAAAAAAAAAAATGTATGTACTTTCAGCAAACAGTTTAAACACTGATGAGATGCCAGGTGTTACGGCGTCTGATCTTGGTCTGCAATGTTTGCAAATGTCCCCACAAAAGGCTGCATGCTAAGCATACATGGGTTAATGGGGTGTTTATATCAATAACGAGGGAGTCATTTTTTTATCAGAGACCTAATGGTTAAGTGTTAGCTCCCTAGGCATGTGAACGGCCTCGGTAGCTCAGTCGGATGCGCGACTGACTTATGATCAGGAGGACGCGGGTTCGATAACAGCCGGGGTCAGCAACATGTTTCTTGGTGATGGATCATGAAATCTTTTCCACGGTGATTATCTCCCTTTTGCTGATTCACGAAGGGCAGATGGAAGTTTCTTGTTTGGTTGTTTGTATTGGAGTTGAAGGCCCAGTCAACACTATTTAGGTCATTTTTGAGCCGCTCAGTTTTCCTATCAACACTTTTCCTGGACAGGCTTATACAAACGGTTAACCAGTACAGTGCACATTCTTTCGCCAGAGACTGACAGCTGCCCTTCTTGACTTAGCGGAAGGGAAAGAATGACCGTAGAAAATACTTCATGATCAATCTCCACGAAAGAATGTTGCCAACCCCGGCAGGTATCGAACCCGCGTCTTCCTGATCACCAGTCAGATGCGCATCCGACTGAGCTACCGAGGCCGGCTGGAAGTTTCTGGTGAAAGAATGTCCACTGTCCTGGTTCACCGTTAACCCCTGTCACACCAGGGCTGCGTTCTCACGGCGTCCAAGAAAAATGCAGAACGCCGAGGTGCGCGCAGTAAGATCGCAAACATCGCCGTAGCAACGCAGTGGCGTCGCCAGTAGACGCGTTGGGATCAAACAGAACGCCAAGCGACGGCGCGCATTTTGAGCATGCTCAAAACAAACGCCGTCGCTCGGCGTTCTGATCAGAGCGCAGTGAGGTCGCCGTAAGGTTGCCATAGCAGCGCAGTAAGGTCTCCTACAACGCTACAGGGGCTCGGCAGGGGCGCACAGAGGACTCCTACAACGCCATATTAAGCCCCTGTCACACTATGCCGCGTTTTCACTGCGATGGGACGGCGTTGTTTAATTTTTCAGAACGCCGCGAGATCGCAAGAAATGTGGGATTTTTTTTGTGAACATGGACCTGTCATGGCATCCCTACAGCGACCAAGATGTTGCTACGGAGCTTACATGGCGATCTATCGCGATCCTGCGGCGTTCGTGATGGCGATTGTATGCGCTCTCACGGCGCTTCCTCTGCGCTTTTATGGCGCTCACAATGCGTGCACTGCGCTTTTACGGCGCTCTCAATGCGTGCACTGCGCTTTTACGGCGCTCACATGTTGAAGACGTTCTCAAAGTGTAAACAGGCATCTTCATCAGTCGAACATTTTTGTTTGATTTGAGGTTTAATGTCCCATCAACACATTATAGGTCATTTTGGAGACGCTGCTTCTAATGTTGTGGGACTTTTACCCGACATTGAGATGAAATGACATCTCAATCTCTGTCACCCAATGAAACTAATAGGGTAAATAAGCACGGATGGTCCGACTCGCGCCCTTTTGCCTGGGCAAGCTTAGATCCCCTAAGCGGTTTACCAGTACTCCTGTGCCGTCGGAAGCAAGTCCACCGCAATCACCGCAAGCAGGAGCAAGTCCACCGCCATTACCTTACCCGGAATGAGTCACCTCAGAAATAGGTTTTTCGGGACAGTACACAATCAAACTCTACTCTAGCCACTGTTTATACAAGAGGGCGGCCCCTCCCATCGGGACTGGAAGAAATAGATGGGCTGCAAGACGCTTCCACGCAGAGCTGAAACCGACCGCACACGAGTACTGGTAAACCGCTTAGAGGATCTAAGCCTGCCCAGGCAAAGCGGTGCGAGATACGTGTAAACTCTATTGGTGTAAACATGCTTATACTCTATTGGTTTCATTGGGCGACAGGGCTTGAGATGTCATTTCATCTCAAAGTCGGGTAAAAGTCCCACAAAATTGAAAGCAACGTCTCCAAAATGACCTATACAGTGTTGACTGGGACGTTAAATATCAAATCAATCAATCAGTTAATCAATTATACCAGCGGAGCTAATTACGTACATGTAGGAGAAGTGTGGCTAGGTAAACTCACCAGCTAAAAAATGACCTAAAAATCGTTGACTTGGTCGTTACACACCAATATAAATTTATTCAGCTTGAATACTTGCTAGTAACGATTAAGAAATATAAACTTTTTTTTCGAAAATTTAAAAAACAAACAAGAACAGCGGTGAAAAAACAATCGATGAACAAACAGTCACTTTATATCAGGCGTAGTACATGTACATGTCTTCTGTAAAGGTTTATGCTCTGGAAAAATGAAATTCCCCAAAGGAATTAAAACATCGAGTGGTCAAATTTTCTAGACCAGATTAGCTAGTTTCGCCAAAGTAGGCCTCATTTGCCACCTTCCAATATTTTCAAGCCCCATTTGAACAATTAAAGGAATCAACCATAGTTTTTCATGAATAACATTTGCAGGATGCCAAAGAATTTGTCTGAATTTCTTCGATGGACCAAACAAATGTTATTGCAATGACAAAAACATACATGGTCGTCATTCTTGCATTTCCTACGACAAATTGTGACGAGAACGCCCCACAACTCCATATCACCTCTTCAGATGCGACTGTTAAACTAAAAGGGCATGGCGGCTAGTTCAAAACATTGTCTGCAAGATTTAAAAATGCTACGTTCACTGGGACAATGTTACATCGCCATAACGTGTAACGTAAACAAAGCAAGGTCCATTTTTGATATACAAAGATCAAAACTAATGTTTCAACAGAGTGAGTGAGTGTTTGAGTTTTGCGTCCCACCAACATCTAAGGTCATACGGAGACGAGACCTCGGTTTAAAGACTCATCCGAAAGTCTGGAGAAGCCCGGGATCGATCCTGCGACCCCTGGTTTACAAGGCGTAACCACTACACCACGGAGGCTTCTATATGTTTCAACAGAATTTCAACATGAGTTTTGTTGCGTTAACAGGACTTCTGGCCCAGAATAGCTTCAAACAGCTATGTTCATTGGATTTTATTCAAAAATATATTCTTTTTGACCGATTTAAAATACCAACCAGACGCTAAAATTGCCTAACCCTATCCATTGATCACAAGCTATTGCCCCATCAGCACTCTCAGTGCTTTGATTGAGATAGAGGGTCTACAGTACACATATACGCAATATAATTGAGCAGGAGCACAGCGTTTCCTACAATTTACATGTGCGCCCGAAGAAGACTGAGATCAGCCTGATCAGAGTCTTCGTTATGCGCTCTAAGGATAGCTAAGGGTCCAATGCTCCTTCATGCAGCATCTGGTCAGACTAAATGGATGCGCAGGATGATCTAATTCTTCGCTGGGCGCACATGTAAATTGTAGAAAATGCTATGGCCCGACAACATGTTTGTATGTGCCAGAATGATAAATACTATACGTGAAATTACAAAGACTAAAAACACTTTACCGGTCCTATTTGAAAATCCCATGTTCCCGCTACGTCCTCGAAAGTACAGTTTGCCGGAGTGTCCCCAAGGACACGCGTTACTAAGGCAACCAGTGCCAAACAAAGGTGGAATGTCCGTAGGCCCGTACAACCCATAGTTGTTATTACAGCGTTGACAGGTAAATGTTTACGCCGAACAACATAATTTTATCATGTGATAAAAAGTACTGATTTCATGTCACCTGACAGGCTAATCAGCTTCATGTGTAAAATTTTGATATTTACTTCAAATGTGTAAATTGCTCGTAGTACCTTACATATCAGACTGGTTTGGGAGAGTATGCTCATCAGTGTTTTATACCGGCCCCGATAGCTCAGTTGGTAGAGTGTCCGCTCCGGGGAACGGGTGCGATCCCGGGCCGCGGCATACCAAAGTCGTTAAAAATGGTACTAGCTGCTCCTCGCTTGGCACTCAGATTTACGGGGTAGAGCTAGGACTGGTCGACCCGGGGTCAGGATAATGTGACTGGGTGTGGTATCATGTAATGTGTCTGGAACATGATACTTCACTGAGGCAGCACTATAAAAGTGAGCACTGAGCTCCCTGTCGCAACCAGACACCGTCGTGATATGACTGAAAAATTGTTAAAAGCGACGTTAAACCCGAATTCACACACACACACACACACACACACACACACACACACACACACACAAACACTCATCAGTTTTTCGCACCCTATATGATAACAGCTCTGCACACTGCCCAACTTGAAAACACACACACACACACACACACACACACACACACACACACACACACACACACACACACACACACACACACACACACACACACACACACACACACACACACACACAAACAAAAAAAACACACAAAAAAACCTCAGGCCTCTCGCTCAAATATCCGTTCCAAATTGATCTGACCAGAAAGCCCCTAAAATAAAATCTCGAACTTCAACGAAAAAAGATCTGATTGCTATTGTATGCGAGCTGAAACTGACCACACACGAGTACTGGTAAACCGCTTAGAAGGACTAAGCCTGCCCAGGCAAAGCGGTGTGAGTCAGACCGCCCAGTACATATAAGCAACAAGAACTGTCATGGCAAAGCTCGCCTGAGAAAATGTCGTTGAGGCCATGGGCACATGTGGGGGCACAAATTTCTAAGTCCTTGACCTTGATGTCGTGGGCGTTGGCCTGGGCAGTGAGTTGTTGAATAAAACTTTGGACCTATGTCTTATCTTCATACCAAATATGAACAAAATCCATTGTATGGTTTGGAAAATATGAACATTGAAAAACTTAATATTAAAAATATTCTAAGTCTAAGGCCTTCACCTTGAGGTCATAGGCATGGGCGGGAATACTGCTGAATGAAACTTTGGACCCATATCTATCATCGTTCCAAATATGAACCAAATTCTTCATATGGTTTGGAAAATATGAGCAGTTAAAAACCCGTAACTTTAACATGAAAATTCTATGTTCATGATCTTGACCTTCAGGTCATGGGCATGGGCAGAGGAATCACGGAATAAAACTTTGGATTTATATCCGTCATCATACCAATCATTAACCGAATCCATCATATGGTTTGGAAAACATGAACTCTTATAATCAGGTATTCTGTTGCTACAGTCCACACAGCACAATTGGCAATGGGGATGTAAGATGTCGCTTTCAACTTATTCTCCAAATCTTGCACTGTAAAACGATTCGTTTTTTCGAGAATTATTATGGTCTGTGATATGAGAATAGGTACAAAATGAATGTCTGTGAATGTTTAAGGTCAATGTCATTTTGTGACCTTGGTCCAAGGTCACTGCGATTGCAGGTCCATTCACATTTCAAAATACATTTTCTCTGAAACCACTGGGCCAATTTCAGTTCAGTTTCATATGCAGCCTTCTGACAATGGGGGAAAGAAAGTTTGCACTAATGGTCCAGGTCACATGACCAAGATGGCCGTCCGGCCAAAATATGTTTAAAACCTTAAAAATCTTCTCCTCCAGAACCATTGCGCCGATTGTCTCGAATCTTGTAGCATCAAGTGACTGTGTTCTACCAAGTATGCAAAACTGATGACCTTATGTTGACCTTGACCTATTTTATGCCAATGTCAAATTTGGTTTCTTAAGCTTGTAAATGGGAAAAAAGGTAAAACAATGCATTTTCCCAAACTATTGTGGTCTATGACATGAGAATACATATAAAATAGATGTCTATGAATGCTAAAGGTCAAGGTCATTTGGTGGCATTGGCCCTAGGTCACTTGGATTGCAGGTCCATTGACATCTCAAAATATATGGTCACTGAAATCACTGGGCCAATTTCATTCAGATTTAATATGCAGACTTAGGACAGTGAGGAATCAAAAATTTGTTGGAATTATAAAGGTCACATGACCAAGATGGCCACCATGCCCAAATAAAAATTTTCCTTCACCAGAGCTGAGTGTCTTGAAACTTGGTATATAGCATTGGATGACTGAGTCTCTCAAGTTTGCAAAAATAATGATTCTAGGTTTCGACCTTTACCTATTTTATGCAAAGGTCAAATTTGGTTCAATTGGTTTTCAAACAATGCATTTTTTTTAAATATTGTGGTCTAAGACATGAGAATACATACAAGATGAATGTCTATGACTGCCAAAGGTCAAAGTCATTAGATGACCTTGGCCAAAGGTCTCTTGGATTACAGGTCCACTGACATTTCTCTGAAACCACCGGACCAATTTCACTTAAAATTTATATGCAGCATTAGGACAGTGATGGAATGCAGATTTGTTGAAATGGTCTAGTCACGAGACCAAGATGGCTGCAATGCCCAAATATGGTAAAACATTAAAAATCTTTCTTCTACAGATTGTCTTGAAACTTGATATGTAGCATTGGGTGACTGAGTACTACCAAATTTGTAAAAATAATGACCCGAGTTTGACCATGACAATCTTTATGCCAAGGTCAAATTTGGTTTCCTAGGCTAAAAATATATTTTTTGTAAACTGTTGCGATTATGAAATGAGACTAGTATGAATGACAGCGGATGCTATTATATGTATGAATGCCTGTGAATGCTATTATATGTCAAGGTCAGTCAGCAACCTTGGCCCCAGGTGTTCATCAGCTTTTCAACTAAGGTTTGTTCAAATGGTTCCGGTCACATGCCCAAAATGGCTGCCATCGCCATATAGTAAAAACATAAAAACAAGAGGACCATGCGGTCCTGATCGCTCCCCTTAGCCCTGGGTATTATTTGGTCCTTTTTCCTCCATCTAAGTGACTATTATATTTGTCACTGATAAATATCAAGGGCAGATGAAACAATAACCCAAATTGGCGGAGTTACTGGTCTTGGCCATAATATGCTTCATTTCGTGTTTGGTCCAGAAAACATGTACAAGTCATATTTTCCAGTACTGTGGTGTATTCCTTGCTTTCAAAGGATAACCCTTTTATAGAACATATGTATATGTTTGTAAAAAGTTGATGATATTCCATATGGCAAAGGAGAAAAAAAGACAAAAAAAAATACAGCATTATTTTTTCAAATCCATTTAGGGCTGGTTGCTCAAGATCAAAGATGGTCGGAGTGGTGGTCCTTGGCTATAATATGCTTCCTTTAGTGGTCTGTATAACTGTGAAGTCCCGTCCATACACTCCATTAGGTAAAGGAAAACCATTTAATGGGAAATGTTAACAGCGAAAACTCTGTCAAATGTTAATGTGTTTTGATAATTAACACTCCCAAACCGTCTTCTTTTAGTGGTCTATATATCTGTGAAGTTTCATCCAAATATTCAATAAAGTAAATGAATAAAAGTCCAAAAACCACTTAATGGAAATTGCTAATGGTCATAACTCTGTCAAAGTTAAAATTGGAATAAAATCCATGAAAAAAATATTCGATTTTTCGACCAGAAACGCCCCCAAACACTTATTTCGAACTGAAAAAGGCTGTAACTTTGACAAATATTAACAGAATTTGTCCATTAACAATACCACACCACTCATTCCCGGTATAAACATGTATGCAAAATTTGAAAAAAAAAAAAAAAAAATCTGAAAAATCTCTCAAGTTGCCGATCGGAAATGGTGCGGATGGATGGATGGACAAACACTTGAAGGTATATCAGCTTTATACTATCATATTATAGCCAAGGTATATAAAACAGAATTATTCCGCCTTTTTCCCATTTAAACCAAATGTCCCAAATTTGACCTTGTCGTAAAATAGGTCATGGTTAACCTAGGGTCATCATGTTTGCAAATTTGGTAGTACTCAATCACCTGACGCTACATACCATGTTTCTAGACAATCTGCCAAGTCATTCTGAAGATGAAGATTTTTTAAAGTGTTTACCATATTTGGGCATGGCAGCGATCATGGTCACATGACCTGGACCATTCGAATAAATTGGCATTCCTTCAGTGTCCTTCATATATATATATAAAATTCAAATGAAATTGACCCAGTGGTTTCAGAGAAAATGTATTTTGATATGTCAATGGACCTGCAATCCAAGTGACCTTGTGCCAAGGTCATTAAATGACCTTGACCTTTCGCATTCATTTTGTATCTATTCTCATGTCAGACCACAATATTTTTTGAAAAAATGCATTGTTCCATTTAAAGGCCAATTGAAACCATTTGACCTTGACTTAAAGTAGGTTACGATCAACTTAATGTCATCATTGTTGCAAACTTGCTAGTACTCAGTCATGCAACTCAGTACTTGCTGCATACCAAGTTTCAGGACAATCGGCCTAGTGGTTCTGGAGAAGAAAGATTTTTTAACATTTTACCATATTCTGGCATGGCGGCCATCTTGGTCATATGACATGAAACATTTGAATAAATTTTAGTTCCCTTACCATCCTAAGGCTGAACGTAACATTTTAAATGGAATTGGCCCAGTGATTTTAGAGAAAATGTATTCTAATATGTCAATGGACCTGTAATACAAGTGACCTTGAGCCTAGGTCACAGAATGACCCTGACCTTAAGCATTCATAGACATTCTTTTTTACCTATTCTCATATCACATACCACAATATTTTTTTTTTTGAAAAATGCATTGATTTACCTATTTCCCATTGAAAAGCCTATGGAGCCAAATTTGACCTTGGAGTAAAATAGGTCAAAGTCAACTTAGGATCATCATTTTTTACAAAAAAAAAGAACTTGGTAGTACTCAGTCACCTGATACTACAGACCAAATTTCAAGACAATCGGCCCAGAGGTTCTGGAGAAGAATATTTTTTAAGATCTTCACCATATTCGGGCATGGCGGCCATCTTGATCATGTGACCTGGACTATCCGAATTAATTTTTGTTCCCTAAGTGTCCTAAGGATGCATATAAAACTGAAATGAAACTGTATTGGCTCAGTGGTGTTAGAGAAATGCATTCTAATATGTCAAAGGAACTGTACAGGGGTGAAAACAGTCCAAAGATCTGAATCCTGAAAATCTGCTTTCTGAATCCTGAATTGACCCTAATGCAATACAAGTGACCTTGGTACAAGGTCACCGAATGACCTTGGCCTTAAGCATTCATAGACATTCATTTTTTACCTATTCTCATATCACAGACCACAATATTTTTTGAAAAATGCATTGATTTACCTATTTCCCATTGAAAAGCCTATGGAGCCAAATTTGACCTTGGTATAAAATAGGTCAAAGTCGACTTAGAGTCATCATTTTTTTACAAGAAAAAAACTTGGTTGTACTCAGTCACCTGATGGTACATACCAAATTTCAAGACAATCGGCCCAGTGGTTCTGGAGAAGATTTTTTAAGATCTTCACCATATTCGGGCATGCCGGCCATTTTGATCATGTGACCTGGACCATCCGAAAAAAATGTTCCATAAGTGTCCTAAGGCTGCATATAAAATTTAAATGAAATTCGCCCTGTCATGTTAGAGAAAATGTATTCTAATATGTTATGTGCAATTCAAGTGGCCTTGGGCAAGGTCACCGAATGACCTTGACCCGAAGCATTCTTATCTTTCTCATATCCCAGAACACAATATTTTTTTGAAAAATGCATTGATTTACCTATTGCCCATTGAAAAGCTTAAGGAGCCAAATTTGACCTTGGTGTAAAATAGGTCAGGATCAACCTAGGGTCATCATTTTTGCAAATTTGGTAGTACTCAGTCACCCGATGCTACATACCAAGTTTCAAGACGATCAGCCCAGTGGTTCTGGAGAAGAAGATTTTCTAATGTCTTTACCACATTTGGGCATGGCGGCCATCTTGATCATGTGACCTGGACCATCGGAATAAATTTTTGTTCGGTAAGTGTCCTAAGGATGCATTGGCACAGTGTTGTTAGAGAAAATGTATTGACCTGAAATACAAGCGACCTAGGTCCAAGGTCACCGAATGATCTTGACCCTGAGCATTCATAGACATTCATTTTTTACCTATTCTCATATCATAGACCAGACCACAGTATTTCCAAAAAATGTCTTGATTTACCTATTTCTCATTGAAAAGCCTAAGGAGCCAAATTTGACCTTGGTGTAAAAAAGGTCAAGGTCAACCTAGGGTCATCATTTTTGGAAATTTGGTAGTACTCAGTCAGCTGATGCTACATACCAAGTTTTAAGACAATTGCCCAGTGGTTCTGGAGAAGAAGATTTTTTAAGGTTTTTACCATATTTGGACATGGCGTCCATCTTTGTCATGTGATCTAGACCATACTTGCACACTATTGTTCCCCTATTGCCAGGGAGCAGCATATGAAATTAAATTGAAATTGGCCCAGTGGTTTCGGAGAAGAAGTCTTTTGATAATGGCGGAACAAGGTCTACCATCCTATAAGCTCCCCAGGAGCCTTCGGTTCAGGAGAGCTAAAAAAGGTTCTTCTTCAGAACCTCCAGGCGGATTTCTTGAAACTTTATATGAAGCTCCAGGAGACTGAGTACTACAATATTTTATAAATAATAACCCAAGGTTGACCTTGACCTATTTATTAGTACCAAAAATCATAGTCACTCTGATGACGAATAAGACCTGTCACCTGACAGGTTAGCTCACCGGAAGTTGCGCTTTGACTTAGTTGTGCAAAGGCAAATTTTCAGACCCATAAGAGAAACAAAGGACAAAGAAAGAATCCAGTGCTATATCAATATTGGGGATCATGTATGATTCAAGTCTGTAATAGTAGTATCCCTTCTTATTCCATTTAACCCATATCCATGTAAATAGGCAGATTTTCATGGCAATATTGAAACCCTTTCACATATTTTCATTGAAGTCTGTGACCTTGACCCAAAGGTCACGGCCATGTATGATGGCGCTGCTGATAAAAACTTCTGACTAGTACCTATCACCATTCCAAGTATGAACTAAATCTATCAAAAGGTAAAGAAGTAATGAACTCCTAAAAACTTTAACACAAAAACTTTAACATAAGAATTCAAAGTCTTTGACTTTGACCCCAAGGTTATGGTCATGAGAGCTGATGCTGCTGCTAAAAATTTGAGACCAGTATCTATTAATATACCAAGTATACCAAATCCATCCAAAGGTAAAGGAGTTATGAGCTCCTAAAAACTTTAACACAAAAGCTTTAACATTAAAATTCTAAGTCTATGACCTTGACCCAAAGGTCATGGTCATGGGAGCCGATATAGCAGATAAAAACTGTAGTACAGTATCTATCACCATATCAAATATGAACTCAACCCATGTACACATAAAAAAGTAATGAGCTACTGAAAACTTTTAACACAAAAACTTTTAGCATTTGTGGATGCCGACGCCAATGGCAGTAGAATAGCTTACTGGAACAGACGTTTCGGTGAGCTACAAAGGGACTGAATAATAGTCAGTGCTCAGGGGAGCAATCAGGACCTCATGGTCCTCAAGTTTTGTTTTTCCATTGGGTTCTCCTTGCCACTTCATTCTCCTTTTTCACCCTTATGCAACTTGGGCATTTGAAGTTCAATGGCGGGTACTTTGTGAGCACACTTCTACTGATCAATTTGAAATTTTGCAGCCTTTTTTGTCATGGTTTGTAGATGTGCATGTGATTTTGGCAATATCCTCAATGTAAGTTTTGTAACTTTTTTCGATTTTTGAACTTAGCTAGTTTTAGGGTTAAATACAATTAAAGTGAATTATAGTGGCAATCAAATGGTGAGAGCTAGAATCTTGCAATTTTATATATAGCACCTGCATAAAAAATACGCAGATCCATATTTTTTTCTTTGGCAGTCTCCTTGCATAGTAATTCCCCTTTAAATTACCCTTTTTCCACTTAGGCATTTGACAACAAGATGGTGGGTACTTTGTGTGAACAACTCGTACTAATTAATACCAACCATGTGATTTTGGCGTTATAATCAATTTAATTTTTGTTACTTCTTTCGACTTTTTGATGCTCGAGTATTATAGTCAATGCATATTTATGGGAAAGCGTATAGTTGGGGGGATGGTGTTTTACAAACACATTTTCTAGTTTCAACTATCTCTGGTACCTTCACTATTACACCATGCCACTTTATAAAACTTGTTGTGGTGGGGGATCCAAAGCCAGAACAAAGCTAGTTACACAACTGTGTTAACCTTTACCCTGCTGTAGGCGACAACCCCTATCTTTGCAAACAGTGTAGATCCAGATCAGATGGCTTCTGAAGAAGCCATCTGATCAGGATCTACACAGTTTGACATTCAGTTTATGAATATGTAGAAATAAGCTGCATCAAGTAATCTGATTGGTTCAAAGTCAGAAATGAGTGTGGCTTAATTGAATATTCAGCAGGTTAAAGGTTACGTCCAAACAAAATTGTACAGATTTAGCACAATAGCTAAGGTCTTTTTCTCTTTAATCTATACATTTTTGGGATTTGTCCTCAATGGGAATGGATATATCTTCAGGGGAGGCAACTCCTGCAACTTTTGTCTCTCCTGTCAATAGGGGTCAACTCTTAAAGGAGGAATTTGCTCAAGGGCAGCAAATTTGTTTCTTTAAGAAAAGACCCCTTTTTCCGTGGGACAGAGATATGGAAATGTGAACGGGAAGTCCCAAAAGTTGTCTCCCTTTAAAAAAATGGTGAAAAAATCAGCTAGGTGTACCTATTCCCCTTAAAACAGGTTTTAACGAACATTGTTATGAAAGGTTTATACATATTTATGGGGAATGGGAACACCTTCAGGGGAGACAACTCCTGCAAAAGTATTTTTGTCTCCCATGTCAATAGGGGTCAACTCTTAAAGGAAAGAATTTGCTCCTCTGGAGCAAATTCTTTTCTTTAAGAGTAGACCGCTTTTTCAGTGGGACAGGTCTTACAGAAAAGCGTACAAGAAGTCCCAAAAGTTGTCTCCCTTTGAAAAAATGGCGGAAAATGTGCTAGGTGTTCTGATTCCCCTTAACTCACAAATACAGTCAAACTTGTATTAAGCAAGCATTTACAGGACAATCCATCACGTGAAAAAGTCCGTGAAATGAACACCCCACTAAACCACGGTATATATAGAGAGTGAGTGTTTGGTTTTAAATCCCACCAACAGCTAAGGTCATACGGAGACAGGACCTTGGTTTAAAGACTCATCCGAAAGTCTGGAGATGTCGGGGATCGAACCCACAACTCCTGGTTTAATCAGCTTTATGAGGCGAGTAGTTTATCCACTTCATCACAGAGGATTCTACTTTATATAGAGAAAGCTCGGGTTATGGGGGTATACATTATTTTTCTTATTTCTGTTCCAAGACATAGGTTGTGGGTACTCGTTAGAACCGCCTCAATGAGGCGGTTCTAACGAGCACCCACACCCTATGTTTGCAGTATAAATTATAACAAGAGGGCCATGATGGCCCTGGATCGCTCACCTGATCAATAGGGTAACAAGTGGGCCCCAGGGAGGGCCATTATTGACCCCAAAGTTATAATGTGCATAATGTTGAGGGAGGTCTAAAAAGGCGAAGCTTCATACCAAATAACAACAAAGGCTATAATTGTCCACTACAGGAAGCTCCATACCAAATATCAAAGACATGGGCCTTGCAGTTTTAGACAAGAAGATTTTTAAAGATTTCCCTATATAAGTCTATGTAAAACCAAAGAGTCTCGGGGCGGGGGCATTTTAGGCCAAGGGCTATAATTTGAACAATCTTGATAGAGGTCCACCAGATGAAATTTTCTCACCAAATATCAAAGACCTAGGCCTTGTAATTTCACAGCAGATTTTTAAAGATTTTCCCTATATAAGCCTATGTAAAATCAAAGGGGGGGGGGGGGGCATTTTTGGCCCCAGGGCTATAATTTGAACAATCTTGGTAGAGGTCCACAACATGAAGCTTCATACCAAATATCAAAGACCTGGGCTTTGCAGTTTCAGAGAAGAAGATTTTTAAAGATTTTACCTATATAAGTCTATGTAAAACCAAAGAGTCTCGGGGCGGGGGCATTTTAGGCCAAGGGCTATAATTTGAACAATCTTGATAGAGGTCCACCAGATGAAATTTTCTCACCAAATATCAAAGACCTAGGCCTTGTAATTTCACAGCAGATTTTTAAAGATTTTCCCTATATAAGTCTATGTAAAATCAAAGGGGAGGGGGGGGGGGGGGTGGGGGCAGGGGGCAGTTTTGGCCCAAGCACTATAATTTGAACAATCTTGGTAGGGGTCCACTAGATGAAGCTTCACACCAAATAGCAAAGACCTGGGCCGTGCGGTTTCAGAGAAGAAGATTTTCTCTATATAAGCCAATGTAAAACCAAAGGGCCCTGGGGCAGGGGCATTTTTGGCCCCAGCACTATAATTTGAACAATCTTGGTAGGGGTCCACTAGATGAAGCTTCATAACAAATATCAAAGACCTGGGCCTTGCAGTTTCAGAGAGGGATTTTTAAAGATTTTCCCTATATAAGCCCATGTAAAACCAAAGGGCCCTGGGGCGGGGCCATTTTTGGCCCCAGCACTATAATTTGAACAATCTTGGTAGGGGTCCACTAGATGAAGCTTCATACCAAAAATCAAAGACCTGGGCCTTGTGGTTTCAGAGAAGAAGATTTTTGAAGATTTTCCTATATAAGCCCATGTAAAACCAAAGGGCCCCGGGGTTGGGGCATTTTTGTCCCCAGCATTATAATTTGAACAATCTTGATAGGGGTCCACTAGATGAAGCTTCATACCAAATATCAAAGACCTGGGCCTTGCGGTTTCAGAGAAGAAGATTTTTTAAGTTTTCGCTGAAAAAATCTATTTTGGCTCCTGTGACCTATATGTGCAACGGACCAGAACCATTTGAACAACTTTGAAACGGGACCACCTAAGCATCATTCCTGTGAAGTTAGGTAAAAATCCGATCAGTGGTTTAGGAGGAGATGTAGTTTGAAGAAATTGTTTACGCACGGATGACAGACAAAAAGTGATCCTAATATAAAACACAAGAGGGCCATGATGGCCCTGGATCGCTCACCTGATCCACAGAGTAACAAGTCGGCCCCGGTGAGGGCCATTATTGACCCCAGGGTTATAATGTGCATAATATTTAAGGAAGTCTAACAAGAGGGCCATGATGGCCCTGGATCGCTCACCTGATCCATAGTGTAACAAGTGGGCCCCAGAGAGGGCCATTATTGGCCCCAGGGCTTTAATGTACATAATGTTGAGGGAGGTCTTAAAGGTGAAGCTTCATACCAAACATCAACAAAGGCTAAAATTTGAACAATCTTGTCAAAGGTCCACTAGATGAAGCTACACATCAAATATCAAAGACCTGGGCCTAGCGGTTTCAGAGAAGAAGATTTTTAAAGATTTTGCCTATATAAGCCTATGTAAAATCAAAGGGCCCCGGGACAGGGGCATTTTTTGCCCCAGCACTATAGTTTGAACAATCTTGGTAGGGGTCCACTAGATGAAGCTTCATACCAAATATCAAAGTTCTGGGCCTTGTGGTTTCAGAGAAGAAGATTTTTAAAGATTTTCCCTATATAAGCCTATGTAAAACCAAAGGGCCCCGTGGCAGGGGGGGATTTTTTGTCCCAGCACTATAATTTGAACAATCTTGGTAGGGGTCCACTAGACGAAGCTTCATACCAAATATCAAAGTCCTGGGCCTTGTGGTTTCAGAGAAGAAGATTTTTAAAGATTTTCCCTATATAAGCCTATGTAAAACCAAAGGGCCCCGGGGCGGGGGCATTTTTGGCCCCAGCACTGTAATTTGAACAATCTTGGTAGGGGTCAACTAGATGAAGCTTCATACCAAATATCAAAGACCTGGGCCTTGTGGTTTCAGAGAAGAAGATTTTTAAAGATTTTCCCTATATAAGCCAATGTAAAACCAAAGGGCCCCGTGGCGGGGGCATTTTTTGTCCCAGCACTATAATTTGAACAATCTTGGTAGGGGTCCACTAGATGAAGCTTCATACCAAATATCAAAGTCCTGGGCCTTGTGGTTTCAGAGTAGAAGATTTTTGAAGATTTTCCCTATATAAGCCTATGTAAAACCAAAGGGCCCTGGGGCGGGGGCATTTTTGGCCCCAGCACTATAATTTGAACAATCTTGGTAGGGGTCCACTAGATGAAGCTTCATACCAAATATCAAAGACCTGGGCCTTGTGGTTTCAGAGAAGAAGATTTTTAAAGATTTTCCCTATATAAGCCAATGTAAAACCAAAGGGCCCCGTGGCGGGGGCATTTTTCGTCCCAGCACTCAAATTTGAACAATCTTGGTAGGGGTCCACTAGATGAAGCTTCATACCAAATATCAAAGTCCTGGGCCTTGTGGTTTCAGAGAAGAAGATTTTTAAAGATTTTCCCTATATAAGCCTATGTAAAACCAAAGGGCCCCCGTGCGGGGGCATTTTTGGCCCCAGCACTATAATTTGAACAATCTTGGTAGGGGTCCACTAGATGAAGCTTCATACCAAATAACAAAGACCTGGGCCTTGTGGTTTCAGAGAAGAAGATTTTTTAAGTTTTTGGTGAAAAAAATCTGTTTTTGGCTCCTGTGACCTAGATGTGCAACGGACCGGAACCATTTGACCCATATTCAAACTTGACCGAGATATTGTCATGATGATCATTCTGAGCAAGTTTGATTAAGATTGGACCAAAATTGTGGCCCCTAGGGTGTTCACAAGGTTTTTATATGATTTGACCCGCTGACCTACTTTTTAACCCGATATGACCCATATTCGAACTGGACTGAAATATTGTCACAATGGTCATTCTGAGCAAGTTTCATGATAATTGGACCAAAACAGTGGCCTTCAGAGTGTTCACAAGGTTTTTCTATGAATTGACCTACTGACCTACTTTTTGACCCGACATGACCCATATTCAAACTTGACCGAGATATTGTCACAATGATCATTCTGAGCAAGTTTGATGATCATTGAACCATAACTGTGCCCTCTAGAGTGTTCACAAGGACTATCTATGGTTTGACCTACTGACCTACTTTTTGACCCTACATGATCCATATTCGAACCTGACCGAGATATTGTCATGATAATTATTCTGAGCAAGTTTGATGATGATTGGACCAAAACTGTGCCCTCTAGAGTGTTCACAAGGTTTTTCTATGATTTGACCTACTGACCTACTTTTTCACCCGACATGACCCATATTCGAACTTGACCGAGATATTGTCATGATGATCATTCTGAGCAAGTTTGATGATGATTGGACCAAAACTGTGGCCTCTAGTTTGTTCACAAGAAAAAGTTTACGCACGACGGACGACGGACGACGCACGACGACGCCGGACATCTTACGGTCACAAAAGCTCACCATGACCTTCGGTCAGGTGAGCTAAAAAGGTGAAGCTTCATTCCAAATATCAACATAGGCTATAATTTGAACAACCTTGGCAAGGGGTCCACTAGATGAAGCTACACACCAAATATCAAAGACCTGGGCCTTGCAGTTTCAGAGAAGAATATTTTTAAAGATATTCCCTAATTAAGCCTATGTAAAACCGAATGGCCCCGGGGCGGAGGCATTTTTGGCCTCAGGGCTATAATTTTAACAGTCTTGATAGAGGTCCACGAGATGAAGCTTCACACCAAATATCAAAGACCTGGGCCTTGCTGTTTCAGAGAAGATTTTCAAAGATTATCTCTATATAAGTCTATGTAAAACCAAAAGGGCCCCAGGGCAGGGGCATTTGTGGCCCGTGGGCTACAATTTGAACAATCTTGGTAGAGGTCTACTAGATGAAGCTCCATACCAAACATCAAAGACATGAGCCTTGCAGTTTCAGAGAAGAAGATTTTTAAAGATTTTCCTATATAAGTCTATGTAAAACCAAAGGGTCTCGGGGCGGGGGCATTTTTGGCCTCAGGGCTATAATTTGAACAATCTTGGTAGAGGTACACTAGCTGAAGCTTCATACCAATGCCTTGTGGTTAAAGAGAAGAAAAGTTTTCAAGATTTTCCCTATATAAGTCTATGTAAAATCAAAGGGCCCCGGAGCGGGGGCATTTTTGGCCCCAGGGCTGTAATTTGAACATTCTTGGTAGAGGTCCACAAGATGAAGCTTCATACCAAATATCAAAGACCTGGGCCTTGCAATTTCATAGAAGAAGATTTTTAAAGATTTTCCCTACATAAGCCTATGTAAAACTAAAGGGCCCCGGGGCAGGGGCATTTTTGGCCCCAGCACTATAATTTGAACAATCTTGGTAGGGGTCCACTAGATGAAGCTTCATACCAAATAGCAAAGACATGGGCCTTGCAGTTTCAGAGAAGAAGATTTTTAAAGATTATCCCTATATAAGCCCATGTAAAACCAAAGGGCCCGGGGCGGGGGCATTTTTGGCCCCAGGGCTATAATTAGAACAATCTTGGTAGTGGTCCACTAGATGAAGCTTCATACCAAATATCAAAGACATAGGCCTTGTGGTTTCAGGGAAGAAGATTTTTCAAGATTTTTCCCTATATAAGCCCATGTAAAACCAAAGGGCCCCGGGGCGGGGGCATTTTTGGCCCCAGCACTATAATTTGAACAATCTTGGTAGGGGTCCACTAGATGAAGCTTCATACCAAATATCAAAGACCTGGGCCTTGTGGTTTCAGAGAAGAAGATTTTTGAAGATTTTTGTATATAAGCCCATGTAAAACCAAAGGGCCCTGGGGCTAGGGCATTTTTGGCCCTAGCATTATAATTTGAACAATCTTGGTAGGGGTCCACTAGATGAAGCTTCATACCAAATATCGAAGACCTGGGCCTTGCGGTTTCAGAGAAGAAGATTTTTTAAGTTTTCGGTGAAAAAAATCTATTTTTGGCTCATGTGACCTATATGTGCAATGGACCGGAACCATTTGAACAACTTTGAAAGGGGACTACCTAAGGATCATTCCTGTGAAGTTTGGTCAAAATCCGATCAGTGGTTTAGGAGGAGATGTCGTTTGAAGAAATTGTTTACGCACGGATGACAGACAAAAAGTGATCCTAATATAAAACACAAGAGGGCCCAGAGGGCCCTGGTTCGCTCACCTGAGTGTCACTGCCTCGAGGACAATCTACTTTTAGCTCTGGTGGCCATCTTGGCCATCAGCAGAGTGATTTTAGCTTATTTGGTAGGGAGTAACATAGGCAACATTCCTGTGAAGTTTTAATCAAATTTGCCTAAGGTTTTAGGAGGAGTTCATGTTTGAATCATATATACAATATTTTTCTATTTTTAGCTCCCGATATTTTGTACATCTGAGCAGGATTGTTTTAGCTTTTTTGGTAGAGGGTCATCTAAGCAACATGTAAAACCAAAGGGCTCATCTGAGAATTAGTGTCTCCAGTACATTCTAGGCCCAAGGGCTATAATTTGAACAAACTTGGCAATGGTCCACTAGATGAAGCTTCATTCCAAATATCAAAGACCTGGGCGTTCTGGTTTGAGACAAGATTTTTAAAGGTTTTCCCTATATAAGCCTATGAAAAACCAAAGGGTCCCAGAGTGGGGGTATTTTTGCCCCCAGGGCTATAATTTGAACAATCTTGAAAAAGGTCCACTAGATGAAGCTCCACACCAAATACCAAAGATCTGGGCCTTGCGGATTCAGAGAAGAAGATTTTTAAAGATTTTCCATGTATAAGCCTACGTAAAACCAAAGGCCCCAGGGGTGGGGGCATTTTTGGCCCAAGGGCTATAATTTTAACAATCTTGGTAGAGGTCTACTAGTTGAAGCTTCATATCAAATGGCATAGAGCAGGGCCTTGTGGTATCAGAGAAGAAGAATTTAAATATTTTCCTTATAAGACTATGAAAAATTTGTTTGTTTGTTTGATTTGAGGTTTAACGTCCCCGTCAACACTGTAAAGGTCATTTTGGAGACGTTGCTTCCAATTTTGTGGGACTTTTACCCGACATTGAGATGAAATGACATCTCAAGCCCTGACGCCAATTGAAACCAATAGGGTTTATTAGCATGGACGGTCTGCCTCGCACCGCGGTTCCTGGGCAGGCTTAGATCCTCTAAGCGGTTTACCAGTACTAGTGTGCGGGCTGGATTCAGCTCTGCGTGGAAGCATCATGCAACCCATATATTTCTTCAAGCCCCTATGGGCGGGGGCTTAAGACTATGAAAAACCAAAGGGTCCCAGGGTGGGGGCATTTTTGGTCCTAGGGCTATAATTTGAACAATCTTGATAGAGGTCCAATAGATGAAGCTTCACACCAAATATCTAAGACCTTGGCCTTGCAGTTTCTGAGAAGAAGTTTCTTTAAAGATTTTCCCTATATAAGCCTATGTAAAACCGAAGGCCCCCGGGGCGGGGGCATTTTTGGCCCCAGGGCTATAATTTGAACAATCTTGGTAGAGGTCCATTAGATTAAGCTTCACACCAAATATCAAAGATCTGGGCCTTGCGGTGTCAGAGAAGAAAAGTTTTAAAGATTTCCCCTACATAAGCTTAGGTAAAACCAAAGGCCCCCTGGGCGGGGGCATTTTTGGCTCCAGGGCTATAATTTGAACAATCTTGGTAGAGGTCCACTAGGTGAAGCTTCATACCAAATATCAAAGACCTGGGCCTTGTGGTTTCAGAGAAGAAGATTTTTAAAGGTTTCCCTTTAAAGGGCTATGAAAAACCAAAGGGTCCAAGGGTGGGGCCATTTTCGGCCCCAGGGCTATAATTTGCACAATCTTGAAAGAGGTCCACTAGATGAAGCTTCACACCAAATATCAAAGATCTGGGCCTTGTGGTTTCAGAGAAGAAGATTTTTAAAGATTTTCCCTGTATAAGCCTATGTAAAACCAAAGGCCCCCGGGGCGGGGGCATTTTTGGCCCAAAGGCTATAATTTGAACAATCTTAGTAAAGGTCCTCCAGGTAAAGCTTCACACCAAATATTAAAGACGTGGGCCTGCTGGTTTCAGAGAAGAAGATTTTTTAATGATTTTCCCTATTTAAGCCTATGTAAAACCATAGGCCCCCGGGGCGGGGGCATTTTGGCCCCCAGGGCTATAATTTGAAAAATCTTGGTAGAGGTCCACTAGATGAAGCTTCACACCAAATATCAAAGATCTAAGCCTTGCGGTTTCAGAGAAGATTTTTAAAGATTTTCCCTGTATAAGTCTATGTAAAAACAAAGGCCCCCGGGGCGGGGGCATTTTTGGCCCAAAGGCTATAATTTGAACAATCTTAGTAAAGGTCCTCCAGGTAAAGCTTCACACCAAATATTAAAGACGTGGGCCTGCTGGTTTCAGAGAAGAAGATTTTTTAATGATTTTCCCTATATAAGCCTATGTAAAACCATAGGCCCCCGGGGCGGGGGCATTTTGGCCCCCAGGGCTATAATTTGAACAATCTTGGTAGAGGTCCACTAGATGAAGCTTCACACCAAATATCAAAGATCTGGGCCGTGCGGTTTCAGAGAAGAAGATTTTTAAAGATTTTCCCTGTATAAGCCTATGTAAAACCAAAGGCCCCCTAGCGGGGGCATTTTTGGCCCTTAGGTAATAATTTGAACAATCTTAGTAGAGGTCCATCAGGTAAAGCTTCACACCAAATATTATAGACCTGGGCCTTGTGGTTTCAGAGAAGAAGATTTTTTAATGATTTTCCCTATATAAGCCTATGAAAAACCAAAGGCCCCTGTGGCGGGGGCATTTTGGCCCCCAGGGCTATAATTTGAAAAATCCTGGTAGAGGTCCACTAGATGAAGCTTCACACCAAATATCAAAGATCTGGGCCGTGCGGTTTCAGAGAAGAAGATTTTTAAAGATTTTCCCTGTATAAGCCTATGTAAAACCAAAGGCCCCCAGGGCGGGGGCATTTTTTGGCCCTAAGGCTATAATTTGAACAATCTTAGTAGAGGTCCACTAGGTAAAGCTTCACACCAAATATTAAAGACCTGGGCCTTGTGGTTTCAGAGAAGAAGATTTTTTAATGATTTTCCCTATATAAGCCTATGTAAAACCATAGGCCCCGGGGCGGGGGCATTTTGGCCCCCAGGGCTATAATTTGAACAATCTTGGTAGAGGTCGACTAGATGAAGCTTCACACCAAATATCAAAGATCTGGGCCGTGCGGTTTCAGAGAAGAAGATTTTTAAAGATTTTCCCTGTATAAGCCTATGTAAAACCAAAGGCCCCCGGGGCGGGGGCATTTTTGGCCCTAAGGCTATAATTTGAACAATCTTAGTAGAGGTCCACCAGGTAAAGCTTCACACCAAATATTAAAGACCTGGGCCTTGTGGTTTCAGAGAAGAAGATTTTTTAATGATTTTCCCCATATAAGCCTATGTAAAACCAAAGGCCCCTGGGGCGGGGGCATTTTGGCCCCCAGGGCTTTAATTTGAACAATCCTGGTAGAGGTCCACTAGATGAAGCTTCACACCAAATATCAAAGATCTGGGCCGTGCGGTTTCAGAGAAGAAGATTTTTAAAGATTTTCCCTGTATAAGCCTATGTAAAACCAAAGGCCCCCGGGGCGGGGGCATTTTTGGCCCTAAGGCTATAATTTGAACAATCTTAGTGGAGGTCCACCAGGTAAAGCTTCACACCAAATATTAAAGACCTGGGCCTTGTGGTTTCAGAGAAGAAGATTTTTTAATGATTTTCCCTATATAAGCCTATGTAAAACCAAAGGCCCCCGGGGCGGGGGCATTTTGGCCCCCAGGGCTTTAATTTGAACAATCTTGGTAGAGGTCCACTAGATGAAGCTTCATACCAAATATCAAAGACCTGGGACTTGCGGTTTCAGAGAAGAAGATTTTTAAAGTTTTCATTTAAAAAATCTATTTTTAGCTCCTGTGACCCAGATGTGCAATGGACCGGAACCATTTGAACAATTTTGAAAGGGGACCACCTAAGGATCATTGCTGTGAAGTTTGGTCAAAATCTGATCAGTGGTTTAGGAGGAGATGTCATTTGAAGAAAAAGTTTACGCACACACACACACACGCACGCACGCACTGACGACGGACGAAAAGTGATCACAAAAGCCCACCTTGTCACTACGTGACAGGTGAGCTAACAAGAGGGCCATGATGGCCCTGGATCGCTCACCTGATCCATAGAGTAACAAGTGGGACCCGGGGAGGGCCATTATTAACCCCAGGGCTATAATGTACATAATGTTCAGAGACGTCTAAAAAGGTGAAGCTTCATACCAAATATCAACAAAGGCTAAAATTTGAACAATCTTGGCAAAGGTCCACTAGATATGCTACATACCAAATATCAAAGACCTGGGCCTTGCGGTTCGGGGAAGAAGATTTTTATTAAAGATATTCCCTACATAAGCCTATATAAAACCAAATGGCTCCAGGGTGGGGGCATTTTTGGCCTCAGGGCTATAATTTAAACCATCTTGATAGCGGTCCACTAGAGGAAGCTTCACACCAAATATCAAAGACCATGGCCTTGCTGTTTCAGAAGAAGATTTTTAAGGAATATCTCTATATAAGTCTATGTAAAACCAAAGGGCCCCAGGTCGGGGGCAGTTTTGGCCCTAGCACTATAATTTGAACAATCTTGGTAGGGGTCCACTAGATGAAGCTTCATACCAAATAGCAAAGACCTGGCCCTTGGGGTTTCCGAGAAGAAGATTTTTAAAGATTTTCCCCATATAAGCCCATGTAAAACCATAGGGCCCCGGGGCGGTGGCATTTTTAGCCAAGCACTATAATTTGAACAATCTTGGTAGGAGTCCACTAGATGAAGCTTCATACCAAATAGCAAAGACCTGGGCCTTTAAAACCAAAGGGCCCCGGAGTGTGTGTGTGTGGGGGGGGGGGGGGGAAGAAGGAACATGGCCGTGTGGGATGAAGCTTCATACCAAATATCAAAGACATGGGCCTTATTGTTTCAGAGAAGAAAATTTTTAAAGATTTTCCCTATATAAGCCCATGTAAAACCAAAGGGCCCCGGAGCGGGGGCATATTTGACCCCAGCACTATAATTTGAACAATCTTGGTAGGGGTCCCCTAGATGAAGCTTCATACCAAATATCAAAGACCTGGGCCTTACGGTTTCAGAGAAGAAGATTTTTAAAGCTCTTCCCTATATAAGCCCATGTAAAACCAAAGGGCCCTGGAGCGGGGGCATTTTTGGCCCCAGCACTATAATTTGAACAATCTTGGTAGGGGTCCACTAGATGAAGCTTCATACCAAATATCAAAGACCTGGGCCTTGCGGTTTCAGAGAAGAAGATTTTTAAAGCTCTTCCCTATATAAGCCCATGTAAAACCAAAGGGCCCCGGAGCGGGGGCATTTTTGGCTCCAGCACTATAATTTGAGCAATCTTGGTAGGGGTCCACCAGATGAAGCTTCATACCAAATATCAAAGACCTGGGCCTTGTGGTTTCAGAGAAGAAGATTTTTTAAGTTTTTGGTGAAAAAAATCTGTTTTTGGCTCCTATGACCTAGATGTGCAATGGACCGGAACCATTTGAACAACTTTGAAAGGGGACCACCTAAGGATCATTCCTGTGAAGTTTGGTCAAAATCCGATCAGTGGTTTAGGAGGAGATGTCGTTTAAAGAATTGTTTACGGACGCACGCACGGACGGACGGACGCACGCACGACGGACGAAAAGTGATCCCAAAAGCTCACCTCGTCACTACGTGACGGTGAGCTAAAAATATCGCAGATTTTCATCAGAAAAGTAGCCATTTTGGAGATGTGAAAAAAATGCACTGTATTGCACGGGTGTGTTATCGTCATCAAAATGTACTTGCTAAGGTGCTTGAATATTACAGCACAGTTCTAAGGAATTTGCCATTTTAGAGAATTGATTGCAAGCTTGAATACAGCCCCGCATACAAAGTGGAAGCTGATTCAATGTTGATTGCCTGCTTTGTGGAAGCACCTATGGTAGGTTTTGTTGTTGGTCCAGCAAGTCAGAGTTGAACAAAAACTAGAGCTGCCATACTTTAAAATTTTATATACAGTGAAATTCCGCTATTAAGACCACCTAAAATTAAGACTAATTTTGCTAAAGGTTTCAGTAATTCTTTCTTTGCGTTTTCTTCAACCAATGTCATCTGCTCAGAGACCACCTTTGGGACTGTTCAAAAGTGGTCTTTAAGACCACTTTTGAACAGTTCCAAAGGTGGTCTTAATATAGGAATTTTACTGTATTCTGAGCGAATTTCTTAAAAGAAATGAAAAGAAAAGAAATAAAACATTTTGTAGAGTTTTAATCCATTTTTGTTTCATTTTAATTACAAATCTACATTACTAATCCAAGAAATGAACATTATCATTGTAACTGTACAAAATCAAAACATCACAGATCTACTCAATGATATTGAAATAGCAACAGAAGTACAACTCCCAAATGACACACAATATTGACTCGATGCTTATTCAATGTTAAACAATGTATTCCATGCAGACTCTATACTTAAACTGCCAATTCAAGCTTGAAACAATGCTGATTCAATATTGGAACAATGCCAATTTAAGCTTGAAACAATGTTGAGTCAACATTGAAACAATGCTGATTCAATATTGGAACAATGCCAATTTAAGCTTGAAACAATGTTGAGTCAACATTGAAACAATGCTGATTCAATATTGGAACAATGCCAATTTAAGCTTGAAGCAAGGCTGATTCAGTGTTGAAAGGATCTTGATTCAATGTTTACTATTCACTGTTAAGAATCTCAAGACTGGAATGGCTTCAAAAAAGTTTATACCTACATAAGATAAGAGTCTCTCATGTTTTACAGCCTTTGTTTGAACCCTTGTCCAGCTGAATGATTTCATTTAGCCACACCCATTCTTGACTTTCAACCAATCAGATTACCTGATGGTATTTATTCCAACAAATTCACAAACTAAATATCAATCAGTGTAGATACAGATCAGATGGCTTCTACAGAGAATCAGATGGCTTCTACAGAAGCAATCTGATCAGTATCTACACTATAATGGTAAAGGGTATCCTGGTTCAGCAGGACAAAGGTTAAAAATCTGTTTTACCTTTACCACTCTCTTGGCAAATTCAGTAGACGACAAATTGTTGATTTTTTTTCTTATTATTTCCCAGAAAACAGGACTTGACATCTCATGCAAATTGTCTCCATAGGAGACAATTTGCATGAGATGTCAAATCCTGTTTTCTTGGAAAATTAGAAAAATATTTCAAAATGTTGTCTGCTGATAAAAAAATACCCAGCATGCAAAGTGTTAACTTGTCATGTGACAATGAGGGCTGTATTCCTGTTGCTGGCCTTGATAACTTTACATGAAAGAAGAGCTGCAGTAAATGAAGATGTGGCTTCAGACGTCCATCCACAGCAAAAACTCAGGTTATCTTAACCCTTATCCTACTGAATAAATTAAATTTACCACACCCATTTCTGACTATCCACCAATCAAATTTCTCTATATTGAAAACAAACGTTCAGTTCACAAACTGCATGATAAACAGTGTAGATCCTGAAGCCATCTGATCTGGATGTACAATGATTGCAAAGATAGGAGTTGTTGTTAAGGCTGACACGATTAATCGTATAATTGATTAATCGATCAATAAATTCAGCAAAAATGATTATCATTTCTCATTTGCTCTTAACTGATTACTTGTTAGGTACAATTTACTAACCAAAGTTATGCCTAAACTAGCGAGATGAGTGACAAACAGTGCAGACCCTGATGAGACACCGCATTCTGTGGCGTCTCATATGGGTCTACATTGTTTGCTCAGGCCTGTCTGTTCAAATATACATATGGTAAAGTGCAACATATGGTAAGAGTCATGCTCAGACAGAAAGCCAGACAGGTAAAATTATGACAAAAACCTTAGTGATTACTAATCGTTTATCGATCGAAATGACAGGACTGATAATCAATTATCTTTTCAGCTCCGATTAACCAGCCCTAGTTCTTGTGTTCAGCAGAATAAGAGTGAAGCATTAGTTCAGTCTGATCAGTGTTTTTCCTGATCAATGTTTTGAGTATTCGCTACCTCTAGATGTCCAAATAAACATTTTCACTTATCCCAGCTCAGATGAGAACATGAAACAGCACATGGTTGAGTTTAACAAAGTAACATTTTAAGCTACTCCAATTTGAGGCCGAAGCCTAAATAAGACAGTGTATGAACATTTTGTCAATCTCACAAAGTGCAGTTTTACAAGAGTCAATAATAAACATGGTTTTATCAGATGACGTCACTTCTGAGAATGTAATAACGCCATGTATTAAATTCGGTAATCCACTAGTGGATTAAATATGCAAATTAGTTGCATATGTCCCATGACGTTACACGTACGACATCCTTAAGGATGTCATGTTAACTAATGACGGAATATTGACATTTTTGTAAACAAATCATGAATAAGATGGGTTTTAAATGTCATATGATAAATAGAATCTTGCATTCATGCTCATGTATTATTAAATTTATTAAACTGGTTGAGGAACAGGAATAAAATGCTTGGCAAAGCCTGGCATTATTTTATCCCTTTTCCTCAACGAGTTTAATAAATTCAATAATACATGAACAATCATGTAAGATCCTCTATACACAATGTAACTATCCAGTCAATATACACAGTCTACTGAATAGATATACATTATGATGAACAAGTACATCATGGACACTTTTCCACCATTTTAAGGGGGATAACTTTGGCAACTTCTGTTTTCTTCCTGTAAAGCGAGTTGGTTCTACTCTGAAAGGGAAGAACTTGCTCCTGGGGGACCAAATTCTTCCCTTTCATAATAGAACCGGTCTTGATAAGGGAGACCAAAAGCATTTTTGCAAAGAGTTCCCTCCCCCTGTAGTCTCTACCTCCATTTTCATATGGAGATCACTCAAAGATATAAAAAATATAACTGAGTGGTAGAACCTCTTTCATGACAAAATTAGCTCCCCTATTCTTTCATGAGCCTGCCTGAAGGGAGGAAAATATTTCTCAATCTCAGATTCAGTTTTCTATTTTTTTTTTTTTTTTTTTGAGTTCAAGGGCCAAGTCAACACCACTTAGGTTTTGTCAAATCGGTCAGTTTACTTAACTACTCTTTTTCTCAGGCAGGCTTATATGCAAGATTTCCACTAAAGACTATGCCACGCTTGTAAAGTCTTGACAATTAGGGTGAAAGTTTAAGTTGTCCAAAATGGTGACAGCATGATAAACTAACAAAAAGAAACTGGACTCCTGTATCATGCCAGCTTAAAGCAAGCCCTTTACCAGTACAGTTCAAATTCTGCCACTAGAGACTGACAAATGCCCTCAGAACTGGAATCATCGTAAGGGAGAGAATGGCTGTAGAAAAGATTTCAAGATCATTTTCGGTGAAAGTATGTTGCTAACCTGGCAGATATCAAACTCCCGGCCGCCTGATCGTCAGTCATACTCATAATCGATGGAGCTTCCGAGGTCGACTCTCTCCCGTAATACAGATGGTAGAAAATAGGTCAAATGTGTCCATTCCACAAAAATGAGGATGATATGTAAAAGAAACCTTTACACAATCACTGACAAAAAACAAAACAAAAAAAATTCTAAGCTAAATCTTGGTCTTAACCCATTTTGTACCAGAAATCAAAAAATGGGCAATTGGCAAATAGTGCAGACCTAGATCAGACGCCACAGAACATGATGTCTGGACAGGGTCTACCCTGTTTGCAAAAAGTTCAGCCATTTTCAAAATAAATTTTGAAGGAAACACAACCTGACACCCCTAAATTTTTTAAATAGACTTGCTCTATATGTAAGGTGAAGATTCCATTTGGTACAAAATGGGTTGATATGATAAATCTTACATAAACTAACTTAACTTTGAGAGTATACGTTGAGGAAATGTTCAAAATATAATAATATTTGACAAAACATGCTTGCATTGTTTACCAAGACCTTCCATCAATATTCAAAGGACTTTTAAGAGGACTAGACCCACCTTCAGGGGCAGCAACTCTTTCAAAAGAAGTAGTCTTTCTCATCAATAGGAGTCTACTCTTAACCCTTCTCTTGCTGAATATTCATTTAAGCCACACCCATTTCCGTCTATCAACCAATCAAATTAATTGATGTCATTTATTGCTACAAACTCATAAACTGCATGCCAAACAGTGTAGATCCTGATCAGATGGCTTCTTCAGAAGCCATCTGATCTGGATCTACACTGTTTGCCAAGATAGCGGTTGTCGTGAACAGCATGATAAGGGTTAAAGGAGGACGTTCTTTCCCTTGAGAGCAGACCCCTTTTTCATAGGGACTTGCTTTATAGCAAGTGAATGGAAAGTACTAAACATTCGTCTAGCTTATTACAAAGAATGTTGAAAAAACTAGCAGGTTTATCTTCAATATATGAGAGTGGATGATATCAATTTTGCAATAAACATTCTGAATTTTCGAGAGACAAAAACATGACAAACTGATTTAGAGTGAGTAAGTGTTTGAGTTTTACATCTCACCAACAGCTAAGGTCATACGGAGACAGGACCTCTGTTTTTTAAAGACTCATCTGAAAGTCTGGAGAAGCCCGGGATCGATCCTGCGACCCCTGGTTTACAAGGCGAGTAGCATAACCACTACACCACGGAGGCTTCTGAAACAGATTAAAAACAAACACTGTTAAACATTAATTAAGGATCAAAATTGGTAAAAGGACCAGATATCCAACTCAAATAATGGACATGTCTTCAAAACATTTGAAAATTTCGAAGCTCACAATCTTAAAATGTGAGGTTGTATTAGTATCTATCTCTATGTCAAGTATAAAAGTTAACCCATTTTTGGATCGAAAAAATTTTGCTTAAAAAAAAACGTGACTGCAAAGTTTGGTCCCCGTTGACCAAAGCTTACAAAAGCATTACTTTTGATCCATCAATACAACCAAAAAAAAAAAAAATTGTTTTTGCTGAAAAAACGGGGGTGCTGAAAAAAGCCTTTGCATTACTTAACTCTTAACCTGCTGTTCACGACAACCTCTATCTATGGAAACAGTGTAGATCCAGATCAGATGGCTTCTGAAGAAGCCATCTGATCAGGATCTACACTGTTTGACATTCAATTTATGAATTTGTAGGAATAAATTACATCAAGTAATCTAATTGGTTCCAAAGTCAGAAATGGGTGTGGCTAAGCTGAATATTCAGCAAGAGAAGGGATAAGATAGTTATAATGTATTCAGCAAAAATATATGTACCACTGTATCACATATTGTCCTTGTTTAAACAGTTAACCCTAATCTTGCTGAATATTCAGTTAAGCCACACCCATTTCTGACTTTGAACCAATCAGATTTCTTCATGTAATTTATTCCTACAAATTGATAAACTGAATGTCAAACAGTGTAGATCCTGATCAGATGGCTTCTTCAGAAGCCATCTGATCTGGATCTACACTGTTTCCAAAGATAGGGGTTGTCGTGAACAGCAAGATAAGGGTTAACATTTCAACCTCTAACAAGTTTATCAAGCTAACATGTATTTGAACAACAGGGACCTCGTTGGAAGGGCTGTCGCCCACCCTCCCCACCCCCACTCTCAAAACTAGCAGCAAAACGTCACAGAAATTTAGCAGGTTTGATGAAGTTTATTCCTTAGGATGCAGAGAAAAAACTGTCTGAAAATGTGGTCTGTATATGTCGTCTGCTGAATCTTCTTGCAAAGTTCTTAAAAATATTTTTGCTTACAGGCAAACAGTGTGGATCCAGATCAGACCGCTCCTGTAGAAACAATCTTATCTGGGTCCATACTATTTGCAACAATGACTTTTAAAGTAACCGGCAGACGACAAAGCAGACGACAATTGTCGTGGGTCAATAAGTCCTCTGAATACCATATGGTGAAGGAAGATCTTCATGAGATCCCTATTACAGTCTTAAATTGACGTTAACCCATTTTATACCGAGTGGGATCCGCTGTACGTTTTGCATACAGCGATGGCCCTGATCAGACGCCACACTCTTGTGCATATGATCTCATCACGTTATCAAATCCTTGACATGAACACGCCTATATAGAGAAAACTGGGGTCAACAGGGGTATTCATTATTTTTCATATACCGTATTCGCCCTAATTACCGCACATGCTCCTATAAGCGCACACTAAAGCTATTTTTGAAAAGGAAATGCATAAACGCACAATTTACAGTAATCTCCCCTTGAAGCTCTTATAGTAAATCTATAAAAACTTACCATTATTTCTTCCAACAGTGAAGGCAATGCTTAAGTATCTTTTTCCGTCCCATTAAATGTCAGTATGCATCATCTTGGAAGCTGTTGTTTTCGTATCAAGTGTGCGCTAATTAGGTAGATTTTTCACCATGATTTTATTACCCGATTTTGAAAAAACTAAGCCCACGGTGCGGTAATTAGGGCGAATACGGTATTTGATCCAAGACATATGTTGTGGGTACTCGTTAGAACCACCTCAAAGATATAGGTTGTGGGTACTCGTTAGAACCGCCTCATTGAGGCGGTTCTAACGAGCACCCACAACCTTTGTTTTAAGTACAAATAAGAATAATATTACAGATTTTCATCAGAAAATCAACAATTATGGAGATTGAAAGAATGCACTATGTCACACAGAGGTGTTATCGTAATGTGGGCTTGCAACATTTGCCAATGTCCCGTTTTTGGGGTTTTTCTGTATAAAATGGATTAATACCCTGAACAAAAACATTCCAAATGGTGAAGGGATTTTACAAACTTATACTGTCCACTGATTCTGTGAACTGGTTCCTTAATCATCAGTTTCTAAAATCTGGGTGACAACAGCATTTATCAGTAGAGAATTCATTAGACATCATTGGGGCAAAAGTCGACATTTTTTGTTTTCTTTCGAGCCTCCGACCTCCCGATGACCAGTCAGACGCGCATCCAACAGGGCTACCGAGGCCGGCTCCTAATAGTAGCAAACTCAGTCCTTAAAACTTATCCTGCTGTTCAGATCAACACCCTACCTTTGCAAACAGTGCAGATCCAGATCAGATAAAGAAGCCATCTGATCAGGATCTACACTGTTTGTCATTCAGTTTGCAAATTTGAATAAATTACATCAAGTAATTTGATTGGTTAAAATGTGAATGGGTTTGGCTGACAGGATAAGGGCTAAAAATGGATCATTATGAACAAGGTAGACAAGATATTGTGTGAGTTGCTTCCCTTGAAACTGCATCCCTTCACCTTAATTTATATACAGGAATGATTTTCACACACACAACAGTGATTACTTCAAACACTGGGACAGAAGAGCGGAGTCAGATGCTTGCCTAAGGTCAAAAAACATTTTTCATGCTCAACAGAGTTGGGTATGGAATAGGTTTCGTAAGCCTAGGACCAGACTGCTCTATAGGGCAAACAGAATTTCTCTTGCTGATATTTCTGAAGGAGCTATCTACCCTGATTCAGAAATTCTTCTCCACAGGTTACTGTGTCCCAGTGTCATAAGTTATTACCGTAATCATCCTAAGTATTGGGACAGACAGGCCTAAGCAAACAGTGTAGACCCAGATCAGACTGCTCCTTCAGGAGCAGTCTGATCAGGGTCAACACAGTTTGCCATTCTGTCTGCATATTTTGGACTCATTCCTGGCTCGGAAAGTGAGTGAGTTTTACGTCCCACCAACAGCTAAGGCCATACGGAGACGTGACCTCGGTTTAAAGACTCATCCGAAAGTCTGGAGAAGCCCGGGATCGATCCTGCAATCCCTGGATTACAAGGCGAGTAGCGTAACCACTACATCACAGAAGCTTCTCCCTCGATCGTTAAATAAATTTGTAAAAATTTTAGGAGAATTATGGTAAATCTTCAATGTGTCCCAATTTTTAGGATTTTTATGGTACAACAGAAAAACTAACTAAGGGTTACATCATAAAAACTGCAAGCTACAAGCATTGTTACGATGATTAATAATTGAGCGTACTGACCACTAAAGCAGAGCTGAAATATATATTGAAACTTCAGTTTTTTGTTTGAAAAGAGGCTTTATGTCCAGTCACTATTTAGGTCAATTTAGATACATTGCTTCTGATTTTGTGGGACCTTTGCCCAAAACGGAGATGCAGACATCTCAAGCCCTACTGCCCAAAAACAATAGGCTTTATATGCAGCGACAGCCATAATCACACCACTTGGACTTGTCCTAGGCAACTGGGTAATGAATTTGTCAGGCCCTGCTCAAATTATGCAGTATTTACCTGCTCCAAATATCTTGTTATTCTATATCCGTGCATTTATATATAAAAACATCCTAATAATATATGACACTTCTTTGTACTGTTAATAGGCACCTTTCAACATTTCTTAAACAATTTTTTTAATATCATATATACATTGAGAAATCTCTGTACAATAACATAATATCACGTAAATGTTATGTCAGAATTTCATTCCTATTCTCCGCCATCATTACCAAAACAGGCCTATTCAAATATACTGAAAATTTTACCACCAAAAATTGAAAAATTTCAGAAGAAAAATTATGATATTTTTTTTTTATATTTCTGCTCAAAAACTGTTTGTGAGAACTCATTAGAACCACCTCGCTGAGGGGTGTACAACAAGGGGTGACCCCCTATGTGCTTTTAGCGCCCTGTTACCTTACAAACTAAATCAATGCAATGCACTACAACAAATTCAATACATCCTAGACAGTTGAAATATGGGCCGTGACAATCAGCCGAAGGCAGATAATGACCATATATCTCCAGAATTCTCCATGAAAGAATGTTGCCAACCCAGTAGGTATTGAAAATGGGACCTCCTGGGTCCTGTTTTTCAAAGCCTCGTTAACTTAACGAGCTCATTAGTGGTCAAATTGTTAACTGTTCTAGCAAGTAAAATGTCTAAAATTTTGTTATTTTTTCTGAAAAAATGTAAGTAGCTTTTGCATATGCAAAAGCCACTTACATTTTTTCAGCAAAAATATTAGTATATTTGCCATATTAAATTATCAAAGTTGCAGAGCTTCCAATAAGTCATCAACTGCAGAGAAATAATACCGCAGTAAGGCATGGCTGTTGGGGAAAGGTGTAGGGAATGTTGGTAATATGCATTCAAAACTAAATATTTTCAAACATTCTATTTGTGTATAATTCTTAATCAAACAAAAATTCTTTCATACACACCCGTCAAATGTATTACATGTAAAATTTTAAAATCTCAAACCTGGAAGTATGAGATGAAATCATTACGACAACACAGCTGTGCGACATAGTGCATTTTTCACATCTCCAAAATGGCTACTTTTTGATGAAAATAAGTTTACCGTATTCGGGTGTGTGTTACCCGCATTTGCGTACTACCCGCACCCCCCTTTTTCGCCAAAATCTGGGGAAAAAACTGTTATTCTGTTGTATTACCCGCATGGAACATTTGCTGAAATTTTGGTGGATGCGTAAGTGAGAAAAAGTAAGAATTTGGCCAGCTTTTGTAACACACAACGGAACGCGCGATCGTCTTCAAAAGGCGGGAAAATGCACGTGCGTGCGAGTATCACCAGAAAGCATGTATTTTGCATTAAAATGTTGAAAAAACTTTACCTGTTCACCATTGTAATTTATTTATTAACCCACATATGCCCGCGGCCCTTTTTTGGGACATCGGCAAACAGTGCAGTCCCAGATCAGACACCTCAGAAAGGCGCCGGAGACGTCTCTTTTTTGGGACATCGGCAAACAGTGCAGTCCCAGATCAGACACATCAGAAAGACGCCACAGACGTCTGATTTGGAGTTACACTGTTTGATGATTTATAACGGTTCAATTATGACACTATTGTTAATCCCTGTCATATAATTGGCACCCTGCGGTGCGTGTCGATAAGGTGTGAAAATATGGTCAAGTTATGTCTCTAATTTGCGTTTATTCCCCAATCATAAAATTTAATCCGCAATCAATGTGAAAATTATTTAATTGCTTTTAAGACGAGTTGCTACCACTATTCTACTATCTCGTAAATGGTTATGTTTTGGCGCCAAATAGCAGACGCTTGGTGACAAAATGTGAATGCTTTAATTTGTGTTAACACATCTGTATGCTGTTGTTGATATTGACACGGAGCTTACGGAAAACGCTGTTTTCCACAACCGTTTTGCTATCTAGAATATTTTTACCGTTTCCAAACAATTTTTATGAGAGAGATACGCCCCATTAAGATAAAACAATAGACACGAGTGGGGTTGCTGGGGTCCGATGACGTCATTTACCGATCGGGTGCAGAAAAAAAAAACTAGCGGTGGTTTGTGGGCGGCGGTTTTGATGCCTGAAAACTTTGATGTTCGCATTGAACTTGCTTGTTTATTTCGTTTACAATCAGAGTTTAAGGAATAATACTCACAAAAATCGGGCTTGCTAGTAATGGAGATTGTTATATTCCAAATGTGTAAGTAAAATTGAGTGGACAATTAAACGTTTTTTTTTATGTCGTGAATCGTAAAAGGATAGAGCATAACACGAAATGCATCGTATTTTCAGCTGACAAAAGTAAAAATAAAATGGTCCAAAAATAATTCGGGCGGATTACCCGCACCCTGAACTTGGGCCTGTAATCTGAGGGAAAAAAACTGCGGGTAATACACACCCGAATACGGTACTTTTCTTATTTATACTGCAAACATAGGTTGTGGATACTCGTTAGAACTGCCTCATTGAGGCAGTTCTAAAGAGTACCCACAACCTATGACTTGGAGCAGAAATAAGAAAATTAATGTATACTCCTGTAACCCCAGTTTTATCCATATAATATATAAAGCGGGGTTTAGGTGGGTGTTCATTCACGGACTTGTTCACCTGATGTGCAAGTAAGATATACATTTTGTCACATTCTACTGTTTTAATATCGCAGTGCTCCTACTGTCGAATTTTGCAAGCTCCGATATCTCCGCAACCATTGAAATTTTTCGAGACAGTGTCGGTTCAAACCACTGTGGGTTAGTCATAGGCCCAGGCCGTAAGGCATAATGGGGATGACTTTAGAATATCTTTTCAATTTTCTGTAAAACAAAGGAATGTTGTGTGTACTCATTAGAATCACCTCATTGAGGTGATTCTAATGAATACACACAACATACATTGTCAAGATAAAATAAGGAAAATCTTACTAAGTTATCCTAAATGCAGTCCAACCTGTATTAAGCAAGCACCAAAGGGATAATTGAAATCTGCTTGCTAAAGGCAGGTGCTTGCTTAATACAGGTGGATTTTAATGCATTTTCCTTTTTTTGGGAACCAAATACATGCTTGCTTAAGACAGGTTGCTTGCTTATTAGAGGTGGCCACTAAGACAGGTTTTACTGTATATGGCTTATTATCCTAAATACATGTATATAGCTAATTATCCTAAATACATGACTATCTGGAGTTATGAAAATTCTTTAGGGACTCGCATATACATATTTAAATTCAAAATAGCCAAGTTAATCTAGCCATCTGTGTTTGGAGTTAATAAAATTCACTGAACAAGTACATGTATACTTTAAGTCAACAGTGCTAACTACCATAATTATCCTGAGTACTGGGACATGTAGGCCTAAGCAAACAGTGCAGACCCAGATCAGACTGCTCCTTCAGGGAGCAGTCTGATCTGGGTCTACACTGTTTGCCATTCCGTCTGCACCTTTTTGGACTCCTTGCTGGATCATGAAAGAAATTTGTAAAAAAAAATTAGGGGAATACCAGCAAGTCATCAACTTGCCCGAGCTTTTAGGATTTTTAAGGTAATGGCTCGCAGTGTAGTGTCCTGAAAAGTATCCTATTTTCTTTATCATTTAGTACAACATTTTTACTCTGGTGGTTGGCTGAGGCAAAGGTGTCGCATATCTTAGGCCACAGGGGCGTTTAACTGATATTGGCTTACAGTTCGACAAGGCCCGCTATCCTTTCAGCAGGTAAGGGTAGAGGGGGAGTGTTGTTATTTCTTCTCTTTCTACACTTCCATTCATTTTTCTCTTTCTCCCATCTCTCACTTTCATCTCATCTACTATCTCTTCTGTATCTTTTCTCCCTTTCTCTGTGAGATGACACATAAGGGTTGACATGTCGTTAAACCCCAAACAATCAAACAAAACAACAATTTTACAAAATTTTCTCCCTAAGTTCTCAACATACATGTACAAAATGTACCACAATTGTCTTTTGTTTCAAAACATCACATGAAATAAACAGTGACAAAATATGTTTATTACAACAAGAAACAGTATTCTTCCCACAAATAAAAGCATACAGATCAAGCGACATTTAGAAGAGTATTCAATGACAGGCATGGAATAAATTTCTAGAATCCAATAAATTTCTAAAGAATAACAATACAGTAGAACTTCGATGGCTCGAACACCGATGGCTCGTTTACCATGGATGCGTCGAACTCATTCTTGAGTCCCTAGCGAAATCCTCTACATAAGAAATAGTGGGGATAATTAAGGAGATTTTAGTCTTTTATCTTGCAAATGTATGCTGTGTGTACTCATTAGAATCGCCTCGATGAGGCGATTCTAATGAGTACACACAGCATACATTTTCATTTTAGAACACCGAAAAGACGTCTAAAAGTATCTTGCTATGCCTCCTGACAGTGACCTCAGTGGCTCGAACTACCCCTGTCTCAAACAGATTTTTGAGGTCCCAAAGGTGTTCGAGCCATTGAAGTTCGAAAGTACATCTTTTTCAAGGGATGATTTACATATTTTTAGGGGATAGCTGTATTAAATATTGTCATTTGGGAAGGATGGTCAGCTGTTTTACGGTCAATAAATTTAGTTTCAACGTGATGCAGCAGCGGAGCCATAAAACCTAATTTGAGAAGGTAAAACCAATGATTTACCTCTCTAAATGACCATTTTCAATACACATCCCCATTCCATAGCCCCAGAATATATATATATATATAGATAAGCGGGGTTATACACGTATCATTTTTCTTATTTCTGCACAAAAACGTATGTTGTGGGTACTCATTAGAAGGACCTCACCGAGGTGCTTCTAATGAACACCCAAAACATTTTTTTTTGTGCAGAAATAAGAAAAATATCAGTACTTTTTGGATGAAAAGAGTACCTTATCTGGTGTTAAGCGCCTTAATTTTTTTTTATTTGTAAGGTTAAAAGCTGGTAGATTTTGCCAAAAACAGTAAGAGCTATCAGCTACATATATCATGCCAACCAATGAAAAGCAATGTTACATGATGGTGTTGGATTTTTGACAGTATACTGCAGAATATACTGTCACAAATTTTTGACCTTATCTAATAAGACATCACGTTACATTCACAAGTGCATAAGAATGACATGTATGCTAATATATACAGCCAGTAACTGAGCGAGTGAGTGTTTGTGTTTACGTCCCACCAACAGCTAAGAACATACGGAGATGGAACCTTGGTTTAAAGACTCATCCGAAAGTCTGGAGAAGCCCGGGATCGATCCTGCGACCCCTGGTTTACAAGGCGAGTAGCGTAACCACTACTTCACGGAGGCCTCACCAGTAACTGAGCCTTTGTTATCAAGAGTAGATTATGATTTGTTTGCGTTTTACATCCCCATCAAGACTATTTAGGTCATTTTGGAGACGTTGCTTCCTATTTTCTGAGACGTTTACCTGACACCTAGATGAAATGACATTTCAAGCCCTACCGCCCATTGAAACTGCTGGGGTTTAGGGAACGGTCTGGCCAATTTTCCTGGGCATGCTCAGACCTTCTAAGCGGTTTACCAGCACTCAAGTTCGATCAGATTCAGCTCTGCGTGGAAGCACCATACAGCCCAATCAATTTTTCCAAGCCCGGATTAGTGGGGCGCCATCGAGAGTTGATACCCTTTCCGGACAGAAAACTCTTCAAAAAATATTTTTGTCTTCCTTATCAATAGGGGTCTACTCTTAAAGGAAAGAATTTGCTCCTTAGGAGCAAATTCTTTCCTTTAAGAGTGGACCTCTTCATCTGTGGGATGAATTTAATAAGATCAAAGTTATTTCCCTTGTCAAAAAAATATATGGTTGAAAATATATAAGGTATACCAATTTATCTTAAACAAAAATCAAACTATATATACAAGGTTTTCATAATAACTGAGAGAGATCTAAAAATAAATGCAAAAATAATTATGTAGAAAAAACCCCAAAACATTTTGTATCCTACCACTTATTTATATTTTAACTTGCATTCGTGAAAGTTCCAGAAATCACCAATACTGAAAATCCATATTTCCAATACTGAAAATTACGTTTTCCCAATACTTTATACTTTATATTAAGCTGGCTGATTTTTTCACCATTTTTTCAAAGGGAGACAACTTTCGGGACTTCCTGTTAACTTTTCTATAAACCCTGTCCCACTGAAACAGTGGTCTACTTTTAAAGGAAAGAATTTTGCTCTTCAGGAGCAAATTCTTTCCTTTAAGACATGACCCCCTATTGACATGGGAAACAAAAATACTGTTGCAGGAGTTGCCTCCCCTGAAGGTGTATCCATTCCCCTTAAGAGAATGATTTACCAATGCAGAATTCTGCCTGTATAAATACATGAGCTGCAAACTTTCAACGATGAGTTAACCTTTAAGATGCCAATCACAGCAATTGTCGTCTGCTTTGTCATTTGCTGGTACTTAAGTCATTTTATGCAAACAGGTTGGACCCAGATCAGACTGCTCCGCAGTCTTATCAGGGTCGACACTGTTAACCTGTATGCAAAAATGTGTTTGAAAAGTTTGCAAGAATATGCAGCAGATTACATAAACAGACAACATTTTCAGATGCAGTTTTCCCTGTCATTTTTTAACCAATGGAGACAACTATTAGCATTTCCTGTTTCCTTTTCATTAAACTGAGCTGGTCAGAAAATGGGGTCAGAAATAATGTCTAGAAACCCAAAAACAGGTAACTGGCAAACGGTGCAGGCCCAGATCGTATGTAGCAGAACAGGGCATATGATCAGGACCTTTTTGGCCATTTTCCAAACAAATTTTTAAGAAAAAAACAACCGGACACTCAAAAATTTTTAAATGGACGCCTGTTATATATAAGAAGGGAAATTCTATTTGGTACAAAATGGGATAATAACAGATCCCTATCGACAGAGTAAAATATATTCCCTAGAGTTGCCTCCCCTGAAGGTGTATCCATTACAGTTAACCCTTTACCACTCAGATACGTGTTTTTACGTGTCTGCACCCCCCCCCCCCCAATCCTAAGCCCCAGAAGCACCTAAAATCTGCATTTCTACCCCTGGATATTTATGTTTGCTTTAGGATTTGTTGGGCAAAAAAGTGACCTGTTTTTTCGCGCGCCTCCCCACTAAAAATATTCTGGGGGGGGATTGAAGGGGTGGGCAACGCCCCCCCCCGTCACATCCCGAAAAAGTTTGGGTGTATGACCCAATCTGAGGGTGACTGGGGTCAAAAATGCCTGAAATTGTTGCTGATAAAACATGCTGCAAACAGTGAAAATGGCCAGTGCCAAACACCTTAATAGTTGCCTTGACAGCTGTGTGAAGATTAAAATGTGGTCAAAAATTCATGTGAAAACCCACTTTTTGCCAATTTTGAGATGCCCCCTCTTTACCATGACAACAATGATCAAGTCATGAAAGGTCGCATTTGAAAGGCTACTGCCCAGTGACCATTCATACCGAGTTTGGTGAAAAACAGACTATCCATTATGAAACAATGGCTAGTTGAAGTTGCTGTCAGGTGCAACACTGTGAAAATCAGCGAAATTCACAAAATCCCTGAGTGGTAAAGGGTTAAGTGAATGTAGTAAATACCATATTTATTGTATGTTTTAAGACAGACAGGCCTGAGCAAACAGTGGAGATCAAGACAAGACACCACTGAGGGTAGCGGTCTGCCACTCATCCAGCTATTTTAACTCTTAAGATGCAAAGAAAAACTACATCTGAAAATGTCATCTGCTTATGTTGTCTGCTGAATCTTCTTGCAAACTTTTTAGCAATATTTTTTTCATACAGGCAAACAATGTGAACCCAGATCAGACTGCTCCTAGAAGAGCAGTCTTATCTGGGTTCACACTGTTTGCAAAAATGACTGGCAGATTACAAAGCAGATAACAAATAGTCGTGATTGGCATCTTATGGGACACATCTTCTGCTACGTAATTGTACTTGTTGAAATTTTAGAACAAGTATGATATAAAGGAGCTGAGGTGTCCAAATATTTATGAATAAATAGAGTACTGTGTTAACATATAAAATGCGAATCACGACAATTGTCTTCTGCTTTGTTTTCTGCCAGTTACTTTTAAAGTCATTGTTGAAAACAATGTGGATCCAGATCAGACGGCTCCTAGGAGCCATCTGATCTGGGTCCACACTGTTTGCCTGTATGCAAAAATGTTTTTAGAAAGTTTGCAAGATTCAGCAGACATAATTTCCTGCTGTAAATTCACTTTTACATACATAAACTTTCACAAATAGTCAACTTTCAACAGCTCAAACACCTTTTGAACAATGAAACTTGGTTTCAGTCATGAGTAGTTTGAGCCACTGAGAGTTATTAAACATAATAAAAACCACCCTTTGAAAAAAAAATCAGCTTCATTTGAGAACAACCTCTCTATACCAACAAGGCTAAATACTCTCCTTGACTGGAGGTTAAAAATAGGCAGTGAGTCTTTGAATAAGAGGACATTATGGAAAATGTCTGTAAGCCAGATTATCAGCTGCGCTATTAGTTGCTGATGGAGTAATCTGTACCCATGGCAACTCTTCTTGTCGCTGTTCTCGCTGTCTGCGTTGTTTAGACTTTGATCGTGTACTCGCTTTGGAGCGATTACTACGTGTGCTACGCATAGACTGTCTATCAGCACCATAGTAATTGTTAGCAGATGTAGCGTTACGCATACTCGTCTCATAACTTGGCGGACAATCTCCAGTTGGGTATTCATTCCCCTGATATTCACTATTTGTGAGATATTCACTGTTGGAGTGATATTCACTGTTGGTGCGATATTCACTGTTAGATCGATTATAAACACTGTGAGTTCTTATGGAATTAAAATATGTGTCTCTACGTGGGCTGGGCGGACGCTCCTGCGGGGGCTCAGTGAGATGTTCTGTTCGGGGTGCGGCGAGTGCATGCATCTTTACAAATTCGAGTTCATCATTTGCTGGGGTTGCTGAAATCCAGAAATAATCCTTATCATCAGTAACATGTGACTATAAATATATACTGGATCTTACTTAAGGGGAATGGGAACACCTGGCAGATTTTTCCGTCATTTTTCAAAGGCTGACAATTTTCGGGACTTCCTGTTTGCTTTTCTACAAGCCCTGTCCCACTGAAAATGGGGTCAACTCTTAAAGGAAAGGGGAAACAAAAATACTTTTGCAGCAGTTGCCTCCCCTAAAGGTGTTCCCATTCCTCTTAAGTTATTATTTTAACCCATAAGATGCCAGTCACAACAATTATCATCTGCTTTGTCATCTGCTTTGTCATCTGCTGGTAACTTAAAAGTCAGCGTGGCACACAGTGTGAACCGAGATCAGACTGCCCCTCTAAGAGCAGTCTGATCAAAGTCCACACTGTTTGTATGCAAAAAAAAAAATGTTGGAAAAGTCTGCAAGAATATGCAGCAGACATCACAAACAGACAACATTTTCAGAAGCAATTTTTATGGCATCTTAAGGGTTAAAAATGACCACATGTGAATTCTGTTTATCATATTGTAATAGTGATGCATCTTAAATTGTATAAAATTAATGCCAGTATTTTTATTAATTGACAATCCTGTATTGATCTGAGATCATCCGTATTAACACCAGGTCAACCAATATTAACTGAGGTCAAGTGAGGTAAAAAAATCAATAGTCATGTTTTTTTAATTGTGTCAATTAAATTTCCACAAGTAATTTCGTATTGACCCAATATAAAATTACTTGATTAATAACATTATATTATTAATTGACTATCCCGTAGTGATCGGAGGTCATCCGTATTAACACGAGGTCAACCAATATCAACCGAGGTCAAAAAATCAATAATCATGTTTTTTCTAATTGTGTCAATTAATAAAATTGTCATTTATCAAGTAATTTCGTATTGACCCAGTTACAGGACCTCGGTCAGCTGCATTGACCCTCGGCCTTTGGCCTCGGGCCAATGCAGCAGACCGCGGACCTGTACCTGGGCCAATACGAACTTACTTGATTATTAACATTATATTATTAATTAACAAGTGTTTATAGTATACATACAGAGAAATCGGTCCAAATGATCTTTCTTCCTACAATATATGCAAGTTGACCTCTGCAAATACAGTCTTGACACCTGACTTATATTGGTTAACCAGATATTAACATCAATGGCCTGCAATCAGTATTGAAATTCTTGAACTTGATTGGCTAAGAAGTCATATTAGTCTAAGGTGAAATCCATATTAACCTGTGGTGAAATCCATATTAACCTGAGGTGAAATCCCTATTAACCCGAGTTGAAGAAAAAATGTTTCATGAGGTCAATTAAAACTAGAAATGTGTCCAGACGACACAGATGCCCCCGCCAAGGGCCCCGCCTCACCCCGAAAATCCATGTTGCAACAAAATTTTCTAAGTGTGTGACCTTGTCATCAGGAATATTTATGAGAAGTTATATTGAAATTGGTGAAAAAATGTAAGCGCTAGAGTAATGACAAAGTTTTTCTACAAATAGCCACAGTGACCTTGACCTTGAAAGTCGAACTCGCTCGAGGTATTGTCATAAGGAACATTTGTGTGAAGTTATATTGATATCAGTGAAGAAATGTAGTCGCAGTGACCTTGACCTTGAAAGTGGAACTTGGTAGAGATATTGTCATAAGGAACATTTGTGTGAAGTAATATTGAAATTGGTGAAAAAATGTAAGCGCTAGAGCAATGACAAAGTTTTTCTAAAAATAGCCACAGTGACCTTGATCTTGAAAGTCAAACTCGTTCGAGAAATTGTCATAAGGAACATTTGTGTGAAGTTATTTTGAAACCAGTGAAGAAATGCAGGCGCTAGAGCGATGACAAAGTTTTTCTAAAAATAGCCACAGTGACCTTGACCTTGAAAGTGGAACTTGGTACAGATATTGTCATAAGGAACATTTGTGTGAAGTAATATTGAAATTGGTGAAAAAATGTAAGCGCTAGAGCAATGACAAAGTTTTTCTAAAAATAGCCACAGTGACCTTGACCTTGAAAGTCAAACTCGTTCGAGGAATTGTCATAAGGAACATTTGTGTGAAGTTATTTTGAAACCAGTGAAGAAATGCAGGCGCTAGAGCGATGACAAAGTTTTTATAAAAATAGCCACAGTGACCTTGACCTTGAAAGTCAAACTCGTTCGAGGTATTGTCATAAGGAACATTTGTGTGAAGTTATATTGAAATCAGTGAAGAAATATAGACGCTAGAGCTATGTTGTGCGCGGGGATAATTAAAAATTTTTAAGTCTGTGACCTTGACCTTGAGCTCATGGGCATGGGTGGGGGTATCGCTGAATAAAATGGACAGGTATCTAACATCATATCAAATATCAACTCAATCCATCGCATGATTTGGAAAATATCTAATTAAAAATTTCTAAGTCTGTGACCTTGACCTTGAAGCCATAGGCATGAGTGGGGGTATTGCCAAATAAACATTTGGACCTGTATCTATCATCATAGCATACATAAGCCAAATCCATAATATAGTTTGGAAAATGTGAGATATTTAAAATCTTTCACATTAAAATTGTCTAAGTCTGTGACCTTGACCTTGAGGTTATAGGCATGGGTGGGGGTATTGCTGAATAAAACATTGTACCTATATCTATCATCATATGAACCAAAGCCATCATAAAAGTTCAGGTTCTACCAGGTACAAATACCTTAACTGGAGTCTTTAACATGGGAAATTTCTAAGTCCATGACCTTGACCTTGACGCCATGGGCATGGGTGGGGGTATCGCTGAATAAAACTTTGGTCCTATATCTATAATCATACCAAATATGAACCAATTGCGTCAAATGGTTTGGAAAATATGAGTTCTAAAATATTCAAGTCTACCTGTTACAAAAACCTTAACCTGAGTCTTTAACATTGAAAATTTCTAAGTCTGTGACCTTGACCTTGAGGTCACAGGCATGGGTGGGGGTATTGCTTAATAAAACTTTGGACCTATATCTATCATCATACCAAAGATGAACCAGTTCCATCAAATGGTTAGGAAAATATGAGTTCTAAAAATTCAGGCTCTACCTCTTACAAAAACTTTAACCTGAGGTTACAGGATCACGTACGCACGTACGTACGTACACACACACGTACAGACGGACGTACACATGTACGCACGTACGGAAAACCCAAAAACTATATGCCCCCGGCATCATATGATGCGGGGGCATAAAAATTGTCATTAATCAAGTAACTTCGTATTGGCCCAGTAACAGGTCCTCAGTCAGCAGTATTGGCCTTCGGCCTTGGGCCAATACAGCTGACCTCTGACCTGTAACTGGGCCAATGCGAAATTACTTGATTAATAACATAACAACAATAATGCAGACTGCTTGAACTTGCATTTAACTCTTTCCATGCTGAATTTTTCAATACGCTACACTCATCCCCAACTTTCAGCTATTTGTGTTGCAGGATTTGAAATTTTACCATGGATTCGGGAGAGTGGAACACTGTATAGATCCTGATCAGCTGGGTTCTGCATGGAAGTATTGATATTGGCGAAGGTGAGCTAATTAAGTTGGAATGGGAACCAGATAAGTGAAGTAAGTCAATATGAGCCTTTCTTGTTCAAATGTACAATGTATCATTACTGTTAAACCCTTGACAGCCTATTGTTAGGCCTAGTGTTCACTGCTTAGGTAGTATGATGCCTTCCATACAGTGCAAACACTATATTAACCCATTTAGTACCAGATACCCCAAAACGGGTACTCTGGCAAACAGTGCAGGCCCAGATCAGACGCCGCAGAATGCGGCGTCTGATCTGGGCCTACACTGTTTGCAGAAAATTCAGCCATTTTCCGAACAAATTTTGAAGAAACCACAACCTGACACCTCTAAATTCTGAAATGGACTCCTGCTATATATAAGGAGGAAGATTTCATTTGGTACCAAAAGGGTTAAGATCACCTTTTGGACTATTCAAAAGTGGTCTTCCAGACCACTTTTGAACAGTTCCAAAATGGTCTCTGTCCAGAGGACACTGTATGCAGAAAACACAAAGAATGAAGTCAACTAAATAAATAAGATTTTGAAAGCAGAAATACCTAGTCTTAAGTTTAGGTGGTCTTAATAGTGGAATTTCACTGTAGAGTAAAATTCCGCAATTAACCCTTATCTTGCTGAATATTCATTTAAGCCACACCCATTTCTGTCTATCAACCAATCAAATTACTTGATGTAATTTATTGCTACAAGTTCATAAACTGAATGCCAAACAGTGTAGATCCTGACCAGATGGCTTCTTCAGAAGCCATCTGATCTGGATCTACACTGTTTGCAAAGATAGGGGTTGTTGTGTACAGCAAGATAAGAGTTAAAACCACTCAAAATTAAGACTAAATGTGCTTTAAAAAGCTTATTTAGTTGGTTGCAACAACTCTTCCTTTGTGTTTTCAGAGACCACCTTTGGGACTGTTCAAAGGTGGTCTTATTAGCAGAATTTCACTGTACAGAGGACCCTCATTATAATGATAGTATTTTTTCTCTAATATGGTGTCGTTATAAAGAATTTGCCTTTATAAAAATCCCAGTTATGAGTATGGTAGGTGATAAAGGGCCTTCTCCCATTCATTACTCCAAGAAATAAATGTTATAGATATTTGCTAGAATCGCCTCACAGGGAAACAAATGTTATAGACATTTGTTAGAACTGTCTCTATGAGGCGATTCTAACAAATATCTATAACATTTGTTTGAATTGCCTCTGTGAGGCGATTCTAACAAATATCTATAACATTTGTTTCTTTGAGCAGGACATTTCAAAAATATTTGATGACTATGTATTCGATATAGGTGTTTCAACCTGAGGGAAGCCCAGGCTAAGGATTCATTCAAATGAAATTGTCATTATTAACGAGTTTTGTGGTCATAACGAATCTCGAAATAAAGAGGGTTGACTGTAACAGTCTTTACACATCACTCTCATGTCATAGTGAAAAGAATGACATGGCTATAAATGACCATTTTTGTTTTCTAACCCATAAAATGCAAATTACGACAAATGTCATCTGCTTTGTCATCTGCCGGTTATTTGAAGGTTACTGATGAGGCCTAATTGGCCGAAACTAGCTTGTCTGGCCCAGAAACATGTACATTTCATATTTTCCAGTTCTCTGGTGTATTCCTTGCTTCCAAAGGATAACCCTTTTATAGAACATATTTAAAACTCATTTTTGCAAACAGTGTGTACCCAGATCAAACTGCTCCTCTAGGAGCAGTCTGATTTGGGTCTAGAGGAGCAGTCTGATCTGGATCCATACTGTTTGCCTTTATGCAAAAATATTTTAACTCTTATCCTGCTGTTTACGACAACCCCTATCTTTGCAAACAGTGTAGATCCAGATCAGATGGCTTCTAAAGAAGCCAGATGGCTTCTAAAGAAGCCATCTGATCTATATCTACACTGTTTGACATTCAGTTTATGGATTTGTAGGAATAAATTACATTAAGTAATCTGATTGGTTCAAATTGGTTCAAAGTCAGAAATGGGAGTGGCTAAACTGAATATTCAGCAGGAGAAGGGTTAAGAAAAGTTTGTACGAAGATTCAGCAGACAACATTTTCAGATGTAGTTTTTCTTGGCACTTTAAGGGTTAGGGCCCTTTCCAGTTAATTTCACTTATATCGGCCCGATGGCTCATGAAATGTGCATGAAAACTGGGGTTTTGTTTGTTTGTTTTGAATTTAACAGCCAAGACAACATATTTAGGTCACACTGAGCCAGTCAGTTAATCTAAACACACTTTTCCTGGGCAGGCTTATGCATAAGTAATTCAGACTTTTGGATGAGTCTTTAAATTGAGGTCCAATTTCCATATGACCTTAACTGTTGGTGGGACGTAAAACTCACACCCCAACCCTCAACATAAGCGATTAATCAATACAGTGCACGTACAGTGATAACTGCCCTTCTTGACATTCAACTAAGCTACTGAGGCATGGTAAAAACTTGATACCCAGAGAAAAGCATCTTATCTTGCTATGCACTATTTGGAGTTTCACATGTGACACATGTGAGGACCAAAAACATAGCCGCGAGTGTCCGAATGTTTAAGAGTCGGCCATCCTAACCACAAAGCCACTCTGGCCCATACATTAGCGGCATTGTGAGAAACCTCTTAAGTCAAATGGCAGATTTATGGAATTGAAGGATAGTTTTTCTTATTTCTCCATATAAACCTATGTTGTGGGTATTCATTAGAACCGCCTCGGGGAGGTGGTTCTAATGGATTCCCACAACGTAAGTTTTTATGGAGAATCAACAAAAACTATCCTTTGATTATCGTAAAATACTTACCTTGACTGTTGCTATGTCTACTACCTGCAACCATACACCAAACTATAACCCTTATCCTGCTGAACACAACCACCCCTACATTTGCAAACAGTGTAGATCCAGATCAGATGGCTTCTTCAGAAGCCATCTGATCAGGATCTACACTGTTTACCGTTCAGAAAACTTTTTTCATATTGTGAAGCACAAGTCATATTTAAACAGGCTTTGGGCCAATTTCATTTAAAAGTAACTGATTAAATTACAATTATGTACTTAAATTACAATCATGTAAATTACAATTACATACTTTGTACTTCGCTCTAAAAATGTAATTGATTAAATTACAATTACTCCATCATATGAACGTAATTGATTAAATTACATATCTAATCTAGAACCCAACACCACCCTACACCACACTACATGTATAAGCACCACTTTCAGTCAATCACAATAGAAAACATGCAGAGACAATTAGTTTACACTGAAACATGTTTCACATAAAAACAAGATACACCTTTGGAGTATTCATAGCCCACGTTAAGGGAGAGTAACCATGCTAATTCAGGGATAATTTCTTTAACCCTTTTTCTACCAAATGGAATCTTCCTCCTCGTATACAGCAGGAGTCCATTTCAAAATTTAAGGGTGATAGGTTGTGTTTTCTTCAAAATGGGTTAATCTCCTTTGGAAACTTGTGTTGTGGGCACTTGTTAATTGCCTCCAGTGATTCTAAAAAGTACCCACAACAGGTTTTCTTCAGAATCATGTTGTGGGTACTTGTTAGAACCACCTCCAGTGATTCTTACAAGTATGCACAACTCCGGTTTTCTTCAGAAATGTGTTGTGGGTAGTTGTTAGAATCGCCTCCAGTGATTATAACAAGTACCCACAACACAGGTTTAATGAAGAAATGAGCAAATTATGAGGCTTTTGTTTTGTTTCTGAGTTTAAACAGTCCAGTCAACACTATTAAGGTCATACTGAGGTCACAACCAACCACAATTTTTCTAGGCAGTCTCAGATAAGCAGTTAACCCTTTTTGCACCAAATGGAATCTTCTTCCTTATACATGGCAGCAGTCCATTTCAAAATTAGGGGTGTCAGACTGTGTTTTCTTAAAAATTTATTAGGAAAATGGCTGAACTTTTTTAAAACAGTGTAGGCCCTGATCAGATGCCGCATTCTGCCGCTTCTGATCTGGGCCTGCACTGTTTGCCAAATACAGTCAAACTTCAATGGCTCGAGCACCTTTGGGACCTCGGAAATCTGTTCGAGACAGGGGTAGTTCGAGCCACTGATGGTTACTGTCAGGAGGCATAACGAGATACTTTTAGACATCTTTCCGGCGTTCTATAATGAAAATGTATGCTGTGTGTACTCATTAGAATCGCCTCATCGAGGCGATTCTAATGAGTACACACATCATACATTTGCAAGACAAAAGACTAAAATCTCCTTAATTATCCCCCACTATTTCTTATGTAGAGGATTTCGCTAGGGGCTCAAGAATGGGTTCGACACATCCATGGTAAACGAGCCATCGGTGTTCGAGCCATCGAAGTTCTACTGTACCTGTTTTGAGGTTTCTGGTACAAAAACCAGGACAGTGCAAATCCAGAAACAGCCAACTGCATATGCCAGAAACGTATGTTGTGGATACTTGTCAGAATTGCCTTTATGAGGTGAGTCTACCAAGTACCCACAATACATGTTTTTGTGGATAATTAAGAAAAAAATTCCCAAAATAATCATTGATTGATTGGTTGTTTGTGGATTGTCAACCCTTGTGTGTCATCTCCCAGAGAAAGGGAGACAATAAGATAGAAGAGATAGTAGAGGAGATGGAAGTGGGAGACAGAGGAGAAATGAATGGAAGTGTAGAAACAGAAAAAATGAAATAATATTAAATAATATTCCCATTCTACCCCTATCTGCTGCAAGGACAGCAGGCCTTGTCCAACTCAAAGCCAATATCAGATGGAGACCCCAGTGATGTGATATGTACATCACATTTAGGGCTGGCTAATCGGAGCTGAAAAGATAATCGATTATCAGTCCTGTCATTGCGATCGATAATCGATTAGTAATCGCTAAGGTTTTTGTCATGATTTTACCTGTCTGACTTTCTGTCTGACCATGACTCTTACCATATGTTGCACTTTACCATATGTATATTTGAACAGACAGGCCTGAGCAGTGTAGATCCAGATGAGATGCCGCATAATGCGGCATCTCATCAGGGTCTGCACTGTTTGCCACACATCCGGCTATTTTAGGCATGACTTTGGGTAGTAAATTGTACCTATCAAGTAACCGATTAAAAGCAAATCAGAAATGATAATCATTTTTGTGGAATTTATCGATCGATTAATCGTGTCAACATTAATCACATTTGCTTCAACCAACCACCCATCCACCCAAAATAATCATTATTACTTCTCTTAATCCAGAGGCATGAGTAACACATATCCACCAACAGAAAGCTCTTTTGTTATGTGAAACACGTTGTCCACTGTGTCAGTGACAAAACTTGCCTTTTTCTCGACTTATTAGAGTTAAGCTGATGTATCAAAAATGAGCGGCACAGCAAAAGGTACAAATAAACATGTGCAAAACAGCCTAAGAGCAGTTTTTCAAAGAGTTATTAGCTTAAAATTAACCCATTAGACTCACAAAATGTTAACGCTTGTCCTGCTGAATATTCATATATGCCACACCCACTACCGATTATCAACCAATCAGATTACTTGATGAAAATTATTGCAACAAATTCACAATCTGAATGGCAAAGAATGTAGATCCTGATCAGATGGCTTCGTCAGAAGCCATCTGATCTGGATCTTCATTGTTTGGAAAAAAAGTCATATCCGGGCTCAGCAGGACAAGGGTTAAATAAGCTAGCAAGTACAATATCTAAAACATAACATTTTTGCTGAAAAAAAAAAAAATGTTGCATCACGAAAACACGCCTATATAATTTTGACCCCCTCCAACCCCACTTTTATATGGAAAAACTGGGGTTTACAGGGGTAAACCTTATTTTTCTTATTTCTGCTCTAAAATATAGATAGTGGGTAACCACAATCTATATTTTGAGTCGAAATAAGAAAAATATCACAATTTTTCATGTAAAAATTTTCATTTTTTCGGCGATTAATGTAACACTGTATTTGTATAGGCGTGTTTTCGCAATGACCAAGTTTTGCAAACTGATACTTTTGCTGAAAAAAAAAAATAGTGAGCAAGCTACGCACATTTTTTTTTCAGCAAAAATATTAGCACATTCGTCATATTAGATATGTTAACGACATCAGATTGACAGATTTCTTATTAAATCAACTTAAGTGGCCTTTAAAGATCGAATTCAAAGCTGATATGCTTTGCATCCCTTTTCCAAATTAATTTGTTTGTTGCCAATGTCCAGAAGTTAATTTTCAGGCTCGTTAAGTATTTAAAGCTCTTTAAGTATTTGCAATGAGGCTGTATAAGGCATTGCACGTCACTGACACAGCTGTTTTGTGGAGTCCAACAATCAGAGTCTAAGATATACTGTAGGAATAAAGGATTAATACAAAATTTGACTCATTTTACTGTGGATATTTATTTAAATCCTTTTGCCTTTGATGGTCGAGATAGGTACATTAAGATATCTACTGAAATTTCACAAGAACTTAATACATGTACACATAAAACACTACACATCACAGTTCCTTATAACAGTTTTCGATAAAACACGGTTTAACTCTTATCTTGCTGTTCACACCAACCCCGATCTTTGAAAACAGTGTAGATCCAGATCAGATGGCTTCTGAAGAAGCCATCTGATCAGAATCTACACTGTTTGACATTCGGTTTATGAATTTGTAGGAATAAATTACATTAAGTAATCTGATTGCTTCAAAGTCAGAGATGGGTGTGGCTAAAATGAATATTCAGCAAGAGAAAGGTTAAAGATGAATGTATAGATTATTCTGAAAAATTACCATAAATTGTCATTTTTCTGTATAATCTATACATCTGTTTTGGCTGTAACACTGACAGTTGCTTAACCCTTGTTCTGCTGAATATTCATATATGCCACACCCACTACCGATTATCAACCAATCAGATTACTTGATGCAAATTATTGCAACAAATTCACAATCTGAATGGCAAACAATGTAGATCCTGATCAGATGGCTTCGTCAGAAGCCATCTGATCTGGATCTACATTGTTTCAAAGATAGGGCATATCCGGGCTCAGCAGGACAAGGGTTAACAAACATGATTCCTGTTTTAGACCCGAACAAAAGTGTTATAAAGAGGTTGTGGTGTTGTAATAATACTGCACCAGTTCTAAGCCTCCAGTGCTCTTTTGAAATTTCAACAGTTATAACAGTGTACCAGTCCAAGATTTTGAAATTACAGTAGTTATAAGTGTACCAGTCCAAGGTTTTGAAATTTCAATAATTATAACAGTGTACCAGTCCAAGACTCCAGGAGACTGTTGTTGGACCCCTAACACAATATTAAGGAAGAGAAACCAGCCCCCAAACCAACACACACCTGTAGCTAGAAGGTTATAAATGCAAGATAGTCTGGATCACACAAGGGCCTGCACATCGCCCTCCACATTCGCTTGTCCATTCATATCCACAGTAACCGAAGGGATACTGCCATTGGTATCACAATTACGTGCCCTTGGACTAGACTGGACCCATTCCATGCTTTCCGTATAGGACACATACGTCGGAAGGCATCTAGTGTCCCGCTCTCGCTGTATGGACTCCACTGGGGCGTAGCGAGCTGACGGGTAATCTTTCGGGCGAATATATGTACTAGTGTGCTCTAGGTACTTACAAGATTCACTCTCTTCACCATAAATATGGATGGCCATACATGTGAACACAAAACCAGTCAACTGAAATGAACACAGAAATAGTCAGAGGAAATTACATGAACACGTAACCATTCATTTTAAATGGCAAGTATGTAGAACCAGTCAAATGATGATAGCTTGTTTTTTTAATTGAGGTTTAACATCCCAGTGAACACTATTCAAGTCATTTTGGAGGCATTGCTTCCAATTTTGTGGGACTTTTACTCCAACTAATGTACCGTAAAAATTCGGCTATAAGACGAGGATTTTTCCCTCCAAAATGAGCCCAAAAAATTGACCCCGTCTTATAGCCGAGGTCATGGACTGCATGCTTTTTTCCGGCAATGTCCGGCGAAGACCAGACGCACGGAAAATGCCGATTGATGATTTTTGAATTGATATAAATCGCCGCCCACATCCGACGCTACCATTTTTTCTGCACGCGATCGGTAAATGACGTCATCCGACGCCAGCACCCCAACACGTGTTCAATGTCATTATGTGTATCGCGTTCATTAAAAAAAAACGTAGGGAACCGGTAAAAATATTTTCTCGATAGCTAAACGGTTGTGAATAGAGGTAGATAGAAAACCAGCGCTTTAATTATCCCCCAGAAGCTCCGTGTCAATAACCAACAACAGCGTTCGACTTTTCACGCCCAGCGTCTGCTATTTGGCGCCAAAACATAACCATTCACGAGATCGTAGAATAGTCCATTTCTGTAATGCAAACAACTACCGTTAGATGTAGATAATTGTCTGAGGAGCGATTAAATCATTTTCACATTGATTGTGGATTAAATTTTATGATTGGCAGATAAACGCAAATACGAGACATAACTTGACCATATTTTCACACCTTATCGACACCCACCGCAGGGTGGCAATTATAAGACAGGGATTAACAATAGTGTCATACTTGAACCGTAATAAATACATAGATGGTTTGTCTGCATTAATTATTGCGATTTACTTACTGGTCTAGTTTTACCGGATTTTACAGTTGTAGATGATTTTTTTTGGACTTGCCTGACGGGGCGTCATAAGGTCAAAGTGCACCTGCCCGGCGCGATTTCGGTCTTGTCCCGGATAGCCGGGAAATGGATTTGTCAGCCCTGTCGTCTATTAAATAGAAGTCTGTGAAGCTGTCTAGCCTTAGCCAGCAAAGCATGTACCGGGCCAACTTCGGACCGACAGCGATACGACGTATCGGCCCGACGTTTGCCCGCTATTTTGTGATAGCTGGGGAGTTGGTTCTGATTCTGAATACCTAGGTGTTGTGTTCCCCGATAAAAAAAAAGTTCAGATACTTATTGAAAAGCTGCAACAAATATATCTTAATATTTTGGATGGAAATAAATTTCCCCCTTTTCCCGACGCTTAATAGACCTACCGATTCCGATTCAGTAAGAGTTGTCTCTCTTTGTTACTCTCACAAACGAAGACACACTATGTCTAAGACATAAACAAAGCCAAATGAGGGGTAAGTAGAGGGGTTTTCTGACGAAAAAAGGCCGATTTCTCACTTCGAAACGGCATCTAGCGGTAGCAGATAGGCCCCGACAGATATGGCAAAAATTTGACCCGTCTTATAAAAGAGTATAAGCAAAATCCCACCTTAGAAGAACTGAAAAAGGGGTCCCGTCTTATAGCCGAATCACCAAATAGCCGAATTTTTACCGTAATGACAGCTCAAGCCCTGATGCCAGGTTTATATGTATGGATGGTCAGACTCGCATCATTTGTCCAAACAGTACACTAAACTTTTTTTGTGAGTGATTTAACTTTTATTAACGTAAAAATCCTAAAATTCTGACACCTGAGGACTTCTGTAATTCTCCCTAAATTTTAACAAATTTGTTTCATGATCCAGCAAGGAGTCCAAAAGGTGCAGATGGATGGCAAACAGTGTAGATCCTGATCAGACGGCTCCTTCAGGAGCAGTCTGATCTGGGTCTGCACTATTTGCTTAGGCCTATCAACCCAATACTTAGGATCATTACGGTAGATTAATTGTGAAATCTTTTCTACCGTCATTCTCTCCCTTCCACTGATTCAAAAAGGGCAGTTGTCAGTTTCTGGCAAAAAGTATGTGCACTGTACCGGTTAACCGCTCATGTATTAGCCTGCCCAGGAAAAGTTTGTATAGGAAAACTGACCGTCTCCATATGACTGAAATAGTGCTGACTCGGCCGTTAAACTCCAATACAAACAAACAAAGTGGGTTATTACTGAATAAACCTTTGGAGCTTTATCAATCATTAAACCAACCATGAATTAAATCCATCAGATGGTTTGGAAAATATGAGCTCATAAAGAGCTTTAACATAAAATTTCCAATTTCATGACCGTGATCTTGAACATTGTACACCCACGATATGATACTTAACCCATTTCAGACTGGAAACACCTAAACAGGTATCGTGGCAAACAGTGCAGGCCCAGATCAGACGCTGCAGAACGCGGCATCTGATCTGGGCCTACACTGCTTGCTAAAAGTTCAGTCATTTTCCAAATTAATTTTGATGAAAACATAACCTGACACCCCTAAATTTTGAAATGAACTCCTGCTATTTATAAGGAGGAAGATTCCATTTGGTACAAAATGGGTTAAAGCAACCAAGTAATCATTGCACACCTGCTATATCATACTTACAGCAAATAAACATTGCACACCTGCTATATCATACTTACAGCAAGTAAACATTGCACACCAGCTATATCATACTTACAGCAAGTAATCATTCCACGCCTGCTATATCATACTTACAGCAAGTAATCATTCCACGCCTGCTATATCATACTTACAGCAAGTAATCATTCCACACCTGCTATATCATACTTACAGCAAGTAAACATTGCACACCTGCTATATCATACTTACAGCAAGTAATCATTCCACACCTGCTATATCATACTTACAGCAAGTAATCATTCCACGCCTGCTATATCATACTTACAGCAAGTAAACATTGCACACCTGCTATATCATACTTACAGCAAGTAATCATTCCACACCTGCTATATCATACTTACAGCAAGTAAACATTGCACACCGGCTATATCATACTTACAGCAAGTAATCATTCCACACCTGCTATATCATACTTACAGCAAGTAAACATTGCACACCTGCTATATCATACTTACAGCAAGTAAACATTGCACACCTGCTATATCATACTTACAGCAAGTAATCATTCCACACCTGCTATATCATACTTACAGCAAGTAAACATTGCACACCTGCTATATCATACTTACAGCAAGTAAACATTGCACACCTGCTTTATCATACTTACAGCAAGTAATCATTCCACACCTGCTATATCATACTTACAGCAAGTAATCATTCCACATCTGCTATATCATACTTACAGCAAGTAAACATTGCACACCTGCTATATCATACTTACAGCAAGTAAACATTCTACATCTGCTATATCATACTTACAGCAAGTAAACATTGCACACCTGCTATATCATACTTACAGCAAGTTAACATTGCACACCGGCTATATCATACTTACAGCAAGTAAACATTGCACACCGGCTATATCATCCTTACAGCAAGTAAACATTGCACACCTGCTGTATCATACTTACAGCAAGTAAACATTGCGCACCGGCTATATCATACTTACAGCAAGTAAACATTGCACACCTGCTATATCATACTTACAGCAAGTAAACATTGCACACCGGCTATATCATACTTACAGCAAGTAAACATTGCACACCGGCTATAACATTCTTACAGTAAGTAAACATTGCACACCTGCTACATCATACTTACAGCAAGTAAACATTGCACACCTGCTATATCATACTTACAGCAAGTAAACATTGCACACCCGCATGAATCACTTCAACATAATAATAATCGAGAAGGCATCCCTCCACATACTCCTCCGGTGGTATAGGCCGCGCCGTATCTTTGGCAGCTTTGTCCACCCATGTATCGTTATTTACTTTACAACCTATACCATGTTCCAGCCACCAGCTTTTGTTCCGAGTGTTCATATTTAGGATGTATATTTCTCTGTTCTGAAAGAAAATTAGCAGACATATGTGAGTGAGTGATATTTTGTTTATAGACACCTCAACCTTTTGGTCATATGGTGTCTAATAATTTTCTATAAGAATGTTTGGGATAATGAAAAATGTTAAGACATTAAAAATTTAGATTCAATGTACATGTAGCTATTTACAATTTATTAAAAATCTGGATTTCTTTAAGAAATGATAAAATCTGTCTATGATGTATTTGATTAAAAAGTTCAAATATATTGTTAACATGATAAAATCTATCACGGATGATACCAAAGTCAGCGCATTCAATTAAAATATGTTTATGCACTGCGGCAGCAGCAGACATATGTAATATATCAATCTTTATCCCTTGTCCTGATGAATAAATTCATTTTGCTAGAACCCTCCGTGGTGTAGTGGTTATGCTACTCGCCCTGTAAACCAGGGGTCGCAGGATTGATTCCGGGCTTCTCCAGACTTTCGGATGAGTCTTTAAACCGAGGTCCCGTCTCCGTATGACCTTAGTTGTTGGTGGGACATAAAACTCAAATACTCACTCACTCAAATTGATTTTGCCACATCCATTGCTGTCTCAACAAATAAATTTTCTTGATTTAATGTATTTGTTCAATTCACAAACTGCATGACAAACAGTGTACTGTAGATCCTGATCAAAAGGCAGAAGCCATCTGATATGGAGCTACACTGTTTGCAAAGGTAGATTTGTTTGTTTGATTTGAGTTTTAACATCCCCGTCAACACTGTATAGGTCATTTTGGAGACATTGCTTCCAATTTTGTGGGACTTTTACCCGACACTGAGATGAAATGACATCTCAAGCCCTGTCGCCCTATGAATACAATAGGGTTTATAAGCATGGACGGGCCAACTTGCACCGCTTTGCCTGGCCAGGCTTACATCCTCAAAGCGGTTTACCAATACTCATGTGCGTGGAAACATCATGCAGCCCATCTATTTCTTTAAGCCCCGATGGAGGAGGGGGGGAGGCAGTCCTGTTCTGTAGCACAAGAGTTACAACATCAAGGGAAATTGCATAGCAAACAACATTGCATGTTTAAGAGAAAATCAGGCTTGACATTTAAGGGGGATGGATACACCTTCAGGGGAGGCAACTCCTGCAAAAGTATTTTTGTCTACCATGTCGATAGGGGTCACCTACCATGTCAATAGGGGTCACCTTTTAAAGGAAAGAATTTGCTCCTGAGGAGCAAATTCTTTCTTTTAAGAATAGACCCCTATTTCTGTGGGACAGAGTTTATAGAAAAGCGAACAGGAAGTTCCGACAGTTGTCTCCCTTTGAAAAAATGGCTGAAAAATCTGCCAGGTGTATCCATTCCCCTTAATTTGTTCCCAGCTGCAGAATATCCGCCGAGTTTTAATATTTCATGAATACCTGTGTATAATTTTGTCTTACGACATGAAAGCCATAGAAGCATAGCTGAAGAAAACTCCCACCTATGGTCAGGATGCTCAGATAAAAGTTCAATGCCCTAATCACTGAGCCATAGAGTCAACTGCCTGACGTAGTTGTCAGAGAATGATTTAACACGTTTAGTACCGGAAACCCCAAAACGGGTACCCTGGCAAACAGTGCAGGCCCAGATAAGACGCCGCCGCAGAATGTGGCGTCTGATCAGGGCCTACACTGTTTGCAAAAAGTTCAGCCATTTTCCAAAAGAAATTTGAAGAAAACACAGCCTGACACCCCTAAATTTTTTTAAATGGACTCCTGCTTTATAGGAGGAAGATTCCATTTGGTACAAAAAGGGTTAAAAACCCATAAGCTATGCATATAATCTACCAATGATGATAACTGAGCGGTCCGTAACACACCACCTGATCAAGGAAGTCATCATTTATCATGATGTGAAGCCAACTTCAGCATGAAGCCATTTCTGGCGAAAAATGCCAATCCCGAATGAGTCCCCATTTTACGTCATGAAAGTTTTAAAGGAAGGAAGCATAGCTGAAGAAAAATCCTGCCTACGGATTCAAACCCAACTGCTCGGGTTGAAGTCCAATGCTCTAACCACTGCGCCAAAAAGAGTTGACTCCCTAAATTGGTGTGCTTATGATTGTAGCAGATAAAACAGAAGTTTTTACTGTGCAATTTTGATTGTATAAAAAAAAGGTTTATGACAAACTTATAAATTTGCACCAGACGGCCAAAAAATCATGAGAAAATCGCAAAAACAAACTCTTGAATAAATAGGCAGATCATCCACTATTGCACCCAATGGACCCATGGATTTATTTGTAGTGCGCCATTCATGTTAAAAGAGGGCCTAGATTGAACACTACCATTATACATGTACAAATCAATAGATATAAAGTATTTTTTGGGGGATGGAGGGGAGGGGGTCCGGTTGGTTTTACGCCCCTTTCATGATTATTTTATGATAGTTAATCAGGTGGGCAAAAACTGGAGTACCCAAAGAAAACCAACCTGACCATCTGAGTTGCAGACAGTCTCAAACCACAGCAGTGAGAGGGTATTTGGTGATAAGTGAAGGCTACTTTTCCTTATTTCTCCATATAAACCTAAGTTCTTGGCATTCATTAGCAAGACGGTTCTGATGAATACCCACAATAGGTTTTGATGTGGAACTGATAAAAACAAGAATTCCGCAGAAGGCGGCGTCGCACCTGCTGGGGGCAAAAGTCATAGAAGCCACAATCAGAATGTTGTTATTAATTAAGTAAATTTCATAGCAGTTGATAGTTGATGTAAAAAGTGTCAAAGTCACTGGACCAAAAATATGGGCCATGGTCACCAGGTTAAGGTACGTGACAAAGCAGTACAATGAGGAGAAGTACTATGCAAGGTTTGGTGGCTGTAGGCCATTTATTTGAGGACATATTGAACATTGACGTAAAAGTCGCTGGAGTGCATAATATAGGTTAAGGTCACCAGGTCAATGTACCCACAGAGTAAGTAAATGTAGGAGAAGCACTATGCAAGGTTTGGTGGTTGTAGGCCTTATAGTTAAGAAGATTTGGAATGTCGACCTAAAATGTGTTAAAGTCAATGGAGTGCAAAAAATAGGTCAAGGTCACCAAGTCAAGGTACCTGCATAGTCAGTACATCTAGGAGAACCACTATGCAAGATTTGGTGGTTGCAGGCCTTTTATTTGAGAAGATCTGGAACATTGACGCAAATTGTGTCAAAGTCAGTGGAGCGTAAAATATAGGTCAAGGTCACCAGGTCAAGGTACCTGCAGAATCAGTACATCCAGGAGCAGCATTATGCAAGCTTTGATGGTTGTAGGCCTTTTATTTGCAGAGATCTGGAACTTCGACATAAAAATTTGTCAAAGTCGCTGGAGCGTAAAATATAGGTCAAGGTCACCGGGTCAAGGTACCTGCAGAGTCAGTACATATAGGAGAAGCACTATGCAAGATTAGATGGCTGTGGGCCTTTTATTTGAGGAGATCTGGAACTTCGACGTAAAATATTACAAAGTCAGTGGAGCGTAAAATATAGGTCAAGGTCACCATGTCAAGGTACCTGCAGAGTCAATTCATCTAGGAGAAACACTATTCAAGATTTTCTTGGTGTAGGCCTTTTATTTGAGAAGATCTGGAACATTGACGTAATTTGTGTCAAACTCACTGAAGTGTAAAATATAGGTCAAGGTCACTGGGTCAAGGTGCTTGCCTAGTCAGGAGCTCAGGGTGATGTTTCATGAAAGGTTTGATGGTTGTTTAGTCTTATAGTTGATTAGAATACAAACTTCAACGTAAATGTCGAACTTCGACGTAATGGTAAAAGTCACTGGAGCGCAAAATATAGGTCAAATTCACCAGGTCAAGTTGCTTACAAAGTGAGAAGGTCTAGGAGATGTTTCATGTAAGGTTTGATGGTAGATATGGTTTGTAAAATAAAAACTTTGACCTAAATGTCGAACTTTGACGTGAATGTCGAACTTCGACGTAATGGTCAAAGTCACTGGAGCGCAAAATATAGGTCAAAGTCACCAGGTCAAGGTGCTTACAAAGTTAGAAGGTCTATGAGATGTTTCATGTAAGGTTTGATGGAAGCTGAGGTCTGTGACTAAAAACTTTGACGTAAATGTCGAACTTCGACGTAAATGTCGAACTTCGACGTAATGTTCAAAGTCAATGGAGCGCAAAATATAGGTCAAAATCACCAGGTCAAGGTGCTTACAAAGTGAGAAGGTCTATGAGATGTTTCTTGTAAGGTTTGATGGTAGCTGAGGTTTGTAAAATAAAAACTTTGACATAAATGTCGAACTTCGACATAAATGTGACGGACGGATGCACGGACGCACGGAAAAGTTGACGCCTATGTCGCACCCTGCTACAAGCAGGTGCGACAAAAATTATCTTTGGCATTTGATGACTGATTGATTGTTTTGGGTTTGATGACATGTCAACGCTTGTTTGTCATTTTGTGTCGTCTCCCAGAGAATGGGAGAAAAGAGATAGTAGAGGAGCTGAAAGTGAGGGACAGAAGAAAAAGGAATGAGTGAGTGAGTGAGTTTTAGTTTTACGTCCCACCAACAGCTAAGGTCATACGGAGACGGGACCTCGGTTTAAAGACTCATCCGAAAGTCTGGAGAAGCCCGGGATCGATCCTGCGATCCCTGCTTTACAAGGCGAGTAGCGTAACCACTGCACCACGGAGGCTTCTCAGAAGAAAAAGGAATGGAAGTGCAGAAACAGAAGAAATAACAACACTCCCCCTCGACCCTTACCTGCTGCAAGGACTACAGACCTTGCCAAACTGTAAGCCAATATCAGTTGGACGCCCCAGTGACACAAGATACACGTCACCTTTGCCTCACCCAACCATCCCCGGGTATTTGGTGATAAATGAAGGATAATTTCCCTTATTTCCCCATATAAACCTATCTTGTGAGTATTCATTAGAACCAACTCGGTGAGGCGGTTCTGATGACTACCTGCAACATAAGTTTATATGGACAATCTTTCAGTTATCACAAAATGTTTCTATGCTTAACCCATTCAGTACCCGAAACCCCAAAACGGGTAGTTGGCAAACAGTGCAGGTCCAGATCAGACGCCGCAGAATGCGGCGTCTGATCAGGGCCTACACTGTTAGAAAAATTTTCAGCCAATTTCCAAATAGTTTTTGAAGAAAACACAACCTGACACCCCACTAAATGTTGAAATGGACTCCTGCTATATTTAAGGAGGAAGATTCCATTTGGTCCAAAAAGGTTAATACATTTCATACAGTAAACACTTACCCTGTTTAACACTCCGACTTCTAAATATAAACATATAACAAAGACGTTCCAGCCAAGCCATATCAATGTCCAGGTTGAATACTGAAAATAAAGAGACAGACAGACATCATTATGAAAACACGCCTATATTAATACATTGAATATTTTACCGCCGAAAAAATGAAACTTTTCAGATGAAAAATTGCGATATTTTTCTTATTTCTGCTCAAAATATAGATTGTGGGTACATGTTAGAACTGCCTCATAGAGGCGGTTCTAACGGGTACCCACAATCTATACCTTAAAGCAGAAATAAGAAAAATAAGTTTTACCCCTGTAAACCCCAGTTTTAAAGTATAAAAGTGGGGTTCGAGGGTGTCAAAATTATATACCGGTAGGTGTGTTTTCGTGATGTGAAATGAAGAATAAGTTTGATAAACTACAGTGAAATTCCGCTATTAACCCATAAAATGCCAATCACGACAATTGTTGTCTGCTTTGCTGTCTGCCTGTTAAGTGATTTTTTGTAAACAGTGTGGATCCAGATCAGACTGCTCTTGATCTGAGGCCACACTGTTTGTCTGTAATCCAAAATATTTTTAAAAAGTTTGCAAAAAAATTCAGCAGACGACATAAGCAGACGAAATTTTCAGATGTACATGTAGTTTATCTCTGCATCTTAAGGATTAAGACCACCTAAAAATAAGTCTAATTCTGCTTTAAAAAGCTTATTTCGTAGGTTGCAGTTGTACTTTCTTTGTGTATTCTGCATACAGTGAGCTCTAGTCAGAGACCAACTTTGGGACAGTTCAAAAGCAGTCTTCTAGATTTTGTGCAGGTGAACTAAAAATGTTTTGGTTCTTGAGATGCAGGTATTTTCTTCTAACAGTAACACTCCCCTCCCCAGCTACCCCTGCCCCTTCCCATCCTTCTTTTTTTTTTCTTTTCTGGAAGAGGTTCAATTCTTGGGAAATAGAGTTAAACATCTGGGGATAGATTGATAAATGGCAGACTGGACAGATGAATGGACACTTAGCAAGCATGTTGCGTCTGATCAGGGCCTGCACTATTTACGTACAGAATTTTCCGTCAAAAATAATATAAAAACAAAAAATAGGCCTGACGACCCTTGTATCTTATATGACAAATGGACTTGTCCAACATATAGTAATGGAAGAGTCCACTAGTATACAAATAGATTAACTTAGTCTGTATACACTAGCTGAGCAGGCTAGCTTGTGTCTTACAGGGCCTAACAACCTGAAGACAGATTTTCCGGTGATTTATGTAACATGGACTCAGACTCAAAGGCTTTACCTAATGCATTTATTTCCTTATTGATTTATAGATCATAAACCCATTTTGTACAGGAAAACCCAAAACAAGATACTCTAGCAAACAGTGTAGGCCCAGATTAGACGCCGCGTTCTGCGGGCCGTGTTCTGCGGCATCTAATCTGGGCCTGCACTGTTTGCTAGAGTATCTTGTTTGATCAGGGCATATGCTATTTGCAAAAAAAATAGCTTTTTCCAAATAAATTTTGAAAATAACACAACCTGTCAAGCCTAAATTTCGAAATGGACTCCTGCCATATATAAGGAGGAAGATTCCATTTGTTATAAAATGGTTTAACTCTTATCCTGCTTTTGACGACAACCCCTATCTTTGGAAACAGTGTAAATCCAGATCAGATGGCTTCTGAAGAAGCCATCTGATCAGGATCTACTCTGTTTGGCATTCAATTTATGAATTTGTAGCAATAAATTACATCGAGTAATGTGATTGGTTGATAGACAGAAATGGGTGTGGCTTAAATGAATATTCAGCAAGATAGGGGTTAAGGAGGAAGATTCCATTTGGTACAAAATGGGTTAAACAGTAACCTTAGTGTGTGACATGTCATGCTGAAAAAATGCAAACCATGAAACTTAAGAACACCAATACTCGTGACTTGAGACTTGATCCCAGATACATGACATATGTCACACCAATCATCAAACATGTGACTTTGAGCACTAAGTGCCCAGCAAAAACTTCACATCATTTTTAGAGAGAACAAATGGTCCTGTACCACTCACCTGAGTGCTGAGAATTTATGGATTTGTTTGTTTGATTTGAGGTTTAACGTCCCCGTCAACACTGTAAAGGTCATTTTGGAGCTGTGCTTCCAATTTTGTGGGACTTTTACCCGACATTGGGATGAAATGACATCTCAAGCCCTGTCGCCTAATGAAACCAAATAGGGTTTATTAGCATGGACGGTCCGCCTCGCACCGCAGTTCCTGGACAGGCTTAGATGAGCATTTATTGAGCCGTTTGGTTTCTGAGAAGAAGATTTTAGAAGGCTTTTTACCATCACAGCCATCTTGGTCAAGATTATTTCACTTATATCGAGTCAATTGTTAATCAGAGGTGGGCGTAAACCGGAGTACCAGTAGAAAATACACCTGACCTTCCGTTGCAGGCCTTGGCGTCTCACATATGACCCTGCCAGGCTCAAACCATAGCGGTGAGAGGCCTAATGATTAACCCTAGTCCTGCTGAGCCCGGATATATCTTAACTTTGAAACAATGTAGATCCAGATCAGATGGCTTCTGAAGAAGCCATCTGATCAGGATCTTCATTGTTTGCTATCCAGTTTATGAATTTGTTGCAATAATTTGCATCAAGTAATCTGATTTGTTGATAATCAGTAGTGGGTGTGACATATTTAAATATTCAGCAGGACAAAGGTTAAGAGTGAATATTTATTTTCAGCAGAACAAGGGTTAAGAGTCGGGGTAGCCCCTATGTGCCCTTGGCGCCCGGTTACCTTAAAAACAAGAGTCAGTCAGGGTTAAGAGTCAGCGCTCTTATCCACTAGGCCACATTCTAAGACCCGTGTTAGGAGAATTTCAGCAAGTCCTCAAGGTGTCCGAATTTTAAGGATTTTTACTGTAGGTGGGTAAATCAGAGCAGTCAATGAACCTTGCTTTCTATTCTCCTTTGATATTAACCCTTTGTACCAAATGGAATCTTCCACCCAGAGCTGAATCCGGCCCGTACACTAGTACTGGTAAACCGCTTAGAGGATCTAAGCCTGTCCAGGAACCACGGTGCGAGGCGGACTGTCCATTCTAATAAACCCTATTGGTTTCATTGGGCGACAGGGCTTGAGATGTCATTTCATCTCAATGTCGGGTAAAAGTCCCACAAAATTGGAAGCAATGTCTCCAAAATGACCTTTACAGTGTTGACGGGGATGTTAAACCTCAAATCAAACAAACAAATATTGCTACAAATTCATAAAATGAATGCCAAACAGTGTAGATCCTGATCAGATGGCTTCTTCAGAAGCCATCTGATCTGGATCTACACTGTTTCAAAAGAAAAGGGTTGTCGTGAACAGCATGATAAGAGTTAACTTATTAAGAGGATCAGGTTACCCTCAAATTTACGGTATGTAGTCACACATGCCTGAAGAAAAAGTGTAGACCCAGATGAGATACCCCAGACTGCAACATCTCATCAGGGTCTACTCTAGTTTGCCACTCATCAAGCTATTTTAGATACAACACAGGGTTGTAAATTATTCTTGTTCAAATTTTAGAAGTATGATAAGGAATACTTTGGGTGAATACGGTTACATTTGGCAAAAAAAAAAAAAAAAAAAAAATTCAATATACAGTGAAATTCCACTATTAAGACCACCTAAAATTGTTTAAGACTAATTCTGCTTTGAAAAGCTTATTCAGTAGGTTTCAGCTAGCAGTTATCCTTTTGGGGTTTTCTGCATAAAATGTCCTCTGGTCACAGACCACCTTTGGGACTGTTCAAAAGTGGTCTTAAAGACCACTTCTGAACAGTCTCAAAGGTGGTCTTAATATAGAAATTTTACTGTACATGTAGGTTGTCTAGGGTTTTGTTTGAATTAATTGTTTGAATTGAGATTAACGACTTCATCAACACTGTTAGGTCATTTTGGAACGTTGCTTCCAATTTTGTGGGACTTTTACCTGACATTGAGATAAAATGACATCTCAAGCCCTTTCATCCAATCAAACCAATAGGGTTTATAAGCACCAGTGGTCTGACACGCATCGCTTTGCCTGGGCAGGTTTAGATCCTCTAGGCGGTTTACCAGTATTCGTGTGTGGTCGGTTTCAGCTAGTGTCGAAGCATCATGCAGCCCATCTATTTCTTCAAGCCCCGATGGGCGGGGGCCGAGGGTGTCTAGGGTAATATGGACATTGACTTAAAGTGCAGCTATAGAACAGATGTCACAGACCATTGGACACCAGACATATACCGTATTTACTGCAAGTTTTCTAACAGGCACACCAAAGAAAACAGTGTTAACCTACATGAGACGCTGCAGAATGTATCGTCAGAGTCTAAGTGATTGCCGCTCATTAAGCTATTTTTAGACACAACATCAGATAGTAAATTGTACTTGTGAGCACAGTAAGGAGTTATGGTTTGTTTGTTTGATTTGAGATTTAACATCCCCATCAACACCATAAAGGTCATTTTGGAGACGTTGCTTCCAATTTTGTGGGACTTTTACCCGACATTGAGATGAAATGACATCTCAAGCTCTGTCGCCCAATGAAACCAATAGGGTTTATAAGCATGCACGGTCCGACACTCACACCGCTTTGCCTAGGCAGGCTTAGATCCTCTAAGCAGTTAACCTGTACTCGTGTGTGGGTCGGATTCAGCTCTGCGTGGAAGCATCATGCAGCCCATATATTTCTTCAAGCCCCGATGGGCAGGGGCTAATAGTGCAGGCCCTGATCAGACACCGTGATCTGCGGCATCTGGTCTGGGCCTGCACTACAATGGGTTAAAGATTTTGAAATATTTTTTTGTCAGTTTTCACTGCATGTAATGTACACTGAACTTTAGACTGAAGTTAGTCAATTTTATCAGTGTCATATTGAAATACATGTATTATAGAAAAATTATTTGGAAAATGGCTCAACTTTTCACAACAATGAAGACTGAAGGCCCAGACCAGATGCCACAGAATGTGACATGGATCTGATCTGGGTATACATTGTTTGCCAGATCCATTGTCCCTTTTTGGCATTCCCATCAAAAATGGGTCAGCAGATATGTCTTTTCTTCAGACACAGTCCATTGTTGTAGAAATCACGCCACAAAACAAAATACATGTACTTCCTCAAGAGAATATGTATGTCTTTTGTATTGTATGTTTTTTTTTGTTTGCAATTTAACCCATTTTGTACAGAAACCCCAAAACGGGTACCCAGGCAAACAGTGCAGGCCCAGATCAGACGCCGCAGAATGCGGCGTCTGATCAGGACCTACACTATTTGCAAGAAGTTCAGCCATTTTCCAAATAAGTTTTGAAGAAAACACATCCTGACACCCCTAAATTTTGGAGATAACTCCTATAAGGAGGAAGATTCCATTTGGTACAAAAAGGGATAAAATGTTTAATTAGTGTGTAGGTATACACTTGCAATGTAATTCAACAAAATCCTGTGGTTATTTTCAAAAAGTTACAAATGCCTGTTTGTCAACCCTTGTTGGTCATTTTTTGTTGTCTCCCAAAGAAAGGTTGAAAAAAGATATCGTAAAAATTCCAAAAATTTGGACACCTTGAGGTCTTGCTGTAATTCTCCTAAAATTTTAACAAATTTGTTTCTTGATCCAGCAAGGAATCCAAAAGGTGCAGATGCAATGGCAAACAGTGTAGACCCTAATCAGACTGCTCCTTACTGTAAAATCGTAATTATTGTTTGTTTGTAATTATAAACTTTCAAATTACCCTTCAAAACTGTATTTTTCTTTAAAAGTCAAATGTAACATCCATCACTGACAGCCACACATTTAGTTTACCAAATCGGATTAACCCTTATCCTGCTGAATATTAGCCACACCCATTTCTAACAGTCAGCCAATCAGATTAGATGATATAATTTTTTCGTTCAAATTCTAAAACTGAATGACAAACAGTGTAGATTCTGATCAGATGGCTTCTTCAGGCTTCTTAAGAAGCCATCTGATCTGGATCTACACTGTTTGCAAAAGTAAGGGTTGTCTCGAACAGCAGGATAATGGTTAAATTGAATTATTTTCTACAAATATTCTAGTGTACATCAACATGAAACAAACTGAAATTATGGAAAAGTCTCCAAAACAGTTTTGTCCTTTTCATAAAGGTCATAAAGTGCTAATATAATTTAGATACAGGAAAAAAAAGTAACATCCATCACTTCAAAAGATATGACAAAACAAGGCATAATATCCTAGATTTCACTGATTTTAACATTTGTTTGTAAAGAAAGATTCCTTCAATTTTCTCTGAAGAGAACTTTAACACCTAAAACATATTCTTTTCTGGGCTAAAATATTGTTACCATTTACATGGCTGTAAAATTGTTGTAATATTTTATAAAATAGGTCATGAACTATCTTTCTATAGCTAATTTCTATTACTTTATTCATCAATTTACCAGTATAAATTGAAATTTTAGCTGAAACATCACTTGACTGACCTTATTTTTTCCATTTATCTGATAAAGGCCCATACCCATTGTAAGCAAACTCCACAAGATAAGGTGATGATAATTTTTGGACAATTTTTGTATTTCTCAATAAATAATTTTTGTATTTCTCAATTAAAATCAAGTAAAACCTGCCTTAGGGGCCACCTCTATTAAGCAAGCAACCTATCTTAAGCAAGCCGGCCCACGCCTATGGGGGCCTGAAGAAATAGATGGGCTGCATGATGCTTCCAGGCAGAGCTGGAACTGACCCGCACACGAGTACTGGTAAACCGCTTAGAGGATCTAAGCCTGCCCAGGCAAAGCAGTGTGAGTCGGACTGTCCATGCTTATAAACTCTATGGGTTTCATTGGGCGGCAGGGCTTGAGATGTCATTTCATCTCAATGTCGGGTGAAAGTCCCACAAAATTGGAAAATAGAAGTGCAGGCAATGATCAGAAATCGATACAATTAACCCACAGCTCACATCAGAGACACCAAAGGGAAAGAAACACAAACATGAAACAACAGACCCTAATGGAAACATCAACAGCGGAAAGCCAAAAGGAAAGTTACTTTCCAACAAAATGGCCAATAGGCTATCCAAAATAAAATAAAATAATATAAGCGACACAAACACCCAAAGACAAACCATAACAAAAATAAACCGCGACAGAAGAACCGCCTTGGAATGGTAAGCGGAAAAGAATTCCACTGGGGGTGGGGGTGGGTGGGGGTGGGGGTGGGGGGAGGGGGGTGGGGGGTGTGCTTAAATCAATTTTACGTGGCCACAATCCTCACCCTTACATCCGCCGTGATGAAGACAAAGAAAGCAACATCTCCAAAATTGACCTTTACAGTGTTGACGGGGACGTTAAACCTCAAATAAACAAAGGCTTGCCTGAGCCTTTGCTGGTCACCCACAAAGTTTTAAAGAACTCTTTTCTCACAAGCTATCCATAGCAATTAGATAAGGTAAGTGCAAGTGTTTTGTGATAATTGAAGAATAGTTTTGGTCAATTCCTCATAAAAACCTATGATGTGGGTATTCATTAGAACCGCCAAACTTTTGAGTACTGGTTAACAACTTGGGTCTAAGCCTGCCCAGGAAAAGTGGTGTGAATCACCAAGCAACGTCTCCAAAATGACCTACCGTAATGATCCTAAGTATTGGGAGATATGGGCCTAAGCAAACAGGGCAGACCCAGGTTAGACTGCTACATAAGTCAATGCATATTATGCAGGTTCTACACGTGCTGTTTGACATTATTATAATGTTATTAATCAAGTAATTTCATATTGGCCTAGTTACAGGTCCGAGGTCTGCTGTATTGGCCCGAGGCCGAAGGCCGAGTCCAATACAGCAGACCGAGGGCCTGTAACTGGACCAATATGGAATTACTTGATTAATGACAATTTTATTACTTGACACCTTTAAAAACATGATTATTGTTTTTTTTACCTCAGTGTTATTACGGATGACCTCCGAACAATACAGGATAGTCAATTAATAAATTATATTACTACCTGTCGCTGTGTTCAGTAGTTCTGAGATTCTTGCTCATGGAATTTATCGAAGCATGAAACTTTTATTTCAACCAATCAATTCCCTCGAAATATATATAATGATAGAGAGTTTGAATTATAATAATTTAACCTATTTTGAACTGAATAAAATCTTCCCCTTTATATACCACATGTGACCATTTCAAAATTCAGTTATGTCAGGTTCAGCTATGTGTATTTTAACCCTTTTTGTACCAAATGGAATCTTCCTCTTTATATATAGCAGGACTCCATTTCAAAATTTAGGGGTGTCAGGTTGTGTTTTCTTCAAAATTTATTTGGAAAATGGCTGAAGTTTCAGCAAACAGTGGAGGCCCTGATCAGACGCCGCGTTCTGCAGCGTCTGATCTGGGCCTGCACTGTTTGCCAGGGTACCCATTTTGGGGTTTCCGGTACTGAATGGGTTAAGGAGTTTATCCAGAAACTCTCCAACTTTCAGCAAACAGTGAAGGCCTTGAGCAGACAGAGCTTACTGGGATGTCTGGTCTAGGCACCCACTGGTTGCCTGCAATGACCTATTTTGGGGGTTTTCCAATATATGCAGTGTGGTTAAACTGCACCCAATGAACTTTCAAATTTAATATGGCGGGTGTGTAGCATAATATTAACCCATTTAGTACCAGAAACCCCAAAAAACGGGTACCCTGGCAAACAGTGCAGGCCCAGATCAGACGCCGCAAAATGCGGCGTCTGATCAGGGCCTACACTGTTTGCAAAAAGTTCAGCCTTTTTCCTAATAAATTTTAAAGAAAACACAACTTGACACCCAAAACTTTGAAATGGGCTCATGCTATTTATAAGTAGGAAGATTTCATTTGGTACAGAAAGGGTTAAACCAAATTAAAATACTTTATATCCAAGATTTGGCCTATAATTACAAGCCTATATATACCCATTACATACCAAACCTCAATGACTACTATGTATAATATCTAACAAAAAAGAAATACATGTAGGCAAGCAAGAAAGAAACTGATACAGTAAAAATCTGCTATTAAGACCACATTTGGGGCTGTTCATAAGTGGTCTTTAAGACCACTTTTGAACAGTCCCAAAGGTGGTCCCTGAGCAGAGGACATTGAGTGCAGGAAATTCGAAGAAAAAATAACTGCACCCTTCTAAATAAGCTTTTAAAAGCAGAATTAGCCATAATTTTAGGTGGTCTTAATAGCGGAATTTTACTGTACCAGTATTTTTTGTTGGTTTTACGACCCTTTCAAGATTATTTCACTTATTTTGAGCCAATCATAAATCAGAGGTGGGCGAAAACTGAAGTACCCAGAGAAAAACCATCTGACCTTCAGTTGTAGAATTTTGTGTCTCACATGTGACCCGAGCGAGCTCGAACCATAGCATAGAAAGATGGAAGGATTTCAGTGCTCGTACCCACTAGGCCACAGAGGCCTGTGACTACTGCTAGCGGCTTCCTCAAAAAGAGCGACGGTCCAGTGTCAAAAGCAACCTGGACCTGAGCAGAACCATTTGCCGCCACTGCTCAAAATCTTGCAAGTATTTACCAAGAGATTTGGACATGCAATAAAAAAAAAAGGAAAAAAAGAGAAAGAGAAAAAAAAAAATAATAAGGCTGAGCATAAAATGTAGAATAAGGTTAGACTGCTTTTCAGGCTGATCAAGATCTACTCTGGATAATGATCATCATTTAGTAGAAGTCTTTGCTACCAAAATGTCTAATTAAATTGAGAATCTTCGACAAGATAATTTCATTCAAAAGTGTCTAAATATTTATGGTAATTACACTAAATCAGTCAAACATTTTTTTTTTTTCGCTGACCTGAAAGATTTCAAGAATACACATAGGGAAAGGAGAAGTCGACTACCAATGCATTGTTTCCCATTCAGTCCGCATGATAATTTTTCAATTGATTGATCATTAAAATTCTTCCGATTCTGACCACTATGTAGAACTACCACAGTTGTTAAACTTGCAATTATTTTATTCAATCCAATGAACTGTTTGGAAATTATTTAACTACGGACAAAAGAAACTAGGAACTGAACAGTGAAGTTTCTTAACATTTTTTTATGTTTTGAGATTTCCCAACACATTATAATAACAACCTAAAATGGTGCTAAAATTGTGTGTTTCATATCTGTAGAATTAGCATTTAGCAAACAAAAAGTTTTGACGACTTCCTTACTTCTGCTCCGATCATAGATTGTGGGGGCTCGATAGAAATGCCTCTAATTGGCAGTTTCTATGTGTATTCACAATCTAGGCTTTGGTGGAAAAATCAGGGAAATGATGTACAGTATACCATGAACAAGAGGGCCATGATGGCCCTGGATCACTCACCTGATCCATAGAGTAACAAGGGGGCCCCGGGGAGGACCATTATTGACCCAGGGCTATAATGTGCATAATGTCGAAGGAGGTCTAAAAAGGTGAAGCTTCATACCAAATATCAACAAAGGCTATAATTTGAATAATCTTGGCAAAGGTCCACTAGATGAAGCTAAACACCAAATATCAAAGACCTGGGCCTTGTGGTTTCCGAGAAGAAGATATTTTTAAAGATATTCCCTACATAAGCCTATGTAAAACCAAATGGCCTCAGGGCGGGGGTGTTTTTGGCCTCAGGGCTATAATTTAAACAATCTTGATAGAGGCCAACTAGCTGAAGCTTCACACCAAATATCTAAGATCTGGGCCTTGCTGTTTCAGAGAAAAAGATTTTCAAAGATTATCTCTATATAAGTCTATGTAAAACCAAAGGGCCCCGGGGCGGAGGCATTTGTTGCCCGAGGGCTATAATTTGAACAATCTTTGTAGAGGTCCACTAGATGAAGCTCCAAACCAAATATTAAAGACTTGGACCTTGCCGTTTCAGAGAAGAAAATTTTTCTAATTTTGGGTCGCTGTGACCTTGAAAATGAGGCCAAGGTCAACAAAATCTAATAAAATCTGCGGTTTGTTGTAATGATATATTGTACCAATAAAAATCAAAAATGAGTTCCTTTAAGAGCAATGAAAACATTCATAAGAAAGAAGATGGGTCATACTACGTAGTTTCGGCTAATGAAGCCTCATCAGTGACCCTGTAATGATCCGGCAAGAAAGCCAGAGGAAACATACTGCAATTTTGCGAATTTCGAATAGGCAGTCGATTCAAAGACTGATATAAATCAAAATGGGGTCCAAATAATTAAAAACCTGTCTAGAATATGAGTCTAAACCAATAATTCATTTCCGATTTCTCAGAATATTCAAGTTTGATTACAATTAATCAATTTGTTAATGAGATAGAGTGCAGACAAGCTATTTTTGGCCCAAAAAGGAGTTTTTGGGTCACTGTGACCTTGGAAATGAGGTCAAGGGCAACAAAATCTAAACAAATCTGCAGTTTGTTGTAATGATATATTTTTTTTTTTGTTTGATTTGAGGTTTAACGTCCCCGTCAACACTGTAAAGGGCATTTTGGAGACGTTGCTTCCAATTTTGTGGGACTTTTACCCGACATTGAGATGAAATGACCTCTCAAGCCCTGTTGCCCAATGAAACCGATAGTGTTTATTGGCATGGACGGTCCGCCTCGCACCGCGGTTCCTGGACAGGCTTAAATCCTCTAAGCAGTTTACCAGTACTAGTGTGGGGGCCGGATTCAGCTCTGGGTGGGAGCATCATGCAGCCCATATATTTCTTCAAGCCCCTATGGGTGGGGGCCAAATGATATATTGTACCAAGTTTGATTAAAATTAATCAATTTGTTGCTGAGATAAGAATGCCGACAAGCCCTTTTTGACCCAAGAATGACTGTTTTGGGTCACTGTGACCTTGTAAATGAGGTCAAGGTCATCATGACCTAATGACTACTTTCCCTTATCCTAGTGATGTCTGTGCAAGTTTGGTCAAAATTCATCCATAGGTTGAACAGGAGATATAATGCTTCAAACAGGCTACACGGCCGCCGACGCAAACGTGATCCACACCAAAAACAATATGTCCCCCTCCCTTCCGGTAGGGGGACATTAATTTGCAAGAAATAAACCTATCTACAATAGATAGATGTAAATCCAAAATCAGGGCCTCGGTATCAGAAGAATTTTCTTTATTTAACTGATAAATTTGACTGATCAAACCATCAAAATAGGTATTGTCAATATTTAATAAATAGGCCAAAAGCACTGTAGAGGTTTTGTAACCCTGATGCTCAAAACGCGGAAATCGTTATAACGCTGTTAGTCTGTGGCTCCCATTTTTTATGTTTTCCCCCAGTTTTGAAAGTATGGCCGAAAATTTTGTCATTTTTCCACGGAACTCGGCAGTCAAACATCCTCAGCCATGATAACACATGTATACCCGCTGATTTACTCAAGCTGTCAACACTATGAAACTGTGAATAGTCGCCTAAGCCATAAAAGATACAGCAGGACAAGGCGTGAAAACTAAGTCAATCAAGATATACCAGTTATGTCTCAATTAATTATAAAGATCAATTAATAATCTAGTTTTAATTATCTGATTTGAACTATCTATTAAGTATTACCCTGCAATGCATGAGTGGGTAAGGTTGGTCCATAATTTTGAATGGATGGCGTTTATTGCAGGGTGCAGTGCTTGGTACATGTACTCTACATTTTTAATAATTCAAAAAATCAATGAATATAGAAAAGGGTGGTTTCAAATGTCAAATTATTTCATTGTGTTGTATTCCAGTTACATCCTAAGTTTAGGATAGTAATCTAACCCTTTGCAATTGACATGTGTAAACGTTAAATATCAGGGCAATGCAGATGCTGTTTTCGTCTGTGCAGCTGCATACAGTAATTCCATGGGGCCTTTTGGTGGGGGGAAATCGCTATAACGCTGTTGGTCTGTGAAAATTTAGAAGAAATAAAATTAATGAACCTTAACATAAGAAAATTAAAAAAAATCTCCTTAATGATGACCAATAACATTTTTGGGGTAGGGTTCATTTTTCTGGGTAGGTAGGGAGACAGCAAACAGAATTTTTTTATGTTTTTATGGAGGCCCTAGGACAGCACAAACTAATATATTTGGGATAAGGGAGAATTTTCTTATTTTATCTGGCAATTGTATGTTGTGAGCAATCAGTAGAATCACAATGATGAGGCGATTCTAATGAGTACCTACAACATACCTTTATTTCAATGATAATCAAAAAAATATTCACATGTCTATTATTCACCATATTTGCATTATTTGCTGGCTCCTAGCTTGCACATTTTCAATAATGGAAAAACAGGTAACCAGACCCCCCCCCTGACCTTGAAAGGTCAGGGGGGTCTGGTTACCTGTTTTTCTAACCTGGGTAACCTTCAGGCTAGGAACCAGCAGATAATGCAAATAAGGTGAATGTCTTTAAAACTGGCTCCATCACTGACCCTTGGTGGAGGGCTCAAACAAACTATTTCAAACAAATTTTCATGATCCCAAAGGTGTCTCCGTCATTGTATGTTTGTCTGATTTGAGGTTCAGGGACTCCGTCCACACTAGTCATTTTTTTGTTGACGTTGCTTCCAATTCTCGGGACTTTTGCCCGAAATTACGGCCGGCCTCGGTAGCTCAATCGGATGCGATACTGACTGGTGATCAGGAGGATAATGTTATCTAATAAAATCAGGCCGAAATGACCCAGGACCGAAACGACTGACTGAATTAGGCCGAAACGACCCAGGTCCAAATTTAGGCCGAAACGACCCGGCCGAAACGACTCAGAACCGAAATGTCCCGGATTCTCTCAAACGCTTCAAAAGTCATGACCAACATTAAAGTTGTCAACATACAAACCAACAAACAAACAGGGCAAAAACAATATGTCCCAACTATCGCTTCCGGGGACATAAAAATTGAGCCCCACCTTAAAATAGTAGTCCAGGGACCAGCTGTTCAAGGCATCATAAGCTTAACGAGCTTGCTGGTGGTCAAATGGTTAACTGTTCTAGCAAGTTGAATATTTAATATAGACTTTTATATTTTTATACAGTGTTACTTTTGCTGAAAAAATGAGAGCAGCTCTTGCGTTTGGCTTGCAAAAGTTACTCACACTGATTTTTTTCAGCAAAAATACAGTAAAACCTGTCACAGTGGCCACCTCTATTAAGCAAGCAACCTGACTTAAGCAAGCAATCATAAATTGGTTCGCCAAAAAGGCATATGCTTTAAATTTTACCTGTATTAAGCAAGCACTTGTCTTAAACCAGCATATTTTGGTTATCCCTTAGGTGCTTGCCTAATACAGGTTGGACTATTTGCCATAGTAAATGATCAAAGTTTTAATTTTTATCGATATGTTAACCCTTGTCCTGCTGAGACCGGATATGTCTCATCTTTCAAACCGAGGGCTGAGCGCAAAACTATTGTAACTGACATTTTGGCCATTTTCTGTTTTTCCTATATTTTGGTTGCATATACTGATTTGCATCTTCCACCAAAGAGTTGTATACATATTCCATTCCGTTCTGGAGTTATTAAAAATATTCAAAATATTGTATCTGCGAAGACCATTAGAAGTTGGCGCAAAACTATTGTAAGTGCAGTTACAATAGTTTTGCACTAAAAAATACCTAACAATGCCAGGTTTCTCAAGCAAAACCTGCAGATACAATAGTTTTGCACCAAATGAAAAGCACATGGCTGCACCATTAAAAGTTACAAAAGTCTGATTTAAGCCAAATAATGGATACAAATAAGCTGTAGTATACAACAATTTCAGTTTTCTGTATTTATTTCAAGAAATTGTGGTCATTGGCTTGAAATTCTGTCATTTTAAGCAAATACACTACTCAAATAATTAAAGGTACAGAAAGGTAAAAAGGAAAATAATAGAACAATGGTTATTTATAGTTTTACTTATGTCAGTTCTAAAATTATTTTGGACTTTGCCACTCCACTGGGGCATATCTGAAACAGTACTGTGTTCAGCATACCTGTTACTTTGTAAGCCAACAAGTCTGGTTCCAGTTTGTTGACAAATATGGTTGCAATTAATATCATAGCTCCTTTTAGATCACATGGCCACTGTCAACCATCTTCGATTTTCAGGGTACCCTACCCTAGCCAGTTTAGTAGGGCCTATCCTAGGGTAGAATAAGCAAGGGTAAGATATGGTAGGCAAGGTGGGTTAGGCTAGGGTTAAGCATTTCTTGGCTAATATAGTCTACCTGGAAGGCAGGGTAGTGTGGGATAAATACAGTAACTGTTGTCCTTCTATTAGGGTAGTGGTTGGGTACCCTTCCTTAGACTAGTCTAGCCTAGCCTACACTATGCTACCTAGTTTGAAGAAGGGTATGAAACACTAAGGGTAGGCAGGATGGTATTGAAAATGGTAAGGTATATGGTTGCTGTACTGGTTAGTGTAGAGTGTAAAGTACCCTAGCCTAGTATACCCTACCTTAGGCTAGGTTAGGGTATGCAACTAAGATTTGGTAGGGTAGGACCTACCCTTGGTTAGCGTAAGGTGGGTCACCCTTCTGGTGAGGGTAGGGTACCCTTCCCTAACCAACAGAGTATAGTAAAGTATGTACAGTAGGCTCTACCTTAGGGTGCCGGCCTCGGTAGCTCAGTCGGATGCGCGTCTGACTGGTGATCAGGAAGACGCAGGTTTGATACCTGCCAGAGTTGGCAACATTCTTTCGTGGAGATTTATCATGAAACCTTTTCTACCGTCATTCTCTCCCTTCCGCTGATTCAAGAAGGGCAGTTGTCAGTTTCTGGTGAAAGAATGTGCACTGCACTAGTTAGCCGCTTACGTATAATAGGTTCTACAAAAGGGTTATCCTTTGGAAGCAAGGAATACACAACTGAGCTGGAAAATATGGAATGTACATTTTTTTCTGGGCCAGACTAGCTAGTTTTAGCCAATTAGGCCCCATCAGTGACCCTCAAAAACTTTCAAAATTCCACAATGGAATCAATGATCCCAAAGGACAAGAAAATATAAACTACACTATGATATAGGGCAGGGAGACATTTTACGGCAGCCACACATTCCCAAACATCAGCTGCAGTTAAATATGTTCTACAAAAGCGTTATCCTTTGGAAGCAAGGAATACACCACAGAACTGGAAAATATGGAATGCAACTGTTTTTCTGGGCCAGACTAGCTAGTTTAGGCCATTAGGCCCCATCAGTGACCCTCAAATACTTTCAAAATAGCCTGCCCAGGAAAAGTGTGGATAGGTAAACTGACCTGCTCAAAAATGACCTAACACAATCTTGACTGGGCTGTTAAACTCCAATACAAACAAACAAATCTACCTTAGGGTAGGATAGGTAAGGTAGGATATGGTTAGCTAGGTAAGGCAGTGCTAATACATTGAGGTTAGGCAACACTACCCTACCCTAACATGTAGTCTTTTTCCTAGTTAGGGTACCCTTCCATCACTGAGCCTACACTATGGCACCATAGGATAGGGTAGTCCCTACCCTTGGTCGGGATAGTGTATGCTAAGGGGTATGTAGTGTGGTGTGGGACAGAGATATTCATCCTCCCAGTTAGGCTAGTGGTAGGATACCCTTTCATACTCTAGCCTGCCCAGTGGTACCGTAGTGTAGAGCAGTCCATCCTGTCTACAAGGTAAGGCAGGCTGTCCTAACTGATAGGGTAGGGTATGGTTGACCCTTCTATAGAAGGACCCGACCTTACCCTACCCTAACCACGGAAGTGCCAACCACCAACACTAACATACCCCAGGGTACCATAGTGTAGGGTAGGCTAATGAAGGGTAGCCTTCCACTACTCTTAACGCAAAGAATGACTATACCTACTCTATCAAACACAACCCTGCTTAGGGTAGGGTAGGATAGGGTAGGGTCACTTAACCCTAGCTTTGCCTAGCATACACATATCCTACCCTAGGATAGGGCCTACCAAACTGGTAAGGGACTGTACCCTACCCTAACAAGTAGGCAGACTGTACCCAACCCCAGGGTAGGGTAGGCATAGCTGGCATAGCAGGGTAAGCCAATAGGGTAAGGAAGAGTACCCTACCATTACCTTAACCTATCTTAGGGTAGGATGGTTCAAGGCGGGATATGGTAGGTAAGGCTATTCTAGCCAGGCCAGGCTAGCCTGATAGGCAGTATGTTGTTCGATAGAGTTGGTACAGTGACCCTCCTGGTAGGATACCCTTCCCTATTCCACCTACACTATGGTATCATATGGTATGGTAGGGTACACCCTTCCCTAATTAGGGGTAGGGTAGAGTAGGGTTACTAGGACATGATAGGCTAATGATAAGCTAGCCTACCCTTCCTGGTAGGCAGATTGCTGTTGAAAAAGGTAGGGTATATTCATAGATGGAGGTTGGGTAGGGAATGATAGGCTAAGGGTAGGCTGGTCTACCCTAGTCATAAGACCACCAAGCAAACAATCATAATAAATACTCACTCATCGGCCATTTTTATTTTTATTCGGCAGCACTCTGTGATGTCGCCGACAGAAAATATAGCATGTGTCAATGTGACATCACTTACTGGGCTAGGTCTGACGTCATATTGATCTCGCGACTGTGACGTAGCAAATTAACAAGACGCAAAAAAAAAAAAAAAAAAAAAAATGCTGCCATGTTGAATATTTGTTTGATACAGAAAACTGTATCGGTAAATATCAGTAAATTGCAAGCCTGATAATTTGGAAAATTACTGAAACTGAAAGATATGATTATGGTAATAATCTAGCTGCACATCTTTATTTTTGTTATAAAATTAACACAAGAGAGCATTGGAGAGTAGCTGGTAGGTAGGATGGTGTTGAAAGGGTAGGGTATAGTCACCCTACCGGTTAGTGTAGGATGTAGGGTAACCTAGCCCCTATCCATCCTACACTACCTTAGGCTAGGTAAGGGTAGGTAACTCAGTAGGGTAGGGTAAAGTGGGGTGGTGTATGGTCACCCTACTGGTGAGGGTAGGGGTAGGGAACACTTCACAAACCAGTAAGGTATGGCAAAGTAGGTACGGTAGTCTCTACCTTAGGGTGGGATAGATAAGATTTTGTAGGCTAGTTTAGGCACTGCTAGGTTAGGGTTAAGTGAGACTCTCCGCCCATACCCTACCCCAGAAGCCAGAATAGGATAGCTAAAGTAATATCATTCTCTTACTTATGGTAATGGGGTGGGGAGGGGTACCCTTTCTTAGCCTAAAATGTCCTGTTGTACACTAGGGTAGGGTAGGTCCTACTTTAGGGTAGGGTATGGTAAGCTAGGCTAGCATACCCAGCATTAGGTGGACAGGTTAGTGTTAAATATGGTAGGATATGGTCACCCAATATTATTCTGAATGATCCATTTTGTGTGATTGTATTGCTTTAACTTATTGTCTACGCCCATGGGCGTAGACATTGTAGATGTTTGGTTTATCACGGAAGTACAGCCATTAGTCACCCGCAATGCTGGTTGACCTTTAACCAGTATAAGCTTTCACAAGAAGAAGAAAGCGGTCTATAACAAGTATAGTAATATCATTCACACAAAAAGATGCCCCTGGCACAGAATTGCTATCAAATTTGTACAAGCCCATATTTGCTGTCATTTTGTACAGGCTAATACAAAATATACATCTACGAACTCTCAACCACAATGCCATCCTATAATCTCCTCAGGAGCCTTCAGGTCTGGCGATCTAAAAAATCTTGCCTTGTCGTTAGCAAAATTTTCGGGTTAATCTTCAATTAGTGACTTAAGTAAAGTGTAGGAACGTTGATTACTTTTATAACTTCTCCAACAGTTTTTGTCACAAGCATATTGATTGTTGCACATGTGCCTTTTGAGAGATAAAAAAATAACTTTTTGACAAAATAACAGCATTTGCAGCTTTGACATTATTAAATTTTCAATCCACAGAATCCTGGGTGCAGACTGGCAATTAGAATATTGGCAAAGACGGTTAATTGCATAAAACACATTTCTGGGATTTTTTTTGTTGGCTCCTCCTCCCCTTCAACTGGGATATAACTCTTGACATTCTCATTAGCATAGACCTAGCTTTTCGTAAAAGCTATACTTGTTATATGCATAGTTATTATATATATAACAGAATTTTTAAAGCCACATATCAATGACAGCCAGGATTTAGTCAATGTTATTGATTGGGCCAGTCTTCTGCGCGTCATATGTATTAAGTTTCATCATGTTTCTATAAAAATTCCATGGTTCTGAAGGCTTTATTGGTGCATCCCTATGCTTCTGAATTGGTGCAAAACTATTGTATCTACATTATTTACACAATATTTACATCAAAATCTTAACATTTTCAGTGCAAAACTATTGTAACTGCAGATACAATAGTTTTGCACCAAAATTCTGTATACAAAAGTTACGTTTTTGCATGCAAAACTATTGTAACTGAAAAAAAGGTCAAGGTCTCCTTCATTAAGCGATATATTTGTTTAAAACTGCCTTGGTTCAAATAAACACCTTTTAGCCTTCAAAATATGTAAAGATGTAAAGTATTGCCATAATATCAAGAAAATAGGAACGTTATTTGCTTCTCCTGAAAAATCTTGAAAATGCAGATACAATAGTTTTGCGCTAAGCCCTCGAAACAATGTAGATCCAGATCAGATGGCTTCTGAAGAAGCCATCTGATCAGGATCTACATTGTTTGTCATTCAGATTGTGAATTTGTTGCAATAATTTGCATCAAGTAATCTGATTGGTTGATAATCGGGAGTGGGTGTGGCAGATTAAAATATTCAGCAGGACAAGGGTTAAGAGACATCATTAGTTTTGAACAACTGATCCCAGAACTCCAAATTATGAATTAAGTGAGAACTCAGAGTCCTGAATAGCGTTACCATAAAATCCTAAAAATTTGGACAACTTGAGGACTTGCCTCCTTCAGGAACAGTCTCATCTGGATCTGCACAGTTTGATAAGACCTGTCTGTCCCAATACTTAGGATTGTTACCATCACACGAACAAGTCCGTGAAATGAAGACCCCCTAAACCCCACTTTATATAAATAAAACTGAGATTTACAGGGGTGTACATTATTTTTTTAATTTCTGCTCCAACATAGGTTGTGGGTACTCGTTAGAACCGCCTCACTGAGGCGGTTCTAACGAGCACCCTCAACCTATGTTTTGAGCATTTATAAGAAAAATATCACTGATTTTCAACAGAAAAGTAGCCATTTTGGAGATGTGAAAAATGCACTATGTCGCACGGGTGAGTTTTCGTAATGAGGATAAGGATGTACATACCACAACTATAAATTTAGGTTTATACTGATATGTTCCGAACAGCCCAAATATGGTACAGATGATCTGAAAGAAGTTCCCAATGATCGGTGCCCACATGTATCCAAGAAAATCGAACACTTGTCTCTCTATGGTACTCAGCTGAAAATATAAAAACAGTATAGAAGACTCGTAATAACAACAGTATATGTTCCCTATTATCAGACTTGCCTACCCCTTGAGACAGAAAATTGTAAGATCCGCCCCCCAAAAATTGTAAGATTCAAATCTTATTCGTAAGGGTTTTAAGGTATCGGATGCGAGGTCAAAATAAGCCAACTTCCTGGATTTTTTTTTTTTAAATAAATTGGCCGATTCAGCTTTTCTTTTTTCCCCATGATTTTTCCTTTGTAAAGGCATCCATCTTGCCGCTCATACCGAAACAAATTTGTTAAATGAACTGTGATTGGATCCCTTCCCTATCATTAGCCAATGAAATTTAATTTCGCACCGGGAGTAACCAGGAACGACAACTATTGTCTTCTTCTGGTATAAACCCGAACGGAACCAAATAATCACGCCGATTTACCGATTTTTTACAAACACCGAAAATCGTATGGAATTCGGCCGTGGTCGTAAGGTCGAAATTTGGACATGAAAATATTAAGCCTTACGACTAAATCGTAAGTGTAGGCAAGTCTGTTAATTATTGTGCCATTATGAAGAATTTGCCGTTATAAAGAATCCCAGTTAGGAGTATGATAGCAATGATAGGTAATAAAAGGCCTTTTCCTCATTATTACTCCAAGGAACAAATGTTATAGACATTTGTTAGATGTTATAGACATTTGTTAGATGTTATAGACATTTGTTAGATGTTATAGACATTTGTTAGAATCGCCTTGGTGAGTATTAGGTTACATGAATCTTTCATGACTATGGACTGGATTTGTGCATTTCCAACCCGAGAGAAGCCCACGTCGCACAAAACCGAGACTCAGCCTTTAGCTAAAAAGGCATTTCATTATTATCCCCACGTTTTTCGAAGAAGTGGGAATATTGTTTTCGCCTCCGCCCATCCGTCCCTCCGGCTATCTCCTCCTTAACCCTTGGGTGGAATCCAACCAAATTTGGTATGTGAGTTGCTTATATGAATGGCTTGTGCAAGAGCACGTTTATTTTTGGTCCACACCCCAGGGGCTCTGGGAAGGGGTCAAAAGGTCAAATTTGCCTCCATCCCTCTGTCCGTCCGGCTTTCTCGTCCTTAACCCTTGGGTGGAATCCAACCAAATTTGGTATGTGAGTTGCTTGAACCGAGTTGTTTATATGAATGGCTTGCGCAATAGCACGTTTATTTTTTTGGTCCCGACCCCAGGGGCCCTGGGGAGGGGTCAAAAGGTCAAATTTTGGCCCTATTTCTTCAAATTTCAATAACAAAGTCAGTTTTAAACATTTTTCTCCCAAACTTTGTATGTTGTTGTTTGTAGGCAAGTCTCTTAAATATATTGAACAGGTTTTTCGTTGTCTCCTACATCATGCCCTGGGGGTGGGGTGGGGTGGTCAAAAGCGCTGAAAAAAGAAAGTTTTCAGAACATAGTCATGTAGTATATCAAAGGGAAGGAGATAAAGAGTACAACAATAAACAAGCAAAATCAAAGCCCTAGGAAAACGTGGGGATTTGCAATGGCGCGCCATCGTCTGCGCGATCTAGTTGAAATTGCCGTTATAACGAGTTTTGCGATTATAACTAATGTTGGTACAAAGAGGGATGACTGTACTACTTTGCAAACATTTTTTCTATTATTCTGGGTGTACACAATAATTTTAAGCTGTACTTGGAAGTATTTGATGTTATATTCTGGTGTATGCAAAGCAGTTTCAGGAGTAAAAACACCAAGAATGCCGCGGCTAGATTGCACTTTACCGGGCACTGGCTTCTGTCAAGACTGCGCAGGCGCAACTTGTTGTTAGGGTGTGTCTTTTGTTGTTGATGCCTCATTAATTATTCATGACGTTCCGGAAAAGACGGCTGCGATTTTTGGAAGGAAGAACTGACGCATTTTCTAACCAACATTTTTCCAAGAAGGCATGCATTTTCAAAGTACAGATATTGATAATGCGCTTTCTTTTATAGTTTTAGTAGCAGCAAGTTAATGTTGCATTAAAAATACGTAAATTCCCAGACTAAGATTGTGCATACTCGTAAGAACAAACTTGCCGAGGCGGTTCTAACGAGTTCCCATAATCTATGTTTTCAGCAGATTATAAAAAAAATATCGGAACTTTCATCTGAAAATTGTTCATTTTATGGGTGTGATAAATTTTTGGATACAGTGAAATTCCATACTTCTAAAAAGTGGTCTTATTAGCGGGGTGGTCCTAATAATGGAATTGGTGAATAAAATATTGTTGGCAAACTTTATTTAAATTCTTAGTCTATGTATAGTGTGCCTTTTTTGCTTCTTGCTATAAGGTATTTAGTAATTCTCTCTTGTCTTTAACTTTCCTGATTCTCATGCTATCTTGCATTTTTATTTTCATCATTAATTATAGGCAATAAAATCACATTAATGATTACAGTATGAACTTAATGCTGCTTTATATCATAGTCAATTTTCCCAAAGTTATCTTCTTAAATATCTGAAGAAAATAGAGCTGAACATTACCAATATTATTAAAACTCTCTATTCAGTGATCTTGTTAAAACTTCACACAGATTAGTACAGGTAAGCTTCTGTTTTACTTCTGTCTTCACACCTTTAGGGATATGTGTGAACTGTAAACTGCTCATAACCAAGAGGTTTTGTAATGGTGAAGAATCCAATATAAATTTATAACTGACCAATGCATTGAGAGATACAAATTAACTCCAATTATACATGTACATGTATATTTGTATATATTGTATTTACAACTTTAACCTTCTTGGTACCAAATGGAATCTTCCTTCTTATATATAGCAAGAGACCATTTTAAAATTCAGGGGTGTCAGGTTGTGTTTTCTTCAATATTTATTAGAAAAATTGCTGAACTTTTTGCAAACAGTGTAGGCCCTGATCAGAGGTCACATTCTGCGGCGTCAGATCAAGGCATGCACTGTTTGTCAAATACCGTTTTGGGTTTTCAGGTAAAAATGGGCTAATAAAATCGGGGCTTGAAGAAATATTTGGACTGCATGATGCATCCACGCCCGCAAACCAGTACTGGCAAACCGCTTAGAGGATATAATTTTATGTGATTGCTGAAATGTAACTCACTAACTGTAAGGTTGTTTTCTCATATTATGCATTTTTGTATTTGTATTTAAAAGCTAAAAATGAAGTTTATATACGGCCTCCGCCCATAGGGGCTTGGAGAAATATATGGGCTGCATGATGCTTCCACGCAGAGCTGAATCCGGCCCGCACACTATTACTGGTAAACCGCTTAGAATATCTAAGCCTGTCCAGGAACCGCGGTGCGAGGTGGACTGTCCATGCTAATAAACCCTATTGGTTTCATTGGGCGACAGGGCTTGAGAAGTCATTTCATCTCAATGTCGGGTAAAAGTCCCACAAAATTGGAAGCAAAGTCTGCAAAATGACCTTTACAGTGTTGACGGGGACGTTAAACCTCAAATCAAACAAACAAATTAAATTTATATGTTCTCTTTATTTTGTTCTTTTCTATGTCTTATTCTTATTGCCAAGATACATCCAGTTTGAGAGCATTCTTGATGCCAAGGCACGAGTCGGTGTCTATTTTGAAGTTTAACTCCACAGTCAACACTGTTTCTGTCATACGGAGCTGGTCAGTTTATTTGACTGTAGACCATAACCATTGTAATGATCTTGCAACATTTTAAATATCTTGTTGCCAAAAGTTGACAATTAGTGTTTCCCCCAGCCCTATTTAGCATGTCGCTGCGCCATGCCCCTTTTCTCTAGCGCCATGCCCTTTTTTCCAGCGCCATGCCCTTTTTCAGATAGAGTAAATGCCGCCCTATATTTTGGTACAAAAATCACTGAAATTGACCAAAAAATAACAAAGTTATGCCTGTTTAAATAAGGACTATTTTAGACACTTTTTAGCAATAAAATGTTACCCATTTAACAGTCCACCTTTATGGTTGACTGCTAATCCCCTTGTTTATTTTACTTAATTATGTCACTTTAAGAAGTGATAATTGTGTTTTGATAACAAGACTGAGTGATACCAATTAAACAAATGGACTGTGAAAGTGTGCCTCACTGGTGTCATGTCAGTGTTTGTGGGTATTAGAGAATACATTTTCCAAACTTATCTTGTTTGGATCAGTGATCAGCTTGCTTACAAAACTTCTTGTCACCAATGATGAATGTGACATATCCTTTCACTTAGCATAAAAACAGGCAGTATAATTTAGCACTGAAGACATAGGGTAAGAGAAGGAGCTTTTTATTTCAAGTTGAGAGATGTGCCCTTTTAGTAAGGTGCTGCATGTGAATGTGCCCTTTTTACACCTTTGTTCATATTTGAAGTGCCCTTTTTGATATTTTCGCGCACTGAAAGTGCCCTTTTTTCCTGACCAGCACCATGCCCTTTTTAGGAGCTGGGGGAAACACTAACAATTCAGTTTGTTTGACGTTACATACCATGATGCTCGATCCCCGCCCATCGGGGCTTGAAGAAATAGATAGGCTGCATGATGTTTCTAGCAGAGCTGAAACTGACCGCACCCGAGTACTGGTAAACCACTTTACAGGATCTAAGCCTGCTCAGGCAAAGCGGTGCTTATAAACGCTATTTGTTTCATTGGGCTGTCATTTCATCTCAATGTCGGGTAAAAGTCCCACAAAATTGGAAGCAACGTCTCCAAAATTACCTATACAGTGTTGATGGGAGACGTTAAGCATGCTTAAGCCCCAAATTAAACAAACATAAACAAACAAACATACCATTACGATAACACACCCTTGCGACATAATGCTTTTTTCTTCTTAATACTGCAAACATAGTTTGTGGTGCTCTGTAGAACTGCCTCATTGAGAGCAGAATAATATAAGAAAAAAATAATGTATCCCCCACTAAACTCCAGTTTTCTCTATATAAAGTGGGGTTTAGTGTGTATGTGTGTGTGGGGGGTTCATTTCAAGAACTTGCTCACATGATGCACACAATGAGACAATGGCACATTTTAGCATCAGTTTAATCCGCAATCTTTATTCAAACAACCGACAGATGGAGAGTCCCAGGTTCATCAAGACATAACAAGAACAAGCTATTTAATTTTGCTCCCCTTAAACCCAACATTTATATAGCTAAATATGGTTTTCAGGGGTATACATTTCTCGTCATATATCTTCTCAAAAACATATATTGTGGGTACTGGTTAGAACAGCCTGGCCGAGGTGATTCTCACAATCTATGTTTTGAGCAGATGTATGAAAAAATAAGATAAATTTTTAACTGAAAAGCGAAAAGTGAATACTACACTATATTATATATTGGCTGCATATGCGGCTGCATTTTATACCTTTTTCTATAGTAGCTGCATTACCCATGATTTCATTATTGGCTGCATTTTCCTATACTTTTAATATAGCTGCACTAAAGTGCTGCGTTTTATACTGACCCTACGACACGCTGATTTATCACGTTCAATTTCCATCATATATAAATAACTAGAATCGCGCAGTCGATGGCACGCCATCGCATATCCCCACGCATTTTTAAAGATACGCCACTATATAAGTTCTCAATTGCAACTCCCACCCAATCTTAAGATCAAAATTCTGAAAGTGTCATGCACTCCTCAGACCAAAGACCTATCAGTTCCCAAAGTTTCATGTTTCTATCTGAAATGGCGTAGGAGGAGTTATCCGGTAATCGTTAAAAAGGGGGTTATGGGGGTGAAAATCCAAGTTTTTGACCTCTGGTGACCTTGAACCTGACCCTAGGGGTCAAATTTTGATTGTTATGTATTCTACTCATTATGCCGTTCGATTTGATATGTCACAAGACCAGGTTCTGAAAACTTTGATTTTTTACCCCCGGGGCACCCCACCCCCTGGCCTAGCCCCTAGGGGTAGGATCAAAATTCCGAAAGTGTCATGCACTCCTCAGACCAAAGACCTATCAGTTCCAAAAGTTTCATGTTTGTATCTGAAACGGCGTAGGAGGAGTTATCCGGTAATCGTTAAAAAGCGGGTTATGGGGGTGAAAATCCAAGTTTTTGACCTCTGGTGACCTCAAACCTGACCCTAGGGGTCAAATTTTGATTGTTATGTATTCTACTCATTATGCCGTTCGATTTGATTTGTCACACGACCAGGTTCTGAAAACCTTTGATTTTTTACCCCCGGTGCACCCCACCCCCTGGCCTGTCCCCTAGGGATAGGATCAAAATTCCGAAAGTGTCATGCACTCCTCAGACCAATGACCTATCAGTTCCCAAAGTTTCATGTTTCTATCTGAAACGGCGTAGGAGGAGTTATCCGGTAATCGTTAAAAAGGGGGTTATGGGGGTGAAAATCCAAGTTTTTGACCTCTGGTGACCTTGAACCTGACCCTAGGGGTCAAATTTTGATTGTTATGTATTCTACTCATTATGTCATTTGATTTGATATGTCACACGTCCAGGTTCTGACAACTTTGATTTTTTACCCCCGGGGCACCCCACCCCCTGGCCTGACCCCTAGGGGTAGGATCAAAATTCCGAAAGTGTCATGCACTCCTCAGACCAAAGACCTATCAGTTCCCAAAGTTTTAAGTTTCTAGCTGTAAAAGTGTGGGAGGAGTTGTCCGGTAAGACGGACGGACGGACGTACGGACGACGAAGACAATTACAATATCCCCACTTTTTCTTCGAAAAGCGTGGGGATAATAATAACCAATACATAAGTCATAAGTGTCCGTCCCGCATTAATAGTCGTTACATCTGGTTGTTACATCAAGAAAATTGCAGTTTCCTATAAACATAAAATGAGGGTATTCTCCCACTTCCAAAATGGTGGAAAAGGTTTGTCCGGTTCTTCATATGTATTTGTTTTCTGTTTTCGGTCGATTATAACTGCCAAATATTATATTCCCGGCATTCTAGCCTTCCGTAATGGACTTGTCTAGAATACCGGACCCGGTCTTTTAGTCTCAGAGTCTAGAATGGCGGGTCTGATGTTCTAGACTCAGAGACTAAAAGACCTGGTCCGGTCGTCTAGCCACCTCCTTGAAGAAAACAGCCTCAAGAATTTAGTGTAACAAGTCCTAGCCACACCTCCCCGACTGGCCATTTTTAAGGCCCGGTATCGGCCGGTACCTAAGAATAAGTTATTTTTAGGGTGGTGTGACAGGGCGATGATGTTTCTTAAATATTTACCTCTTCTTACCTCTAAAAAAAGTGAAAATTAGTCTTACAGTGAAAAGTGGGCGAAACGACTAGGGTGACGAAACGACTACGGGGTGAAATGACCAGGGAGGAAATGTCTGGGGGCCAAACGACTAGGGGAGGAAATGTTTTGGGGGGCGAAATGTTCCGGAACCTCTCAGTGTAGATGATAAACCCACCATCAGGTGCATTTTCTCCACACCTGTCCCAACATTTTCTACATTGCCATTTCAGATATATTTTGAACTATGCTGTTAAATATGTATCATTGTAAATGATTGAAAAGTTTTGTGCGCGCATAAAACGTGAAGATGAAAATTTATCACGCCACCAGATCATTACAGATTTTGAACCCAAAACATGTCCACAGTTCTTACCAGTTGGAGAGATAAAACCACCATGATCGTGGTATATATAGCCGTTGAGTAGCATTTTGCAGATCCGCATGTCATTTTCTTGGAAACCCTATTCCAAAGAACCATATAATCGGAAAACTTCATGTCATTTTTGTGACAAATCTTTTCTTTCTCAATCCATTTTGACAGACTTTTCACAAGTTGTGAACTTTCAAAGGAAATGCTTCCGAGCATTAAAGTAGTTCAACAGGTGCTTGACTATTGGTTCGTTTGTCGATCCTGGCCTGGCAGTTACCTCCCCTCGCTCCTCCGCTGACCGGTCATGTTTGGTCATTACATTATAGTGCAACAGGCACAATCAATGAACATTAAATAAAATTATTAATAATAATAATAATACGCAACCCTGGGCGCATACATCACCTTTTTTTAGTTCCTATCAAATCTTATTTTTATTTTGCTTCTACCTTTTTCTATCATCAATCTTTTTTCTTGTTTTAAAAGTCGCAACCAACCCGCGCTTTAGCAGTCAAGTGTGACGGCAGCGTGTACCATGTGGATGTAGCTATTTATTTATACATTTGACCATTACTCGCAGGTGTACATTACATACACTCCGGGTTTTGTAGGATGAAAGCCTACACAGTAATTATGGTAGGGATCTTTAACCTGCACAGGGAATGGTTCTCCCTGTACAGGGGGCCTCCAGTTAAGGTCCCTATCCGAAGAACGGTGCACTTGTGGCAAATATCCCTGCAAATAATGCCAGTGGATCATGTTCGAACACCGCAATTTTATTACAGCTGCCGGGAATCGAACCAGGGGCCTGTAGCATCAATGACTAGTGCACTGGCCACGCTCATCTTTCTTTTTCTTTCTTTCTTTCGGGAAGGTTTGTGGAGCGCTTTGGTGCAGTGGTAGCGCATCGGATTTGTGATCGAGAGGTTGCGAGTTCGAGCCTCACGCTGACCAAAGTGTTGTGCACTTGAGCAAGGCACTTCATCCACATAGCTTAAAAAAAGTACTGGTTACCACCCAGGAAATCCTGCTCGTAATGCTCAGACGTGAGCGAGTAGCAGTAATAGGAGATAAAAAGGTATATTTAAGGACTTTTATTCGAGGACCAAAGGACTGAGGACCAAGTCCTCTAGAGGACCAGGAGTATAATTTGAGGACCAAATACAGGAGGACCAATGCTTTTATAAGCCATATTATGGCTATGATAATTGAAGATAATTACTGTTTATTGAAAATGACACCTGCTGGCATGGTATATCACCTCATGGGCATATACAGAAAACAGGGGGAAAATATAAATAAAAGGAAAAGCATGTTGTTATTGCTCAGGAAAATTTTCAGCATAGAATTTTTAAAAATATTCAGTTGAAATTACAATTTCTCTACTTTCTATATACTTGATATAATCTATCTGTTAAATTCACAAACTGCACGATGAACATTGAAGATTCTGATCAGATGGCTTATCCGGAGCTAAACTGTTTGCAAATATAGGGAGTATCTTGTTTAGCGGGATAAGCGGAAAAAAATAAATAAAAGGAAAACATGCTATAAGGAAATAATGACTTAATGTTAGGAAAAATATTCATGTAACAAACATTGTAGCAGACTTCCTAGTATTACATTTAAACAGAGCTATATTTGAAAAAAAAAATCTTATATCTTAAGCAGCAAGCATTACCTCATAGCAGAAATTACTTGTCTTTTTTTCTATTGTTTGTTTTCCGAGAACAACATAGTTTACATTTCCATAGGACTAATATATGAAATGCTCAACATGATTTTCTTTGAGAAGTAAAGAAAAAGAAAAAGGCTTCAAATTGTAGTGGTTGTGGTTGGCAGTTTAATGATGATTTGTAGGTGGGTCTTAGCCTAATGGTAGGTGGGAAAAGTTACATATTATAACTAATGGCTGTAAGCCTATTATCAGGTTGTGATATTGCAAATAACTGAAAGTGTGTTTGTTTGTAATGCATTGGAGTTTAACGGCCCAGTCAACACTATTTTATGCCATTTTTGAGCCGGTCAGTTTACCTATCCACACTTTTCCTGGGCAGGCTTATACCTAAGCGGTTAACCAGTTCAGGGCACAAAAAATAACTGTAATATGTTCTATAAAAGGGTTATCCTTTGGAAGCAAAGAATACACCACAGATCTGAAAATATGGAGTGTATATGTTTTCTGGGCCAGACTAGCTAGTTTCGGCCAATTAGGCCTCATCAGTGACCCTTAGATATTTTCAAAACTCCACAATGGAATCAATGATCCCAAAGGACAAGAAAATATAATCTACACTATGATGTAGGGCAGGGAGACGTTTTACCGCCGCCACACATTCCCACACACCAGCTGTAGTGAAGTTAAATATGTTATATAAAAGGGTTATCCTTTGGAAGCAAAGAATACACCACAGATCTGAAAATATGGAGTGTAGTTTTCCTAAAGACTCTTTAAATAAAGGTATTTGGTATTGTATATTATTCTAATATTGAAGCACCTCTCCCAAACCATAACATAAATATGTTATTGTTATTAATGTATGTATGTGTATTCGCTATTTGCTGCTTGCTATCCTGTATATGAAAGTTATTGTATATGTATATATGCTCATGGGCCGTAATGGCTTTTTGCATTAATAAAGTATCGTATCGTATCGTATGTTTTCTGGGCCAGACTAGCTAGTTTCGGCCAATTAGGCCTCATCAGTGACCCTTAGATATTTTCAAAACTCCACAATGGAATCAATGATCCCAAAGGACAAGAAATATAATCTACACTATGATGTAGGGCAGGGAGACGTTTTACCACCGCCACACATTCCCACACACCAGCTGTAGTGAAGTCTTCCTTATTGAAATGAATTGTTAAATCTTTCAGAAGCATTTTTTCTTCTTATTTTGCGTGTTAATTAGGACCTTTTATTAATAATATTCTTATGTTAAATTGAGCTGACTGGGCAAAAACTGATCTGATGTTCCAAGTGAAAAAACGTGACCTTCGATTGCATTACTCACATAGGACCTATAAATAAGCATTAATTTTTATTTATTTATTAGTAACAATCAAGGAAAAATGAACCTCGGGGAAACGATCTTAGTTCTGGGCAGTATACAATTACCCACCCAGGTGACATGGTGTCGGCAGTGAACAAGTCCATGAAAGGAACACCCCCAAATCACTTTGTATAGAGAAAACTGGGGTTTACAGGGTTATACATTATCTTTCTTATTATTGCTCCAAGAAGTAGGTTGTGGGTACCCGTTAGAACCACATCAATGAGGCGGCAACCTATGTTTGCAGTATAAATAAGAAAAATATCTAAGATTTTCATCAGTAGCCATTTTGGAGATGTGAAAAATGCACTATGTCGCATGTGTGTGTTATTGTAATGCTTCTTCCACAAACTTGAAACTTACATTTTCCAGGTTATTTGTGACATTTTTCCTCATTTCGTCAGCAAATATAGAACGTGTGTACCCATTAGACCGAGGTTGTTCTAACAAGTGTATCTCATGAGTACCCAAACACGAAGTGGTTTTGCGCAAGACAAATGGCAGCATAGTTAAGATGATTTTTTTCGACTTTTTGTTTGAATGAAAGAATTGTTTTTTATTTTGATATAACAAAAAGCGTTTTCCATGCATCTTCTTGTTTTTCTTCTTACAGAAGAAGACAAAACTAAAAAGTAAAACGAATTATATACAGGCAGTCTTAGTAAAATAAATAAAATAAAATAAGCTCAGCTAAGAATGACTGAATGAATAAATCAGATATCCAGGCCTATCTCATTCTAATCTCGGTTTATTTTTCTTTCCATAAAATATAGATTTGGGGTGTTCGTTAGAATTGTCTCAATGGGGCAGTTCTAACTAACACACACAATATACTATCAAGTGAGGTGTACATTTCTATGACCTCAATGAGGCGATTCAAACGAGACCCCCTAAAATATACTATAGAGTGTTGTACTTGATCTATTTCTAATAAGGACTAGAACTAGTATTTTACATATACAAATATTCAATGAGGCAGTTCTAACGACCACCCCACCCACCACCTATACTATAGAGTGTTGGTACTTGATTGATTGGCCTCAAAGAGGCGGCTCTAACGAGTAGCCACAAGGCATTTATTAGGACCGCCTCAACGAGGCAGATCTGTTCTAGGCGTTTCTAATGAATACTAAAACTAACATTTTACATACACAGATGTTCATTGAGGCGGTTCTGACGTACTCTCACATTATAATATAGAGTGTTGGTACACGTTCGAATGGTCTTAATGAGGCGGTTCTAACGAGTACCCACAAGCATTCATTATAACTGTCTTATTGAGGCAGTTCTATTTCTAACGAGTACTAGGACTAACAAGGACTAAAAAATTTACATATACAAATGTTCAATGAGGCGGCTCTAACGAGTATCCACAAGGCATTTATTAGAACCGCCCCAATGAGGCAGATCTGTTCTAGGGTTTCTAATGAGTACTAGGACTAACATTTCCATATACAAATGTTCATTGAGGCGGTTCTTACGAGCACTCACAATATAATAATATACAGTTTTTATAAAGAACATATTTGACGTCACTACAGCTGGTGTCTGGGAATGTGTGGCGACCCTAAAAAGTCTCTCTGCCCTACATCAAAGTGTAGTTTATATTTTCTTGTCCTCTGGGATCATTGATTCCATTGTGGTATTTGAAAATATTTGAGGGCCACTGATGAGGCCTAATTTGTCGAAGCTAGCTAGTCTGGCCCAGAAAACATGCACACTGCATATTTTTCAGTTCTGTGGTGTATTCCTTGCTTCCAAAGACAACCCTTTTATAGAACATATTGGTACTCATTTAAATGGCCTCGATATAATCTTTAAATTTCGGGGATGTATGTTAGAACTGTGTTATGTCCCAAACCCTTTTTAGAACTGGGTTATATCCCAAACTTTTATACAGAGAAAAAATCATTTTCTGATTTCAGTCAAGTATGCCATTTTATTTTCTAATACACAAAACTAGATATTTTTTGTATTTAAATGTTAATGAATAAATAATAATAATAATAATAATAATAATAATAATAATAATAATAATAATAATAAAAACTTTATGAAACATAATTTATCTCCAATTTTTGGAAGGTATTTTTTTGATAAATATATGGGCAGCAGCTGTTTATTGCAGTCAATTATATCCTATAATCCTTATCAGTTTTATCGCCCCTATAGGTACCCAGCCGACCAAGACCAAGCCACTCCTACTGGTCCTTTGAGATCATCGTGAATATTCTGAGAAATCAGTTATTGATTTAGACTCATTCTAGACAGGTTTTTAATTATTTGGACCCCATTTTGATTTATATCAGTCTTTGAATCGACTGCCTATTCGAAATTCGCAAAATTGCAGTATGTTTCCTCTGGCTTTCTTTGCCGGATCATTTCAGGGTCATTGATGAGGCTTTATTAGCCGAAACTACGTAGTATGGCCCATCTTCTTTCTTATGAATGTTTTCATTGCTCTTAAAGGAACTCATTTTTGATTTTTATTTGTATAGGTAAGAAGTCATGAAGATATTTCTTCACAAGTAAGAATCTGTGAAGCGAAGCGTAGATGATTCTTACTGTGTGACTTCTAACCTATTTTGACTTCTTGAATTATGTCCATTGATGGTCTCTTGAGATCACTTTAATTTTGCTCAAAACTTTATTGTTTTTAACCTGAAATACTTTCAGTCATTCACTTAGTTGCTCTGCACTGAGAAGTTACCATCCGAAGATGTCTTATTTTTCTTTTTCTTTTTTAAATTTGACTTGAACAAAAAAATGTTAGATGGGAGACTCAATCTGGATTTCAAGATTTTGAAATACCATCATCAACACGATTGTTTTCTCTTTCTGCGAAGAACGGTTAACTAGGGGTTTATCGGGTGTTCATCTGTTGGATGGTTGTTGTCAGATATGAAATTTATTTTATTTAGTATCACTCATAAGCTCTGGTTTGGAAATTTGTTTTGTATGATAAAACTTTTGTCAAACAAGAAAACATGTGATGTAATTCTGTAGCCTCCCTTGGAAGTGTGCCCAATCCTAATAACCCATTTTGTACTGGTAACCCCTAAACGGGTAATTGGCAAACAGTGCAGGCCCTGATCAGACGCCCAGAACAAGTCGTCTGATCAGGGCCTACATTGTTTGAAAAAATATTCACCAATTTGCCAAATAAATATGGATACATGTCAGTTAGGATGTTTGTTTACTTCACATGTATTTACAGGTGTTTGCAATTAAGTTTAGTTATTCATTGATTAGTAGTATATCCATGTTTTTAAACAGATAAATAGTTTTTTTTATATTTTTTGGTGTGTGTGTGTGTGTGTGTGTGTGTGTATGTGTGTCCTATGTGTTAGAATATTAAATTATTATTATTATTATTATTATTATTCTTATTATTATTATTATTATTATTATTATTATTTATTATCGTTATTATTATTACTGGTTTGGCAGGTTTGCTGTATATTTCACACCCATGGGTTGGTTGTATACTGTATTTTTGATATTTAGTTATTATCCTCAGTTTTTTGTTTGCTTGTTTGATTTGTGGTCGTCCCGTCAACACTGTACAGGTCATTTTGGACACGTTGCTTCCAATTCTGTGGGACTTTTACCCAACATTGAGGTGAAATGACATCTCAAGCCCTGTCGCCAAATGAAACCAATAGGGTTTAAAAGCATGGACAGTCCGACTCGAATCGCTTTGCCTGATCAGGCTTAGATCCTCTAAGCGGTTTACCAGTACTCGTGTGCGGGTCGGTTTCAGCTCTGCGTGGAAGCATCATGCAGCCCATCTATTTCTTCAAGCCCCGATAGGCGGGGCCCTGATTAGCCTCAGTAATCATAGGTATTATATGGCTTTTAACCCATTTTGTACCAGAAACCTCCAAACCGGTATTTGGCAAACAGTGCAGACCCAGATCAAATGCCACAGAATGCGTCGTCTGTTCAGGACCTACACTGTTGGCAAAAAGTTAAGCCATTTTCCAAATTAATTTTGAAGAAAACACAACCTGACACCCCTTAATTTTGAAATGGACTCCTGGTATATATAAGGAGGAAGATTCCATTTGGTACAAAAAGGGTTAAAGCAGTGGTCTTCCGGTGGTTGTACCTCAAACTATACCCCTGGTCCTATGGAGGACCTGGTTCAAAGTCCTCTGGTCCGCCAGTAATGAGCCACTCAAGGCTAACTGTAAATCAGGACTACAATGATCTTATATATTTCAGTTGGAGTCGTTCTTTCAATAATCGCATCCCCTTCAGTCGGGACTTGGGGAAATAGATTGGGCTGCATGTTGCTTCCACGCAGAGCTGAAACTGACCATGTGTCGACGTCAGTACTGGTAAACCACTTAGAAGGACTAAGCCAAATCATATGCAAAGTGGTTTGAGGTATATAAGCCTTTTGGTTTCATTGGGTCGCAGGGCTTGAGATGTCATTTCATCTTAATGTCGGGCAAAGTCCCTCGAAATTGGAAGCAACGTCTCCAAACTAACCTACATATATAGTGTTGACGGGGATGTAAAGTAGAAGTAAAACAAAGATCAGGAATCGATACAATTAACTTACTCCACCCATCAAAGACACCAAAGAGAAAGAAACACAAACATTAAGCGACCAGACCATAATGGAACCCTAAACAAAGGAAGGCCATAAGGACAGTTACTTTCCCACAAAATGGCCATATGACCATCCAAAATAAAAAGACACAAGTGATGCACACAGTAAGTAACAAACAACACCATAAATAAACCGCCACAGAAGAACCGCCTTGGAACGGTCAGTGGAATGATTTCCACTGGGGGGCTTAAATAGATTTTACGTGGCCACAATCCTCGCCCTTACTTCCGTCGCGATTTAGACAAATAATTTGTTCAGTCCGCACGAAGGCCTCCTAACTCATCAGTGCAACATCTCCGTGAACACAAAAAATCAAAGAACCACAGAGCCTGAGCATAATAACATGCTTTTCCTTTTATTTATATATCCCCCACCCACAAATTTTTTTCTGTGTGTGCCCATGAGGTGACATACCATACCAGTAGATGTCATTTTCAATAAAAAGTAATTATCTTCAATTATCATAGCCATGATATGGCTTATCAAGGCACTGGTCCTCCTGTATTTGGTCCTCAAATTATACCCCTGGTCCTCTAGAGAACTTGGTCCTCGGCCCTCTTGTCCTCCAGTAAAAGTCCTCAAATTATACCCACACAGTAATCATGTAATTGTGGTAGGGATCTTTAACCTGCACAGGGAATAGTTCACCCTGTACAGGGGGCCTCCAGTTAGCGTCCCGATCCGAAGAACTGTGCACTTGTGGCATTCATCCCTGCAAATGATGCCAGTGGAGACTGTTCGGATACCGCAATTTTATTACCGCTGCCGGGAATTGAACCAGGGGCCTCTAGCATCAATGGCAACTGTACTGACCACTGAGCTACCACGCTAATCTTTCTTTCTTTTTCTTTCTTTCTACTTATTATATACTGCAATCGGTCACATCTGATCATTACTTGAAGGTGTACATTACATACACACCAGGCTTGCAGGATGAAAGCCTACACAGTAATCGTGTAATTACGGTAGGGGTCTTTAACCTGCAGAGGGCATGACTCTCACTGTATAGGGGGCCTCCAGTTAAGGTCCTGATCCGAAGGACGGTGCACTTTATGACATTCATCCATACAAATGATGTCAACGCAGGCTGATCTGAGTCTTCGCTGGTAGCAAAAGCATTAACGCATGTAGGTTCTGTTGTGTGCTGGTTCATTTCTGCTCAAAATAGAAATTGTTGGAGGCGTTTCTAACGAGTACTCACAATCTATGTTTTGAGCAGAAATACGGCAAATAATGAATACCCCTGTAAACCCACTACAAACAGTGTAGATCCTGATGAAATTGACTTACCTAAGGACAAATACTTATCACTATATATTAAAGCTTTATAATGTTCAGCAAATACTAGCCAAAATGCGAGATTTTTTCTTCTTCTTCTTTAGCTTCTTCTTCTCTTCGCCTTCTTCTTCTTCTTCTTCTTCTTCTTCTTCTTCTTCTTCTTCTTCTTCTTCTTCTTCTTCTTCTTCTTCTTATTATTATTATTATCTGTGATTAAAATTAATGACATTATTATTAATATTATTTCTTCTTCTAATTCAGATTGTATTTATTATCATAATCATTATCATTTTTATTAATATGATTACAAAAATTATAATGATTATTATTTAGAAATATAATTATTGGAATCAATTTATCATTGGCCAGCCCAACGCGTGTCCATTACGAAAACACGCCTATATCAATACGTTGTAACCTTTGTCGCCGAAAAAATGAAAATTTTAAGATGAAAAACTGTAATGTTTTTCTTATTTCTGCTGAAAATATAGATTGTGGGTACTCGTTAGAACCGCCTCGATGAGGCGGTTCTAACGAGTACCCACAATCTATATTTTGGAGCAGAAATAAGAAAAATAAGGTTTACCCCTACAAACCCCAGTTTTACTATATAAAAGTTGGGTTCGAAGGGGTCAAAATTATATAGTCGCGTTTTCCTGATGCTGTTTATTACTGCAGTCGATAAAACCCTTCAAACCCCGTTGTCAGGTAAAAATACCTATTCAAACAGTGTAGATCCTGATGAAATTGCCTATAAACAGCAACGTAGCGGGATCTTCATAGCATGACATCCTGTTGTGGATATAATGCAAGAGATGTCCCATTTAGTAGGAAGGAAATGTCCCAAAATCAGTGATGGAAAACTGCTTATCATTAACCCAGGGGTGAAAGGGTTAAAAAGAAACACTCTCCTTCCGTAAGAAAAAATATCGCGAAACGAAGCTTTTCTTTTCATATTAAACAAAACCCATACCACTAGTGTGATTGAAATATATTGACACTTTCGTTTTTATTTTATTTTAGTTTATTTATTTTTTCTTGATAAATATAAACTTAATACTTAAAAAAGTCTTCCTTTTGTGAGAAAGGAGCCTTTTGCGAAAGGAACGTTTTTTACGTGGAAGGTAAGTCAATGCCGTTAATTTTAGGGGCAATTTTATACGAATTAATGCAACGAAAGTTTGAAATATAAATATATATATTCAGGTAATACGAATCTGACAGGATCATAGGAGTTTATGTGATTCTCCTTCGTAATTACAGGCTGTTACCGAGGAGAAATCCCTTCCAACAAAGGGAGGGCTCTAGACAATATATCATATCACAAAAAGAAAAAAAATAGTGTAAATAACTCCTTTTTACAATTAAATGTTATTAAAAAAACATATTTTTGACATCAAATGATTGTTTAATAGTGTTAAAAAAAAACTTTCTTTCGTCGCTATTTGGACCAACCGGGTATCGAACTGGGGGCTTCTAGGGTTCCGGGTCATTTCGGCCCATAACAAAATGTCAAAATCGGCACATGACAAAATCGGTCAGTAGCAATTTTGGCCCATTAATGATTTCAAGGACTGTTCAAATATGAATGCAACTAAGCACATAAAAATGATTCCGTGATAGATTTTGATGAAAAATTTATTTTGTCCCCTGAAAGTATTCCCCTTTAACAGATATACAAACTTTCAGTCTTCTGATCCAATCATTGAATGCATTTTGGTAGTCTTTTTGAGGTATACTATGAAGGCACTGGAATGTTGCAGAACCGAGGTGTTTGCGCCGTACAAATTTTCGACCAGAAAGGTATTTTTTCAGCCGCGGGAACAAAAAAAAAAAAAGAAAAAAAGTCAAATGGGGCAATGTCAGGGGAATACGCGGGGTGAGGGAGTTCAATAACCTTTTCCTGCTCCAGATAGTCTTGCACAATGAACGCCTTGTGCGATGACGCATTGTCATGTAGCAATCTGACATTGGCCAAACCAGTTGCGGGTCTTCGTTCTTTGAAATATTTCTTCAATTTTCGAAGAACTTTATTCTTGTAAAACTTCGCATTTACATATTTGCCTTTAGGCACAGCAACCTGAATAGCAGGCCCCTGATTTGAAAAGTATATGGCATACATTACCTTCTTGACGCTCATGGTCCGCTTTGCAATGCATGGCCTTTTCCAATACTTTGTTGCCCATATTTTGTTCTGAATCTTTCGTTTTGGCTCAAAAAAGTGAACCCATGTCTCGTCACCTGTGACGACATTAGCGAAAGACTGTGCATTGTAATTTGGAAACTTTTTAAGCAACTTCTTGGCGCATTGAACGCGTGTCTTTATCTGCGCATCTGTCAACAGATGGGGAATCCATCTAGCACAGATCTTTCTCATTTTCAAATACCGTTTCAGAATTGTATGAGCTGCTCCTAATGAGATGCCAACCATACTAGCTATTTGCCTAGTGGTGTATCGTGCATCGGTAGCAACTATTTCTTTCACTCTAGCAACCATCTTGGCAGATGTTGCTCTTTTCGGCCGACGATCATGTGGTGCATCTTCTGTTGAGCCTAGCCCATTGATGAATTTCTTACACCAAAGAAAAACTGTCGGAAAAGACATTTCATTATGCCCATAAACCGAACATATTTTATCAAAAAGGTGATTTTCACATTAGTGCACGAGAAAACGTTCTACTTGCATTCATATCTGAACAGTCCTCGTGAAGGAGTAATTATCAACCAGAATATAAAACAATGGAATATATAGTTAATTTATGATAAAATACATGCATATAAAATTTATTTTACCCCTTTTTACCGCTTGGTGTTTGTGTCATTATTTTCAATAATTACCTCCCTCAGATGTGTCTTTTGCAATGAAAACTTTGTAATGAAATATATGAAATAAAAAAACATTAAAGAGGTAGTGTTTATTTAGAAAAAAAATGGATATAATTGTTGTTCTGGATTCATTGTTTATTTGTTTGGCACATGTCGTAATGCAAAATGGTCAATAATCACTTTGTGTTGTTACCTTTATTGACAAGCCTTAAAGTGATAAACAAAACATTTATCATATTACTCAGATCTCAGTCATTATTGGGGCACGTGCCAATCATCCATAAGTTTATGCGTCTAATGCGTGGCTTTAATACTTTCTTTGGTTCTTGCTTTCGGTTTCGTTTTATGAATTTATTGGGAAGGGCACATCGATAGCTATACATGGGCCTAGCGCCGGGGCCCAATTAACGAAGGCTTACACCAGCCTGTGCATCCGCGCAGTCTTATTTGTGTTACTACGAATCATAAAGAAGCCAAAGCTTCCTCATGCCTCAAGCGATCATGACCATACTGTGCGGCTGAGCAAGTCGAGCTGTGTGTGCTGGGCTCATGAAGTAGCCAAAGCTTCCTCATGCCTCAAGCGATCATGACCATACTGTGCGGCTGAGCAAGTCGAGCTGTGTGTGCTGGGCTCATGAAGTAGCCAAAGCTTCCTCACGCCTCCAGTGATCATGACCATACTGTGCGGCTGAGCAAGCTGATATATGTATGCTGGGCGAATTGTAGAAATTGCTGGGCCCTTGCTTCCTTATTTACTTTGTGTTTGAATCGGCCTAATGGTCAAACGGCTTCCTTGGGACCTGGCAAAAACCTATGGGTGATTCCTGTAATAAAATTGAAGACTGTTCAATGCGTCTCTTATTCATAACGTATTCCATTACTTAAAGCAGAAATAAGAAAACAATGCACACAACGAAACCCTTAACAATTTCACAAGCCCAATGTGAACGTGAATGTTCAGCGCTTGATGCCAGTTTTCTAAACATTGTCTGCAGTGAAAACAATCAAATATAATGAACCCTTAAGCATTTTCAAAATTCTTAAGAATGCATTTTCATTCTAATATATCCATTATGATATTTGTCTTATTTATACATACGTTGTCATTGCTCTTTAGAACCGCCTTATTGTGGCTGTTCTAACGAGTACCCACAACCTATGTCTAGGATCAGAAAGAAACATAATAACACCCTTTGTACTCAGAATTTCCCTATATAATATATAAAGTGGGGATTAGGGCGGTATTATTTTCTCGGTTCCAGCGTAAAGGTTTACTGAGAATTAGAAAGAATCTAGTTTTATGTAATGTTGGTTGGTGCCTGAATGCTTTGTCTCTGGTCGGGCCCATCGGAGTCTAACTGTTGGATTTCTTTTGCTCCAGCATTTCAGTGGTTTCTTGCTGTCGAGTCCTCACCATTGTTTAACCTCTGTGGTTGTTTGATTTGAATTTCTCAAACCCATTGTTCTGATTTGGCCCTGTAAGTAAACCAATTATATGCAAACATAGTAATTATACCAGCATTAAAATTGTGGGTCGAAATTGCTATGGGGCGATTTTGTATGGGCCGATTTTGTTATTGACCGATTTTGACATGGGCCGATTTTTTATGGTCCAAAATGTTCAGGGATCGCCTCTAGCATCAGAGGCAAGTGCACTAACCACTGAGCTATCACGCTCCTTTTCGCTGTTAAGGAGAAACCCATCCATCCATCCACTTTTTTTTAATTTAATTACAAGGTACAAGTTTGGACTAGGGCATGAGTTGTCCAGTTACCCAAGCCCATCACGAAAACACGCCTATATAATTTTGAACCCCAATTTTATATGGTAAAACTGGGGTTTACAGGGGTAAACCTTATTTTTCTTATTTCTGCTCTAAAATATAGATTGTGGGTACGGTTAGAACCGCCTCGATGAGGCGGTTCTAACGTGTTCACAACTATATTTTGAGCAGAAATAAGAAAAATATCAAGGTGGTTCTAACCCGTACCCACAATCTATATTTTAGAGCAGAAATAAGAAAAATACCACAATTTTTCATCTGAATTTTTTTTTTCCAGGTAAAATTTACAATGTATTAGGATAGGTGTGTTTTCGTAATGCACTGCTTGCAGAGCGAGCAAGGGGAGATAACTACTAGACTACCAGACAGGCTGCTGAAACACGACAACTGAACTGATAGTTACTGTTCTTATTTCTTCTCTTTTATACTGTTTTCAAATAAATTTTTATGATGGATGGTATCAATTTAGGCTAAAGCAAACATATTCTTCATTTGATCAAACATTTGATTTGTATTTATTTTTTAGATTGGTTCCCTTGTCGTAAATGTCTCCGCTAGGTGGCTACAACATAACGATTGGTAGCTAGCAGAAGCCATTACGTCTATTTATAGCATAAGCAATGACGCGGTATTGGAAATACCCGAGTTCAACAAGGTTAACTGCTGTGTCAGTCATACCTGATGAAACAAAAAGATCGATACTAAGTATACTGAAATAATTTATAACAATTTATTTTACATAGACTAGTGACATTCTTATCATTATCTTGAAATATGTATCTTTTTAACACTCGCAGATACAATTTAGAATGAGTAATACACAGCCAGCTGGCCCACTTCTGCAGTATTTTAAATTAACAGACGCGCTCTTGTAGGCATGCGCAGTGGTAAGAGTAGGATTCTCTACCTCAAATCAATTTACTCGCTACCTATCGTTATGTGCGTATCGAAGGGGAGGTAATAACGAAGGGGAACCAATCTATTTATTTTTGGTCGTTAAGTGTTTGGCGGATGAATATCTACCAAAAATTGCAAATATGCGCTTGCGCCAAATTTTCATTTCCGGATGTAAACATTAGGGTAGTTTGCCGAGAACTGTCAAAACCACATTTCTTTGTTTTTGTGATTTATGGTTGAAAGTCGTTATGGCAAGGAAAAAGACGCATTCTGGGAATCATAGAAAGACAGGCAACGACAGTAAAGGTGATGACAATTTGTTTCACAGTCAATTTTTTTCAAGCACCTGCTGTGCAGGTACAAATTGGCGGATTCAGTGATTGGTGGGTATTGGGGTGGCGGCGTGTGGACCTGTTTTCATTGTGAAAGTGCCTATGTGGCTCCAGGTGTACTGTTTCCAGAGACTGGCAGGCAGAGGATACAGATCTGAACATGGAGACACCCAGGCTAGGGATACAGATCCGTACCAACCCAGCAGGCAGGGTCCCCCTATTGGTCGGGTATGAAACACCCTTCCCGATCCCGATCCGAAAATCCCCGATCCAAAATTTTCTATTTGCCCTAATTCATTAATGAGAATATATTTTTAAACACTTTTTGTGTTTATTTTATTACTATTAAGTATTTTAATCATTATTTATGTATATTTATTTAAATGTGTCCAATTTGTGATTTTATCCTAAATTATTCCTCTCTCAGTGGTATGAAAGACCCTGCCGATTTTTCGTAAAAATATTGTATTCTTCTGCCTCTTATTCAGAAAATAAACAATAACTAAATGATAAAATCAACATAACGGAATTGTTATATTCTTTTATGGCTTTTCTGGAATAAAAGAGAACTTAAAAAAGGTTTTGGAGGTGTTTTTTTTGCATATATTTATCCAAAACGATTACCGATCATTATTGCTATTTATAGTTACAAACATTGAACCAAATGTGAAAGAAATGACCGGAAACGGACCGATCCTGGGTTTCACATTGTCTCAAAAATAAAAAATAGATAGATATGACATCATATTTTTACGAAAAATCGGCAGGGTCTTTCATACCCCTGAGATAGGAATAATTTTGGATAAAATCACAAATTGGTCACATTTAAACAAACTATACATAAATAATTATTAAAATACATAAAAATAATAAAATAAACACAAAAGTGTTTAAAATATATCCTTATGAATGAATTTGGGTAAATAGAAAATTTTGGATCGGGGATTTTCGGAGCGGGATCGGGATCGGGAAGGGTGTTTCATACCCGACCCCCCTATTTGCAGACAAGAACAGTCAAGAACCGACAAGAACCTTTTTTTGGCCTATTTATCATAAAATATAATTTAAAATGATATTTTAAACCAATTCTGATATATTTCGATGCGATAATATCATTTTTATACACGCATCATGAGAGGCACAAAGTTGTCCACATTATTCTCTTGACGGTTAATTCGGGTGTCGGTAAATTCTCGTGTCGGTATTTATAACAACGTCAATTTTGTCACTAGATGACAGCTATGTATGTTCATCATGAACAAACTTAGATTAATTATTCAAAAATATACCTAGCAAACAACAGTTCCATCATTAGATGTTAGCTACGAACGTGCATCGTGGATATGATTTATGAACAAAACAACAACAACAACAACAAAAAATTCTCTTGACGGTAAATTCTCGTGTCGGTATTTATAGCAAACGCAGTCACTAGAGATCAGCTATGCATGGTAATCATGACCAGATGTGATTTCAGTCCTGTTGGTTTCATTGGGCGACCGGGCTTGAGATGTCATTTCATCTCAATGTCAGATAAAAGTCCCAAAAAATTGATATCGCTCCTCTTCTTGTCAGTAAATACCGACAAGAGATTCATTACGTTCACAAGTCTGTACAATGAGGCGTTTCTAACAGGTACCCACAATCTACGTTTTATAGAATACCATGTATGCATAGGATCGCTTTTCTCCCTGTCACTTAATACCGACAAGAGATTCATTACGTTCACAAGTCTGTACATTGATGCGGTCAGTAAATACCGACAAGAGATTCATTACGTTCACAAGTCTGTACAATGAGGCGGTTCCAACGGGTACCCACATTTTTTGTTTCAGGTCATCATATATATGCATGATATCGCTCCTCTTCTTGTCAGTAAATACCGACAAGAGATTCATTAAACTCACAAATCATTCAGTTTTTTGGCGAGAAAGTGTTCTTAGCGGAAATACCGTCAAGAGCAATTTACCGACAAGAGACTATTGGTGGCCCCTAGCTAGAATAATATTTAAGTCAATGTTATCTTAGCAACTCGCGGAGCTGTTCCAAAAGTTTCTAAATATATGCTCAACTGCTTGTTAGGACTATAAGTTTCAAGGAAACAAAATCTGACAAAAGCTGTCAAGCCACTTTTCTTGTCGGTAAATACTGGTAAGAGAAATTCTCTATGTTATAGCATAAATGTTATTTGCAAAGTTTTTAAACTTACATCATCCCATTATCCTGTTGTATAAGTAGTATATCACATATGATATTCGCAAAAATAATATATTAGATATTCTCATAATTTAAAGTATAGTTATTAGCTTCATCTAGTGACAAAATTGACGTTTGCTAAAAATACCGACATGAGAATTTACCGACACGAGAATTTAGGCTACCGTCATGAGAATAATGTGGACAACTTTATGCCTCCCATGCATGTATAAAAAGGTATATTTTTTAAATAATTAATCACGTTTGTTCATGATTAACATACATAGCTGTCATCTAGTGACAAAATTGACTTTTGCTATAAATACCGACAAGAGAATTTACCGTCAAGAGAATTTTTGTTGTTGTTGTTGTTGTTTTGTTCATAAATCATATCCACGATGCACGTTCGTAGCTAACATCTAATGATGGAATTGTTGTTTGCTAGGTATATTTTTTAAATAATTAATCAAGTTTGTTCATGATGAACATACATAGCTGTCATCTAGTGACAAAATTGACGTTTGCTATAAATACCGACACAAGAATTTACCGACACGAGAATTTACCGTCAAGAGAATAATGTGGACAACTTTGTGCCTCTCATGCGTGTATAAAAATGATATTATCGCATCGAAATATATCAGAATTGGTTTAAATATCATCTTAAATTATATTTTATGATAAATAGGCCAAAAAAAGGTTCTTGTCGGTTCTTGACTGTTCTTGTCGGTTCTTGATGGTTCTTGTCTGCAAATAGGGGGACCCAGCAGGCACATGACGTAATTGTGACGTCAGATCAACATCGGTACGATTTCATGACGTTTATGCAACGTCAAATCTACCTCAGTGCAACTTTGCACCAATGTTGATTTGACATTGCTCTAGCAATGTGTTCTTGCTGGAAAGTATAGCTCTGGTGTTTGGGAAAACCTAAAACAAAATGTTATCAAAAACAAATTATCATAACCTAAAACAAATTATATCGTCAAGTTAACCATGGTTATTGTATTTTAAGACATATAAACAATTAAATGATATATAAACAGATAATATTGCCTAGTTTGGCTGAATAATTTGAATTACGGTGCAGTCCGGTAATATTGCGCACTGCGGCACATAAATTTTCCCCATCGACTAGCTGCAATGAATAATGGCCTCTGGAGTTATTAGCACACAGTTTAAAGAATACTTTGAAAAGGAATACCCCATTGGAATTGAACTACCAATTTTGTCGCCCAACAATGCATGCGATAAGTATTTTGAGCAATTTGAACACAAGGGTTGACTCAAATAATTTAAGTTGTTGATTAGTTCTGCAATGTTGACTGATGCAGCAAGTTTAGATACAAGACAATAGCCCCTAAGCCTTAGGCTAGTTTTAAACTCAGTCTTGACTTTTGATATTGTCGGAATTTGATAAACATCGCGAAAACACGCCTATGGTATATATTTTCACCCCCTTGAACCCCAATTTTATATAGTAAAACTGGGGTTTACAGGGGTGAACCTTAATTTTCTTATTTCTTCACAAATATAGATTATGGGTACTCATTAGAACCGCCTCAATGAGGCGGTTCTAACGAGTACCACAATCTATATTTTGAGCAGAAATAAGAAAAATATTACAATTTTTCATCTTAAAATGCTCATGCTTTTGTTTTTGTTTTTTTTTGGCGGTAAAGCGTACAATGTATTTGTATAGGCATGTTACGTAATGATTGAAAAGTTCCATGAAACTAGCTCATCTGCACATGCAAGCTCATCTTTTCAGGGCTAAGTTAAACTTAATGCCGATGCACTGATGATAGTGAAACTGATAATTAGGGATACTTTTTTATTTTGTTTAATTTGAGGTTTAACATCCCCATCAACACTGTAAAGCCGTCATTTTAGAGACGTTACTTCCAATTTTGTGGGACTTTTACCTGACATTGAGATGAAATGACATCTCAAGCCTTGTCGCCCAATGAAACCGATAGGGTTTATAAGCATGGACGGGGCCAACTCGCACCGCTTTGCCTGGGCAGGCGTAGATCCTCTAAGCTGTTTACCAGTACTCGTGTCTGACATTGACTCAGAAATAAGACTGTTTGCATATGACTGTGTTTGTTACCGGGAAATTAGAGTACAGATGACTCATTGAAACTTCAGGCTGACATAGATAGATTAGGATGTTGGGCCCGAAAATGGGGCATGAGATTTCAGCCAGTTAAATGCAATATTATGCAGATAACTAGGAAGAGATCTAATAAAGTTGAGGCTTCTTACACCTTAGAGGGAACGGTCCTCGAGAATGTGGACTCCATTAAATACCTTGGAGTGACAATCACACATAACTTGAGATGGAATACTCATATTAACAACATGTGTGCTAAGGCAAATAGAAAGCTTGGTTTCCTGAGGCGAAATCTACATCAGTGACCTCAGGATGTAAAAGAGGCAGTATAGAAAGGTCTTGTTTGCCCAGTCTTGGAATATGGTAGTTGTATCTGGGACCTCAGTGGAGTGGTCCTTAACAATGAAATTGAGAAAGTTCAGAATAGAGCTGCCAGATTTGTAACAGGCAATTACTGCTTTGAAACTGGGAGCATGACTGGAATACTTGGAAAATTAAAATGGGAGTCTCTCAAGAAAAGGAGAAAAGACAGTAGGCTAATCCTTTTATACAAAGGTCTAAAGGGTGCTGCCAGCATTCCAACAGATGACCTTGTTCCCCCAGCTAGACACTGTAGAAATCACCATTTGTTGGCGTTTCAGACCCTTTCTGCAAGAAGTTTGAACTGACATTCATAAAGAGTCGTTCTACCCCAGAACCATTAGAGATTGGAATGCCCTTCCCGATTCGATTATTTCGACAGCTGAAGGTGCTGATGATTGTGTAGCTAAGTTTACCTCTTTGGTTAGAGCTAGGGACTAACTTCCCACATCACAGGTTCTGGTGTATGAATGTCATTTGACTTGTCACCAGTAACAACTCTGATTCTGAGTCGGTTTCAGCTCTGCGTGGAAGCATCATGCAGCCCATATATTTCTTCAAGCCCCGATGGGTGGGGTCCGCAATTAGGGATACAATAAGTGAAAATGTGAATGCAGGGTGCGCAAAAATGGCTGCGCAATGTTACCAGACTCGACTGTAATAACGATTTTATTGCCGTTTTATACGCAGAGCTGAATCCGACCCGCACACAAGTACTGGTAAACCGCTTAGAGGATCTAAGCCTGCCCAGGCAAAGCGGTGCGCAGGAGGCGGACCATCCATGCTTATAAACCCTATTGGTTTCATTGGGCAACAGGGCTTGAGATGTCATTTCATCTCAATGTCTGGTAAAAGTCCCACAAAATTGGAAGCAACGTCTCCAAAATGACCTTTACAGTGTTGAAGGGGACGTTAAACCTCAAATCAAACAAACAAATCATTGACACTGCTCGTCTTGCTGTTTGTGATTTAATTAGGGCCCCGCACTGAAAGTGTGGGTGCCCTATAGTAATCACTCTGTCCGTCCGTCTGTCTGTCTGTCTGTCCGTCTACAAATTTTCAACATTTTCCTACTCCTCTGATAGCGCTGCCGGGGCCCTAGTCAGTTTCACTGACAGCTCTAGTTGAATACAATTTATCTAGGCTGATCTTGGTCTTTGCTGATCGCGCATTAACCCTTTTTGTACCAAAAAATGGAATCTTCCTCCAAATAAAAAGGAGACCATTTCAAAATTTAGGGGTTTCTGGTTGTTTGTTCAAATTTTACTTGGAAAATTGCTGAACTTTATGCAAACAGTGTAGGCCCTGATCAGACTCCGCATTCTGTGGCATCTGGTTGGTGCCTGCACTGTTTGCCAGGGTACCCGTTTTTGGGTGTCGTGTACAAAATGGGTTAAATTATTGTCTATAACGTAATAAAATGTTCATGTATCATCATCATCAGGCCCCGCCCATCAGAGCTTAGAGAAATAAAGTGGGCTGCATGATGCGAAACATACCACACTTGAGTACTGGTAAACCGCTTAGAAGGATTAACCCTTTTTTTACCAAATGGAATCTTCCTCTTTATATATAGCAGGAGTTCATTTCAAAATTTAGGTGTGTCAGGTTGTGTTTACATCAAAATTTATTTGGAAAACGACTGAACTTTTTGCAAACAGTGGAGGCCCTGATCAGACGCCGCATTCTGGTCCTGCATTGTTCGCCAGGGTACCCGTTTAGGGGTTTCTGGTACTAAATGGGTTAATTCCATGCATATAAGCCGTTTTTGGTTTCATTGGGCGACATGTCATGGCTTAACATGACATTTCATCTCAGTGTGATTTAAAAGTCCCACAAAATTGGAAGCAAAGTCTCCAAAATGGCCTGATTAGTGTTGGCGGGGACATCAAATCTCAACTCAAATAAATCACCAGCGTCATCTAGACAGTGTAAAATTTGTTCATTTATTCCAGCAAGCCTGCGCACACGAGTGAGTTCTTCCAAACTAAACAAAACAGTTATGCTGTTTGAAATGAGTTGGCTTTAAGTAATCCACATGGCTTTCAGAAGCTGTGTGACATCTTGAAACCACATGTTGACAAGTCCTTGAAATGATTACCCCCTAAACCCCACTTTATAATTATAGAGAAAACTGGGGTTTGTGGTGGTAAACATTATTTTTTTTATTTCTGCTCCAAGACATAAGTTGTGGGTACTCGTTAGAACCGCCTCAATGAGGCGGTTCTAACGAGCACCCACACCTATATTTTCTGCATAAATAAGAAAATTATCACAGATTTTCATAAGAAAAGTAGCCATTTTGAAGATGCGAAAAAGCACTATGTCGCACGGATGTGTTACTGTAATGAGATGAGCGATTCAGGGCCAAGATATTCGGGGCCATCTTGGCCTTTTTGTTATATTTTTAGCTCAACTAGACAAAGTCCAGGAAGAGTTTTGCACTATCCCTGGCATTGGGGCTGGCTAATTGGAGCTGAATCATTCCTGTCATTGTGATCGATAATCAATCAGTAATCACTGGAGATTTGGTCATTATTTCACCTGTCTGGCTTTCTGTCTGAGCATGATCCTACCATATGCCGTACTTTGCTGTATGTATTTGAACAGACTGGCCTGAGCAAACAGTGTAGTGCCAGATGAGACACTGCAGAATGCAACATCTCATCTAGGTCTGCACTGTTTGCCACGCATACATCTATTTTAGGCACAACTGTGGGTAGTAAATTGTACTTATCAAATAATCCATTGCAAGCAAATCAGTAATGATAATCATTTTTGTGGAATTTATCGATTATCCGATAAATCGTGCCAGCCTTACCTGGCATTGGCCATTACGACACCACATCCATGAGGTAATGTGCATTTTTTGTGCAAAAGTAAAGACAATAATGTATACCCAAGTAAACCACACTTTTCTCTATATATTATACTTGTACATAAGATCCTAAGTATTGTGACAGATAAGCCTGAGCAAACAGTGCAGATCCAGATCAGTCTGCTCCTGAAGGAGCAGTCTGACCAGGGTCTATACTATTTTCCATTCAGTCTGCACCTTTTGAGCTCCTTGTTGGATTGTGAAACAAATTTCTTAAAATTTTAGGAGAATTACAACAAGTCCTCAAAGATTCCGAATTTTTATGATATTTACGGTAAAGTCATATTTTCTTATAAAGATAAGAATAAAAATACATGTACTTTGAAAATACTGACATTTTTCAAAGGTTAATTGCCATAAAAATGCTAAAAATTTGGACACCTGGTGGTTTTGCAGTAATTCTCCTAAAATTTTAACAAATTTGTTTCATGATCCAACAAGTAGTCCAAAAAGTGCAGATGGAATGGCAAACAGTGTAGGCCCTGGTCAGACTGCTACTTCAGTAGCAGTCTGATCTGGGTCTTCACTGTTTGCTTAGACCCGTCTGTCCTAATACTTAGGATCATAATGGTTTTGTTTGTTTGATTTGATGTTTAACGTCCCCGTCAACACTGTAAAGGTCATTTTGGAGACGTTGCTTCCAATTTTGTGGGACTTTTACCCGACATTGAGATGAAATGACATCTCAAGCCCTGTCACCCAATGAAACCAATAGGGTTTATTAGCATGGACGGTCCGCCTCGCACCGCGGTTCCTGGACAGGCTTAGATCCTCTAAGCGGTTTACCAGTACTAGTGTGCGGGCCGGATTCAGCTCTGCGTGGAAGCATCATGCAGCCCATATATTTCTTCAAGCCCCTATGGGCGGGGGCTGAGGATCATAATGGTAAGCATTTTAATTTTTTTTTTTACTCTAGGGCATCATGTCAAAACTCATCCTGAAGTTTCTTGATCTTATCAACAAATCAACAAGTGTATTTTTTGTTTAAAATAATACATGTAATACACTGAAAAAATGTGAAAGATATTAACACTTGACACTAGATTAGCCATCATCCCATGCCATGACAAAATGTGATAATAACTCCAGCCTCAGCTTCCAGCACATCCACCCTATACCCATTCTATGGCAAACAAGAATCGGGTGTACCTGTCAATGGCCTCAGAACCTTTCGCTGTTCGAATTTACTGTATCTACCCGAAATATTCGGACACCTTAACTCCTTACCATATTTGTTCTAAAATTTGAACAAGTACAATTTATAACTAGATGGCGCAGTTGATGGTATACCATCGCAAATACCCGCTTTTTCTATGAATAACACTAAAGATATGGCAATGCCATCCTTTTTACCTTTTGACCCTGAAGCCATGTTGGGGTCAAGGTCACACGAAAAGTATTCCAATATGTTCTACATTCCAAGGGCTGTCCAATAATCAAGTTTCAGATGTGCAATCCCAACAGTTTAGAAGATATGATAAAGTCCTACTTTTTGACCTTTGACCCTGGGACCATGTTGGGGTCAAGGTCACATGAAAAGTATTCCAATATGTTCTACATTCCAAGGGCTATCCAATATTCAAGTTTCGGAAGTGCAATCCCAACAGTTTAAAAGATATGATAAAGTCCTACTTTTTGACCTTTGACCCTGGGGTAAATGTTGGGGTCAAGGTCACACGAAAAGTATTCCAATTTGTTCTACATTCCAAGGGCTATCAAATAATCAAGTTTCGGAAGTGCAATCCCAACAGTTTAGAAGATATGATATTGTCCTACTTTCTGACCTTTGACCTTGAGGCCATGTTGGGGTCAAGGTCACAAAAATGTAGCCCACTGCCATCTACATACCATGTACTATCCACATGCAAAGTTTCAAAAGTGTAACTTCAGTGGTTGCAGAGGAAATCCATTTACAACAAACGTGACGGACAGACGGACTGACGCCCACTCAACTCTGGTACGAAAACAATATACGGTACCCGATTTTTCTTCGAAAAAGCGAGTATAATTATCCAATGTGTCTAAAAGTAGCTGGATGAGTGGCACTGCATCCTGCTGAATAAATTCATTTTGCCACTCCTATTTTTAACTATCCACCAATCAGACTTAACTTGATGTAATGTATTCCTTAAAGCCATCTGATCAGGATCTTTGCTGTTTGCAGTGGTCAGGTTTTCATGTTTAGGGTTAATAACTTTGACTAATATTTGACTCTGCAGACACACAGTGTCACTGACCTTGCTCAGGCAAAAAATTGTGTGGGTTTAGTTTTTACCAACCCCACCTAATTTTTGGGGTAAAACCTAGAATGTTTTCTGATGTTTTCTGAAAGTGAAAAGCTTAAACTGTGGTGTTTATTTTGGTGTGTGCTAAATTTGTATATTTATTTACAGCTGAATGGTTCAATTAGGCCAAAAAGAAATCTGTAGCTAGCCTAAATATCCCCCCACACCCAACCCCTGGTTGCACACTTAGGACCAACCCTGAAGATATTTTTTTCTTATGTCATTGCTACACAGTTAACATACAAGTCCTAAAAACGAAAAAAAATCGCACAGCTTTAGGACTTGCTGTAGTTCTCCTAAAATTGTAACAAATTTGTTTCATCATCCAGTAAGGAGTCCAAAGAGTTCAGACGGCATGGCAAACACTGTAGGCCCTGATCAGACTGCTCCTTCAGGAGCAGTCTGATCTGGGTCTGCACTGTTTGCTTGGTCTATCTGTCCCAATACTTAAGATCATTACGGTACAATTACTTGAACAGTTTCATTTGTTAACACAGGGGAATTTAACCCTTGTCCTGCTGAGCCCGGATATGCCTTATTTTCCAAACAATGAAGATCCAGACCAGATGGCTTCTGACAAAGCCATCTGATCAGGAACTACATTGTTTGTCATTCAGATTATGAATTTGTTGCAATAATTTGCATCAGGTAATCTGATTGGTTGATAATCAGTAATGGGTGTGGCAGGTATGAATTTTCAGCAAGATAAGGGTTAAAAACTGTTGGATGATGCTTTTTGCAGAAATTACAGGTTTTTCTTCATTTTCTGTGTTTTTCAGTGTCCAAAATGGGGTAAAGAATCAAAATCCAGTCAAAATGCATTTTTGGACATTATTTGACATTTCCAGGTAGAATTAGTCAAAATAAATGTAAAAGTATAAACTTCGATTTTTTTTGGTTGCGGTTAATATGCTTATAAAACCAGGATTAGTCCTATAATAGCAAAATTTTACTGTACCCGGTATGTAAGGGGGTAAATTTTAGATTCTATACAAAATATGTTTAAATATACATTAAGAGAAGTAAACACAAAAAGCTTAAATTAAATTTCATAGCCCCAGAATATTAACCCTTGTCCTGCTGAGCCCGGATATGCCTTATTTTCCAAACAATGAAGATCCAGATCAGATGGCTTCGTCAGAAGCCATCTGATCAGGATCTACATTGTTTGCCATTCAGATTGTGAATTTGTTGCAATAATTTACATCAAGCAATCTGATTGGTTGATAATCAGTAGTGGGTGTGGCATATTTGAATATTCAGCAGGACAAGGGTTAAAAGTGGGACAGCCACATATTATTTTTCTTATTTCTGCATGAAAGCATATGTATTGGGCGCTTCTAATGAATACCAACAACATATGCTTTCGTGCAGAAATAAGAAAAATATCGGTACTTTTCGGATGAAAAAAAGTGCCTTATCTGGAGCCGTGGGCATTGTCAGCAAAAAAGGTATGGTAAATGTAGTAGCCAGTGTTCTTTTATAGTTCAATAATTTTTTTTTCCTTTCATGAAGACCTTTTCATCTCAGAAACTTCATACACGTGTATTGATTTCGATTCATCCATTGGCGTCTAACAAACAAACGGAGGTCTATCACACAAACAAACGGACATTGGCAAAGAGTGTAGATCCGGATAAGCAGCATCTGGTCTAGACCTACACTGGTTGTTTGAAGTACTGGTATTGTTTTGAAACTTACAGAAAAAAGAAATAACTAGGCATCTCTGACTTGCAAATGAAAGTGCCAAGCTATGAAGTACCATAAATATCCTAAAAATCCGGACATCTTGAGTACTTGCTGAAAATCTAGAATTTTTACAAATTTGTTTCACGGTCCGGCAAGGAGTCCAAAAGGTGCAAACTGACTGGCAAACAATGTAGACCCTGATCAGACTGCTCCTTGAGGAGCAGTCTGATCTGGGTCTACACTGTTTGCTTAGGCATATCTGTCCAAATACTTAGGGTCAATCATTACGGTATGGTATTTTATTTGTAAGTAATTAATGGGCTAAAACATATTATGTCCATTATTGAATCTGAAGCCAGTACTTGGTCTGCAACAGCTAAAAGCATTGATCAATTGGTAATCAGTCAACAGATTCATTATGTGTTTCAGCAGGGGCCCATTTGACCCTAGGCTTCTAGGTCAAGGGCTCTAGGTCATAATGAATACACAAACGTTAATTTTACTTCAGCACAGAGTTCTCCAGCGCCAGTGGCCTAGTGGTATGAATGATCTAGTTCTTAAGGTAACCAGGCACTAGAAGCACATTGGGGCTACCCCTGGCCCAGTGGTATACCGTAATGGGACAGATAGGCATAAGCAAACAGTGCAAACCCAAATCAGACTGCTAAGTATTTGGCCAGATATGCCAAAGCAAACAGTGCAGACCCAGATCAGACTGGTAAGTATTTGGACAGATAGGCCTAAGCAAACAGTGAAGACCCAGATTAGACTGCTAAGTATTTGGACAGATAGGCCTAAGCAAACAGTGCAGACCCAGATCAGACTGCTAAGTATTTGGACAGATAGGCCTAAGCAAACAGTGCAGACCCAGATCAGACTGCTAAGTATTTGGACAGATAGGCCTTAGCAAACAGTGCAGACCCAGATCAGCCTGCTAAGTATTGGGACAGATACGCCTAAGCAAACAGTGCAGACCCAGATCAAACTGCTCCTTCAGGAGCAGTCTGATCAGGGTTTACACTGTTTGCCATTCTGTCTGCACCTTTTGCACTCCTCATCGGAGCTTGAAGAAATAAATGGGCTGCATGATGCTTTCACGCAGAGCTGAAACCAACACGCACACGAGTACTGGTAAATTGCTTAGAGGATCTAAGCCTGCCCAGGCAAAGTGGTACGAGTCAGACCGTCCATGCTTATATACCCTATTGGTTTCATTGGGCAGCAGGGCTTGAGGTGTCATTTCATTTCAATGTCTGGTAAAAGTCCCACAAAATTGGAAGCAAGGTCTCCAAAATTACCTTTACAGTGTTGACAGGGACGTTAAACCTCAAATCAAACCAAAAAAACTTGCTGGATCGTGAAACAAAACAAAGTTTTAGGAGAATTATGGCATATCATAAGTTGTCTGAATTTTTAGGATTTTTACGATAAATATGCATCAGTAGGTCACGATTCATTGCTGACAGATTGGCAGCATTCTTTCTCGGAGATTGATCATGAAAATTTTTTGTACTCTCTCCCTTCAGCTTTTAAAAATACATGTATATACAAAAAAAAGATGTGTTTGTGAAACACTGTTGCTCCCTGACAGCACATGTTAAACATGAACGCAGTATCACTAAGCAATGGAAAGGTCTGGCCAATGTTCAAGTCTTCAAAAAGTAGGTCACAAGGTCAAAAATTATGGGGTCGTTGGAAAGGTGTTGTGACAAGGAATGCACATTTGAAATATGAAAGCCCTACCACTTACCAATTGAGTTATGGCCAATGTTAAAGTTTTTAAAAAGTAGGTCAAACATCAAGGTCAAGGTCACGAGGTCAAACATTATGGTACCACTAGACAGGTCTTGTGACAAGGAATGCACATGTGAAATATGAAAGCCCTATCACTTACCAGTCGAAAATTATGGCTAATGTTAAAGTTTTTTAAAAGTAGGTGAAATGCAAAGGTCAGAAGGTAAAAAATTATGGTACCACTGGAAAGGTCTTGTGACAAGGCATGCACGTGTGAAATATGAAAGCCATATCAGTTACCATTCAAAAGTTATGGCCAATGTTAAAGTTTTGTAAGTGTTAAAGTTTTTAAAAAAGAAGGTCAAATTTCAAGGTCAAGGTCTGGTCACAAGGTCAGAAATTATGGTATCACTGGAAAGATCTTGTTACATGGAACAGACATGTGAAATATGAATTTCCTATCACTAGCCAATCAAAAGTTATGGCCAATGTCAAAGTTTTTTAAAAAGGAGGTCAAAAGTAGGTCAAATGTCAAGGTCAAGGTCATGAGGTCAAAATTTATGGTACCTCTTGTAAGGTCTTGTGACAAGGAATGCACATATGAAATATGAAAGCCCTATCAGTTACCATTCAAAAGTTATGTCCAATGTTAAGGTTTTTCCCTACAAACAGACAAACACTTTTAACAGAGAAACAGACAGATGGACAGACCAAAAACTATATGCCCCCGAATCTTTGATTCCGGGGGCATAAAAATGAGTTTTCGTTTTGGTTTCAGAGAAGGCCACAGAGAATGGTTCAGTAAAGCCCGCCCCAGAAAGCCTGAAGAAAAACAATACAGGGATATCATTCTTCTTGCTAGCATTTATCGTTGTTGCCATATCCTCAGTTATTGTCACATACCTCAGCGATGATCTCAAGAATATATTCGGTAAGTCGGATATAAACATGAAATGAAACACATTAACCCTTGTCCTGCTGAGCCCGGATATGCCTTATTTTCCAAACAATGAAGATCCAGATCAAATGGCTTCTGACGAAGCCATCTGATCAGGATCTACATTGTTTGCCATTCAGATTGTGAATTTGTTGCAATACTTTGAATCAAGTAATCTGATTGGTTGATAATCGGTAGTGGGTGTGGCAGATTAAAATATTCAGCAGGACAAGGGTTAAGAGAATATTGGTATTTCGATGTGTGCTCAGCAACATGAATCTTTGCCTTCTCCTGTTGTTCAAAGCATTGTTAGTTTAAACTTTAACCCTTATCCTGCTGAATATTTAAATTAGCCATGTCCATTTTTGATTAACAGCCAATCAGATTATATGGTATAATTTTTTCATTCAAATTTACAAACTGAATGACTGACAGTGTAGATCCTGATCAGATGGCTTCAAGATCTAAATTGTTTGCCAAGGTATCGTAAAGAGCAGGAAATGGGTTACCCTATCCTGCTGAACAGGACAACCCCTACCTTTGCAAACAGTGTAAATCTGCACTGTTTGTCATGCAGTTTGTGAAATGAATGAATTCATTATATCAAGAAATGAATGAATACATTATATCAAGTAATTTGATTGGTGGATAGTCAGTGATGGGTGTGGCTAAATAAATCTGTTCAGCAGGATAAGGGTTAAGAATCATGCAGTACACCACAGTTTCTTTTTAACACTATTGTTTGGGTCTAAAGGTAGGGGTGCGGGCAAAGGTAGGGTTGTCTTGTTCAGCCAGATATGAGTTAAGCTAACAATGCTTTGAATGTATTCAATTTTCAAACTACATGGATTTACACTGTTTGCAAAGGGGTTTGGGCAAAGGTAGGTGTTATTGTATTATGCAGGATAAGGGTTTAGCACTTAAAGTAGAACTTCAATGGCTCTAACACCTTTGGGACCTCGAAAATCTGTTCAAGACAGTGGTAGTTCGAGCTACTGTGGGTTACTGTCAGGAGACATAATGAGATACTTTTTGACATCTGTTCAGTGTTCTGTAATGAATATGTATGCTATGTGTACTCATTAGAATCGCCTCATTGAGGTGATTCTAATGAGTACACACAGCATGCATTTGCAAGATAAAAGACTAAAATCTCCTTAATTATCCCCCACTATTTCTTATGTAGAGGATTTCGCTAGGGGCTCAAGAATGTGTTCGACTCGTCCATGGTAAACAAGTCATCGGTGTTCGAGCCATCGAAGTTCTGTATATGCTTAACTGAACTACGCCCGAAAACTCATGTACATGAAAGGAATCAATAACAGCCACCCAACAAGCAGTTTAGCAATACAACATATGTCATCCCTTCAATAAAATGCATACATGTCAGAACACAGTGACACGCCAAACACGAAGTTGCATCACAAGTCAAAATACAAAGAAACAGTAATCCATATTCTGGTAACGTTCGCTTTACACAAAGTTGTGGTGGAGCTTAGTGGTTGTCAGAACAGTTTTACCACTGCAGTACATTACGTCAGTTGTCTGACAGTGTTGGCCAATCAACTGAGAATGACACACAATCATTCCCCACTGTAACACAAACAAACATGTGGCGTATATGGCTATTTGGTCTCCTTGCAGAAAGCATGCGAAAGGCACTCTACCGAATCTTCTGGTGGACTCAGTGAATCTGACATATATTGACAACACCTGAATAGCTCTGCCTTATGAATTATATCAGCCACTACTATAATTAGAGCATATGTGCTATTTAAGGTATTTTGACATTCCATAAGGGTCCCAAGATGGAGCAGTCTGATCAGGGTTTTCAGCGTTTGCCATTTGGTCTGCACCTTGCTGAATCGTGAAATTTTAGGAGAATTACAGCAAGTCCTCAAGGTGTCCGACTTTTTAGGATTTTTGCTTTACTCATGCATCATCAGTACAGTACACAATGTACATTTTCAAGCTATAAAATACAATGTATCAACGATCAACCTGAATTATCTATAAATAACTTTGGGGAGAATTTCCTAGGAAATAATTTAAAACTCTGCATGCTGGGTATTTTTTTTGGTAGCAGACACACGTTTTGAAATATTTTTCCCAAAAAATAGGATTTGACATCTCATGCATATTGTCTCCTATGAAGACAATTGGCCTGAGATGTCCAGTCCTGTTTTCTGGGAAAAATAAGAAACATATGAACAATTTGTTGTCTGCTGAATTAGCCTAGAGAGTGGTAGAATTGTTTGATTTGACGTTTAACGTCCCCGTCAACACAATATAGGTCATTTGGGAGATGTTGCTTCCAATTTTGTGGGACTTTTACCCGACGTTGAGATGAAATGACATCTCAAGCCCTTTCGCCCAATGAAACCAATAGGGTTTATAAGCATGGATGGTCAGACTCGCACCGCCTAGAGAGTGGTAAAGGTTATTAACCATTATCCTGCTGTACATGACAACCCCTACTTGTGCAAACAGTGTAGATCCAGATCAGATGGCTTCTGAAGAAGCCTCATCCTGCTGTTCACAACAACCCCTACCTAAGTAATTTGATTGGTTGATAATCAGCAATGGGAGTGGCTTAATTAATTTATGCAGCGGGATAAGGGTTAACCGTCAGTGTTGAAGTCATTGAAATTTCGACATTTTTAGGTTGCCTCTACAAAGTCAAGAAAGAGCTATTGCACTATCCCGGCATTGGTGTTGGCATCAGTATTGGAAAGGCGTCGACATCCAAAATTATATTAACCATTGTCTTGCTTAATATTCATTTAAGCCATACCTATTTCTGTCTTTCAACCAATCAAATTACTTGATGTAATTTATTGTTACACATTCATAAACTGAATGCCAAACAGTGTAGATCCTGATCAGATGGCTTCTTCAGAAGCCATCTGATCCGGATCTACACTGTTTGCAAAGATAGGGGTTGTTGTGAACAGCAGGATAAGGGTTAAAGTTTTTAAGAGCTCATAATTTCCAAACTGTACAATGGATTTAGTTCATATCATACATGTATGTGGTTTGATGATAAATATAGGTCCAAGGTTTTATCCAGCAATATAGGCCTCTGCCCATCGGGCATTGGAGAAATAGATTGGGCTGCATGATGCTTCCACAAAGAGCTGAAACCAACTGGACATGAGTACTGGCAAACCCCTTAGAGGGTTTGAACCTTCTTAGGCAAAGTGGTGCGAGTCGGCCATCCCTACATATAAAAGCTTTAGGTTTGTTTCGGTGGCAGGGCTTGAGATGTCATTTTCTGTCAGTGACTCAGTGTCGGTTGAAGGTCCCACAAAATTGGAAGCAACGTCTCCAAAAATGACCTAACTAGTGTTGACAGGGACCTGTAATATCAATTCAAACAATATTATGCAGCAACACCACCTACAATACCCATGACTTAAAGGTCAAGGTCTAGCTCAGACTTAAATTTTTTTAATGTTATAGTTTTTACGAGCTCATATTTTACATGGCATACAATGGATTTGGTTCATATTTGACATGATGATAGATACAGTACTAAAGGTTTATTCAGCAGTAGCCCTGCCTCAAGGTCAAGGTCACAGACTAATAAAACTTTAATGCAATTTTTTTTAAGAGCTCATATGATGGATTAGGTTTTTTATTTGGTATGATGATAGTTATAGGTCCAAAGTGTTTTTTTTTCAGCAATAGCCTTGCCCATGCCCTTGACCTCAAGGTCAAAGACTTAAAAATTCTATGTAAAAGCTTTATGTTCCAGCCCCCGCCCATCGGAGCTTGAAGAAATAGATGGGCTGCATGATGCTCCCACGCAGAGCTGAAACCGACCGCTCACGAGCACTGGTTAACCGCTTAGAGGAAATAAGCCTGCCCAGGAAAAGTGGTGCAAGTTGGACCGTCCATGCTTATAAACCCTATTGGTTTCATTGGGTGACAGGGCTTGAGATGTCATTTCATCTCATTGTCGGGTAAAAGTCCCAGAAAATGGGAAGCAACGTCTCCAAAATGACCTATACAATGTTGACGGGGACGTTAAACCTCAAATCAAACAAACAAAAGCTTTATGTTAAAGTCTTTTTAGAGCTCATAATTCTTCCAAACTATGATCGATTTGGTTCATATTTGCTATGATGATAGATAAAGGTCCAAAGGTTTATTGAGCAAACCCCTTTCCTATGCCTGTGACCATATACAAGGACACTTTCCAGGTGAACTATGTTGTCTGAGGACACTTCTTATTCTTTTTTCATTAGGTACATCCACAGACTCACCATCTTCAGTGAAAGAGGCACCCTCGGAAAAACATTTTGAAAATTTAGACAATGTAAGTACAGAGGTATAATTTATGAGAGCTGGTGCACAGCAAATGGTGTAGCTTGGCATTCATGATCAATGGCGATTTACTTCCAGGTTCTTTCTGAAAATAGCAGGATGAGTGGCAAATAGTGTATACCCTGATTAGATGTTGCATTCTGCAGTGACTCCTCTGGGTCTGCACTGTTTGGTCAGGCCTAGCTGTCCAAATACATATGGTAAATACGGTAAGCCTGAATTATCTTCTGTTACTTTTTTGCTATAAATAGAAAAGGTCACTAACTCATTGAGATTATGACAAATTGTTGTCTTGGGAGTCACTTGATTTACTGAAATTCTCATTTCCTCACACCTGATCACTGTGTATCTGAGATGTTCAGTATAGTTCTGTTCTGTTCTGCTGCCTCTTCCACCACTCTTCTCTTATCCTCTAGGAGACAACACAAAATGATCTGCATGTTAAACTACAACAAAATTAATCTGTCAATCAATCAACGAATATTGTCTTTGTTTGTTTGTTTGATTTGAGGTTTAACGTCCCTGTCAACACTGTAAAGGTCATTTTGGAGACGTTGCTTCCAATTTTGTGGGACTTTTACCCGACATTGAGATGAAATGACATCTCAAGCCCTGTCGCCCAATGAAACCAATAGGGTTTATTAACATGGACGGTCCGCCTCGCACCTCGGTTCCTGGACAGGCTTAGATCCTCTAAGCGGTTTACCAGTACTAGTGTGCCGACCGGATTTAGCTCTGCGTGGAAGCATCATGCAGCCCATATATTTCTTCAAGCCCCTATGGGCGGGGGCCATCAACGAATATGTCAGTCATTCAATCAGACAGTCTGTCGATCAGTCAGTCAATAAAAACAGTCAATCAGACAGGCAGTCAGACAGTCAGCTAGTCAGTCAATGCATTGATCAATTAATCAATCAATCTGTCAATCAGTCAGTCATTCAATCAATTTTTTTTCTCTTCATGCAGCCTGCAAACAATGATGAAACTGACTTATTGTTAACCCTTCTCTTGCTGTTCACAACAACCCCTATCTTTGGAAACAGTGTAGATCCAGATCAGGTGGCTTCTGAAGAAGCCACCTGATCAGGATCTACACTGTTTGGGGTTCAGTTTAAGAATTTGTAGCAATAAATTCCATCAAGTAATTTGATTGGTTGATAGGCAGAAATGGGTGTGGCTTAAATGAATATTCAGCAAGATAAGGGTTAAAAAAACAAGAGGACCATGATGGTCCTAATTCGCTCACCTGAGTTAAGATATGTACATGCGTGTCCCAGGGTGGGGCAATTTTTGGCCCCAACTCTGTGATTTAAAAAATCTTGGTAGTCCCCGGCGCTGGGGTATATTTAGCCCCAGGGCTATAATTTGAACAATCTTAGTAGAGGTTCACTAGGTGAAGCTTCATACCACATATCAAAGACCTGGGCCTTCTGAAATCAGACAAGAAGATTTTTTAAGGTTTTCCCTATATAAGCCTATGTAAAACCAGTGGGCCCTGTGGCAGGGGCATTTTTGGCCCCGGGGCTACAATTTGAATAATCTTGGTAGAGGTCCACTAGATGAAGCTTCATACCAAATATCAAAGACCTGGGCCCTACGGTTTCAGAGAAGAAGATTTTTAAAGGATTTTCCTATACAAGCCCATGTATTTAACTGGTCAGCCCCAGTGCGGCCGTTTGAAGATTTTTTTCTATTTTTAGCCCTGGTGGCCATCTTGTTTATCAGAGTGGAATGATTTTAACTATTTTGGTAGGGAGTCACCTGGGCAACATTCCTGTGAAGTTTGAAGCCAATTTACAATGTTTTTCTATTTTTAGCTCTGGTGGCCATTTTGTTCATCAGAGCAGGATCATTTTAGCTAATATGGTAGAGGGTCAACGACATAATATTCCTGTGAAGTTTTGAATCAAATTGGCACAAGGGATGAGGAGGAATTGTCGTTTGAAGAATTTTTCTATTTTTAGCTCTGGTGGCCATCTTTTTAGTCAGAGAGGAACAATTTTAGCTATTTTGGTAGGGAGTCAGCGACATAATATTCATGTGAAGTTTAAATCAAATTGACCCAAGGGGTAAGGAGGAGTTGTCGTTTGAAGATTTTTTCTATTTTTAGCTCTGGCGGCCATCTTGTTCGCCGCGTTGAACGATTTTAGCTATTTTGGTAGGGAGTCATCTAACTAACATTCCTGTGAAGTTTGAATCAAATTGGCCCAAGGGTTGAGGAGGAGTTCGCGTTTTGACGTAAATTTACAAAGTTTTTCTGTTTTTAGCTATGGCGGCCATTTTGCTCATCAGAGCGAAAACGTTTTAGCTATTTTGGTAGTGGGTCATCTAAGCAACATTCCTATGACTTTTGAATAAAATTGTCCCAATGGTAAAGGAGGAGTAGTCGTTTGAAGAATTTTTCTGTTTTTAGCTCTGGCGGCCATCTTGTTAGTCAGAGCGGAATGATTTTAGCTATTTCTTTAGGGAGTCACCTACATAACATTCCTGTGAAGTTTGAATCAAATTGGCCCAAGGGTTAAGGTGGAGTTTGTGTTTGAAGCAAATTAACGATGTTTTTCTATTTTTTTGCGATGGCGGCCATTTTGCTCATCAGAGCAGAATCTTTTCAGCTATTTTGGTAGCTGGTAACCTAAGCAACATTCCTATGAAGTTTGAATAAAATTGGCCCAAGGGTACAGGAGGAATTGTCATTTAAAAGATTTTTTCTATTTTTAGCTCTGGTGGCCATCTTGTTTGTCAGAGCACAACGATTTTAGCTATTTTGGTAGGGAGTCATTTGGGCAACATTCCTGTGAAGTTTGAATCAAATTGGCCCAAGGGTTGAGGAGGAGTTTGTGTTTGAAGCAAATTTACAATGTTTTTCTATTTTTAGCTATGGCGGCCATTTTGCTCATCAGCGCAATACCATTTTAGCTATTTTAGTAGAGAGTCACCTAAGCAACATTCCTATGAAGTTTGAATTAATTTGGCCCAAGGGTACAGGAGGAGTTATCGTTTACAGAATTTTCTATTTTTAGCTCTGGTGGCCATTTTGTTCACCGGAGCGGAAACATTTTAGCTATTTTGGAAGAGGGTCACCTAAGCAACACTCCTATAAAGTTTGAATGAAATTGGCCTTAAGGTACAGGAGAAGTTGTCGTTTAAAGATTTTTCTATTTTTAGCTCTGGTGGCCATCTTGTTCAGCGGAGCGGAACAATTTTAGCTATTTTTGTAGAGGGTCACCTGAGCAATATTCCTATAAAGTTTTATTGAAATTGGCTCAAGGGTTTAGGAGGAGTTAGCATTTAAAGCAAATTGTTGACGCCGCACGATGCACGACGGACGACGGACATTGACTGATCACAATAGCTCACCATGAGCACTTCGTGCTCAGGTGAGCTAAAAACAGGTACAGGACTGTGTGTACTTGCTAGAGTCATCTCATTCAGGCAAAGCCTGCCCAACAAAAATGTGGTTAGGGAAACTGACTATCTCATCATGACCTTAGTAGTGTTGTCTGGGCCAATCCAAATCACTTACCTGGAGTTATGTCTTCCCTTTAGTTTCAGACGGGTAGCTACTTAAATATGTTATATAAAAGGGTTATCCTTTGGAAGCAAGGAATACACCGCAGAACCGGAAAATATGAAATGTACATGTTTTCTGGGCCAGACTAGCTAGTTTCGGTCAATTAGGCCTCATCAGTGACCCTCAAATATTTTCAAAATTCAACCATGGAATCAATGATCCTAAAGGACAAGAAAATATAAACTACACTATGGTGTAGGGCAGGGAAACTTTTATGGCCACCACACATTCCGCGACACCAGCTGTAGTGACGGTTAAATATGTTCTGGAAAGGGTTATTCTTTGGAAGCAAGGAATACACCGCAGAACTGGAAAATATGAAGTGTACATGCTTTCTAGGCAAGACTCGGTAGTTTCGGCCAATTAGGCCTCATCAGTGACCCTCAAATATTTTCAAAATTCAACAGTGGAATGAATGATCCCAAAGGACAAAATATAAACTACGCTAATAAAATAATACTTGAGTAAACTGTTGTGAATTTTATAGAGTGTGAGTGTGTGTGAATTCGGGTTTAACGTCGCTCTCAACAATTTTTCAGTCTTATCACGACGGTGTCTGGTTGCGACAGGGAGCTCACTGCTCACTTTTATAGTGCTGCCTCACTGAAGTATCATGTCCCAGACACATTACATGATACCACACCAAGTCAGATTATCCTGACACTGGGTCGACCAGTCCTAGCTCTACCCCGTAAATCTGAGTGCCAAGCGAGGAGCAGCTAGTACCATTTTTAACAACTTTGGTATGTCACGGCCCGGGATCGAACCCGTGACTTCCCGTTCCCCGGAGCGGACACTCTACCAACTAAGCTATCGGGGCCGGTGTGGGAATTTTATAGAAAAGTGTGAGATGAGCCTGGTTCCTATCGTATAACATATTTCAAGCACAACTTCATACTGATCTCAGAAGTTGACCTGCTCATACATTTTGAACCCTTGTCCTAATGAATAAATTAATTTAGCTTCAACCATTGCTAACTCTCAACCAATCAAATATCTTGATTTAATGTATTTGTTCAATTTACAAACTGCATGACAAACAGTGTAGATCCTGATCAGATGGCTTCTTCAGAAGCCATCTGATCTGGATCTACACTGTTTGCAAAGGTAGAGGTTGTCGTGGCCAGGGGATAGGGGTTAAAAATGCCAACAATAATTGTTGACAGACAAATAAAACTCTCATCTGTTCTGAACAGAAAATGCACTCCATTGGTTTGTATTTTCATATTAATCAGCAAGTAGCGGTAGGGCTTGAGCTGTCATTTCATCTCTGTTGGGTAAAAGTCCCAAAAAATGGGAGGCAATGTCTCCCAAAATGACCTACATAGTGATAAAGGAGGTGTGAAACTTACACTCAAACAAACAATTTATCAGCAGGTAAAGAATATGCTTAGTAGAGTTGAGCAAGAAAGAAGTTCTAATTCTTTCAGTTACACCCCATATTAATTGCATTGTAACACCTTTACCTGATAAAGATATGCTAATATGCTATCTCAGGACAAGTGATCTTTATCAGGCCAACGTGACATTGCACTTCTATGAGCTGGACTACTGGAAAAATTGGCAAAACTGTAACAGTGTACAAGGGGATTAACTGATAAATAGAATACCAGATTTGTATCATTTGATATCAAGTTTATCAGGCTCGGCTTTGAGAACACATGTAGAATCGCTCGGTGAGCCTCACGACTCTACAAGTTTTCTTGAAGCCTTGCCTGTCAGATAAACTTGATATCAAAAGACACAAACCTCATATTCTCTATACCCTGGGGCCTGATGTAGGAGGTTCAATAGCTCTTACTACCTGAGCACTGGGAATCTTCAACTACCTTTCAAACATTGTTGTCAACAAATTTATCCTTTCATCCCAGATTTTCTGGAATAACTCTTCCATCTTTGAATGTGAACATATCAGTAGGGTATAGTCCAAATCATTTACAGGTACAGTTGAACTTCGATGGCTCGAACAACGATGGCTCGTTTACCATGCAGGAGTCGAACCCGTTCTTGAGTCCCTAGCGAAATCCTCTACATAAGAAATAGTGGGGGATAATTAAGGAGATTTTAGTCTTTTATCTTGCAAATGTATGCTTTGTGTACTCATTAGAATCGCCTCGATGAGGTGATTCTAATGATTACACACAGCATACATTTTCATTATAGGACACCGAAAGGATGTTTAAAAGTATCAAGTTATGCGTCCTGGCAGTATCCCTTGGTGGCTTGAACTACCCATGTCTCGAACAGATTTTCGAGGTCCCAAAGGTGTTCTAGCCATTGAAGTTCGACTGTACCGTAAAAATCCTAAAACTTCAGTTCCTTGAGGAATTGTTGTAACTCTCCTAAAATTTTAACAGATTTGTTTCTTGATCCATCAAGGAGTCCAAAAAAGGGGAAAAAAAGGATGGCAAACAGGGTATACCCTGATCAGACTGCTCCTGATCAGACTGCTCCTTCAGGAGCATTGAACGAGCAGTCTGATCTGGTCTGCACTGTTTGCTCAGGCCTATCTGTCTTAATACTTGGGATTATTGTGATAGATACTTCAGGTTGATCATTCTTACATTGTATTTTATACCATCGATATGGTATTATTAGCTCACCAGAGCCGAAGGCTCGGGGTAGCTTATAGGATAGGCAGTTGTCCGTCGTCGTCTGCGTTGTCTGGCGTCAACACTTTCAAACGACATCTCCTCTGAAACCACTGGGCCGATTGGGCCCAAATTTTATCTGCAGCATCCTTGGGCTGGGGGATTGAAAGTTTGTGTTTTTTTTTTATGAAAATCGGCTCATTAGTTTGGTTGCTATGGCAACTTTTAGTTTCCATAGACTTATAATGGGGAAAATTGAAAAATGGCATTTACTGCCAAGCCTCTGCAGATATTTTGACAAAACTTTCATAGAAATGTTCCATAGGCAATCTACTATCATTCTGTCGTATGATTTTAGGCCTTCTGCTCATTTTTATTGGTTGCCATGGAAACCAAAATGCAAAAAATAGAAAAAAAAAAAAATACTTAAAAATCATCTCCTCAGAAACCATACGCTCTAGGAGGCTGAGACTTTATGAAAATATTCACCATATTTGCCTTTACAGGTTTTGTGTTTTTTTATGAAATTTGGCCTTTTAGTTTTGTTGCTATGGCAACTTAGAGTTTCCATTGACTTATAATGGGGAAAACTGAAAAATTGCATTTACTGCCAAGTCATTGCAGATATTTTGACAAAACTTACATAGACATGTTCCTTGAGTAAACTTCTCTCAGCCATATGCTTTTATGTCAACCTGGGGGTTCCCTAGTTGTGCTGGGGCCATGCCCGCCCCCCTCCACTTCATAAATTGCCTTATATCTCAGAAACCTTACAGATCCCAACCCCTAAACCATATATATTCTTGTTCCTTATGATAAGATGCATTAAGTGAAACCAACCTGGGGGTCCCCCCGGATGTGCCGATGACATGCCCTGCTCCCTCTATTTCTTAAAATGCCATTTATCTCAGAAACCATTCAGATCCCCACCCCTAAACTATATATATTCTTGTTCCTTATGCTAAGTTGCATTAAGTGACACCAACCTTGGGGTCCCCCGGGATGTGCCGGGGGAAATGCCCCACCGCCTCCACTTCATAAAATGCCATTTATCTCAGAAACCATTGAGATCCCCACCCCTAAACCATATATAATTTTGTTCTTTGTGATAAGATGGACTCAGTGACACCAACCTGGGGGTCCCCCGGGACGTGCGGGGGGCCATGCCCAACCCCCTCCACTTCATAAAAGGCTAAATATTCCAGAAACCTTACAGATCCCCACTCCAAAACCATATATATTCTTGTTCCTTATGATAAGACACATTCAGTGACACCAACCTAGGGGTCACCCAAGGTGCGCCCGGGCCATACTCCACCCTTCGACTTCACAAAAGACCATATATCTGAGAAACTGTTCAGAGCCCACCCCTAAACCATATATATTCTTGTTCCTTATGATAAGATGCAAACAGTGACACCATCATGGGGGTCCCCCCGGGGTGCCACGGGCCATGCCCCACCCCTTTACTTCATTAAAATCCATATATCTCAGAAACCGTTCAGATCCCCGCCCCTAAACCATATATATTCTTGTACCTGATGGTAAGACTCCACTTAATAATAGGCCATATATCTCAGAAACCATTCAAGTCCCCATCCTATAATCACATATATTCTTGTTCATTGTTATTAGACACATTCAGTCTGCCCTGTCTTGTGGAGTCTGCATGGGCCATTTCTCTCCCTTCCACTTCATAAAAGGGCCTCATATCTCAGAAACCGTTCAGATCCCCACCATTTAACCATATATATTCTTGATCTTTATGATAAGATATATTCAGTGACAACAATCTTGGGCTTTTCTGGGATCTGCCATGCCGAATCCCTCCATTGCTTAAAAGGCCTTACGTCTCAGGAACCATACATATCCCCACCGCTAAACCATATATGTCTCTGTTCCTTTTTATCCCCCGACCGAATAGGTTCGGGGGATATAGCAATCAGCCTGGCGTCCGTCCGTCTGTCCGTCCGTCCGTCCGTAGACGCAACCTTGTGATGGCCATAACTCCTATACCCTTTGAGATTCATTGATGGTTCTTGGCACAATTGTTCTCAAGGCTGAGACGGCGTGTCATGCGCAAGAACCAGAACTCTGGATGCCATACTTTTTAAGTTATCTCCCCTTTTAATAAAATTGAATGACTACTTTGTGATGGCCATAACTCCAATACCCTTTGAGATATATTGATGGTACCTGGCACAGTTGTTCACAAGGCTGAGACGGTGTGTCATGCACAAGAATCACAACTCTGGTTGCCATGGTTTTTGAGTTATCTCCCCTTCCAATAAAATAGAGTGACTACCTTGTGATGGCCATAACTCCAATACCCTTTAAGATATATTTATGATACCTGGCACAGTTGTTCACAAGGCCGAGACGGTGTGTCATGCATAAGAACCACAACTCTGGGTGTCATGGTTTTTGAGTTATCTCCCCTTCCAATGAAATAGAATCACTACCTTGTGCTGGCCACATCTCCAATACTCTTTGAGATATATTGATGGTACTTGGTACAGTTGTACATGAGGTTCAGCAGGTATGTCACGTGCAAGAACCACGACTCTGGGTGCCCTGGTTTTTTAATTATCTCCCCTGACAATATAACCTTGTGATGGCCATAACTCCAATACCCTTTGAGATATATTGATGGTACTTGGCACAATTGTATACAAGGTTGAGACGGCACTTCATGCTTAAGAACCACAACTCGGGTAGCTATGGTATTTGAGTTGTCTCCCCTTCCAATATAACAGTATGACCACCTTTTGATCTTCATACCTCCAATACCCTTTGAAACATATTGGTGGTACTTGATGCAGATGTACATGGGGTTAAGCAGGTGTTTCATGCTCAAGAATTACAACTCTGGGTGCTCTGGTTTTTGAGTTATCTCCCCTGACAGTATAACCCTGTGATGGCCATACCTCCAACACCCTTTGAGATATATTGAAGGAACTTGGTGCAATTGTATGCAAGGTACAGAAGGGGTGTCATGTGCAAGAACCACAACTGTTGGTGCTGTGGTATTTGAGTTACCTACCCTTCCAATATAACAGTATGACCAGCTTGTTATAAGACCCATTTAGTGACACCAATCAGGGCTCCATTGGGCAGTGCCTACCTGAGCTATGGTTTATGAAATTTGGATATTTGGTTTGTTTGCTATGGCAAGTTAAGAGTTTCCATTGACTTATAATGGGGAAAATTGAAAAGGACATTAATGCCTCTCAAAGAAGCCTCCGTGGTGCAGTGGTTACGCTACTCGCCTTGTAAACCAGGGGTCGCAGGATCGATCCCGGGCTTCTCCAGACTTTCGGATGAGTCTTTAAACCGAGGTCCCGTCTCCGTATGACCTTAGCTGTTGGTGGGACGTAAAACTCAGACACTCACTCACTAATGCCTCTCAAGATATTTTGTCAAACTATCATAGAAATGTTCCTTTAATAATGTTCTTTTTGGCCTATTTGTTGCCACAGATGGGAAATTGTCAATTGTCATCTGTTGTCTTCAAGCAACATCAGAGACCTCTGAAGCCACTAGTCTGATTGGGTCCAAATTTTATCTGTAGCAGCCTTGGGTGCAGGGCTTCCTTGGTTAATTAAAATACATTGCTGCCAGTGGGGAGTGGCCCCCTGAGCTCTGGTGAGCATTGTGGCCCATGGGCCTCTTGTTATTATATCAGACTCCAATAGCTTAAATGAAATCTTAAGAATTTGCTGAAGTTTCCTCTCTGACGAATACAGAAATCTAAAACTTGTTGTAATTTAAACTCTACATGTTTTTGTTGTGGGAAGCAGTCTGATCATAGTCTATGCTGTTTAACTATAAAATGTCATACTGTTGTCTGCACTGTTTAACTTGTTATTTGGTTAACTGTTTTATTCATTGTATGTTTGGCCTTGGTAGCCTAGTCGGATGCACAACTAACTGGTGATCAGGAGGATGTGGGTTCCATACCAACCGGGGTTGGCAACATTCATTCGTGGAGATTGATCATGAAATATTTTCTACGGTCATTCTCTCCCTTCCACTGATTCAAGAAGGGCAGTTATCAGTTTCTGGCAAAAGAATGTGCGCTGTACTGGTTAATTGCTTACGTATAAGCCTGCCCAGGAATAGTGCAGATAAGTTAACTGACCGGCTCAAAAATGACCTAAATAGTGTTGACTTGGCCATTAAACCTCAATACAAACAAAATCATTGTATGTTTTTCGTAACCAGTTGGGTTATAAAACATTTATTTATTGTTGGTTTGTGGGGATAGTCAAAAGCACTGCCCCTCGGCACCTCGGATGACCCAATGCACTATTGACCCCGGCCTATGGCCTCGGGCAATAGTGCTTGGGATTGTTCTCGGTGCCTCAGGGCAATTGTTTTGACTATCCCCCAAACAGCCATGAAATAACTGAATAACTGTATGCACTGACAATTCAGCTCCTACATATAGATCTACTATCCAGTAATGTTCAATCTTGCTCTTATTTATAAATAACTGCTGATTTTCATTGATATACTGATATGTTCAACTTTGACATCTGGTCCACAACTGCTTGTCACTGATCAGAGTTGACCCTTTATATTCACTTTTATTGCATTATCTCCTGTTTCCTAGTCTGAAGGTTGTCAGTGTTGGGAAAACAGGTGACCAGACGCCCCTGACCTTTCAAGGTCGGGGGGTCTGGTTACCTGTTTTTCCAATATTGATAATGTGCAAGCTGGAAGCCAGAAAAAAATGCAAAAATGGTGAATAGGCCTTATTACAAGACAATGAATTAATTGTTATGCAATTTAGTCATGAAACTTTTGTTTGAACCGGAATTTTTCAGATCTATTGTAAATAGAATTTAGGTATTAAAATTAATAAAGTTAATAATCAACAGGTTTCAAGACTAAAATAAAAGCTTCTAAAATTACTTTTAAAAGAGTGAGGGTTTTTTTCCACTGGGAGATACTCTTGCCGTCAGTATTTGCGCCTCCAACTACCAGGACTATTCTAGTAAGTACTGGTGGCCTCTCTTGATGTCAGTGTTTGCACTCATATCTACCAGAAATGTTGTTGGCTCCATTGGAGCATACTCTTAATATCAGTATTTGCACCTAAATCTACCAGAAATGTTGTTGCTTCACTGGAACATTCTCTTGCTGTCAACATTTGCACCTATATCTACAATAACTGTTCTGGGCATCACTGGGACATTCTCTTGCTGTCAATATTTGCTCCCACAACTACTAGAAATGTTGGTTTCACTGGGGGCATTCTCTTGCTGTCAATATTTGCACCTACAACTACCAGAAATGTTGGTTTCACTGGGGGCATTCTCTTGCTGTCAATATTTGCACCTACAACTACCAGAAATGTTGGTTTCACTGAATGCATTCTCTTGCTGTCAATATTTGCACCTACAACTACCAGAAATGTTGGTTTCACTAGGGGCATTCTCTTGCTGTCAATATTTACAGCCGCAACTACCAGAAATGTTGGTTTCCCTGGGGGCATTCTCTTGCTGTCAATATTTGCACCTACAACTACCAGAAATGTTTGTTTCAATAGGGGCATTCTCTTGCTATCAATATTTGCACCTACAATTATCAGAAATGTTGTTTTCACTGGGGCCTTCTCTGGTTGCCAGTTTTTGCACCTACAACTACCAGAAATGTTGGTTTCACTGGGGGCATTCTTTGCTGTCAATATTTGCACCTACAACTCTTGCTGTCAATATTTGCACCTACAACTACCAGAAATGTTGTTTTCACTGTGGGCATTATTTGCTCTCACAACTACCAGAAATGTTGGTTTCACTGGGGGCATTCTCTTGCTGTCAATATTTGCACCTAGAGCTACGAGAAACGTTGGTTTCACTGGGGGCATTCTCTTGCTTTCAATGTTTGCACCTACTACTACCAGAAATGTTTTGTTTCAATAGGGGCATTCTCTTGCTATCAATATGTGCACCTACAACTACCAGAAATGTTGGTTTCACTAGGGGCAGTCTCTTGCTGTCAATATTTGCTCCCACAACTACCAGAAATGTTGGTTTCACTGGGGGCATTCTCTTGCTGTCAGTATTTGCACTTACAATTACATGTACCACAAATGTTGGTATCACTGGGGGCATTCTCTCTTGCTGTCAATATTTGCACCTACAACTACCAGAAATGTTGGTTTCACTATGGGCATTCTCTTGCTGTCAATATTTTCACCCACAATTACCAGAAATGTTGGTTTTACTGAGGGCATTCTCTTGCTGTCAGTATTTGCACCTACAACTGCCAGAAATGTTGGTTTCAATAGGGGCATTCTCTTGCTATCAGTATTTGCACCTACAACTACCAGAAATGTTGTTTTCACTTGGGGCATTCTCTTGCTGTCAATATTTGCACCTACAGCTACCAGAAATGTTGTTTTCACTGGGGGCATTCTCTTGCTGTCAATATTTGCACCTACAACTACCAGAAATGTTGTTTTCACTGGGGGCATTCTCTTGCTGTCAATATTTGAACCTACAGTTGCCAGAAATGTTGTTTTCACTGGGTGCATTCTCTTGCTGTCAATATTTGCACCTACAGTCACCAGAAATGTTGTTTTCACTGGGGGCATTCTCTTGCTGTCAATATTTGCACCTACAACTACCAGAAATGTTGTTTTCACTGGGGGCATTCTCTTGCTGTCAATATTTGAACCTACAGTTGCCAGAAATGTTGTTTTCACTGGGTGCATTCTCTTGCTGTCAATATTTGCACCTACAGTCACCAGAAATGTTGTTTTCACTGGGGGCATTCTCTTGCTGTCAATATTTGCACCTACAGTCACCAGAAATGTTGTTTTCACTGTGGGCATTCTCTTGCTGTCAATATTTTCACCTACAACCACCAGAAATGTTGGTTTCACTGGGGGCATTCTCTTGCTGTCAATATTTTCACCCTACAACTGCCAGAAATGATTAAACCAAATGTTGTTGACATCACTGGGACATTCACTTGCTGTCAGTATTTATAGCCCCGATTTGAAAAAGTGGGGGCTATATTGGATTTGTCTTGTCCTTCTGTGATTCTGTAAATCCGTAATTCCGCAATTCTGTAATTCTGTTATTCATCATAACTCAAAAACAGTTTGAGTTATTTTCATGAAACAACACACAAATGTAAAGCACTATGAGGCGATGTGCAGAGCGCATGATGTATAATTCTGGATTGCCTACTTTTGGAGTTATTGTCCTTTGTACATTGAAAATATTTCGTTATTCATGATAACTTAAAAAACGTTTTGAGGTATTTTCATGAAACTTCACACAAATGTAAAGCACTATGAGATGATGTGCAGAGCGCATGAACCATAACTCTGGATTGCCAGCTTTTGGAGTTATTGCCCTTTGAACATTGAAAAACTGCAATTTTAACCTTGTCTGCTCCATCACTCAAAGAACGTTTGAGGTATTTTCATCAAACTTCACACAAATGTAAAGCACTATAAGACAATGTTCAGAACGCATGAATCATAATTCTGGATTACCTACTTTTGGAGTTATTGCCCTTTGAACATTGAAAAATTGCAATTTTAACCTTGTCTGCTCCATAACGCAAAAACCGTTTGAGATATTTACATGAAACTTCACACAAATGTAAAGCACCATGAGATGATGTGCAGAGCACATGAACCATAACTCTGGATTGCCTTTTTACCACCTTTAATTAGCTGAAAGCTGATCTTGAATTTTTCTTTTCTGATAGCGCTGTAGCGGGCTATAGTCAGATCCTCTGACAGTTCTAGTTGCACCTACATCTACTAGAAAGTTTGGCTTCACTTGGACATTCTCTTGCTGTCAATATTTGCGCCTTCAATTACCAGAAAGTTTGGCTTCATTTGGACAATCTCTTGCTGTCAATATTTGCACCTACGTCTACCAGAAATACTGTTGGCTATACCGGGACATTTCTCTGTAACAACTTCGAACCTTCATGTACCTGAAATGTTGTTGGCTTCACTGGTGGCATTCTCTGGCTGTCAGTATTTACACCCACATCTACAAGAAATGTTGGTTTCACTTAGGACATTCTCTGGCTGTCAGTTTTGCACCCACATCTACCAGAAATGTTGGCTTCACTTGGGACATTCTCTCGCTGTCAGTTTTTGCACTCACATCTACCAGAAATGTTGGCTTCACTTTGGACATTCTCTCGCTGTCAGTTTTTGCACTCACATCTACCAGAAATGTTGGCTTCACTTGGGACATTCTCATGCTGACAATATTTGCACCTACAACTGTCAGAAATGTTGTTGGCTTCACAGGAGCAGTCTCTTGCTGACAATATTTGCACCTGCAGCTACCGGCTCCACTAAGACATTCTCTTGCTGTCAATACTTGCCATTTTTAAGCTGCTGTGGGCAGCTAGGCAATATTTGAAACTTTGATTTGTCAGTATGTTAATTATTTTCAATCCATTGAATATACACTGTGCTTAACTAATTTCTTACGGGAAAAGCTAACATTACCATAACACATCCGTGTGATATAGTGCATTTTTCAAACCTCAAAAAATGGTAATTTTTCTGATGAAAATTTGTTATATTTTTCTTATTTGTACTCCAATCATAGGTTCTAACGAGTACCCACAACCAAAGTCTTGGAGCAGAAATAAGGAAAATAATGTTTACCCCCATAAACCCCAGTTTTCTCTATTTAAAGTTGGGTTTAGGGGGGTCTTTATTTCACGGACATGTTGATGTGATGAATGGTCATTGACAGTGCAGGCCCAGATCAAATGCTGCAGAATGATGCGGCTGATCAGGACCAATTTACTGTTTGCAAAAAATCAACTACCAGTATTTTCTAAATACATGTAAATGATTGAACCTGACACCCCATAAATTTCAAAATGGACTCGTGTTTTATATAAAGTGGAAGATTCCATTCTGTAAGCCCCCGCCCATAGGGGCTTGAAGAAATATATGGGCTGCATGATGCTTCCACGCAGAGCTGAATCCGGCCCACACACTAGTACTGGTAAACCGCTTAGAGGATCTAAGCCTGTCCAGGAACCGCGGTGCGAGGCGGACCGTCCATGCTAATAAACCCTAATGGTTTCATTGGGCGACAGGGCTTGAGATGTCATTTCATCTCAATGTCGGGTAAAAGTCACACAAAATTGGAAGCAACGTCTCCAAAATGACCTTTACAATGTTGACGGGGACGTTAAACCTCAGATCAAACAAACAAACAAACAAGATTCCATTCTGTACAAAATAGGAAATTCTTATGAAAGGCTACAGCTGTCTGCATAATTATGTTGTATAATAGAGCTACTCTATAATATAAATAGTAGTTCCAAGTACAATGTATTAATATACAGCTGTCACTTGTAACGGGAATTATGCATTGACAATGTTCAATGGGTTGATAGTAATTAAATTTCTTCATGCACACAGGTGTGCTCCTAGAAATCTATCATATTTATTGTGTATATTCAAACAGACAGGCCTGAACAAATAGTATGGACCCTGATAAGACACCATAATTAGCGGTTTCTCATCAGGGTCTACACCGTTTGCTACTCACATCACGAAAACATGCCTATATAATTTTTACCCCCTTAAACCCCACTTTTATTTAGTAAAACTGGGGTTTACGGGGGTATATATTATTTTTCTTATTTCTGCTCAAAAACATAGACTGTGGGTACCCACCCTGCTGCTTCAGTAACATTGATGCCCTCACCCCTTCAGTGACTTTGATGCCTTCACTCCCTTGGTCCTTTAGCTTTTACAAGCAAATTTATAGATTCTTATACAGTCCAACCTATATTAAGCAAGCACCTAAGGGATGATCAAAATGTGCTTGCTTAAGACAGGCACTTGCTTAATACAGGTGAATTTTAATTCATTTTCCTTTTTCGGGAACTGTAGGCATACTTGCTTAAGACAGGTTGCTTGCTTAATAGAGGTGGCCACTATGACAGGTTTTACTGTAGCTTCTTGACTTCTTCATTCATATTACATACAAGCTCAAAAGATATATCAGAGGGTGGCGCTGGCCAGGGGTATACGTGACCCACTGGTCGCTTTTTCTAGTTATACCCCTGGCATACGAAGTATGCTTTGGGGGTATATAGTTTTCGTCCTGCCCTTCGTCCGTCCGTCCATTCGTCTTTCCATCCGTCCGTTAACATTTTGGTTAAAGTTTTGCGTCAAAGTTTCTAACAGATTGTACCTTCTGAACCCTGTGATAGATTTAGTTGATACTTACACTGAAGTTACATACTGGTCTAAAGATTTCATTGATGCATGTCTCACCCACACAGTGGCCTTTGGGTCAAGACCACAGACTTAGAAATTTTACATTTGGTTAAAGTTTTATGACAAAGTTTACAGAAACCTGAATCTTCTAAACTCTAAGACAAATTCAATTGATACTTGCATCGAGTTTGCAAACCAGTCCAAAGATTTCATTGATGCATACCCAACCCTGCTGCTTCAGTAACATTGATGCCCTCACCCCTTCAGTAACTTTGATGCCTTCACTCCCTTGGTCAATTTAGAATTTTTATGTTTGGTTTAGCTTTTACAAGCAAATTTATAGATTCTTATAGCTTCTTGACTTCTTCATTCATATTACATACAAGCTCAAAAGATATATCAGAGGGTGGCGCTGGCCGGGGGTATACGTGTCCCACTGGTCGCTTTCTCTAGTTAGCACTGTTGTGACTTTAACAGATTTCAAAATCTTGCTGTTATAATTGGTGTCTTTTTGTTTGTTTGTTTGATTTGAGGTTTAACATCCCGGTCAACACTGTAAAGGTCATTTTGGAGACGCTGCTTCCAATTTTGTGGGACTTTTACCTGACATTGAGATGAAAGGACAGCTCAAGCCCTGTCGCCCAATGAAACCAATATGGTTCATTAGCATGGACGGTCCTCAAATATGGTTCTTGAACAAGTACCAGTGTGGATCATGAGCTTTAATAATGATGAATATGGCATATTTTCTGTCATTATAAGAAAGTACCTTAATGATTCTAAGTATTGGGACAGATAGGCCTAAGCAAACAGTGCAGACCCAGATCAGACTGCTCCAGGGTCTCCACTGTTTGCCATTCCATTTGCAGCTTTTGCACTCCTTGCAGGAACGTCAAACAAATTTGTCAAAATTTTAGGAGAGTTACAGCTAGTCCTAAAGGTGTCCGAAATTTTAGGGTTTTTACGGTAGTCAAGTTCTTGGCTTTCCTATAAGCTGAGAATTCCTGGAACAAGTTGGCTGCTTTCAAAAAGCATCCAATAGGTTTGGTCTTGTCATTTGAGCCAGCTGATATCATTATCCCACTTAGTGCATTTTTTGAATACAAAAAATAAACTTTAATAGAAAACGTGTATATAAAATTTCGAAGTCTGTGACCTTGGTATCAGGAAGGGTAGGTAGTGATGAGTATTCTGTGGTAAATTGTTTAACGCCATGACAAGTACATGTATAAACTAAATGTAACTTACATATGGTTTGCACATGTATAGCACAAAACTTAACCAAACGAAAATGTAAACCGAATTTTTCAAAGGGTCATAACTCTGTTAATATTTGGTGGCATATCTTCACATCTTAGCCTTACTACATACACATTTTAGGATTGATCGGATGAAAACTGTATAGTAGGATTTATACGGAAACGAAAAAAAGTTTACGAACGGGTGGACGGACACCAACTTAATACGACCGTTTTTTTTTTTGTTTTTTTTTTTTTTGTTATTGTTGTTTTTTCAAACGGGCATATGAAAATATTTTTCCTAAGTCATCAGGCCTTCTGTAGGGCCTTGGTTATCTATTTCATTTGTTGTTAACGACTCTGTAAACACTGTATGGGTCTTTTTGAGACATTGCTTCAAATGTTGTTGGACTTTTACTCAGTACTGAGATAAAACGGGCAGATAAAACTCCTTGTCAAGCCCTGTCACCCAATGAAACTAAATGGTTGAAATGCATGAACGGTCCGACTCGAGCCACTTTTCCTGGGCAGGCTTAGACTTTCTAGGCGATTTATTACTACTCATGTGCGGCCGGTATCAGCTCTGCGTGGAAGCATCATGCAGCCCAATCTATTTCTTCAATCCTCGATGGACGGGGGCCGATCAGACCTTGGGGCAATATATTGGACTGATTGAGCTGAAACCGACCGAACTTTGAAGTATTGCTGAACCGCCTAGGAAAATCTAAGCCTGCCCAGACAAAGTGCTGCGAATCAGACTGTATCTTAAACCTCGGCAGTTTCTTTGAGCGGTACCTCCGCAAAAACCTGAAATTTGCTATCCTTTTGTATATCTTTCTGGATCACAATTTAATTGTAAAAGAAACTGATTAGTAAAACGTCAAGTATTGAGTGGAAATAAAGAACACCACTCTCGGCTTATCAGATACAATAGCTCCCATAGAATGCGCCAAAAAGTCTTTTAACAACAAAGTCTGTAACTGGTGGCAGGTCACTTAGTAGTCATGAAGTTTTTGAAAAGAAACTATTGCTATCTTTGCTGGGCTCAAGAACAATAAACAGCGACCCATCAACGTTATGACTTTGTTTCGCTCCCTAAATATATTATATATTTGGAAGAGTTAGAACCTTCGACCTTGGCACTGACGTTAATTCTAGTAACAAAGACATGAAATTGTTTTTACACACCCAGCGATCTTTTTATGTTTGGTTTTACGATCATTTCAAGATTATTTCACTCACATCAATCCGATCGTTAATCGGAGGTGAGTGAAAACTAGAGTACCCGATGAAAAACCTCCTGACCTTCCGTTGCAGAACTTCTCATTATGTGACCTGAGCCATGCTCAAACATACACCGTTGAGAGACCTAATGATTAAGAGTCAGCACTCTTATCCACTAGGCCACGGAGGCCCGTTACATCCCAGCGATCTTTATAAATGAGGAAAAATAACGTTCTGTCTTTCCAACATTTACATATACTTATTATTAGAGCGTACCGAAAGATGTTCAGAATATAAAAATCTGTTCCTATCTGTGTGAAGTAAACTTTGCAAGTTTTGTTTATTTGTATTTAACGGCCCAGTCAACACTGATTTTGGGTCTTTTTTTAGCATGCCAGTGTACCTATCCACGCTTTTCCTGAGCAGGCTTATCCGTAAGCGGTTTACCAGTTCAGTGCACATTCTGTCGCCTAAAACTGACCCCTGCCCTTCCTGAATCAGCGGAAGGGAGAGGATGACCATAGAAAAGATTTCATAATCTCCACGAAAGAATGTTGCCGACCCCGGTAGGTATCGAACCCGAGTCTTCCTTATCGCCAGTCAGACTGCATCCGACTGAGCTACCATAGCCAGCCACACTTTGTGAGTAGTAGTAGTTATGTTCTGTTTTGTTTTTTTTTTTCGTTTCCATGGCCCCATGGACTTACTCCATAATGGCATTGCAAGACGTAAAATTTGCGAAAATGACTGCTACTCCTGCAAAAGTACTTTCTCTTTGGATATGTCTAAAGGGTATACTCTTAAAGGAAAGAATTTGCTCCTTGGGAGCAAATTCTCCCCTTTTAGAGTAGACCCCTTGAGAAGCAAATTCTTCCCCTTTTAGAGTAGACCCCTTTTCAGTTGGACAGAGCCAACAGAGTAGCAACTATAAGGTCCTTAAAATTGTATTTCCATAACGAAATCATGCCTTTAGAATTGTGATCCCCTTTAATATGTTCTATAAAAGGGTTATCCTTTGGAAGCAAAGAATACACCACAGAACTGAAAAATATGGTGTGCACATGTTTTCTGAGCCAGACTAGCTAGTTTCGGCCAATTAGGCCTCAACAGTGACCCTAAGATATTTTCCAAATTCCACAATGGAATCAATAATCCCAAAGGACAAGAAAATATAATCTACACTATGATGTAGGGCAGGGAGACGTTTAACCGCCGCCACACATTCCCACACACCAGTTGTAGTGAAGTAAAATACGGTAGGTGACCAATTAATTGGAACACCCTAGCAGTTCGAACACCCAAAATTATTTCGAATTTGTAGCTGAAAACTTTCTCATTTAATTCGAACTCCCAAATTTTTCAGAAATCAGAATTTTTAATACTTCGAACACACAAAAAATGCCGAAAAATGCATCCATAACAAGCATTTCGGACCGTTCCCGAGTTTATCATTACAACATCGTACTGGTCGTATATGAGCTAGCGCACGAAAAAAGAAAACTTAGCATGATATGTGTGCGACTTCCAAAGACTCGGATTAGCATGCACTCTGTAAGGCAAATGGTTTTCGCTTCTCTCACTTTCGATAGCCCTGTGGTAGTGGAAGGTTCATACCCTCACCGAATACTGATTAGACTGCGAGAAACGCAGGCTGCAAGTGCTTAGATCAACCTTGATGAGCAACAGGAGTTTCGCTTATGTTGTCAAAATCCCATCGTCTGCAGCAGGCTCATGCGATCAGCGAAGACTCTAATCGGATTGCATGAATGAGTACGCTAAGATGTGTCTTCGCTGGTTTCTCAACGACCTGCAAACAATGAACATGCGCACCCACAACCGGTATGCAAGGCAAAGGGTTTCACTTAGCCTTGTGACTTCATAAGATTTAAGGGTTCAGTAAAGACTGATCACATTGCATCGATGTTCAGGCTGATCCTAGTCGGTGATGTAGCATTGTGGCCTACAAAGGCTTGGATCACCATGCATATGCAAGTGTTTTCGCTTTGCTCTCAGACTTGGAGCGTATAGCTTCAGCTTTCATTATTATTTGTGTGACAGTGTTACCCTTTTTCCATGTGCTGGGGCATTGATTCAATGCCTCTTTGATAGCAGAAGCGCCCCTTTAATATTAAATGAGAGTTTCCCGCCTTTTTCTGCAGAACGTCTTTTAGCACGTGCGAGTGAAATTCATGGTTGTTGCATGCAAAAAGGTAGTTTAATTCAGGTTACCTGGTTGGGCTACCCTGGTTTTCTGAGGAGCAAGTGAAGATGCCCATTTATTTCACGGGGACAAGGTTTTATTGGAAGTAATTTCGGGGAACATGATTAAGAAAATAAGTCATATTCGGTGTGGTGGGAAGACTCAGGTCAGCCTGCACATTCATGCAGTCTGAATAGTCTTCGTTGTTCGTATGTGCCTAACATGGCCTCTGTGCTAATCAAAGAACAACAGGTGAAAACTATGGCCACATTGGCTAGATGCGCAGGCTAATCTGGTCCTTCGTTTGAAACCTTTTTTTTTTCGCCGTGCGCCGGCTTAAAACGACAGCGTGTACATTTGACCGGCCCAATCTGCTTGCGACGTTACAAACACATCCTAAGCTACCAAGTGCAAGGATCAGTCTGTTCAGATCTCCTATCTCGAGTAAAATACTTATTGCGCATGTGCGTACAGACTGATAAGTCTGCACAGTTGTGCAATCGGGATTGTGTCTGCAATGTTCAAGAGGTTTGAAATGTTTCATCGCGCATAAAGTGAAGATCAAATTTGTGTATGATGTCCGCATTTTCTTTTTCTTGTTACTTGCCTATCTAAATAACATGATGGTTTTGCATCCGCACAGTCTAATCAGTCTTCACCGGACTACTTCGATGGGCATTGAATTGCTACATGCCCTCGGCTCACGCTGATTTGAGACTGCTTATTAGTAAACAGAGAATACACAAACAAGGCTGCGCAGTCTCGCCTGAGGCTTCACTATGCGCTTAAACAATATAGGTGTGTGTGTGTGTGTGTGGGGGGGGGGGGCGAAGTATCTATGCGCCTAGCTCCACTGGATAACTGCACGTGCGGGTTTCATCCCATATATACATGTAACTGGACTTTGTCTGCTGCATCCTCTTTTTCCTAGATAAGGGCTACTCTTAAGAAAAGAATTTGCTCCAAACAAATCAATTTCTGTTATTCCTGAGATCACAAATTGACTCGCCCATTTTAAAGGGAATAGTGATAGTTCAATAGGTGTAAATGTCATTAATGACAATGTGTATCGCATTCAAAGACCGTCTGCACACACTGACTTATTTATAGATCAAACTTTTCTGCACTGCATAAGTGATATTTATAACTTCTAATCACGTGCGGATTGACAGGGCCACGGGGAAAAAAACGTAGTTGTATAAAATATTGAACACAGCCTGATCCAATGTATGGAATTCTTTCAGATCAAACAGTTCTAACACTGATAAATTTCCAATCTGATATTTTCTAATAATTCCAACACCCGGATCAGTATTTATTTTTTTTACTGTTCGAATTAATTGGCCATTTTCAGTATGTGTTCTATAAAAGGGTTATCCTTTGGAAGCAAGGAATACACCATAGAACTGAAAAATATGGAGTGTACATGTTTTCTGGGCCAGACTAGCTAGTTTCGGCCAATTAGGCCTCATCAGTTACCCTCAGATATTGTCAAAATTCCACAATGGAATCAATGATCCCAAAGGACAAGAAAATATAATCTACACATTTATATAGTAAAGCTCAGGTTTGCAGGGGTATACATTAATTTCCGTATTTATGCTCTGAGACACTGGATTGTGGGTACTCGATAGAATCGCCTCGTCGAGGCGTTTTTGTCGACTCGCCGCAATCTATGTTTTGAGCAAAAAAGGCAATTATTCCAATTTTTCTTTTTAAAATTTCTTTTTCTTTGGCCAAAAAATGGCAATGTATTTGCAGAGGTGTGTTTCGAAATACGGTAAAACAGGTAGACTAACATCCACACCTGCCAGGTGTATCCATTTCCCTTAATTGGAGTTGAAACGCTTGCTTTTCGGTCTGTTTCGCTATTCAGACAGGCTGTTTCCTGTAATTGCAGTATAGTATTGCATCATCGTTTAAGCTGATTGGTTGATCGCGTCACGTGCCCCTCCATGGAACAGCTACAATCTGGTCATTATACCCGGTTTGCCCGCCTCATGGCGACCAAACCAAAAATGTATTTTCTCTTAAAGGAAAACATTTGCAAAATCTTTTCTCTCAAAAGTAGACCCGAGGCCAAAAATTGGTTTCAAAGGGTTATTGTTACTCCGCTTTTTGCATCAATTTTATGGTAGTCAAGTTCGTGGCTTTCCTATAAGCTGAGCACTCCTGGAAAAAGGTATTTTCTCTTAAAGGAAAACATTTGCAAAATCTTTTCTCTCAAAAGTAGACCCGAGACCAAAAATTGGTTTCAAAAGGTTATTGTTACTCGGCTTTTTGCATCAATTTTCAGCAGAGTTATGGCCATTGGATGACCTCATAAATTTGTTTTTGTCCAATATCTTGAGGAAGAAATGATGGATTTTGATGGATTCTTCCCCCTTTTTGGTTGTTCATTTTTAGTTATGTTTGTCCTTCCAGTTTAAGGTTTGTCTTGTTGGTGATTCTAGTGATTTCCCCCATTATGTATATTGCTCCTTTTTACAGTCGAACTTCAATGGCTCAAACACCTTTGGGACCTCGAAAATCTGTTCGAGACAGGGTATAGTTCGAGCCACTGAGGTTACTGTCAGGAGGCATAACGAGATACTGTAAGACATCTTTTTGGTGTTCTATAATGAATACTTATGCTGTGTGTACTCATTAGAAACGCCTCATCGAGGCGATTCTCATGAGTACACACAGTATACATTTGCAAGGTAAAAGACTAAAGTCTCCTTAATTATATCCCACTTTTTCTTACGTAGAGCATTTCGCTATGTGCTCAAGAATGGGTTCGACTCATCCACAGTAAACGAGCCATCGGTGTTCGAGCCATTGAAGTTCTACTGTAGTTATGTTTGGATATTCTGAGTCACCAGTGACCACCTGTCACCACCTGTTTGGGAAAGAGCTGCTGACTTGTTTTACCTGTTGTCCTTTTTATACCCCCGGCATACGAAGTATGCCATGGGGGTATATAGTTTTTATGCCCCCAACTTCGAAGAAGTTGTGGGGGCATATTGGTTTTGCCCTGTTCGTCCGTCCGTCCTTCCGTCCTTACGTCCGTCCCACTTTTTACTGCATAGCATAACTTTAGAACCATGGGTGCTAGGTTTTTGAAATTTCATATATGGATTCCTCATGAAAAAATAATTGACCCGTGTTTTTTTTCTCGTCAGGATTATGCCCCTTTTTGAGTTATGCCCCTTTGCAAAAAATACTATGAAATCTTGTAAGCAAGATATCTCAAAAACTGTTTGAGCTATTGCCCTGAAACTTTACATGCTGGTTGGGGATGATGAGTAGATGAACTGATTAACTTTTGAAAAAAATCCGAAATTTTTTTCTTGAGTTATGGCCCTTTGAAATTTTTCGCGTTTTAAGTTTGTAAGCAAGATATCTAAAAAAACTATTTGAGGTTTTTCCCCGAAACTTCACAGACTTGTCGGGGATGATGAGTAGATGAACTGATCAACTTTTGAAAAAAATCCGATTTTTTTTTCTTGAGTTATGGCCCTTAGATTTTTTTCGTGTTTTCAGCTTGTAAGCAAGATATCTCAATAATTGTTTGAGCGATTGCCCTGCAACTTTACAAGCTGGTTTGGGATGATGTGTAGATGAACTGATTAACTGTTGAAAAAAAATCCTATATTTTTTTTCTTGAGTTATGGCCCTTTGAAATTTTTCGCGTTTTAAGTTTGTAAGCAAGATATCTCAAAAACTATATGAGGTTTTTCCCCAAAACTTCACAGACTGGTTGGGTATGATGAGTAGATGAACTGATTAACTTTTGAAAAAAATCCAATTTTTTTTTTCTTGAGTTATGGCCCTTTGATTTTTTTCGTGTTTTCAGCTTGTAAGCAAGATATCTCAAAAATTGTTTGAGCTATTGCCCTGAAACTTTACAGGCTGGTTGGGGATGATGAGTAGATGAACTGATTAACTTTTGAAAAAAATCCGAAATTTTTTTCTTGAGTTATGGCCCTTTGAAATTTTTCGCGTTTTGGCGTCCTTCCGTCCTTACGTCCGTCCCACTTTTTACTGCATAGCATAACTTTAGAACCATGGGTGCTAGGTTTTTGAAATTTCATATATGGATTCCTCATGAAAAAATAATTGACCCGTGTTTTTTTTCTCGTCAGGATTATGCCCCTTTTTTGAGTTATGCCCCTTTGCAAAAAATACTATGAAATCTTGTAAGCAAGATATCTCAAAAACTGTTTGAGCTATTGCCCTGAAACTTTACATGCTGGTTGGGGATGATGAGTAGATGAACTGATTAACTTTTGAAAAAAATCCGAAATTTTTTTCTTGAGTTATGGCCCTTTGAAATTTTTCGCGTTTTAAGTTTGTAAGCAAGATATCTAAAAAAACTATTTGAGGTTTTTCCCCGAAACTTCACAGACTTGTCGGGGATGATGAGTAGATGAACTGATCAACTTTTGAAAAAAATCCGATTTTTTTTTCTTGAGTTATGGCCCTTAGATTTTTTTCGTGTTTTCAGCTTGTAAGCAAGATATCTCAATAATTGTTTGAGCGATTGCCCTGCAACTTTACAAGCTGGTTTGGGATGATGTGTAGATGAACTGATTAACTGTTGAAAAAAAATCCTATATTTTTTTCTTGAGTTATGGCCCTTTGAAATTTTTCGCGTTTTAAGTTTGTAAGCAAGATATCTCAAAAACTATATGAGGTTTTTCCCCAAAACTTCACAGACTGGTTGGGTATGATGAGTAGATGAACTGATTAACTTTTGAAAAAAATCCAATTTTTTTTTCTTGAGTTATGGCCCTTTGATTTTTTTCGTGTTTTCAGCTTGTAAGCAAGATATCTCAAAAATTGTTTGAGCTATTGCCCTGAAACTTTACAGGCTGGTTGGGGATGATGAGTAGATGAACTGATTAACTTTTGAAAAAAATCCGAAATTTTTTTCTTGAGTTATGGCCCTTTGAAATTTTTCGCGTTTTGGCATATTGGTTTTGCCCTGTTCGTCCGTCCGTCCTTCCGTCCTTACGTCCGTCCCACTTTTTACTGCATAGCATAACTTTAGAACCATGGGTGCTAGGTTTTTGAAATTTCATATATGGATTCCTCATGAAAAAATAATTGACCCGTGTTTTTTTTCTCGTCAGGATTATGCCCCTTTTTTGAGTTATGCCCCTTTGCAAAAAATACTATGAAATCTTGTAAGCAAGATATCTCAAAAACTGTTTGAGCTATTGCCCTGAAACTTTACATGCTGGTTGGGGATGATGAGTAGATGAACTGATTAACTTTTGAAAAAAATCCGAAATTTTTTTCTTGCGTTATGGCCCTTTGAAATTTTTCGCGTTTTAAGTTTGTAAGCAAGATATCTAAAAAACTATTTGAGGTTTTTCCCCGAAACTTCACAGACTTGTCGGGGATGATGAGTAGATGAACTGATCAACTTTTGAAAAAAATCCGATTTTTTTTCTTGAGTTATGGCCCTTAGATTTTTTTCGTGTTTTCAGCTTGTAAGCAAGATATCTCAATAATTGTTTGAGCGATTGCCCTGCAACTTTACAAGCTGGTTTGGGATGATGTGTAGATGAACTGATTAACTGTTGAAAAAAAATCCTATATTTTTTCTTGAGTTATGGCCCTTTGAAATTTTTCGCGTTTTAAGTTTGTAAGCAAGATATCTCAAAAACTATATGAGGTTTTTCCCCAAAACTTCACAGACTGGTTGGGTATGATGAGTAGATGAACTGATTAACTTTTGAAAAAAATCCAATTTTTTTTTCTTGAGTTATGGCCCTTTGATTTTTTTCGTGTTTTCAGCTTGTAAGCAAGATATCTCAAAAATTGTTTGAGCTATTGCCCTGAAACTTTACAGGCTGGTTGGGGATGATGAGTAGATGAACTGATTAACTTTTGAAAAAAATCCGAAATTTTTTTCTTGAGTTATGGCCCTTTGAAATTTTTCGCGTTTTAAGTTTGTAAGCAAGATATCTAAAAAACTATTTTAGGTTTTTCCCCGAAACTTCACAGACTGGTCAGGGATGATGAGTAGATGATTAACTACAGCTTTTCTTGTGTAATTTCAGCATTACAGCCACATAAAAACAAGATATCTCAATTACTGTTAGGGACAAGCAGTGTTAGGGTCAAGCAGTTGGGGGCATTGTGTTTCATAAACACTGGCTCTAGTTGTCTTTTCCGTCTGTCTGTCCGTAAACAATTATTTTGTGTCAAAGATATCTCAGGAACTGCTTTACATAGAAACTTGAAATTTTGCACACATGATCAGTATGACTACTTGTATTGTGGGAAAGAAAATAAGGGCCAAGGGGTCAGGCCTTTTAGAGTTATTTCCCTTTGTAGTTCTTGCTGTTTAATAGTGTATATTTTTATCTTGTGTCAAAGATTTCTCAATAACTACTGTACATAGAAACTTGAAATTTTGCAAACATGATCAGTATGACTAGTTGTATTGTGGGAAAGAAAATAAGGGCCAAGGGGTCAGGCCTTTTAGAGTTATTTCCCTTTGTAATTCTTGTAAACAATTATTTTGTGTCAAAGGTATCTCAGGAACTGCTTCACATAGAAACTTGAAATTTTGCACACATGATCAGTATGACTACTTGTATTGTGGGAAAGAAAATAAGGGCCAAGGGGTCAGGCCTTTAAGAGTTATTTCCCTTTGTAGTTCCTGCTGTTTATTAGTGTATATTTTCATTTTGTGTCAAAGATTTCTCAATAACTACTGTACATAGAAACTTGAAATTTTGCAAACATGATCAGTATGACTAGTTGTATTGTGGGAAAGAAAATAAGGGCCAAGGGGTCAGGCCTTTTAGAGTTATTTCCCTTTGTAATTCTTGTAAACAATTATTTTGTGTCAAAGATTTCTCAATAACTACTGTACATTGAGACTTAAAATTTGGTAGCCACAACCAGTATGACTACTTGTATTGTGGGAAAGAAAAAAGGGACCAAGGGACCAGGACCAGGGCTCTTGGAGTTATTTCCCTTTCTAATTCTTGCTATTTTAAAATGTAATTTTCCTCATAACTTCTGTACCGGTCTCAATATTTTCTTGTAGTGTATATTTTTATTTTGTGCCAAAGATTTCTCAATAACTGCTGTACATAGAAACTTGAAATTTTGCAAACATGATCAGTATGACTAGTTGTATTGTGGGAAAGAAAATAGGGACCAAGGGGTCAGGCCTTTTAGAGTTATTTCCCTTTGTAGTTCTTGCTGTTTAATAGTGTATATTTTTATTATTTTGTGTCAAAGATTTCTCAATAACTACTGTACATAGAGACTTAAAATTTGGTAGCAACAACCAGTATGACTACTTATATGGAATGTGGCCTGTACATGCAAAGAACCTTTTGCTATTGCCATTTTCAACTCAGGCGATGGCACTGGCCGGGGGTATACGTGCCCCACTGGGCACTTTGTCTAGTTATTTACTGTTGTCACTCCATGTTTTGATTTTTTCTCTAGTGATATTGTGGGAAGAATTTGGGTCTGATTGTAATAGTTCCTGATTGTTTCTCTGTTTCTTAATTTTGATCAAATTTGGAATGTGAATTATGTTACCACTCCTAAGGCGTATTCATTCCCCTTATGTAAGCTCTAGTAATCTTTGAGATTCCCATATAGGTTTGAAGGAACCAATTATGCTTTTTATGCATTTATGTTTGGCCTGACAAAATTCTTTGAGCATGTTTGAGCATCTTGGGATCATTACGGTACGGTCTTATAATGACAGAAAATATACCATATACTACATGGGTGAACATAATTCACACATGCTTGTAACTTTTGACTTGTAACTTATGAGTTTCACTTGAGTCACATTTGACACACCAAGTATTGCAGCAGAAGGTGAAATAGACAACCTCTAGTTTGGGATTGTTACACAGCTTTTTGCATCAATTACATGGCCATTGCCTGACATCAGACTCGGTATCTTAAGAAATACATGTCTACAATTAATTTTGATCATATTAAGTATGTGAATTTATGTTGACAAGATCTAGCTTTGGATTGTTACCAGGCATTTTGAGTCTGTTTTCAGTTTTGGCTCTTGAATGACGTCAAAAATTTGTTTCCACTCAATATCTTGAGAAATAATTGGTGGATTTTATCAAATTTGGTATGTGAATTTATGCTGATAAGATATAGATAGGGATTGTTACACAGTATTTTGTATCAATTTTCAGTAGAGTTATGGCCCATGAATGATATCAGAAATGCATTGTTACATGGCTTTTGCATCAGTTTTCAGCACAATTGTACTGTTGCATAGTATATTTAGTAAGCCCTGCTTACTGACATCTAGTTTTTACCAGTACTCTGGTTTTTATACCGCAATCAGGCATTCTAGTAACCTAATAAAGGGGGTCGAATAACTGCTCGCTATAATCGGTAGTGACCTATAATACCTTCTACTGACCTATAATATGTCTAGTGACCGTTTATAGACCGAAACTACTTTTCAGGTCCCTAATTTATAAACGAAAGCAATAACAGGCAACCTTTTATACACAAGAAAAAAAACGAAACTGCAAGTTATAATCTTTGTAATATTTATTTAAACAGATTTTCAGAAATTTCAGCTAAATTCTTACCTTCTCGGGCTTTCCTGGTTTGAATGGTCTGTTGGAATGATTGCGCACTGCTATTGTGGTTGGGTCTCAACCTCGAAAATAATTTCTAAAGCTAAAATAAACTATTAATTTGCAGATTTTCATACAGAATATTAAGTGCTGAGAAACTTTTATTCGAGCATCTATGTTATTTCCTGCGTCTCTGTGGCGCGGGTTGTCAGAAACTTTACGCTATTTGACGTCACGTTATACTACGTGTGCGCGCCATGGCACTGAATGTAGTTTAATGTGTCACATTGTTTTCTGTCTTTTTTGCTTAAATTTGTTAAATTATTGCAAAACCATTGATTGTTTTGAATTGCGGTATAAACTAAATACATGATTAGTGTTTTTAATAATAAAATATAATCGGTTCACCTCGACAATTTTATAGAGGCTTGGTGAAGCTCGCCCCTATTTCGTCTAAGGCTCACCGATTATATTTTATTATTAAAGACACTAACCATGTATTTACTATATATACACATCTGCTGTGTCGACTCATTACGAAAACAGGCCTATATAAATACATTGCCACCTTTATCGCCGAAAAAAATGAAGATTTTAAGATGAAAAATTACGATATTTTTCTTATTTCTGCTCAAAATATAGACTTTTTTAGAGCAGAAATAAGAAAAATATGTTTTACCCCTTCAAACCCCAGTTTTACTATATAAAAGTGGGGTTCGAGGGGGTCAACATGGCAACATAATAGCTCCCATAGACTTACAATGGGAAAAAATTAAAATATCTTCTTCTCTGAAACCACTGGGCCCAGGGCTTAGATATTAAGCTTGTAACAATGTCAAGTGGTCACCTACATAAATCCTGCCAATCATGCCCCTTGGGTCCAAATTGGCCACACCCCGGGGCCCCTTAACTCCTATAGACTCATAATGAAAAAAAAAGCTTCAAAAATCTTCTTCTCTGAAACCACAGGGCCCAGAGGTAAGATATTTAGCATTTTGCAACGGCAAGTGGTCACCTACATAGTTCCTGGCAATCATGCCCCTTGGTTCCAAATGGGCCACACCCTGGGGCCCCTTCGCTCCCATAGACTCATAATGGAAAAAAGCTTCAAAAATCTTCTTCTCTGAAACCGCAGGGCCCAGAGCTTAGGTATTTAGCATGTAGCAACGGCAAGTGGTCACCTACATAATTCCTGCCAATCATGCCCCTGGGGTCCAAACTGGCCACACGCTGGGGCCCCTTTGCTCCCATAGACTCATAATGGAAAAAGGCTTCAAAAATCTTCTTCTCTGAAACCACAGGGCCCAGTGCTTAGATATTTAGCATGTAGCAACGGTTAGTGGTCACCTACATAATTCCTGCCAATCATGCCCCTGGGTTCCAAATGGGTCAAGCCCCGGGGCCCCTTAGCTCCCATAGACTCATAATGGAAAGAAAAGCTTCAAAAATCTTTTTCTCTGAAACCACAGGGCCCTGAGCTTAGACATTTAGCATGTAGCAACTGCAAGTGGTCACCTACAATGTACATAATTCCTGCCAATCATGCCCCTGGGGTCCAAACGGGCCCTGCCCCGGGGCCCCTTAGCTCCTATAGACTCATAATGGAAAAAGGTTCAAACAGCTTCTTCTCTGAAACCACAGGGCCCAGAGCTGAGATATTTAGCATGTAGCAATGGCAAGTGGTCACCTATATAAATCCTGCCAATCATGCCCCTGGGGTCCAAATGGACCACACCCCAGGGGCCACTTAGCTCCTATAGACACATAATGGAAAAAAAAGCTTTAAAAATCTTCTTCTCTGAAACCACAGGGCCCAGAGCTTAGATATTTAGCGTGTAGCAACGGCAATTGGTCACCTACATAATTCCTGCCAATCATGCCCCTGGGTTCCAAAAGGGCCAAGCCTCGGGACCCCTTTGCTCCCATAGACTCATAATGGAAAAAAGCTTCAAAAATCTTCTTCTCTGAAACCACAGGGCCCAGAGCTTAGATATTTAGCATGTAGTAAAGGCAAGTGGTCACCTACATAATTCCTGCCAATCATGCCCCTGGGGTCCAAACAGACCATGCCGCGGGGCCCCTTAGCTCCTATAGACTCATAATGGAAAAAAAAAGCTTCGAAAATCTTCTTCTCTGAAACCACAGGGCCCAGAGCTTAGATATTTAGCATGTAGCAATGGCAAGTGGTCACCTTAATAAATCCTGCCAATCATGCCCCTGGGGTCGAAATGGGCCAAGCCCCGGGGCCCCTTAGCTCCTATAGATTCATAATGGAAAAAGCTTCAAAAATCTTCTTCTCTGAAACCACAGGGCCCAGAGCTTAGATATTTAGCATGTGGCAATAACAAGTGGTCACCTACATAAATCCTGCCAATCACGCCCCTGGGTCCAAATCGGCCACACCCTGGGACCCCCTTAGCTCCCATAGTCTCATAATGGAAAAAAGCTTCAAAAATCTTCTTCTCTGAAACCACAGGGCCCAGAGCTTAGATATTTAGCATGTAGCAACGGCAAGTGATCACCTACATATTTCCTTCTAATCATGCCCCTGGGGTCCAAATGGGCCAAGCCCGGGGTCCATTATCTCCAATAGACTCATAATGGAAAAAAGCTTCAAAAATTTTCTTCTCGGAAACTGTGAAGCACAGAACTTAGATATTTAGTATCTAGCAACATAAAATAGCCAGCTACATAACTCCTGCTAACCCTGCCCCTGGGGTCAAAATTGGCCACGCCCGAGCTCATCAGCTCCAATAGACTTATAATGGAAAAAAATCTTAAAAAATCGTCTTCTATGAAACCATTAGGCCCAGAGCTTAGATTTTTAGTATGTAGCAATGTCAAGTGGCCACCTACATAAATCCTGCCAGTTATGCCCCTGGGATCCAAATTGGCCACACCCCGGGGCTCTTTAGCTTCCATAGACTTACAATTGGAAAAACTTAAAAAAAAATTGAAATTGGGAAAAAAAAATCTTCAAAAATCTTCTCTGAAACCATAAGTCCCAGGGTGTAGGTATTAAGCATGTAGCAATGTCGAGTGGTCGCCTACATGAATCCTGCCAATCATGCCCCTGGGGTCCAGATTGGCCAAATCCTGTGGCCCCTTGACTCCAACAAACTTATAATGGAAAAAAGCTTCAAACATCTTCTTTGAAACCATGAAATACAGACCTTAGATATTTAGTATATAGCAACACAAAATGGTCGCCTACATCAATCCTGCCAACCATGCCCTTTGGGTCAAAATAGGCCAAGCCCCAGGGCTCATTAGCTTCTATAGACTTATACTGGAAAAAACTTAAAAAAAAATCTTCTTTTCCAAAACCATAAGGAACAGATTTTGTTTGATTTGAGGTTTTACATCCCCGTCAACACTGTATAGGTCATTTTGGAGATGTCTCTTCCAATTTTGTGGGACTTTTACCCGACATTGAAATGAAATTACATCTCAAGCCCTGTCGCCCAATGAAACCAATAGGGTTTATAAGCATGGACACCGCTTTGCCTGAGCTTAGATATTTAGTATGTAGCAATGTCAAGTAGTCTCCTACACTAATGATTTTCTGGTACACAGGTGAGCGATATAGGGCCATTGGGCCCTCTTGTTCTTTTTTCTGCTCTAAAATATAGATTGTTGGTACATGTTAGAACCGCCTCATCGAGGCGGTTCTAACATGTACCCACAGTCTATATTTTGAGCAGAAATAAGAAAAATAACACAATTTTTCATCTAAAATATTTCGATTTTTCAGAGATAAAAGTTTACAATGTATGTATTTGTATAAGCGTGTATTCGTAATGTTGAGGAGTTTCTGATAAAATGGGTTGAACCGAAATAAAAAAATATCTTTGAAAAACTGTTCCCAGATGATTATAATATAGAATTCTCATAATTTACTTTATTTCAGACAGAAGATGTAATTAAACAAAAATTCACAGAAGAAAAGCTTCCAGATCAAGAATCTTCTGACTCAAAACCTACATTCCAAAACATTGATGCTCAGTCTATTGACAAAACTACTGATTTCAAAACTGAAACAGGGAGTCAGTCTAAAGACTCAGGTAAACAGACTGGTTCAGAAACAAGAACTGACACTGCTGCACAGTCTAAAGACAAAGAAGATTTAGAAAATGAGCAAGAAAAATCCAGTGTTGGTGGAAATGAAAAGGTTGATAAAGATAAAACGAAACTTGAGGTTAGCAAAGATAAATCACCTGAAGAAGATGTTAAAAAAACGGAGGTGCCACCAACTGACACAAAACTGGAAAGTAAAGAAGATAAGAAGCAGAAACAAAAAACAAAGAAGAAAGATTATGCTAAATATAATATAACAAATAATGCTGACTATAAAATCAGGAAGAAGTTAGATGAAGCAGACAGTTTGTTAGAGCAGGTAAGGACATTCATAATACAGTGGAACTTCAATGGCTCAAACTCCTTTGGGACCATGAAAATCTGTTTGAGATAGGGATTGTTTGAGCCACTGAGGGCTACTTCCAGGAGGCATAACAGGGATACGGGTATATTTGGGGCATCTTTTCATTATTTGTTTGTTTGATTTGAGATTTAAGGTCCCCATCAACACTGTAAAAGGTCATTTTGGAGACATTTTTTTTCCAGTTTTGTGGGACTTTTACTGGACATTGAGATGAAATGACATCTCAAGCCCTGCCACCCAATGAAACCATTAGAGTTTATAAGCATGGATGGTGGGACTCGCACCACTTTGCCTGGGCAGGCTTAGATCCTCTAAGCAGTTTACCAGTACTGGCAGTTTACCAGTACTCGTGTGGGGCCGGATTTAGCTCTACATGGAAGCATCATGCAGCCCATCTATTTCTTCAAGCCCCAATGGGCGGGGGCCAGGGATAATTTTGGGACTTCTTTTCTGTGTTCTATGATATAGATGGATGCTGTGTGTACTTGTTAGAATCACCTCATTGAGGTGATTCTAAAGAGTACACACAGCATACATTTGCAAGATAAAAGACCAAAATATCCTAAATTTTCCTTCACTATTTCTTATGTAGACAAATTCCCTATTGACTCAGTAACGGGTTCGACTCAGCCATGGTAAACAAGCCATTGGTGTTTGAGCCATCGAAGTTCTACTGTATATTAAGTATGTTCATAGTTTACCCCGGTCTCTTAGGGGTGTGTGTCTTACTAGTAATCTTAGATCAGGTAGGGTTGCTTTCTGTTAACCCTTAAGATGCCGAGAAAAACTACATCTGAAAATGTTGTCTGCTTATGTCGTCTGCTGAATTATTTTGCAAACTTCTTAAAAATATTTTTGCATACAGGCAAACAATGTGGGCCTGGATCAGACTGCTCCTTCAGGAGCAGTCTGATCTGGATCCACCATGTTTGAAAAAAAAAATTTAAGGCAACCAGCAGACGGCAAAGTAGACGACAGTTTGATGTGTTTGGCATGTTATGGGTTGAAATAACATTGTTTCATTTTTGAGGGACTTCAAAAGTCAGGTAAATAAAAGAAATTTGAACACTACCAATTATTATAATGCCACTGGGAATATCAATGTCAAACACTTCAAAATTCAAATATTGTCGGGGAGCTTTTAATTTGTGAAATTGTTTTCTTTGATCTCTCATAATATTATGAGCTGTGTTGGGCAAAACATGGGCCTTCAATGATCAGTGAAGATAGGATTGTTTGTTTAGAGTTTAATGGCCCAGTCAACACTTATCTTATATCGAGCAAGTCATTTGGCCTTATAGCCCCCGCCCATTGGGGCTTGAAGAAATAAATGGGCTGCATGATGCTTCCACCTAGAGCTGAAACCGACCCACACACAACTACTGGTAAACCGCTTAGAGGATCTAAGCCTGCCCAGGCAAAGCGGTGTGCGTCGGCCCATCCATGCTTATAAACCCTATTGGTTTCATTTGGCGGCAGGGCTTGAGATGTCTTTTCATCTCAATGTCGGGTAAAAGTCCCACAGAATTGGAAGCAATGTTTCGAAAATGACCTTTACAGTGTTGGCGGGGACGTTAAACCTCAAATCAAACAAACAAAATCACATGGCCTTACCTCACTGTTCCTGGGCAGGCTTATACACAAGGGATTAACCAGTGCAGTGCACATTTCTTTGCCCAAAACTGACAACTGCCCTTCTTCAAACAGCGGACGGAGAGAATATGACTGTAGAAAAGACTTCATTATCAATCTCCACAAAAGAATGTTGTTGGGCCCGCAGGTGTCGAACCCATGACCTCCTGATTAAAAATCTGATGTGCATCCGACTGAGCTATCGAGGCCGGCTGTGAAGATAAGAACCAGCCTGTAGTACTGTTCAGAATGTAAGTAATAGCTCTCCATGAAATGCCCTTCTGGCCAGGATCTATAGAATCTTCAAGGAGACATTTGGGGCGATGATCAGAATGAGAGGCTCACATGCTGTAATTCTCCTAAAATTTTAACAGATTTGTTTCATGATCCAGTAAGGAGTCCAAAAGATGCAGTTGGAATGACAAACAGTGTAGACCCTGATCAGACTGCTCCCCTAAAATTTTAACAGATTTGTTTCATGATCCAGTAAGGAGTCCAAAAGATTCAGTTGGAATGACAAACAGTGTAGACCCTGATCAGACTGCTCCTTCAGGAGCAGTCTGATCTGGGGCTGCACAGTTTGCTAAGGCCTATCTGTCCCAATACTGAGGGTCATTATGATCTTGCTGTAATTCTCCTAAAATTTCAACAAATCTGTTTCATGATCACGCAAGGAGTCCAAAAGGTCCAGATGTAATGGCAAACAGGGTTATCCCTGATCAGATTTGTCTGCACTGTTTGTTTAGGCCTATCTGTCCCAATACTTAGGATCATTACGGTATTTTCTCTGAAAAATAATTTAGAAAATAAAATTGTTGTTTCATCAAAAATGTTTGTGGCAGATGTCGGTAACCGAAGTGACAGCAGCATTATAAATTCGCAATAGAAATGGAAGGTATGCAAGAAAAAGAATCCAATATGGGTGTGAGGGGTGGATAGAAAAATACCTTCCATTTCTATTGCGAATTTTTAATGCTGCTGTCACTTCGGTTACCGACGTCCGCCATTTTGTGATGACACAACAGGAATGTCACGCATGACGCCACCACGCATGAGGTTGTAATCAACCAGTGCATTTATCAAACATGTGATTATATTTGATTTGGGGTCAGAACACCAGGGTCAGAACATAAATTTCAATTCCAGGGTAACATCACTGATTTCCTTGTCTGGTTTGCAAGAAATAAAAACATCCCCCGCCCCTCTACCCTTACCTGCTACAAGGTTAGCAGGCCTTGCCCAAATTTCTCCGGGTACTCCGGTTTTCGCCCACCTCTGATTAACCATAGGCTCGATATGAGTGAAATAGTCTTGAAAGGGCCGTAAAACCTAAATCAAAAAAAAAAAAAAAGGCCTTGCCCAACTGTAAGCCAATTTTAGTTAAACGCCCGGGTGACATATGTTACACGGCATCTATGCAGCATCCAACAACTCTCAGCTGTTGTTTGATTGATGGTTTTATTTCTAGGACAGAGTAGAGGAAGCAATGAGAAGATATGATGAGATCTTGGAAACCCTCCCAAACAGCCCTAGGGCATTGTGGGGGCGGGGCATGGTATATGACAGACAGGCAGATCGGCAGCGCAGCAACCAACTTCTCGAGGAAGGTATTGCCTACATGGACAAGGCTATGAGGCTTCCAAATGTTCCTGATGAACTCCTGGTGATGATTGGCAAGAAACTAGCTGACAGACAGCAATTTAGAGGTATGATTATAGTAGATATAGAGGATCTTACATGAGTGCTCATGTATTATTGAATTTATTAAACGAGTTGAGGAAAAGAGATAAAATGCGAGGCTTTGCCTAGCATTTTATCTCTTTTCTTCAACGAGTTTGATAAATTCAATAATACATGAGCACAAATGCAAGATTCTATTTATCATATGACATTTAAAAAGCATTTTATTTACGATTGTTTACAAAAATGTCAATATTCCGCCGTTAGTAAAAGCGACGTCGTTAAGGACGTCGTACATGTAACGTTACCGAACGTATCTAGCTAATTTGCATATCTAATCCACTAGTGGATTATCGAAAATAATACATGACGTTATTTCACTCTCAGACGCGACGTCATATGATAAAAGGAGGATTCTAATCCACTTGCATATACATCACAACCTCATTATAACACGCTGCTAGCGCCCACCCATCGGGGCTTGAAGAAATAGAAGAGCTGCATGATGCTTCCACGCAGAGCTGAAACCGACCCGCACACGAGTACTGGTAAACCGCTTAGAGGATCTAAGCCTGCCCAGGCAATGCGGTGCGAGTCGGACCATTCATGCTTATAAACCCTATTGGTTTCATTGGGCGGCAGGGTGTCATTTTATCTCAGTTTTGGGTAAAATTCCCATAAAATTAGAAGCAGTGTCTCCAAAATGACCTTTACAGTGTTGATGGGGACGTTAAAGCTCAAGTTAAACAAACAAATAACATGGTTCATCATAACATGGTTTGGATATAACACAGTTTCAAGATGGAGTCTAAAAATGTATAGATTATATAGAAAAATGATCATATATGGTCATTTTTCTATATAATCTACACATTTTTTGTATGGATATAACACGGTTGTTTAACTAATATGATTTCTGCTTTGAACACCATTAATAGTGTTATAAAGAGGTTGTGCCAGCCTTGGTAGCTCAGTCAGATGTGGGTCTGACTGGGGATCAGGAGGACGCGGGTTCGATACCTGCCTGGTCGGCAACATTCTTGGAGATTGATCATGAAATCTTTTCTACGGTCAATCTCTCCCTTCCACTTATTCAAGAAGGACAGTTGTCAGTTTCTGGCGAAAGAATGTGCACTGTACTGGTTAACCACTTAAGTGTAAGCCTGCCCAGGAAAAGTGTGGATAGGTAAACTGAACGGCTCAAAAATGACCTAAATAATGTTGACTAGGTCATTAAACTCACAAACAATAAACTATAAAGAGGTTGTGGTGTATGTGTATATGTAAAGCGATGTTTGAATGGATAGCGTAAAAAAATTGTGGCAGTATATCCTGCAACAAACTGTCGGAAACCTGACGTCATCATGTAACATCCCGGCCCCGATAGCTCAGTTGACTGGGTGTGGTATCATGTAATGTGTCTAGGACATGATACTTCAGTGAGGCAGCACTATAAAAGTGAGCATTGAGCTCCCTGTCGCAACCAAACACCGTCATGATATGACTGAAAAATTGTTGAAAGCGACTTAAACCCGAATTCACACACACTCATCATGTAACATTGCTTTTCATTTGGTTTTACGCAGCTCACAATGCTTGCTGCTGTGAGCAAAATAGTACAGTTTTTAACAAATCAGCTGAATAAGTGCATTAGAATGGGGATAACTGTATTGAAAATTGTCATTTGGGCAGGTAAAGCTCCGGTTTTGCCGGTGCGCTGCCGTAAAATGAAATTTCCGACCATAAAACCGTCGATTTACCTCCCCAAATGACAATTTTGAATACTGTTATCCCCTAAATACTGATGGTGCAGAGAAATTTCAATCGCCAGAACACAGATGGTTCATTTCCCATGGATAACGAAAACACGCTAATAATTTTGAACCCCACTTTTATATAGTAAATAGGGGTTTACAGGGGTAAACCTTATTTTTCATATTTCTGCTCCAAAATATAGATTGTGGATGAGGCGGTTCTAACGAATACCCACAATCTATATTTTGAGTAGAATTAAGAAAAATATCACAATTTTTCATCTTAAATTTTTCTTGTTTACGGCGGTTAAGTTTACAATGCATTTGTATAGGCATGTTTTCGTTATAGCTGTTTCAAAATTGTTCTTCATTCCCTAGGAAAACATTTCCATGAGTGCATAATTGTATGCCAATCACGGCAATTGTCACCTGTTTTGTCATCTGCTGGTTATTTAAAATTTCATTTTTGCAAACAGTGTGAACCCAGATTAGACTGCTCCTCTAGGAGCAGTCTGATCTGGGTCCACACTGTTTGCCTGTATGCAAAAATATTTTTAAAAAAGTTTGCAAGAAGATTCAGCAGACGACATAAGCAGACGACATTTTCAGATGTAGTTTTTTCTCAGCATCTTAAGGGTTAATATGTTTGGGATAATTTAGGGAGAACATTCTTGTTTATCTTGAAAATGAATGTTGTGTGTGCTTATTAGAACCACCTGAATGATTTACTTACGTAGTTTTGGGACAGGCTTGGGCCGCTTAAGCAGTTAATCAGCACTGAATGAGATTGCCAACATCTGAAACATTACCAAAATAGTTTTGATGGGGACCAAAACCTCAGCAAAATCAAACAAAACCACCTTATCCTCTGTTATGACTACAATATGGCTGCTTCTGTTGCAGGTTGGGTGGCTAAAGCAATCTTAACATGGAAATATATGGTGACAAAGTTTCCTGATGACCTTGAACTACATCGGCAGTGGGGAGTCAGCTATCTTATGATTGGGCAGAATGAGAGAGCCAGGGATGTTTTTCAACAGGTATAGGACCAGTCGACTTAGTCTGATGTGTGTCTGATTATACCCCACAAACGAAGTTTGAAGGGGGTATATTTGTTTTGTTTGATTCGAGGTTTAACACCCCTGTCAACACTGTATAGGTCATGAAGCGGGGAAATAGGGGTATAAAATTATCGGAGTCAGTCAGTTGGTTGGTGTATCCGTCTGTGTCACATTTTTAGCTCACCTGTCACATAGTGACAAGGTGAGCTTTTGTGATCACATTTTGTCTGTCGGGCGTGTGTGTGTTTCGTGCGTAAACAATTTCAAATAAGCATATCTCTAATACCCCACGACCAATCTTGATCAAAATTCATGAGAAGTATCATCAGGTAGTGGGAAAGGCTGCATAATGTTTTTGGGCTGATCGGATTGGAATTCTCTGGTTGCTATGGCAACATATAGCACCCATAGACTCACAACGACTCTTACCGTATGTTGTACCTTACCATATATTTATTTGAACAGACAGGTCTGGGCAAACAGTGTAGACCCAGATGAGATGCCGCAGAACGCGGCGTGTCATCAGGGTCTGCACTATTTGCCACTCATCCAGCTATTTTAGGCATAATTTGGGGTAGTAAATTGTACTTATCAAATAATCGATTACAAACAAGTCAGTAATGATAATCATTTTTGTGGAATTTATTCATCATCATCATCAACGGATTTTTGATTAACGTGCAGGTACAGGGGCAACATCCACATAAGTGGGCCCCCTTCCAGGTAGCTGGCTTGCTGCATGCATGGCAGATCTTACACCAGATCTCCAGGCCTGTCTATCATGAGGATCGATAGCAGAGAGCTTCCATTCTCTGCCATCTCTTTCTGTCAGCTGCTTCCAGGTCATCTTGGGCCTTCCAGGCCCCTGCTTTCCACCTATCTGTATGTCACAGGCAGTCTTGACTGCACCATTGGAGCGTTCCACATGTCCATACCAGCAAAGCCTTCTCTCTTTCAGGATGAGGTCCAGGTCCTCAATGCCAAGACGCTCAAGTAACTCACTGGACCTGATGGTGACAGTGTCCTGTGGCTTGACATTGCAGATCTGTCTGATCATTGCCGTGTCATTCCGCTGAAGACGTTGGAGGTTTGGCTTTGTCAGTGGCCATGTCTCACTGGCATGGAGCATTGCGCTCCGCACACAAGAGCTGTACAAAAGACCATGTGTCTTGAACAAGAGGTGGCGGGAAGAGAGAACTGGTAGCAACTCCTTAAATTTCTTCCAGGCTGTTTTCACACATGTTGTGGTTGAAAGGTTGCAACCACCAGCTGCTGAGAGCATATCACCTAGGTAGCAACAACCTCCAAATTGTCGGATCCGACTTGGACTTCCCTCTGTGGTCTGCTATCTAAGGGTCGTGCAGTCCCTTGGCACCTTGTACACCTGTAATCAGGGTCCTCTATCAAGCGCTTGAGCCCACTGCATTTCTTGTGCATCCAGAGCTTGCAGCCATTACAAAAGATACTGTTGCTGCCCACTCCAGTGCGACATACAGCGCATGGGAACTGGCCTGTACTCTGCAGGAGGTCCAGACCTGAACCACAGATCATGATCTTTGTCTTTCCTGCATTCACTCTCAGCCCTTTCGCCTCCATTACGTCTTTCCAAGTCAAGAGCCTCCTGACACATTCCTAAAGGGATTCAGCTATGATGACAAGGTCATCAGCATACAGGTCCTCCCAGGGGACTCCAGAGGGGAACTCGCATGACAAGGCTTCAAGCACAGTGATGAAAAGCAGTGGGCTGAGAACAGAGCCTTGATGAACACCCACCTTCACTTCGAAATTCTTCACTGTAACCATCACCAACACGGACACGGCTCCGAGCATTAGCATATATCCCTTGGACCAGTCGCATAATCCACTTGTCCACTCCAAGTTTTCTTAGTGCCCACCTGATGACTTTCCGAGGCACTCGGTCAAATGCCTTCTCCAGTTCTACAAAAGCAATGTAGAGTCGCCTGTTGGCCGCCAGATACTTCTCTTGCAGCTGCTGTACAACAAAAATTGCATCTGTTGTGCCTCTTCCTGGGACGAAGTCAAACTGGGAATCATCGATGGACACCAACTGCCTAATGAGGCCATCCACAATCCTCTCGAGGACTTTCATGACCTGTTCTGTCAGCTTGAGACCAAGGTAGTTGCCCCGTTCCAGTGCATCGCCCTTGCCCTTGTAGAGACACACAATGAAACTCTGTTCCCAGTCAGGGGGTACCTTTCCATCACAGATGATTGCAGTGGCAAGGTTGTGGATCACCTGCAGCTCTGATCATCTCCACCACTATGCCAGAAGGGCCTGGTGCTTTGCCAGTCTTCATATGAGAGATAGCCTTCTTAACCATATCAATAGTGATTGGGATGGGTGGCCCTTCCACTGGTGGTTCATCAGACAGGTGGTCTGGGTCCCAGTCAAACTCAATATTGAGTAGCCTTTGGTAGTGTTCTAACTAGGCCCTCTGCTTGGAGTCTTCACTCATTGACATCTCCCCTGCATCATTCTTTACTAGTTTGTCACCTACAACATCGGCATTCTCTCTTCTCATCTGGTTAGCAAGGCGGTATACTTCTGAGGACTTAGGGTCAATATTCTTGTAGATCTCCTCAGCTTCTTGGCGAGCATGGTGCACTGCATGTCTGGCTATGTGTTTGGCCGCAAGATATGATGCACGAGTGCCCTTACTAGTCTTCCATGCCTTAAAGGCTTGCCGCTTGGCTCCAATGAGCTTATTAACATGCTCATTCCACCACCAGGTTTCGCGACGCCAACAGTTGGGCCGAGTTGTGCCACACACCTCTTCAGTTGTCTTGAGCAGACCGGTCTTGATGCTGTTCCATATATCCTCACTGGTAGCATCAGCTACACCTGCTGAGGCACTCACATGATGGCTGAAAACCTCCTGGAAATGAATTCTTGTCTGAGATTCTTTCAGCTTCCAAACTTTTAGTCTGCGGATGAACTTGCGCTTGGGTTTAGGTGGCACATCAATCCTCATGTTGCATTCAAGAAGCTGATGTTGCAGGGCTACTTCCTCGCCAGAGATCACTTTCACATCTGTGACAAGTTTGCGCATTGTCCTGCGGAAAAGGATGAAATCTATCTGCGTCGCTGCGCTTCCTGACTTGTACGTGATAAGATGACTGTCACGTTTCTTAAAAACATGTGTTTCCAAGAAGCAGGTCAAATGCCAGGGCATACTCTAGAATCCTCTCACCCTCAACATCTGGTTCAGGTCTACCATACCCGATCCCACTATGCACTTCCTTGTATCCCGTGCCTGCACGGCCTACCTGGCCATTCCAATCTCGGCATGGGATCAGGAGTTCGGATCTATTAATTGATTATCCGATTAATTGTGTCAGCCTCACTCTCAAGTAGATTGTGAACGACACGACACCTCAACCACTTTATAACACCATGTTTTATCTGATAAAATATTCAGATATTGAAAAATGACCTAAATAATCTGTACCCCGGTATATTTTTAGGATCCGTCTTTAAAACTGTGGTAACTATATTTAAAAAACCCATGTTATAATGAACAGTGTTATATACAGTTATTTCATGGCAGCTTGGAGTATACTCTAAACTATTGCCCGGAGGTGCTGTGGACAACCTGATGCACTATTGCCGGAGGCAGGCCTCGGGCAGTACAATGAAACTTCGATGGCTCGAACAACGATGGCTCGTTTACTATGGCTGAGTCGAACCACTTCTTTAGCCCCTAGGGAAATGCTCTACGTAACAAATAGTGGGGGACAATTTAGGAGAGCTTCGTCTTTCATATTACAAATGTATGCTGTGTGTACTCATTAGAATCGCCTCCATGAGTACACACAGCATACATTTTCATTATAGAACACCCAAAAGATGTCCAAAAGTATCTCATGCATCCTGGCAGTTACCCTCAGTGGCTCAAACTACCCCTGTCTCGAACAGATTGTCGAGGTCCTTTAGGTGTTCGAGCCATCGAAGTTCGACTGTAGTTCATCAGGTCGTCCACAGCACCTCGGGGCAATAGTTAACTATACTACAAACTGCCATGAAATAACTGTTTTATTACCCAATCAGTCACTAAATTTTCTTTGTTCACTGAAGAAAACCCATCACATGACTGTTGACTGTGACAAAAGTCACATGAGCTGGGTTCTTGATTTTATTAAACAATACCTGGATAAAAACCATTCCCAAAGACCAATAGAACTTTTAAATAATCAAAGATTTACCATGTTGCTTTGTATAAGAGATACTTGTAATAAGAAAGCGGTTTTGGTATATTTTTGTGCAACTGTCGTTGTAACCATGGTCCTATGTATAGTGGGAGTCCATTTCAAAATTTAGGGATACAGTGTTGAGTTGGTTTTAGAAATTGATTTAACAATGGCTGGTTTTGCAAACAGTGAAGGCCCAGATCAGACACCACATACTGCAGTGTCTGATCTGGGCTTACACTGTTTGCTAGTAACTGTTTTTTTTCCTGTGGACACAAAACTGTTCAAATTTCGATGGGCCTCATTAAATTTTCATTTGAAACATCATTCAGTATATCCTAACATCCTGTCAGTCAACTGCCAGCCAGGAATAAACCCAAAACACAAAGTGGTGTGCATTTCATTGCAAACTCCCACACTGTCCAATCAAAATACATCTCAAATGTCAATCAAACCTACATGTACAAATGGACAAGTGCTTGCCAAAATGAGACCAAATCAATGTATATTGCCTGATCCAGTTTTAGAATTCTTCAATGACATACACTTGTCAAATTAACTTGATGCAAAGAGATTCATTGAAAGGTACTTCATAGGAGTTTGAACAGTGTTGTGTCAACAAGTGTTATTTGCCATATAAAGTGGGTTAAACACATAGTTCAGTGATAAACAGTGTAGATCCTGATCAGAGGGCTCATTATGATCTTCCTCATCAGTATCTACACTGTTTGCATAGGAACACCATACAGTAGAACTTCGATGGCTCGAACACCGATGGCTCGTTTACCATGGATGAGTCGAACACATTCTTGAGCCCCTAGCAAAATCTTCTACATAAGAAATAGTGGGGGATAATTAAGGAGATTTTAGTCTTTTATCTTGCAAATGTATGCTGTGTGTACTCATTAGAATCGCCTCGATGAGGCGATTCTAATGAGTACACACAGCATACATTTTCATTATAGAACACCGAAAAGATGTCTAAAAGTATCTCGTTATGCCTCCTGACAGTAACCTTAGTGGCTCGAACTACCCCTGTCTCGAACAGATTTTCGAGAGCCCAAAGGTGTTCGAGCCATTGAAGTTCGACTGTAGTTCAGTGATAAACAGTGTAGATCCTGTTGAGAGGGGCTCATTATGATCTTCCTCATCAGGATTTACACTGTTTGCATAGGAACATGATAGAAATGGTTAAGGTCTGGGGCAGGTTGTTCAAAACTAACAATGTCTTTAGTTAACAATTTGTTAAAGACTTTGATCATCTAGAATGGCATATGCACTAAAATTTTTGCTGAAAAAGTGTGAGTAGCTTTTGCATTTGCAAAAGCTACTCACATTTTTCCAGCAAAAATACCAGAGTACATGTATTAGATACTGGAAAAGTTAACAGTTTGACCACTAACGAGCTCGTTAAGCTAATGATGCTTTGAACAACAGGGCCCTGATCATTTTGGTCATGCCTGCTTTAACCCTTCTCTTGATGAATATTCATTTAAGCCACGCCCATTTCTGTCTATAAACCAATTAAATTACTAGATGTAATTTATTGCTACAAATTCACAAACTAAATGCCAAACAGTGTAGATCCTGATCAGATGGCTTCTTCAGAAGCCATCTGATCTGGATCTACACTGTTTGCAAAGATAAGGGTTGTCGTGAACAGCAAGATAAGGGTTAAGCATGGTGTGATATAGGAGGCCAGTTTTCTGTCCATTTGCTTGTCTGTTTGTTTTCCATCAGTTTATTCGTTCATCAAGCTGTCTACATTTGTGACAACCATAGCTTTCACCCTAATGTGGGATGGTTGGGTGCGGCAAAGGTGTCGTTTATCTTGCGTCACAGGGGCGTCCAACTGAAATTGGCTTACAGTTGGAGAAGGCCTGCTGTCCTTGCAGCGGGTAAGGGTAATGGGGAATATTGTTGTTTCTCCTGTTTCAACACTTCTATTTATTTTCCTCTATCTTCCATGTCCCTCACTTTCGTCTCCTATACGGTCTCTTATATCTCTTTTCTCCCTTTCTCTGAGAGACGAAAGAAATGACCCGCAGGGGTTGACGTGTTGTAAAACCCCAAACAGTCAATCAATCAAATTTATACAGGCACAACTGACATAACCTACCATGGACTTTTTTTTCAGATCCTGAATAAAAGACCCAATGATGGTTTTGCCCAAGTTCACCTCGGGTTTATTTATAAAGTTATTGACAACAACGCTAAGGAAGGTATCCCTCTCCTGCAGGCTGGGATAGATTCTAATGAGCCGGGAACCGATAATGGGAAATTCTACTTTCATCTTGGTGACGGTTACCAGCGTCTTAATGAAACAGAAAAGGTATCATCTGTCTGAAGAATAATGTATTCTTGCACACCAGATAAGGAAATCCATGGTGTTAGCTTGGATAGAATATAAGAATCTTATATGGGTGTGAGGGGTGGATGGAAAATCCGTCCCGAGGGACACTGTCGGGCATCACGAGGCTTGCCGAGTGATGCTGGACAGTGATCCCGAGGGACAGATTTTTCTGTCCACCCCACACACCCATATTGGATTCTTTTTCTTGCATACCTTCCATTTCTATTGCAAATTTTTAATTCTACTGTCACTTCGGTTACCGACGTCCACCATTTTGTGATGACACAACAGGAATGTTTAGTGGTGTTACGCATGACAACGCTGTGCATGAGGTTGTAATCAACCAGTGCACTTATCAAACACGTGATTATATTCGATTTAGGGTCGGAACACTAGGGTCAGAACATAAATTTCTATCCCAGGGTAAAATCATGGACTTCCTTGTGGGGGTGTGCAAGAAATTCTGTTCTAACCCTGGTTTTCTAACCCAAAATCGAATATTCTCGCGAGCTTGATAAATGCACTGGTTGAATACGACCTGACATGCGCTGTCATTTAGGTTGACGTCACAGCATGTTACTTGACGTCACTAAACATCACTGTTGTGTCATCACAATATGGCAGCTGTCGGCAACCGAAGTGACTGCAGTATTAATAATCTACTCTCAGAAATGAAAGGTATGCAAGAAAAAGAATCCTACATGGGTGTGAGGGTTGGATAGAAAAATCTGTCCCTCGGGATCACTGTCCGGCTTCCCTCGGCAAGCCTCGTGATGCCGGACAGTGATCTCAAGGGACGGTTTTTTCTATCCATCCCTCGGGATCACTGTCCGGCATCACCCCTCACACCTATGTAAGATTCTTCTTTTCTAACACAGATTGCCTATATAGCCAATGAAAAGGAACTGTGATTTATTCTGCAACAAATCACAGGGAAGAAGAAGGTGACATAAAAACCCGTCATTTTATGATGTCACTCGTGGATTCTTTGATATTAGGCGGTGAAACATGATTTTTTCGCTTAGAAAGTGTTACTTTCACGCATAGAAAATGTTTTTTTCTCACATAGAAAATGTTACAAAAGGACTTATCATTGTCGTGCTGAATATCTCAATATGCCACACCCACTACAGATTATCAACCAATTAGATAATTTGATGCAAATTATTGCAACAATTCACAATCTGAATGACACATCTGATCTGGATCTATTTTGTTTGAAAGACAAGGCATTTTCGGACTCAGCAAGACAAGGGTTAAATGCATGTGTTTGGAGTGATTTCTTAAAAAAAACGGTGAAAGATTGGGAGAATTTTAAGGCCACAGAATTATTTGCGATTTTCAGTGTGTTAGAAACAAAATAAATCAGCGATAGTGTGAATTTTTCAGTAATAAATCACAGTTTGTTGGTCTGTCATAAGTAGACAAATCATTTATGCTAAGCGCTCGTGATTTGATCTTCTTTACAACTGACCTCTAAAACTGTATTTCACAAAAAGTCACTGCTAAAGCTGGTCCATTTCTTAATTTAAAACCTGCTTTGTCAATATTTTGGACAAATGAAATGCCTTGGACAAAATAAAATTTTGCAATTTTCACAGGCCCGGGTGAACAGCAGTGGTTCAGGCCAGACTTGAGATAGTACTGCTCGAAACATTACGAAAACACGCCTATGCAAATGAATTGAAAATTGTACTACCAAAGAAAGAGAAAACTACTGATATTTTTCATATTTCTGCTCAAAACATAGATTGTGGGTACTAGTTAGAACTGCTTCGTCGAGTCAGTTCTAACGAGTACCCACAATATATGTTTTTGAGCTGAAATGAGAAAAAATAAGTCTACCCCTGTTTTACTACATGTCATGAAAGTGGGGTTTAAGGGGGTCAAAATTGTATAGGAGTTTTCGTGATGAGAATCTTTCCTGCTGCAGACATACAGAAGAGAGCTTCAGGTAGCCTCCGACAAGAAGTTATAGATCTAGCCCTATTAAGCAGAATGGATACACTAGGCAGATGTTTCCGCCATTTTTCAAAGAAAGACAACTTTCGGGACTTCCTGTTCGCTTTTCTATAAACTCTGTCCCACAGAAAAAGGGGTCTGCTCTTATAGGAAAGAATTTGCTCCTTAGGAGCAAATTCTTTCCTTTAAGAGTTGACCCCTCTTGACATTTGAGACAAAAATACTTTGCAGGAGTTGCCTCCCATGACGGTGTATCCATTCCCCTTAACTCTTTCGGGGCCCTAGTCGTATAATTGCGACTGACTCGTACTTTTGTGACCTGGAGTACCAGTGTGATTCCATCTTTTATATCAACAAACCAAGGGAAATAACTAGCTCAAATATGCTGTAAATCATTAGATAGGAGCTCATTTTGGTAGAAAACAAACTTTTACAAAAAAAAATGTTTTTGATTATTTTTTACGCGGCTGATGTTGTAGAAAAAATTCATTGGACTAAAAATTAATTTGGTGCTGGGGCTTATGTTCAGAAATAAATCTGGCGTACCATGCTGATCCGAAGTATTGGGACATACAGGCCTAAGCAAACAGTGCAGACCCAGATCAGACTGCTCCTGAACAGTGCATACCCAGATCAGACTGTTCCTTCAGAAGCAGTATGATCAGGGTCTACACTGTTTGCCATTCTGTCTGCACCTTTTGGACTTCCTTGGAACATGGTTCATGCATTTTGGATCATGAAACAAATTTGTTAAAATTTTAGGAGAATTACAAGAAGTCCTCAAGGTGTCTGAATCTTTGGGATTTTTATGGCAAATAGCTGCACACAGCATTTGAAGAGCTTTGTTTGTTTGAACGTTTGTTTGACGTTTTACGTCCCCATCAACACTGTATAGGTCATTTTGGAGACGTTGCTTCCAATTTTGTGGGACTTTTACCTGACATTGAGATGAAATGTCTTCTCAAGCCCTGTCGCCCAATGAAACCAATAGGGTATATAAGCATTGATGGTCCGACTTTCACCGCTTTGCCTGGGCAGGCTTAGATGCTCTAAGCGGCTTACCAGTTTTGATTTCAGCTCTGTATGGAAGCACCATGCTGCCCATTTATTTCTTCAAGCCCCAATGGTGGGGGGGGGGGGGGGTGGGGGTGGAGGAGGGGGTGGAGATTTTGAAGAGCTTGAATCAGAGAAAACTTAGGACACAATACCCATGGCTCGACCTAAGCTTGTGATATGAAAAAAAGAAGTGTACAGTACAACCTATACTAATGGTTACCTCTGTTTAACAGCTGCCAGTGTGAAGCATCAAGGCGATTCTAATGAGCACACACACCATACATTTGCAAGATAAAAGACGAAAATCTCCTTAATTATCCCCCACTATTATTTAGAGGATTTCCCTAGGGGCTCAAGAATGGGTTCGGCTTAGCCCGGGTAAACAACCCATCAGTGTTTCGAGCCATCGAAGTTCTACTGTACCTGTATTTTACACAACATCAAAAAGATATACACCCCAACCTCTTTATTACACTATTAATGGGATCCAAAGCAGAAACCCATTTAGTTAAACAACTTTGTTATAGGCACACAAAAATGTATAGATTATATAGAAAAATAACCATTTTATGGTCATTTTTCTGTATAATCTGTACATTTTTGGGATATTTTTGGATCCAGATTGAAACCGTGTTATATCCAAAACCATTTATTTATAAGGAACAGTGTTATAACTTGATTGTGCTGTATTTAAATCACTCCTACCTGGCTGTTTGAATAACCTTTATTGGCTCAAACTACCCTTGTCTTTAATAAATTTTCATGGTCCCAAAGGTGTTTGAGTCATTGAAGTTTGATTGTAATATATTTCAGGCAATTAAGGTATTCAAGCTTGGAGCTGAAAGAGGTTTGTTTCTGAATGAACACCAGAGGTCTCTGTATAATGTTGATACACTGACTGGTAGGCCTTGGTGGAAGGCTGAACAAACGCCATATCAGTCACATCTAAAGGTTGGTATACTATTTTATCATATAACGTTGCTGTTACAGTCAACCCTCTTTATACTGACATTCGTTATAATGGCAAAACTCAATATATAGTAAATACATGGTTAGTGTCTTTAATAATAAGATAAAATCGGTGAGCCTTAGACAGTTTTATAGGGGCGAGCTTTAGCGAGCCCCTATAAAATTGTCGCGGTGAACCGATTTTATTTTATTATTAAATACACTAATCATGTATTTAGTTTATACCGCAATTCAAAACAATCAAGGGATTTTGCAATAAGTAAGCAAATGTAAGCAAAAAAGACAGCAGACAGTTTGGCATGTTAAACGACATTCAGTGCCATGGCGCGCACACGTATAACATGATGTCAACGAGTGCAAGGTTTCTGACGTCACCGCGCCACAAAGATGTAGAAAACAACATGGACGCTTGAATAAAAGTTTCTCAGCGCTTTACATTCTGTGTGAAAATCTGCAAATAAATAATTTATTTTAGCTTTAGAAATTATTTTCGAGGTTGAGACGCAACTGCAGTAGCAGTGCGCAGTTATTCCAACGGGCCATTCAAACCAGGAAAGGCCGAGAAGGTAAGAATATAGATAAAATTTCTGAAAATCTGTTCAAATAAATATTGCAAAGATTTGAACTTGCAGTTTCGTTGTTTTATCATTTATAAAAGGTTGCATGTTATTGTTTACACTTGTAAATTAGTGACCTGAAATGTAAGTCCGGTCTATAAACCGTCACTAGACGTATTATAGGTCAGTAGAAGGTATTAAAGGTCACTAGCGATTATAGCGTGCAGTTATTCGACCCCCTTTATTAGCTTACTAGAATGCCTGATTGCGGTATAAAATGACAATTTCAATGGAATGGGTTTTTAGCTCAAGGCTTAGTCTCGATCCTGAGCAACGTTGGCTTTCCTCGGGTTGGAAATGTCCAAATCCAAACCATAGTCATGAATGATTCTTCCAGTCTAATACAACACAAAACAAATGTTATAGATATTTGTTTCTTGTAACATTTGTTTCTTGGAATTATGATGTTGACTGGACCTTTTATAACCTATCATACTCCTAACTGGGATTCTTTATAACGGCAAATTCATTATAACTAGGGAACAAAATTTTAATACAGTCGTTTTAACCCGGGTCCTCAGTATTTAGTAGATACCATCATGACTACCATAGATGTATCTGGGATCCCTAGGGAGTGGTTCTTCAAGAAGAAATAGAAAAACATCACAATAGAGCTGCTAGATTCATTACCTAGCAAATACTGCTTTGAAACTGGAAGTATGACTGGAATACTAGAAAAATTAAGATTGGAATCTCTCAAGAAAAAGAGAAGAAACAATAGGCTTACGGTCTAAAAGGGTGTGGCCAGCAATTCAACAGATGACCTTATTCCCCAGTTAAGCGATGTAGAAATCGTCATTCATTGGCATTTCAGACCCCTGCTGCAAGAACTGACATTTACAAAGGATCCTTCTTCACTCTCACCATTACAGATTTTGATGCCCATCCCAATTTGACTTTTCCTCAGCTGAAGGTGCTTTGGTTGGTTGATTTGAGGTTTAACGTCCCTGTCAACACTGTATAGGTCATTTTGGAGACGTTGCTTCCAATTTTGTGGGACTTTTACCCGACGTCGAGATGAAATGACATCTCAAGCCCTGTCGCCCAAAGAAATCAATAGGGTTTATAAGCATGGACGGTCCGAGTCACACTGCTTTGCCTGGGCAGGCTTGGATGCTCCAAGCTGTTTACCAGTACTCTTGTGTGGTAGGTTTCAGCTATGCGTGGAAGCATCAGGCAGCCCATCTATTTCTTCAAGCCCTAATGGGCGGGGGCCATCAGCTGAAGGTGCAGAGGATAGTGTGGCTAAGTTTACCTTTTTGGTGAAAGCTAGGGACTAACTATCAGTATTTCAGATCCTGGTGAATGAATATCATATGACGTGTCACCTGTGACAATTCTGATTCAGTTCTGGGGCCAGTTGTTCAAAACCAAGGACATTGTTAGTTATCAAAATGTTAAAAAACTTTGATCATGTAAAATGGCAAATTTACTATTATTTTTGCTGAAAAAATGCCAGAACTTTAGATTTTGAACTTGCTAGAACAGTTAAAGATCTGACCACTAATGAGCTTGTTAAGCTAACGATGCTTTGAACAACTGGACCTTGATGTCTATGGCTACAGATAAGGAGAGGTTATCAAGATAACAAAAGGGAGAATTCTCCTTATTTCTCTTCAGAGGCCTGTGTTTTGGGTACTTTTTAGAATAGCCTCAATGAGGCAATTCTAACAAGTACCCACAAAACAGGTGTAAATAAAGAAAAAGAAACATTTTTCTTTGTTTGTTAGTTGGTTTTGAGGTTCAACAACCCCATCAACAATCAACATTATTTATGTCATTTCGAAATGTTGCTTCCAATTTTGTTCGACTTTTACTCAACATTGAGATGAATTTACATCTCAACCCCTACCGCCCAAAGGAAGCACTATAGTTTAAAAGACAGTTCGAATCACACCACTATTCCTGGGCAGGCTTAGACCTTCTAAGAAGTTTAGCAGCTCTCAAAAGTTTTATTACTCCAAGAAACAAATGCGAGGCGATACTAACAAATGTCCACAGCATTTGTTTAGCTGAAACTTCATATATAATTAGACCATGATGTTGGGCAGCGCATATTGTTTCAAGGTGATGGTCCACCAAATAATAATAGAGTTATGCCCCTTTGAAAAATTCTGTAAACATAGCTCCTACATTTTAGATCTGATGATGTTGTTACATCTGATGAAGCTAAACCTTACATATAGTTAGACTGTGATGTGGAGCAGCGCATAATTTTTCAAGGTTACAGTCCACCACTTATTGCCAGAGTTATGCCTATATTATTTTGAGGTTATGGTCCACCAAATTTTGCCGACCATGACAATTTGTTGGAGACAGGTAGTTTGAGCCTACAGGAGCAGTCTGATCTGGGTCCAAACTGTTTGCCTGTATGAAAACAATGTTTCTAAAAAATTCGCAAGAAGATTCAGTAGACAACATAAGCAGACGACGTTTTCAGATGTAGCTTTTCTCAGCATCTTAAGGGTTTATAATTATTCAGCTGCTAGAAAAGAACTGGAAGATCATCCGAGATGAAGGTCTTGCTCAACTTGACCATAGGACTGGTTCCTTCCTTCCTGAGGATGAAAATCTAAGTGATACAGGAGACTGGAAACAGTTTACACTCTACTCTAGAGGTAAGATAACAGCCAACACTGTACACCAGAGGTAAGATAGCGGTACTCCGGAGGTGAGTTAACAGATGACAATGTACTCCAGAGGTAAGATAGCGGTACTCCAGTGGTAAGATGACAGTATACACTACCGGTATGTTATGAGAGATAACTGATGACGCTGAACTGCAGAGGTAAGATGACAATAAACCTTACACGTGTATGTGTTCTAGAGGTAAGATAGCAGTAGACACTGTACTCCAGAGGTAAGATAAAACTAGACACTGTACTGCAGAGGTAAGATAACAGTTTATACTATACTACAGAGGTAGGACAGCAGTAGCCATTGTACACCAGAGGCTAAGATAACACTATACACTATACACTGTACTCTACAGATAATGCTCTAGTCATTTGTAAACAACCCCCCCCCCCTACGGGGGCGGGTGGGGGATAGCAGGGCTAATGTGCGGGCTAGTTACCCTCTGTGTTCCCCCGCAGTGCCAGGTTAATGCAAGGGTTTGATATTATGCAAACATACCCCAGTGGAATTAACTATTATAAACAGCGGGGCAATGACATTCAGGAGGTCCCCACAGTGCAGGGCTTCTAGCAGGGCTGTGAATAGTGAAAAGTCATTGTCCCCGCTATTCCCCGTAGGTGGGAGGGCAGTGGTTACAAATGACTGGTGCATAAGATACAACAATAAATGTGTTGCTCCAGTTATATAACAATAGATTTTGTTCTGCAGAGGTAAGATAACAGTAGACACTCTTCTCTAGAGGTAAGTTAACAGAAGACTGTACTCCAGACATAAGTGACACTAGTAGACATTATCCAAGAGGTAAGATCACACTTGGCACTGTACTCCGGAGGTAATTTGCCCCTGCCCATCTTTGCTTGGAGAAATATATTGGTCTGCATAGTGCTTCCATGCAGAGCTGAAACTGACCAAACTTGAGTACTGGTAAACCACTTAGCAGGACAAGTCTGCCCAGGTAAAGTGGTGCATGTTGGAGCATTCCTGAAACCTTTGGGCAGTAGGGCTTGAGTTATTTCATCTCAGTGTCTGGTAAAAGTCCCACAAAATTTGATGCAAAGTCTCCAAAATGACCTAATAATGTCGAAAAACAAACAAACAAACAAACTCTGGAGGTAAGATTACAGTGGTTAGCAGATACAAAAGCTGCTCACATTTTTTTCAGGCAAAAATATATTGAAAGTATCTAATACCGTAATGATCCTAAGTATTGGGACAAATAGGCCTAAGCAAATAATGCAGACCCAGATCAGACTGCTCCTGAACAGCAGCCTGATCAGGTTCTACACTGTTTGCCTTCCAGTCTGCACCTTTTGGACTCCTTGCTGGATCGTGAAACAAATTTATTAAATTTTTGGAGAATTACAGAAAGTTCTCAAGGTGTCCGAATTTTGGGGATTTTTACGGAATTGCACTTGCTTGACTTTGCCGCTTACTAATACAAGTTTGTTGGGCTAATAATACTTTAAATGCCTTGACTCTGATAGAAAAGGCAGCACAGAAATCTAGTAAGCTTAAACTTGTTGGTGTAAGGATTCAGTTGTTCTAAACTATGGATGTCATTAGTTAACATATCATTAAAACTTGACTATTTCGTATGCAAAATATATTATTATTTTTGTCACGTTTAAAGCAGAGCATGGCACAATGTAGGAGTCCAGTTTTTCATCCATTTGTTTGTCAAGCCATCAACATTTGCAACCAGCCTAACTTTCACCCTAATGTAACAGTCCATTTCTCAAGGCGCGACATAGCCTTTCGCAGAATGCTTGTTGCTGAAAAAATTTGAGGTTTTTATGACTGCAAAAGCTCCTCACATTGTTCCAGAAAAAATACCACTGTTCCAAGTTACCTGATGATTAACCTCAAATTATATACATGTATGTATGTATGTCAATGTGACCTATATTTCATGGTTCTGTTATTTTGCCTTATATCTTGAATACTATAAAAGCTAAAGAAGCTTTATTTAATGTTGCATATTAGAAACAAATAACAAAATCTCTAACGAGCTTTTATTATGACAAACTTAGTATCCATTAACAATTAAGAAATACTTACCTGCCTTCATTTATCTTCCTAGGACTACCCCCGATAATGCGAGCGTTAACCAAAGGAGTGCCTAGTACCAATTTTTTTTATGCCTTTTTTATGGTGCTGCTGGGGAACAAACCTGTGACTTCCTGATCCCGAATCGGATGCTCTACCACTGAGCTATCGGGGCCGGTTATTTGATGGAGGAATGCCATGCATGGAATATATTTGTATTTTGTACCAAATCCTATAAGCCGGCCTCGGTGGCTCAGTCGGATGCGCGTCTGACTGGTGATCAGGAGGTCGCGGGTTCAACTCCCGCCGGGGTCGGCAACATTCTTTCGTGGAGATTGATCATGAAATCTTTTCTACGGTCATTCTCTCCCTTCCGCTGATTCAAGAAGGGCAGTTGTCAGTTTCTGGCGAAAGAATGTGCACTGTATTGGCTAACCACTTACGTATAAGCCTGCCCAGGAAAGTGTTGATAGGTAAACTGACCGGCTCAAAAATGACCTAAATAGTGTGACTGGGCCGTTAAACTCCAATACAAACAAACAAACAAAACCAAATCCTATAAAAATACTTAGGTAAAAGGTGTTTTAAAAACCTTGCTCATATAAATGTGAAACATAAGTAGACAAGGCACTAAACAGGCAAGTGTGTTGTCCTGCAACAATCTTGTTCTAGATGATCTATACATTTTTGGGATTAAATCATGTCATATCTAAAACTGTATTATAACAAACAGTGTCATAAACAGGCTTTGGTGTATTTCCAGTTCTACCTCTATGGCAAACAACAATGGCTTGTATCTGTCTCTATGGTAACATGGACACCCAACGTACATCAGGGTCCAGTTGTTCTATGCTTCGTTAGTTTAATGACCGTGTTAGTAGTCAAATTATTAACAGTTCTAGCAATAACAATATCTAAATTTTGCAAAAACTGTGAGCAGCTTTTGCATTTGCAAAAGCTGCTCACATTTTGTTCATCAAAAATATTGCCGCCCCTGCCCATCGGGGCTTGAGGAAATAGATGGGCTGCATGATGCTTCCGCTTCCACGCAGAGCTGAAACCGACTGCACAAGGGTACTGGTAAACCGCCTAGAGGATCTAAGCCTGCCCAGGCAAAGCAGTGCGAGTCGGCCCGTTCATGCTTATAAACCCTATTGGTTTTATTGGGCGACAGGGCTTGGGATGTCATTTCGTCTCAATGTCAGGTAAAAGTCCAACAAAATTGGAAGCAATGTCTCCAAAATGACCTATTCAGTGTTGACGGGTGATGTTAAACATCAAATCAAACATACAAATCAGCAAAAATATTAGCGTATTTGTTATATTAAATGATCAAAGTTTTAACGATACATTAACTGATGATGTCGCTAGTTTTGAACAACTGACCCAAGATATTTTATCTCTTCATTATAGGTAGAAAGCATGAAGACAACTGCAGGAAAACACCTCAGACTTGTGCCTTAATTGACCAGATCCCTGATGCAAAGGGCTGCAAGAGGGGCCAGGTCAAATACTCTGTGATGCACCCAGGGGTTCATGTATGGCCCCACTGTGGCCCCACAAACTGCCGAATCAGGGCACATTTAGGTCTAGTCATTCCAGAAGGGCCAAAAATCAGGGTTGTGAATGATATTAGGTAGGTTTGGTTTTGTTTCATATGGGTTATTTCTCTTTCTGATTCCAAAACAATGAAGCTTACAGGCTAGTATTACTATAATGTTGGGCTACCATAACCAATTATGATAGCAACCAGTGAGCCTCCATGGCCTAATGGGTAAGAGGGCTGACTCTTAATCATTAGGTCTCTCACCGCTGTGGTTAGAGCCTTGCTCAGGCCACATGTGAGACACTAAGTTCTGCAACTAAAGGTCAGGTGGTTTTTCTCTGGCTAGTCCGTTTTTTTCCCCCTCTAATTAAAGATCGTCTCTAAATAAGTGAAAAAATATCTTAAAAGGTAATCCAAAGCAACACCTATTAGAAGAATTAAGGTTCCTCAATACATTTGCACAAGAAATATATAGGTGTCAGATTTGCATGTTAATTTTTCCCATTATACCCCCGCAAACGAAGTTTGAAGGGGGTATATAGGAGTCAGCTTGTCGTCTGTCGTCGGTCCGTTACAAAAATGTCCGTTACAAAAAACTTTAACATTGCTCATAACTTCCTTATTCTTTGACCGATTTCTTTAATATTCACACACCACACACCTTGCCACTAGTACTTAAGATTGATATACACAAACCTGACCTTGACCTTTACGTTGACCTTCCTCAAGGTCAAATACTTGTAAAAATTTGTCGGTAGCGGGGGTATAATTGGCGCCCGTTAGGCGGCAGCTCTAGTTTCCTTTTAAAGTGTCTGTCCCAGAAGAAGAAGGTTTGGAGGTACAAACGGTTATTACAGCAAGTACTTTCTAGCATTAGCAACATCTCTGTGCCTTTGAAAATAAATGCAATTCTGTATTTTTCACTTTTAGCAGGAAAAAAAATGAAACCGCTTTCTAGACTTTTTAAAAGTTACGAAAACAGCTGCAGATCAATAGTTCACATCAAATACTAGCGACTTGGACAAAGCTTTCTATCAAAAGGTCTACCTGATTTGAAAACCAGAAAATTTTTTGACAAGTTTTGTCTTCATGGGCGCCGCCATCGTCTTTTTTTGCGGTAAATCTGAAATGCTCAGATTTCATCAATTATGCCTTCTACATTATATTTTGCCCATCATCAATGAATATACCTTGAAAATTCAATTATGTAGCCTTCTTCCTGCATACAGCATTATGACATCGCCTATTTTGTAAACCTGTCATCACTGATAAATTATTGTAGCTGTCAAATTGAAGGGATTTCCATCTTGCCAAAGCAAAAATTTATTCATACGCCTTGGAACTAATTTTGCAAAAATAACAATTATACAACATTGTTTTTAATTTAAAACATAATATTCTTATTTGGAACTGTCTTGCAACTAATTTCACGTACTTTCTAAGATAATTTGTTCGTTAATTTATGAATAGTATGCATTCATTTCCGAACTAGTTTTTACGTGTAACATTGTCCTGTTTGTGTTGTTCAGCCCAGCTACAAGTAAACAAATTGAAAAAAGGTGATTTTTTGAAACTTTTTTCATCAAAACATATTGAAGGCACTGGCCTTCTTTGAGTTTTGACCTGCTTAGACATTGGTAAGTAGGTGACACAACAGATCATTAATTGGATTAGATAAATATAAACATTGTGTTGTCCAGAAGTTCACCTATCCAAAAGTCAATTATTTGTTTATGGTGGCTCATGTGATCCAATGTAACAAATCAATGGGTAAAAATCATTTCTAAACCATTCCAGTTATTGGCAGTGATCTGAAGCCTTTTGGACAAAGTTTCTGGTGCTGAACAGGCTGCTTTCAGTCCTTCAGTTCAAATATGGGGATAAACTGTTTTTATGTTCATTTCAATTTTTGGTTTTTAATTTAATTCCATTATCAAAACACCCATGCTGTAAACACAATCAATAACACAGTGAAACTTTGGTTCAGTGATTGTATAAATTGTTATAAATTGCATGAATGAAATTAAATGAAGTACTAAAAAGCACCAAAGAAGGGCAATCATTTTACAAGCTAAATGCAAGAGATTTCAACACCTCAACCCAATCAATGAGCTTGTTGCCAAATTGGTAGAACTGGTCATTATAGCCCCGCTTGAAAAGTGGGGCTATATTGGATTTGCCCTGTCATTCCGTAATTCTGTAATTCCGTAATTCTGTAATTCTGTAATTCCGTAATTCCGTTATTCCGTTATTTTTTCGTCACAGTTTTCCCCGAAACTAAGAGAGCTAGAAAACTAAAACTTTGTATACACGTGGACAATGGGTGCCTCCACGGACCTTACCGAAATTATGACCAAGGGCCCATAACTCTTGGAGTTATCTCCCCTGATAGGTTTTTTTAAATGAAAATGTTTGGTCACAGTTTTCTCAGGAACGAAAGAAGCTAGAAAGCTCAAACTTTGCATAAATGTGGACAATGGGTGGATATAGGGAGCTTACCAAAATAATGGCCAAGGGCCCATAACTGTTGGAGTTATCTCTCCTGATAGGTTTTTTAAATAAATGAAAATATAGGTTTTTTTTAAATGAAAATGTTTGGTCACAGTTTTCTCAGGAACTAAAGAAGCTAGAAACCTCAAACTTTGCATAAATGTGGACAATGGGTGGATATAGGGAGCTAACCAAAATAATGGCCGAGGGCCCATTACTTTTGGAGTTATCTCCCCTGATAGTATAGTTTTTTTTAATAAATGAAAAGGTTTGGTGACAGTTTTCTCAGGAACTAAGAAAGCTAGAATACTGAAACTTTGTATGAACATGAAAAGTGGGTGGATGTATGGCCCTTACCAAAATAATGGCCAAAGGCCCATAACTCTTGGAGTTATCTCCCCTGATAGGATATTTTCTGCAAGTAAAAAAATCATTTCACTTTTCTAACCATCAAACCATGAAAAATATTTTCGATACAGTTTTCTCAGGTACTAAGAAAGCTAGAAAGCTGAAACTTTGTATAAACATGAACATTAGGTGGATGTAAGTAAATACAAAGAAAAAAAAAAATATTAAAGTTTTCTCTGGAACTAAGAAAGCTCCCCTGATAGGTTAAAAGCTTTTAGAGTCAATGTGTCTTACTCCTCTGATAGCGCTATAGCGGGGCTATAGTCAGATCCTCTGACAGCTCTAGTTTTTGGCTACCATACACTGAATTTAAAAGTAGTACCAGGTGAGATAATGACATTTTTTAATTTTTAGGAATCATTAATTTTCAGTACTATTTAGGTATTTTACTTGAAATTCCTCTGTTGCAGTACCTAAAGGCAACCTTGAGCCACAATTCTCTGATAGTATTTTACACATTGTGGTTATGTGGATTAAGATTTAATTTTTTTTTTGCAAAACCAAGGAAAAATGCAATAAATTACTAAAATGGTGACTTTCGAATAAAAATCTTTTGCTTTCATATTCTTACATTTACATGGACTACCATCTGATGAAAAATCTGTTTGGGTAAATATTTGCAAATATGATTTTTTCAGTACCTCAGATGTAGTGAAATAACTGTATTGAGGAACCTTAAGAGAGGTAATTGTTGCAAACGCCACCTAGCTGACAAGGGAAGCAACTGTTTTGAACTTTAGTTGGAACAAGTAGTGGCTTTTAGCAGTATATCTTATAATTTAAGCCTCAACTCAACTTCATTTGATTTGGTAGATTTGATGCTTAAATCAGGAAGTGAATTACATGAAAATGTTTTAGAATCAAACCCTAAAGAGACAAGAGGCTCACCATTATATATGTCACAGATGTCAGCACCAAAGTAAAGGAGGTTATTGCAAATTCTAAAGGAGGTTACCGGTATTGCAAATTCAATAACCCAAATTACACATGTTCAATGACATTGTTCTGTTATTGCTACTTGTACGAGCCACATCTTGAGACAATCTGTATTTGCAAGCTGCGAACAACAAGGTGCAGATCAGCTTGCACATTCATTTCTCTGTATGTATAATGTGGGGTTTAAGAGGAATGGGATCACCTTCAGGGGAGGTAACTCCTGCAAAAGTATTTTTGTCCACCATGTCAATAGGGGTAAACTCTTAAAGGGAAGAATTTGCTCCTGAGGAGCAAATTCTTTCCTTTAAGAGTAGACCCCTTTTTAAATGGGACAGGTCTTATAGAAAACCAAAACAGAAAGTCCTGAAAGTTGTCTCCCTTTGAAAATGGCGGAAAAAAATCTGCCAGGTGTTCCCACTCCCCTTAATACTGTGTGACATTGTATTGTGGTTCTTACTGCATAGGAAATGGAAGGAGGGAGGATTCATCATATTTGACGACTCATTCGAGCATGAAGTATGGCATGATGGGACAGAAACCAGACTGGTTCTCATCGTAGATTTCTGGCACCCTGAATTGACAGCTGAACAGAAGAGATCTCTATCTCCTATCTAACTTACTGCTGGGAACCAAACTTCTGTATAAACAGCGCTCAAGATACAGTGTATAAGATTAGAAATACATGACATCATGTCATCAGGCCAAGTTATAGAATTTAAAATACACCGCAGCTTCTCTGTATAACATTGTTGAGGTCCATGTTACTGTAAAAATCCTAAAAATTTGGACACTGTGAGGACTTGTTGTAATTTTCTAAAATTTTAACAAATTTGTTTTATGATCCAGCAAGGAGGCAAAAGGGTGCAGACGGAATGGCAAACAGTGAAGACCCTGATCAGACTGCTCCTTCAGGAGCAGTCTGATCTGGGTCTGCATTGTTGCACAGTGAATTTGTCTGGCCTGGGCACATTTTTAATCAGTTGACAAACTAGATTTATCTAGTGCACATTGTTTTAGTGCCTTAAATAGCCGTTTGTATATGAGGTTTGTCAGGTCATTACTGATCTACACTGCAGAACTGGGCCAGTAGTTCAAAGCATCGTTATCTTAACAAGCTCGTTACTGGTGAAATTGTTAACTCTTCTAGCAAGTACAGTATATAATATAATGTTATTTGTGTTCGGCCCGTCCATGCTTATAAACCCTATTGGTTCAATGGGCAGCAGGGCTTGAGATGTCATTTCATCTCAATGTCGGGTAAAAGTCGAACAAAATTGGAAGCAATGTCTCCAAAATGACATTAAACCTAAAATCAAACAAACAAATGTTATTTCTGCTGAAAAAATAGAGCAGCTTGCTCACATTTTTTAAACAAAAATATTAGCATATTTGCCATATTAAATGAATAAAGTTTTAATGATCCTTAAACAAACAAGTGGTAAAGCTACATGTTCTTGCTTTGTAAACCATGGTTTGCGAGTTTGATTCGGGGCTTCTCCGTCTTTAAACCTAGGCCTCCATATGACCTTAGTTTGTTGCTGGGACATAAAACTCTTACCACACACACACTTAACCCATTGCATGCAGGAAACCCCTAAAGGGGTACCTTGGCAAACAGTGCAGGCCCAGATCAGACATCGCAGAATGCGGCATCTGATCAGGGCCTGCACTATTTGCTAACAGAATTTTCCGTCAAAAAATAGAATAAAAACAACAAAATAGGCCTGACATGCCTTATATGACAAATGGACTTGTCCAACATATAGCAGTGGAAGAGTCCACTAGTATACAATGGGTTAAACTAACGACATCATTAGTTTTGAACAACTGGCCCCTGGGTTCTGGCCTCAGATGTAAAAAAAACAAACTGTCAATGCAATATGGGCCGCAGTAAGTGACAATGCATATCTTGACATATGCACATAGCAAAGAATCAAATCAGCCTGCACATGTGCGGTCTGATCAGATTCTATGCTGTGCGCTGTATCAATGTTGTTGTCCTGACAGTTCTTCATGCAAACAGAAAAGACTGCTTTGAGGGCCCAGTTGTTCAAAGCATCATTAGCTTAACGAGCTTGTTAGTGGTCAGGGGCCAGTTGTTCAAAACTAACGTCATTGGTTATTAAACCTATTGTTAAAGCTTTGATCATTTAATAGGACAAATATGCTAATATTTTTGCTGAAAAAAATGGGAGCAGCTTTTGCAAATGCAAAAGCTGCTCTCATTTTTTTCAGCAAAAATAACACTATATTAGATATTGAACTTGCTAGAACATTTAACAACTTGACCACTAATGAGCTTGTTAGTGGTCAGGGGCCAGTTGTTCAAAACTAACGTCATTGGTTAACCTATTGTTAAAGCTTTGATCATTTAATATGACAAATATGCTAATATTTTTGCTGAAAAAAATGGGAGCAGCTTTTGCAAATGCAAAAGCTGCTCTCATTTTTTTCTGCAAAAATAACACTATATTAAACATTGAGCTTGCTAGAACATTTAACAGTTTGACAACTAATGAGCTTGTTAACCTAACGAGTCTTCGAACAACTGGCCCGAGATTGTCAACTTTTTTGACAAGTACAATATTGAGTATTCTGTTATTTTTGCTGAAAAAATGTGAGTAGCTTTTGCATTTGCAAAAGCTGCCCACATTTTTTTCAGCAAAAATGCATGTATTAGTATATTTACCATATTAGATGATCGAAGTTTTAACAATTTATTAGCTGATGACATTGATTATCAGGCGGGTTGATTGACATCACGTTAACAATCAGTGTAGAAAAGCCATTTTTATGCAGAGAAAAGTGTGGTTTGAAAGGCATAGATTATATTCTGTATTCATGCTAAAAACATAGATTGTAGGTACTGATAAGAACTACTTCATTGAGGTGGTTCCGACTTCTGAAGAGCTTAGAACGACCTCATTGAGGTGGTTCTGCTTTTTAACAAACTTAGGATTACCTCATTGAGGTGGTTCTGCCTTTTAACGAGCTTAGAACTTGGTTCTGCCTTCTGATGAGTTTGGAACTACCTCATTGAGATTGTTCTGCCTTTTGAGGAGCATTGAACTACCTTATTGAGGTGGTTCTGCCAGAACTACCTTATAGAGGTGTTTTTGCCTTCTGAAAAGCTTAGAACTAACTAATTAAGGTAATTCTGCCTTCTGATGAGCCTAGAACTACCTCATTGAGGTGGTTCTGCCTTCTGACAAACTTATAACTACCTCATTGAGGTGGTTCTGCTTTCTGATGAGCACTCTAAGTCTATGTTTGAAGCAGAATTTAGAAAACAGAATATTTCTGCGTCTCATATGGATCCCAAGAGAAGTGTTATAAAGAGGAAGTAGTGTATTAATATAATGTTTTTAATCAAGTTATTTAGTATTGGCCCAGTTACAGGTCCAAGGTCTGCTGTATTGGCACGAGGCCGAAGGCCGAGGCCAATACAGCTGACCGTGGACCTGTAACTGGGCCAATACGAAATTACTTGATTAATGACAATTTTATTAATTGACACAATTCAAAAAACATGTTTCTTGATTTTTTGACCTCACTTGACCTCAGTTAATATTGGTTGACCTGGTGTTAATACGGATGACCTCAGATCAATACAGGCTAGTCAATTAATAATATGCTGTAAAAGTGTTGTTTACAAGGTATAGCTTATATTCTGTATTCATGCTCAAAATATAGATTGTGTTTACACATTAGAACTACCTCATTGAGGTGATTCTGCCTTCTGAAGAGCTTAGAACTACCTCATTGAGGTGGTTCTGCATTTTGACGAGCTTAGAACTACCTTATTTAGGTGGTTCTGCCTTCTGATGAGCTTAGAACTACCTCATTGAGGTGGTTCTGCCTTATGAAGAGCTTGGAACTACCTCATTGAGGTGGTTCTGTGTTTTGACGAGCTAAGAACTACCTTATTAAGGTGGTTCTGCCTTCTGATGAGCTTAGAACTACCTCATTGAGGTGGTTCTGCCTTATGAAGAGCTTGGAACTACCACATTGATGTGGGTCTGCTTTCTGACCAGCTTCAAACTACCCAATTGAGGTGGGACTGCTTTCTGATGAGCACCCACAATCTATGTTTGAAGCAGAATAAGAAAATAGAATATTTCCGCTTCTCCTTTGGATCCAACTAGAAGTGTTATGAAGAGGTGGAAGTATGTTAATATGCTACAATATGTTTGCCAATTTGCAAACAATAGTATTTCCATAAAATCCATAAAAATTTGGACACCTTGAGGACTTGCTGTAATTCTCCGCAATTTTTGACAAATTTGTTTCACAATCCAGCAAGGAGTCCAAAAGGTACAGACGTAATGGCAAACAGTGGAGACCCAGATCAGACTGCTCCTGAAGGAGCAGTCTGATCTGGGTCTGCCCTGTTTGCTCAGGCCTATCTGTCCCAATATTAAGGATCATTATGGTACCGGTATGCTAAAATACGTTAAGCAGTTTGCAAGCATAACGTTATTCATTTACGTATCATATATGACAGCAGAATAGCAAAATAGCTGTTTCATATGATTTCTCTGCTGGGCAGAAGATTCACACGTAATGTCAAGCCTTATTTTCTCTGAAAAATAATATACTTAACCCATAAAATGCCAATCACGACAATTGCCGTCTGCTTTGCCGTCTGCCGGTTTCCTTAAAAGTGATTTTTTTTACAAACAGTGTGGACCCAGATCAGACTGCTCCTGTAGGAGCAGTCTGATCTGGGTCCACACTGTTTGCCAGTATGCAAAAATATTTGTAAAAAGTTAGAAAAATATTATTCAGCAGACGGCATAAGCAGACGACATTTTCAGATGTAGTTTTTCTCGGCGTCTTAAGGGTTAAACGTTGTCCTGCTGAACCCAGGCAGGGCTGGAAAATTTTACTGGTGTGCACCCCATGAAAAGTAAAAATTTTGAAGGATATGTAAATATTTTTGTCTAGTCCCAATGTAATTAACAAAAATTTACATGCCCTTGACCATGCAGGACGAGTTAAATTTTGAACAATTTTTCCAGCCCTACCAGGGTATGAACCTTTTTTGGCAAATATCTTGATTTTCACTGTTTATCATTCAATTGATGAACTTATAGGAAAAAAATTATATCGAGTAATTTGATTGGTTGATAGTCAAAATTGGGTGTGGCAGAATTAATTTATTCAGTAGAACAAGTGGTGATGGGTGCTTTGAAGTTAAATATGCTGTAGTATTTTTGGGGTAATTACAAACAGCGACATCCTCTATTTACATATTTTTAGATTTAGTAATAGTCTTAACACCACAACCTCGTTATAACACTGTTCACTATAACATGGTTCTTTATATAACACGGTGTCAAGAGGGGATCCCAAAAATGTACAGATTATATAGAAAAATGACAAAAATGTATAGATTATATAGAAAAATGATGACCCAAAAATGTATAGATTATATAGAAAAATGATCATAAATGGGCATTTTTCTAGATTATATAGAAAAATAACAAAAAAATGTATAGATTACATAGAAAAATGATGACCAAAAATGTATAGATTATATAGAAAAATGACCATAAATGGTTATTTTTCTATATAATCTATACATTTTTGTTGGGCTATAACAGGGTTGTTTAACTGACACGGTTTCTGCTTTGAACCCCATTAATAGTGTTATAAAGAGGTTGTGGTGTACTTACTATAGCTTTAGCATTAAGACATAGTTAGAGTTGAGTGTGCTAGTCAAAATCAAATCATCAAAACTGTTGTTTATCCGAGTCTATTTTTGTCAAAGCTGATGATTGCCTTAATAAATACATTGGTTAAAATTTTGGTCATTATACCCCCACAAATGAAATTTGGGGGGGTATATAGGAGTGAGCTGGTCGGTCGGTTGGTCGTCGGTCGGTCGGTCAGTCTGTTGACTTGGTTTCCAGACGATAACTCAAAAAGCGCTTCACCGATTTTTATAATTTTTGGTACACTGATGTAACATCATAAAATACAGGTCAAGTTCGATTTCCACTACAATTCGTCAATTTTCGACATAGTTATGGCCCCTTTCAAGTGAAAAAATTGCAAAATGCCGCTGTTGTACTATCAAGGCAGTTTTTGTGGGGGTATTCATCACCTTTAGTGATAGCTCTAGTTTTATTGCAGGAAATACAGTAATATTTTTGCTGAAAAAAATGAGTATTGCAAAAGCAACTCACATTTTTTCAGCAAAGAAATAGTGTAATTGCTAGAACAGTTGCCATTTGGACTACAATAATGAGCCTAAGTATTCGGCCACCAGTGCTGATGGCTGAACAGAACCTACTCGTGCTTTTACTAAATATACTGATATTTGTTTGCTTTCTTTTAGAAATAGAAGCCTTTTTGAAAGTCAGTCAATAAAAAATGCAAGAAGTTAGGCAGTTTTCTGCTATTTTTGTAACACCAGTCAGTCTTAAAAACTCTTATCCTGTTGAACATGACAGCCCCGACCTTTGCAAACAGTGTTGATCCAGATCAGACGGCTTCTGAAGAAGCTATCTCATCAGGATCTATAATGCTTATCATGCAGTTTGTGAATTTGTCTTATTTGAGGTTTAACATCCCCATCAACACTGTATAATGTCATTTTGGAGATGTTGCTTCCAATTTTGTGGGACTTTTACCCAACATTGAGATGAAATGGCATTTCAAGCCCTGTTACCCAATGAAAGCAATAGGGTTTATAAGCATGGATGGTCTGACTCGCACTGCTGTGCCTGGGCAGGCTTAGATTCTCTAAGCAGTTTACCAATACTCGTGTGGGGTCGGTTTCAGCTCTGTGTGGAAGCATTATGCAGCCCAATCTATTTCTTCCCGATGGGCGGGGGCCATCAGTTTGTGAATTTTACAAATATATCATACCAAGTATTTTGATTGGTTGATAGTCAGAAATGGGTTTGGCTAAATTAATTTATTCAGCAGGATACAGGTGTATGTGCTGTCAAACTTCAGTGGTTTGAAAACCTTTGGGAACATAAATTTGTTCGAGGTAGGGATACTTCAAACCAATGAGGATTAATGTAAGCACCAGGGGCCAGTTGTTCAAAGCATCGTTAGCTTAACGAGCTCGTTAGGGCTCAAACTGTTAACTGTTCTTGCAAGTTTAATGTTTAAAATTTTGGTGTTTTTGCTGAAAAAAATGTGAGCAGCTTTTGCATTCGCAAAAGCTGCTCACATTTTTTCAGCAAAAATTTTAGCACATTTGCCATAATAAATGATCAAAGTTTTAAGGATATTTTAACTAACGACGTTAGTTTTGAACAACTGGCCCCGCGTTAGGAATTCAGAGCAATCAAAGTTTTACTGTATTAGTAAATTATATTCTTGCACACCAGACAGCGAAATCCGTGATTTTACCCTGGGATAGAAATTTATGTTCTGACCCTGCTGTTTTGACCCAAAATCGAATATAATCGCGTGTTTGAAAAATGCACTTGTTGATTACGACCTCGTGTGCGCCGTCGTTAAGGTTGATGTCACAGCTCGTTACATGACGTCACTAAATATTCCTGCAGTGTCAACACAATATGGTGGACGTTGGTAACCGAAGTGACTGCAGCATTAAAATCCGCGCTAAGAAATGGAAGGTATGCAAGAAAAAGAATCTTATATGAGTGTGAGGGCTAGATAGAAAAATCCGTCCCTCGGGATCACTGTCTGGCATCACTTGGCAAGCCTTGTGATGCCGGACCATGTCCCTCGGGACGGATTTTTCCATCCACCCCTCACACCCATGCTTGCCGAGTGATGCCGGACAGTGATCCCGAGGGACGGATTTTTCCATCTACCCCTCACACCCATATAAGATTCTTATATTCTTTTATTTATGATATTTGTGCTGCACCACAACCTCTTTATAACACTATTAATTGGATCCAAAGCAGAAACTGTGTTTGTTAAACAACCATGTTGTATCCAAACAAAAATGTATAGATTAAATGGAAAAATGACCATATTATGGTCATTTTTCAATATAATCTATACATTTTTGGGATGCATCTTGAAACCGTGGAATATCCAAAATTGTGTTACAACAAACACTGTTATAATGAGGTTGTGGTGAATTCATAACTGTTTAGAAGGAATATATATATACCTGGCACAATTTATTTTGCCATTTTTAGCTCATCTGGAAAAAGGAGGTAGCATTGGTGTTGGTGTACTCGCTCACATTTAAGTCTTATCATGCTGTTCAAGACAACCCCTATATTTGGAAACAGTGTAGATCCAGATCAGATGGCTTCTGAAGAAGCCATCTGATCAGGATCTACACTGTTTGACATTCAATTTATGAATTTGTAGGGATAAATTACATCAAGTAATCTGATTGGTTCAAAGTCAGAAATGGGTGTGGCTAAACTGAATATTCAGCAAGAGAAGGGTTAACTTCTTTGAGAGCTCATATTTTCCAAAGCTTATGGTGGATTAGGTTTTAGTAGACTGCAAAATATTCCACTATTTTATTGGTGTCATATATACTTCTTAAAAAAATATTGATATGCAGTTATTAGAGCATAATTATGTGTTATTTACAGAAAATACTGTAGTTTCATTCAACCAGAAAGCTGTTATTCATGTACACACAAAAAGGGTACACCTTGATATCTGCAGCCAGCGATGACTCAGATCAGCCTGTGCATCTGTACAGTCTAGTCAGTCTTCACAAAGAGCATGAGTCATGTCTGGATTGTGACATAACAAGAGAGCAAAATTTTGATGATACTGGTGTCTGAATAGAGTTTTCCCTCATGGTATATGCCAAGATGTACTTTGTGCACTGTACTAGTTAATAATTGATATATATACATAAGGCTCACCCAGAAAATACAGAAGAATTCCTATATTAAGACCACCTTTGGGAATGTTCAAAAGTTGTCTTAAGACTTCTATTGAACAGTCGCAAAGGTGCTCTCTAAATAGGAGACAATAGGTGTAGAAAACACGAAGAAAGAGTAACTGAACTCTTCTCAATAATCTTTTACAAGAAGATTTAGTCATAATTTAGGTGGTCTTAACAGTGAAATTTTACAGTAGAAGTGAAGGCAATGATTAGGAATCGATACAACTAACCAACACCTCCCAGCAGACACACTAAAGGGAAAGAAAGACGAACATATAGTAACTAAACCCTGATCAGAAAAACAGGGGATATGTAAACTGAGTGACAATATCTTGTTTCTGGCAGTATATTTTAGAATATACTGTCACAACTTTTTGATATCCAATCAGATTTTGCATTTTGCATTTCATTCGCAAGTACATCAGAGTACTTATTAACCACACTATGGGAAGACAAATGTGCAATATTATACAGACATTTTATTTATTTTTAACAATATTTACATTATTGTCCATTTGCAATTTGTACATACATTGAAACTGCAATGGCTCGAACACCTTTTGGACCGTGAAAATGTTTCGAGACAGGGGTAGTTCGAGCCACTGAGGGATATGTATACAGTCATGGCAGGAGGCATAATTCTTATATGAAAATCTGGTATGTTGTGTATACTCATTAGAATCGCCTCATCGAGGCGATTCTAATGAGTACACACAACATACCTTTTCACAATGTGAATGAAAAATCTTTCTAAATTATACATACCTGTGTTTTGTCAGGACCTACAGAAAGCATTTTCTACAGACTCAATAATGTGTTCGAATCAGCCATGTTAAACGAGCCATTGTGTTCGAGCCAACGAAGTTTCACAGTATATTATGAGACTTCTCATGGGAAAAAAGATACTTACCATATTGACAAACAGTAAAGGCTCCGGCAAGCCTGCACACGTGCAGTCTGGCCGGAGCCTTTTCACTGTTCGCATACAAGCAGAAGAGACCTTGATGGTAGCTTCAGGCAAGAATCATCTGTAGCTGTAGGGCCTTGTTGGTCACGCTCTCGCATTCGAAGAACTTAAATAGAAGAATGCTAAGGGTCCCTTTTTTCATTGGTTGGCTCAAGTGTCTGTTTATATATTTTTAGTGTTTACATATTCTTGTCGCACCTGCTTTTAGCATGGCACGATAAAGGAGTCCAATTTTCCAGCCATTCGTTCATTCACTTGTGCACCCATCCATCAATCTGTCAACAATTGTGACTACCCTAGCCTTCACCCAAATGGCCAAGTTTGCTACAGGTGTGACGTATCCTTCGGTGGAATTCTTGTTAATGTTAGCTGTAGATATTATCAGAGAAGCATAGATATAAACTGGATTTAGGGGAATGGGAACACCTAGCACATTTTTCCATCATTTTTCAAAGGGAGACAACTTTTGGAACTTCCTGTTCGCTTTTCTGTAAGCCCTGAAAAAGGGGTCTACTCTTAAAAATTTGCTCCTCAGTAGCAAATTCTTTCCTTTAAGAGTTGACCCCTATTGACATGGGAGACAAAAATACTTTTACTTTGCAGGAGTTGCCTCCCCTGAAAGTGTTCCCATTCCCCTTAATAGAATTGCATAATATATAAACATGAACAAACTTACAATATATGTGGAAATAAGATCACAGTGGGCTTAAACATTTTATTTTAGTCATGAAAACAAGCCCAAGATAGACCACCGTCAGGTGCAACCATGTGCTTCTTATACGGACCCGTGAACCAAAACATGTCTAAAGATGACAAAGGACAGGCAAGTTCCTTAACCCATAAGATAACAATCACAACAATTGTTGTCTGCTGCTAACTTTAATTAAAAGTCATTTTTGCAAACTATGTAGATCCTGATCAGGCTGTTCATAGGTTATGCGTACAGTGTGGACCCAGACTGCTCCTTTACTGCTCTCCTCAAGGAGCAGTCTGATCAGGGTCCACACTGTTTGCCTGTGCCTGTATGCAAAAAATATATGTTTGAAAAGTTTGCAAGAATATACAGCAGACAGCATAAACATATGACATTTTCAGATGCAGTTTTCCTTGGTATCTTAACCCTTATCTTGCTGTTCGCGACAACCCCTATATTTGCAAACAGTGCAGATCCAGATCAGATGGCTTCTGAAGAAGCCATCTGATCAGGATCTACACTGTTTGGCATTTAGTTCATGAATTTGTAGCAATAAATTACATCAAGTAATTTGATTGGTTGATAGACAGAAATGGGTGTGGCTTAAATGAATATTCAGCAAGATAAGGGTTAAGGGTTAATGAACAGAAGTTAGCAATTTGTCCATCTTTATCACAAAAGCGTAATAATTTATATGTTAATGTGATCTTTTAGCGCTGTTACAAATGAGCATAAACTACATACCGGGTAACCTTGGGCTCTTAATTGGTGTCATATATACTTCTTGAAAAAGTTTGATGTGTACCTATTCGAACATGTGCAACATTTAGCACAAATACGGAATTCATATTCTTTGATTTCATTACCGTAAAGATCCTGAGTATTTGAACAGACAGGCCTAAGCAAACAGCGCAGACTCAGATCAGACTGCTGATCAGGGTCTACACTGTTTGCCATTCTGTCTGCACTTTCTGGACTCCTTGCTAGATCGTGAAAAAAATTTGTTTGAATTTTTTGAGAATTACAGCAAGACCTCAAGGTGCCCAAATTTTAGGATTTATATGGTACGCTAAAGTGAAATTTTGTATTTTTCAATGACGAGTTGAAATGGCCCAGCAGTTCAGTGCATCGTTATCGACAGAAATGTTTACAAGTCATTTATTTATTGTTCATTTATTTATATGAAATTTCATGACACATAAGCATGTACCAAAGGGCATATCGGTATGTCATTGGATTGAAGGCTGGCAAGGGCTTTACCCTCTCCAAGGCGGTACTTCTGTAGGTGGAGTATAGGTAAACAACATACATACAGTAAAACTTCGATGGCTCGAACTCCGATTGCTTGTTTACCATGGATGTGTTGAACACATTCTTGAGCCCCTAGCGAAATCCTCTACATAAGAAATAGTGGGGGATAATTAAGGAGATTTTAGTCTTTTATCTTGCAAATGTATGCTGTGTGTACTCATTAGAATCGCCTCGATGAGGCGATTCTAATGAGTACACACAGCATACATATTCATTCTAGAACACCGAAAAGATGTCAAAAAGTATCTTGTTATGCCTCATGACAGTAACCTCAGTGGCTCGAACAACCCCTGTCTCGAACAGATTTTCGAGGTCCCAAAGGTGTTCGAGCCATTGAAGTTCAACTGTATTTATGTAAAATGTGAATGCACATGCAAGTTCTTACAAGTACAATATTTACTTAACTTGGGCCAGTTGGTCAAAGCATTGTTAGCTTAATGAAGAAAATCCCAACTGACCAAAAGAATGTTTTTTCATCATTTTAATGCAAGAAACAATATTTCAGATATAATTAATGCATTTTAGGCTAAAATTCAGTATGTTCCCAGATTTCAGTTAATGAAGAAAATCCCAACTGACCAAAATAATGTTTTTTCATCATTTTAATGCAAGAAACAATATTTCAGATATAATTAATGCATTTTAGGCTAAAATTCAGTATGTTCTCAGATTTCAGTTAACCCTTTACCACTCAGATAAGTGTTTTTACGTGTCTGCACCCCCCCCCCCTCCCATTTTAAGCCCCAGAAGCACCTAAAATCTGCATTTGTACCCCTGGATAGTTATGTTTGCTTAAGGATTTGTTTGGCAAAAAAGTGACCTGTTTTTTCGCACGCCTCCCCACTAAAAATATTCTGGGGGAGATAGAAGGGGGGCAACGCCCCCCTCACATCCCGAAAAATTTTGGGTGTATGGCCCAACCGGCCGCTAAAATTAATATCTGAGGGTGTCTGGGGTCAAAAATGCCTGAAAATTGATGCTGATAAAACATGCTGCAAACAGTGAAAATGGCCAGTGCCAAACACCTTAATTGTTGCCTTGACAGCTGTGTGAAGATTAAAATGTGGTCAAAAATTCATGTGAAAACACACTTTTTGCCAACTTTGAGATGCCCCCTCTTTACCATGACAACAATGATCAAGTCATGAAAGGTTGCATTTGAAAGGCTACTGTCCAATGAAAATTCATACCGAGTTTGGTGTAAAAACAGACCATCCATTATGAAACAATGGCTTGTTGAAGTTGCTGTCAGGAGCGAAATTCACAAAATCCCTGAGTGGTAAAGGGTTAATGAAGAAAATCCCAACTGACCAAAATAATTTTTTTTCATCATTTTAATGCAAGAAACAATATTTCAGATATAATTAATGCATTTTAGGCTAAAATTCAGTATGTTCCCAGATTTCAGTTAATGAAGAAAATCCCAACTGACCAAAATAATGTTTTTTCATCATTTTAATGCAAGAAACAATATTTCAGATATAATTAATGCATTTTAGGCTAAAATTCAGTATGTTCCCAGATTTCAGTTAATGAAGAAAATCCCAACTGACCAAAATAATGTTTTTTCATCATTTTAATGCAAGAAACAATATTTCAGATATAATTAATGCATTTTAGGCTAAAATTCCGTATGTTCTCAGATTTCAGTTAACCCTTTACCACTCAGATAAGTGTTTTTACGTGTCTGCACCCCCCCCTCCCTCCCATTTTAAGCCCCAGAAGCACCTAAAATCTGCATTTGTACCCCTGGATAGTTATGTTTGCTTAAGGATTTGTTTGGCAAAAAAGTGACTTGTTTTTTCGCACGCCTCCCCACTAAAAATATTCTGGGGGAGATAGAAGGGGGGCAACGCCCCCCCTCACATCCCGAAAAATTTTGGGTGTATGGCCCAACCGGCCGCTAAAATTTATATCTGAGGGTGTCTGGGGTCAAAAATGCCTGAAAATTGATGCTGTTAAAACATGCTGCAAACAGTGAAAATGGCCAGTGCCAAACACCTTAATTGTTGCCTTGACAGCTGTGTGAAGATTAAAATGTGGTCAAAAATTCATGTGAAAACACACTTTTTGCCAACTTTGAGATGCCCCCTCTTTACCATGACAACAATGATCAAGTCATGAAAGGTTGCATTTGAAAGGCTACTGCCCAATGAAAATTCATACCGAGTTTGGTGTAAAAACAGACCATCCATTATGAAACAATGGCTTGTTGAAGTTGCTGTCAGGTGCAACACTGTGAAAATCAGCGAAATTCACAAAATCCCTGAGTGGTAAAGGGTTAATGAAGAAAATCCCAACTGACCAAAATAATGTTTTTTCATCATTTTAATGCAAGAAACAATATTTCAGATATAATTAATGCATTTTAGGCTAAAATTCAGTATGTTCCCAGATTTCAGTTTACCCTTTACCACTCAGATACGTGTTTTTACGTGTCTGCACCCCCCCCCCTCCCCCATTTTAAGCCCCAGAAGCACCTAAAATCTGCATTTGTACCCCTGGATAGTTATGTTTGCTTTAGGATTTGTTTGGCAAAAAAGTGACCTGTTTTTTCGCACGCCTCCCCACTAAAAATATTCTGGGGGAGATTGAAGCGGGGCAACGCCCCCCTCACATCCCAAAAAATTTTGGGTGTTTGGCCCAACCGGCCGCTAAAATTTATATCTGATGGTGTCTGGGGTCAGAAATGCCTGAAAATTGATGCTGATAAAACATGCTGCAAACAGTGAAAATGGCCAGTGCCAAACACCTTAATTGTTGCCTTGACAGCTGTGTGTAGATTAAAATGTGGTCAAAAATTCATGTGAAAACACACTTTTTGCCAACTTTGAGATGCCCCCTCTTTACCATGACAACAATGATCAAGTCATGAAAGGTTGCATTTGAAAGGCTCCTGCCCAATGAAAATTCATACCGAGTTTGGTGTAAAAACAGACCATCCATTATGAAACAATGGCTTGTTGAAGTTGCTGTCAGGTGCAACACTGTGAAAATCAGCGAAATTCACAAAATCCCTGAGTGGTAAAGGGTTAATGAGCTCGTTAGTGGCCAATTGTTAACTGAATGAGCAGTCTGATCTGGATCTGCACTGTTTGCTTAGGCTTATCTGTCCCAATACAAAGGTTCATTATGGTTTGGCAAATATGCTAATATTTTTGTGGCGCAAATGTGAGTGGCTTTTGTAAATGCAAAAGCTACTCACATTTTTTTCAGCAAAAATACCACAGAGCATTAGATAATGTGCTTGTAGAACAGTCATCAGTTTGACCACTAACAAGCTTGTTGAGCTAACAATGATTTGAACAGCCAGGACACCGATGGTTTGTTATCCTTAGAAATTAACCCTTGTCCTGCTAATCCAAGATATGCCTTATCTTTGAAACAATGTAGATCCAGATCAGATGGCTTCTGAAGAAGCCATCTGATCAGGATCTACATTGTTTGTCATTCAGATTGTGAATTTGTTGCAATAATTTGCATCAAGTAAACTGTTTGGTTGATAATCGGTAGTGGGTGTGGCATATATAAATATTCAGCAGGACAAGGGTTAAGACTGTTAAAATTGATCTCAGCTATTTTGCCAAAATTGCCTCCTCAAAGTATTAATAAAAATATTTGAGTTACAACAAGGTTAAAATTGATCTCAGTTCTTACATCAGAATCATCAGCCCAGAGGTTATAAAACTTTTTTTCATGCTCAACTCAACTGGGCATGAAAGTTATAGTTCTAATAATTATTAAAATAGCAATATTTGAGGACTTTGTCATATTTATATCCGTAGTGGATGGTATTTATCCTGTTGATAAATATTAACCCATAAAATGTCAATCACGACAATTGTCTTCTGCTTTGCTGTCTGCGGGTTACCTTAAAATTAATTTTTGCAAACTGTTTACCCAGCTCAGACTGCTCCTGCAGGAGCAGTCTGATCTGGGCCCACACTGTATACTGTATGCAAAAATATTTTTAAAAAGTTTGCAAAAAAATTCAGGAGACGACATAAGCAGACAACATTTTCAGATGTAGTTTTTCTCGGTGTCTTAAGGTTTGGCCTTTTAATATTTATAAGCAGGACAAATTGTATGCTCAAGTTTTATAATCTCGGGGGTCTGCTCTAAGTATTAACCAATCAAATTCTAGTTACACCAAGAGAAAATGATCTTACGTGGACATGTGCATAAAGTTGAACTTCAGTGAATGGTCTTGGGTTCAATACCTGCCAGGTTGGCAACGTTCTTTTGTGTAGATGGGTCTTTAAATCTGTTGCAACTAGACTGATTAAATCATGAATAAATTGGTACATGTAGTTATTATCACTTTCAAATTACATATATTCAAAGCTTTAATAAAGGTTTGAAACCTGAAATTAACTTTCCCATTTACAGAATTGGTTTTTGCCCCCGCCCATCGGGGCTTGAAAAAAATAGATGGGCTGCAAGATGCTTCCATGCAGAGCTGAAAAAAGACAGCAGCCAGGTACTGGTAAACCGCTTAGAGGATCTAAGCCTGCCCAGGCAAAGCGGTGTGTGCCAGACTGTCTATGTTTATAAACCCTTTTAGTTTCATTGGGCGACAGGGCTTGAGATGTCATTTCTTCTCAATGTAGGGTAAAAGTCCCACAAAATTGGAAGCAACGTCTCCAAAGTGACCTATACAATGTTGTCTGGGATGTTAAACCTCAAACAAAACAAACAAAATTGGTTTGCCAATTCATCAATTTATCATATCTTATCATATGAAGTCGCGTCTGAGAGTGTATTAACGCCATGTAATATTTTCGATAATCCACTAGTGGATTAAATATGCAAATTAGCTAGATACGTCCCGTAACGTTACATGTACTACATTCTTCACGACGTCGTGATTACTAACGACAGAATATGGACATTTTTGTAAACAATCGTGAATAAAACGCGTTTTAAATGTCATATGATAAATAGAATCTTGCATTCGTGCTCATGTATTATTGAATTATTAAACTCGTCGAGGAAAAGGGATAAAATGCTCGGCAAAGCCTCGTATTTTATCCCTTTACCTCAACTCGTTTAATAAATTCAATAATACATGAGCACTCATGTAAGATCCTCTATATGTTTCTGGTTCATTTTCCTCCTTCTCCCCTTGTCCCTCACTTTCATCTTCTCTGCTGCCTCTTCTATCTCTTTTCTGTCTTTCTCTGGGAGACAGCAAAAATTACCCACAAAGGTTGCTGTGTCAGTAAACCCCAACATAATCAGTCAGTCTTAACAAACTTGATAGTGAAGGGAATGTTATAATAAGTACAGTACCTAAAACATTGATATTTTTGCTGAAAAATCGAGCAGTGCAGAAGCTACTGGACATTCCTCAGCAAACATTTTAGTGTATTTGCTGTAAAAAAATGGTAAGTTAGCTTACACCTTTGTTACCTTTGAACAGTGGGGTCCTGACATGCTAAATTATATTTTAGAACTGGCTTACCTGAATTCCCAAGGAAAGTGGTAAAACCTGGAGCCTTAGGGGAAGAGCCATATTTTAGTACCTTTAGGGGAATGCACAAAAATATATTAACCTATACCACTCTCTTGACAAATTGTTTGCTTTGGCGTTGGCGTAGCCTGTTTTAAGCACTATATCTTCTGAACCTATGGATCGATTCTGGCCAAACTTGCATGGTTACATCATTTGGATGGGGGAAAACAGTCATTAGGTTATGATGACCTTGACCTCATTTTCAAGGTTACAGGCCCCAAAAAGCAGTCAATTTTGGGCCAAAAACGGCTTGTCTACACTCTATCTCATTAATGAATTGAATAATTTTAGTCAAACTTGGTACAATATATCATTACAACATATCACAGATTTTATTAGATTTTGATGACCTTGACATTTTTTCAAGGTTACAGGCCCCCAAAAACAGTCAATTTGGAGCCAAAAATGGCTTGTCTGCACTAAAGTCAAATGAGTGTTTAAGATATATGTATGGTGGGGGGACGGACATTGTTTTCCTCTGAAAACATTTCTAGTCATTGATATTTTTCTTATTTCCCAGAAAACAAGACTTGACATTTCATGCAAATTGTCTCCTCCGGGGACAACTTGCATGAAATGTCAAATCCTGTTTTCAGGAAAAAATAAGAAAAATATTTCAAAATGTCGACTGAAAAAAAATACCCAGCATGCAGAGTGTTAAGGACAAGTGTATTTCATTTTCCTTCACTTACTGGTTCCAGTGTTCATTTGTAAATATAGTTAGATACATGTACTTCATTGTGTGCAAAAATGCATTTGTAATATTTACAGGGTACCAGTAGGACAAAATGTCTTTAACCATGGGGTTATTTTGTACATTTGTACAGCCAGAATAATTAGCTTCACAATTTGTATGGAGAAACCACTATTTTTGTGCTGTTAATACATGTAATTACATACATAGGAATACATTTATTTGTATATGTATGGTTGAATATGGTTACCATGGTTTCATGTTTCGGCCACAGTTAAACTTCAGTGGCTCGAACAACTTCTGGACTGTGAAAATATGTTTGATAATCATTCACCATATTTGCATTATTTGCTGGCTCCCAGCTGGCACATTGTCAATATTGGAAAAACAGGTAACCAGACCCCCCTGACCTTTTAAGGTCAGGGGGGTCTGGTTACCTTGTTTTTCCAACACTGATGGTAACAAGACCCTCCTGACCTTTTAAGGTCAGGGGGCATGGTTACCTGTTTTTCCAACACTGATAACCTTCAGACTAGGAACCAGCAGATAATGCAAATAAGGTGAATAGTGCCAGATCAAGAGGCATAATGAGGATGACTTTCGGATATTTTTCTTAGGAATATTTTTTCACTGTTCTTTAAAATGAAGGTATGTTGTGTGTACTCATTAGAATCGCCTCAGTGAGGCGATTCTATTGTGTACACACAATGTACCTTTTCAAGAGAATATTCTAAGTCATTCGATATTTAGGGATAATTTGGGACATTTCTTCTTAAGTTTTCTTCAAAAAGTTATGTGGTGTGTACACATTAAAATTGCCTCATTGAGATGATTCTATTGTGAACACACAACGTACCTTTTCAAGAGAACATAAGAAGAAATGTTCCAAATTATCCCTAAATATGGGATGACTTAGGGATATTTGACTTAGGGATATATTTTCAATGTTCTTAAAACTAAAGGTATGTAGTGTGTACTCACTGAGGAGATTATAATGTGTACACATTGCATACATTTTCAAAAGGTATGTATTGTGAACTCATTAGAATCACCTCAATGAGGCAATTTTAATGTGTACACACCACATACCTTTTCAAGAAAACATAAGATGAAATGTCCCAAATTATCCCTAGCTATGGGATGACTTAGGGATATTTTTTCAATGTTCTTTAAATAGAGGTATGTAGTGTGTACTCATTAGAATCACCTCAGTGAGATGCTTCTAATGTGTACACATAACATACTGTTTAAAGAAAACATAAAAAATAACACAAACATCCCTAAGTATTTATGTCTCCCCCGAAAAATTTTTTTTCGGAGAGACATATTGTTTTTCCCCCGGGCGTCTGTCTGTCCGTCTGTCTGTCTGTCTGTCTGTCCGTCTGTCTGTCTGTCTGTCTGTCCGTCTGTCTGTCACACTTTCGTGTCCGCTCTGTAACTTGACAACCGTTAGAGCTATCCTCACGAAACTTCGTGTAAATATTAATCAGCATTAGACGACATGCAGTGCGCAAGAACTATAACTCTCGCATTTATACTTTTTGAATTATCTCCCTTGGAAGTTTGTTGGTATGTATATATGTATGGGCAAATTGTGTCCGGTCAATAACTTTCTTATTTTTTGATGGATTTTAAAATTACTTGGCAGAAATATTAACAACCATAAGACGATGTGTGGTGCGCATGAGGCAGGTCGGTACCTCAAAGGTCAAGGTCATATTTAGAGGTCAAAGGTCAAAAAAGGGGCCTTTTTTTCGTATTTGGTCAATAACTTTCTTATTTTGAGATGGATTTTAAAATTACTTGGCATAATTATTAACAACCATAAGACAATGTGTGTTGGGCATGAGGCAGGTCGGTACCTCAAAGGTCAAGGTCATACTTAGAGGTCAAAGGTCAAAAAAGGGGCCTTTTTTTCGTATTTGGTCAATAACTTTCTTATTTTGAAATGGATTTTAAAATTACTTGGCTTAATTATTAACAACCATAAGACGATGTGTGTTGGGCATGAGGCAGGTCGTTACCTCAAAGGTCAAGGTCATACTTAGAGGTCAAAGGTCAAAAAAGGGGCCTTTCTTTCGTATTTGGTCAATAACTTTCTAATTTTGAGATGGATTTTAAAATTACTCGGCATAATTATTAACAACCATGAGACGATGTGTGGTGCACATGAGGCAGGTCGGTACCTCAAAGGTCAAGGTCATACTTAGATGTCAAAGGTAAAAAAAGGGGCCTTTTTTCGGGTTTTGCAAATAACTTGCTTATTTTTAAATAGAATTTGAAGTTACTTGGCAAACATGTTAACTGTCATGGGACGATGTGTTGCATGCATGATTCAGTTTGGTACCTAAAATGTCAAGGTCATACATAGAGGTCAAAGGAAAAAAAGGGGCCTTTTTTCGTGTTTTGACAATAACTTTCTTATTGTTAGATGGATTTTGAAATTGCTAGGCAGAAATGTTAACCACCATGAGATGATGTGTTGCACGCATGACCCAGTTTGGTACCTGAAAGGTCAAGGTCATACATAGAGGTTAAAGGTAAAAAAGGGCCTTTTTTGTGTTCTGTCAATAACTTTCTTATTATGCCCCCAACTTTGAAAAAGTTGGAGGAACATATTGGTTCTGGTTCATTCGTCCGTTCGTCTGTCCATTACGCTTTTGATGCCTAGCATAACTTAAGAACCGTGTATGCTAGGGTTTTGAAATATCATATATGGATTCCTCATGGAAAATTAGCTGACGCGTATTTTTTCCGCGTCCGGATTATGTCCCCTTCAAGAGTTATTGCCCTTTGAATTTTTTTTAATAAAATCTTGTCAGCAAGATATCTCAAAAACTATTGGAGTTAGAGCCTTGAAAGTTTGATGAATATATTGGTGGTGATGAGTAGATGAACTGATTAACTTTTGACAAAATTCCGAAAAATACTTTGTGAGTTATGGCCCTTTGTCATTTTGGTAATTTGTGCCTATTGTAATGTATGCTAAAAGTGATGCATAGCATAACTTAAGAACCATGTATGCTAGGGTTTTGAAATTTCATATATGGATTCCTCATGGCAAATTAGCTGACGCGTATTTTTTGTCTCGTCCGGATTATGCCCCTTTCAAGAGTTATTGCCCTTTGAATTTTTTTTAATAAAATCTTGTCAGCAAGATATCTCAAACACTATTGGAGCTAGAGCCTTGAAAGTTGGAGAGTAGATTGTTGGAGATGAGTAGATGAACTGATTAACTTATGACAAAATTCCGAAAAATACTTTGTGAGTAATGGCCCTTCGTCATTTTGTTAATTTGTTCCCATTGTAATTTATGCTAAGGTGATGCATAGCATAACTTTAGAAACGTGTATGTTATAGTTTTGAAATTTCATATATGCATTTCTGATGGAAAATAAGCTGACACATATTTTTTTCTCGTCAGGATTATGCCCCTTTCAAGAGTTATTGCCCTTTGAATTTTTTTAAATAAAATCTTTTCGGAAAGATATCTCAAAAACTATTGGAGCTAGAGCCTTGAAAGTTGGTGAATATATTGGTGGTGATGTGTATATGAACTGATTAACTTTTGACAAAATTCCGAAAAATACTTTGCGAGTTATGGCCCTTTGTCATTTTGGTAACTTGTGCCCATTGTAGTGTATGCTAAAAGTGATGCATAGCATAACTTAAGAACCGTGTATGCTAGGGTTTTGAAATTTCATATATGGATTCCTCATGGAAAATTAGCTGACGCGTATTTTTTTTCTCATCCAGATTATGCCCCTTTTAAGAGTTATTGCCCTTTGAAATTTTTTTAATAAAATCTTGTCAGCAAAATATCTCAAACACTATTGGATCTAGAGCCTTGAAAGTTGTTGAGTATATTGGTGGTGATGAGTATATGAACTGATTAACTTTTGACAAAATTCCGAAAAATACTTTGCGAGTTATGGCCCTTTGTCATTTTGGTAATCTGTGCCCATTGTAATGAATGCAAAAAGTGATGCATAGTATAAGCGGGGGAGACATCTGTGTTTTTGTAGAAAAACAAATTCTAGTTTTTACCTGGCTTTACAGGAAGAATTTCCTAGGGACCCAACGAGTTCAAAACAATGATGGTAAATGAGTCATTGATGTTATCTTATGTTATCTTGAAATGGTATGTGGTGTGTACACATTAGAATTGCCTCATTGAGGTGATTCTAATGAGAACACACTAAATACCTTTATTTTGAAGACCACTGAAAAAATACCGCCAAGTAAAATATGCCAAAGTCATCCCATATTTAGGGATAATTTGGGACATTTCTTATGTTTTCTTGAAAAGGTATGTGTTGTGTACATATTAGAATCGCCTCACTGAGGCAATTCTAATGTGTTCATCCTACGTACCTTAATTTAAAGAACACTGAAAAAATGTCTAGCAAAATATCTCTAAGTCATTCTGACCTGGCAATATCATTTTCGAAACAATGATGGTAAATGATTCGTTGGTGTTTGACCTATTGAAGGGCTTTTGTATGAATAATAAATACTGTAAATATCCTAAAAATTCAGACACCTTGAGGACATGCTGTAATTCTCCTAAAATTTTAACAAATTTGTTTCATGATCAAGCAAGGAGTCCAAAAGGTGCGGACAGAATGGCAAACAGTGTAGACCCTGATCAGACTGCTCCTGAAGGAGCAGTCTGATCAGGGTCTACACTGTTTGCTTAGGTGTTTGAGCTATTCAAGTGTTACTATATAAATAATAAATACTTAATTTTTAGCTTATCTGCACGAAAGAACAGATGATGAGTTGTTGTCACCTCATTGTCAGCGGCCATGTCACACTCATTTTAATGTTTCAGAATAAATTTTTAAAGTTCATTTCTCAGCAACCACTAGGGAGGACCTTTTCTTATTTGGAATATGATCATATAAAAGGGTACACTTCTATTTCATAACCTAAATCCCCAGGGTCAGGCCATGGTTGGGGCTTATGATTCAAGAATTTGGTATACTCCCTTTAAAATTTTATATTCTAACACAGCGCGCCTATATAGGCAATGGAAAATAACTGTGTTTTATTCTGCAACAAATCTCAGCTCGGAAGAGCGTGACGAGTGACGTCATTAAAATTCTGAATTTATGACGTCACTAGTCGATTTCCTTGACGTTAGACGGTGTAACGTCATTTTCTCGCATCGAAAACGTAAGAAAAGGATATAAATGCATGTGTTTCAGTCGATAATTTTAGCGGGATTTCTTCTAACAATGGCGAAAGGTTGGGAGATTTTGAAGGAAACAACAACATTATTGCCGATTTTCAGCGTGTTAGAATCGAAATAGATCAGCTCTTGTCTGTGATTTGTTGAGTAATAAATCACAGTTTGTCGGTCAGTTGTAAGTAGACAAATCACGTGCGCTATGCGCTTGTGATTTGTCTACTTTACAACTGACCTCCAAACTGTGATTTATTACTCAACAAATCACAGCTAGAGCTGATCTATTTCTTAAACAAAGTTTTTTTATTCTAAAAATTAATATCAAAGCAGCCACTGGCCAGAGCACTTTCCAATTTAGAAAACAATCATAGATTACGGTAAATGTTTGTTCCACCAGTCCCCAGTGTCAGGCCATGGTGTGGGGCTTAGCAGTCAAGAGAGAGCGTATACCCATCCCAAGGGTCAGGCACAGGAATGGGGCTTAGGGGTCAAGAATTGGGCCAGGCTTTAAATTTTAACAATAAACCAGTGTTTCAGCTGAAGTGCACGACCCGCCGGATGCTTTTAGCTTTATGAGTGTTACCATATATGGGTATGGCGGCCATTTTGGTCATGTGACCTGGACCTAAAACGGTTCCCCCAATAAATGCGCCTTATCGTAAGGAGCAAAAATATATCTTATACTTTAGTACTGTATTCTGAATCGTTTGCAGGATAAAATGCATTCTCACTTTTCCAATACAAAAGCATATGTGTCAAAGTTTGACCTAGGCACAAAGAAGGTCAAGGTCAACCCAGGGTCACCATTTTAGCAATTTATGATGGGCCTACGTCCCAGATGCTATTTATCAAGTTTCGTGGAAATCTGCCCAGTGGTTCTGGAGAAGACTATTTTTGAAGGGTTTTTACCATATATGACTTGGCGGCCATTTTGGTCATGTAACCTGGACCCCATGAGCAAATTTTGGTTTCCCCAGTCCCATAGAGGCTCCATATGAATTTGACTTCAATCGGCCCAACGGTTTCCGAGGAGAAGCAGTTAGAAAATTTTCACATTTTTCGCCTCGGCGAGGCTATACTAATGGAATGTAATATTTCGCAAGTTCATTGGTTAGATCTCATTGATATCTATCAGTATGCCAAAATTGTTAAAATATTTCAAGCGGTTAAGTCACTATCACCAATTTTCACAAACGGGTTACGGACGGACAGACAGACAGACCATATACGGCTTGGCGGCCATTTTGGTCATGTGACCTGGACCCCATGAGCAAATTTTGGTTACCCCCATCCCATAGAGACTCCATATGAAATTTGACTTCAATCGGCCCAACGGTTTCCGAGGAGAAGCAGTTCGAAAATTTTTAATTTTTTCGCCTCGGCGAGGCTATACTAAATGGAATGTAATATTTCGCAAGTTCATTGGTTAGATCTCATTGATATCTATCAGTATGCCAAAAATTGTTTAAATATTCCAAGCGGTTAAGTCACTATCATCAATTTTCACAAACGGGTTACGGACGGACAGACAGACTGACAGACTGACAGATTGACCGAATGACAGAATGACACGGTGATTTTAGGGCACTCTTAGAAATCAACCGACTTCAGTCGGTCGCTTTTTCTGCGGGTCGTGCAATATATTTATACATTGTTTCTCAGCAACCACTGGCCAAAATCCTTTCATATTTGAAATATAAATAATATGGTAAACTTCTATTCCATAAACACCAGTTTCTAGGGTCAGACCTTAGTTGTGGGGTCAAGAATTATGTCAGAATATGCTCATGTTATATCTCTGCAACCAATAACTGGCCCTTTATAAATTTATTTGTCAATAATAATAACCACTACGTATCTTTCCAAACAGTGTAGATCCATATCAGATGGCTTCTGATCAGGATCTTCACTGTTTGACATTCAGAATGTGAATTTGAATGAGTTACAAATCAAGTAATCGGTGAAATCTGATTGGTTGATAGTTAGAAATGAGTGTGACAAAGTTAATTTATTCATCAGGATATGGGTTAAGTTTCCATATATGTTAATGAGGAAACATAGGTAGACAGGGCACGAAACAGAGAGCTATGCTGTCCTGTCACATCTCTCATTATAAAATCATATATTTCACATAGATTTATAAAATACCAAAAGAAAATTAAATAATTAAGTTATGCCAAAAATACAGTATTTACTGATTGTTTAGAATATATCCATTCATTACCATCCATACATTTTTCTATAAATACAGTACACAGTACATGTATATTGTTTGGAATTATAAAATGCATGTTATAGAGGATTGTGTGTCATTGATTTTCTTTTCATTTTTCCCTGGGTGGGTGTGGGGGTTGGGGTAATGGGCATTTTAAGAATGTGGCACTTGTAAAAGCTGGAGCCATTTGTTCAAAACTAACAAGCCGTTAGGAAACAAATTATTAAAACTTTGATCATTCAGTTTGGCAAATATGCTAATATTTTTGCTGAAAAAATGTGAGTAGGTTTTGCATACGCAAAAGCTACTCGTATTTTTCCAGCAAAAAAGTCAAAATTTAGATTTTGTACTTGCTAGAACCATTAACAATTTGACCACTAATAAGCTCATTAAGCTAAAAATACTTGACTTTCTGAAAAAGCAGAACTTGGCTCCTTGCACACCAGACAAGGAAATCCGTGATTTTATCCTGGGATAGAAATTTATGTTCTGACCCTGGTGTTCTGACCCAAAATCGAATAAAATTGCGTGTTTGATAAATGCACTGGTTGATTTCGACCATGTATGCGCCGTTGTTAAGGTTTGACGTCACAGCAACGTCGCTAAACATTCCTGCAGTGTCAACACAATATGGCGAACATTGGTAACCGAAGTGACTGCAGCATTAAAAATCCGCTTTAAGGAATGGAAGGTATGCAAGAAAAAGAATCCAATATGGATGTGAGGGGTGGATAGAAAAATCCGTCCCTCGGGATCACTGTCCGGCATCACTCGGCAAGTCTCGTAATGCCAGACAGTGACCCTCGGGACGGATTTTTCCATCTACCCCTCACACCCATATAAGATTCTTATATTCTCACTTGCCTTGACATTGAGATTCAGCACTCAGAACCACTAGACTGTGCAAGCCCCACTTAGTGTACAGAACCCGTAGACTGTGTAGGTCTACTCAACCCTTGTCCAGCAGGGGGTGGTTGAGTGACGAAAAAGTGTTGTGTATCTTGCATCACTGGGGCATTCAAATGATATTGTCTTACATTTGGCAAGGCATCCTGTCCTTGCAGCAGGTAAGAGTAGAGGGGGAATGTTGTTATTTCTTCGGTTTCTACACTTCCATTCATTTTCCTCTTACTCCCCTTTCCCCTACATTCATCTCTTATACTGTCTCTTTTTCTCCCTTCCTAAGGGAGATGACTCAAAATAATTCATATGGCTTGATGTGTCTGTAAACTCCAACACAATCTTTAACTCTTTTTGTACCAGAAATCCCTAAGCAGGTAATTGGGAAACAGTGCAGGCCCAGATCAGCTGCCGCAGAATGCGACAATTCTGCGGCATCTGATCAAGGCCAACACTTTTTGCAAAAAGTTCGGCAAATTTCCCAATAAATATTGAAAAAGTGCAACAAAATGGGTTAAATCAGTTCTGAAGTAAACAGTGTAGATACAGATCAGATTGTTTCTGAAGTAGTCTGGAGCCAGTTGTTCAAAACTAATGACGTCGTTAGTTAACGTATCTTTAAAACTTTGATCATTAAATATGGCAAATATGCTGAAATTTTTGCTGAAAAAATGTGAGCAGCTTTTGCGGTCGCAAAAGCTGCTCACATTTTTTCAGCAAAAATACCAAAATTTACAATATTGTACTTGCTAGAAGAGTTAACAATATGACCACTAACGAGCTCATTAAGCTAACGAGGCTCTGAACAACTGGCCCCTGATCAGTATGTACACTGTTTGACATTCAGTTTGAGAATTTGTAGGAATGAATTATCTCAGTGATCTGATTAGTTGAAATAACAAATGGGTGTGGTTCAATTAATTTATTCAGCAGGACAAGGGTAAGTGTGCTGCCAAGTAGAGAATAAGTGTTTGTTATCCCATTTTGTATTCAATGACTTCCGCTGTATGTATAGCAGGAGCCCATATCAAAATTTAGGGTTGTCAGGTTGTGTTTTCTTCAAAATTTATTTGGAAAACGACTGAACTTTTTGCAAATAGAGTAGGCCCTGATTAGACACCCCAAACTGAGGCGTCTGATGTGGGCCTGAACTGTTTGCCAATTACTAGTTTTGGGGCTTTCGGTACAAAATGGGTTAATGTTTTCAACTATGCATACATGGTACATTTGGTACAAAACCCTCTATAAATGGGCCGCCATGGCCTACTGGGTAGGAGCACTGACTATTAATTATTAGGTCTCTCACCAGTGTGGGTGGAGCCTTACATGGGTACCATGTGAGATACCAAGTTCTGCAACAGAAAGTCAGGTGGCTTTTCTCTGGGTACTTTGGTTTGATTAAGAATTGGCTTAATATAAGTGAAATAATGTTGAAAGAACCATACCCAACCCACCCCCCCAAAAAAAGAAAAAAAAAAAGAAAAACCTCTATAAACAGTGTAGATGCTAATGAGATGGTCCTTGGCCCATTTTGTACCAGAAATCCCAAAACGGGTAATTCACAAACAGTGCAGGCCCAGATCAGACGCCGCAGAATTCTGCAGTGTCTGATCAGGGCCTACAATGTTTGCAAAAAGTTGAAGCCATTTTCCAAATCAGTTTTGAAGAAAACAAACTGACACCCCTAAATTGTGAAATGGACTTTAGCTATATATATTAAGAGGAAGATTTCATTTGGTACAAAAAGGGTTAGTGTATTTGAAGTTAGAGAATTAGACTATCTATTGGTACAAAAAGGATTAGTGTATTTGAAATTAGAGAATTAGACTATCTATTGGTACAAAAAGGGTTAGTGTATTTGAAATTAGAGAATTAGACTATCTATTGGGCCTTTCAACCCTGTATTGTAAACTAGTGCAGAGATCTCTGCAAACAGTGTGGCTCAAGATGAGACAAGTCCTACTCAGCCACCTCATCAATATCTACACTGCAGTCCTGTTAATGGTTTTAGCTAAACACCCTGTAGTGCAAAGAGTTTTTGTTTGTTTGATTCGAGGTTTAAGGTCCCGTCAACACTTAAGAAGTCATTTTGGAGACCTTGCTTCCAATTTTGTAGGACTTTTACCAGTCATTGAGATAAAATGACATTTCAAACCCTGTTGCCCAATCATTACGAAAACATGCCTATACAAATCCATTGCCAATTTTTTGGCCAAAAAATTAGAAATTTTAAGATGGAAAATTGTGATAATTTTCTTATTTCTGCTCAAAACATAGATTGGGGGGACTCAACAGAACCGCCTCGACGAGGCGGTTCTATTGAGTACCCACAATCTATGTTTTTGAGCAGAAATAAGAAAAATAATGTATACCCCCTTAAACCCCAGTTTTACTATATAAAAGTGGGGTCAGAATTATATAGGCATGTTCTTGTAATGGAAACCAATAGGGTATATAAGCATGGACGGTCAGCTTTACATGGAAGCATCATGTAGCTCATCTATTTCTTCAATTATATAGGCATGTTCTTGTAATGGAAACCAATAGGGTATATAAGCATGGACGGTCAGCTTTACATGGAAGCATCATGTAGCTCATCTATTTCTTCAAGCCCCAATGGGCAAGGGTCATAATGGTTTTAGCTAAACACCCTGTAGTGCAAAGAGTAGTGTAGATCCATATCAAACAGCTCATAATAAGTCGTCCAAAGCATGTAGATCCATATGAGACGGCTCATATAATGACAAGTCTGAGCTGGATCTACACTGTTTGTGATCCTGCGAATGAATTTGACTAAGCCCCCTTCCCTATTTACAAGAATGGATGTAATAGCCTTTGTAGTGTAGTGGTTATGCTACTTGCCTCATTTACCAGGGATAGTAGGTTTGATCTCGGGCTGATGAGTCTTAACCCTTTTCATACCAAATGGAATCTTCCTCTTTAGCAGGAGTCCATTTCAAAATTGAGGGGTGTCAGGTTGTGTTTTCTTCAAAATTTATTCGTAAATTGGCTGAACTTTTTGAAAACAGTGTAGGCCCTGATCAGTGCGGCGTCTAATATGGGCCTGCACGGTTTGCCAGGGTACCTGTTTTGGGGTTTCTGGTACTAAATGGGTTAAACCAAGGTTCCGTTTCCATATTAACTTAGCTGTTGGTGGGACGTAAACCTCAAACGCACAAGGATGGATGTGCTCCAGTTCCGAGAAGGAAGAGTACGCTTCAGCAACGTGAAAGGGTCCAACTGTAGAGGATATTTGATTTTTTTCAGTGAAAGATCAATTTTTATTTCACTGAATGAACACTGAAAGAAGTATTTTCACGAGTGGCGAAGCCACAAGTGAAAATACTCCTTTTGGTGTTCATGAGAGAAATAAAAATTGATCCTACACTGAAAAAATCAAATTTTCTGTTTCTTTCATGATTTTAATTGTAATATGCAATGCAATTTCAAAGCGTCAGCCATCATCACAGAGAACAAGCTTTTTCCGGGGCAATTTCGCATCGATTTAGAGATGTTAAGCATGTTAACTGCGAAAAATATTGGGTGTAAACTGAAAGTTTGCACCTGCAAAACAGCTTGGAATGTAACTTTATCAAATGGTTCACTTGAAATTTGCATTTAAATAATGTCTGCAGTTGCTAAGTTTGTCTGGTGTCGTGTGCATTATTATACCCCCGGCATACGAAGTATGTCAGGGGGTATATAGTTTTCGTCTTTCCGTCCATTCGTTGGTTCGTTCGTATGTTCGTTCGGTCGTTCGTCAACCTTTACGTCAAAGTTTTGCGTTAAACCTTTTTGATTGCTCATATCTCTGTCACCATAGGTTGGATTCTCTTCATATTTGGTACAGGATATCTCTATAGCATTAACTTTCATATGGAATATCTAAGCCCCTGGGTCATCCCCCTGGGTGGGTTGTCTGTCTGTCCATCTGTCTGTTCATCTACTTTTACGTCAAAGTTTTGTGTTTAAACCTTTTTCATTGCTGATATCTCTGTAACCACACGTTAGATTCTCTTCATGTTTGGTAAAGGATATCTCTATAGCTTTACCTCTCAAAGGGAATATCTAAGCCCCTGGGTGGGCCGTCTGTCTGTCTGTTCATCTAATTTTACGTGAAAGTTTTGTGTTAAACCTTTTTCATTGCTGATATCTCTGTAACCATATTTTGGATTCTCTTCATGTTTGGTAAAGGATATCTCTATAGCATTACTTTCATATGGAATATCTAAGCCTCGGGGTCAAGCCTCTGGGTGGGCTGTCTGTCTGTCTGTTCATCTACTTTTACGTCAAAATTTTGTGTTAAACCTTTTTCATGGCTGATATCTCTGTAACCACATGTTAGATACTCTTCATGTTTGATAAATGATTTCATGATGCATGACCCTTCCCCCACCCTCGGTGACCTTGACTTCAAGGTCACGGACTTAGAAATTTTACATTCGGTTAAAGTGTTATGTCAAAGTTTATAGATGCCTGTATGTTCTATTTGATGCCCTCTCTCCCTTGTCCATATAGAAATTTTATGTTTGATTTAGCTTTTACAAGCACATTTATAGATTCTTATAGCTTCTTGACCTCATTCATATTACATACAAGCTCGAAAGATATATCAGAGGGTGACGCTGGTCGGGGGTATACGTGACCCACTGGTTGCTTTCTCTAGTTTACGTTGCGTAGGTGCAAAAAGTGACGTCATCAACGTCGGAATGATGTGAAAAGGTGCACAACGTATTTTCTGTCACACATTGATAAGGTTTAGCTAATTAACTTTTTACTGAGAATGTATGTTATTTTTTGAGGATACATCGAAATCACAGTGAAAAATAAAAATCATATTTTCACTGTAGTGAAGATATTGATTTAGATTTCACTGAGAAATCTCTATCATTCATTGAAAAGCATGTAAGAAATATATTTGTTATAAGATAATCATGTTGTCTCATGTTATTGATAGGTGACCTAGACAGTAATTAAACAATGTTTCATGTTGTTTGCTGTTAGTTTTCCTTAACTCGTCCAGTAAAGTGGTTAATCAGGGTCCGCGGTTATAAGACTTTTTTTCATGCTCAACTCAGCTGAGCATGAAATTTGTCTGGCTCATTAATCCTTAAGATGTTGAGAAAAACTACATCTGAATGGCCCCCACCCACCGGGGCTTGAAGAGGTAAATGCGCTGCATGATGCTTCCACGCAGAGCTGAAACTGACCGCACATGAGTACTGGTAAACCACTTAGGGGATCTAAGCCTGCCCAGGCAAAGCGGTGCGAGTCGGCCCTTCCATGCTTATAAACCCTATTGGTTTCATTGGGCTACAGGGCTTGAGATGTCATTCCATCTCAATGTCGGGTACAAGTCCCACAAAATTGGAAGCAACGTCTCCAAAATGACCTATACAGTGTTGACTGGACGTTAAACCGCAAATCAAACAAACAATACATCTGAAAATGTCGTCTGCTTATGTCGTCTGCTCAATTTTTTTGCAAACTTTTCAAAAATATTTTTGCATACAGGCAAACAGTGTTTGCAAAAACTGTTTGCGAGCCAAGATCAGACTGCTCCTACAGAAGTATGTAGAAGCAGTCTGATCTGGGTCCACACTGTTTTACAAAAAAATACTTTTAAGGTAACCGGCAGATGGCAAAGCAGATGACAATTGTCCTGATTGGCATTTTATGGGTTAATTTTTAAAAAACCCTTGGTGGTAGTTCTTTGATGGATTAAGTGAGTTTATTACATTGTTTTGAGAATTTTTCAACCCGAATGGATCTGGTTCATACCAACAGATATAGATACAAATATTCAGCAATACCTCACCTAGGCCCCCTAATAACCTGAAGGTCATGGCCATAAACTTAGAAACTTTACGTTTTACAAAAAAGTTTTTCAAGACATGTTTATTCAGCCAACCCCAGACAGAAGAATAAAAATGTCTTTTTCTTCAATATGTGATCCTGCAAACACATATACATGCATGGTACTCATTTTCAATCAGGTTTTGAATCGAGGAACATAAGGTTTTTTTGTACAAATGTCCAACGCCTCTTGTAAAACTGCATATTAAATATTGTAGTCCCAAGTGAGGTTTTGAAGCATGTGTGCACAGTCACACAAGGCTTTGATTCATATTTGCCTATTCTCACATGAGACTTTAATGCCTGTTTTTTTTTTTTGGGGGGGGGGTTTAAGTCTCACAGAAGGCTTTGATGCACGTTTGCACAGTCTTGCCTGAGGCTTTGATGCCTGTATGCACATTCACATGAGACTTTGATTTGCGCTTGTCCAGTCTCATAGAGTTTGCATAGTTGCACACGAGGCTTTGATGTCTGCAGTCTCACATGAGGTTTGATGCCTGTTTGCACAGTCTCACATGAGACATTTGATATCTGTATCACAGCAGGCTTTGGTGCCTGTTTGCACAGTCTCAATAAAGGCCTTTATGTCTGTTTGCACAGTGTGAAGCAAGATTTTGATGCCTGTTTGCACAGTCTCAAACGAGGCTTTCATGCCTGTTTGCATGGTCTCATATTATGTTTGATGCCTCGAGTGAGGCTTTGAAGCCTGTTTGCACAGTCTCAAATGAGGCGTTTATGTCTATTTGCACAGTCTCAAATGAGTTGATGCATATTTGAACTGTCTCACTTGAGGTTTGATGACAGTTCACATAGGCACATGAGGCTTTGATTCATGTTTGCTTGTTCTCACATTGGATTGTGTTGCCTGCTTGCACAATCAATGCCTGTTTGTAAGTCTAACATGAGACTTTGATACACGTATGTCCAGTTTTCCTTGAGACTTTAATGCCTGTTTGCACAGACTCACATGAGGCATTGGTGCATGATTGCAAAGTCTCACCAAAGCATTGATGTATGTTTGCAAAGCCTCACATTAGGTATTGATGCCTTCTGGAACAGTCTTGTTAGGCTTTAATGCGTGTTTCTACAGTCTCACACGAGACTTTGATGTCTGTTTGCACAACTTTGATGCCCATCTGTGGTCTTTCATGAGTCTTTGATGCATGTTTGCAGTCTCACATGAGGCTTTGATGTATGGTTGCATAGTGTCACAAAAGGCTTTGATGGCTGTTTGTACTTTCTCAAGTCAGGTCAAACATGATGTCTTTATGTGTGTTTACACAGTCTCACATTAGGCTTGATGCCTGTTTGCACAGTCTAAAATGAGGCTTTGATGTATGTTTGTACTCTCACATGCGGCTTTGATGCCTGTTCGCACAGTCTACAATAAGACATTGATGCCTGTTTGCAGGTCTTAAATGTGACTTTGATGCCTGTTGTTGAGTCTCAAAGTTACCTTGATACTATGCAAACAGACGTTGCACACGAGTCTTTGTTGCATGTTTGCACAGATACAAAGTGATGCTTTGGTGCCTGTTTGGACAATCTCACATTAGGCTTTGATGCCTGTTTCTACAATCTCAGGCGATTCTTTTATGTCGCTAGTCTCAAAGTAGGCATTGATCCTGTTTGCACAGTCTAATGTGGGGCGTTGACACCTCTTTGCACAGTCTCACATTATGCTTTGATGCCGTATGCACTGCCTCACCTGAGGCTTTTATGCCTGCGTACTAACTCAAGTGAGGTTTGGATGCCTATAAGCAGTCTTCCATGAGTCTTTGATGCATGTTTGCATAGTCTCACATGATGCTTTCCTATATGATTGCATAGCCCCACATGAGGCTTTGATGCCTATTTGAGCAGTCTTTCATAAGTCTTTGGTGCATGATTGCACAATCTCACATAAGACTTTGATGCATGATTGCACAGTATCACATGAGGCATTGATGCCTGTTTGAACAGTCTCACATTTTGATATCTTTTAACCCAGTCTCACGCGTGGACTTGATGCATGTTTGTACAGGCTGGTGTGAGTATTTGAGCATGTTTGCATAGTCTCACATGAAACTTTGATGCCAGCTTGAACAGTCTCACAGTTAGCTTTGATACCTGTTTACACAGACTCAAGTGAGTATTTTATGCTTGTTTGCATAGTCTTACATGTAACTTTGATGTCAGTTTGAAGATTCTCGCGGTAGGCTTTGGCATCTGCTTGCAGAGTATCAAGTGAGTACAATGTATGTGAGTCCCGTTTGCACTGCTTCACAGTGTTTTGATGCCTGTTGAACAGTCATCCATTAGGTTTTGATGCCTTTTTAAACAGTCTCCCAATAGGTAGAAATAAGATAAATAACAGATTTTATCGGAAAAGTAGCTGTTCTGTCGAAATAAAAGAATGCACAATGTCACTCGGGTGTGTAATCGTAACGCAATAAGATGTGCCTTATCATTAGAACACTTGGGAGACCAGCCTGTCCATCTGCAGACTGCTCGTTCTTACGAGAGCAAGCAATCTAGGATTCTTAGAATGGTGAACAGGAAAACGGTAATGCTGACCTAAATAACATTTTTTTCTGATGTATATTTGTTATATTTTTCTGTATTCATAACATTGCAGGCCCCCGCCCATCGGGACTATGACAAATAGATTGGGCTATAGACACATCCAAACACTACGTCATCACTCAATAATACTATTTGCCGGGACTTACCGGTGGTGGGCAAAAAAACGTCTTTTGCCGTTCGTCGCCATTGTAAATGCGATGTTATTTTCTGTAAACTTGTATTTTGTTTGGAATCGACACGACAAAATTGACCTTTAAACTTTTAAAATAGACATGTCTTAGCTAGTAATTATTGGTTCCAGACTATTTGAAGATGTTTTGATGATAATTACCTGTTAAAATTAGACAGGTAACGAGGCGGGATGGTCTGAATTATTTGCAATAAAAATGCGCAAAACGAATGACTAAAAATGCGGAAGATGCGGGAATGAAGTCTAGAATATATTTTTCTACTCATTTAAAGTGTAATTCGATCGATTTTCTGTAACAGTCAATTAAAATATGCCCGTAAAATTATACCTATTAGCAATGTGTTTATATGGAACCAGCGGTTTTTTGCCAACCACGAAAGATCGATATCAAAGGGAAAGGTAGCTTTGCGCATGCGCAGTAACAAGTAAACAAGGTCACGTGTCAAAACATTGGATCCGTCTATATGGTGCTTCCACGCAGAGCTGTAACTGACCGCATAGGAGTAGTGGTAAACCGCTTTAAAAGAAGGTCTAAGCCTGCCCAGGCAAAGTGGTGCCATTCAGACCGTCCGTGCGTATAAACCCTATTTTTTTGTTTGGGCGGTAGGGCTTGAGATGTTATTTCATCTCAATATCAGGGAATCCGGGACGTTTCGGTCCGGAGTCGTTTCGGCCGGGACGTTTCGGCCTGGGTCGTTTCGGCCCAAATTTGGACCTGGGTCGTTTCGGCCTATTTCGGTGGGTCGTTTCGGCCCTGGGTCGATTCGGCCTGGGTGGTTTCGGTCCGATTCTATTAGATAGCATTTTTTTCTGTATAAAACATATTGAATAGTAATTATTATTTAAATTTGGAATACTATTTCAACGACCCGTCACGTTAGCTATGGTTATGATAGCCCAAATAAAGTGTTTTAAAAGTTCTATCCATAGCCATGTTTCCAGTTAGCACCAACGAGGAGATGTGACTAGGACTTCATTATTGTCTGAGAATGATCAGTATTTACAGTAAAATTCCGCTATTAAGATCACTTTCTAGACTTCTAAAAGGTGGCCTTATTAGCAGGGTGGTCCCTTATAATGGAATTGGTGAAAAAAATAGTGCTGGCAAGACTGATTAAAATATTTTTTATGTGCCTGTGCCTATTTTATTGCTTTTTAGTAAATCTTTCTGTCTTTAACATTGCTGTTCTTTTCCTCATTATATGTAATTATAGGCAATATTACACCAATAAAAATCACATTAATGATAACAATTGTTCAACAATAATCTTCTTTCTGAAGAACACAGCGTTGCACATTACCAAAATTATTAAAACTATTTATTCACCTAGCATAAAAAAATCTTGTCAAAACAACACACTGATTAGTACAGGTAAACTGCTGTTTTTCACACCTTTAGGGAAATGTGTGAACATTACCAAGATCAGTTGTAATGATGAGGAATCCAGCAAAAAATTATATTGACCAATGGTCTGAGAGATACAAATTAACTTGACTTGGCCAAAAAGTGGTCTCAATAAAGAACAGTAGTGGTAGATTCGGTCTTTTGAAAGCGGTCTTAATACTGAATAGCTGTGTGGTCTTAATTAATTATATAAGAAATAATTTGGGTCTGGCAAAAACCGGTCTAAATAGCGGAGTGGTCCTAATATAGGAGTGGTCTATTCCATTGTGGAATTTTAAAAATATCTGAGGCGCACTGATGAGGCCTAATTGGCCGAAACTAGCTAGTCTGACGCAGAAAACATGTACATTCCATATTTTCCACTTCTGTGGTATATTCCTTGCTTCCAAAGGATAACCCTTTTATAGAACATATTTAACTTCACTACAGCTGGTGTGTGGGAATGTGTGGTGGCGGTAAAACGTCTCCCTGCCCTACATCATAGTGTAGATTATATTTTCGTGTCCTTTGGGATCATTGATTCCATTGTGGAATTTTAAAAATATCCTAGGGTCACTGATGAGGCCTAATTGGCCGAAACTAGCTAGTCTGGCCCAGCAAACATGTACAATCCATATTTTTCACTTCTGTGGTGTATTCCTTGCTTCCAAAGGATAACCCTTTTATAGAACATATAGTGGAATTCTACTGTACTAGTATCAATGACACGCACATTTTGAGAACAGCATGCGAAAATTTTGCTAAATGCCTAATTATTTTATATGATCAGCCTGCATTTGTCGTTGTGATACCTTCAAAGACTTAATAACCTATAAATCTGTTCATTGTGATCAGAGTCTACACAGTTTGAAAAAGCCCCCTGTTTTCTGAGCTATTAAAATCTGAACGATGTAATTATTTTATATGATCAGCCTGCATCTGTCGTTGTGACACTTTCAAAGACTTAATGACCTATAAATCTGTTCATTGTGATCAGTGTCTACACAGTTTGAAAAGCCCTCTGTTTTCTGAGCTATTAAAAACTGAACGAGCGAAGATAGCAAACACATAGGCTGATCTCCGAGTATACGCAGTTCGAATCAAAGCGCCAAAGGCACTGAAATGACAGATTCTATGAGAAAATCAAAATACTGTGAAAACTTACAGACAGCCTTAAAAAGATCTTAAAATTAAAAAAAATAGTTCTGCAAATTCCATTGTATATGTTTGCAGATGTCTATACACCGGTGGTATCATGAAATGTCATTCGATGTTTCAAATTTTGGAAAGAAACGATTTACGTTTTCAAAACCAAACATTAAAATTCAAGTTTTAACAATACTACTGTCAATTAAGTACATTTTTGTCTGGTCGGTTGTGGATACCTCCCCCCAAAAGAGTCTCTATTTTTCACAAAGAGATCGAAGGAGAAAGACTGGTCAGTCCAGTACATGAATTCCATTGGCTTGAAGACATTTTTGAGTAAGAACAGCACTATAAACCCGCGCGTAATCCTGCTGGATTAGATATCCCGGATTCTGAGCGTAAACAAATAAATGGAACCACGTGAGGCCGACGCACTTGATTGATGTAACGTCTCGCTGTCCAGTTAACGTCTCAGCCATGATCTTGAATGTTCTTAATGTCGCTAGCTACATGCAATAGCTCGACATACCATTTCGCTTATTCCATCCGATATGTCATGCTCTATCACGCACGCGTCGCCTCGGCATACCTTACACCTATATGTCGAAACATCCCGAAACGACAATCGGCGTGATTCACGCTGAAGTGCGATGTGTCACTGTAACGCATATCACGCGAGTCGCTTAGACGCCAATAAACATGTACGTATTTCATGCACCAGCGTAAGTGTTCCGTGCTGTGTCGACGTCTTAATTTTGGTCACGACAGGGACGTCTAGCTCTCAAAAGTGCATCGCATATGGGCGACGAACAGTGTCAGTGCTTATTAGTTAGTTGAAACTCTTTGTTTATCTACAGATACAGTGTAGCAGATGCCGGCGGAAATCTGCTTCGCGGCATATGCGTCTGTCGGATTAATCGATCTGGACGTACTGACGTGGGTCTTCCGCTACGTCGACGTCCACTAGGGTCTTCTTTTGATAGTAAGATGTCGCTCCAACAGACAAATAGATCACACACATTTGGCACCCAAAATCAGAGTCAACGCCATCCGCTTTCCGACCAGCTTCTAATTGTCCATTAGAAGCCTCCTTGGTGTAGTGGTTATGCTACTCGCCTTGTAAACCAGGGATCGCAGGATCGATCCCGGAATTCTCCAGACTTTCGGATGTGTCGTTAAACCGAGGTACCGTCTTGTGTCTTTAAACCGAGGTATCGTCTCCGTATGACCTTAGCTGTTGGTGGGACATAAAACTCAAACACTCACTCACTCACTCTAACTGTCCAGGGTTTAATGAAAAATGTTGCAATACGTTCTCACTTGATGCTTTTTGAGAACAAAATACAATTTCTTCTTTTCTAGGCACGACCTTGCATCACACATCAAAAGTTTGATCATGAACGTGTGGTTTCTATCAGTGCTGGTGTGAAGGTGGTACACAGGATCGTTGGCCCCCGCCCATCGGGGCTTAAAGAAATAGATGGGCTGCATGATGCTTCCACGCAGAGCTGAAACCGACCCGCACACGAGTACTGGTAATCTGCTGAGAGGATCTAAGCCTGCCCAAACAAAGAGGTGCGAGTCGGACCGTCCATGCATATAAACCCTATTGGTTTCATTGGGCGGCAGGGCTTGAGATGTCATTTCATCTCAGTGTCGAGTAAAAGTCCCACAAAATTGGAAGCAACGTCTCCAAAATACCTATACAATGTTGACGGGGACGTTAAACCTCAAATCAAACAAAACAAAACACAGGATCGTGGCCGGACTGGTAATCATACGTCACGGTTGATTGATTTAACCTGTTTAGCTAAAGGGCATGGTGCCTAAGCGTGTTGTAATCATGCAATCGTTTGGTTTCAAAATCAAAGCACCGAAAGTGTTGGTGGGATGTAGGTTGGGGTAAAAGTCCTGGGCTGAGATTAAACTGTTTAATTTAACTCTGAAATTCCAAACAAATAGTAAAGATTTTGATAATAAGCGCGTTCTGCAGCGTCCGAACTTGGTCTACTCTGTTTGCCAAGCTCACCCTATGATTCCAGGATGACCCTCTTCAGTCTTATGGAATACCCTGATCTCACTGCGACTATTTTCTGCAAGAAAAAGGTTATTAAGAGAAGTCAGTGATAGTCACGTAGACGCTAGCTCTGAATCGCTTTTTTATTAGTAACTTTGGGTCGAATGCCAAACAATCAACCCAAACATAGCCGGGTCGTTTGTCAGTCTTGGGTGCATGTAAGTGTTATCTGTAAAATCTGCACTTGAATAAAATGTTCGATCTGGCAAACAATGTAGACTAAGATCAAACGCCACAGAACAAGGTGCTGATCTTGTTCTACATTTTATGCATCAGTTACTAACATCCGTTAAGTTTAAACGGATCAGTTCAAGTCCTCGTTCATGACCAGCCTGCATTTAGAGACAATCGGCATGAGTGTTGTCAGTGCTTTGATTTATTCACTGCCTTGAGTTTCTGGAGTGTACTCTTCCATCACTGAAGTTGGGCTCGTCCATTCTGCTATATATGGCACCTAGAATTATATCACAGGACCTACACTGTTTGCATAAGTATCTGTACCATATTCCAGGGTTGAAAGGGACAGCCTTTCTCGCAAAGTCTGATATACACCTAGTTGTAACTGACCTAGACTTGACCTCGAATGTCGGAAAACCCATTGATATTCTTGTCTGCAGCTGATCGGCTGGTCTTTAAGGATTAAATATTGACAGCACTGTTAGAAAACAGTGTAAAACCTGAGCAGACGTCTGAGCAGGTGCCGCATTGATCTAGGTATACAGTCTCGCATGATGCAACAGATTCATATGAAATGCTGAATCTATTCTCTGAAAGGTAAGATAAAATCGTCAAGTCGTCTGCTTCAAAAGTTTGTATTGCGATTATAGGATGTACAATTTTGATAACTGTGCCTAACCGGACTACATTTTTGTGCGGACTCATATTTGTTTGGCGGTCAAAGCCGGAAGAAAGTCGTAAGAAAGCCGGAACTACTTTACAACACGCAGGACAGCTAGAAATGACAGAATGAATCTGTCATTAAAAAGCACTCTGTTTTCTGACCTATTGAAGGCTTAAAACCGGCGAAGATGTCAAAAGCACAGGCTGATCTTCGACAAACAATATATATACACATGTAAATAAAGTGACAGAAAACGAAGATATCAAAAGCACAGGCTGATCTTCGACAAACAATATATGTACACATGTAAATAAAGTGACAGAAAAATCAGGCCGAAACGACCCACCAATTTGGCCGAAACGACCCGGCCCCGAAATTGGGCCGAAACGACCCAGGCCGAAACGACCCGGCCGAAACGACTCAGGGCCGAAGCGACCCAGGGACCGAAACGACTTAGGACCGAAACGTCCCGCGACCATATCAGGTAAAAGTTCCATAAAATTGGAAGCAACGTCTTTAAAATGACCTACATAATGTTGACAGGGAGGTAAAACCTCAATTCAAACAAACAAATGCATATTTTTGGCCTTATCCTCACCGTAGCCCCTTCAGTTTTTATCAGATATCCTTGAAATTTACATGATAGTAAGTCAGGGATAAAAGCTTGGTTCAGTTCGAAAACTGGTGAGGTAGGCCTATCATATAGTTACGTCCCCTTGATTGCTGAAAATGCTTATTTTTGATCTTGTCATCACCGTAGCCCCTTCTATTTTTATCGGAACTTCTTGAAACTTACATGTATGTAAGACAGGGATAAGATGAGTTCGAAAACGGGTGAGGTCAGCCTATCTGCCATAGAGTTGCTTCCCCTTGATTGCAGATTGCAGAAAATGCCTGCTTTTGACTTTTTCATCAATGTAGCCCCTTCAGTTTTTACCAAATCTTCATGTGACTTATATATGAGTAAGTAGGGATAAAAGCTAGGCTGAGTTTGAAAACTGATGAGTTCAGCCTAATTTATGTCCCTATGTTTGCTGAAAATGCTTATTTTTGACATTGTTTTTATCGGATCGTCTTGAAACTTATTTGTCAATAAGTCAGGGATGCTTGGATGGGTTCGAAAACCGGTGAGGTCGGCCTTTTTTCATATAGTTACGTCACCCTTGATGACAGAAAATGCCTATTGTGACCTTGTCATCAACGTAACCCCTTCAGTTTTTATCGATTCTTTTAAAGCTTGCCTATAAGTAAGTCAGGGATAATAGCTCAGATGAGTTGGAAAACTGGTGAGGTTTGCATATCGATCATAGAGTTATGTCCCATTCTTTGTTGAAAATGCCAATTTCGGACCCTGTCATCACCACAAGCCCTTCACTTTTAATAGGATCTTCCTTAAACTAACATTTAAGTAGGTTGGGGATCATTACGAAAACACGCCTATACAAATACATTGTATTTTTTTCGCCGGATAAATGAACATTTTAGGATGAAAAATTGTAATATTTTTCTTATTTCTGCTCTAAAATATAGACTGTGGGTACACGTTAGAACCGCCTCACCGAGGCGATTCTAACGAATACCCACACTCTATATTTTAGAGCAGAAATAAGAAAAATAAGGTTTATCCCCACAAACCCCATTTTTTCTATATAAAAGCGGGTTTTATGGGGATCAAAATTACATAGGCGTGTTTTCGTGATGTAACAGCTTGGATGAGTTTAAATACTTGCGAGGTGGGCCAGTCTTTCATAGAGTTAGAGATGATTGCCGGAAATGTCCATTTTTTTGGACATTTTCATCATCATAAGTCCCTTTGTTTTGAACGGTTCTTCCTGAAACTTACACATAAATAAGTTAGGGATAGATGCTTGAATGAGTTTGCAAACTACATTGTTGGCACATTACTCATAGAGTTAAGTCCCCTTCCTTGCTGAAAATGGCTATTTTGTATAATTAAATCCTTTGGTTTTGATCGAATCTTCCTGATACTAACTGGTGATGTCTGTCTATCTCTCATAAAGTCACGTCCACTTGACTGCTGAAAGTGCCTGTTTTTGACCTTGCTGTCAGTACAGATTGGAACTTCCTGAAACTTTGAGGTGAGCGATTTAGGACCATCACGGTCATCTTGTTTACACATTGGAACATCAATTTACTGATACAGTTGATCCTCTTTATACTGGCATTCGTTATAACGACAACACTCGTTATAACAACAGTTTCAACGGAATAAATCCTTAGAACATTGCTTAGCCTTGCTTCAGATCGTTGAGGGCTTCTTTCAGGGTGGAAATGCTCATATCGAATCCATAGTGATGGTAGATCATGTTAGAATCGCCTCGCCGAGGCGATTCTAACAAATGTCTTCAACTTTTTTCTATGCGTTATCATCACGAAAACACGCCTATACAATTTTTACCCCCTCCAACCCCACTTTTATATAGAAAAACTGGGGTATACAGGGGTAAACCTTATTTTTCTTATCTCTGCTCTTAAATATAGATTGTGGGTACTCGTTAGAACCGCCTCGATGGGGCGGTTCTAACGAGTGTCCACAATCTATATTTTGAGCAAAAATAAGAAATATCACATTTTTCATCATAAAATTTTCATTTTATCGGCGATAAAGGTTACACAGTATTTGTATAGGCGTGTTTTCGTAATGACGGGAAAAAGGTCCTTTGTTACCTATCATGCATACTCTTAACTCGATAGATTCTTTATAACGCGGCAAAATATAAAGGAACAAATGCTGTCGTTATAACGCGGGTTCTCAGATTTGCTCTTAACATAGACGTTTTGTGTAAAGTATTCTTTTCTAAACACTTGCACACACGTTGTTCACAAGCCCGCATACTGATTTGCGCATGTAGCTCTTGAATGAAGGTTTTTAAATCATTGTGGGTTAGAACCCCCGTCCCTCGGGGCTTGGAGAAATAGATTCAGCTGCATGGTGCTTTGCAAAGATGAAACCAACCGTATGCTTTTTTGTTTGTTTTTGTTAAGGTTTTACGTCCCACCAACACTATTTGGGTCATTTTGCAGACGTTGCGTCTGATTTGTGGGAATTTTACCCGACATTGAGATATAATGACAACTCAAGTCCGACCGCCCAAACACATTCCGTGTCGCTGAGTACTGGTACACCGCTTAGGTATAAGCCTGGGCGACAGGGTTTGAGAGGTCTTTTCATCTCAATGTCGGATTACAGTCCTACAAAATTGGAAGCAACGTCTCCAAAATGACCTAAGTAGTGTTAGAGGGAACGCTAAACCTAATTTCAAAATCAATGTTGGTTATGGGGTCGCCATCTGCCTTGAATTACGATATCGCATTAAATTATGGCGATCATTGAACGCCGTGCCCAAGGTATTTGTTTACATATGACAATGCATTGTTAAGAGATATTTACCCTTATTATTTTGTTTACCTTCAGGCCGCTTTGTTTGTTTGATTTGAGGTTTTACGTCTCCATCAACACTATATAGGTCATATTGGAGACGTTGCTTCCAATCTTGTGGGACTTTTACCAAACACTGAGATGAAATGAAATCTCAAATCCTGCCGCCCAATGAAACCAATAGGGTTTATATGCATGGACGGTCCCTGCTATACATTAGAGTAAATACATAAAAATGATGTGTTTGGTATTACATTTGTACTTAGATAGGGGATGTATAAACTGAGGGAGGTTGAATATCCGATAAAGAATGAGTGCGCTTATCGGGTGTTCAACCTCCCGAGGTTTTCTAAAATGGCTGAGTCAATAAACTGTATATTACATGCATTTTGATTCACCTTATTTGCATTATCTGCTGGTTCATAGTCTGAAGGTTATCAGCGTTCGAAAAACAGGTAACCAGACCCCCATGACCTTTCAAGGTCAGGGGGATCTGGTTACCTGTTTTTCCAATATTGACAATGTGCAAGCTAGGAGCCAGCAAGTAATGCAAATATGGTAAATAGAGCTGATAGATCAATTTGAACCTAATTCTTAGTACAGTACACTCTTAACCACAGGTGCTTCAAGTTAATATTTACAGTTTTTACGTTTTTCGCAAAAAAAAAAATAAAAAAAAAATAAATGAACTTCAAGCGTTGTGCTCTTAAGATACAGTGCATGCAAACAGGGAGTGTGCATGCGCGAAAAAATGTCGCGAAATTTTTCCGAAGAAGAACATGTCCAAAATAAATTTACTTTCGGCAATTTAGGTTATTAAGTGCATTGTTAGTAAGATCAAGCAAATCCTACATCAACAATAGGCACGATGTCCCGAGAGTGTGTATGCTTGGAAGCCACCTTGTACCCCACCCACCTGCTCCAACACGTGGTCAAGATTCTGCCCCAAATATACTGTACGCTGGGATTATTGTCCGGTACCTCCCATCTGTCAGCCAATCACCTCCAAGCTAGCCCGCTTTCTTCAGTTCTTACTGCAATCTTTGCCAAGGTAGCTCACCACAGGTGATTCGTTTGTCCCCTGTACGTGCAAAGCACTTACGCCTATACAATTCTGACTCCCCTTGAACCCTTTATTTAAATAGTAAAACTTTCTTGTCCTTCGGGATCATTGATTCCATTGTGGAATTTTGAAAATACTTGAGAGTCACTGATGAGGCCTAATTGGCCGAAACTAGCTAGTCTGGCCCAGAAAACATGTACACTTCATATTTTCCAGTTCTGTGGTGTAGTCCTTGCTTCCAAAGACAACCCTTTTATAGAACATATTTACAGGGTTAAACCTTATTTTTCTTGTTTAGATTGTGGGCATTCGTTAGAACCGCCTCGACGAGGCGTTTCTAACGAGTATCCACAATCTATATTTTGAGCAGAAATAAGGAAAATATCACAATTTTTCACCGTAAAATGTTCGTTTTTCGGCAGTAAAGTTTACAATGCATTTGCTTTGATTCAGGTCGCTTTGTTTGTTTTATTCGAGGTCATTTACAATACAGAACTAATCAAAGCGCCAAAGGCACTGAAATGACAGATTCTATGAGAAAATCAAAACACTGTGAAAACTTACAGACAACCTTTCTAAAAAGATAATAAAATTTAGAAAAGTAGTTCTGCAAATTCCATTGAATGATATGTTTGCAGATGTCTATACACAAGTGGTATCATGAAATGCCATTCGATGTTTCAAATTTTGGAAAGAAACTATTTACGTTTTCAAAACCAAACATTAAAATTCAAGTTTTAACAATACTACTGGCAATTAGTAACATTTTTGTCTGGTCGGTTGTGGATACCTCCCCCCACAAAAGATACTCTATTTTTCACAAAGAGATCGGAGGAGAAAGGCTGGTCAGTCCAGTACATGAATTCCATTGGCTTGAAGACATTTTTGAGTAAGAACAGCACTATAAACCCGCGCGTAATCCTGCTGGACTAGATATCCCGGATTCTGAGCGTAAACGAATAAATGGAACCATGTGAGGCCGACGCACTTGATTGATGTAACGTATCGCTGTTCGGTTAACGTCTCAGCCATGATCTTGAATGTTCTTAATGTCGCTAGCTACATGCAATAGCTCGACATACAATTTCGCTTATTCCATCCGATCTGTCATGCTCTATTACGCACGCGTCGCCTCGGCATACCTTACACCTATATGTCGAAACATCCCGAAGCGACAATCGGCGTGATTCACGCTGAAGTGCGATGTGTCACTGAAACGCATATCACGTGAGTCGCTTAGACGCCAATATACATGTACGTATTTCATGCACCGGCGTAAGTGTTCCGTACTGTGTCGACGTCTTAATTTTGGGTCAGGACAGGGACGTCTAGCTCTCAAAAGTGCATCGCATAAGGGCGACGAACAGTGTCAGTGCTTATTAGTCGGAAGTTGAAACCCTTTGTTTATCTACAGGTACAGTGTAGCAGATGCCGGCGGAAATCTGCTTAGACGTACTGACGTCGGTCTTCCGCTACGTCGACGTCCACTAGCGTCTTCTGTTGATTGTAAGATGTCGCTCCAACAGACAAATAGATCACACACATGTGGCACCCAAAATCAGAGTCAACGCAATCCGCTTTCCGACCAGCTTCTAACTGTCCATTAGAAGCCTCCGTGGTGTAGTGGTTATGCTACTCGCCTTGTAAACCAGGGATCGCAGGATCGATCCCGGACTTCTCCAGACTTTCGGATGTGTCTTTAAACCGAGGTATCGTCTCCGTATGACCTTAGCTGTTGGTGGGACGTAAAACTCAAACACTCACTCACTCTAACTGTCCAGGGTTTAATGAAAAATGTTGCAATACGTTCTCACTTGATGCTTTTTGAGAAAAAAAATACAATTTCTTCTTTTCTAGGCACGACCTTACATCACACTTCAAAACTTTGATCCTGAACAAGTGGTTTCTATCAGTGCTGGTGAGAAGGTGGTACACAGGATCGCTGGCCCCCGCCCATCGGGGCTTAAAGAAATAGATGGGCTGCATGATGCTTCCACGCAGAGCTTAAACCGACCCGCACACGAGTACTGGTAATCTGCTTAGAGGATCTAAGCCTGCCCAGGCAAAGAGGTGGGAGTCGGACCGTCCATGCATATAAACCCTATTGGTTACATTGGGCGGCAGGGCTTGAGATGTCATTTCATCTCAGTGTCGGGTAAAAGTCCCACAAAATTGGAAGCAACGCCTCCAAAATGACCTATACAGTGTTGACGGGGACGTTAAACCTCAAATCAAACAAAACAAAACACAGGATCGTGGCCGGACTGGTAACCATACGTCACGGTTGATTGATTTAACCTTTTTAGCTTAAGGGCATGGTGGCTAAGCGTGTTGTAATCATGCAATCGTTTGGTTTCAAAATCAAAGCACCGAAAGTGTTGGTGGGATGTAGGTTGGGGTAAAAGTCCTGGGCTGAGATTAAACTGTTTAATTTAACTCTATAATTTCCAAACAAATAGTGAAGATTTTGATAAGAAGCGCGTTCTGCAGCGTCCGAACTTGGTCTACACTGTTTGCCAAGCTCACCCTATGATTCCAGGATGACCTTCTTCAGTCTTATGGAATACCCTGATTTCACTGCGGCTATTTTCTGCAAGAAAAAGGTTATTCTGAAAAGTCAGTGATAGTCACGTAGACGTAGCTCTGAATCGCTTTTTTTATTAGTAACTTCGGGTCGAATGCCAAACAATCAACCCAAACATAGCCGAGTCGTTTGTCAGTCTTGGTTACATGTAAGTGTTATCTGTAAAATCTGCACTTGAATAAAATGTTTGATCTGGCAAACAATGTAGACTAAGATCAAACGCCACAGAACACGGTGCTGATCTTGTTCTACATTTTTTGCATCAGTTACTAAACTTCCGTTAAGTTTAAATGGATCAGTCCAAGTCCTCGTTCATGACCAGCCTGCATTTAGAGACAATCGGCATGAGTGTTGTCAGTGCTTTGATTTATTCACTGCCTTGAGTTTCTGGAGTGTACTCATCCATCACTGAAGTTGGGCTCGTCCATTCTGCTAAATATGGCACCAAGAATTATATCACAGGACCTACACTATTTGCATAGGTATCTGTACCATATTCCAGGGTTGAAAGGGACAGCCTTTCTCGCAAAGTCTGATATACACCTAGTTGTAACTGATCTAGACTTGACCTCGAATGTCGGAAAACCCATTAATATTCTGGTATGCAGCTGACCGGCTGGTCTTTAAGGATTAAATATTGACAGCACTGTTAGAAAACAGTGTAAAACCTGAGCAGACGTCTGAGCAGGTGCCGCATTGATCTAGGTATACAGTCTCGCATGATGCAGCTGATTCATATGAAATGCTGAATATATTCTCTGAAAGGTAAGATAAAATCGTCAAGTCGTCTGCTTCAAAAGTTTGTATTGCGATTATAGGATGTACAATTTTGATAACTGCGCCTAACCGGACTACATTTTTGTGCGGACTCATATTTCTTTGGCGGTCAAAGCCGGAAGAAAGTCGTAAGAAAGTCGGAACTACTTTACAACACGCAGGACAGCTAGAAATGACAGATAGAATCTGTCATTAATAAAAACTAATGGAATGTACAAGATTTTTCTGGGCTAACCTTGGAAAGTAAATTTTTCATTTTGACAGCTGCCTTGGTGAGTACATTCAATATGTCATCAAATCCTGCCAAGTGTCAAGGAAAGGAAGTGACTAAATATACATATGCAATGGTGTTAAGTTCCAGTTTACCACAACATGTAAATGAATCTATTGAAAATGGATTTCAGCACGGCTCATCAAAATGCCTTCTTTAACCCTTATCTTGCTGTTCACGACAACCCCTATCTTTGCAAACAGTGTAGATCCAGGATGACTTCTGAAGAAGCCATCTGATCAGGATCTGCACTGTTTGACATTCATTTTATGAATATGTAGGAATAAATTACTTCAAATAATCTGATTGGTTCAAAATCAGAAATGGGTGAGAAGAGTTAACAGGTAAGAATAATGACGGGAGCTTCTTTGATCTGCTATACATGTACATTTGTGTATATTCCTTTTCTGTATTCTTGGGCAGTCTGGGGTGAATGGCTTCTTTCCAAAGACTCTATCATTTTAACCCTTATCTTGCTGAATATTCAGTTTAGCCACACCCATTTCTGACTTTGAACCAATCAGATTACTTGATGTAATTTATTGCTACAAATTCATGAACTGAATGTCAAACAGTGTAGATCCTGATCAGATGGCTTCTTCAGAAGTCATCCTGGATCTACACTGTTTGCAAAGATAGGGGTTGTCGTGAACAGCAAGACAAGGGCTAAGCACGTGGATGAGTGATGGAGTTGAGACCTCGACAAGGAAATCACAGGCCCGTTACCCATATATGCCTTTTTAGGGGGCGGGGTGGATATTGGCAAAGGGTGCAGACCCAGATCAGTCGCCGAAGAACGCGGTCTACCCTGTTTGCTTAACGTACATTTTTGTAAAATTTAACACGTACAAAACAAATTTGACACCCATCTAATTGGAAATGGACCACTCCAAACTCATTATGGATTATTAAATTTTATCATATGACGTCGCGTCCGAGAAATGTAATGACATCATGTAATAAATTCGATTAATCCACTAGTGGATTAACTATGCAAATTAGTTAGAAATACTAATGGCGGAATATTGACAGTTTTGTACAAAATCGTGAATTAAATGCGTTTTTGATGTCACATGATAAATAGAATCTTGCAATCGTGCTCATGTATTACTGAATTTATTAAACCCAGTCAGGAAAAGTGATACATGTAAAATGCTCGACAAAGCCTTGCATTTTATCCTTTTCCTTAACTCCTTTAATAAATTCAATAAAACATGAACACTCGTGTAAGATCCTCTGTGTCATATATGGGTTGCGTCTTATTCTCGGCTAAGCCTCGCATCCGAATTACATAATTTTAGATCCCAACCCCTTCATCATTCCTCACGATGCCATAAAGCACCAGTACCTGAAAATGTCCGTTTCCTGCATCTCTCAACAAACGTTTCAAATAGGTGAACAATGTGGACCCTGATCAGACTTCTTCCGTAGGAGCAGTCTGATCTGAATCCACTCTGTTTGCAGACTTTAAAAGTACATCAGCTGATGATATAGTACACGTTTGTTATGAGCGGCGAGCTAAAGTTGAAACGAACCATACATGTAGTTCTGCCAAAACGGCTGAAACAGAAATCCAAAAGATCATGCATTTCATAAATGAGCCCCGCCAAGCGAATTTGTGTCTTCGACCATTCCGTCATGACAAATTTTAACTGCGCATGCCCAGCCATTCAGATGGGCCAGGGATATGGTTTTCTGTCTGAAGGTTCTTCTTGATTCACTGCTTGTATGAGTGAGCAGCGAAGGTTCTGGCGAGACTGCGCGGATGCGCAGGCTCGCCTGAACCTTCGCAGCTCGCATATGCGATAAGTACCAAAATCGCTTGACGGGGCCCAAATACAGCAAAATTCCGCTATTAAGACCACCTAAAATTGAGACTAAGTCATCCTTTAAAAGCTTATTGAGAAGGTTTCAGTTATTCTTTCTATGTGTTGTCTGCACACAGTGTCCTCTGGTCAGAGACCACGTTTGGGACTGTTCAAAAGTGGTCTTAAAGACCACTTTTGAACAGTCCCAAATGTGGTCTTAAAATAGGAATTGTACTGTACCGTACTCAAAACGGATGCTCTGATAAAGATGTTGCTCTAGTTGCAGACACAAGATTTACACACACACACACACACACACACACACACACACACACACACACACACACACACACACACACACACACACACACACACACACAAGTCACCGTGTTATATAGCCTTATAAACCCCGCTTTATAAAGAAAAAAAGTGTATACATTATTATGCCCCGTGGGTATATGGCTTTTGCCCGACCGTCCAGCGTCCGTTCGTCGGTCCGTCACGCGTTTTTCTGTATCGCATAACTTTGGGACCATGCATTCTAGGTTTTTGAAATCTCATATATGGATTCCTTATGGAACAATTGATCCGTATTTTTTTTTTTCGTCCATATGGCGTCCGTCCGTCACGCTTTTTGATCCTTTTTTTTTTTTTTTTTTTTTTGACTGTTGTCTTATTTCTATCGAAAATAAGGCTATACATTGTATGTTGAAACTTAATCTGCTGACAGAGCATGGTGAGTAGATGAACAGATTAACTTCTGCTTCTGAAAAAAATCTGAAATATACAAATTGGACTCTGTCAGGAGAAAGTCGTTCGACTTCTGAAAAATCTGTATCCCATCTTGCTGATAGTGATACGTGATTTAGCTTGTAAACAAGGCACTAAGTACATTATTTCATGGATTGTGTCAAAACATTCATTGGAAATTACATAATATGCTGCAGGCTCCACGGGGAGTGTATACGTTCTTATTCCAACACATTGTATTTTGCCGGGGGCAAACTCACGACCTTGCGCATGTAAGCAAAGACAAAACGTATTAGCCTCTAGAACATTTACATTGTAGCATTAGTGCCTATAAAAAGTTAGATAAGTGTAAAACACGACCAGAACAGAACAAGAGATCCATCTTATATGCCTTCCTACTGGGATGCATTATACTACAATTGAAGCAGGGTGTAACAAAATTTATCATTTTGTCTTTAGCAGAAATTCTTGCACAGCAAGGAAAATCTGTTTATTCTGGTTTACAGGAAGCTGTGAACTGCCAAAGAGTAGCAGATTTAGAGTCTGGTGACAAATCTCCGATACTGTATCGAGTGAATCTTGTCTTTGGTTATATTAGTGTAACGATTGCAAATTAACATAGCACACAGAGAGTTCGGCCTAAAATTAGCTGTCATTACGAAAACACGCCTATACAAATACATTGCCACCTTTATCGCGGAAAAAATGAAGATTTTAAGATGAAAAATTACGATATATTTCTTATTTCTGCTCAAAATATAGACTGTGGGTACTCGTTAGAACCGCCTCATCGAGGCGGTTCTAACGAGTACCCACAATCTATATTTTAGAGCAGAAATAAGAAAAATAAGTTTTACCCCTGAAAACCCCAGTTTTACTATATAAACGTTGGGTTCGAGGGGGTCAAAATTATATAGGCGTGTTTTCGTGATGGTTTCCGATAACATGCCGAAAAAAATTAGGCTCGGTAGATCGATTAAACTTTTTATATTTATTTTCTATTTGATGAAAAAGAGCAAAAATGTTTAAAAGGGCTTGATCCAGCCACATTAATAGAAATTATTCAAATAATGAGGTTTAGAGCATTAAGGAAGCATTAAGTATTAGTTTTGCTTTTTTGACAGTTTTGTGATATTTTATCAAAAGTGCTAGAAAAAATTATGGTCGCTGGGTAAGAAAATCTTTCTTATTTTTTTTTTCTGGATGGCCATAAAAAATGTAGGGCCGGCACAAAAATCAAGGTCGGTCGGGTTAGTGGAAACACATATTTTTTAGGCCTTATCAGTATATTTTAGAGACGAGATGCTTGTTTAATGAGCTACAATATGTCTTTAGTCTTGCATGATAATTGTGTCCAAAGGTAATATTTCGGAGCGTTTTCTGGGTTTGCATTCAACTTCCGTTTGAAAGAATCACTAAAAGAAGAATTACGTACTTCGCTTTGGAGGTCGTTCCAATCTCTAATAGCATATGGTAGAAAAATATTTAGTATATATGGTAGAATTTATTTATTCGCACCCCCCCCCCCCACCCCACCGCCCATCGGGGCTTGAAGAAATAGATGGGCTGCATAATGCTTCCACGCAGAGCTGAAACCTACCGCACACGAGTACTGGTAAACTGCTTAGAGGATCTAAGCCTGCCAGGCAAAGCGGTGCGAGTCAGACCGTCCACGCTAATAAACCCTATTGGTTTCATTGGACGACCGGGCTTGAGATGTTATTTCATCTAAATGTAGGGTAAAAGTCCCACACAATTGGAATCAACTAATCCAAAATGACCTATACAGTGTTGACGGGGAAGTTAAACTTCAAAACAAACAAAATATTTTTATTAATTTACATACTAGCCCAAACGCAGTTAATTGTAGGTATTACTGTTCTTTTGAATGTTGGACCGGCCCCGATAGCTCAGTTGGTAGAGTGTCCGCTCCGGGGAACGGGAGGTCATGGGTTCGATCCCGGGCCGCGACATACCAAAGTCGTTAAGAATGGTACTAGCTGCTCCTCGCTTGGCACTCAGATTTACAGGGAAGAGCTAGGACTGGTCGACCCAGTGTCATGATAATGTGACTAGGTGTGGTATCATGTAATGTGTCTGGGACATGATACTTCAGTGAGGCAGCACTATAAAAGTGAGCATTGAGCTCCCTGTCGCAACCAGACACCGTCGTGATATGACTGAAAAATTGTTGAAAGCACCGTTAAACCCGAATTCACACAAACTCACACTCTTTTGAAAGTTGGAAAAAAAAAATGTTCATGGCCTGAAAGTTTCATCAATACGGCTTCATTAAAAATATCGTTTGCCTCTTTAGCTTGGCAAAACGCAAGAGACGAGCCGTGTTATGGACTTGGTGTGTCTCATTGAAAGTGAAATGCCTGACACTTTTCAAGTGCTCGGAATGTGACATGATTTCGTACACTGTGTAAGAAACCCCGGTTTATGAGACATCCTCGGATTTATTGAAACCAAAACACGTTTGATATGTCAATACATCATTCTAAGTTTGTTTGAATTTGATAAAGCCTTTATTTAACTGTAAGAAAGAGGAACATTGAACGCTTTATCCAGCAAGGGGCAACGAGCAAAATTTGCTTGATAACAAGGGGATGCAATGCTTTTGGGGCCATTAGAAAATGCATGGGTAATTTGCAATTATCAAAATAATGGTACTCATAAAGGTTGCTTGAAAGCAAATCTTTATTTCTTAGAATTAAAGTCGTGCTCATTTTGCATTAGTCTATGGACTACCTTGTAAGAAACACAAAATTTGGGTGTTACAGACTTTAGTGTATAGTCTAAGAATCAGGAAAACACGCCTATACAAATACATGGTAAACTTTTACCGCCAAAAAAAAAGAGAAACTTTTAAGATATTTTTTATATATTTTTCTTATTTCTGTTCACAATAAAGATTGTGCGTTATAACCGCCTCATCGAGGCGGTTCTAATCAGTACCCACAATCTATATTTTAGAGCAGAAATAAGAAAACTGAGGTTTACCTCTTTAAATCCCAGTTTTTCTACATAAAAGTGGGGTTCAATGGGGTCAAAATTATATATAGGCGTCTTTTCGTGATGCCTGTAAGAAACGCAAAATGTGGATGTTACAGACTTTAGTATACAGTCTATGACTACGGAAGCAAACGTTTTTGCTACTGACACTGCTCATCTGAATGGTAGGTGAACTGGAATTTTGGTTTTCAAAATCTGACAGAAAGCATGTGGTTCCAGAAAACGTTCTTTTTATTAATAATAAATAACCAATCAGAATGAAGCTTAATGAACCATTGCAGAAAATCTGGAATAAATGTTTACAACAAATTGGACAGGGGTAATTGATTATCATTTATCACGCTCGTTTCTCTCCTAGAATCTAAACAACTTTCTTGTTGCGTTAGGAATTAGGGTTAGTATAGTTGTGAATTGGCGTGTATAGCACTAATGTTTGATGCATTACGCTGGTGATAAGCTGAGGTGTGTTACCAACTGAAGGCGGTACCAAAGGGGAGAGGCACTCGGGGGCTCGGCAACTTCTCATTTTGAAACACTTCTGAAGTTTGTCCCTTTCATTCACGAGGATAGTGTTTCCCACCCAGTTTCAGTGTGTAGAACATCGATAAAGACAAGTTTAGTTGCTCCTGTGACAATCTGTGCAGCTTCGTTTTGGATTTTTTTCAAGCTCGTTAACTTAATACTGGGTGCACCTGCCCCATACAACGTCTGCATATTCCAAGAGAGGTCTTATGAAAGAGATGTGAATTTGATCAGGTTTGTGGCGCTTTCGTGGAAAAGTAATGGACTCTGACTTTGCTGGGCAAAATGTGACAAAGCATTTTGTTGCCCATAGGTGTACTTTGTGAATAACGGAATTTAGGTGATGAGTAGCTTGGTCCGCCTTTTCTACTAATATGTAAAGACTAGTATCATCTGCAAAGAGCCTAATAGATGAATCGATATCCTCAACGATTTCATTTATGTATGAAAGAAAAAGAAGAGGACCAAGAATAGAGCCTTGTGTAACTCCGGATTTAATAGGCGCCTATTCAGAACTTACTGTCGGCATAACAACTCTCTGCTTTCTGTTATCTAGGTGGTTCGTGAACCACTGTAAGAGAGATACAGTAATACCAGCACTTTCAAGTATAAAAGCAAACATTTATACCATGCCATCACGATAACAGGTCCGTGAAACGAAGACCCCTCTTAACCCCATTGCATCTAATAAAAAGTGGAGTTTACGGGGGTATAATACATTATCTGCCTTATTTTTTTATTAAAACATAGATTATGGGTACACGTTAGAACCGCCTCGTTGAGGCGGTTTTAACGAAACCAAACAATCTATGTTGAAAGCAGAAATAAGAAAGATGTTATCATTCTTATCTAAAATTTAACATTTCTGACATCACATTGTACGCTATGTTGAACCGTAAATTCCTCATTTCGTACATTTCACACCCATTAGAAGAATTGGTACCAATATGTCACATTTGCCAAATGTGAAATTTACGTATGGTCAATTTCGATAAATTTTGGGGTCTAAAATTTGTACTCAACTTTCTCATGTTGATCATTTCTGACGTGTGAATAATAGGTAAGTATTCGTCACACCTGTGAAGAACTAGTGCGACTTTTTCTCGGGTGTGAAGAATTGGTACCAATTCCTCACGCATGTGAAGAATTCGTTGATAATTTCTGACGTGTAAAGTCCGTCACACTAAGTTTCAAAATTTGGCCGCCGCCCCCGCCCATCGGGACTTGAAGAAATAGATGGGCTGCATGGTGCTTCTGCGCAGAGTTGAAACCAACCGCACGTGAGTACTGGTAAACCGCGTAGAGTTTCTAAGCATGCCCAGGAAAATTGGTGCGAATTGGACCGTCCATGCATATAAACCCTATTGGACGGCTGAGCTTGAGATGTCATTTCATCTCAAGTCGGTTAAATGACCTATAGGTTGTTGACAGAAACGTTAAACCTCAAATCAAACAGAATGAAATTTGACCTTGTCTGGAAATAAGTTAGGGTAAACCTGGGTCATCATTTGAACAAATTATGATGGGCTGGGGCCCCAGATGCTACATACCATTTTTTTTTTTTTTTTTGAAAACCAGTCTACTTGTTCAAGAGAAGATTTTAGTAGTTTTACTATATATGGGCGTGGTAGCCATCTTGGCCATGTGACCGAGATTCCGCGAACAAACTATCGTTCCCCCTACCAATAGAGGTTGAACACAAATGTTGGCTTTGATTGGCGAATCGGTTTCACTGGAGATGTTTGAAGAATATGAACGGACGACGAAGGACACTTGGTGAGCCTGCGGCTAAGGTGAGCTAAAAACCTAATGACCAATCTCACCGTGAAAGGTTTTCTCGCGACGCGGCTCGCGGCTCATCTAAAACATGAGAAGTTTCAACCAGTAATACAATGGAATTACCTTCCATGTTTATAAAATTATGGTATGCGTATGAAGAATTGGAATCGAATGCAAAATGCAGCAGCTTTGACGTGGGGGGGGGGGGTATTTTATCGATGTGAGGAATATGCATGATTGCTACATAAAATTTTGACTACCAGCGTATTTCTCCCACACGTGAAAAATATTGGTATAAAACCCGTGACGTATTGGTACCAATTCTTCACGCGCTGTGAGGAATTGGTGCCAACTCTTCACGGCGTGAAATTTACGAAATGGGAAATTTAGGGTTCAACAACGCTATTATTTCACATGGACATGTTTTCCTAATGCCTGTCAAATCTTTTGCTCATGTCAAAGAATATGGCTCGGACTTCTTTCCCTTCATTGAGTGCATTACAAAAAGGATTATAGATTCACTGTTGAATTGCCTGAAATAAAACCCGATTGCATGGCTGTGATAATATGATGATTCCGAAAGAAATTGAAGACATGTTTGTGTATGATTTTTTTTCTAAAACTTTTCCGATTGTGCTAAAGAGAGAGATAGGCCCGTAGTTAGTTACACCCGAGGGGTCGATTTGCTTGTAAATACCCAGCAGGCACACGTCGCTATGGCACCGTCACATCAACGTCGGTGCAACGTCATGACGTTGCACCGACGTTGATGTGACGTTGCATAAACGTCCTGACGTTGTAACGACGTTGATGTGACGTCATAATTACGTCATGTGCCTGCTGGGTAGGGGTTACATTAGCTTGTTTCCATATGTTTGGAATCCTGCCCAAAGAAATAGAAATCAAATAATTCCGACAAGGGAGATGAGAGTGGCTGTTCAGGTTCCTTAAGAAGTTTATTATTGATAGAATAAGGTCCTGATACTTTGCCAGCATCACGAAAACACGCCTATATAATTTTGACCCCCTTGAACCCCATTTTTATATAGTAAAACTGGGGTTTCCGGGGGTATACCTTATTTTTCTTATTTCTGCTCTAAAACATAGATTGTGGGTACTCGTTAGAACCGCCTCGAGGAGGCGGTTCTAACGAGTGCCCACAATCTATATTTTGAGCAAAAATAAGTAAAATATCACAATTTGTCATCATAAAATTTTCATTTTTTCGGCGATAAAGGTGGCAATGTATTTATATAGGCGTGTTTTCGTAATGAGTTTGAAGGGCACGGAGAATGGATGCAACTTCTTCTGGCGATGAAACTATTGATTCTATATTAGGGTGTACGGTTTCTGTATGAGGCAGAAATGCATTACTTTCATCTAACTCAGTTTGTTGCGCAAAATAATGATTTAAGGCTTCAGTAGCTTTGTAGCTTTTATGTGTTGGATGTATATGTATTAGTTATAAAAATAAAATAAAGTTTAAACCAAAAACATCTGAAAAATCTTTCATGAGTTATGGCCCTTAGAAAATTTGGACTTTTTTTAGCTGGTAAGCTAGGTATCTTAAAAACGTTTGAGCTATCATCTTGAAACTTTACAAGACTGATACCAAGGGGATGATCAGATGGTGATGATGATGATGAGTTCGTGTTTAACGACGCGTCAACCCTCTTTGTGGGTCATAAGCGTCAAACCGTTACTGATTAAACGGCATGAAGAATTGGGATGATCAGAAGATTACCTGATTCAATTTTGAAATCAAAATCTAACTTTTTTTTTTCTTCAGTTATGGCCTTTTGAAAAATTGAGCATTTTATTGACTTATTAAGCAAAATATCCCTTAAACTATTTGAGCTATTGTGTTTAATTTGAAAGGCTGATACGAAATGATGAGTAGATGACCTGATTAACTTTTGAATAAAATCCAAAATTTCTTCTTCAGTTATGACCCTTTGAACAATTGATCAATTTAACCTTGCTTGTAGGCAAGATATCTCGAAAACTGTTTGAGATACCGCCTTGATAAGTACATGTAGATGATCTGAGTTGCTTCTGTAAAAAAAAATTCTTTGAAAATTTGGGCATATTAACTTTGTAAGCAAAATATCTCTAAACTATTAGAGCTATTGTCTTGAAACTTGGCTAATAGATGATGATGAGTAGATGATCTGATTGACTTTTGATTTTTTTTTTCTTCTTGAGTTATGACTCGTTGAACAATTCATCATTTTAACCTTGTGAGCAAAATATCTCGAAACCTGTTTGAGGTATTTATTTGAAACTTGACATACTGATACGGGATGATGAGTAGATGACCTGATTAACTTTTGAAAAAAAACAAAATCTGAATTTTGTTTATCTTGAGTCTCGGCCCTTTGGAAGTTTTGGCATTTTAACATTTTAAAGACGATATCTCAAAATTATTGCATTGACACTTTACACACTGATAGGAAATATAGATGACCGTATCAACTTTTGGAAACATTCTGAAATTTTGGGCATAAGTAAGAAAGAAAGAAAGAAAGAAAAGAAAGAAAGAAAGAAAGAAAGCAGGAAAGAAAGAAAGAAAGAAAGAGATATATAGATGACCGTATCAACTTTTGAAAACATTCTGAAATTTTGGGCATAAGAAAGAAAGAAAGAAAGAAGAAAGAAAGAAAGAAAGAAAGGAAAGAAAGAACAAAAACTCTGTAAAAGAAAGAAAGAAAGAAAGAAAGAAAGAAAGAAAGAAAGAAAAAAACTCAGTAAAATAATAACTTGAACCAAAACATTCTGCTTATCTTCATATCATTGAAAAAAAAACCTTCCAATGTTTCAATGAAATCTGTCAAAAGGCGGGCCAAGTTACAAAAGAATCAGTTGAAAAAGAACCTCCTAGGACACAAAGAGCTGTATACTAGATTTGATTGTTTGTTTGATTTGAGGTCTAACGTCCCCGTCAACACTGTAAAGGTCATTTTGGAGACGTTGCTTCCAATTTTGTGGGACTTTTACCCGACATTGAGATGAAATGACATCTCAAGCTCTGTATACTAGAGCATATATACGAAGAAGTGTATGTGGTCTGATTTAATCAGACCATATACACGTCTTCATATATATTTACTAGCAAAAATGCATACATATGGGGTCAAACTGTGTAAATGGAGAGCCAAGCACAGTCGAAAACCACGTGCATGTCTTCAAATAATAACAAGAAAACCTGCAAAGTTTTTTTTTTTTTTTACAAATTAGACAAAACGGAAATGTGTAGGAGCCTAGGTGGAATTTAATACAGACAGCAACTGTGGAGCGGATGCACGGACGGACGGATAAGGGGTCATTTTGATATCTTTACGAAAACACGCCTATGCAAATACATTGTAAATTTTATCGCCGAAGAAAAGAAAATTTTAAGGTGAAAAATTGTGATATTTTTCTTATTTCTGCTCAAAATATAGATTGAGAGCAGACATAAGAAAAATAAGGTTTACGCCTGTAAACCCCAGTTTTACTGTATAAAAGTGGGGCTCAATGGGTATATAGGCGTGTTTTTGTGATGTCCCCACACCCTTTCGTTTTCACGTCTCCTCTGTCGGGGGACAGCAGTCAGGTACACTTGAAAGATGACCAATTGTCCGTCTGGACGGAACTTACACTGAAAATAGCTACCTGCTAAATATAAACTACTGGGCCGCCAAATGTAATTTGAAACAATTGCCTCCGTTGTTTTCGCGTCATTGAAAAATGTGTTTTCTTTTGACAGCAGTTTTTGATGAATAAAATCATGGTTGAAAACAATGCAAAGTTTACATATCACTTATGATTTCTCAAGATATAAAATAACTTATCTTAGTCGTTTAATTAAGCTCACCTGTTTGTCATGTTAACCCATTTATACCTAGCGTCTCGGAATGTGATACTTTGTTTTGTTTGATTTGAGATTTATCGTCCCCGTCAACACCGTATAGGTCATTTTGGAGACGTTGCTTCCACTTTTGTGGGACTTTTACCCGACATTGAGATGAAATGATAGCTCAAGCCCTGTCGCACAATGAAACCAAAGGGTTTATAAGCATGGACTTGCACTGCTTTACCTGGGCAGGCTTAGAACATATTAGATCCTCTAAGGGGTTTACCAGTACTCGTGTGCGGTCGGTTTCAGCTCTGCGTGGAAGCACCATGCATCCCAGCTATTTCTGCAAGCTCCAATGGGCGGGGGCAAAGGAATGGGATACTTGCAAACAGTGTAAAGCCCATACGAGGTCTACACTGTTTGCTTAAGATGATATTTTGAAATACTTTTCTTATGTTCCTGAGAAAACAGGATTTGACATTTCATGCAAATTGTCTCCTAAGGAGATAATTTGCAAGAGATGTCAAGTCCTGATTTCTGGGAAAAATGAGAAAAATATCAACAATTTGTCGTCTCCTGAATATATTAATAACAGAAAGGTTTTTGTAAACATTACAGTCATAATAAATGGCCAAATAACCTTAGAATTGGAACTGAAGCTGTCCCAAGCTATCGGGGAATGGAAACACCTTCAGGGGAGGCAACTCCTGTAAAAGTATTTTTGTCTCTGTTAACTAAACGAAAGAATTTGCTCATCATTTGCTCCTGGGGAGCAGGAGTAGACCCATTTTTCTGCGGGACAGAGTTTATAGAAAAGCGAACAGAAAGGCCCGAAAGTTGTCTCCCTTTGAAAAATGGCGGATTGTATTCATTCCCCTTAATGGAAGAGAGTCAGCTGAAACCGACCGCACAGGGGCACTGGTAAACCGCTTAGAAGGTCTAAACCTGCCCAGGCAAAGACCGCCTGTGTATATACATCTAACTGGTTTCATTGGGCGATAGGGCTCGAGATGTCATTTCATCTAAATGTCGGGTAAAAGTCACAAAAAAAATGGAAGCAACGTCTCTCAACTGACCTAAATAGTATTGACGGGGACGTTAAACCTCATATCAAACAAACAAAAATGGATATACGCTCATTCAAAGATAGTTTGGTGTATGTGTCCCACAGGACCCATTGTAACCCTTTTTGTCCAAACGGAATCTTCCACCTCACATATAGCAGGAGTCCTATTCAAACTTTAGGGGTGTCAGGATGCGTTTTCTTCAAAATTTACTCCGAAAATGACTGAGCTTTTTGCAAACAGTGTAGGCCCTGACCAGACGCCGCGTTCTGCGGCGTCTGATCTGGGCCTGCATTGTTTGCAAAGTACCCGTTTTGGGGTTTCCAGTACAAAACGGGTTAATAGAAGGAGTCCATTTCAAAATTTAGTGCTGACAGGTTGTGTTGAACTTTTTGTAAAGAGTGTAGACCCTGGTCAGACACCGCGTTCTGTAGAGTCTGATCCGGGCCTGCACTATTTACTTGGGGTTTCTGATACAACAGGGTTTACTAACCGAACGGTATAGCTTGGTGGAAAATAGGTCAAGCTATGATAATACAGTCGAACTTCAATGGCTCGAACACCTTTGGGACCTCGAAAATCTGTTCGAGACTGGGGAAGTTCGAGCCACTGAGGTTACTGTCAGGAGGCTTAACGAGATACTTTTAAATATGTTTTCGGTGTTCTATAATGAAAATGTATGCTGTGTGTACTCATTAGAATCGCCTCATCGAGGCGATTCTAACGAGTACACACAGCATACATTTGCAGGATAAAAGACTAAATTCTCCTTAATTATCCCCCACTATGTATTTTGTAGAGGATTTCGCTAGGGGCTCAAGAATGGGTTTGACACATTCATGGTAAAGGAGCCATCGGTGTTCGAGCCATCGAAGTTCTACTGTAGTAAAATCAAAGAGGTGGGATGAGGAAACAGTGTAGAGATTGATCAGATGCCACGCGGCATCTGATCTGGGTGTACACTGTTTGCCAAACCAAGCACAAGTTCCGTCCAGATTGATTCTACAGGTAACTCTCTTTACCTCTGACCTCACAACGATAAGACTAGACACGTAAAGATCAGCAACGTATAGCTACTGCCAATTGAAACTTTAAGTCGACTGACAACAATCGACCAAAAATAAAATTAAACTAGATCTGCAGTCGATGGTATACCATCGCAAATACCCGCTTTTTCTATTAATAACACTAATGACTATGTATTAGCTAGCCAAAACTACATGTAAGTTTAAAAAAGTTGCAAAGAACATTCTAACTGATAAGCAAAGTTTCAGAAGTGTAACTCTTATAGTTTAGAAGATATGGCAAAGTCATACTTTTTGACCTTTGACCTTGGGGTTATGTTGAGGTCCACCTAAAGTATTCCAATTTATTCTATATTCCAACAGCCATCCAATAACCAAGTTTTAGAAGTGTAACTCCAATAGTTTAGAAGATATAGCAAAGTCATACTTTTTGACCTTGGGGTCGAGGTCACACCAAAAGTAGCCCAACGTATTCTATATTCCAAGAGCCATCCAATAAGCAAAGTTTCAGAAGTGTAATTCCAATAGTTTAGGAGATATGACAAATCATAATTTTTGACCTTTGACCTTGGGGTCATGTTGAGGTCAACGTCACACCAAAAGTATCCAAATTTATTCTATATTCCAAGGGCCATCCAATAACCAAAGTTTCAGAAGTGTAACTCTAATATTTTAGAAGACATGGCAAAATCATACTTTTTGATCTTTGACCTTGGGGTCAAAGTCACACCAAAAGTAACCTGACATATTCTATATTCCAAGGACCATCCAATAAGCAAAGTTTCAGAAGTGTAACTCCAATAGTTAGGAGATATGGCAAATCATAATTTTTGACCTTTGGCCTTGGGGTCATGTTGAGGTTAAGGTCACAAAAAAGTTGCCCACTGCCATCTACATTCCACGTACTATCCACATGCAAAGTTTCAAAAGTGTAACTTCAGTGGTTGCAGAGGAGATTCAATCACAAGAAACATGACGGACGGATGTTCTCACGGATGTATACTTATGTGGCTATTTTTGGCAGGATTGATACTTAAGTGGCTACTTTTAGCCACAGAAAAGAAGTATTTTCGGTGTCTAACGGAATAAATCCCATAGACTTACATTGATTCTGTCCATTTACATAGCCACCTAACTATAGATTTGTTGGTGCGGACGGACGGACGGACGGACGGACGGACAGACGGACTGACGCCGGAGTGAACTGTGGTACGAAAACAATATACCCGATTTTTCTTCGAAAAAGCGGGTATAAAAAAAAGACACATCACATGCCTATAGTGTTAGATTTATATATAAAGCATCTTCAGAACAACGGTGTTTCCAGTTTACATTATGCTGTAATTGTTTTCATTCATTCATTCATTCATTCATTCATTTCTTTTTCTTTCTTTCTTTCTTTCTTTCTTTCTTTCTTTCTTTCTTTCTTTCTTTCTTTCTGTCTTCGTCTTCTTATTTTTCTTCTTGTTCGTTTTGCTGTTGTAGCTCTTCTTCGTCTACTTCTTCTCCTTTTGCTCCTCCTCCTCCTTCTTCTTCTTCTTCTTCTTCTTCTTCTTCTTCTTCTTCTTCTTCTTCTTCTTCTGCTTGCACCATCACCGGATGACTGAGTTGTTTAGCCTCATGTCAAACCCTGACTGAGAGTCATTTACGATTGTATTGGTACTGTCGAACCTCCGTGTTCAAACACGTTAGCTTTTGAGATAAGGGCAATTCGGACAACCGAGCGAACCATGACATCGTGTTAGGGCATATCATTTGAGCCCCGCCAAGCGAATTTGGGTCTTCGAGCATTCCGTCATGACAAATTTTAACTGCGCATGCCCAGCCATTCAGAGGGGCCAGGGATATGGCTTTCTGTCTGAAGGTTCCTCTTGATTCACTGCTTGTATGAGCGAGCAGCGAAGGTTCTGGCGAGACTGCGCGGACGCGCAGGCTCGCCTGAACCTTCGCTGCTCGCATAGGCGATAAGTACCAAAATCGCTTGACGCGGCCCATTTGATAAGTTTGGGATATACAGTTTGTTTGGTTGTTTGATTTTTGGCTTAACGTCCCAGTCAACACTGTTTATGTCATTTTTGAGACGTTGCTTCCAATTTTGTGAGACGTCTATATCCGACACTGAAATGAAATCACATCACAAGCCCTGCCGCTCAATGAAGCCAGAAGGCTTATATGCATTGGACGATCTGACTCACATCGCTTTGCCTGGACAGGCTTAGTCCATCTAAGCGGTTTACCAGTACTCGTGTGTGGTCAGATTCAGCTCTGCCTGGAAGCACCATCGAGCCCAATCTTTTTCTCCAAGCCCCGATGGGCAGGGGCGATTGGGATATACAGAAAACTTCCACTATTAAGACCACCCGAAATTAAAACTAATTCTGCTTTAAAATGCTTATTTTGAAGGGTGCACGTAATCTTTCTTTGTGTTTTCTGCCAACAGTTACCTCTGGTCAAGGACCACCTTTGGGACTGTTCAAAAGTGGTCTAGAAGACCACTTTTGAACAGTCCCAAAGGGGGGTCTTAATACAGGCATTTTACTGTATTTAGGCTTTCTATCTGATAACTTAAAAGCGCAGTGGTCTAGTGGTTATAGCGCTGGACTGCGGTGCAGAAGGTCGCGGGTTTGAACCTCGTTCGTATCACTGTGTGCACCAAGCGGTGAAAAGATACTTGACCAATTTTGGATATTTTTTTATAAAAAGGGGGAGTTGGTGGGGGGGGGGGGGGGGGGTATGTTGTGTGTACTCATCAGAATGTGGCGACTCTTAATTATAACAGCATATCTCACATTTTGTTTGTTGTTGAAAATTTTATCAAAGTCACTGCCCTCTCTCTCGTACGCGTGATATCGCCCGGAATGAGTGTTCGAGAGCGATTCAAATAAGCTTGAAGCTTTCATCGCAATCGAACTGAAAGAAATTAGGATAAACTAAAATAATTTTATCAAAGTATTAATTTCAGAATGATACAGAAAAATTTATCTTGGTATTCTGTTACAATGAAAACTGAAAAACACATTCCAGTATCAAATGATATCTTGGGTACATAGTTCAGATAGATTAGTACTACTTTTAGATACCTGAGGGCCCATGGTGAGCTGTAAAGGTCTAATATAGCCTTTTACAAAGCATCTAAATTCACTAATGACCGAATTTGTTTAAAATATATTAGATTTTTGCAAAGGTTGCGACCTCCAATTAATTCGTTTTGTTGCCAGACACTTAATTTATTTTTTGGAAACTCATGACATATTTTAATCTTGTTAAAAGGATTTTCGTGGATTTTCTCTCAAAGTAAGTACATTAATACTTCAGACATTCATACTTCAGTTACTCAAATGTCTTTGGGACCATGAACATTTGTTCCAGAGAGGGGTAGTTTGAGCTACAGGTGTTTTATCGTTACGAAAATTTATTGTAAACTTTACCAGAAAAAAAAAAATAAATAAATAAATAAAAAAATTTAAGTTGAAACTTTGTGATATTTTTCTTATTTCTTAGAGCAGAAATTAGAAAAATAAGGTTTATCCCTGTAAACCACAGTTTTACTATATGGGCCCCGTCATACAAGCAGTGAATCAAGAGAAACCTTCAGACAGAAAGCCATATCCCTGGCCCCACTGAATGGCTGGGCATGCGCAGTTAAAATTTGTCATGACGGAATGCTCGAAGACACAAATTCGCTTGGTGGGTTCATATAAAAGTGGGGTTCAAAGGGGTCAAATTTATATAGGCGTGTTTTCGTGATAGAAGCAATGCTTCGTCTCAGTGCTTGTGTGCTTCGGAAATCGAAAAAAAATCTATCGCAATAAAACTGGATTTCATGTGCTCTAACGACGTTTTGTGTACCTATATATCAAAAGGTTTGTGCACATTACATGTACATATATATGGCAGCCAGAGTTTTAGTTCTTGCGCACAGCCTTGTGAAAAATTGTGCCAAGAACCATCAATGAATCTTAAAGGGTATTGGAGTTACGGCCATCACAAGGTTGCGTCTACGGACGGACGGACAACCGGACGGACGGACGGACGGACGTACCCCAATCGCTATATCCCCCGAACCTATTCGGTCGGGAGGTTAAAAAAAAATAAGAAAAATATCATCAATTTGTGGCCTTTTGAATCAGCCTTTAGCGTGGTAAAGGTTAATTTGTAGATGATCTTACATGAGTGTCCATGTATTATTAAATTTATTAAACGAGTTCAGGACAATAGATAAAATGCGGGGGTTTACCGAGCATTTTATCCCTTTCTTCAACGAGTTTAAATAATTTAATAACACATGAGCGCGAATTCTATTTATCATATGAGATTCAAAACGCATTTTATTCACGTATTTTTTTTTTTTATTTTTTTTTAAATAAAAATGTCAAAATTTCGCCATAAGTAAACGCGACGTCGTTAAAGACGTCGTACGCATGACGTCACGGGGTGTATCTAACTAATTTGCATTATTTAAACCGCTAGTGGATTACAGAATTTATTACATGGCGTTATTACATTCTCAGACATCATTCGATAAATAAATGGACGTCGTGTGTGCTCTATAGAATCGCCTCTTCATCGAGGCGATTCTAATGAAAACACACAACATATATTTGCGTTATAAAATAAGAAAATTGGGAGTAAATCATCCCAAATATGTTTACATCTGGAGTTATGCGATTTTTTTTCCTAGGGACTCAAGAACGATTTCGAAATAGCCGTGGTAAACGAGCCATCGGTGTTGAGCCATCAAAGGTTCACTGAAAACACAACTATATGTTTGTTTGTTTCGTTTGTATTGGAGTTTAACGGCCCAGTCAACACTATGTTAGTCCACACTTTTCCTGGATAGGCTTATACGTAAGTGGTTAACCAGTACAGTTCACATTCTTTCGCAAAAAACTGACAACTGCCCTTCTTGAATTAGCGGAAGGGAGAGAATGGCCGTAGAGGCCTCCGTGGCCTAGTGAATAAGAGCGCTGACGGTTGTGGCTTCGAGTCTGGCTTGTGTCATATGTGAGACACCAAGTTCTTCAACGGATGGTCAGGTGGTTTTTCTCCGGGTACTCCCGTTTTCGCCCACCTCTGATTAATGAACGGCTCGATTAGAGTGAAATAATCTTGAAAGGGCCGTAAAACCAAAATCCGTACCCCCTCCCCCCCCCCCCCCCCCTAGTTTTTCTAGTTGTCTACGCCCACGGTCGTAGACAATCTTAATAAAGACTTTAAGAAAAGGTCATGCCTAGTTGAATATTGTTTTCTATTAGGATGTCATCCGTGTCATTGTCTTCGCTGTGGGTGTACACTACCTAAGGCTTACTTTTGCTCCAGAAGCATTAAAGAAAAGGTCATTACTAGCTGAATGCTATATTCTCTTGACTGTTGATCAGTGTTATTTGCTATAATGATTATAAACCGGGATTGACCGGAACACTTCCGAAAGTTTATCGCACCCTCTTCGAATACAAAATAAACATGTTTTCTGGGTTCACATGGTGTTGACTTTCCTCCCATGATACAATGCATCAATTTGTGTTTGTTTTCACTTAAAGAAGGCAGATGCGTCTGTTCTACTGATTTTTCGTTTCCCTAGTACGAGTGGTTATCATAGTAAAAGATGGGTAGTTTTGTTTATTAATTGACTATCCTGTATTGATCGGAGGTCATCCGTATTAACACCACGTCAACCAATATTAACTGAGGTCAAGTGAGGTCAAAAAAATCAAAAATCATATTTTTTAATTGTGTCAACATTGATCAAGTAATTTCGTATTGACCCAGTTACAGGTCCTCGGTCAGCTGCATTAGCCCTCGGCCAATGGCCTCGGGCCAATGCAGCAGACCTCGGACCTGTACCTGGGCCAATACGAAATTACTTGATTAATAACATTATATTATTAATTGACTATCCCGTATTGAACGGAGGTCATCCGTATTAACACGAGGTCAACCAACATTAATCGAGGTCAAGTGAGGTCAAAAAATCAATAATCATGATTTTTAATTGTGTCAATTAATAAAATTGTCATTTATCAAGTAATTTCGTATTGACCCAGTTACGGATCCTCGGTTAGCTGCATTGACCCTCGGCCTTCGGCCTCGGACCAATGCAGCAGACCTCGGACCTGTACCTGGGCCAATACGAACTTTCATGATTAATAACATTATATTAGATATGAAACTGGAGTCAACTTTTGATATCGTTGGCTATTATACAAGTTGCAGTATTTACTGGCACACTTATACCGGATACACATGAACAGCTTTGTCATTTAACTTTCCAATCCTATGACTACACAAATTAATGTGTGCTAAGCGTAGACTCAAGCTTTTTGTAAAAGCTAATACTTGTATTTCTAAAATTTGTTTGATTGATTTAAGGTTTAAGGTATATGCAAATGTCAACCAGACACGTGAGCTAAAATTTACGGTCGTTTATAATGTCGACAAGTTTCTAGAAAAGCAACTCATAATGTTCCAAATTATATGAATAATCATAAAATATGCTTATTAAAAAGTGTATTTCTGTTTTTAGAAGAAAAAATAATAAATTACTTTATTAGAAAATTACCTTTCAAAATGGTCAATTTTTGAACATCGGTTTCTCCGTTGTCCTTCCTCGGAAACATTCAGTTTTTACATTAACCTAAAGTATATTCCATGTCCTAGCAAGGACGAGAAGTAGTTTTTCCAAAAACTTCCACAATAACAATATATCCATTCTTTTAAACACCCATCGAACGGTCATTTTGACAGCCATTACTGTATACATGGTTGGTAAATTCTCCAGGTAAAACAGGGGTATAAACATGCTAATCGTAGGTAAAAATATCCTGCACAACGGATTTTATTCTAAATAGTTTTATGCCTAGATCATGATTTCCTTTATTCTTCCGTTAAGTTGGTAAATATTATTATGCATTAAATAAATACAAGAGGGGAAAATTGTTTGATTTGTCCAAAAGCCATAATAACGATTTGACAGAATTTTTATTATCGCTACGCTCATTTACCCCAGTGCTAAATTTAATCCGTGCGTCATACTGTGTACATGGATGACAATGTATAGTGAACTCTACATGTTGATAGGGGTTCTATCGGCATGGATATAATGTTATAATGCCAGTTTTTGGAAAAATCACGTCTCGTCGTTGCTAGTACACACACTAAAGCATATTTTGGTGTAAAAATGGTATGTTTCTAATGAAGGACGATGGAGAAACATACGTTCAAAAATGGACCATTTTTAAATGTAATTTTCTTACAAAGTGAATATTTATTTATTTCTTCCAACAACAAAAATACATTTTTTAAAATGCATGTTTTATATTTATTCTTTTAATTTGGAACATCATTGGTTGTTTTTCTAGAAATATGTCAACATTCTAAACACCCATGAATTTTAGCCCACGTGCCTGGAAGACATTTTCATAGTCCTTAACGTCGCTATTTAACACTATTTAGGTCAATTTGGAGACGTTGCTACCAATTTTCTGGGGCTTTTACCGGACATCGAGATGAAATGACATCTCAAGCCCTGCCTCCCAATGAAACAAATATGGTTTATATGCACAGACTCGCACCACTTTGCCTGGGCAGGCTTAGACCATCTAAGCGGTTTAGCAGTACTAATGTGCGGTCGGTTTCAGCTCTGCGTGGAAGCATCATGCAGTCCGGTCCCAATGGGCGGGGGCCAACCCATTGAGAGTGTGTGATATTTTCTTTTCATGTCCCCGACATTTTAAAATGGGAGGGGGGTGGGGGGGGGGGGGCATATAGTATCACCGCTGTCCGCACGTACGTGCGTACATCCCGTACTAAATGGTTTCCCTTGGATATCTTTAGAAATGATTATTGGATTGGATTCAAATTTCATACACAGGTATATAATCATAAAATACAGTTCAAGATTGATTTCAGGTGAAATCCGCTAATTATTGTGAGAGTTAAGGCCCTTTTTCAACTTAATTTTTACATGAAAAATGGTTTCCGTGCGATATCTTTTGAAAACCTTGATGGATCGGATTCATATTTTATACACAGTTATATAATCATAAAATACAGGTCAAATTTGGTTTGGGTTGAAATCCGCCAATTACTATGAAAGTTATGACCCTTTTTCAACTTATTTTTTACATATAAAAATGGTTTCCGTGCGATATCTTTTAGAGACCCCGATGGATTCGATTCATATTTTATACACAGGTATATAATCATTCAATACAGGCCAAGTTCGATTTTGGGTAAAATCTGCTAATAATTAAGAGAGTTATGGCCCTTTTTCGACTTCATTTTTACTTGGAAAAATGGTTTCCGTGCGATATCTTTTGAAAACCTTGTTAGATTTGATTCGTTTCATACACAGGTATATTATGATGATATCCTGAGCTAGTTCGACTTTCAAGGTCATGGCCTCAAGATCAAGGTCACTGTGGCTATGTTTAGAAAAACTTTGTCATTGCTCTAGTTCCTAAATTTATGGAAGGATATTAATGTAACTTCACACAAATGTTGCTTATGAAAATGTCTTGTTGAGTACGACTTTCATAGTCATAGCCTGAATGTCGAGATCACTGTGGCTATTTTAAGAAAAAAAAAAACTTTGACATCACTCTAGCGCCTATATTTATCAATGTATTTCAATATAACTTCACAAAAATTTTGCTTATGATACTATCTTGAGCGAGTTTTATTTACAAGGTCATGGCTCTAAGGTCAAGGTCCCTGTGGCTATTTTTAGAAAAAAAAATGTCATTGCTCTAACACCTACATTTATTTATGGAATTTGATATAGCTTCACACAAATATTGGATATGACGTTATCTTGAGCGAGTTCAACTTTCAGGGTCCGGGGCTCAAGGTCAAGGTCACTGTGGCTATTTTAAGAAAAACGTTGTCATCGCTTTAGCACCTTTATCTGTCGATGGATTTAATATAACTTCACAGAAATGTTGGGTATGATGATATCGCGAACGATTTTGACTTTCCGGGACCTGGGCTCATGGCCAAGGTCACTGTGGCTAGTTTTATAAAACTTTTATCATCGCTCTAGCGCCTTCATTTATTGACGGATTTTAATATAACTTCACATAAATGTCGGGTATGATAATACCTCGGGCGAGTTCAACTTTCGGGGTCCGGGGCTCAATGTCAAGGTCACTTTGGCTGTTTTTAGAAGAAAAAAAATGCCATTGCTATAGTGCCTATATTTATTAAAGGATTTTAAGATAACTTCAGACAAATGCTTGGTATGATGATATCTTGAGTGAGTTTGACTCCAAGAATCCTCGAGTCAATGCCACTGTGGCTATTTTTAGAAAAAAATTGTCATCACCCCACGCGCATACATCTGTTTATGGATTTTAATATAACTTCACACAAATCTTGGGTTCGACTTTCCGTTTCTGGGGCTCAAAGTTAAGGTCACTGTGGCTATTTTTAGACAACACTTTGTCATCGCTGTAGCGCCTACATTTATTAATGGATTTTAATTATATTTCACACAAGTTTTGCGTATGATAATATCTCGAGTGATCCTGGGCTCAATGTCAAGGTCACCGTGACTATTTTTTAAAAAAAAAAAACATTGTCATCACTCCTGCACATACATTTATTGCCGGATCTTAATATAACATTACACAAAAGTTGCAATATCTCGAGCGAGTTAGACTTTCAGAGTCCTGGCCTCAATGCCAGTGTCATTGTGGCTATTTTTAGAAAACTTTGTCATCGCCCTAGCGCCTATGTATTTAATTTTTAATATAACCTCACAGAATGCAGATCATGTTTGATTTCCGATAAAATCCATCAATTATTCTGGGAGTTATGGCCCTTTTTTAAACTTCGTTTTTATTACACATAAAAATATCTTGTGCTTGATATTTTTTGAAATCATTATTAGATAGTTAATTTACACTGAATTCATATTTTATAGAACCATGAAATCTAGCTCAAGTTTGATTTAATTCACAATATGCCTTTTATAATGACATTTATGGCCTTTTTTCAACTTCATCTTTTTGCAAAATGCTTGTTTCTAGGCGATGCAGACCCCTAGGCGGGGGCATCCGTATCATACTGACACATTTCTTTATAGAACCGCCGCATTGAGGCGATTCTAACAAATATCCACACTCTATGCATTAGGTATAAATAAGAAAAATAATATTATCACTAATAAACGACATTATATAATTTTAATCCCAATAATCTCCACTTTTATGTTGTAAAACTGGGATTTACATTGTCTTATTTCTGCTCAAATACATGCATCATGTTAACAAGTCCGTGTAATGAACACCCCTCTAAACCCACTATATATAGAGAAAAATGGGGTTTACGGGTGTTATACATTGTTGTCTTTATTTCTGCCTCAAGACGTAGGTTGTGAACACTCGTTAGATCAGCCTCAATGAGTGGGTTCTACCTATGTTTGGAGTAAGAATAAGAAAAATATCACAAATTTTCCTCAGAAAAGTAATCTTTTGGAGATATGAAAGAATGGACTATGTCACACGGGTGTATCATAATGGACTGTGCGCTAACGATGACTCGCTTCTTCTCCGTCTTCTTTGTTTTCTTCTTCTTCTTCTTCTTCTTCTTCTTCTTCTTCTTCTTCTTCTTCTTCTTCTTCTTCTTCTGCTTCTTCTTCTTCTTCTTCTTCTTCTTCTTCTTCTTCTTCTTCTTCTTCTTCGTCTTCTTCTTCTTCTTCTTCGTCTTCTTCTTCTTCTTCTTCTTCTTCTTCTTCTTCTTCTTCTTCTTCTTCCATTTTTCGATAATTTTAGAAAGAATGGGCGGCACGGAAATAGATCTGTAATTTCTTTATATATCATCTTTCGATTCAGATTTATAGACAGGATTAACTTTTGCATTTTCCATTCTGATTTATGATGATTGGCATACTTGTATATTATGGGACATTTTCAGAAGTCCTGGTCCAATGCAATCTAGCCCTGTAGCTTTAGAGACATACAAATAATACTGACCCCGTCAAGCGATTTTGATACTTATCGCCTATTCGAGCAGCGAAGGTTCAGCGGCGAGCCTGCGCATCCGCGCAGTCTCGCCAGAACCTTCGCTGCTCGCTCATACAAGCAGTGAATCAAGAGGAACCTTCAGACAGAAAGCCATATCCCTGGCCCCTCTGAATGGCTGCATGGGCATGCGCAGTTAAACTTTGTCATGACGGAATGCTCGAAGACACAAATTCGCTTGGCAGGGCTCATACAGTTTTTTCTAACAAATGATTCACTTATTAATGTCGTGTCTCCCGGAACCTTTGAGTCAACGAACTCTTTAACTCTAAGAAAATCAAACACTGTATATGATTCTTTTGATCGCGTGGCGACATTCGTAAAAAAAAGCTGTTAAATATATTTACCACCTCTGAAACACTGCAAAGGTCATTTTGGAGACGTTGCTTCCAATTTTGTGGGACTTTTACCCGACATTGGGATGAAATGACATCTCAAGCCCTGTCGCCCAATGAAACCAATAGGGTTTATAAGATGGACGGTCCGACTCACACCGCTTTGCCTGGGCAGGCTTAGATCCCATAAGCTGTTTACCAGTACTCGTGTGCGGTGGGTTTCAGCTCTGTGTGGAAGCATCATGCAGCCCATCTATTTCTTGAAGCCCCGATAGGCGGGGGCCTATTTACCACCTCTGAATCATTGCTTATAAATTTGTCATTTGAATTCAAACCCAATATATTTTCTCTAGTACCTAACTTTCCTCCTGCTCCGAACTCTCGAAATAATGTCCAAATGGACCTAGGGTCATCTTTAACTGTATCTATTTTACCATATGCATTTCCTACGGAACCCGGGAAGGGACATGATTTTTTTTTACGTTTTGTGCACAAGATAATGTGCACAAGATACTATCTTGTGCGGACAAGATATTATCTTGTTCGTATCTTGTGCAGACAATATATTATCATGTTCGCACAACATAGTATCTTGTGCGCACAAGATGCGGAAAAGATACTATCTTGTTCGTACAAGATATAATCTTGTGTGCGAAAGATATTATCTTGTGTGGACAACATAATATCTTATTCGCACAACATATAATCTTGTGCGCACAAGATATTATCTTGTGCGAACAAGATATTATCTTGTCCGCACAAGATAATATCTGGCCCGCACAACATAGATCTTGTGCGGACAAGATGTTATCTTGTTCGCACAACTTGATATCTTGTGCGCACAATTATCTTGTTCGCACAACTTAATATATTGTGCGAACAACATAATATTTTGTGCACACAAGATATTATCTTGTTCGCACAACTTAATATGTTGTGCGTACAACATAATATTGTGCGGACAACATAATATCTTGTGCGCACAAGATATTATATTGTGCATCCAATATAATATCTTGTTCACACAAACTTCCCAAGATCTATGTTCTGCAAACAAGATAATATGTTGTGCGAAACAAGACATCTTGTGCGCACAAGATATTAAGTTCGATATGATGTTTAACGTCCCCGTCAACACTATATAGGTCATTTTGGAGACGTTGCTCCCAATTTGTCGGACTTTTACCCGACGTTGAGATGAAATGACATCTCAAGCCCTGTCGCCCAATGAAACCAGAAGGGTTTATAAGCATGCCTGGGCAGGCTTAGACCCTCTAAGCGGTTTACCAGTACTCGTGTGCGGTCGGATTTAGCTCTGCGTGGAAGCATAATGCAGCCCATTTATTTCTGCAAGCCCCCCCCCCCCCCCCCAGGGGCGGATATTAAGTTGTGCAAACAATATATTATCTTGTGCGCACAAGATAATATGTTGTCCGCACAAGATAAATTATATGTCCGCGCAACATATTTTCTTGTGCGCACTAGATAATATCTTGTTCGCACAACTTTATATCTTGTTCGCACAACATATAAAAAAAATTCATGTCCCTTCCCGGGTTCCGTAATTTCTTGCTTTGCTGTTTTAATCATTAAAGTTACTGTATTCCTTAAATTTTTATATTCCCACATTAGACCGTTAATTAATTAATTTGTTAACATCCCTAGATGCATGTTTGTGCCAAGAATCGTTAATGAAGCTCTTATAATTCTTGAAAAAAATGAAGAACACCAGGGTGAACGCTACGGATGTCACAAACATTGACGTCTTGACGAACAAACTGACAGATGGACAAACGGAAGGTATCTGGCCATGCTTAAAGCAATTAAATATTCTACACCATGCCATACACTAGGGCAGGCTGCTGGCCTCGATAGCTCAGTTGGATGCACGTCTGACTGGTGATCAGGAAGATGCAGGTTCACATGCCTGCCGGGGTCGGCAACATTCTTTCGTAGAGATTAATCATGCAATCTTTTCTACGATCATTCTTTACCTTCCACTGATTCAAGAAGGGCAGTTGTTAGCTTCTGGCGAAAGAATGTGCATTGTACTGGTTAACCGCTTACGTATAAGCTTGTTCAGGAAAAGTGTGGATAGGTAAACTGACAGGCGCAAAAATGACCTAAATAGTTTTGACTGGGCCGTTAAACTCCAATAAAAACAAAACTAGGGCAGGCTAATCGGGGCTGAAAATATAATCGATAATCAGTGTTATCATTGTGATTGATAATCGATTAGTAATCACTGAATATTTGGCCATTATTTTACCTGTCTGGCGTTCTGTCTGAGCATATCTATTTGAAAGGACAGGCCTGAGGAAACAATGTAGACCCAGGGTCTGCACTGTTTGCCACTCATCCAGCTATTTTAGGCACAACGGTGGCTATATAGTGAATTGTACTTATCAAATAATCGATTACAAGCAAATTAGTAATGATTATCATTTTTGTGGAATTTATCAATCTCGATTAACCTATTTAGGATTAATCGATCTCGATCATCCGATTAATATATCTCGATTAACCGATTAATCGTATCAGCCTTACCATACACAGGCATCTTACTCGTAACCACTGGCCACTTGGTCCCGACTGGGTCCCGGCAGCCTTTTTTGTTATTATTATTATTATTATTATTACAGTAAAATTCCGCTATCAAGACCACCTAAAATTAAGACTAAATCTTCTTTTAGAAGCTTATTTAGTTGGTTGCAGTTATTCTTTCTTTGTATTTTCTGCATACACTGTCCTCTGGTCAGACCGCACCTTCGGGACTGTTCAAAAGTGGTCTTTAAGACCACTTTTGAACAGTTCCAAAGGTGGTCTTAATATAGGAATTTTACAGTATTTGACAAGGGATTTTTCTTGGGACCGGGACTTTTGATTGACAACAAATTTGTTCGAAGTCCATATATATGCAGCCAAGGAAAAAATGGGTAGAAGTTTGCATGCGAAGTATTCATTACTAATGCCTAGGTCACATAGCCCGGCCGATGAGGTTTCGATGAGCGAGCGATGCGACTTTCGCCAAACACCGGCCGAAAATCCCGTGGTCATCGGCCGGCATTTGGGGCTTAAAACCGCATCGGTGGGCAGCTCGGCGAAATTTAACTTCGGAGTTAAAATTCGACGGGCTCTCACCGAGCTCCTTCATCGCAGCCCCATCCTTACCACATCGGAATACGCATCGGCCGGTGTACGGCTGAGTATTGGCCGGTGTCCCGTGCACCTGAGGCCACCAGAGGACAAGTTTTTGTAAACGGACACCGACCGAGTTTCGGTCGAGGTCCGACCGATGTGGGACCGAGCCTTGGAAAATATAGTTCCGGTGGGTGACCGATGTAAGGGACAGTGGCGGAAGCTCGGCCGGAACTCGGCCGGATATCACTGCTTGCATATAAACCGCTCGCTCCAGTCCGTGTACAACATTCAGCAACATTGTGTTTATTGGCCGGAAAGGGGTCTACGTAGGATCCACTCTCGCACCCACCAACGCATTTCGCTTCTGCCGGCCCTCTGTCGCTCCCTCTTGGCTTCTTCGAGTATTGCCGCCAGGACCAAGTTGTACTGAATCCTCGCCTGACCTATCTCGTGTTCTAACAACGCCAATCGAAGTCTTCTCGGTGCAGCCATAGTGATGAGCTGACCATGCCAGGCAGGTTGGACCTATATAGTGATGTAATAGCTGACCATCGCCTTCCGCCCCCCCCCCCACCCCCCGGAAAGTCCGAGTTACAACGGCCGAACACCGGCCGGGCACAGTTCAAAGACCGTTTACAACCCGTCCGGTGATCGCACGGTGTCCTGTAACCTGCTCGAGTACCGACCGTATACCCCAAGATGTCCGATCGACCACCGGCCGGTAGTTGCTACCACATAGGCGCCGAAAAAATCTCCCCTGTTAAGACAGACTCCGTACAGTCATCGGCCGGTGTTTGGTCGTTCGCCTGTAGATTTCCGGACGGAGCCCGTTCACGTCAGCGAGCTATGCCTCCGATGAGGGGAACTTGGCGACACCCCAAAAATCTACCGTACTCCACCGATGCCGGACATCGGTCAGGATATGTGACCTAGGCTTAAAGGACAGTTTAAAGTTTGAGGAATGAATGAGCATATGATATCAAATTAAAGTAACGCTAGAACGCGGTCGATGGCACGACATCGTAAATATCCAGGCTTTCTCCACAGGGGCTAAGCACCAAATAACAACATATACACCCCTCCCCCCCCCCCCCCCACCACCCCACCCCCCAAAGTCCAGCCTCTAGGGTCATAGACAAAATGCCGTTCAATATACTTTACACATTTCATCACTCATTTGACATCAAAATCTATAAAATGGACTTTGTTATTGAATTTTATTGACATTTGACCTTTTGATCTCTCCCCAGGGCCCCAGTCTGGTCTAAGGGTAAAAGAAATGCTAATATTATATTCTACTAATCATACAATTCGATTTGATATGCCTCTTGACAGTGTTCCGAAAAAAAACCTTATATTTTCACAATCCAGACCCCCACCCCCGCCACCCACCCACCCACACCCCATCCCAAAGTCAGACCCAGGGTCACAGCCGAAATCCAGTTTAATTTTTTATACATATATCGTTACTCATTACTTCTGTGAAGTTTGGTATCAAAATCTGTAAAATTGACTTTGCAGTTGAATTTTATTGATATTTGACCTTTTGGTCCTTCCCCAGGGCCCCTGGGGCGGGGCGAAAAATAAATCTGCCCTTGCACACCCCACTCATGTAAGCAAAAGTTGCCATTCTTAGACAAGCCCCTATAATTCTCGAGAAAGTGACTCTTGCATTAGGGTGAATGTTAGGGTGGTCAGATGTGGATGCTTGCACTGAAGTTGCCATTCCTAATTGCACGTTTGTACTAAGCATTATAATTAAAGCTATAATGGACTCTTACATCAGTGTTAGGGTTAAGGCTGACACGATTAATCGTATAATCGATTAATCGATCGATAAATTCCACAAAAATGATTATCATTTCTGATTTGCCCTTAATCGATTACTTGATAGGTACAATTTACTACCCAAAGTTATGCCTAAAATAGCTGGATGGGTGGCAAACAGTGCAGACCCTGATGAGACGCCGCACTATGCGGCGTCTCATCTGGGTCTACACTGTTTGCTCAGGCCTGTCTGTTCAAATATACATATGGTAAAGTGCAACATATGGTAAGAGTCATGCTCAGACAGAAAGCCAGACAGGTAAAATAATGACAAAAACATTAGCGATTACTAATCGATTATCGATCGCAATGACACGACTGATAATCGATTATCTTTTAAGCTCCGATTAGCCAGCCCTAGTTAGGGTGGTCGCAAATGTTGACGGCTTGACGAACGGACGGGAAACCAGACTGCTTGTAGTGTCCTGTTTAAAGCAGGCGCGACAAAAATGGGCCTTACGCATGCATAGAAAATCTAAATGTGCTCATATAGCGTCTGTCGAGGCCTTAACAGTTTGACATTGACCCGCTTAAGTGGAATGGGTACATCTTCAGGGGAGGCAACTCTTGCAAAAGTATTTTTCTCCCATGTCAATAGGGGTCAACTCTTACAGGAAAGAATTTGCTCATAAGGAGCAAATGAACAAATTCTTTCCTTTAAGAGTTGACCCCTTTTTCCGTGGGATAGGGCTTATTGAAAAACGAACAGGAAGTCCCGAAAGTTGACTCCCTTCGAAAAAAAGGCGGAAAATGTGCTGAACTCCGTTCAGAAAATCTGAATCATCGATTTTTTCTCGTTTCTTCCTTTTAATACTCATTTAAGCCCAGACATCTCTATGGGAAAGTTTTAGACCTCACCCTCAGCCGATTTCTCCAGCAAGTCGCATGCCTCTGCGACAGTCAGGAAAGACTGCGATTATTGATAGAAAATTACAAAACAAATGAGAGCACAGACCAAGTCCATTTGACGATGATTGTCGGGTAAATTAATAAATATTCAAAACCATGTAACGCACTTTAAAAATAGATATGCAATTGCGACACATCTTATATTCGAATGGCTAGATAGAGGCTCACTAGGAACGGAGAGTCACTAGCGCGATATGCTGTCAACAGTCGTCAAAAAGAATTATAACGATATCGGATGTGGTGTCACAGCTAATGATTTTCCATGGAGTGATCGTGCATATTAAACATAGACGCCCTTGTAATGTACAAGAGCAGTAACCACTTCTACATATGGTTTAAAAGGGTGTGTCGAATCTGTCAGAATGTCTTAGTCTGTGAAAAAAAAATATAGTTTTTGCAATTTTCTCCAAATAATCACAGTCTTTCCTCATAAATCGGCGGAGGGTGAGGTCTAAAACTTTCCCATATTGATTGCACGACCCGTAGAAAAAGCGACCGACTGAAGTCGGTTGATTTCTAAGAGTGCCCTAAAATCACCATGTCATTCTGCCAGTCTGTCATTCTGTCAGTCTGTCAGTTTGTCTGTCCGTCCGTAACCCGTTTGTGAAAATTGGTGATAGTGACTTAACCGCTTGGAATATTTAAACAATTTTTGGCATACTGATAGATATCAATGAGATCTAACCAATGAACTTGGAAATATTACATTCCATTTTGTATAGCCTCGCCGAGGCGAAAAATGTGAAAATTTTCGAACTGCTTCTCCTCGGTAACCGTTGGGCCGATTGAAGTCAAATTTCATATGGAGCCTCTATGGGATGGGGGAAACCAAAATTTGCTAATGGGGTCCAGGTCACATGACCAAAATGGCCGCCAAGCCATATATGGTCTGTCTGTCTGTCCGTCCGTAACCCGTTTGTGAAAATTGGTGATAGTGACTTTACCGCTTGGAATATTTAAACAATTTTGGCATACTGATAGATATCAATGAGATCTAACCAATGAACTTGCGAAATATTACACTCCATTTAGAATAGCCTCGTCGAGGCGAAAAATGTGAAAATTTTCGAACTGCTTCTCCTCGGAAACCGTTGGGCCGATTGAAGTCAAATTTCATATGGAGCCTCTATGGGATGGGGGAAACCAAAATTTGCTAATGGGTCCAGGTCACATGACCAAAATGGCCACCAAGCCATGTATGGTCTGTCTGTCTGTCCGTCCGTAACCCTAAAAGAAAATTGGTGATAGTGACTTAACCGCTGGGAATATTTAAACAATGTTTGGCATACTGATAGATATCAATGAGATCTAACCAATGAACTTGCGAAATATTACATTCCATTTAGTATAGCCTCGCCGAGGCGAAAAATCCGTAACCCGTTTGTGAAAATTGGTGATAGTGACTTAACCGCTTGGAATATTGAAACAATTTTTTTGCATACTGATAGATATCAATGAGATCTAACCAATGAACTTGTGAAATATTACATTCCATTTAGTATAGCCTCGCCGTGGCGAAAAATGTGAAAATTTTCGAACTGCTTCTCCTCGGAAACCGTTGGGCCGATTGAAGTCAAATATCATATGGAGCCTCTATGTGATGGGGGAAACCAAAATTTGCTAATGGGGTCCAGGTCACATGACCAAAATGGCCATATATGGTAAAAACCCTTCAAAAATAGTCTTCTCCAGAACCACTAGGCAGATTTCCACGAAACTTAATAAATAGCATCTGGGATGTAGGCCCATCATAAATTGCTAAAATGGTGGCCCTGGGTTGACCTTGACCTTCTTTGTGCCTAGGTCAAACTTTGACACATATGCTTTTGTATTGGAAAAGTGAGAATGCATTTTATCCTGCAAACGATTCAGAATACAATACTAAAGTATAAGATATATTTTTGCTCCTTACGATAAGGCGCATTTATTGGGGGAACCGTTTTAGGTCCAGGTCACATGACCAAAATGGCCGCCATTACCATATATGGTAACACCCATGTATGGACTAAAATGAGTATTAAAAGCGATAAACGAAAAAAACGATGATTCAGATTTTCTGGTCGGAGTTTAGGTGTTGCAATTCCCCTTAAGAGATTTCCCAATAGTTTGTTTGTCTGATTTGAGAATTAACGTTATATGTCATTTGGGAGGCATTGGGACTTTTACCAGAAATTGAAATGAAATGATATCTCAAGCCCTGTCACCCAATGAAATCATATGTATGGACGGTCCGATTTGCACCACTTTGCATGGACAGGCTTAGACCCTCTAAGCGGTTTATCAGTACTCATGTACGGTCAGTCTCAGCTCTGTTGCAGTCAAATCTTTGTTTGTTTTTTCCAAGCCCCGTGGGCCGTATAAAATGGATTATAGTGGAGGTTTGATAGGACAGTTGGTAGGTTGATTTTTGTACTGACGGTAATTTGAAAGACCCGCATGGAAGTATCCGATGCCAGAATGTCACCCCCAAATCTACTGATAGCAATACCGCTCTGAGTGTTTAGACATTCCCATAGTGCCAAATTATGTGCCTCAGCGAGGTTATTCAAATGTGGACCAGGCATTTTTTTTTCGATTTATTTGCTAGTTTTTGTCCGGATGTGCCAGTACACCAAAATTAATCAAAATATTTAAACGGTTTGAGTGTTATGGCCATTTTAAACTGTTAACATCTTTTACATCGTCGAACATAAGCCCCCGCGGTGTAGTGGTTACGCTACTCGCCTTGTAAACCAGGGATCGCAGGATCGATACCGGGCTTCTCCAGACTTTCGGATGCGTCTTTAAACCGATGTCCCGCCTCCGTATGACCTTAGCTGTTGGTGGGACGTAAAAATCACTCACTCACTTTACATCGTCGAGGTGATTGTCATCATCCCATAATGTTGAAAAAAATTCAAGGCGGTTTAATCGCTGTGACAATTTTCGCTAACTGACCCTGGATCTTCGGGCATACGGACAGCCTTTTGGACGGACGGACACACATGGTGATTAAGGACAGTCTTTGCCTTGCAAGGTGCTCGTCTCAATAGTAGCAGAACTTGACAAACCTAAAAGTGCCAGTCCATGACGGAAACACACCTATTTAATCTGACCCCCCCCCCCCCATAAACCCCACATTTACACAGACAACTAACCCTGCAGGCACATGACGTAGTTGCGTCACATCAACGTCGATACAACTTCATGACGTTTATGCAACGCCACATCTACGTCGGTGCAACGTCACTTCTACGTCGGTGTAAAGTGACGTTGCACCGACGTTGATTTGACGTTGCCCTAGCGACTGATTTGGCAAAGTGTAGACCCAAATCAGACACCGCACATCGCGGCGTATGATTTTTGTTTTGTTTGATTTGAGGTTTAACGTCCACGTCAACACTGTAAAGGTAATTTTGGAGACGTTGCTTCCAATTTTGTGGGACTTTTCCCGACATTGAGATGAAATGACATCTCAAGCCCTGTCGCCGAATGAAACCAATAGGGTTTATAAGCATGGACGGTCCAACACTCGCACCGCTTTGCCTGGGCAGGCTTAGATCCTCTAAACAGTTTACCAGTACTCGTGTGCGGGTCGGATTCAGCTCTGCTTGGAAGCATCATGCAGCCCATCTATTACCTCTAGACCCGATAGGCGGGGGTGAGTCGCGGCGTTTGATCAGGGCTTACATTGCTTGCTTACAGTACAGGAATTTAAGAAGAATGTGAACACCTGGCAGATTTTGTCGCCAATTTAAAGGGACTTTCTGTTCGCTTTCATATACGACCTTTCCCACTGAAAAGGGGGTCTAAGAATTTGCTGCTCAGGAGCAAATTCTTTTCTTTAGGAGTTGACCCCTATGGACATGGGAGACAAAAATACTTTTACAGGAGTTGCCTAACCTGAAATTGTATCCATTCCCCTTAAGGGTAAAACGAAACAGTCTAAGTCCCCGTTCATGCATTCTTCCAGCCTACACTCAAAGACATTTTTTCCAGCCTAAACTCAAAGACAATCGACCCATCAGTACTCTCAGTGCTTTGATTTTTCTCTCATGTCGCCAACCATAACAACTGTCGTCTGTTTTGTCGTTTGCTGGTAACTTTAAAAGTATTTTCTTTGCAAACAATGTGGACCCAGATCAGACTGCTCCTCTAGGAGCAGTCTGATCTGTGTCCACACTGCTTGCCTATATGAAAAAAGTTCGCAAGGCAATACGCAACGACATTTTCAGTTGTACTCGTAGCTTTTCTCGGCGTCTTACTTACTATACGGTTTTCTTTGAGCAAGCGCGTAAACCCGCATTTTGGTATTCTGCACATACGAACTCCATCACCTGATAGAACGCATAACTGATCACCCAAATCAGTGAGATTGCTTTTTCTTAAAAAAGAAGAAAAAAAGCATTTTATATTGACTAAAGAATCAGTTGGATATGAGCCAGTCTAGCTCTAGGGGAGACCGGGGCTAGTACGACCCCTTTTTAGAAAACGTTCATTTTTTCAGTGACTGTTACAGCTAGGTCTCAGAAAACTATATATGTAAGTAAGGTACAATGTGGCCGTACTAGCCCGGGCATATGCCTTCTTATGTCTCTGTCTGATAAAGGATATTTTTTAGTCAAAGAGACCGGGTCATGATGGCCGAACTTGCCCCGCTAAGGGGCAAGTTCTGCCACCCAACGGGACAAGATCGTCTCACAGTAACTCTCCTGAACTATTAATATATTTCACAGAACTAACCTATAGGGAGGAAAGCAATGTAAAATATATAACGCATTTATCATGCAGTTTCAATTCTGTAATTAAAACATAAACTTTTCTGAAAGTTTAAATAGTTTAAATACCTGAACGTGAGAAAAGTAGGGGAGACCGGGGCTAGTTCGGCCCCATTTTAGAAAACGTTCACTTTTGGAATGACTATAATACAGCTGGGTCTTCGAAAACTGTGTATGTAAGAAAGGCCGGTATACGCCTTCTTATGTCTCTTTCCGATTAAGGCTATTTTTAGTCGTAGCGATCGGGTGATGGTGGCCGAACTTGCCCCAACTGAAAAGGCCGAACTTGCCCCTGACAGACTTTGCAGAAACATCACGGGAAATAACCATTTTAGCGTACAGGAAAAGAAATAAATAATGTATTACATTAAAGCGCAATATCGTACCGTAATAAATGTATAGAAATTAAATCGGAATCATAACACTTCTTAAGAAAAATAAAAACTATAAATACTATGGAAATTTTTCTCAGCATGCACAAAAACGAGATTTCGGTTCCAAAATCTATGCTATATTCTTCAAGGCGGTCATTATGTACTGAAGTAGATAAAATCGTCATAAATGACTTCACATTATGATTCCCAGCTCAATAACCTGATTGACATGCTAAATGTAGCCATATGCCGAACATGCCCCGGGGCCGGACTAGCCCCGGTCTCCCCTATAGGGAATTGGGTACACCTTTCATAATTACATATTTTCCGAATTTTTTATAACATGTATTTTTGTTTTGGTTTTGCTGTCCTTCCAAGATTATTTCACAAATTTCGAACCCATCGTTAATCAGAGGCGGGCGAAAGCCGGAGTACCCGGAGAAAAACAATGCGCCTGACCTTGGCGTCTCAGGTGTGGCCCGAGCAAGGCGCGAACCACAGCGGTGAGAGTCAGCGCTCTTAGTCATTGAGCCACGGAAGCCCGTTGAAGGGTGATAATTTTCGGGTCTCTTCACACTGACCCTCGGAAAAAAACGATGCACCCTTTATCTCCTCGAGAGCAAATTCTTTCCTGTAATAGAGATTGGAATGGCAGACAAAAGTAGTTTTGAAACAGTACCCTCCCGGGAAATTAATCGATTAATTGATTAATCAATCCCACGAAAATGATTATCGTAACTGATTTGCTAATAATCGATTGTTTATTTCTGAAGAATTCAACATCACAACGCCGTACTATACTTGTCTTAAATATAAACAGGTACAATTTTGACCCCGATATTGTGTTTTAAAATAGCTGGGTGAGTGGCAAATAGTGTAGTTCCTGATGAGACGCCGTGATTTGCGGCGCCTCATCTGGGTATATACTGTTTGCTCGGTCCTATCTGTCTGAATAAGTACGGTAAAGTATATTGTCAGAGTCAGGCTCAGATAGTAAGCTGGAAAGGAAAACTTATGACCAAATCTTCAGTGATTACTAATTGATTATCGATTCTGGTGAACAGTATGATAATCGATTACCTATTCAGCGCTGATTAGCCAGCCCTACCTGTAGTTCTATATACTCTCTCATAGGCTTAATTTCATCGATCATCATGTTAACCCATTGTTTGCGGGAAAACCCCTAAAAGGGTACCTTGGCAAACAGTGCAGGCCCAGATCAGACGCCGCAGAGCGCGGCGTCTGATCAGGGCCTGCACTATTTGCTAACAGAATTTTTCATCAAAATATGATAAAAACGAAAAAAAAAAAAAAAAAATAGGCCTGACACCCCTAATATGACAAATGGACTTGTCCAACATATAGCAATGGAATGTGTGTGAATTCGGGTTTAACGTCGCTTTCAACAATTTTTCAGTCATATCACGACGGTGTCTGGTTGCGACAGGGAGCTCAATGCTCACGTTTATAGTGCTGCCTCACTGAAGTATCATGTCCCAGACACATTACATGATACCACACCCAGTCACATTATCCTGACACTGGATCGACCAGTCCTAGCTCTACCCCGTAAATCTGAATGCCAAGCGAGGAGCAGCTAGTACCATTTTTAACGACTTTGGTATGTCGCGGCCCGGGATCGAACCCGAGACCTCCCGTTCCCCGGAGCGGACACTCTACCAACTGAGCTATCGGGGCCGGTCACATATAGCAATGGAAGAGTCCACTAGCATGCAATGGGTAAATGAATGTCCTTGTAAGCCCCACTTCATGTGGTGAAAATTGGGGTTTACACGGATATAAATATGTTCTATATCAGGGTTATCCTTTGGAAGCAAAGTATACACCACAAAACATAAAAGTATAGAGTGTACCGTTTTCTGGGCCAGACTAGCTAGTTTCGGCCGATTAAGCCTAATCAGTGATGAGGTTCCACAATGCAATCAGTGATCCCAAAGGACAAGAAAACATAAACTTGTGTGGCGGCGGTAAAAAGTCTCCCTGCCCTACATCATAGTGTAGATTATATTTTCTTGTCCTTTGGGATCATTGATTCCATAGTGGAATTTTGAAAATATTTGAGGGTCACTGATGAGGCCTAATTGGCCGAAACTAGCTAGTCTGGCCCAGAAAACATGTACACTCCATATATTTTGGTTCTGTGGTGTATTCCTTGCTTCCAAAGGATAACCCTTTTATAGAACATATTTAACTTCACTACAGCTGGTGTGTGGGAATGCGTGGCGGCGGTAAAACGTCTCCCTGCCCTGCATCATAGTGTAGATTATATTTTCTTGTCCTTTGGGACCATTGATTCCATAGTGGAATTTTGAAAATATTTGAGGGTCACTGATGAGGCCTAATTGGCCGAAACTAGCTAGTCTGGCCCAGAAAACATGTAAACTCCATATTTTTGGTTCTGTGGTGTATTCCTTGCTTCCAAAGGATAACCCTTTTATAGAACATATTCATTATGATGAAGGGCAGTGAGATGTTTTACGGCCGCCACACATCCCCTTAAAACCAACTGCAGTGACGTTAAATGTATGTTCTATAAATGGGTTATCCTTTAGAAGCAAATAATACACCGCAGAACTTAAAAGTATAGGATGTACAAATTTCTGGGCCAGACTAGCCAGTTTCGGCCAATCAGGCCTCATCAGAGACTCCCAAATATTTTCAATATTCCGCAGTGGTATTAATGATCACAAATGACAAGAAAATATAACTTTACGGCCGCCATCAGCTTCAGCTGTATTGACGTTAAAAATGTTCTGTATAAGTATGGGGTGCCGTTTTACTATTTAATCCGTATTTATGGATATCCATAAATCGAATTATGGATATCCATAATTCGATTTATGGATATCCATAAATCAGCCGAATAATGGATAACCATAATTCGAATTATGGATATCCATAAATCGAATTATGGATATCCATAAATCACCGCCAAAGCTTTCGGTTTGATGATTTCTCCCTAAGACACGTGATGGTTTATTGTAAAAATCTTCCAAACATTCAAGGTCTTTATCATCGCTGGAAGATGATGGCCAGTCAAAGGGACCTCTCTGCCGTGCAGCCTTTTCAGCCCCTAAGGTCTCCAAAGCAACGGACGCAATGCTTTGAACGCCCGCCATGTGTGCAATTAAATATCGGAACCAGTCGTAAGATCTGGAAATTCCGAACGACGCATCCGGTCCCTCTGAAATCACCTCTATTAGGGCTGCGCGCTAAGGACGCTGAAAGTCGGACTTAGGATTATAATGATCCAAACAGGTAATCCGTGCATGCTTTCTGTAGAAAAATACACATTGGCGTTATATATAGTATTATTGTTTGTTTGGTTTGGAGTTTAACGTCCCCGTCAACACTGTAAAGGTCATTTTGGAGACGTTGCTTCCAATTTTGTTGGACTTTTACCCGACATTCAGATGAAATAACATCTCAAGCCCTGCCGCCCAATGAAACCAACAGGGTTTATAAGCATAGACGGGCCGATTTTCACCGCATTGCCTGGACAGGCTAAGATCCTCTAAGCTGTTTACCAGTACTCGTGCGCGGGTCGGTTTCAGCTCTGGAAGCATCATGCAGCCCATGTATTTCTTCAAGCTCCGATGGTATATAGTATTAACATATATCCATATAAAACTCTACTTTAGGTGTATGGAGTACCAGGAAGATTTGGATATATCTCCTAGCCCCCGCCCATTGGAGAAAAAGATTTGGCTGCGCCGGCCTCGGTAGCTCAGTCGGAAGCACGTCTGGCTGGTGATCAGGAGAACGCGGGTTCGATAACTGCCGGGGTCGGCAACTTTCATTCGAGGAAATTGATCATGAAATATTTTCTACGGTCATTCTCTCCTTTCCGCCTGTTCAAACAAAGCCGTACAAGTCAATGGGCGACAGGGATTGAGATGACATTTCATCTCAATGATAGCTTAATGCCCAACATAATTGGAAGCAACGTCTCCAAAATGAAATAGTATTGAAGGGGACGTTAAACCTCAAATCAAACAAAACATATCTCTCTCACACCATAGGCCACCACTAAGCCTACCCTACATTACCTCCATCTCCATCCCGGCTTTTATTACACACCTTTATCGGAAACCTGACGGGAATATATAGTCGATTTTTTTGCAAAGGGAGCAGTCATTATTCATTAGATTTATTTGCAGGGGAGAATTATGGATATCCATAATTCGATTTATGGATATCCATAAATCAGCCGAATAATGGATATCCATAATTCGAATTTAGGATATCCATTATTTAATTTATGGATATGCATAATTCGAATAATGGAGATCCATAAATAATTATGGATATCTATAAATACGGATTAAATAGTAAAACGGCGCCCCATATAAAGGGGTATCGGGAAAACACCGCAGAACTTAAAAGTATGGAGTGTACAGTTTTTTTGGCCAGACTCGCTACTTTTGGCCAATTAGGCCTCATCAGTGACCCTCAAATAAGACTACTAAATTATTTTTTTTTCTTTTGCTCAAAACATGGATTGCAGGTACTCGTTAGAACCGCCTCAATGAGGCTGTTCTAACGAGCACCTATACAATCTAAGTTTTTGGAGCGGAAAACAGAAAAATATCACATATTATCACCAGAAAAGTACCGGCTTTGAACAAAAAATAAATAAATAAAAAAATAAAAAAATAAGAAATAAAAAAAAAGATGTACTGTACTGTCACATGTGTGAGCCATCCTACTGCAGGGGTCAGAATTATACACAATCCAGATTTGCAGGATGAAAGCCTACACAGTAATCATGTGTGTGTGTGTGTGTGTGTGTGTGCGTGCGTGCGTGCGTGCGTGTGTGTGTGTGTGTGTGTGTGTGTGTGTGTGTGTGTGTGTGTGTGTGTGTGTGTGTGTGCGGTAGGTATCTTTAACCTGCACAAGGAACCCAGCAGGCACACGTCGCAAGGGCAACGTCGGTGCACGTTGCACTGGCGTTGATTTAACGTTGCATATACACCATGACGTTGCACCGACGTTGATCTGACGTCAGAATTACGTCATGTGTCTGCTTGGAAGGACTCTCCCAGCACAAGGACCCTCCAGTTAAGATCCGGAAAACAACACAATTTGTGGCATTCGCCCTTGCAATGATGCCAATGCAGTAGGGGAGACCGGGGCTAGTTGGTCCGAGTGGCAAGTTGGTCCGAGCGCATTTTCTCTGAACTGAGAAGGGTCATGGCAAAATGATTTGGCTCAATGGAATGCTTGATCGTGACAGACTTTCTGAAGAAAATTAGATGGCGACCAAGAAAGGCGTAAACATTTTAGAGAACAAAATCTGATTTTATACCACAAAAGTGACTTTATCACACTTGGATTCATTTGTTTGTCTTTTTTATGTGTAACAAATAACATGCAAATGTTATACTTTTCATGAGAGCTCATTATCTAAGGTATTCAAATGAATGTACATGCATATGGTGTTTCTATATTCAATGATGTTCCTGTCATTTGTGAAGCTCTACCAGGCGCTAGGGTCGGGGTAAGTTGGTCCATTCGCGACGGGGTAAGTTGGTCCTATGTTCGGACGCCGAAATTCCGTCACCGCTGCCGGGGATCGATTCCAGGACCTCAAGCATCAGTGGCAAGTGCACTACTCCACTATTTAGACCGTCGAATTGAAGCAGTCGGAACACCAATGGCTCTTTTTGACACGGTTAAATTCGAAATCGCTCTTGAGTATAGTTGGCACGATTAATCAGATAATCGATTAATTCCACAAAAATGTTATCGATTACTGATTTGCTGATAATCGGTAAATGTTTATATATTCCTGTATTTACATGAAACCTGAGTATTTGCACACCTCAAAACAATGCAAGTACAATTTACTCGAAAATAGCTGGGTGAGTTGCAAACTGTATAGACCCACGAGACGCCGCGGCGCGTCCTCTACCATCTCTTTTCTCCCTTCTCTGGAAGACGACACAAAATGACCAATCAATCGTCAATCAATCATGAGCTTAGGTGCAGACAAGTCAATTGACTGTTTTGGGGGAATATGCCCTTAAAATGATGCCAATGCCTTCAAAACCTAATGTCTGTTTTCCCCCATCTTCTATTGATGTAACCATGCAAGTTTGGTACCCAGCAGGCACACGTCGCTAGGGCAAAGTCAAATCAACGTCGGTGCATGACCGTCATGACGTTGCACTGACGTAACTGTGACGTTGCATAAGCGTTATGACGTTGCACTGACGTTCATGTGACGTCGCAATTACGCCATGTGCCTGCTGGGGTAAGACTACAGTCTAACCTGTGTTAAGCAAGCACCTCAGGGATACTGAAAATATGCTTGCTTAAGACAGGTGCTTGCTTAATACAGGTGAATTTTAATGCATTTGCCTTCTTCGGGAACTAAATGCCCACTTGCTTGAGAGGTTGCTTGCTTAACAGAGGTGGCCACTAAGACAGATTTGACTGTATATTAATTGGTTCACTGTGATATACAGTGCCTTAAACAGCCAACGCTGACGCCGGCGCCATCGACAACATCGACACAAACGGGATCCGCACACCAAAAACAATGTCCCTCCCCTTTGCGAGGTGTGTGTGTGGGGGGCATTATCATATGCCACATTGTTAACTTTTAGAGGTATTGATAATCAAAGCACTGAGAGTACTGGTGGCAAGGGTCGATTGCCTCAGAGTGTGGGATGGAAAAATGATCATGAACGAGGACTTGTACAGAAATTTTCTTGTACTGTAAGCAACCAGTGTAGACCCTGATCAGATGCTGCGTTCTGCAGTGTCTGGTCCTTAACTTCATGCGTTTTAAGGAAACAATGTAGACCCTGATCAGACGCTACGTTCTGCGGCGTCTGGTCCTTAAGTTCATGTGTTGTAATGAAACAGTGTAGACCCTGATCAGACGCTACGTTCTGCGGCGTCTGGTCCTTAGGTTCATGTGTTGTAAGCAACCAGTGTAGACCCTGATCAGACGCTACGTTCTGCGGTGTCTGGTCCTTAACTTCATGTGTTGTAAGCAACCAGTGTAGACCCTGATCAGACGCTAACCCTATAACGCGACACTCAGACTTAGTAGTGGCAATTTTCTATAAATAACCGTCATTCCGACAAGTCCGTGATAGTCACTTGGACTTCAGCACTGAAGAGTTTTTATGCTCAGAAGCTTTGGGTCGACCGACAAACAGTCGAACCAAAAAACAGGCGTTTAAGTGTGAAAACCCGGAAAGATCTTTCGATTTATGTCCAAAATAGGTCACTCTTACCGTAAGGTCTCTTCAGAGTCGATCCTTGCAAAATTCTGTCAAAAGCTCAAGAGATGATTCAGGATAACTTCGGAATGTTTTCTTCTAAATCTAAAGTATCTTGTAAAGGTGTGAGCACTAGACACACGTCGCTGGGGCAACGTCAAATCAACGGTGACGTTGCAAAAACGTCATGACGTTGTACCTACGTTGATATGACGTCACAATTACGTCCAAGTGTGCATGCTGGGATATATCAGTTATGTCGGGGTTTCGAGGCGGGATAAGCCCGTAACGGAATTTAATTGAAACGTCAGCTTTTCTGCCTTGTGTGGTTGTGTGTTTGTGTGTGTGTGTGTGTGTGGGGGGGGGGGGGGGGGGGGTTGTCGATTGTCTCTCGATTGAATCAACGTTACTATATGCTCCGTAGAATTTTTTGTTGTTGATGTCCATGAGTCCATCACTTATTGTGTAGTAAATCCAGGAAATGCTATTTATAGAACAATAGCCGCCCTATTCTTATCGAATTGAGGTCGGTGTTGCGTAAGAATCTGGACTAGAATAATGTGAACAGTATGGACCCTGATCAGAGTACATAAATTTAAGGGTTAAACGAACCAGTCCGGGTCCCCGTTCAGGACCATTTTTCAGACTACACTCAGAGACAATAGACCCTGTCAGTGCTTTGATTCTTGTTTAAATAAGGGGAATTGATAGCCTACACCTTTAGGGGAGGCAACTCTTGCATAAGTATTTGTGTCTCCCATGCCAATAGGGGTCTGCTCTTAACCCATTCAGTACCAGAAACCCTTAAAGGGGTACCTTAGCAAACAGTGCAGGCCCAGATCAGACGCCACAGAACGCGGCGTCTGATCAGGGCCTACACTGTTTGCAAAGAGTTCAGCTATTTTTCTGAATAGTTTTTGAAGAAAACACGACCTGACACCCCTAAATTTTGAAATGGACTTATGCTGTATATAAGGAGGAAGATATTCCATTTGGTACAAAAAGGGTTATAGCAGAGGAGCAATTTTTGATTATAGAAAAGCGAACAGGAAGTCCCGGTTCCCGCTGCCACAAAACAGCGAGCGAAAGTCAGTCCGATAGCGATACGATGTAGCCCGACATTCTTTGCTGACTGGGAGGTTAGCCTGGTTAGGCCTACAAGTATACCTATTTATCCGTTAGCTAACTGATCTCCTCCATGTATTCCCCCCACGAAAAAAAAAACCTCAGCCCCTCACGTCGCTAAGACAATTTCATATCAACGTCGGTGTAACGCCACGCACCAACCGTCGGTGCAACGCCACGCACCGACGTAGATGTGACGTTACATAAACGCCATGACGTTGCACCGACGTCAATGTGACGTTTCAATTTTCGCCCACCTTTGATTAACGATCGGCTCGATATGAGTGAAATAATCTTGAAAGGGCCGTAAAACCCAAACCAAAAAAAAAAAAAAAAATGTGCCTGCTGGGTCTCACAGTCCCATGAATTAGACGACATCCCTGCTAGCATTCTACATAAATCTACAGCGGGCCGTTAGCGGCCCGTCAGCTACCCTGACGGGCCGCTAACGGCCCGCTGTAGATTTATGTAGAATGCTTACTGGGATAACCCCTAATGCACCGAAAAAGCAGAGAAAAAGGTAAACCCAATCACTATTTTGACGAGCATTGGCAGACATCCCAATGCTTTGACGCGATTAAACAAGGATTGATCTGTGTATTTTTTCCGCATCAAAAAGAACCTGAACGACATCACGAATTCGATTAAAATCACTTTATTTCACAAAATATCGCGTCTTCTGATCAGGGTAGCTCCCGATCAGCGACTGTGACACAACGATCAACTCAAGCGACATTTTCACAGCCCCATATGGCCCAGTTAAAACAACACAGCTGGCGGCGAACAGATCAATAAAGTTTTTTATGACCTTTATTGGCGTTCGTAGATCATGAGTGAAGGAATTGAGAAACCACGTGTGAATGCTACAATTCGATTGGTTGTTGAAGGACATGCCTTCGTTTACTTGTAACCGGCTTCGCCGATTGTTTCGATTGCGTTAGCGTGGTGTTCGGACTGCTTAAAGTTCGGCCTTTTCTTCAGGCGTCTTATATGTTACGCCCGAACAGTGACGTATAAAGACATATCCTGTATATATAGGTCACAGGTCCGTAATGTCACTGAGTGTAATCGGGAAATTATATTGTTTTACCACATACATCATACTGCTTAATATTTTGCGAAATGGCTTTCGTTTGAAAGTCTTTTTGTTGTTGTTGTTTTTTTTTTCACTATGTATGTAGGTAACTAGGTAGGCGGTTATTTTGGTTGGGTGGTTGCGGGGGTGGTTGGGCGCGTGCGTGCTATTTACAGTATCTGATGGATAACATATTGCATTCTGTATACGGTGGAACTTCAATAACTCAAATACATTTGGGGTCATGAAATTTGTTCAATATAGGGGAATTCGAATAACTGAGGGTCAGAAAGCGTCAGGTCGGGAGGCATTATGGGAGTTCTTTTCCAACTTCTAGAAAATAAAGGAATGTTGTGTGTTCTCATTAGAATCGCCTCCTTGAGGCGATTCTAATGAGAACACACAACATATCTTTTCAAGTAATCAGTAAAAACTTCGCGAAATCGATGTTTAGAGCAATGTGAAGAATTTTCTGGTACATTACGGTAACACACCCGTACGACATAGTGCATTTTTTTCACATCTCCAAAGATGGCTACTTTTCTGATGAAAATCGATGATATTTTTCTTATTTATACAGCAAACATAGGTTGTGGGTGCTCGTAAGAACCGCCTCATTGAGGCGGTTCTAACGAGTACCCACAACCTATGTCTTGGAGTAAAAATAAGAAAAATAATGTTTATCCCCGTAAACCCCAGTTTTCTCTATATAAAATGGGGTTTAGGGGGCGGGGGGTCTTCATTTCACGGACTTGTTCACGTGATGATCTCAAGGGCGTGTTCAATATAACTATGTTAAACTTCGTGCCCGAGATACTGAAGTTACTATTACGAAAACACGCCAATACAAATGCATTGTAAACTTTATCCCCCCCCCCCAAAAAAAAAAAAAAAAAAGAATTTTTAAGAAAAAAAAATGTGATATTTTTCTTATTTCTGCTCAAAATATAGATTGTGTGTACTCGTTAGAACCGCCTCAAAATATAGATTGTGTATACTCGTTAGAACCGCCTCAACTTTGAGACGGTTCTAACGAGTACCCACAATCTATATTTTGAGCAGAAATAAGAAAAAATGGGGTTTACCCTTGTAAACTCTACTTTTACTATATAAAAGGGGATCAAGTGGATCAAAATTTTATAGGTGTGTTTTTGTGATGACTGTATGGACATTTGAGGTTTTGTGTGTGTGTGTGCGTGTGTGTGTGTGTGTGTGTGTGTTTCATTCTGAGGGAAATTCCTTCACGCGCGACAGTTTTGTTACGTATAAATAATATTCTTAGTGCCCTTTAACTTTTATCCCGCTGAATAATTAATTTAGCAACACCCATTTCTGATTTTGAACTAATCAGATTACTTTATGTAGGCCCCCGCCCATCGGGGCGTGAAGAAATAGATGGGCTGCATGATGCTTCCACGCAGAGCTGAAACCGACCCGCACACGAGTACTGGTAAACCGTTTAGAGGATCTAAGCCCGTCCAGGCAAAGCGGTGCGAGTGTCGAACCGTCTATGCTTATGAACTCTATTGGTTTCATTGGGCGGCAGGGATTGAGATGTCATTTCATCTCAATGTCGGGTAAAAGTCCAACAAAATTGGAAGCAACGTCTCCAAAATGACCTTTACAGTGTTGACGGGGACGTTAAACCTCAAATCAATCAATCAATCAAATTACTTTATGTAATTTATTCCCACAAATTCACAAAGTGAATGTCAAACAGTGTAGATCCTGATCAGAAGCCATCTGATCTGGATCTAAACTGTTTGCTAAACTGGGGATTGTTGTGACCAGCGGGATAAAATTGAAAATAGTGGACAATGAAACGCATAAAAGAAATAAAAGTCATATATATAGTATAATGAATAGCACCGTGAACATTTACAAGACGCTGAGGAAAAAGATAAAATTCCAACCGAATACAGTAAAAAATATTAAAAGACGAAGAAGAAAAAAAAAATACAAAAACAATTTCTAGATCACTTAGTAACTTTAGTCGATTGGAAAACAATCAGTCCAAAACAATAAAGTCTAAATAAATATGTCGGGAATCAGGATAGAAAATGTCAAGAAAATGCTGATATATACTATATAAAGCCACTTACACGAAAGCAACTTGCTGTCGAGCCCTCATCGTTGTTTCGTCTCTGTGGTTGATTGATTTTTGTGTTACGGAGATGTTGCATTGATGAGTTAGGAGACCTTCATGCGGACTGAACAAATTATTTATCTTAATCGCGACGGAAGTAAGGTCGAAGATTGTGGCCACGTAAGATCGATTTAAGCCAATGGGGTTCGTTTCACTGGCCGTTCCGGGGCGGTCCTTCTGTCGTGGTTTATGTTTGTAATGGCTTGTCGTTGAGTGTATGTATCGTTTTTATTATTTTTCTTTGGATAGCCAATTGGCCATTTATGGGAAAGTAACTGTCCGCAAGTGATGTTTCCATTAGGGTATAGTTGTTTCACGTTTGTTTCTTTCCCTTGGTGTCTCTAATGGGAGCTGCCTGTTAATTGTATCGATTCCTGACCATTGCCGTCACACTCAAAACGCATAAACACAAAGCCATTTGCCATATAAGAAACTGCAGACACAGCGACCAGCGTTGGAACAGCAGAAGAAAACTACCAGGAAGCCAGGAATCGTGTTTCTGCAGTCCAAAGCAAGGACTAGGATGAGACCGTCAAAGAAACAAAGGAGTTGAATTTGGTTGGAGACAAAGACTTTGGTCGGGCCCCTCGGAGTCTAACTGTTGGTTTACTTTTTGCTCCAGCAATTCTGTTGTTGTATGCTGTCTAGACCTCAACCTTGTTTCATCTCTGTAGTTTTTTATTTGTATGTTCTCGGAGATGTTACACTGATGAGTTAGGAAGCCTTCATGCGGACTAAACAAAATTAGTGTATACCGCGACAGAGGTAAGGGCGAGGATTATGGCCATGTAAAATCGATTTAAGCCCCCCCCCCCCCAAGTGGAATTCTTTCCACTGACCGTTCCAAGGCGGTTCTTCTATGGCGGTTTATTTATGTTGTTGTTTGTTACTTAGTGTGTATCACTTATGTCTTTTTATTTTGGATGGCCACTTGGCCGTTTTGTGGGAAAGTAACTGTCCTTATGGCCTTCCTTTGTTTAGGTTTCCATTAAGGTTTGGTCGCTTCATGTTTGTGTTTCTTTCCCTTTGGTGTCTTTGATGGTTGGAGTAAGTTAAGTGTATCGATTCCTGATCTTTGTTTTACTTCTACTTTGGGTCTCGGCTTTATTGAGACTCTATCCCAGCAGGCACTCGGCATTGAATCAGCGTTGAAAAAAGTTGTTTCAGTGTTGAGTCAACGTTATGCCTGTAGGTCTAGCCATCTATTTAATCCGAAGTTCGGCCCATCGAAAGAGCGTGTCCAGTGCAAAAAAAAGTCGACAACGGATCAACGACAACGTCCGAAGAACGGTGCACTTTTTGACATTCATCCCTGCAAATGATGCTAATGGAGCGTGCTCGGACACCGAAATAATCTAATCACCGCCTCCGGGGATCGAACCGGGGGCCTCTAGCATCAGAGGCAAGTGCACTAACCACTGATCTATCACGCTCCTGAACTATCACGCTCCACCCCTAACACTAGCGAATGCACCACACACACACACACACACACACACACACACACACACACACACACACACACACACACACACACACACAATGCAGGCCGACCAACCCCCTCCCCAAGTGAGGCACAGTTGAACCCCCAAGCCCAATCCAGTTAAGGCACTGAACTGACGTCCATCGTGGAAAATGATCCGATGCAGGGGTCCACCAACACCTCACCCCAGGGCCCAACCAACCCGCCCATGACGGAGGCCTGTCCAAGCAGTACCCTTGTTCGTGCACAAATGATGAGAATTGGAGATGTATTGTTCTTTTTTCCTGCAGTAAATGTCATGAGATTGTTGGTGCTCGTTAGAACCACCTTAATATTCTGCTAATGATTCAGATCTGCATACTCTTGTTGTTGATTTTTCTTCTTCTTCCTGGTGTATGAATGTCGTTTGACGTGTCACCGGTAACAATTCTGATTCTGATTCTTGTAACCTACCCTTCATCAGCAATGTCTAGTCTCTCGATTTTGAGTATTATCAATGTCCTTTGGCATGTTTGGCAAAACGGACTTTGTTGTGGATAAGTCTTGGAAAGTCTAGATTGGTGCAATATAGATCCTGACAACAGTTTTGTAGACCGGTAAAAGTTTAATTTGGTAGAAAAGAAATTATTGCCTTTAGACTTTCTATGTCGAAATGTTTTCTTTCCTTGCTCGTTGGAGGTAAACGGACGTGTGCTCGTGTGTCCAACGTAAACAGTCACGCCATGTATCTTGTATCGTTGTAACTTCCTCCTTCATAGGAGCACCTCGAACACTATCATCGAGTATGGAACAACACCCCAAAACTGGAAAATCTATTTACAACCCGGGGAGGTGCATCAGACTGTAGCTACTCGGGAAATGTTATTAGTTTTGCCACTTTTCTTTTTCTTTAGTACAAACTTCAAGTTTATGATAGCGTGCCACCTGTAAGGAATACACCAGTCTGTTAGCTTTATACTGCAGAGTCTTTATATCTTCTATACCAATTGAACTGAACACATTCAGCAGGATACTACAGTCCACCACAATGTTCACCAGCTCGATCCCGGATTCCTGGATCCCCTCACCTTGACAGAGCTTCACTACGTTGTGAGTTATATCTCGTACAAGTGGATGGCGTATGTGGTTCAAGGCCTTGCACACCAACAACAAGTGATGTACTGTTTCATCAGACACACCGCACAGCAAACATTCCGAGCCACTGGCATAATTGCTAAACGCTGCTCTGTTGGTCCGGAGGATGCATGTTCCAGCTGCTACCTTCAGTCGAACCTCAACCTGTATGCTTCTCTTGCCTCTCCAGAAACCGCTTGTAATACCGGGTTACATTTGCCAGGGACAAAACCATCCAAATTCAAGAACCGAAGTGAACCGTAGAGTCTTGCTTGTTCTAATATCTTGATTTGGGTCCAATAGGTATCTACCACGTTACGGACTTGGTGTTTCCAGGGAAATTTTGGACGTGGTTTATTGAGCAATTACAATGCAGATGGAAGACTGTACTTCAATTAGATGTTTTTAATCTCAATATACAAGCTGTTACTGCTGTTAGTCTTGACACTCAGCTGCCTATATGCTAATCTCTTCTCAACTGTTTCATCAGCAGACCGACAAAATGAGGGCCCGTTTGTGCATGGTTGCTTCTACCGGAAGTATGCCCGAAAGTATGTAGATTGCTGGGGATGCGGTACTCTTTAGCAATGTTAACAATAGCTTGATACAGGTTCTAAGGAAGACTTCTAGGGTCTCTAGATTTTTCCCTCGTGGAATGGAAACCTCTCGTCCGTACATTAGCACTGGTAATACATAGATATGGAAGACATGTATTGCCGACGTCGGATCAAGGCCATTAGCCCCGCGGAGGCCAGCCGGCATAAGACTGTACATAGCCCGTCTTGATTTGTTGACAGTATTATCAAACACAGCTGGATCTTGGGGGGTACTGAGATCGGAGCATTCATGTATGAGTAGTGTTCTCCCCTACATGCATACTATTATCGCCAAGCTTCCATGTGTACTCGGTAAATAGTCCTTTGGGATTTTGCACCTGCTGGGGTGAGCCGTTAGCACTACGCTTTTAGTTGGCTGGAGTAAGTATGCATATCCATCTGGTTATGGCCCACTCCCATATTGACCATCACCTGCAGTCCACACTCTGTATCACTCATCATAGTCATATCGTCAGCCACAGTAGGAGCTCCACATCTTATATTCCCTATGGTTCCACCGATACCAACATCACATTCGCACAAGCAGTGGGTTTATTGTACATCTTGTAAAAGTCAGTGCTGAGGATTGTGCCCTGGCGGACAACCTGCTCAATGTTGAACATACTGGATAAGGACCCTTTCCACTTCACACAGCCGGTTGCATTTTGGTGCATCTGATATATAAGATTCTTTTCTTTTTTCTTTCTCCCGATACTGTTTTCGGTCAATTCTGACCATGATAACAGGTTTGGGGTGTGGCACAAATGTTTTCAATCCCCACCCCCAAAAAGAGCTTTGTGGCACAGCCACCAGCAGATTAAAACTATTTACAAGAAGCCATCAGGGGAAGGAATCCATGCCTATTCCCTGCCCAACCCTAGGATATTATATTTTGGCCTTAAACCCATCAACTGTCTCAGAAGAGACAGCTTCGATTGTAAGGCCATTCCAAGTTGCAATTGTCCTGGGGGAAAAAAGAACTCTTAAAACCATCCGTATAAGCATTAGGACGGTGATACTGAAAGGGATGGGACCTGGTTCTCCTACATCCTCCACCAGCTTCAGATATGTACCTACTCTTATCTATAATGGCTAAATTATTGTGGATTTTATAGAATAGAGTCAGCGAAGCCTGCTCTCGCCTTTCCTGCAGAGTCGGCCACTGGAGTTCTTCAAGCATCTCTCCAACGTGGCTTTGGTTGCGCCAACGTCTGCAGGTCCAGCGAGCAGCAGTCCTATGAACTTTTTCTATTCTATCAGTCTCCTTTTGATGATAGGGCATCCAAACTGGAGCTGCATATTCAAGCTTGGGGCGGACTAAGGTTTTGTATGCAGCATCCTTGGTTTCCCTCGGTGCGAAAGCCAAATTTCTACGAAGGAAACCGAGTGTCTTAGTAGCCTTACTAGTTATCTCATTAATGTGTTGACCCCACTCGAGGTCATCAGTGATTTGAACTCCTAAGTATTTAGCAGAAGAAACGTTCTCTAAAACCTGGTTATGTAATGTATAACCATGGACCATCTGTTTATGTGGAGGGTGCCTTGTCACTCTCATAGAGTGACATTTGGCGACATTAAATTTCATGAGCCATGCCTCTTCCCAGGTAGCCAACTTTTCCAAGTCATCTTGAAGTATCTGTAGGTCATCAACACTGACCAACTCTTCCTATGGTGAATAGTTTCCTTAATTAGCTATCATGAGAGAAAACATAGAACGCCGCCTTGGCATCGAGAAAAGCCACATATGCAGTCTTCCTGAGATCCTTGAACTCGCTGAGGTACTCCTCTACGATTAGTGCACCATTCAGAGGCGAAGTAGAAGCAGTAAAGCCACGTTGTAGTGGGTGCTGGTTCTCTAGTATAACAGGCTGTATTTTACTCTTGCATTTTGTCGATCTGGGCCGAAAGAATATTGTCCGAAAAGGACATAGAACGACATACTGGTTCCCCATTCCGGAAATGAATGTCTGCCAAAATTTTGTCAGACAGCATGTTGATAAATAATTGGGAAATAAAATTCATCTTGAAGGTGAAAATACATAGAAGACGACGAAGATTAAAGAAAAGTCTAAACAGATAACATTTATTGTAAGTGACATTTAATCATCCCCCTTAAAGCTAAGATATTTACCCCCAAACCCTTGACCTCGTGTAAACAATCGGACAATTATTGACAGGTTCAAATGATGACATCAATCCGCGGGTAAACTCATGAATGGAAAGGAGGGAAAATTGTGACAGGAAATTTTTTTCTGGTGTAGAACAAAGGAGTTGGAGAAACTGATCTGAGACCGTAAGAACTTTAAGAGACTCGCACATATTAAAACATTATGATTGCATTTTTTTTTTTTATCAAACTTTTTTTTTCTTAGACATTTGTTAGTTACCCCTATTTATTTGGCAAAGATCCCAAATCACCATCAGAATTGTTACTGCAACATAATGTTGAGCTAGGGACTAACTTCCCACATCACAGGTCCTGGTGTATGAATGTCATTTGACGTGTCACCAGTAACAATTCTGATTCTGATTCTGATGTTATTTGGGTTAAAAAATATTGTGATATGTTATCCCTACATTTCAACCAAAATGGTAGCCTAATCTTTGCTACACTAGCTTCTCAATAGAATCAGGATTGTTCCCAAGTAACATGACGTGGGGCTTGAGGAAATAAATGTGCTGCTTGATGCTTCCATGCAGAGCTGAAACCAACGGCACAGGAGTACTGGTAAAATGCTTAAGAGGATCTAAGCCTGCCCAGGCAAAGCGGTGCGAGTTGGTCTGCCCATGCTTATAAACCCTATTGGTTTCATAGGGCGACAGGGCTTGAGATGTCATTTCATCTCAAATGTTGGATAAAAGTCCAAAAAAATTGGAAGCAACGTTTCCAAAATAACCCATACAATGTTGACAGGGACATTATACCTCGAATAAGCCAAATAAAAAGATTCCCATCAGTACAAATAGGGTTAACTCTTACCCTGCTATTCATGACAACCCTTTTCTTTGCAAGCATTGTAGATCCAGATCAGATGGCTTCTGAAGAAGCCATCTGATCAGGATCTACACTGTTAACATCAAGTAATCTGGTTGGTTCAAAGTCAGAAATGGGTGTGGCTAAACTGAATATTCAGCAAGAGAAGGGTTAAGCAAACTTCATAGACTCTGAACTGGAACTGGTTCTACAGTGTTTGATGGCGAGTGTAGTAGTCGGAGATAAGATTGACTAGGTGGAGCTATTGTTTGTACCTGTCTTAGGAATATTCCATTAACAAAAAAGGTAAACCAAGTCACCCGGTTATAATGTGAATTCAACTGTAACACAAGCATAGCTGTGGCGTATATGACCATTTCGTCCGCTTGTAGAAAGCGTGCGAAAGGCACTCTACCTAATCTTCTGGTGGACTCAGCAAATTTTACAGATATTGGCAACACCTGAATAGCTCCGCCCAGTCAGTCTTATATGCGACTACTATAATGTGTACAAATTCATTTTGACATAGGCATGCATGTATATTCACCATATTTGCTGGCTCCCAGCTTGCACATTGTCAATATTGGAAAAACAGGTGACCAGGTCTGGTTACCTGTTTTTCCAACAATGACGGTATTCGACTGGAGACAATTCGTGGAGCACGACTGAGCTCCGCCCATGATGCGCAGTGGAAAATTGTGCTCCACGTTTTTGTATCAGTCAAATGGGATCCGTGCTTCCAGTTTGATGCCTAAAGCAAGAAAATGAAAAACTAATGTGACTGTTTTATATTTTAGCATTCTTGAATGTCCCTCGGTTGCACAGAAAGCAATGACCTATACAGTGTTGACGGGGACGTTAAACCTCGAATCAAACAAACAAACAAACAAACAGAAAACAAATCATCAAATATATTCGTATATATGCTCTATATTGCTTTAATTCAATGCCACATATCGACGAATCTCGTGGCGCAGTGGATAAACTACTGGACTATGGTCAAAAAGTTCAATTTTGCACCACAAGGGGGGTCGTGAGTTCAAATCACAGTGGATGTTTATTTCTTTCTTTCTTTCTTTTTAATTTAAACATATTTACTGCTATTATCACTTGCACGTTTGTAGATTTTTTGTCAAAAACTGAAAAATAATAATAATAATAATAAAAACAAACGTGTTTTAAAATGATATTTAATTCATTCTGATAAGTTCGCCGTCTTTTTAGCTCTTTTTAGGGACAAAAACAGCAAGCTGAAATTGTATTGTTTGGTGAAACAGAAGCACTAAAATGAGATTTCTTGTTTAGTGGTTCATAGGGACGCTTTCTGGTTGTCTTTCAATTGTTGTAATCTGTTGGGCTCTTTTGAAAAGAAATCGACATTTTGGGTCAAATAGTAAGTTATTTTTTTCGGCCCCCGCCCATAGGGGCTTGAAGAAATATATATGGGCTGCATGATGCTTCCACGCAGAGCTGAATCTGGCCCGCACACTAGTACTGGTAAACCGCTAAGAAGATCTAAGCCTGTCCAGGAACCGCGGTGCGAGGCGGACCGTCCATGCTAATAAACCCTTTTGGTTTCATTGGGGGACAGGGCTTTAGATGTCATTTCAACTCAATGTCGGGTAAAAGTCCCACAAAATTGGAAGCAACGTCTCCAAAATGACCTTTACAGTGTTGACGGGGACGTTAAACCTCAAATCAAACAAAAGTGTGTTATTAAAATTTCATTTTTGATAACTTGCCTTCATTCAACTTAGGACACCATAGGCGAGCTATGTTGTCTTCTGACAACCCCATTTTATCCCCTCGCAACAACGTTGTGACGGGGATATAGCATGCGTCCATGTGTGTGTTTGTGTGTGTGTGTTAGTGTGTGTATGTGTCCGTCCGGAACCTTGTGAACACTATAGCAGACACAGTTTTCATCGTAGAAACTTCCAGCCTTCCAGTGTCAGGATAATGTGACTGGGTGTGGTATCATGTAATGTGTCTGGGACATGATACTTCAGTGAGGCAGCACTATAAAAGTGAGCATTGAGCTCCCTGTCGCAACCAGACACCGTCGTGATATGACTGAAAAATTGTTGAAAGCGACGTTAAACCCGAATTCACACACACACACACACACACACAATCCACAAATGTTTCCCGTGGAAACACAACGACCCCTATAGGAGCTTTTTTGTGACGCACTTCCGCTTCTAAAAACAGAACGGGAAAAGCCCTGGCCGTCAACGTCGTATATGCTTCAAGGCAGTGGGACAGATAAAGTGTTAATTACAGCGTAAATTTAACTTTTGACGAATTCAAATGTAAGATAATGGGACAAACACCGATTTGCTACCAGGTGTGAAATTTCGCATTACGAAAACATGCCTATACAACTATATTATCATTTTTTTGGGGGAAAAAATGGAAATTTTAAGATGCAAAAATGTGATATTTTTTTTTATTTCTGCTCGAAACATCGATTGCGGGGCTCGATAGAACCGCCTGTACGAGATAAAGATTTTTATTTATTTGCCCGTTTTTTTGTGTTTTTTTTTTAACATTTAATCATTTTGTGCAATAAGTACAGGCGGTTCTATCGAGTACCCACAATCTATGTTATGAGGCGGTTCTATCGAGTACCCACAAACAGGAATAAGAAAAATAATGTTTACCCTGTAAACCCCAGTTTTACTATATAAAAGTGGGGTTTGATGAGGTAAAAATCGCATAGGCGTGTTTTTCATGATGGCAAATCCCTAGTCTTATGTTTTAATTAACTGCTCTTCAAGATATATTGTACAAACGACCCAACAGGGTCTCTCTCTCTCTCTCTCTCTCTCTCTCTCTCTCTCTCTCTCTCTCTCTCTCTCTCTCTCTCTGTGAGTGTGCCATGGCCTACATGTTGCTCTCTCTCTCTCTGTCTCTCTCTCTCTGTCTCTCTCTCTCTCTCTCTCTCTCTCTCTCTCTCTCTCTCTCTCTTAAGGCACCAACACTTAGCGAGCGTAGGTAAATTACAGTTTCCACGTCAACCGACATGTAACGCGTCAACAACGTCGTGTCTACATCAAACTAACATCCAACGCGATGCACTGAATTTGACTTTGCAACGTCGATGAAACGTCAGAACGTTGCGTTGGCGATAATACGGCGTTGCTTATTAAGAAGTCATTTGCCCAGTGCTCGGACCCATCAAGACTCAGTGGGATTAGAACATTAAATTCAAAACAAACGTAGAACACCCTTTCAGTGCATGAGAATGAAACACTCCTTCGCAAGTGCAAGATTTTACAGTAAAATTTGGTAGATCAACCTGCCCAGCCCTTACATTACCAGGAACCCCAAAACGGGTACCCTGGCAAACAGTTTATGTCCAGATCAGACGCCACAGAACGCGGCGTCTGATCAGGGCCTACACTGTTTGCAAAAGTCAAGCCAATTTCCAAACAAATTTTGAAGAAAACACAACCTGACACGCCTAAATTTTGAAATGGACTCCTGCTATATATAAGGAGGAAGATTCCATTATTTGGAACAAAAAGGGTTAATGGCTTATTAGCTTAGCTCCACAATATCTTCTTGAATACACGGATCAGTCAAACCTCTCTCATCTCAACGGTCACGTGACATTGACGTGAGTTGGAGTGGGTGTCGACGGCATGACGTTGATTCAACGTTGACTCGACGACCGTCTTTCAGTCCACTCATTAGCTTTTTTTTCGACTGTCAGTATGTTTATTTTTCTGTCTGTTCGTCCGTACGTTTGTTAGTCATTCATTCATTCAGTCGGTCGGTCTGTCCTCTGTCAGTTTGTCAGTCAAACCTCTCTCTCTCTCTTCTCTCTCTCTCTCTCTCTCTCTCTCTCTCTCTCTCTCTCTCTCTCTCTCTCTCTCTCCATGATGTTTGATCGAAATAAAATATTGTTTAAACCAAAACAAACGTTGTCTATCCATAAGAAACTTCAATTTATTAAAACTACACTTCTAGACAGATCGTTGGACATTTTTAATTGCACATGTAGACAGATCGTTGGACAGTTTTCTCAACAGATAGATAGATAGATAGATAGATAGATAGATAGATAAGATAGATAGATAGATAGATAGATAGATAGATAGATAGATAGATTAGATAGATAGATAGATAGATAGATAGATAGATAGATAGATAGATAGATAGATAGATAGATAGATAGATAAGATAAGCACAAATGTTCCCCATTGAAAGACAATGAACCCTATTTCTTTTCAAGGTCAAAGGTCAAGGTCACAATGAACTTGACCTTAAAAACCTTGTGAACACGATTGAAGACACATTTATCATCATAGAAGCTTCAAACCCTCCATAAATATTCCCTATGGAAAGACGATGAACGCTATTGATTTTCAAGGTCAAGGTTCAAAGGTCAAGGTCACAGTTAACTTGACCTTAAAAACCTTATGAACAGGATAGAAGACACAGTTATCAGCGTAGAAGCTTCAAACCTTCCACAAATTTTCCCCATGGAAAGACGATGAACCCTATTGATTTTCAAGGTCAATGGTCGGAGATCAAGGTCACAATGGACTTGACCTTAAAATCTTATGAACAGGATGGAATACACAGTTATCATCGTAGAAGCTTCAAACCTTCTACAAATGTTCCCCATGGGGAGATGATGAACCGTATTGACTTTCAAGGTCAGTGGTCAGAGGTCAAGGTCACAATGGACTTGACCTTAAAAATCTTATGAACAGGACAGAATATACAGCTATCATCGTAGAAGCTTCAAACCTTCATGTCGATGAATGGTATGCTGTTGCGAGGGGATGCTACGCTTTCGTTGCCTTGTTTGTTCTGTCGAGATTATTTCACTTATATCTAACCGATCGTTAATCACAGGTTGGCGAAAATCGAAGCCGGCATCCCCGGAGAAAAACCACCCGAACTCCGGTTGGCGTCTCACATGTGACCCTAGCCAGTTTCGAAACACAGCCGTGAGAGAGCTATGATTAACAGTCAATAAGGCAAAGAGGCACCTTCAAGCCAATCATTTATAATCAGATAGATCCGAGTTGTGTCTTAGCTCCATATTAACTGCAAATGACAAGCACAATAACTGACTTAAGTTTCGTATTTGTTTATAAAACTTGTATTATGGTTACTTTCTAAATTTGACTCGAGGCCTCGGGCCAATGCAGCAGACCTCGGACCTTTCTTTCTTTCTTTCTCCCGGTTTCACCTTAACCCCAGGAGGGGACACAGACGGTGTACATTGCATACACTCCAGTTTTGCAGGATGAAAGCCTACACAGTAATCATGTAATTACGGCAGGGTTCTTTAACCTGCACATCTGAGGTTCTCCCTGCACAGGGGGCCTCCAGTTAACGTCCCGATCCGAAGGTCAATGCGAAATTACTTGATCAATGACATTATATTATAAGCCAGTTACTTATATTTTTATGACCTCCAATGTTTATTATAGATACATATAATTTGATTTATAGATATCTATTATAAAATTATAGATATCTCGTAAAATTATAGATATCTCGAAATTGTATTAAATAGTAAAACGGCACGCCATATATTTTTCTATGTTCATTCATATTAATTGAGTCACGTGACTGATTTCACGCTCTTTTTCAAACGTGGTCGTTGTGCTCCACGAAATTGTTCGAAATTTCACGAATCTCCCAGTCGAACACAAAACGTGCTCCACGCTTCAGTTCGTGGACCACGAAATCACCAGTCGAATACCGCCAATGATATCCTTCAGACTAGGAACCAACAGATAATGCAAATAAGGTGAATGGATTAATCAATTCAGAAAGTACAGTAAAAGTACTGTTTTGTGTGACCTTCAGTGTCACTCTGCTCTACCCATAAATTTTGACTTGATGCATGTATTTGAATCCATTAGAATCTGTGGTGTAGAGGTTTTAAAACCAAGGTCCCATCATCATATGACCTTAGCTGTTTATTGGACATAAAATACAAACACATAAACACTTGAATCCATTTTATATGGGGAAAAACCCAAAATGGGTCAATTGTAATAGTGCAGGCCCTGGTCAGTGCCTTTACTGTTTGCAAAAAGTTCTCTGTCATAACTTGTCTATCGGCATCCATGTAAGAGGTGGTGTTAGAAATTTGCTTTGTAAGTTAATTATCTCAGTTGCAAGTTACAAAGACAAAGGTCCCATTTCTACATACATGTACATTTCAATTTGTACATTTATTAATAGAATTTCTTAAAATGGTCTGGCACATGCAGTGTTCTGCCAAGAAATTCAAGCATGGGCAATGACCCATGAGGCAGAAAACTGTGGAGCCATTTCCAAAAAGTGGTCCATGTATGTTAGCATTGACATGTATGTATCCAACAACGTCAACCAGGATTTACACCTTCTCCGTTATGCACATCTAGACAACCCCACCCACTTTTTGCATGCACAATTGTAAGGCTGACACAATTAATCGTATAATCGATCGATGAATTCCACAAAAATGATTATCATTTCTGATTTGCTTCTAATCGATTACTTGATAGGTACAATTTACTACCCAAAGTTATGCCTAAAATAGCTGGATGAGTGGCAAACAGTGCAGACCCTGATGAGACGACGCATTATGCAGCGTCTCGTCTGGGTCTACACTGTTTGCTCAGTCCTGTCTGTTCAAAAAAAAAAATGGTAAAGTGCAACATATGGTAAGAGTCATGCTCAGACAGAAAGCCAGACAGGTAAAATAATAACAAAAACCTTAGCGATTACTAATCGATTATCGATCGCAATGACATGAATGATGATCAATTATCCTTTCAGCTCCGGTTAGCAAGCCCTACACAATTGCCACGAATTTTCATTAATTTCATGTGGGAAGTATTTCTTTCATGATAAAAAATCTTTTATATAAATGGCAAAACATTATTTTTTTCAGGTTAAATATTAAACCTGTTTGAATGTCCTGCTGGTTCTGTAAATTTCAATTTTCATGTAAAATGGTCTGTCAGACAGTTCAGGCTGGCACGATTATTTGATCGATAAATTCCACAAAAAATGATTGTCATTACTGATTTGCTTGTAATCGATTATTTGATAAGTACTCTTTACTAACCCAAGTCGTGTCTAAAATAGCTGGGTGGGTGGCAAACAGTGGAGACCCTGATGAGACACCGCTCGGTGGCATCTTATCTGGGTCTACACTGTTTGCTCTGGCCTGTCTGTTCAAATACATCTTGTAAAGTACACCATATGATAAGTCATTCTCAAGCAGAAAGCCAGACAGGTAAAATTATGACCAAATCTTCAGTGATTATGGTACTAATCAATTATCAATCACAATGGCAGGACTGATAATTGATAATATTTTCAGCTCAGATTAGTTAGCCCTTAAATACACAGTAACCTTTTTGCCGAAAAACTGAAAATTTTTAAGATGAAAAACTGATATTTTTCTTATTTCTGCTCAAAATATAGATTGTGGGTACAAGTACCCACAATCTATATTTTAAAGCATCAATAAGAAATATAAGGTGTACCCCTGTAAACCCTAGTTTTATACTATATTAAAGTGTGTTTCAAGGGGGTCCAAATAATATTTGCATGTTTTCGTGATGGTGTATGTAAGATGCTTTTTTAACATGTTACATCTATGGTAATGTTTATGTACTTGAACTTTAGTCTTTAATGTGTTGACTTTTCGTCCGAATTAAATAACCTTCTGACACAAAATTGAGGTCAGTATTTTCACAACAATATTCAGGACACTATTTCCAACCCTTGGCCTTCATGACTGTTTTGAGCCATATCACAGATAAAAAGTCCTGACTCCTTGGTAAGGCTGACACGATTAATCTTATAATCAATTAATTGATCGATAAATTCCACAAAAATGATTATCATTTCTGATTTGCTTTTAATCGATTACTTGATAGGTACAATTTACTACCCAAAGTTATGCCTAAAATAGCTGAATGAGTGGCAAACAGTGCAGACCCTGTTGAGACGCCGCATTATGCGGCGTCTCATCTGGGTCTACACTGTTTGCTCAGGCCTATCTGTTCAAATATACATATGGTAAAGTGCAACATATGGTAAGAGTCATGCTCAGACAGAAAGCCAGACAGGTAAAAAAATGACAAAAACATTAGCGATTACTAATCGATTATCGATCGCAATGACAGGACTGATAATCGATTATCTTTTCAGCTCCGATTAGCCAGCCCTACTCCTTGGGTTATTTTAACATTTAAGATGCCAAGAAAAATGTTGTTTGCTTATGTCGTCTGTTGAATCTTCTTGCAAACTTTTTAGAAATATTTTTTCATACAGGCAAACTAGGGACCCAGATCAGACTGCTCCTACAGGAGCAGTCTGATCTGGGTCCACACTGTTTGCAAGAATGACTTTTAAAGTAACAAGCAGATGACAGTTGTCATGATTGGTGGATTTTGGTTACTGTTAGGGCTGGCTAACCGAAGCTGAAAAGATAATCGATTATCAGTCCTGTCATTGCGATCAATAGGGGCTCAAGAATATGGTAAACGAGCCAACGGTGTTCGAGCCATCGAAGTTCTACTGTGTCCAACTTTTGTGCCATCCTTAAAAAATTATTTCTTTGCTGTCACCTGACCCATAGTTTTCTTAGTAGGTTGTTAACCCTTGTCCTGCTGAATATTCATATATGCCACACCCACTACCGATTATCAACCAATTAGATTAACTGTAGCAAATTATTACAACAAATTCACAATCTGAATGACAAACAATGTAGATCCTGATCAGATGGCTTCTTCAGAAGCCATCTGATCTGGATCTTCATTGTTTGGAAAATTGGGCATATCCGGGCTCAGCAGGACAAGGGTTAAAATATTTTTTTATATATATACTTAGTCACAAAAGAAACGATACAAAATTCCAGTATACTTGTATGTATAACCTTATTTTCCAGGTTAGTTTTTCTGAAAAAAGCGACTTTTGACACACTAAACAGACAGTCAGCTTAGCTGCTACAAAAGCTACAAAACAGAAATTTGTTCAATGTTTTAATCCAGAGTTATATTGCTATATGTGCCTGGAAGGAATCTGCTTAGAAATAATGTAAATGCGCATGTGCAGATGAACATTTAATGTAGAAAATTAAAGACTGTTAGCCATAATCCTTAAAAAACACTATACATCGTCAATATCTTACACCCATGCTTAATGATAGGGATTTGAATTTTAAAAATTTTCCGATTATCTCCCTTTGAATAAGAAACATAGCATTTTTTGAACGACCATTGTTTCTATACACGTCAATATTTTGGGGAATTTCTCTAAAAATCACTTTGTTACCAAATAGCCGTTTCACGTTATGTTTAACACCAATGAAAATCCATGGCACAAAATTTTCTGACGATTTTAATTTTCAATGGAGTTACCATTGACAGTTGTGTTCACTCACATTTTCAGAATTAGAGGACCCGTGGTGAAAAGCTTATTACAGTACTTCCACTTGCTACAGCTGTTGCCCCTAATTATATGTGGACATGCAATTGAATTGGTTAATTAAAGGCTTAAAGTGCAGAAATCTATAAAAACCTTTTGATTCATGGCAATTTTTCTTGGTGGGGTAAAAGTCCCACAAAATTGGAAGCAACATTGCATCACATACTAATGTTTAATATGCACCCAATATTTAGCATCAGATCGGCGAAACACAAACAAAAGTTTCATTATTTATTTTGTCCAGATGTCCCAGCAGTTAATTGTTTGTCAGGCCAACCATAGAAAATGGTTACCTTCCTTGTAAATTTGTCAGTCCTGAAAAGGACTGTATAATCATTAACTTATGAAGTACATGTTAAAGTTAGCCATTTCTCTCACTGACTATGTTCCTGGAGGAGAACTCATCTTCACTGGACATTTTCCATTCTGACAAAAAAGAACAAAATTTGAGTGCAACCAGGTGAAGGATATGGACAAACAGGTCAGAAGTACCAAGTCAAAATTAAGGTAATATATACGTGTTTATGTCTATAGGAGGTTTAATACTTATGCACACACACCTTTGCACTGTTTGATATTTACCGCCAATGGAAACTGACATACGTTGACCAGTCTTGGATTGTCCGATGTTTGTCGCCAAAGGGAATTAGCATGTGGTAAATTAATCTGTATATTCAGTTGATTGGGTAACCAAATTATTCATTAGATTATATAAAATTCTGTTTTATTTGCTTTTTGTTGGCCTTTCAGCGTGTTTTTTGCAGTTTGTGTATAGGGACAAAACGTGTTGCGTGCGCTTATATTACTGAGTATGCTTTATTGATCCCTTCTAAATTAGATTTTATATCATACGAAGATAATACACGACGGTTGAGATAGTGCCTGAAAGGCTTAACTCTTATCATGCTGTTCACGACAACCCCTATCTTTGGAAACAGTGTAGATCCAGATCAGATGGCTTCTGAAGAAGCCATCTGATCAGGATCTACACTGTTTGACATGAAGTTTATGGATTTGTAAGAATAAATTACATGAAGTAATCTGACTGGTTCAAAGTCAGAAATGGATGTGGCTAAACTGAATATTCAGCAAGATAAGGGTTAAAAATAGTGTGTCTGAATTTGCAAACTTATGCCCTAATCACACCCCATGCATTTCCAGTGCAAAAATGGCCTGTATTTTCCCAATGTAGAGATACTTTTCCCGAACATGAAATTTTATTAGAATTATTCCCAATCTCTTATTCCTAACAAGGCCGGTACATCTGCACATTCACTGGACTGTAGACATTCCTGAGTGCACATGAACAACTGGTACCAGCTTTCATCATGCCAGTGCAATATAGGAGTTTGGTTTTCAGTCCTTTTGTTCGTTCTTTGGCAAGGCCGTCAACATTTACAACAACCCTTGCTTTCAGCCACCCATGGCCTTTGGCAAGTTCTTGTTTACATTTTGTTTGGTTGTTGATTGTTTTTCAAATGTGCAGAGTTTTGAGCGTCTTTGAAAATTTATAGCAAAACTGTTTAAAAACATAATACATGTGTAATGTATAATAGTATGTATTTGTACTAACTGACAAGATTTAAAAGAGGTCATACATGTAAATATTATGGCCTGCACTATGTGAAAAGGCCTCTGCATGCACATCCAGCAAATTGAGAAATTGAGATCAGCCTGTGCGTCAGTGTTCACTGTATGCTAGATACTGATTATTTATTTTTACCCCAAATATTTTGACACCTCAGCTCCTTACCATACTCGGGCCCCAGCCCATCAGGATTGGAAGAAATAGATAGGCTGCATGATGCTTCCACGCAGAAATGAAATTGACCGCGCCCGACTGCCAAGTACTGGTAAACACTTGGAGGATATAAGCCTGCTCAGGCAAAGTAGTGGGAGTTGGACTGTCCATGCTTAAAAACCCTATTGGTTTCATTGTGTAACAGGGCTTGGGATGTCATTATGTCTCCCCCTGAAATTTTTTTTTTTTCGGAGAGACATTGTTTTTCCCCCGGGCGTCTGTCCGTCTGTCACAAATTCTTGTCCGCTCTATAACTTGAAAACCGTTCAAGCCATCTTTCCCGAAACTTCATTTAAATATTAATCATATTAGGCGACATGCAGAGCGCAAGAACTATAACTTTAGCATTTATACTTTTTGAGTTATCTCCCTTGGAAGTTTGTCGGTATGTATATATATGTATGGGCAAATCGTGTCGGATCAATAACTTTCTTATTTTCAGATGGATTTTGAAATTACTTGGCAGAAATATTAACCACCATGAGACGATGTGTGGCGCGCATGACACAGGACGGTACCTCAAAGGTCAAGGTCATACTTAGAGGTCAAAGGTAAAAAGGGGCCTTTTTTCGTGTTTGGTCAATAACTTTCTTATTTCTAGATGGATTTTGAAATCACACATGACCCAGTTTGGTAACTGAAAGGTCAAGGTCTTTTTTTTTTGGTTTTGGTTTTACAGCCCTTTCAAGATTATTTCACTCATATCGAGCCGATCGTTAATCAGAGGTGGGCGAAAACCGGAGTACCCGGAGAAAAACCACCTGACCTACCGTTGCAGAACTTGGCGTCTCACATATGACCCAAGCAAGGCTCGAACCACAGCGGTGAGAGACCTAATGATCAAGAGTCAGCGCTCTTAACCACTAGGCCACGAAGGCCTGTAAGGTCAAGGTCATACATAGAGGTTAAAGATAAAAAAGGGGCCTTTTTGTGTTCTGTCAATAACTTTATTATTTTTAGATTTTGAAATTACTTGGCAGAAATGTTAACCACCATGAGACGATGTGTTGCATGCATGACCCAGGTTGGTACCTCAAAGATCAAGGTCATACTTACAGGTAAAAGGTAAAAAAGGGGGCCTTTTTTCTTGTTTTGTCAATAACTTTTATTGTTAGATAGAATTTGAAATTACTTGGTAGAAATGTTAACTATCATGAGAGAATGTGTTGCACGCATGATTCAGGTTGGTACCTCAAAGGTCAAGGTCATACATAGAGGTCAAAGGTAAAAAAGGGCCTTTTTTGGTGTTTGGTCAATAACTTTCTTATTTATACATGTAGATGGATTTTGAAATTGCTTGGCAGAAATGTTAACCACCATGAGACAATGTAGTGCTACATGACCCAGGTTGGTACCTCAAAGGTCAAGGTCATACTTAGAGGTCCAGGTAAAAAAGGGGCCTTTTTTCGTGTTTGGTCAATAACTTTTTATTTGTAGATGGATTTTGAAATTACTTGGCAGAAATGTTAACCACAATGAGACGACGTGTCTCTTGCATAACCCATGTTGTTACATCCAAGGTCAAGGTCCTACTAAGAGGTCAAAAGTCAAAAAAAGTCTTTTTTGTGTCCAGTCAATAACTTTTTTATTTCTGGATGGACGTTTTAAAGTAACCTTGCAGAAATGTTCACCTTCCTTAGACGATGAGTCGTGTGCAAGACCAAGGCCCATACCTGCAATGTCAAGGTCATACCTAGAGGTCAAAGGTCAGGAAAGGGGCCTTTTTGTGTACAGTCAATAACTTTCTTATTCTTTGATGGATTATGAAATTACTTGGAAGAAATGTTCACCATGATGTGTTGTACCTCAAAGGTCAAAGCCATACGTAGAGGTCAAAGGTAAAAAAGGGCTTTTTGTGTATGGTCAATAACTTTCTTATTTCTCTATGAACTTTTAAAGTTATTTTGCAGAAATATTCATGATCATTAGATGATATGTTGCACACAAGATACCTCCAATGTCAAGGTCATACTTAGAGGTCAAAAAGGGGGAGACATCTGTTTTTTTTTTTGTGAAAAACAAATTCTAGTTTTTATCTCAGTGTTGGGTAAAATTCCCATAAAATTGGTAGCAATTTTCTCCAAAATGACCAATACAGTGTTGACGGGGACATTAAACCTCAAATCAAACAAACATTTCATGCTTATAAACCCTTTTGGTTTCATTGGGTGGCAGGGCTTGAGATGTCATTTCATCTCAGTGTCGGGTAAAAGTCCCACAAAATTGGAAACGTGTTGGCGGGGACGTTAAACCTCAAATCAAACAAACAAATCTTCACTGAGCTGTGAAATGACTTCACCTATAATAACTGCCTAACCAGCAAAGACTCAGATTAGCCTGCTTGCATGCAGCCTGATCAACACTTTTTGTGTGTGCCTTTTATACACTCTGAGCTACCCAGAAAGCTGAGATCCTGGCCAGCAATTACACATACAGTCGAACTTCAATGGCTCGAACACTTTTGGGACCTCGAAAATCTGTTCGAGACAGGGGTAGTTTGAGCCACTTAGGTTACTGTCAGGGGGCATAATGAGATACTTTTAGACATCTTTTTGGTCTTCTATAATGAATATGTATGCTGTGTGTACTCTTTAGAATCGCCCCGATGAGGAATTCATATAAGTACACACAGCATACAATTGCAAGATAAAAGACTAAAATTTCCTTAATTATCCCCCACTTTTCTTATGTAGAGGATTGCGCTAGGGGCTCAAGAATGTGTTGGACTCATCCATGGTAAACAAGCCATCGAAGTTCTACTGCACATTGGATAATCTGCTTTTTTGCTAGTCACGCAAGATGTTGTATTTCATGCCTTGGCTGCATTATTTGATGTTTACTAAATTGCACCTCAAATCCAGTGAAGAGTATTGATCTGGTGAATAGAAATGCTTCAGTGATATAAACTGTAAGACATCTCAGGCTTTCAGAGGAAACCTGTCCCATGATGCATCTGTACCAGCAAGTACACTAGCATTATATATAAGGCTGACACGATTAATCGCATAATCGATTAGTTGATTGATAAATTCCACAAAAATGATTATCAGTACTGATTTGCTTGTAATCCATTATTTGATTAGTGCAATTTACTACCCAAAGTTGTGCCTAAAATAGCTGGATCAGTGGCAAACAGTGCAGACCCTGATGGGACGCCGCATGCTGCGGCGTCTCATCTGGGTCTACACTGCTCAGGCCTGCTTGTTCAAATATACATATGGTAAAGTGCAACATATGGTAAGAGTTCTGCTCAGACAGAAAACCAGACAGGTAATGTTATGACCAAAACCTTAGCGATTACTAATCGATTATCGACCGCAGTGACAGGACTGATAATCGATTATCTTTTCAACTCCGATTAGCCAGCCCTAATTATATTATATATACAGTAAAATTCCTATATTACGACCACCTTTGGGACTGTTCAAAAGTGGTCTTTAAGACCACTTTTGAACAGTCCCAAAGGTGGTTTCTGACCAGAGGACATTGTGTGCAGACAAGACGAAGAAAGAATAACTGCACGCTTTTAAATAAGCTTTTTAAAGCAGAATTAGTCTTAATTTTAGGTGGTCTTGAATAGAATAATTTCACTGTACATTAAAGCTTCAGAAAAGCCACTTTTTCATCCAAAAAGTACCGGTACTGATATTATTCTTATTTCTGCAACGTGGGTCCTCGGTTCTGCATGAAATATAGGGTAGATTGTGGGTACTCATTAGAAGCTCCTCTCTGAGGCGCTTCTAATGGGTACCCACAAGGTATGTTTTCATGCATAATTAACCCATTGTGTACTTACTAGTGGATTCTTCTATTGCTATATGTTGGACAAGTCCATTTGTCATATAAGGGGTGTCAGGTCTTTTTTTTGTTTTATTCTAATTTGATAGAAAATTCTGTTAGCAGGCCCTGATCAGATGCCGTATTCCTTTAGGGGTTTCCAGTCGCATACATTGGGTTAAGAAAATAATATTTTGATACCCCTCTTATCTGGGGCTATGGTAGACTAGTCTGATTGCTTGATAACCCTTTCACCCCTGTAAACCAGGGTCCTTCTGTATGACCTTAGCTGTTGGTAGGACGTAAAACTCACACACAGACCAGGGTCCAGCTGCTCAGAACTAACAAAGTCGTTAGTTAACATTGTTAAGACTTTCATTATTTGCTCTGGCAAATAATATGCTACTATTTTGTTCTGAAAAAAAAAAGAAAAAAAATGCTTTTCCTTAAGGCCCCTTCCTTTGCAGGGATACAGACTTACAGGCGCCCAGTCGCCCAAGACGCCGGGGTGCCTAAGTTTCGAATAAAAATGCCTATTAACTTGCTGTAAATTTGGATTTAAGGCAATCTTGGCGCCTAAAGCAAAATGATTAGTCTGTATCTCTGCTTTGAAAAGCATGGGCCCATTTTATAATGTAAAGAGATAGGGAGTGGCCACATGTATTCATTACCAAGTTTTCATGAACAAAAAAGGACCATGACATACATCCCTGTAATGGTGGAATTGCCTTAACAAGGTAACAAATGGAGTACATGTAATTGATTGACTGATTGAATGTTTTGGGTTTATCGACACGTCAACCCCTGTGGGTTATTTTGTGCCGTCTTCCAGAGAAAGGGAGAAAAGAGATAGAAGGGATAGTAGAGGAGATGAAAGTGAGAGACAAGAGGAGAAAGAGTAAAATGAAAGGAAGTGTAGAAACAGATGAAATAACAACATTCCTCCATACTCTTACCTCCTGCCCTTAAACAGATGAAATAACAACATTCCTCCATACTCTTACCTGCTGCCCTTAACTCTTATCTTGCTGAATATTCATTCAAGCCACACCCATTCCTGTCTATCAACCAATCAAATTACTTGATGTAATTTATTGCTACAAATTCATAAACTGAATGTCAAACAGGGTAGATCCTGATGCCATCTGATCTGGATCTACACTGTTTGTAAAGATAGGGGTTGTCGTGAACAGCAAGATAAGGGTTAAACAGCAGTGATTTTTTTACCCCTGCGTCCTGCGTCCAGGACGCACAAATTGGACTGAGGACGCACGATCATAAAATATGTGCGTCCGTCGGACGCAAATATTTCATGGGCGAAAAATCCAACTTTCGTTTTCACTGCCGTAAATATCGGCGGAAGTGATAAAATACCGCACTTTTACCGAACCTTCAACTGCCCAACGAGTCACCGAAAAATTGATACAGGTACAATGTAATGATCCAACCAAAAGACGAGAATCCCCTACATCCAAAATGAGCCTAAACTTTCACACAAGCACGTTCAATGCGAACATCAAAGTTTTCCGCTATCCAAATCGCCGCCCACAAACCAACTCTACCAGTTGTCTGCATGTGATCGGTAAATGTGTCATTGACGTCATCCGATGCCAGCAACCCCGCACGTGTTTAATGCCATTGTTTTATTTTAATGAGCTGTATACCGTTCTTAAAACATGTTTGGAACCGGTAAAAAATATTTTCTTGATAGCTAAACGGTTGTGAATGGAGGTGGATAGAAAACGGCGCTTTGCACAGCCCCCGAATTATCCCCAGCAGCTCCAACAACAGCTTTCGACTTTTCCCGCCAAGCCGAGCGTCTGCTATTTGGCGCCAAAACATAACCATTCACGATCCGTTTTTATAATGCATACATGTACCGTTAGATGTAGCTAATTGTCTGAGGTGCGAGTAAATCATTTTCACATTGATTGTGGATTAAATTTTATGATTGGGGAATAAACGCAAATTAGAGACATAACTTGACCATATTTTCACACCTCGTTCAAGTTGGCTTATCGCCAGAAATGAAAGACACGCACCGCAGGGCAATCAAGCTTACTTGGCAATTATATGACAGGGATTAACATTAGTGTCATAATTGAACTGTTATAAATACACAGACAGTTTGACTCTGAATTTTCGACAAAGCCGGACAGTGCAGCACAATTATTGTGATTTACTTACTCTAGTTTTACTGTATTTAAGGACTAAAAAGACCGGGCGTCCTAAGGTCAAAGTGCACCTGCCCAGCGCGATTTGGACTTGTACCTGGCGGCCGGGCAATGGGTTTGTCAGCCCCTGAACCTAGATAGCTGGTTTCCCAATCAGGGGAGGAAACGTTTGTCGACAATGGTTCGGAATATTATCTCCATTGTGCATGAAGTAAATTTCACGCACATGTTGCGGTGCGCATTACCGAAAACGAAAGTAGAAAACATTACGGAAAATAGACTAAAAAACGTACACTTTAGCAGGATTTCTTTGGGCTAGTAAGCAACACAAGTTGTTGATTGATTCTGTTCATTGCAAATAATAGATACTAGACCGCATTATTTATTTTTAACTAAGAATAATGGCATTTTATACTGAACCGATCTTTTTTGTACTTTCTTTTTTTCCCTCCAAATATTGGGACTCATACTTTCGGATTTGGGACGCACAGTTTTTTGGTTGAGCGAGTCCCAGGACGCATAGTTGAAAATTTGTAAAAAAATCACTGAAACAGATGAAATAATAACATTCCTCCATACTCTTACCTGCTGCAAGGGCAGCAGACCTTGTCCAATTGTAAGCTAATATCAGTTGGGACGCCCCAGTGGCGCAAGATAAACACCACCTTTGCCTCAAACAACCACCCCAGGAGTACATGTAATAAGAAATAATGTAACTCTTCCTAAGTTTTTTCATTGTATCTGGAATTATGCTAATTGTCAAATTTCTTTTAATATGATGTTAGGTAGATATTAATTGATTAATTGTGCATAAGATGTAGCTTATTCCCAGGTGGCTAAAGCATTAACCCATTTAGTACCAGATACCCCAAAACAAGTATTTTGCAAACAGTGCAGGCCCAGATCAGTTGCCGCAGAACGCGGCGGCGTCAGATCAGGGCCTACACTGTTTGCAAAAAGTTCAGCCATTTTCCAAACAAAGTTTGAAGAAAACACAACCTGACACCCCTAAATTTTGAAATGGACACCTGCCATATATAAGGAGGAAGATTTCATTTGGTACAAAAAGGGTTAACCTGAAGAGATTAGTCTGTAAGAACATGCAGCTCTAGATAAGAATGGTAATTTTTGCTTGTGCATTTTGTTAATATTAACTATTTTTTGTACCAAATGGAATCTTCCTCCTTACATATAGCAGGAGTGCATTTCAAAATTTAGGGGTGTCAGGTTGTGTTTTCTTCAAAATTATTCGGAAAATAGCTGAACTTTTTGTAAATACTATAGTGTAGGCCCTGATCTGGGCCTGCACTGTTGTCCATGGTACCCCTTTTAATTTGGTCACACCCATTTTGAACCATCCACCTATCAAATTACTTGTCCAATTCACAAACTGCATGAGAAATACAGTCGAACTTCAATGGCTCGAATACCTTTGGGACCTCGAAAATCTGTTCGAGCCAGGGGTAGTTCGAGCCACTGAGGTTACTGCCAGGAGGCAGTACGAGACACTTTTAGACATCGTTTCTGTGTTCTATAATGAAAATGCATGCTGTGTGTACTCATTAGAATCGCCTCATCGAGGCGATTCTAATGAGTACACACAGCATACATTTGCAAGATAAAAGACTAAAATCTCCTTAATTATCCCCCACTATTTCTTATGTAGAGGATTTCGCTAGGGGCTCAAGAATGGGTTCGACACATCCATGGTGAACGAGCCATCGGTGTTCGAGCCATCAAACTTCTACTGTAGTGAGGATTCTGATCAGATGGCTGTTTGCAAAGGACAAAGGTAGTAGAGGTTGTTGTGTTCCATCAGTTGGGATAAGGGTTAATATAATATCATGTTGTGGGTGCTTGTTAGATTCTAAGAAGGGCCCAGGAGATATTTTAAACCCATTTTGTACAAGAAACCCCGAAACGGGTACCCTGGCAAACAGTGCAGGCCCAGATCAGACGCCGCAAAATCAGGCGTCTGATCAGGACCTCCAACGCTTACTATAACTTTAGTAATTTTCCAAATAAATTTTGATGAAAACCTGACACTCCTAAATTTTGAAATGGAATCATGCTATATATATTTAAGGAGGAAGATTCCATTTGGTACTTGCCGGCCTCGGTAGCTCAGTCCGATGCACAACTGACAATCAGGAGGATGCGGGCCGAGGATTCGATACCTGCCGGGCTCGGCAACATTCTTTCGTGGAGATTGATCATGAAATCTTTTCTACAGTCATTCTCTCCCTTCCCCTGATTCAAGAAGGGAAGTTGTCAGTTTCTGGCGAAAGAAAGTGCACTGTACTGGTTAACCGCCTACATATAAGCCTGCCCAGGAAAAGTGTGGATAAGTTAACTGACTGGCTCAAAAATGACATAAATAGTGTTGACTGGGTCGTTAAACCCCAATACAAACAAACAAATCCATTTGATACAAAAAGGGTTAATAAGGCATAAGAAAACAATCCTCATTCCTTCTTCACTGGTACTGTGTATAAGAAATTATGATATTACTTCTGTTATTAGGTAAGGTCTTGCAGTGCAAGTTCTGGCAGAGGTTTGGGAGAAGTATTGCTCAAGTTTATGTATTCTGATATTAACACTTTTTAGGATAGAAACCCCTAATGGGGTACCCTGGCAAACAGTGCAGACCCAGATCAGACGCCGCTGAATTGCGGCGTCTGATCAGGGCCTCTACTGTTTGCGAAAAGTTCAGTCATTTTCCAAATAAATTTTGAAAAAAAATACAACCTGACACCCCTAAATTTTGAAATGGACTAGTGCTATATACAGTCAGGTACATAACCTATACAAGTTATTTTTTTATAACCTGTTACAGTTACAAGTCACATACCCCCATTTCATTTCAAAGTGAGGCTAAAGAAAATAACTTGTTAAGGTTATGTCACAAGTTCTTTATGATTATGTTAAATTGAATAATACGAAAATATTAACATAAATGTGTTAATATTCTCGTCACCCCACTCTTGTTTGAAACACGTGCCTACAACTTTTCAGACATTGTATTACTTAATCATCCAATTAAAGTCTTCTTTCCATTTTAAAATTTTCTCCACATGAGGAAGCCATCTGATCAGGATCTACACTGTTTGTCATGCAGTTTGTGAATTGAACAAATACATAATATCAAGTAATTTGATTTATGGGTAGTCTGAGTCAGAAATGGGTGTGGCTGAATCAGTTCATTCAGTAGGATAATGGTAAACTAAAGAAATATTATCTATAGCTCCCAAATCAGGAGGGGCAACAAGAACAATCTGGGTTACTGTTCTTTATTTCTAGTTAAAATCATGATAATGTGGGTACTTGTTAGTATCTGGCCCACACCCATCTGGGCTTGAAGAAATAGATGGGCTGATGATGCTTCCACACAGAGCTGAAACCGACCATACACGAGTATTGGTAAACCGCTTAGAGGATCTAAGCCTGCCAAGGCAAAGCGGTGCGAGTAGGATCGTCCATGCTTATAAACCCTATTGGTTTCATTGGGCACCAGGGCTTGGGATGTCATTTCATCTTTTTCGTGTCGGGTGAAAGTCCCACAAAATTGGATAAATGAGCCATACAGTGTTGATGGGGATGTTAAACCTCAAACTAGAATCGCACAGTCGATGACACGCCATCGCTTATCCCCACGCTTTTTTAAAGATACGCCACTATATAAGTTCTCAATTGCAACTCCCACCCAATCTTAAGATCAAAATTCCGAAAGTGTCATGCACTCCTCAGACCAAAGACCTATCAGTTCCCAAAGTTTCATGTTTCTATCTGAAACGGCGTTGGAGGAGTTATCCGGTAATCTTTAAAAAGGGGGTTATGGGGGTGAAAATCCAAGTTTTTGACCTCTGGTGACCTCAAACCTGACCCTAGGGGTCAAATTTTGATTGTTATGTATTCTACTCATTATGCCGTTCGATTTGATATGTCACACGACCAGGTTCTGAAAACTTTGATTTTTTACCCCCCCCCCCCCCCCCCCCCCCCCCCCCCCCCCCCCCCCCCCCGGGGCACCACACCCCCTGGCCTGGCCCCTAATTCCGAAAGTGTCATGCACTCCTCAGACCAAAGACCTATCAGTTTCCAAAGTTTCATGTTTCTATCTGAAACGGCGTAGGAGGAGTTATCCGGTTATCGTTAACAAGGGGGTTATGGGGGTGAAAATCCAAGTTTTTGACCTCTGGTGACCTCAAACCTGACCCTAGGGGTCAAATTTTGATTGTTATGTATTCTACTCATTATGCCGTGCGATTTGATATGTCACACTTCCAGGTTCTGAAAACTTTGATTTTTTACCCCCGGGGCACCCCACCCCCTGGCCTGGCCCCTAGGGGTAGGATCAAAATTCCGAAAGTGTCATGCACTCCTCAGACCAAAGACCTATCAGTTCCCAAAGTTTTAAGTTTCTAGCTGTAAAAGTGTGGGAGGAGTTGTCCGGTAAGACGGAGGGACCGACGGACGTACGGACGATCGAGACAAATACAATATCCCCACTTTTTATGCCCCCGCATCATATGATGCAGGGGGCATATAGTTTTTCGGTTTTCCATACGTGCGTACATGTGTACGTCCGTCTGTACGTGTGTGTGTACGTACGTACGTGATCCTGTAACCTCAGGTTAAAGTTTTTGTAACAGGTAGAGCCTGAACTTTTAGAACTCATATTTTCCTAACCATTTGATGGAACTGGTTCATCTTTGGTATGATGATAGATATAGGTCCAAAGTTTTATTAAGCAATACCCCCGCCCATGCCTGTGACCTCAAGGTCAAGGTCACAGACTTAGAAATTTTCAATGTAAAAGACTCAGGTTAAGGTTTTTGTAACAGGTAGACTTGAACATTTTAGAACTCATATTTTCCTAACCATTTGATGGAATTGGTTCATATTTGGTATGATTATAGATATAGGTCCAAAGTTTTATTCAGCGATACCCCCACCCATGCCTATGGCCTCAAGGTCAAGGTCATGGACTTAGAAATTTTCCATGTTAAAGACTCAAGTTAAGGTATTTGTACCTGGTAGAACCTGAACTTTTATGATGGCTTTGGTTCATATGATGATAGATATAGGTACAATGTTTTATTCAGCAATACCCCCACCCATGCCTATGACCTCAAGGTCAAGGTCACAGACTTAGACAATTTTAATGTGAAAGATTTTAAAGAGCTCAAATTTTCCAAACTATATTGTGGATTTGGCTTATGTATGCTATGATGATAGATACAGGTCCAGATGTTTATTTGGCAATACCCCCACTCATGCCTATGGCTTCAAGGTCAAGGTCACAGACTTAGAAATTTTCAATTAGATATTTTAAGAGTTTATATTTTCCAAATTGTGCGATGGATTGAGTTGATATTTGGTATGATGTTAGATACCTGTCCATCTTATTCAGTGATACCCCAACCCATGCCCATGAGCTCAAGGTCAAGGTCACAGACTTAAAAAATTTTAATAAATCCCCTCGCACAACCTAGCTCTAGCGTCTATATTTCTCCACTGATTTCAATATAACTTCACACAATTGTTCCTTATAAAAATAGCTCAAGCAATTGTAACTTTCAACGTCTCAAGGTCAAGGTCACTGTGGCTATTTTTAGAAAAACTTTGTCATCGCTCTAGCGCTTACATTTCTTCACCGATTTCAATATAACTTCACACAAATGTGCCTTATGACAATACCTCTAGCGAGTTCCACTTTCATGGTCAAGGTCACTGTGGCTATTTATGCCCCCAACTTTAAAAAAGTTGGGGGGCATATTGCTTCTGGCTTGTCCGTCCGTTCGTCCGTTAGTCCGTTAGTCCGTTCGTACGTCACGCTTTCTTGTGCATAGCATATCTTTAGAACCGTGTATGCTAGTGTTTTGAAATTTCATATATGGGTTCCTCATGAAAAAATAGTTGACCCGTATTTTTTTCCTTGTCCAAATTATCTCCCCTTCTTGAATTATTTCCCCTTTAATTAAATAACATAGAATTCTCGTTAGCAAGATATCTCAAAAAGTATTTGAGCTACAGCCTTGATATTTGGTATAGTGATTGGGACTAAGGAGGAGATTACCTGATTAAATTTTCAACCAATTCTATAAAATTTTGTTAGAGTTATGGCCCTTTGTAATTTTTTGCCACTCAATTGTGTTGCTTTCTGGTGCATAGCATATCTTTAGAACCGTGTATGCTAGTGTTTTGAAATTTCATATATGGGTTCCTCATGAAAAAATAGTTGACCCGTATTTTTTTTTCTTGTCCAAATTATCTCCCCTTCTTGAATTATTTCCCCTTTAATTAAATAACATAGAATTCTCGTTAGCAAGATATCTCAAAAAGTATTTGAGCTACAGCCTTGATATTTGGTATAGTGATTGGGACTAAGGAGGAGACTACCTGATTAAATTTTCAACCAATTCGATAAAATTTTGTTAGAGTTATGGCCCTTTGTAATTTTTTGCTACTCAATTGTGTTGCTGGTGCATAGCATATCTTCAGAACCGTGTATGCTAGTGTTTTGAAATTTCATATATGAGTTCCTCATGAAAAAATAGTTGACCCGTATTTTTTTTCTTGTCCAAATTATCTCCCCTTCTTGAATTATTTCCCCTTTAATTAAATAACATAGAATTCTCGTTAGCAAGATATCTCAAAAAGTATTTGAGCTACAGCCTTGATATTTGGTATTGTGATTGGGACTAAGGAGGAGACTACCTGATTAAATTTTCAACCAATTCGATAAAATTTTGTTAGAGTTATGGCCCTTTGTAATTTTTTGCTACTCAATTGTGTTGCTTTCTGGTGCATAGCATATCTTCAGAACCGTGTATGCTAGTGTTTTGAAATTTCATATATGAGTTCCTCATGAAAAAATAGTTGACCCGTATTTTTTTTCTTGTCCAAATTATCTCCCCTTCTTGAATTATTTCCCCTTTAATTAAAAAACATAGAATTCTCGTTAAGAGTTTCATTGATGATACTTGGTACATGCTTGGAACTAGGAGTGAAATTTTTATGCAGGCATCCATGTTTGACCTTGACCTAGATTTCATGGTTTGGTGACTTTGCGCCTCCACAGGCGCGACATAGCCTTCGGGGGAATTCTTGTTGTATGTTTTTGAGTCTTTAACAATATTTGTTGAGTATTTTGCCATCTAAGGACAAGCAAAGGTTGGGGGCATTGTGTTTTACAAACACCATTTCTAGTTTTAGAAAGACTTTGTCATCGCTCTAGCACTTCCTTTTCTTCACCGATTTCAATATAACTTCACACAAATGTTCCTAATGACAATATCTCGAGCGATTTTGACTTTCAAGGTCAAGGTCACTGTGGCTATTTTTAGAAAAACTTTGTCATCGCTCTAGCAACTACATTTCTTCACTGATTTCAATATAACTTCACACAAATGTTTCTTATGACAATACCTCAAGCGAGTTCGACTTTCAAGGTCAAGGTCACTGTAGCTATTTTTAGAAAAACTTTGTCATTGCTCTAGCGCTTACATTTTTTCACCAATTTCAATATAACTTCTCACAAATGTTCCTGATGACAAGGTCACACACTTAGAAAATTTTGTTGCAACTTGAATTTTCGGGGTGAGGCGGGGCCCTTGGCGGGGGCATCTGTGTCGTCTGGACACATTTTTCTTCGAAAAGCGTGGGGATAACAAACTTGGAAGAATCACCTCAACCATATTATGTGGGGACTAGTTCTAACAAGTACCCACATCATGGTTTAGTATGTGGGTACTTGTTAGAATCATCTCAAGGAGGCCATTCTATCAGTTATGCAGATCATATGTTTAGGTCATATTTCTGCAATGGAAGGTCAGCTTGGTCTTGGTCTTCTGTAAAAATCCTTAAAATTAGGACTTGCTGTGATTCGCTTAGAATTTTAACAAAATTGTATCATGGACCAGCAAGAAGTCCAAAAAGTGTAGATGTTGCAGTTAGGGCTGGCTAATCGGAGCTGAAAAAATGATTGATTATCAGTCCTGTCATTGCGATCAATAATCGATTAGTAATCGCTAAGATTTTTGTCATTATTTTGCCTGTCTGGCTTTCTGTCTGAGCATAACTCTTACCATATGTTGCTCTTTACATTATGTATCTTTGAACAGACATGCCTGAGCAAACAGTGTAGACCCAGATGAGACGCCGCATAATGCGGCGTCTCATCAGGATCTGCACTGTTTGCCATTCATCCAGCTATTTTAGGCATAACTTTGGCTAGTAAATTGTACCTATCAAGTAATCGATTAAAGCAAATCAGAAATGATAATCATTTTTTGTGGAATTTATCGATCGATTAATCGATTATGCGATTAATCGCCTCAGCCTTAGTTGCAGTGTAGATCCTGATCAGACTGCTCCTTCAGAAGTAGTCTGATCTGGGCCTACACTGTTTGCTTAGACCTTTCTGTCCCAATACTTAGGATCATTACGGTACTCGGAAAATTTGTTCCAAAATTATCCTCTATATCTAGAGCCATGATTATCTCCCAACACTTCTGTAAGTCTCTGTTTGTATTGCAGTTTAACAGCCCAGTCAACACAATTTTAGGTCATTTTTGAGCCGATCAGTTTACCTATCCACCTTTTTCCTGTGCAGGCTTATACGTAAGCGGTTAACCAGTACAGTGCACATTCTTTCGCCAGAAACTGACAACTGCCCTTCTTGAATCAGCGGAAGGGTGAGAATGAACGTAGAAGAGAAGTCAGAAAAATAATAAAAACAGTAGCTTGTTAGTACTTTAGGACAGTTCTGTGGAAGTAAGTTATCTCTACCAGCACTATAAATAGAACAGCAGCTGTCAGTAAAACCAATACTTACATCAGCAGTGACAACAGAAAAGTGTGTGGAATTATTTATATTTGTTGGCTAGATTGGCAGTTGATCAAAAGGCTAGACAGTAACTACATTTTCCCAGGGGGCAATGATCTTTGCCTTCTATGACAGCGGTCACTGGCCAAAACAGTTCCATTCTTTACACAGGGAAACACAAAAATGGAACACTGGCCTTATCCTGCTGAATAAATTCATTTAGCCACACCCATTGCTGACTATCAACCAATCAAATTAAACTGTACTTGATATACTGTCTTCGTTCATTTCACAAACTGCATGACAAACAGTGTAGATCCAGATCAGATGGCTTCTGTAGAAGCCATCTGATCTGGATCTACAGTGTTTGCAAAGATAGGGGTTGTCGTGAACAGCAGGATAAGGGTTAAACGCAGCAGAACTGCTACTGATCAGGGACATCACTGATTGTCAAAAGTTTCAGATATTCTTCTGGAGGAATTTTCCTAAAAATGACCCAACCTGACACCCATAAATTTCTTCATGGACTATTCATAATTGTTTTATTTAACCCTTATCCTGCTGAACGGGACAACCGCTGTAAAGACTTCTGAAGAAGCCATTAAGTGGTGTCTCTGAATATATTTGAAAATGCTACTCACATTTTCCCATGAAAAAATTAGCATATTTGCCACATTAAACCTGTTTGTTTGTTTGTTTGTTTGATTTGAGGTTTAACGTCCCCGTCAACACTGTAAAGGTCATTTTGGAAACGTTGCTTCCAATTTTGTGGGACTTTTTCCCGACATCGAGATGAAACGACATCTCAAGCCCTGTCACCCAATGAAACCAGTAGGGTTTATTAGCATGGCCGGTCCGCCTAGCACCGCGGTTCCTGGACAGGCTTAGATCCTCTAAGCGGTTTACCAGTACTAGTGTATGGGCCAGATTCAGCTCTGCGGGGAAGCATCATGCAGCCCATATATTTTTGCCATATTAAATGGTCAAAGTTTTAACAATTTGTTAACTAATGAGGTTGTTAGTTTTGAACAGCTGGCCCCAGATCTTTTCCGTTTTTAAAAGTAACTGTGATGTTAGTTAACACATGTTTAAATCATTTAATATGAAAAATATACTTAAAAAATGTTTTGCTGAAACAATCAGAGCAGCTTCTGCAAAGGCTGCACATTTTTCAGCAAAAATCATTGTTTTAGATATTGTACCTAGATTAATTGATAATTTGATCACTAACAAGCTCATTTAGCTAGCTGCTGGGTCTAGAGAGGAAAATTACATCACACAAAAATTCCTATATAATTTTGACCCCCTTGAACCCCACTTTTATATAGTTAAACTGGGGTTTACAGGGGTATACCTTATTTTTCTTATTAGGGCCCCGCACTGAAAGTGTGGGTGCCCTATAGTAATCACTCTGTCTGTCTGTCTGTCTGTCCATCTGTCTGTCCGTCCACACATTTCTGATAGCGCTGCCAGGGCCCTAGTCAGTTTCACTGACAGCTCTAGTTTCTGCTATTAAAATATAGATTGTGGGTACTCTTAGAACCGCCTCAATGAGGCGGTTCTAACGAGTGCCTGCGATCTATATTTTGAGCAGAAATAGGAAAAATATCACAATTTTTCATCTTAAAATTTTCGTTTTTTTGGGGCGATAAAGTTTACAATGTATTTGTATTGGCAAGTTTTCGTAATGCTTGTGGGAAAAAAAATCGAATTGAGAAAATTAACCCTTATCTTGCTGAATATTCAATTAAGCCACACCAATTTCTGTCTATCAACCAATCAAATTACTTGATGTAATTTATTGCTACAATTTCATAAACTGAATGCCAAACAGTGTAGATCCTGATCAGGTGGCTTCTTCAGAAGCCACCTGATCTGGATCTACACTGTTTGCAAATATAGGGGTTGTCCTGAACAGCAAGATAAGGGTTAAAAAAGTAGGCTAATTGAGTTTGGTGGTCCGTAAAGCTATTAAAAAAATAGTTAGTCTGAAGATACATTACATGATCCACTTTTAAGATACAAATTATTTGTAAATAGTATTCATGCAATATACAATTAAAAGACCTAAATTTACTATTTGTCCTTGTACAAATTGGTTTTTATCATTCAACTGCTGCCAAAACTGCAATATCAGAGATGAAAAGAGATAGACCATTTCATAAAAATATGCATGTTTTACATAATTTATTATGTGTGGTATTCAGAGACTTTTTCAATAAAAAAACACAGATTTTAAATGTGTTGCATTTGGTCAGTGAAGACCTGTGAAGATCTGTTCGTTTGTACACACACTCTGCTCTGAATTCTGAATAGAGTCAAAACTTCAATGGCTCAAACTCATATAGGACCATGGAAATTTGTTCGAGACAGCGGTAGTTCAAGCCACGGAGGGTACTATTAGTGACATACCAGGAGGCACAATGGGGATAATATTGTGGGGTATCTTTTCGCTGTTCTATATTAGAAAAGTATGTTGTGTGTACTCATCAGAATCGCCTCTAGAAGGCGATTCTAATGAGTACACACATCATACATTCGCCAGATAAAACAAGAAAATCTCCCAACAGTATCTCTATATCGTATTTGGAGACATTCCCTGCAGACTCAAGAATGGGTTTGACTCATCCGTGGTAAACGAGCCATAGACCTTAGAGGCATTGAAGTTCTACTGTAGTCGTCATCCACCAACAAAAAGCTGAAATCCTTATAACGTTTCGACCACTCGATTTTTCTCTTTGTATCATTCATGTCATAAGGTGGGTTTTCTAGTGATATTCTTTTAAGTGTTCATGCCTTTTTGTATTGAATGAAATCTCCCCCTTTTTATATAGGAGGCACCCATTTCGATATTTAGGGGTGTCTGGGTGAGTACTTTTCAGGAATTTATACAGAAAATGGCTAGACTTTCTGTTAAAAATGAAGGCCCTGATCAGATGCGCGCTCTGCAGTGTCTGATCTGGGCCTGCACTAGTTGCCTAAGACCAGAAGTACCCAATGTTAACCCTTGTCCTGCTGAATATTCATATATGCCACACCCACTACCGATTATCAACCAATCAGATTACTTGATGCAAATTATTACAACAAATTCACAACCTGAATGACAAACAATGTAGATCCTGATCAGATGGCTTCTTCAGAAGCCATCTGATCTGGATCTACATTGTTTCAAAGAAAAGGCATATCCGGGTTCAGCAGGACAAGGTTAAGTAAACCTGCTCAGGTTTATCAACATTGTTGTTTAGCCACACCAATTTTCTAGTTTCCAGCCTGTCAGATTGATGTAATTCATTCTTACAATTTAACAGTAACGAAGTCACGAACTGATTGTCAAAGAGTGTAGATACTGATGAGATACACATTGTAACTAGTAGCAGTATAACTCTTATCATGCTGTTCACGACAACCCATATCTTTGGAAACAGTGTAGATCCAGATCAGTTGGCTTCTGAAGAAGCCATCTGATCTGGATCTACACTGTTTGACATTCAGTTTATGAATTTGTAGGAATAAATTACATGAAGAAATCTGATTGGTTCAAAGCCAGAAATGGGTGTGGCTTAACTGAATATTCAGCAAGAGAAGGGATAAAATGATTACCATATTTACAGTAAATATTCGGACACCCAAACTCCTTACCATACTTCTAAAATTTGAACAAGAACAATATAATAGCGTTAAAATCCTAAATATTCGGACACCTTGAGGACTTGCTGTAATTCTCCTAAAATTTCAACAAGTTTGTTTCATGATACAGTAAGGAGCCCAAAATGTGCAGATTGAGTGGTAAACAGTGAAGAATCTGATCCTTAGGAACTGATAGATCTTTGGTCTGGGGACTGCATGACCTTTCGGAATTTTGATCCTGCCCCTTGGGATGGGGCCAGGGGGAGGGGCCCTGGAGGTCAAACATTTACCATGGATTCATGTCTGACTGCCAGTGACTGGTGATCAGGAGGCTGTGAGTTGGATACCTGCCAGGGTCAGCAACATTCTTAGGTGAAGATTGTTCATGAAATATTTTCTTCAGTCATTCTCTTCCTTCCGCTGATTCAAGAAGGGCAGTACTGTTGTCAGTTTCTGGTGAAAGAATGTGCACTGTACTCGGGTTAACTGCTAATGTACAGTAATTTATGTACAGACTTGCCCAGGAACTGTGGTTAGGTAAACAGACTGGCTCTCAATGTAACCTAATTTGTGTTGACTGAGCCGTTGAAATCCAAAACAGAACCATGGATTCAAAAACGGTATGGAAAACAGTAGATCCTGATCAGCTGGCTTCTGAGAGAAGCCAGCTGATCTGGATCAACATTTTTCAAAAGAAAAAAGTGAATATATCAGGGGGTTTAGTATTGTCAGGGTTATTTTTTTAAATAAGCTTATTTGTTTATTTTGTTGGAATTTAGGTTGAACATCCCTGTCAACACTATTTAGGTCGGCCCCCGCCCATCGGGGCTTGAAGAAAGAAATGGGCTGCATGATGCTTCCATGCAGAGCTGAATCGGACCCGCACACGAGTACTGGTAAACCGCTTAGAGGAACTAGGCCTGCCCAGGCAAAGCGGTGCAAGCCGGACCAGTCCATGCTTATAGACCCTATTGGTTTCATTGGACGGCAGGGCTTGAAGTCATTCCATCTCATTGTCAGGTAAAAGTCCCATTAAATTGGAAGCAACGTCTCCAAAATGACCTTTGCAGTGCTAATAGGGACGTTAAACCTCAAATCAAACAAAAACAAAACACTATGTAGGTCATTTTGGAGACATTGCTTCCAGTTTTGTGGGACTTTAACCCGACACTGAGATGAAATGACATCTCAAGCCCTGCCACCAATCAAGCCCTGCCACCAAATGAAACAAAAAGGCTTATATGCACTGGACAGTCTGACTTGCACCACTTTGCCTGGCCTGGCTTAGTCCTTCTAAGCAGTTTACTAGTACTCAAGTGTGGTCAGTTTCAGCTGTGCATGGAAGCCCATGCAGCCCAATCTATTTCTCCAAGCCCGATGAGCTTGGGCAATTGAAATATGCTTAACCCATTTAGTACCAGAAACCCCAAAACGGGTAGGTGGCTGACAAGTGCAGGCCCAGATCAAAGGCCGCATTCTGTGGCGTCTGATCAGGGCCTTCACTGTTTGCAAAAAGTTCAGCCATTTTCCTACTAAATTTTGAAGAAATCACAACCTGACACCCCTAAATTTCGAAATGGGACTCCTGCTACAGTGTATATACAGGCCTCATATTTTTCAGGCGTTTGCAGGATTTCAGGCTTTTTTAGAGCTTGATGTTTTTGCTTTTAGGCTTTCAGATTTTGATTTTTTCCTCCTATATTCTGTTTCTGAACATGACAACCCCTAACTTTCCAAACAGTGTAGAACCAGATCAGATGGCTTCTGAAGAAGCCATTTGATCAGGAACTACGCTGTTTATAATGCAGTTTGTGACAACCCCTATCTTTGGAAACAGTGTAGATCCAGATCACATGGCTTCTGAAGAAGCCATCTGATTAGGATCTGCACTGTTTAACATTCAATTAATGAATTTGTAGCAATAAATTACATCAAGTAATTTGATTGGTCGATAGACAGAAATGGGTGTGGCTTAAATGAATATTCAGCAAGATAAGGGTTAATAGGCATTTTTATTCAAAACTTAGGCGCCAAGGCTAAAATTTTGGCTTCTTGGGCGACTAGGCGCCTGTTAGTCTGTATCCCTGTGTCACCGTGTGGCTAAATTAATTCATTCAGCAGGATAAGGGTAAAATGACACTTAAGTATGCAATATCAGGCCTTTCAGGCATGGAAAAACTTGATCAGTATGAGGCCTGTATATATAAGAAAGAAGATTCTATTTGGTACAAAAAGGGTTAACCCTTATCCTGCTGTTCACGACAATCCCTATCTTTGCAAACAGTGTAGATCCAGATCAGATGGCTTCTGAAGAAGCCATCTGATCTGGATCTACACCGTTTGGCATTCAGTTTATGAATTTGTAGCAATAAATTACATCAAGTAATTTGATTGGTTGATAGACAGAAATGTGTGTGGCTTAAATGAATATTCAACAAGATAAGGGTTAATATGCTCCTTTGTCTGCTTTCAGTTTATCTCTTTTACAACCTGGAGGACATACCTCATCGTGCAAAGAACTGTGATTTCTAGTCTACAAAAGATCTCCACGATCTCGAATCTCAGCATCTGTATTACCTGGTGAACTAGTCGGTACTCAACAGCGGTGGTTGCAGTAGTGGAGAGTATTGTGAACTGCAGCGTGTGATTGTTAGGATTTAGTTTGTGAGGAGAAGCTTTAGAGAAAGTCAAAAGTAAGCATATAGCTCCAGATAATTTGATTGATTTGAAGTTTAACGTCCCCATCAACACTGTAAAGGTCATTTTGGAGACGTTGCTTCCAATTTTGTGGGACTTTTACCGTTTGTCTCCATAAAAACAGAAATCTTCATCAAGAAAACATCCCTATATACTTCTGACCCACTTGAACCCTACTTTTGTTATACCCCCGACATACGAAGTATGCTATGGTTATACCTCCAGCATATGAAGTATGCTATGGGGGTATAATGTTTTCGTCCTGCCGTCCATCCGTGTTTCCATCTGTCCGTCCGTTAACATTTTGGTTAAAGTTTTGCGTCAATATTTATAAGAGATTGTATCTTCTGAGCCCTTAGATAGATTTAGTTGATACTCACACTGATGTTTCATACTGGTCTAAAAATTTCATTGTTGCATGTCCCAACCCCCACAGTGACCTTGAAGTCAAGGTCACAGACTTAGAAATTTTACATTTTGTTAAAGTTTTGCGTCAAAGTTTCTAAGAGATTGTATCTTCTGAACCCTTTGATAGATTTAGTTGATACTTACACTGAAGTTACATGCTGGTCTAATGATTCCACTGATGCATGTCCCACTCCCCACAGTGACCTTGAGGTCAAGGTCACGGACTTAGAAATTTTACATTTGGTTAAAGTTTTGTGACAAAGTTTATAGATGCCTGTTGGTTCTAAACTCTTAAGACAAATTCAGCTGTTACTTGCATCAATGTACCAGTCCAAAGATTTCATTGATGCATACCCCACCCTGCTGCTTCAGTAACATTGATACCCCCACCCCTTCAGTAACTTTGATGCCCTCACTCCCTTGGTCCATTTAGAAATTTTATGTTTGATTTAGCTTTTACAAGCATATTTATAGATTCTTATAGCTTCTTGACATCTTCATTCATATTACATACAAGCTCAAAAGATATATCAAGAGTATGGCGCTGGCCGGGGGTATGCTTGACCCACTGGTCGCTTTCTCTAGTATTGTAAAATTGAGGTTTACAGGGTAAACCTTATTTTTCTTATTTATGCACTAAAATCTAGATTGTGGGTACTCGTTACAACGGCCTCATCGCTTGGTGATGCGGTTCTAACAACTACCCACAACCTACATTTTGAGCAGAAATAAGAAAAATATCACAGTTTTTCATGTTAAATTTTTCCGTGTTAGAATTCACAATATATTTGTATAGGCATGTTTTCGTAATGTGTAGACAGTCACTTGGACATTTTTCTGTTCTTTGGTGCTTCCAGAGGATAAAACTTTGATAGGCCATATTTCATGTGCATGGAAATAATTTGATTACTGGTACCGGTATTTTCAACGTCGGGGAATAATTGTCAGGAAATTCTATAATGTGTCTGGGGGGAAAAGTGAAATTTTGTTAAAATGTCAGAGAAGCATCAGAGAATTTTTACGTTTTTAAGGTAAAAGCTCTTATGTTTGCTTTTTGTGTAGTTCATCACCTGAACAAGTCCGTGAAACAAACACCCCCATAAACCACACTTTAGATAGAGAAAACTGGGGTTTATGGGGGTATACTTTATTTTTCTTCTTTCTGTTCCAAGACATAGGTTGTGGGTACAGGTAGAAATTGAGGCGGTTCGAATGAGCACAAACAACCTTTGTTTGCAGTATAAATTAGCAAAAATCACGGCTTTTCTTCAGATTGGAGATTTTAAAAATGCACTATGTCGCAGGGGGGTGTTATCGTAGAATTTTTCGGTCTTGATGTTGTCAGGGGAATTCAAATGTTTGTCATGGAACAGTCGGGGGAAATGACAGGAAATTTGTTTTGTCCTACATGTATGAACCTGAAAAATATATGTTGTTTGAACTTGCTATATTTGTCTTGTTCAGACAATTCTAACATGTACCTGGTATGTTTTCACAGAGTTTTATCATCAATTTTCCCGCCCATCGGGGCTTGAAGAAATGGATGGGCTGCATGATGTTTAAATGCAGAGCTGAAACCGACCGCACACGAGTACTGGTAAACCGCTTAGAGGATCTAAGCCTGCCCAGGCAAAGCGGTGCGAGTTGGACCGTCCATGCTTATAAAGTAGAAGTAAAACAAAGATCAGGAATCAATACAATTAGCTTAATCCACCCATCAAAGGCAGCAAAGGGAAAGAAACACAAACATGAAGCGACCAGACCATAATGGAAACCTAAACAAAGGAAGGCCATAAGGACAGTTACTTTCCCACAAAATGGCCAAATGGCCATCCAAAATAAAAAGACACAAGTGATACACACAGTAAGTAACAAACAACAACATAAATAAACCACCACAGAAGAACCCCCTTGGAATGGTCAGTGGAAAGAATTCCACTGGGGGGCTTAAATTGGTTTTAACTGGCCATAATCCTCGCCCTTACCTCTGTGCGGCATACACTAATTTTGTTTAGTCCGCATGAACGCTTCCTAACTCATCAGTGGAACATCTCCGAGAACATACAAATAAAAAAACTACAGAGATGAAACAAGGTTGAGAACTCGACAGCATACAACAACAGTATTGCAAAAAAGCACAAACTGACCCACAAGGGCTGACATGTTGAACCCAAATCAATCAATTTGTGTTTCTATGACAGTTCATATAAAAATTGTTTTTCATTGCAGGATGGCTTCATTGTTTTCTGAGAGTTGGACGATAGTCGACGACAGTTGGTTGTGGATTGTTATAGTAGCCTTCATCGTTGCTTTTATTCTTGCATTTGGTATTGGTGCTAACGACGTAGCAAACTCTTTTGGTTCGTCAGTAGGAGCGAAGGTTTTGACACTCCGTCAAGCCTGTATATTAGGATCAATCTTTGAAACTCTTGGAGCAGTATTAATAGGTAAAAAAGAGTGGTAGTAAACCCTTTTTGTACCAAATGGAATCCTCCTCCTTATGTATACCAGGAGTCCATTTCAAAATTTAGGGTTGTCAGGTTGTTTTTTCTTCAAAATTGATTTGGAAAATGCATGAACTTTTAGCAAACAGTGTAGGCCCTGATCAGACGCTGCATTCTGCGGTGTCTGACCTGGGCCTGCACTGTTTGCCAGGGTACCCATTTTGGGGTTTCTGGTACTAAATGCAGTAAATGGGTTAAACTTTGAACATGGGTTTGTTTCCTTAGCTTGCTTGGAGTTTTAAAAGCCCAGTCTCGCCCTGTCCATTGCGGCAATGAGAAATACATCAGGCTGTATTGTGCTTCCGCGCAAAGCTTAAACTGACCAATTTGACTGAGTACTGGTAAACAGCATAGGTCTAAGCCTGCCCAGAAAAGTTATACGAGTCGGATCACTCCTTGAACCTAGTGGTGTCTGTGGGGTAGGGCTTGAGATGTCATTTCATCTTAATGTCGGGTAAAATTCCCACAAAATCATAAGCAACATACACAAACTGGCAAAGTGGCTTAAATGGTGAAATTATAGTATGACGGGACGTAAAACCTGAAAACAAACAAACAAAAGCCCAGTCAACACTATATAGGTCATATTGAGTCAGTTTACCCAACCACACTTTTTCATGATAAATCTGCACAAATGACTTTAACAAGGAAAATATAGCTCCAGATAAGGGAGAGAATACAAGATAAACATATTTGTTCGTAACCGGTGTTGTGCAGGCATGAGACTTTTCAGATTTTTGGCAGATTTCAGATTTTTTTGTTTCAAAATGTGTTTTGTACAGTTACTTGTTTTTGTCTCAAAGTTCCAAAAATGACATTTTTGGAAGGGGTGATAGGGGTTTCAGATTTTTTCACTCAGGTTTCAGATTTTTTCAGCAGTCCTCCAGTCTCATGCCTGGTTGTGGGTACTTGTTAGAATCACCTCAATGAGGCGATTCTAACAAGTACCCACAACCCACAATACAGGTTTCTGGACAGGATTGATGAAAAATGTGTTCCTATATATTCCTCTTTGATCCTCAGTATCTTTAATGGCCCCCGCCCATAGGGACTTCAAGAAATATATGGGCTGCATGATGCTTCCACGCAGAGCTGAATCCGAGCCGCACACGAGTACTGGTAAACCGCTTAGAGGATCTAAGCCTGTCCAGGAACCGCAGTGCGAGGTAGACCGTCCATGCTAATAAACCCTATTGGTTTCATTGGGCGACAGGGCTTGAGATGTCTTTTCATCTCAGTGTCGGGTAAAAGTCCCACAAAATTGGAAGCAACGTCTCCAAAATGACCTTTACAGTGTTGACGGGGACGTTGAACCTCAAATCAACAACAAATATTTTCTACGGTTATTATCCCCCTTCTGCTGATTCAGTTGCCAGTTTCTGGCAAAAGAATGTGCACTGTTCTGGTCAACGGCTTATACATGTATAAGCCTGCCCAGGAAAAGTACATGTATAGTTAGATAAACTGACCGGTTAGCTATGACTTAACCCTCATCATGCTGTTCAAGACAACCCCTATCTTTGGAAACAGTGTAGATCCAGATCAGATGGCTTCTGAAGAAGCCATCTGATCAGGATCTACACTGTTTGACATGAAGTTTATGGATTTGTAAGAATAAACTACACCAAGTAATCTGATTGGTTCAAAGTCAGAAATGGGTGTTGCTAAACCAAATATTCAGCAAGATCAGGGTTAAATCGGGTTCAGGGGTGTAAAATTCCACTTGCCCGCTCGCATTTGCGAGTAAGTTTTAAGGCAGGGCGAGTAAGGTTTTCAAAACTGACCTTACTTTTTCTTCATTTTTAGCACCTAAATGAAAAGTTTAGATGATAAGGGCGAGTAAGTTTGAGGGAAATTTTACACCTCTGGGGTTGACTGAGCCATTAAACCCGAAGTAATGTTTTTGGTTGAATTAGACAGAAATGGGTTGTGGCAAATTAATTTATTCAGCAGGATATGGACTAAGGTTTAATCTTGTTTATAAATTTTGTTGAATGGCATGTAAAACTATTGCCTTTGCCATCAGAATCTCGAACATAAGTGAATCAAACAGTGAACATTTTTACATTGTATTTGAAATTTATGACACAATCAATTGTATTTTGTCAATATTGTTGACATGCATACATTTAATCAAAGGAAAGATTAGGGTGGTAGTATTCATAGAAAAATACTGCACCATAGATAAGAAAAATGGGTCGTTTTTAGTGAAAATATCTCTCCAGATGTGTGCGCAGAAAGACTGACCCTGCTGAGTACACACACACTCAAGATACAACAGGGTTACCCTGCTTGATGTAGACCCCAAGCTGCTTCATCTTGACCCTTGACCTGCTGAATATTTAAATATGCCACACCCACCACTGATTATCAACCAATCAGGTTTCTTGATGAAATCATTGCAACAAATTCATATTAAAACTGAATGACAAACAATGAAGATCCTGATCAGATGGCTTCTTCAGAAGCCATCTGATCTGGATCTGCATTGTTTGAAAGATCAGACATATCCTGGCTCAGCAGGACAAGGGTTAAATCATTGGGCGGCAGGACTTAAGACGTCATTTCATCTCAATGTCAGGTACAAGTCCCACAAAATTGGAAGCAGCATCTCCAAAACGACATTTTTAGAGTTGACGAGGAGGTTAAACCTCAAATCAAACAAAACAAATCTTCATCTTAAAAGGCAAATCTCACTCATGCCTCATGGTCATCATCAAAATATCATGTATGATTGATACCCCTATAAAACCACTTTTCTCCAAATAAATAGGGATTTACAGGAGAACTCATTACACTGTTGTTGTCCGGCATTAAGCCACACCCTTATCTCCCTAGACCCAGCAAACTTCTCTCTATTTTCCCACTGATTTTTTTGGCTAGCTTGGGCCCTGCACATCGGCAAGACTCTTGTAAAGTAAAGGGCCGTAAAACCAAATCAAGAAAAAAAAATATAGCATTATCCTCATTGAGTAACAATTATCAACATCAAATTGTGTAGTTGTGTGGGCTGATCTAGTGTCGTGAGTCCATGTCGGGTGCATGTAGTTTTTATGCCCCCTGTCTGTCCGTCACAAAAACTTTAACCTTGATCATAACTTCAAAAGTATTTGACCTAGCCCCATGAAACTTCACACTTATTCACCATCACAAGGGCTACATTCTGACCAAGGACCATAACTCTGTTATCATTTTTGGCTGAATTATCTCCCCTTGAAATTTTGCAAAAACTCAGAAATTGGCTCCCACGGGGGGCACTGGTTACCTATAGTGACAGCTGTTGTTCACATTTTATTTTACCAGGTGCTAAAGTGTCGAACACTATACGTAAAGGCATTATATCTGTGGACAGCTACACAAATGGTACGGAAACAGAATTTATGTTGGGGAACACAGCAGCCTTATCAGGTAAGAAAATTTCCCATAATTCCCATTCAGAAACGCAATGTGTCTTTCGTAGCACTATGTCTAGGGCTGGCTCATCCTGTCGGGATTAACCCTTGTCCTGCTGAGCCCGGATATGCCTTATCTTTGAAACAATGTAGATCCAGATGAGATGGCTTCTGATCAGGATCTTCATTGTTTGCCATTCAGTTTAAGAATTTTTTGCAATAATTTGCATCAAGTAATCTGATTGGCTGATCATCAGTAGTGGGTGTGGCATATTTAAATATTCAGCAGGACAAGGGTTAAACCTTTTTGTACCAAATGGAACTTCCATCTTATATACAGTAAAATTCCACTATTAAGACCACCTAAAATTAAGACTAATTCTTCTTTAAAAAGTTTATTTAGTAGGCTGCAGTTATTCTTTCTTTGTGTTTTCTACATGTAGTGTCCTCTCGTCAGAGACCACCTTTGGGACTGTTCAAAGGTGGTCTTTAAGACCCATTTTGAACATTCCCAAAGGTGGTCTTAATATAGGAATTTTACTGTAAAGCAAAATTCCATTTTAAAATTTAGGGGTGTCTGGTTGCGTTTTCTTCAAAATTCATTTATAAAATGGCTGGATTTTTTGGCAAACAGTGTAGGCATTAAATGGCATCTGATCTGGGTCTGCACTATTTATCAGTTACTCCTTTTGGGGTTTCCGGTACAAAATGGACTAATACTCACTGAATAAACCATCATGTCAACAAGTCTGTGAAATGGGGGCCTCCCATAAAACCTACTTTTTGTAGAGAAAACTGGGGTTTACAGGGGTATACATTATGTCATTATTTTTCTTATTTCTGCTACAAGACATAGGTTGTGGGTACTCATTAGAACCGCCTCAATGAGGCGGTTCTAACGAGCACCCACATCATATAATTTGTGTAGCAATAAGAAAATATCACCACTTAATATAGAAACAATGGGTTTATGGGGGTGTACATTATTTTTTCTTATTTCTTCTCCAAGACATAGGTTGTGGGTACTCGTTAGGACCGCCTCAATGAGGCGGTTCTAACGATCACCCACATCATATAATTTGTGTAGCAATAAGAAAAATATCACAAATTTTCATCATTAATTTTACCGTTTTGGAGATCTGTAAGAATTAACTGTGGTGCATTGGTGTCTTACGGTCTAGATTTGACCTTCCTCGTTTGATTACGAGTATTTAATGTGTAAGCATGGTTCTTAATATTTTTATGTCCCCGGTAGCGATAGCCGGGACATATTGTTTTTGCCCTGTGTGTTTGTTTGTTTGTTGGTTTGTACGTGGACAACTTTAACATGGTCATAACTTTGAACCGTTGTAGGTAGAGTATTCATATTTGGCATGAAGGTTTCTTGTGACAAGAGCTTCACATTCATGCAAAATATTTGACCTGTGACCTTGACCTTTGACCTACTTAAAAGAAAAAATAACATTGGTCATAACTTTTGAGCCAATTGATATATAGCCTTCATATTTGGCATGTATGTTCCTTGTGACAAAAGCTTTACATTCATACAAAAAATTTTGACCTGTGATCTTGACCTTTGACCTACTTAAAATACATTTTGGTTATAACTTTTGAACCATTTGAGATAATAGAAGCGTCCGTGGTGTAGTGGTTATGCTACTCGCCTTGTAAACCAGGGATCGCAGGATCGATCCCGGGCTTCTCCAGACTTACGGACGAGTCTTTAAACCGAGGTCCCGTCTCCATATGACCTTAGCTGTTGGTGAGACGTAAAAAAACCCTCAAAACTCAAAACCATTTGAGATACAGCCTTCATATTTTGCATGTAGGTTTCTTGTGACAAGTGCTTTACAGTCACACAAAAAATTTTGACCAGTAACCTTTGACATACATAAAAGAAAAAGTTAACATTGGTCATAACTTTTGAACCAGTTGAGATACAGCCTTCATATTTTGCATGTAGGTTCCTTGTAGCAAGAGCTTTACATTCATGCAAAAAATTTTAACCTGTGACCTTGACCTTTGACCTACTTAAAAGAAAAAAGGAACATTTTGGTATTTGGTATGTAGGTTCCTCGTGATAAGAGCTTTACATTCATGCAATTTTTTTTTTTACCATCACCTTTGACCTACTTAAAAGAACAAATAAAATTGTTCATAGCTTTTGAATCATTTAAGATAGAGCTTTCATATTTGGCATGTAGGTTCCTTGTGACAAGAGCTTTACATTCATGCACATTTTTTGACATGTGACCTTGACCTATGACCTACTTTAAAGAAAAATATATTATTGTGTATAACTTTCGAACCATTTAAGATAGAGCCATCATATTTGGCATGTAAGTTCCTTGTGCCAAGGGCTTCCCACTCAAACCAAAACTCTTGACCTTTGACCTTGACTTTGAACTGTGACCAACTTTGAAAAAAAAAAATGACCATGCCTGGGGACATGATAGTGTTTCACAAACACATCTTGTTTTACACAAAATCCATTTTTATGAAGCTCAGAACTTTTTAATGCTACGTTTTGGATTTTAAACTTATTTCAACAAAACTACAAAACAAAATGCTCAAAACAGAAAGACCATACCTCAGATATGAAAATAATGTTGTAGACAGTGTCTGTATCAGTAATAATTTTTCTGTAGTTTTGTTTGTTTGTTTGATTTGTGTTTCAACATCTCTGCCAACACTGTATAGGTCCTTTTGGGGACATTGCTTCCAATTATGTGGGACTTTTACCCCACATTGAGATGAAATGACATCTCAAGCCCTGACGCCCAATGAAACAAATAGAGTTTATAAACATGCTTTGCCTGGGCAGGCTTAGATCCTCTAAGCAGTTTACCAGTAATTGTGTGCCCACGCTTTCAGCTCTGCCTGGAAGCATCATGCAGCCCATCTATTTCTTCAAGCCCCGATTGGCAGGGGCCGTTTTCTGGAGTTAATTGCTGACAGAGTCCATCATGTCAGCCTTATTATCTGTGACTGGCCTTTGGCAGATGAAAACCTGTGATATTTGTCTCAACCCTTATCCTGCTGTTCACGACAACCCCTATCATTGCAAACAGTGCAGATCCAGATCAGATTTCTTCTGAAGAACTACACTGTTTTACATTCAGTTTATGAATTTATAGGGATAAATAACATCAAGCCATCTGATTGGTTCAAAATCAGAAATGGGTGTGGCTTAATTGAATATTCAGCAGGATAACCGTTAATTCTATTTGCAAGATTGTATGTGACCTGGAAAATTCTTGAAGAGATTTGCTCGACATGAACTTTTGTTGACTGACATGGTGAACATCAAAACAAACAAAATCAAACAAAGTGAAAAGCATTTATTAACTAATTAAACCCATTAATGCCAATCACGACAATTGTCGTCTGCTGGTTACTTTTAAAGTCAATTTTGCAAACAGGGTGGATCCAAATCTAGGAGCAGTCTGATTTGGGTCCACACTGTCTGCCTGTAAGCAAACTTTTTATAAAACATTCACAAAAAATTCAGCAGACAACATTTTCAGATGAAGTTTTTTTCGGCATCTTAAGGGCTAAAGGGTATCCTTTATCATACTTCTCACTAGATATTTTATTCAAAGAATGACATAGTCCAGAAATAGAAAATAATTTACAATGCGGTGTGAAGCAAAAATATGTCCGGACAAACAGTTCTCTTAGAATAATTATCCCGCATAGTAAAGATACAGTTTTCTCTATCAGCATGAGGATTCTTTCAAAGTTTGGGACAGCAGGCATTCCTATTGAGCATGTGTGCTGTCTGATCTGAGTCTAATGCTAAGTGCACATGCTATTAGTATGTTCTATAAAAGGGTTATCCTTTGGAAGCAAGGAATACACCACAGAACTGGAAAATATGGAGTGTACATGTTTTCTGGGCCAGACTAGCTAGTTTCGGCCAATTAGGCCTCATCAGTGACCCTCAAATAGTTTCAATTTCCACAATGGAATCAATGATTCCAAAGGGCAAGAAAATATAAACTACACTATGATGTAGGGCAGGGAGACCCTTTTTGTACCAAATGGAATCTTCCTCCTTATATATAGCAGGAGTACATTGCAAAATTTAGGGGTGCCAGGTTTGTTTTTGTTTTATGAAAATGTTACAAAAATGAATGTTCTTTAAGCAAACAGTGTAGACCCAGATCAGATGCTGCATTCTGCGGCGTCTGATCTGGGTCTATAATGATTGCCAATGTTCCAAAAAAGGGCTGCTAGGCATATGGGTGAAAGCACACATGCCCGTAATCATTTTCATTTGATGTGGCTAATGTGAAACTTTTGTCATTGCATTCTGTAAAATTCAACTTTACTGCATGATAAAGTACTGTTATGATCTTAAGTATTGGGACAGAAACGGCTAAGCAAACAGTGCAGACCCAGATCAGACTGCTCCTGTAGGAGCAGTCTGATCAGGGTCTACACTGTTTGCCATTCCGGATACACCTTTTGGACTCCTTGCTGGATCATGAAACAAATTTATTAACATTTTAAGAGAATTACGGCAAGTCCTCAAGGTGTCCGAATGTTAACCCTTCTCTTGCTGAATATTCATTTAAGCCATACCCATTTCTGTCTATCAACCAATCAAATTACTTGATGTAATTTATTGCTACAAATTCATAAACTGAATGCCAAACAGTGTAGATCCTGATCAGATGGCTTCTTCAGAAGCCATCTGATCTGGATCTACACTGTTTCCAAAGATAGGGGTTGTCGTGAACAGCAAGATAAGGGTTAAGGATTTTTACGGTCTGTTGTAAAAGTTATTGATACTTATGAAGGTCTGTATCACCTGACTTCCCAGTGACTCAGCCAAAACTGATACCTGATAATGAAATAGTATACTTTGTTCTATTGGTAAATGCAAATTGTTTTATACTGTTCGCTTACATCAAAATATTCAAATTTAAGCATGATTCAACAAGCAAGGGGGTGGTTGGTTGAGGCAAAGGTGACTTGTATCTTTCGTCCAACTGATATTGGCTTAAAGTTGGACAAGGTCTGTTGTAAGGTTGACACGATTAATCGTATAATCCAGTAATCAATTGATAAATTCCACAAAAATGATTATCATTTCTGATTTGCTTTTAATTGATTACTTCATAGGTACAATTTACTACCCAAAGTTATGTCGTATACAGGGATGAGTGGCAAACAGTGCAGACCCTGATGAGTCTCATTCTGCGGCGTCTCATCTGGGTCTACACTGTTTGCTCAGGCCTGTCTGTTCAAATATACATATGGTAATGGGCAACATATGGTAAGAGTCATGCTCAGACAGAAAGCGACATAGGTAAAATTATGACAAAAACCTTAGCGATTACTAATCGATTATCGATCGGAATGGCATGACTGATAATTGATTATCTTTTCAGCTCCGATTAGCCAGCCCTAGTCTGTTGTCCTTGCAGCAGGTAAGGGTTGAGGGCAACTGTTGTTATTTCTTCTGTTTCTACACTTCCATTCATTTTCATCTTTCCCTCACTTGCTATATGCAAGCAAAAATGTATAGGTTTGTAGAAATACTACCATTTATGGGCATTGTTTTCTATATGATCTGTATATTTTTTGGGATCTGTCCTTAAAATATGTTATAACCAATCATGTTATTATGAACAATATTATAAAGAGGCTGTGATGTGATTATCTTCCAGGTTCGTGTATATGGCTGCTGGTGGCGTCTTTCTTCAAACTTCCGGTGTCAGCTACACACAGTATAGTGGGTGCCACCTTGGGGTTTGCCCTGGTGGCTCATGGTAGTGAGGGGGTGAGCTGGGGAGTGATGGGAAAAATTAGTAAGTAGAGATTAACATTTACTGTTTCTGATGGTAGAACTCTGAATCTTCCTGCTTTTAATGGCAAAAGTTTTACTTTACCATAAAATGCCAGTCATGGCAATTGTTGTCTGCTGGGGGATTTTCCTAGTGCAAATTTGGGTCCGGTAATCGGCCCCTATTTTTCCCAATTTAGAGACAGATATTCCCAAATTTTACAACAAATTTCCAAATTTCTGATTTTGTGCTACATTTTGATGAAAATCAAACCAAAATTGACAAAGTTATAGCCGATACAAATTCCCAACTTTAAATATTAGCGAGCTATTTTTCCCATACCCAGCGGCCCCTGGACCCTGATTATGAAATGAAAATCCCTGGCTGGTAACTTTAAAGGTCATTATTGCAAACAGTGTGGACCCCTATCAGACTGCTCCTCTAGGAACAGTCTGGTCTGGGTCCACACTGTTTGCCTGTATGCAAAAATATATTTGGAAAATTTGCAAGAAGATTCAGCAAACAACATAAACAGATAACATTTTCAGATGCGTTTTTTCTCGGCTTTTTAACTCTTGTCCATGCCCACGCCCATAGGGGCTTGAAGAAATATATGGGCTGCATGATGCTTCCACGCAGAGCTGAATCTGGCCCGCACACTAGTACTGGTAAACCGCTTACAGGATCTAAGCCTGTCCAGGAACCGCGGTGCGAGGCGGACCGTCCATGCTAATAAACCCTATTGGTTTCATTGGGCGACAGGACTTGAGATGTCATTTCATCTCAATGTCGGGTAAAAGTCCCACAAAATTGGAAGCAGCGTCTCCAAAATGACCTTTACAGTGTTGACGGGGACGTTAAACCTCAAATCAAACAAATTAACCCTTGTCCTGCTGAGCCCGGATATGCCTTACCTTTCAAACAATGTAGATCCAGATCAGATGGCTTCTACATTGTTTGTCATTCAGATTGTGAATTTGTTGCAATAATTTGCATCAAGTAATCTGATTGGTTGATAATCAGTAGTGTGTGTGGCATATTTGAATATTCAGCAGGACAAGGGTTAAGGGTTAATTACAATTGAAGTATGATGTAATACAGGCAAAATTTTGTTGAAGATTTGTTCAAGCCAATGATCGCAGTTACTGAATTTCCTTCAAATATTAAAGAAGTTCTTTTTTTCCGTGGTTATTTCAAATGAGCTTGGTAAACACATGGCCAGTTTCTGTGCATGAAGTTGTCTGTTGAGAGATTAAAAACTGATGATATGTTCCTATAACATACAAATCTCTTGCCGTTAAAATCCACAATACCTTGATACTGATGTCAGACTTTCGGATGAGTCTTTAAACCGAGGTCCCGTCTCCGTATGACCTTAGCTGTTGGTGAGACGTAAAAGTCAAACACTCACTCACTTGATACTGATGTGGCAGTCATAGCTGGCCTCAGTATCTGTAAATACCTATAGTTGGGCTTAAGAATGACAGTCTTAATCACGACAACATGCCTATATAATTTTGATCCCCTCGAACCCCACTTTTATATTGTAAAACTGGGGTTTGCAGGGGTAAGCCTTATTTTTCTTATTCTGCTCTAAAATATAGATTGTGGGTACTCATTAGAACTGCCTGGATTGGATGAGGCGGTTCTAACGAGTTCCCACAATTAATATTTTGAGCAGAAATAAGAAAAATATCACAATTTTTCATCTTTAAAATTTCCTTTTTTCGGCGATAAAGGTTACAATGTATTTGTATAGGCTTGTTTTCGTAATGAGCCTGTCGGTTCATTGAATTTTCTGAAATAATATCTGTTCAGTTCTTCTAAATAATTATAGTATTCTACAAAACAGGGTAGACCCTTGTCAGATTGTTTGTAACTGATCTGATATTGGAACAGGAAGTTCGGAAAGTTGTCTCCCTTTGAAAAATGGCGGAAAAATCTGCCAGGTGTTCCCATTCCCCTAAATTATTACCATATGTACCTTAAGTATTTATTGACCTCAACTCCTTATCATATTAGCTGTAAAAGTTGGACAAACATATATAATTTAGTCTGATGTTGTGTCTGAAAATAGCTGGATGAGTGGCAAACGGTGTAGACCCTGATGAGAAACCGACATCTCATCTGGGTCAACACTGTTTACTAAGGCCTGCCTGTCCAAATACATATGGTAAATATGGTGTCAAGATTCTAATGTTTTTGGAAACATCATCTGCATTGTTTGTGCTCGGTTTGTGGTGATGGAGTTTTAGGTAATTTTGGCAGTTACCTTTTATGCTCTCAGTTGGGTCTTGGTTTACGAATTTCACATGAGAAACCACAAAACAGGAAACCAGCCATTATTCAGTACAAATGAAACGCCGAAACAGGATGGTGTAATCTTTGCTATGTTCATTCTGTCCCTCCTTCTGATTCAAGAAGGCCAGTTGTCAGTTTCTTGCAAAAGATTGTGCACTCTGCTGACTAACTGCCTGCCCAGTATAAGTGTGGTTAGGTTAATTGTCTGGCTCAATATGACTTAAATAGTGTTGACTGGGTTATTTATCAAACACAACTTTACATCACTTTCTTTGGAAGTGGCAACTGCTATAAGATTGAAGATTCTATTTAGAAAAACTGCTAAACCCTTATCCCACTGTTCACGACAACCTTCTACCTTTGCAAACAGTCTAGATCCAGATCAGATAGCCATCTGATCAGGATCTACACTGTTTGTCATTCAGTTTGCGAATTCGAATGAATAAAGTACATCAATTAATTTGATTGGTTGAAATGTAAATGGGTGCGGCTAAATTAATTTATGTAGCAGGATAATGGTTAAATATTAAGTTACTTTTCATATTTCAGTTGGGTCCTGGTTTGTGTCGCCCCTGTTGTCTGGAGGAGTGTCGACATTGTTGTTTTTCTTTATCAGCAGAATGGTGTTAGCAAAGGTACTGTAGACTTCTCTTTGAATTACTTCCCTTGTACTGCATTAACCCATTTAGTACCAGAAACCCCAAAACGGGTACTCTGGCAAAAAGTGCAGGCCCAGATCAGACGCCGCAGAATGCGGCGTCTGATCAGGGCCTACATTGTTTGCAAAAAGTTCAGTCATTCTCCAAACAAATTTTGATGAAAACACAAACCTTTGATGAAAACACAAACCTGCACGTTAATAAAAAATCCGTTGATGATGATGATGATTACACCCCTAAATTTTGAAATTGACTCCTGCTGTATATAAGGAGGAAGATTCCATTTGCTACAAAAAGGGTTAAGCAGGGATATTTCTGTGGGCCTTTTTGACACATTCTTTACATTATAAAATGGACCCATGCTTTTCAAAGGGAGGGGCTTTTGGAAAAAACTATGGCCCTTTTTTGCACAGGGCCCCTTTCAGAATTATCCCTGATTAAGATAACACTCCCATCTAGGAGAGTGCTTTCTTTCGTGGTTTAAAAATAACATTTTTGCTTCAAACATAGATTGTGGTTGCTTGTTGCAGCCCGCCTCATTGAGGCGATTCTAAGGAGAAGACACAGTCTATGTTTTTGAGCAGAAATAAGGTAGATAGTATAATTCCCTGTAAGCACCAGTTTTCTCATCAAGGCTGTTCTAACGAATACTCACAGTCTATGTTTTTGAGCAGGAATAAGATAGTTAAATTTTGAACCCCTTTAAACCCCACTTTTCTCATTGAGGCAGTTCTGAAGGGTAACAGGACACTTCGGCCCCAAAACCACCTCGGCCCCTAGACACTTCGGCCCCTAGACACCTCGGCCCCAAAACCACCTCGGCCCAACATAAAATTGAAACCCTAGACACTTCGGCCCCACTTTGCTTTTCACGGGGCTTCTACTTAAATAGGAGATCGGGTTGGATGCCCTATGATTTTTTTTTTTTTTTTTATTTCCTGATTTGATTATTTTGATAGGGAGCCACGAATATTTAAACCTATAATATATATATATTTATTATATATTATAACGTTACTAAATAGAAAATCTATATGTCCATTTATAGTGAAGAAACATTTGAAAATTCCCCTCTGTTATTTCAATGTATAATTCTAATTGCATTTCAGCATGCTTTAGAGCAGGCTTTTTTCTACATTTATGCTCTTGCTTTTTTATTATCCGAAATAATTCCACATCGCTAAAATACTTTTTTTAAATTAATTTCAATAAGAACATGATACCTAATTATCCTTACCTATTGGATGGAAATCTATATGGATCGGTGGATGGGGCCGTAAAACAAACAAAAAAATCAGTTCTCTGTTTCGTCAATCATGGTGATGATGGGGGATAATCTTATATTTGTTAACAAATTCATATATTTATTTTTTGGCCTCGGTAGCTAAGTCGGATGCGCGTCTGACTGGTGATCAGGAGGACGCGGGCTCGATACCTACCGGTGTCGGCAACTTTATTTCGTGGAGATTGATTATGAAATCTTTTCTACGGCCAATCTCTCCCTTCTGCAGATTCAAGAAGGGCAGTTGTCATTTTCTGACGAAAAAAATCTGCACTGTATTGGTTAACCGCTTACGTATAGGCCTGCCCAGGATATTTGTGGATAGGTAAACTGACCGGCTCGGAAATGGACTAAAATAGTGTTGACTGGGCCGTTAAACTCCAATACAAACAATTTATTTATTTATTTATTCATTTATTAGGTAATTAACAGTGTTCAGGTTCGCCGAAAGTAAACCAAATAATATAATGTATGCATGCAATTCAAAAACTGCATGAAAAACGGTGCAGATCCGGTTCAGAAGGCAGAAGCAATCTGATCAGGATCTACACTGTTTGCAAAGTTAAGGATTATCGTGTTCAGCGGGATAAGGATTAATGAAATTCAGGTTAGTACACTATCTAGCAAAAAGTTTTACAAGAACAATTAATTATTGACTTAAATTAGTAAAGTGTGAAGCTCAATAAACAACCAGGCGTTACTAATCCCTTTTCCCCCAATAAAGAGATCCTTGATGATAAACAGATCATTGTTATCAGTTTTCACACATTTGATTGTCATTATAGCCCGTATTAAAGATGGATTGTATACTTTATTTATTTAATAGTCACATTTCTGATTATCAGCCACTCAAATTACTTGATACATGTATACTATATGTATATATTAGTGGCAAACAGTGTAGATGTGCACTGTGTGCAAAGTCTTCACTGCTCGTATTTTTGTAGGAATTACTAGGTACGTTTCCATTGTTATCAATTTCCACACATTTAGAAATTCCTAATTGATTGTTATTTCACCTCATATTTAAAGACCGACAGAAACAAGTATACTGTATAATTTATTAATTTATTTATTGCTCAGACCCTTAAATTACTTGATGCATGTATATTGTATTCATTTAAAATTCGCAAACTGAATGACAGTGTAGATCCAGATCAGATGGATGTGTATGTACACTGAGTGCAAAGTCTTCATGACCCTATATATTTTGTAGAAAAGGCTCATTAACTATCAGTATCAAATATTCACAATTAGAACAACCCGCCATACCCCACTTTTCGTGATGCTGACTCAAGGTCAACGTCACGGTTAACCTGGAAATGTCGTGTATGCGTTGTTATATTTATTATAAACGTCTCATTGGTTATTTGTTATTTTTTATATATGAAATAAAAATAGCAATAAAATAATTTGATCTTATTTCCTAATAACTTAATCAGTGTTGTGCCTAGGCTCGATTGCTTGGGGGACACCAATGGCCCTTATGACATTTTCCAAAGGGTCATTTTATATTTTAAAGGGGCTTCAGTAAATAAAATATAAGCAACGTTGTTGATTTCTGAGGGTCATCCGGGCCCCATGTTTAATGTTGAAAGGGCCATCAATGACTTTAGGTAGGCAAATGGCCCCATGGCCCCCTCTCGGCGCAACACTGCTTAATAGAAGATTCCGTAAAACCAAAATTATATAACGAAAGGTTGATAAGAATTATATTGAAAACAGAGATCTTTGATACTGGTTCAATAATTCTCAAGGGGGTGTTCATCGCACATACCTGTTAAATTATATGAATGACTAGTTTGCATAAACACAGATTAATATTAAACTTGTTGTGATAAAAGGTTGCCACAGACGCATTCTGATCAGTCCTGCACATTGAGACGGTTCTGACCAGTACACACAACCTGTATCTTGGAGCAGAAATAAGAATTACGAAAACATGCCTATACAAATGCATTGTAAACTTTACCGCCGAAAAAACGAACATTATAAGAGGAAAAATTGTGATATTTTATTATTTCTGCTCAAATAAGAAAAATAAGGTTTACCCCTGTAAACCCCAATTTTACTATATAAAAGTGGGGTTCAAGGGGGTCAAAATTATACATTACGAAAACACACCTATACAAATACATTGAAAACTTTATCGCCGAAAAACGAAACTTGTGATATTTTTCTTGTTTCTGCTCAGAATATAGATTGTGGGTACTCGTTAGAACCGCCATACAATCTATATTTTAGAACAAATACGAAAAATAAGGTTTACCCCTGTATACCCCAGTTTTACTATATAAAAGTGGGGTTCAAAATTATATAGGCGTGTTTTTGTGATGAAGGCGTGTCTTCGTGATGTAAATAATGTATGCCCCTATGAGCCCCAGTTTTCCCCATATAAATTGGGGTTGAGCGGGGTCTTCATTACAGGAGCTTGTTAACATGATGTTTTGTTTGTTAGATGTTACGTTTAACACCCCAGTCAACACTATCTCGGTCATTTTGGAGACGTTGCCTCCAATTTTGTGGGAATTTTATCCGACATTAAGATGAAATGACATCTCAAGCCCTGCAGCCCAATGAGACCAATAGGGTTTTTAAGTATGAACGGTCCGACTCGCACCGCATTTCCTGGCCAGGCTTAAAACCTCTAAGCGGTTTGCCAGTACTTATATCAAAGGCTGTCGGTTTCTTGAAGTCCCGATGGGCGGGGCCGATTTTAACATGATATAAATGCCCATACCCTAACAGATATCAAAAGTAGGGCCGAGGTGTCTTTGGGGCCGAGATGTCTAGGGGCCGAGGTGACAGTGGGGCTGAGGTGTCTAGGGCCGAGGTGACTAGGGCCGAGGTGTCTAGGGCCGACTTGGTTTTGGGCCGACCTGTCTAGGGGCCGAGGTGGTAGTGGGGCCGAAGTGTCTGGAAATCTTCTGAAGAATACCCACAGTCTGTGTTTGATCAAGAATATGGGGGATAATTGCACAATGTTTTCCCCATGTACACTCCACCTTTACCATCTTTAAAGTGGGGTTTATAGGGGTCTTCATCTGACAAACGTTTTAGCATGATTATTATAAAAGTATAGACTAGCCTAAACTGTTCTTGTTTCCTTGTTAAAACAGCTATCACTTCAATTGAGGCTTCTAAAAATGGGAATGTCTATTCCTGGTGAGAATATTAACCCTTATCTTGCTGATTATTCATTTAAGTCACACCCATTTCTGTCTATCGACCAATCAAATTACTTGATGTAATTTATTGCTACAAATTCATAAACTGAATGCCAAACGGTGTAGATCCTGATCAGATGGCTTCTTCAGAAGCCATCTGATCTGGATCTACACTGTTTGCAAAGATAGGGGTTGTCGTGAACAGCAAGATAAGGGTTAACAGTTACTTGAAGCAGCTCTTGAGTATTTACAATGACTTTTGTACTTTACTGCTGATAGGATTGTCAAAGTACATCATGAAATTTTTACATGCAGCAAGTGTGACTGCCCTTTGAATTCAAAAACCACTACATGAAAACAGAGTTTGGTTTGAACCAGATCTATGACTAGCAAAACCAGTGTGAAACTAACTCAGAATCCCAAATCAGATATCTTATGGGCAGTTGGAGGCGCAAAGGGGCACGGTGCTGCCAAAAGAGGCCATGGCATAGCACCTTTTGAAGCATATGCAGTGAGCCAATGCATGACAAAATGTACAAGAGTTGATGTGTCATTAAACCCAAAACAATCAGTCGATCAATCTCCCTTTCTCTGGGAGATGACACATAATTACCCACTGGCCCCTGCCCATAGGGGCTTGAAGAAATATATGGGCTGCATGATGCTTCCACGCAGAGCTGAGTCCAGCCCGCACACTAGTACTGGTAAACCGTTTAAACTGTCCAGCAACCGCGGTGAGAGGCGGACCGTCCATGCTAATAAACCCTATTGGTTTCATTGGGCGACAAGGCTTGAGATGTCATTTCATCTCAGTGTCGGGTAAAAGTCCCACAAATTTGGAAGCAACGTCTCCAAAATGACCTTTACAGTGTTGACGGGGACGTTAAACCTCAAATCAAACAAAAACATAATTACCCACTGGTGTTGATGTGTCATTATCGACACAATCAAGACGTACAGCCTGCAGAGACTCAGTTCAGGTATCAACATGCATATCAACACACTGTTTCTTTGGATAACAATTTTATAAGATCAGTGATTGCTGTGATCGTACTTTGCAAATGTGCAGGATGATCTCAGATTATGCTGGTTGCACAGGTTGAGAACAAGACAGTTCACCGACAAGACAGTTCACCAACGCATATTTTTGAGACAGTTCACTGTAAAATTGATACCGTAATGATCCTAAGTTTTCGGACAGACAGGCCTAAGCAAACAATGCAGACCCAGATCAGACTGCTCCTAAAGGAGCAGTCTGATCAGGGTCTACACTGTTTGCCACTTCGTTTGCCTGGACTTCTTGCTGGATTGTGAAACAAATTTGTTACACTTTTAGGAGAATTACAGCAAGTCCTCAAGCCGGCTCAAGCTATCCAAATTTTTAGGATTTCTATATACAGTCGAACTTCGATGGCTCGAACCCCTTCGGGACCATAGAAATTTGTTCGAAACAGCGGTAGTTCGAGCCACTGTTGCATACTTCCAGAAAACATAACTGGGGTATGTTTGGACTTCTTTTCGGTGTTCTGTAACATAAATGTATGCTGTGTGTACTCATTAGAATCGCCTCATTGAGGCGATTCTAATGAGTACACACAGCATACATTTGCAAGATAAAAGTCGAAAATCTCCTTAATTATCCCACACTTTTTCTTACGCAGAGGAATTCCCTAGGGACTCAAAAACAAGTTCGACTCAGCCATGGTAAACGAGCCATCGGTGTTCGAGCCATCGAAGTTCGACTGTAGATAGATGGGGTAGGGTGGGGTTTACTTGCAAGATGAAGATTGTCATATATGACTTAAAGATGGAGCGCCTACTTCAGAATCTCTGGTGTGAAAGGGTGGAATTTATATTCTATTTTCAGGAGAAGCCCCTAGAGCCAGGCCTGAGACTTCTACCTATCTTCTACGCCTTCACAATGGCTGTCAACTTGTTTTCTATCTTCTACAAAGGATCTGAATGTAAGTAAAGCTGTTTTAGATTGAAAACCCCCAGAAGGGAACTCTATCCTTAAACAGAACACTGGCAAAGAGTGCAGGTCCAGTTTATGCGCTGCAGAAGGTGGTGTCAGAGTCTGCTTAAACCAATATGGCATTTGGCTGTGTGCAAAGAGTTCAGTCATTTTTATAACCCCCACCATTTGAAGAATAGAGGAAAAGGGCATAAAGTGTTAACCCTGTCAGTCAGTCTCCATCTGCATCCGTGTCCGAGATGGCATTAGTAATTATTAGCGTTTAAGTTTTCTTAATTGTACTACAAGGTTGGAGCATCTGTGTCCTTCGGATGTACACATTTCTTGTCTAAATAAATTTGTATAAGTAAATAACTCTATCAGTTCCACTCAACCCAATTCCTGCTGTTCATGACAACCACTATCTTTGCAAACAGTGTGGATCCAGGTCTCATCAGGAGATCAATTGATAAACAATCAAACCAAAAAATGGACATTTTCTGTATATAAAGCAGAAGAGTTTATTCAGGATTAAATGAGTTAAAGACATTGGAGATTTGATTTAGTCCTTGTTGAGGACATAAATAAGATAGTAATTTTAAACATTGCACCACGGAGGCTTCTATTTGTACATCATGTTAGATAGAAGTCTCCCTGGTGCAGTGGTCATGCTACTCGCCTCATATGTCAGGGGTTGTGGGTTTGATCCCAGCCTTCTCCAGACTCCCAAAATAAGCTTTTACACTGAGGCCCCATCTCCATATGACCATAGCTGTTGGTGGGATGTAAATATAAAACAAAAAAACAAACAAAAAAGCTCAAAAAAAAACACACACACACACACACAAACACATCATGTTAACATATAGTAATTGGATTTGTTTGATTTGAGGTTTAACGTCCCCGTCAACACTATAAAGGTGATTTTGGAGACGATACTTCCAATTTTGTGGGACTTATACCTGACATTGAGATGAAATGACATCTCAAGCCCTGTCGCCCAATGAAACCAATAGGGTTTATAAGCATGGATGGTCCGACACTCACACCGCTTTGCCTGGGCAGGCTTAGATCCTCTAAGCGGTTTACCAGTACTCGTGTGTGGGTCAGATTCAGCTCTGTGTGGTAGCATCATGCAGCCCATATATTTCTTCAAGCCCCGATGAGCGGGGGCATCAGTGTAATAAATACCCTATTCAACACCACTTTATATGGAAAAAAATCAATTACAATAGTTTCCTTATTCTTGTGTATGAAATATAGATTTTCTGTTGCACTTCCTTAAAGGTTCAGGGGAGGCAGCTCCTCCAAAAGAATTTTTGTCTCCCCATGTCAATAGGGGTCAAATTCTTTCCTTTAACAGCTGACCCCTTTTTCCATGGGGCCAAAGTTGATAGAAAAGCGAACAGGAAGTTTCAGAAGTTGTCTCCCTTTGAAAATTGGCCAAAAAATCTGACAGTTGTTCCCATTCCCCTTAAAGGTTAAGGTTCTGGTCAGTAAGTTAGTAAAGTATGTTTTCTATATTGAGTAATCAGGTAAGAGCTTGATGAATATTTACTTGCAATCAACAATTCATTACTACTGTACTGGCTAGGCTAATTGATTTCTAAACAGTCTTGTAAACTGGTTAGTGAGAACAGCTGTGACGCAGTTTCTTTGTTCCGCTATTAAGACCACCTAAAATTAAGACTAATTCTGCTTTAAAAAGCTTATTTTGAAGGATGTACTTAATATTTCTCTATGTTTTCTGGTTACAGTGTCCTCTGGTCAGAGAGACCACCTTTGGGACTGTTCAAAAGTGGTCTTTAAGACCACTTTTAAACAGTCCCAAAGGTGGTCTTAATAGAGGAATTTTACTGCATTAGTTGATAATTAACCCTTTTTGTACCAAATGGAATTTTCCTCCTTATATATGGCAGGAGTCCATTTCAAAATTAAGGGATGTCAGGTTGTGTTTTCTTCAAAATTTATTTGGAAAATGGTTTAACTTTTTGCAAACAGTGTGGGCCGTGATCAGACGGTCACGCAGAGTTCTGTGGCCTCTGATCAGGGCCTACACTATTTGTTGATTACCTGTTTTGGGGTTTCAGGTACAAAATAGGTTAATATTTCTCTGTTTTCTGGTTACAGTGTCCTCTGGTCAGGGACCACCTTTGCGCTGACAAAAGTGGTCTTTAAGACCACTTTTGAACAGTCCCAAATGTGGTCTTAATAGAAGAAATTTTACTGTATTTTGTGACAATTAAAGGATAATTTTTGTCAATTCAACATAAAAACGTAGAAGCCCATGGGGTGCACTGGTCAGCCTCTCGCCTTATAAACCAGGGTCTTGGGTTGATTCTGGGCTTCTCCAGACTTTTGGATGAGTGTTTAAACCCAGATCCCATCTCCATATGACCTTAGTTGTGAGTGAGTGTTTGAGTTTTTCGTCTCACCAAAGCCGAGGTCATACGAAGCCGGGACCTTGGTTTAAAGACTCATCCGAAAGTCTGGAGAAGCCCGGGATCGATCCTGCGATCCCCGGTTTACAAGGCGGGTAGCATAACCACTACACCACGGAGGCTTCTGAGACCTTAGTTGTTGGTGGGACGTAAAATTCAAATGTGGTATCTAATCAAGGTCTACACTGTTTGCTAAGGCTGGCACAAATAATCAGATAATCGATTAATTGATTGATAAATTCCACTAAAATGATTATCGTTACTGATTGGTAGTAATAGGTTAAAAGTATAATTTACTACCCAATGTTGTGACTAAAATAGGTTTTGTTTGTTTTATTTGCGGTTTAACGTCCCCGTCAACACTGTAAAGGTCATTTTGGAGACTTTGCTTCCAATTTTGTGGGACTTTTACCCGACATTGAGATGAAATGACATCTCAAGCCCTGTCGCCCAATGAAACCAATAGGGTTTATTAGCATGGATGGTCCGCCTCGCACCGCGGTTCCTGGACAGGCTTAGATCCTCTAAACGGTTTACCAGAACTAGTGTGCGGGCCGGATTCAGCTCTGCGTGGAAGCATCATGCAACCCATATATTTTTTCAAGCCCCTATGGGCGGGGGCTTGACTAAAATGGGTGTGTGGGTGGCAAACAGTGCAGACCTGTCTCATCTGGGTCTACACTGTTTACTCAGGCCTGTCTGTCCTAATACATACGTTAATGTATAGCATATCGTATTATAAAGAGTCAAAGCGAGAAAGGTAAAAAATATGATAAAATCTTCAGTGATTTCTAATCGATTATTGATCACAATGATAGGACTGATAATCGATTATCATTTCAGCTCTGATTCGTCAGCCGTACCGTTTGCCACTCATATAGCTTGTTTAAGACAAAACACCAAGTTGTAAAATTGTACTTGTTCAAATTTTAGAACAAGCATGGTAAGGAGTTGAGGTGCTCGAATACTAAGGCTGACACGATTAATCGTATAATCGATTAATCGATCGATAAATTCCACAGAAATGATTATCATTTCTGATTTGATGATAATCGATTACTTATTAGATACAATTTACTACCCAAAGTTATGCCGAAAATAGCTGGATGAGTGGCAAACAGTGCAGACCCTGATGAGACACCTCATTCTGCGGCGTCTCCTCTGAGTCTACACTGTTTGCTCAGGCATGTCTGTTCAAATATACATATGATAAAGTGCAACATATGGTAAGAGTCACGCTCAGATAGAAAGCCAGACAGGTAAAATTATGACAAAAACCTTAGCGATTACTTATCGATTATCGATCGCAATGACAGGACTGATAATCGATTATCTTTTCACTACGTTTAGCCAGCCCTACCGAATACTAAGGCCAAGGGTAAATAAAGTACACTAGCAGGGTTCCAATTCTTTCAAAAATATTTTTTCTCTCATGTCACCAAATTGAGATTGGTTTTCTATCTTTTCAGTGCTTCATTTCGACAAGATACCTCTGTATGGGACATTTATTCTCACCGTCGTACCAGCCATAATTGTTGCATTCCTAGTCAGATTTATTGTGGTACCATGGCAACGGAAGAAAATTACAGGTAATATTTGTACAGAAAATTTGCATAAATAACCATTACGATTACACATCAGTGCAACATAGTGTATTTTTCACATCTCCGAAATGGCTACTTTTCTGATGAACATCTGTGATATTTTTCTTATTTATATCGCAAACATAGGTTGTGGGTGCTCATTAGAGCCCCCTCATTGAGGCAGTTCTAAGGAGTACCACAACGTATGTCTTGGAGCAGAAATAAGAAAAATAATGTTTACCACTGTAAACCCCAATTTTCTCTATATTAAGTGGGATTTAGGGGGAGGAGGTGTCATTTCACTGATTTATTAACTTGATGAGTGCACAAATTTCTATAAATTATCCATATCCAAAAGCCTAGGCAGTGTTGATCTTGTTTTGAATTGGTAGAAGTTTCATGATTGATCATAGGTTAAGAAATAGATCAGCTCTAACTGTGATTTGTTGACTAATAAATCACAGTTTGGAGGTCAGTTGTAAAGTAGACAAATCACGTGCGCGTAGCGCGTGTGATTTGTCTACTTACAACTGACCGACAAATTGTGATTTATTACTCAACAAATCACAGACAAGAGCTGATCTATTTCGATTCTAACACGCTGAAAATCGGCAATAATGTTGTTGTTTCCTTCAAAATCTCACAACCTTTCGCCATTGTTAAAAGAAATCCCGCTAAAATTATTGACTGAAACACATGCATTTGTATCCTTTTCTTACGTTTTCGATGCGAGAAAATGACGTTACACCGTCTAACGTCAAGGAAATCGACTGGTGACGTCTTAAATTGGGAATTGTAATGACGTCATTCGTCACACTCTTCTGAGCTGTGATTTGTTGCAGAATAAAACACAGTTATTTTCCATTGCCTATATAGGCGCGCTGTGTTAGAATTAATGATAGATCATTATTCTATCAATGCACACCTAGAATACTGAATTGAACAAAGGATATCTCTGAGGAATTTCAAATAATGCAACCCTCACCCCCTCCCTGCCGCCATCACAAGCATGATAACCCATAGACCTGAAAAAAAAAGCAAAAGAGTTTAACAAAGACACAGAGTGGGTGGGGTACCTTTATTGGTAATAGGATGAAATTAGCTGTGATCACCTTGGATAGAATACTTCTGTAACCAATATTTAACAATACTTGTGGCCGTCAAGTATAAATTCAATGACTCGTTGCATATCAGTGACAGTTTTTTTATCATGATTAAAATGAAGATATACCTACCATTGAATGCTTAATATCTTGTACAATGATGGCAGATCGCCCCGCCCATGTCCAGATTTGCTTTTTACAGGGCCGTCACGAACTTTGGCGGATCCAAACTGTTGTCACAGATGAGACCACCTTTTCTGACCAGGAAAATTCTAACAGTGCTGTCGTTGTTTGGCATATTTGAAAACGTGCTATGCAACCAAATTGACTGTTACTTAACCCTTATCTTACTGAATATTCATTTAAGCCACACCCATTTCTGTCTATCAACCAATCAAATTACTTGATGTAATTTATTGCTACAAATTCATAAATTGAATGCCAAACAGAGTAGATCCTGATCAGATGGCTTCTTCAGAAGCCATCTGATCTGGATCAACACTGTTTGCAAATATAGGGGTTGTCGTGAACAGCAAGATAAGGGTTAACCACAACAACCATCTGATAAAATCCAGCATCAAGTGATCAATTATGGGAAAAAGTACCAATCATAAATTCTGTACAACCAAAACGAGCAGTGCTTGACAAACTAAACGATAATTAAAATCTTTAAGAATTTTTCGTGCCCTGGTTTAGAGTCAATCGGTTTATGTAAAATATTCATGAACATATCGTTACAAGTCCGCATTATATATATAAAATTCTATATTTTGTCGTGCCTCATTTTAACCCATTTTGTACTGGAAACCCCAAAATGGGTACCCTGGCAAATAGTGCAGGCCCAGATCAGACGCCGCAGAACGCAATGCACTGCTTGAAAAACGTTTGGCCAGTTTCCAAATAGAGTTTGAAGACAAAACAAGCTGACACTGCTAAAGTTTGAAATAGACTCCTGCTATATATAAGGAGGAAGATTCCATTTGGTACAAAAAGGGTTAAGCATGGTGTTTTGTTTGTTTGTTTGATTTGAGGTTTAACGTCCCCGTCAACACTGTAAAGGTCATTTTGGAGACGTTGCTTCCAATTTTGTGGCACTTTTACCCGACATTGAGATGTAATGGCATCTCAATCCCTTCCGCCCAATGAAACCAATAGGGTTTATATGCATGGACGGGCCGACTCGCTCTGCTTTGCCTGGGCAGGCTTAGATCCTCTAAGTGGTTTACCAGTACTCATTTGCAGGTCGGTTTCAGCTCTGCTTGGAAGCATCATGCAGCCCATCTATTTCTTCAAGCCCCGATGGGCGGGGGCATACAATGTACTGTTTGCAAAACTTTCGGCCAGTTTCCAAATAGATTTTGAAGAAAACAACCTGACACCCCTAAATTTTGAAATAGACTCCTGCTATATATAAGGAGGAAGGTTCCATGGTGTTTTGTTTGTTTGTTTGATTTAAGGTTTAACGTCCCCGTCAACACTGTAAAGGTCATTTTGGAGACGTTGCTTCTAATTTTGTGGGACTTTTACCCGACATTGAGATGAAATGACATCTCAAGCCCTCTCGCCCAGTGAAACCAATAGGGTTTATAAGCATGGACGGTCCGACTGGTGCACACCGCTTTGCCTGGGCAGGCTTAGATCCTCTAAGCGGTTTACCAGTACTAGTGTGCGGGTCAGATTCAGCTCTGCGTGGAAGCATCATGCAGCCCATATATTTCTTCAAGCCCCGACGGGCGGGGGCTGTTAAGCATGGTGTAATATAGAAGTCTTGTTTTCCATCAACATTTGCTATGAACTTTGCGTTCACCTTAATGTCCAAGTCCATTTCTCAAGAACTTTAAGAGATTCATTAATGATACTTGGCACAAACTTACATCTAGGAATGGCAACCTTTATGCAAATTCAACCTATATTTCCTGGTTTGGTGACTGAGCGCCCCCCAAACCCACAACTTAGCCTTTGGCGGAATTCATACATTGTTGATAGTGAACAGCAGTGTAAACAGTTTTGTGTATATTTCAGACAAATGTAAAGACCAAGAGGTGTCCGAGGAAGAAGAACAAATTGGAACCAAAGATTACAAAGACCCATGTGAGTACAGAGTCTGAGAACCCTCGTTAGTTTGTCAGGTTTTGTTCCCTAACATGTTGTAGTTATAAACAATTTGGTGCTATAAAGAATCTGTATAGAATTAATAAAGGGCATTGCACCTTTAGGGGAATGGGAACACATGGCAGATTTTTCTGCCATTTTTCAATGGGAAACATCTTCGGGACTTCCTGTTTGCTTTTCTATAAGCACTGTCCCACTGAAAAAAGGGTCTATTCATAAAGAAAAGAATTTGCTCTTCAGGATCTTTCAAACAATGCAGATCCAGATCAGATGGCTTCGAAGAAGCCATCTGATCAGGATCTTCATTGTTTGTCATTCAGTTTATGAATTTGTTGCAATGATTTGCATCAAGAAATCTGATTGGTTGATAATCAATGGTGGGTGTGGTATATTTAAATATTCAGCAGGTCAAGGGTTAATAGCAGAATTTCACTGTACTTTAGGTAAATACTGTATTGCATCTTAATTATTTTGTTTTCAGTGGTGGAAAATGGATCTTCGAGGATGGAGACACAGTTTTCGAAGGACAAGAAAGGAAACATTGGTAAGTACAGTAAAAACTGTCTTAGTGGTCACCTTCATTAAGCAAGCAACCTGTCTTAAACATAGGCCAGTACAGTTAAACTTCAATCAGTCAAACTCTGATGGTTGTTTGCCATGCCTGGTTTGAACTCATTCCTGTGTCCCTTTTGATGTCTTTCTGGAGCTGTACATCATGTGAACAAATCCGCGAAATGAGCAATCCACTAAACCCACTTTATATAGCGAAAACTGGGATTAATGGGGTATACACTATTTTTCTTATTTCTGTTTCAAGACATAGGTGTGGATAAGTTGTGGATACTCATTAGAACTGCCCAGGGGTGTAAAATTCCACTCGCCCGCTCGCATTTGCGAGTAAGTTTTAAGGCAGGGCGAGTAAGGTTTTTAAAACTGCCCTTACTTTTTCTTCATTTTTAGCACCTAAATGAAAAGTTTAGACGATAAGGGCGAGTAAGTTTGAGGGAAATTTTACACCTCTGCTGCCTCAATGAGGCAGTTCTAACGAGCACCCCAACCCTTGTTTGCAGTATAAAGAAGAAAAATATGGATTTTTGTCAGCCATTTTGGTGATGTGAAAAAATGCACTATGTCGCATGGGTGTGTTGAGTGAGTGTTTGAGTTTTACATTCCACCAACAGCTAAGGTTATATGGAGACGGCACCTCTGTTTAAAGACTCATCCGAAAGTCTGGAGAAGCCCGGGATCAATCCTGCAATCCCTGGTTTACAAGGCGAGTAGCGTACTCACTACACCACGGAGGCTTGTATGCATGGGTGTGTTATCGTAATGGATAATAAATATCTAAAGATAATTTAGGATATTTTTTGGGGCATCTGCTTTAAGCATGGCACCATATTGAAGTCTAGTTCAGCCATTTTTCAAATAAACTTCTAAAACTAACTCAACCTGAAATGCCTGATATATAACCCTGCCCAGAAAAAGTGTGATTAGGTAATCTTGACCTGCCATACATGGCCTAAGATAATCTTGAAAGGTTGTAAAACCAGAAAAAAAATGTTACAAGTAAGTATTAGAATTGGAGCAATTCTAATAAGTACCTTTATCAAATGTTACTGACACGACAGGATAAATTGTAGAAATTTCTCATTTTTCCATGAAAACATGTTATGGGTTCTTGTTAGAATTGCCTCATTGAGGCAATTCTAACAAGAAACCATAATATGTTGATAACAAGTACCCCTTATTTATCCTTGTCACCCATGGCCCCCGCCCATAGGGGCTTGAAGAAATATATGGGCTGCATGATGCTTCCAGGCAGAGCTGAATCTGGCCTGCACACTAGTACTGGTAAACCGCTTATAGGATCTAAGCCTGTCCAGGAACCGCGGTGCGAGGCGGACCGTCCATGCTAATAAACCCTATTGGTTTCATTGGGCGACAGGGCTTGAGATGTCATTTCACCTCAATATCGGGTAAAAGTCTCACAAAATTGGAAGCAACGTCTCCAAAACAACCTTTACAGTGTTGACGGGGACATTAAACCTCAAAACAAATCAAACAAACAAAAAAATCCTTGTCACTCATCTTTCTCTGTAGCTATGATTTTTGTTATTTGTTTTTCAGACTTTGAGATACGTGTGCAATCAAGCACTCCAAAAAAATCTAAGGTAAGTTGGTGAGAAAGAAAAATAATGAAGAAGAATACCATGTAGTAAAGAGGAACTTGTAAGAGCTCCAGACTTCCATTTGCTTTGCTATGAACGGAGCCCCTCTGAAAATGGGTTTTCTCTGAGGGAACATCACGTGAACACGTCTGTGAAATGAACACACCCTTACACCCCACCATATATAGAGAAAACTGGGGTTTACAGGGGTAATCATTATTTTTCTTCTTTTTACTCGAAGACATAGGTTGTGGGTACTCGTTAGAACCGCCTCAACGAGGCGGTTCTAACGAGCACCCACAACCTATGTTTGCAGTATAAATAAGAAAAGTATCATGGATTTTCATTAGAAAAGTAGTCATTTTGGAGAATTCACTATGTCGCACGGCTGTGTTATCGTAATGAAAAAGGAGCAAATTCCTTACTTCAACAGAAGCATTATCACTCTTCTGCTGATTCAAGAAGGGTAGTTTCTGGTGGAAGAATGAGCACTGTACTGGTTAGCTGCTTATATATAGGCCTGCTCGCCCCTGCCCATCGGGGTTTGGAGAAATAGATTGGGCTACATGGTGCTTCCATGCAGAGCTGAAACTGACCACACATGAGTACTGGTAAACCACTTAGAAGGACTAAGCCTGTCCAGGCAAAGTGATGTGAGTCAGACCGTCCAATGCATTTAAGCCTTTTGGTTTCATTGGGCAGTAGGGCTTGAGATGCCATTTCATTTCATTGTCGGGTAAAAGTCCCACAAAATCGGAAGCGACATCTCCAAAATGGTCCTCATAGCCTTGACGGGGACTTTATACCTCAATCAGACAAACAATATAGGCTTGCCCAGGAAAAATATGGTAATGTAATTTAATCGGCCCAATATGACTTGAATATTATTGGCTGGGGCATTAAATTCCAACAGACAAAAACTTCAAAGTTACCTCCCCTCAGATTAAACAATTTTGCTTTAAGATTTGCCGACCAGATGTGCATCTGACTTGACAATCTGGAGGTTGTGGGATCGATACCTGCAGGTATCTGGTGAAAGAATGTGCATTGTACAAGTTCACCCCTTATGGATAGCCCCAGGAAAAGTGTGGATAAGTAAACTGACTGACTCAATAAGACCTAAATAGTGGTGACTGGGCAGTGAAACTTCCAGCAAAAAATAAACAAACTTTAACCCTTCTTGCTGAATATTCAGTTTAGCCACACCCATTTCTGACTTTGAACCAATCAGATTACTTAATGTAATTTATTCCTACCAATTCAGCAATTGAATGTCAAACAGTGTAGATCCTGATCAGATGGCTTCTTCAGAAGCCATCTGATCTGGATCTACACTGTTTCCAAAGATAGGGGTTGTCGTGAACAGCATGATAAGAGTTAAGATTTGTTCTTAAAGGCCAGGGGCCAAGTATAAAAGCCAAGGGGTCTGAAAAATGGCCTGTGCTTTCCCTAGTTCACATACAGTCAACATGTAGCTTTCATCACAGAAAATCCAAAAATGCAAAGCACTGGCCACATAAAAAATTATGAAACATGGCACATTGCTTTTTTAAGACAGAGACATTAATTTAATACGAGAATTGAAATGAAATTTCATTCCATAGTTTGTTTTTCAGAAAATCTTTTTTGCTGTCTACTACAAAATTCAAATTTACCACCAGGTATAATTGATAGCAAGTGGGAGGGCTTATCAGAGTTCATAACCTCTATGCAGCAGCTGAGAAGTGTAGCTCCTTACACAAAGACACACACACACAGAATCCAATAAAATTACTGGTTACAAAGCCAATAGATTCAAACTGATAACTGAGCAGTGAGACAATAAGCCCATCCCACTTGCCATATTGGCTTAATTGCTGACCGGTAGGATATTTTGCTGTTTGATACCTGGCCTTTAACATATTCTGTTGTTTCTCTAATCCTTGGGTATTTTTGTATAAAACTGTATGAAATTTCAGACACCCAAAAAGGTGACAATCGCTAAAAGCCTAGGGCTAGCAGAGGCTGCTCAGAGTAAAGGAAACATTAGCAATTGTTCAGCGATGCCATTGTTGGGTGATAGCAAAGAAGGGAGCAAGGAAGATCTGGCAGCCCCGGATTCTGCGGACAGTAGCAGAACAACAATAACAACAACAAGTAGTGGGTTTTCCTCCGAGACATCAAGTTTGAATGAAGAGGTAGGGAAAGTGTCTAGTGTCTACTGAGAGTTTTTCAGGGGAGTGGTAGCCCCTGCCCATCGGGGCTTGAAGAAATAGATGGGCTGCTTGATGCTTCAACGCAGAGCTGAAACCGACCCACACACGAGTACTGGTAAACCGCTTAGAGGATCTCAGCTCCAAGACATAGGTTGTGGGTATTCGTTAGAACCGCCTGGCAAGGCAAGACATAGGTTGTGGGTACTCGTTAGAACTGTCTCATTGAGGCAAGGCTAGACATAGGTTGTGGGTACTGGTTAGAACTGCCTCAATGAGGTGGTAGAAGTCCCTGCGGTGCAGTGGTTATGTTACTGGCATTGTAAAACTGGTGTCATAGGTTCGATCCCTGGCTTCTCCAGACTTTCGGATGACTCTTTAAATCGAAATCCTGTCTCCGTATGACCTTCTCTATTTGTGGGATGTAAAACTCTAAACACACGCACAATGAGGTGGTTCTAATGAGTTTGGAGTATATTTCTTCAGAAAAATGTTATAAACAGTTTTGGACTTCTGAAAGAATACATTTTATCACACAGATTTGTTTTTCGTAATGCCTATTAAGAGTACATTTTATTTCTCAACAGGAGAAAATTAACATGGCCAGAAAGATGATTAAGGAGCGTCCAGAGACACAGAGCCTTTTTTCCTTTCTACAAGTATTGACAGCGGTCTTTGGTTCATTTGCTCACGGAGGAAATGATGTCAGGTAAGTCGTATAAGACTTTACTTGATTGCCTTCACTTCTAATTGGGTCCCGTCGAGCGATTTTGGTACTTATCGCCTATGCGAGCAGCGAAGGTTCAGGCGAGCCTGCGCATCCGCGCAGTCTCGCCAGAACATTCGCTGCTTGCTCACACAAGCAGTGAATCAAGAGGAACATTCAGAAAGAAAGCCATATCCCTGGCCCCTCTGAATGGCTTGGCATGTGCAGTTAAAATTTGTCATGACGGAATGCTCGAAGACACAAATTCGCTTGGCGGGGCCCAATTTATTTTATTTATCACCTATGCGAGCAGAGAAGGTTCAGGCGAGCCTGCGCATCTGCGCAGTCTCGCCAGAACCTTCACTGCTCGCTCATACAAGCAGTGAATCAAGAGGACCATTCAGACAGAGAGCCATATCCCTGGTCCCTCTGAATGGCTTGGCATGCGCAGTTAAAGTTAAAATTTGTCATTATTTAATGCTCGAAGACACAAATTTGCTTGGCGGGGCCCAATTTATTTTGAGAGAAGATTCTGTGCTGTAGTGGTTATTCTGCTGGGGCCAGTTGTTCAAAGCATTGTTAGCTTAACAAGCTCGTTAGAGGTCATATTGTTAACTGTTCTAGCAAGTGTAATATTTCAAATTTTGGTATTTTCGCTGAAAAAATTTGAGCAGCTTTTGCATTTGCAAAAGCTGCTTACATTTTTTTCAGCAAAAATATCAGCATATTTGCTATAATAAATGATCAAAGTTTTAACGATACATTAACTAACGACGTCATTAGTTTTGAACAACTGGCCCCTGGTCTCCTGAAGCAAGGGTCACTGGTTCATTTGCAGGCTTCTGAAGACTTAGGATGAATCTTTAAGCCACAGTCCAGTCTCCATATGCCCTTAGTTGTTTGAGGGACGTGAAACTCAAACACTGAATGAGTCATGCCTTGAGAAAAAATGCTTTCAGGTACCTCTGATCAGTAACAATTAACCCATTTCGTACTAAATGGAGTCTACTACCTTGTATATAGGTGGAGTCCATTTCGACATTTAGGGTACCTAGTTTAGTTGGTTTAAGAAATGCATTCTTTTTGCAAATAGTGGAGACCCTAATCAGATGCGTTCTGTAGCGTCTGATCTGGGCCTGCATTATTGTCCAGTGACTCTTTTTGGGTGTCCAATATAAATTCGGTTACACCCCGACCACAATCAGTGTTTGGATGTGTTTCTCAAAAATTTGTCTTTTAAAATCCAAGTGGGTGTGCATCCATCGTTGGAATTTAAAAAAAAAAAAAAAAAAAACGTCCATAATGCCGTTAGGATGGGCCTCTGTGGCCTAATGTGCTAACTCTTAATCATTAAGTCTCCCACTGCTGTGGTTTGCGCCTCGCTCGGACCACATGTAAGACGCCAAGATCTGCAGCAGAAGGTTTTTCTCCAGGTACTCCAGTTTTCGCCCACCTCAGATTAACAATTGGCTCAAAATAATTGAAATAATCTTGAAAGGGTAGTAAAAGCAGGACAAACAAAAAAAAATGCTGTTATGTGTTTTTCATATCTTATTTTTGCTCTAAGATTGTTGGTACTTGTTAGAACTGGCTTCTGTTTATGTTACAGCAATGCAATTGGTCCATTAGTGGCCATCTGGATTACGGCTACAACGGGAAGTGCTGCCCAGAAAGCCCCAGTCCCTATCTGGATCTTGCTGATAGGTGGAGTAGGGATCTCGTTGGGACTCTGGATCTGGGGTAGAAGAGTAATGAAAACAATGGGTGAAGATCTCACAAAAATCACTCCTTCAAGGTAAAAGTAACACTGTGATTAAGCTGACACATCTATAATCGATTAATCGATTGATAAATTCCGCAAAACTGATTATCATTTCTGATTTGCTTTTAATCGATTACTTGAAAGGTACAATTTACTACCCAAAGTTATGCCTAAAATAGCTGGATGAGTGGCAAACAGTGCAGACCCGGATGAGACGCCGCATCTGGGTCTACACTGTTTGCTCAGGCCTGTCTGTTCAAATCTACATATGGTAAAGTGCAACATATGGTAAGAGTCATGCTCAGACACAAAGCCAGATAGGTAAAATTATGACAAAAACCTCAGCGATTACTAATCGATTATCAATCGCAATGACAGGACAGATAATCGATTATCTTTTCAGCTCCGATTAGCCAGCTCTAACTGTGATGCAGTGGAACTTTGATGTCTCAAACATTGAAAACTTGTTCACTGCAGCTTTTTCATTCTCGAGTTCCCATACAAAATTTCCCTTAAATGCAGCTATTGATATACATCACAACCTCTTTATTATACTAGAGTAGGAGTATAAAGCAGAAACCTTGTCAGTTAAACAACCATGTTATGTCCTAACAAAAATATATAGATAAAATAGAAAAATGACCATTTCTATATAATTTATACATTTTTGGGAACCATGGTTTTGAAACCATGTTATATCTAAAACCGTGTCATAATAACCAGTGTTATAAAGAGGTTGAGGTGTATTTGGGGAATTTAGGCAGTGTAGATTTCTGCCTTTGGCAGAATTCTTGCTCTAAGCCCACTCTGTTCCAGTTAGATACCACCTTTTGAACAGGGCCCCCAGCCCATCGGGGCTTGGAGAAATAGATTGAGCTGCATGGTGCGTCCATGCAGAGCTGAAACTGGCCTCAATGTGTGCTTGTAGACTGCTTAGAGGTCTAAGCCTACCCAGGCAAAGTGGAGCGAGTGGGACCGTCCATGCGTATAAACCCTATTGGTGTGGCAGGGCTTGAGATGTCATTTCATCACAATGTCTTATAAAAGTCTCACAAAATTGGAAATGTCTTCTCCAAAATGATCTAAATAGTGCTGTCTGGGATGTTAAACCTCAATTCAAAGAAACAAAAACTTATGAACAGTTCCAAAGGTGGGCTATATGAAGGAATTTTACTGTAGTTTATGGAATCTTCCACTTCATGTTGCAGACATGTTAAGTTTTGAAAATAAAAATGAGGGAGACAGTGCGTTCGAGTTGGATTGGGGAGTGCCGACGGCGCGAAGTCTTGGTGGCAAGCTCTCAGGATAGGCTAGAAAATGGTGCACTCTGAGAGCTTTTTGAACATTTTTTTTGTTTATTCTTTACACTCCTGTTCATGGATAAATAACTAATAAATATTTTTAAAATCAGTTCCTTGGGAAGATGCCTACAAACTAACACCTAGCCACCTCCCCCCCCCCCCCCCCCCCCCCCCCCCCACATGCTGTATAATGCTACAGCACAAGAGCATATCTTATCATTTATGCTCAGATAGGTCACAACAAAAGTAGCCAAATTGATTCTATATTCCAAGGGCCATCCAATAACCAAAGTTTCAGAAGTGTAGCTCCAATAGTTAAGAAGTTATGGCAAAATAATACATTTTGACCTTTGACCTTGGGGTCATGTTGAGGTCGAGGTCACACCAAAAGTAGCCTAATATATTCTATATTTCCAGAGTTATCCAATAAGTAAAGTTTCAGAAGTGTAACTCCAATAGTTTATGAGATATGGCAAAGTCATACTTTTTGACCTTTAACCTTGGGGTCATGTTGAGGTCAAGGTCATGCTAAAAGAAGCCCATAGTCCTTGGGCTGGCCATAGACCCCCCTCCCCCCCCAGGGGGATTTTTGTACACCATGATTTTCTGATACTACATTATATAAGACACAAAATGAAACATGTTAGCCCTTTTAGAGTGGCAGCGTTACCGAGTAACACCCAGGTTACGTACGTTACCCTCAAAATAGCATTGAAACCTCCTGATAATGTCGCCAACATGGTATGTACGTAATTTTTTGCATGCTGGCACATGTTTTTGTTGCTCTTTTAATGCACTAACTTATTTTAAGTATTCGTCTTATAAATACTACGAGGGTTTCCACGCGTTACATACGTTATTAAGTGTTACATGCGTTACTTTCTGGTATCACGCTGGCATTTTGACTATCATAAACTTTAAATTTTTTCAGTGAATAGGGCAAATTCACAGGAGTGCTCGTATTCTGGTCGCTTTCGCTTTTAGTGATTATGTGTTAACATTTAAAAAGATCGTGGGTACTCATAAGAGTGCTGCCTTGTTGTGGCAGTCTATTGAGTACAAGTAAGAATCAACCAGTACGTTGGTTACGAACACAACATAAATTGGATCAGAGATTAGATGATATGAGATTTTTCGCAGTACTTTTACAGTCGTAATGAAATACCATTTCAATATATAGGCATGTTATCTAAGCGTATTGACATATATTAATAATAATCCGTGCCAATGCCGGAACAGCCAACCGTAAACTTTACGCGTACATTTAATTTGTAGCGCTGTGTTTTTGGTGACGTCAAACGTCGGTTAAAGAAAACCCCGCGAAGAAGACGTCATTCTGTCTTCTGCTTTCGATCGTTACAGGTCTCAAGCTGAAAACAACACATACCGTTGTATTTCCACTTTAATAGCTAAAAACAAGTAGTTTTTAATTAAAATTTTAACTGTTTTCTCTCGCTGAGTTACTGTTTGAATTCAAGTGTTTAAAAATTGTTTTTTTTTTTTAGATTTCTTCATACTTTGTTATCTCTTTTAAAATGAAAAGGAGTGATTTGTCTATTTGATAGTGTCTATATCTGTCAACTTTTTCTGTCTGTATCAACCAATCCCATTGTGTAATCAATCAATCAATCAATCAATCAACCAAGCAATCAATCAATCAATATACCAATCAATCAATCAATCAATCAATCAGTCTGTCAGTCCGTCCGTCCGTCCGTCCTTCCATCCATCCATCCATCCATCCATCCATCCATCCATCCATCCATCCATCTATCTATCTATCTATCTATCTATCTATCTATCTATCTATCTATCTATCTATCTATCTATCTATCTATCTATCTATCTAGCCATGTAAATTAATCTAGTGTGTCTATCCACCTGTACATCTATTTGTTCTTCTCTCTACCTGCCTATTTGTCAGTCTGTCGTCGGTCTGCCTGCCTGTCTTACAGATAAATAATTGTGTTATTTTCTTTTTTCACACACATTATTTGTTATTATCGTTGCTTTTGTTTCAAATCAACACGTTTTTACATTTGTAAAATCTACAATCATGGAAAAGCCAGTGGCTCTGAAGACAAAGCCTCAAGACAAAAAATCATCTAGGTCCAAAGGTACTGACGGGAGAGTTTGTATTATTCACTTCTCCAGCACTGTGGAAGCAACTGTTACGCCTGCTACAGAGGAGACTTTCAAAAAAATCACATCAATAGCACAAAAAAGGCTCACTTTCTCAGATGTGACCCACAAACTCCCAGAAATATCGGAAAACATACCGAAAACTTTTGATGAGATGGTGCATGGGTATCACAGAAGGTGCTACCAGCTCTTTACTCTTCTTCCAAAAGCTGGCAAGCGCAAGTGCAGTTCAACAGTGGCAGACGATGAGGTCCCTAGTACCTCAAAAAGGGGCAGGCCGTCTTTCACTGCATCATCCGCCACGTCTACTGCGTTATTCCCTTCTGACAAATGTTTGTTCTGTGATAAACAATATATACAAGTCAACCGTAAGAAACAACTTCTGATTAAGTGTGTTACCCCAACAGCTGAAAATTCTATCAAGGCCGCTGCCGAAGCAAAGGGTGATGAAAAACTACTTTGTAAAGTACGCGGACAGGACTTGCGAGCAAGGGAAGCATGGTATCATAGCCATTGCCGGAAAAAATACACTCGAGATATAGGCGAAAGACACGTTACACACACAGATAGTGAATCCTCTCAGTCACAGGCAGCACATAATGCTGCATTTCAATACATCAGCAAGTACATAGAGGATCATATACTAACTGGTGGAAACATAGAAAGGTTGTCAATGATTCGAGAAAGATATCTGACATACATGTTAGAAAACTACCCAAAGTTCTATAATGAAAATTATAAAACTTACAAATTAAAAGACAAACTATGCAAGCATTTTGGAGAGAAGCTTGAATACTGGCAACCCCGAAAGAAATCAGAACTTGTATATGCTGCTGACATAGAAGGTGAGGCTGTTGAGGCTGCATTTGAATTAGCAGCCTCAGATGAGAAGCGCCTCATTGAAAGTGCAGCTATAATAAGGAGACATATTAATGAAGGGAAACTGGAAAGTGAGCCAATGTCTTGGCCACCATCGGCTACCTGGTTGCTTTCTGGCGACAGACGACCACCAGAAATATTGTTGACATTTCTTGTCTATATCATAACTGGCAAACCTGTAAAACATGCAAGCCTGAAGTCCCAGCGTTATGCTCTGTCTTTTGCTGAAGACCTATGCTATGCCGCAACAAATGGCGACTGGATAATGCCAAAACACTTAACATTGCCTATGGCTGTAAGACATCTCACAGGTAGTGCTGAAGTTATAACAATTCTAAATCGGTATGGCCATGGACAGTCGTACTCGAAAACTCTCGAGCTGGAAACAGCAATGTGTAATTCTGTGACCTCATCAGAGTCGGTTTTACCCAGAAATATCTCTAGAGACAACAACTCTGTCATTCATTTGTGCTATGACAATTTTGATCTCGACGAAGAGACACCAACAGGTTGTGGAACTACTCATTCCACGCACGGAATTGTAATACAAGAGGTCTGTGATCCAGATAGAGCTTCAGTTGTTATTGAAACAGAGACAACACACAAATCAAAGGACAGGTCAGTGACTCCCGTTGAGGTTCAGATACGACCATGTTATGCCAAACCAAAGGTAGACCCAACTTTTGACATTCAGACAAGTAAAGTAGATTATTCATTTAAACAGACAGAAATGGAGAATTTCACATGGGTTATCTGTCGTGATATAGGCAGGTCTTTGGGTAGTCAGAAAGTTCCATCCTGGGCTGGATGGCTATCACAAACTGCCCCTGAAAAGCATTGTGCAACTTCAAATGTCGAATATATGGCCCCACTAAATGAGTCAATAAACGAAAACTCAACAGTGCAATACATTCTGGAGCAGTCGCTTCAGGCGAGTGGTGAAGTCGGCCAGGAGTACGCTATTGTTACCTTCGACTTGGCTGTTGCCAAGAAAGCTTATGCACTAGTGTGGCAGTATTCAGATAGGTTTAGTAAGATAGTAGTAAGAATGGGTGTCTTCCACACGATATGTTCCCTATTTGGAACTGTTGGCAAGATGATGAAAGGTAGTGGCTTTTCGGAAATTGTCATAGAGGCTGGTATTTGTGCCAGTGGTTCATTAGATAGAGTAATGACGGGCAAGCACTTTAACAGAGCTCTAAGGGTCCATAAGTTACTGTTTGAAGCTTTGGAACGGCTTATGCTAGGCCGGTTTGAAGAAACGCATTCGCGTGAGGAATGTTTGTCGAAAGAGACAATCAAAACGCTAACAGATCTCATAGACTCTCCGTCAAAAGAGTTATTAGACATGGTGGAACAATCTGAAGAATTCAGAAATTACTTTGAAAAGTATCATGTGTTTAAATCAGAAGTTCTGAAGGGTGGTCATGGCAAAACAGCTCAATTCTGGGCACAGTACATGGATATTATCCAAATGGTGTTGACGCTTATCAGGGCTACAAAGGAAAACAACCTAGATTTGCATATTGCAGCTCTGTATTCTTTGTGTCCAATGTTCTTTGCATACGATCACGTCAACTATGCACGTTATGTACCTGTGTACCTGATGACATTGTTGAATTTGTCTGATACACATCCTGGATGTAGACAACTACTTGAACAAAATGGCTTTAGTGTGTCACGGTCATCTGTTCCTCGCTCCAGAAATGCTGTTGACATCACTATTGAGCAAACTATCAATCGCCATGCCAAATCACAAGGTGGCATCATAGGCTTCAGCAGGAACTACGCTGCATATTACAGATGGTGCATTACCCGTCATATAAGAGCTCAGTATGTTGAAGCAACTCTTCAACGCACTGACATGAGCACTGACGAGGTTTCCAGCCATAAAGACTTGCGGCCTGCTCAGATGCAAAGTAGTGAACATGATGTTACACGAGTAAAAGAGGCAATTTCTGGATTCACCAACCCATTCAGTGCTAGTGTGAATGGAAATGAACTGTACTGTCTGTCTTCAGGAGCTCCTGCAAAGCCGGATATTGCTACAGATCTGATTGAAGCTCCGAACATTGGCCGAAAGGCTATGGAAGACTTTATCAATTCACGATTGGTGGAAAAGTCAGTTAGCTTTCATAGCCCGGTCAAGCGAAACAAGCTGAAAACTTTTGCGGCTTGCGAGGTCAAGAAGAAACTGACCAGTTCACAAAACAAAATCAGCCAGATCAGAGCTGAAAGGAACGTCTTTGGGCAGCTTGTTCTTCTGTCTATTGAACATAACATCGACCTTGAGTTGACGTTATCTTTCCCTCTAGGACCTGTGCCATGGTCACTAGCGACCGCTGACGGAATGCCCACCAAAACTGACAAGTCCAAACTTCTGCATTTGTTGGAGTCGCATATTGAGCCAACAACAGAGCGACCAAATAATGCTGTGCATATCATTGATGGAAACGCGATACTGCAAAGCTTAACACCAATTCCTGACACCTTTGAGGAACTTGCAGAATCTGTTTTCAACCAGTTGCCAAAGGCCAAGCGTGTTGATTTTGTCACTGACACATATAAGCCACAGTCGATAAAGTCCTACGAACGTTCTCGCAGGGGAACAGCACCAACACATCTGTTGTCAGGTGCAAAGACTAGGACTCCGCATGACTGGAAGAGCTTTATGAGCAGTGACAAAAACAAGACTCAGCTCATTGGCCTACTTCTGGAGCAATGGACAACTGACAAGTATGCTGTCAAACTTGCAGACAGAAGCATTTACTATGCCATCGGTGAAGAAGTGTTCCGTCTCACCTGTGAAGACAATAAGACTGTGTCGAAATATCCCGAACATAACTTATTTTCTTCTCAGGAGGAGGCAGATACCAGGATTATACTCCATTGTCTCAATGTGAGAACATCGCTGCCAGATGCTAGTACTCTCATTGTAAGGTCGCCAGACACAGATGTACTTGTACTGCTGGCAAAGTATTGCAAAGATATCAACTTGACAGTTTTGTTCGACACTGGCGTGGGCAATAAAAGGCGCCTTTTGAACGTCAACAACATCGTTCAAAACACAGGGGAAGAAATTTGCTCAGTCTTACCAGCCATACATTGCTTTACAGGATGTGACACTACCAGTGCGTTTGTTCGCCGCGGTAAGATCGCTCCGATAAAACTCATTGAGAAGAAAACACAGTTTATTCCAATACTAAGCAGAGTAGGGCAAGCAAAACACTGTTCCGAAGCACTCATCAGGGACATGGAAGCGTTCACGTGTGCTATGTATGGCGGTGCAACTTACACAGATGTAAATAAGTTGCGATACGACATGTTTCTGAAAAAGTATCAAAGCCACACAAACACACTGAATGTTTCAAATGGCATGGACATGAGCTTACTACCACCATGCCGCTCTGCACTTGAGATGCACATACGAAGAGTGAATTATCAAGTGTTTGTCTGGATACACTCCCATGAAAACTATCCAGGCCTTCCAGATCTGGACAAAAGTGGATGGAACATAAATGGGGAGGAAATTGAGTATGTATGGGTGAAAGACAACTTGATCGTCCCTGAACAGCTAATCGACATCTTATGTGAACAGCATTGCGAGGAAGAAGCAGATCAGGATACAGAGGATGGCGATGATGGCGAGGGATTTGAGATGACGAATATGGTTGATGAAGTTTTTGAAGATGACTCTGATGAGGATTAATTATCTGTATGAGGCAAATCCTTTGAACCTTTGAGTAGTACGCGAAGAGCCGCTTATTTAACAAGTCAAGTGTTGAAGTGCGATCTGTGTGATTTATTGACTCAACAAAACTGTTTCTCCTCGTACAGTATGTCACAGGCTTTTCATGTGTAGTATGCTTACCATATACATGTGTGTTGTATTTATTGGAAATCAGAATCATTTATATCATTCTATGTACCAATTAGTTCGTTGGCAAAGGAGCCACATATCTTCATACTGTTTTATTTACTTGTAGATGTGTTCATGATCCACAGGGTCATGGTTAGAAATGAAAACCTGACTGATTTAACTCATTCTGTTATGATATTGGTGAAAATTAAATGTGTATGGATATTTAAGTTTGACGGGAAAATGTCTCAACAGTAATGTTTAAATTATTCGTATGACGGCGTGTGTTACGTACGTGATTGCCTTTTTATTTATCATGTTTTAAAATAGAAAATATAACAAAAATTGCATATTTATACGAGCTGAATCCAGGACTCTTTCACGGCCCTGCTTCCACATAGACGGACATAGCGCTGAGTAAAAAATGTAAATATGTGATACTATGCTTGTGATTTTGTTGTATATAAGATATATATACAAGTGTACACTGTTAGTTTTCTTGGTTTTTGCATTGGAAGGTGTATTGGTTTAAATACAAAGTGCCTTCACTTATCTTAATAGGTCTAGTGAAATTGAAAAAAAAATATAAAAAAATTGACCGTATTATGTATATCGCTTATATTTAAATGTCTGAACAACCTTGTGTTACGTACGTTACATTATTAGTATGCTGTTCAATGCAATAAGATATTTAAAAAAATCTAAACCAAACACTTACTGTTTCATATAAAAATATCTGCTTACTGCATTTGAAACACTTGGTTTAGATTGCTTCACTTTTACCATTTGATTCAATTTGTAATGTCGTTAGGATCCTATTGCAAATATGTTATTAATTTGGGTCACCATGTTCAACAGCCAATAACTCAAAAAGTAAAAATGTTAGAAACATAATGTTTGTAGTTTTGAAAATGTTAATGTTTTTTCTTTAAGAAAAAAAAATAATTGTGATCAAAATTTCATTTCAACAGTTTTTAGGACGGACTTTATTAGACCCATTTACCATTTTTATACTATTTAATGGTAAAATGTAACATACGTAACGCCAAAGAAGATTGTATATGTGTTCAACTGCCCCTAATATGCGACACAGCCATTGCTGACTTCCATTAATTAACCAATTCTGAAAGTTTATTATATCTTCCAATTTTTTTCTGAAACTCAATATACCTACTTGATTTTTCGATTTTTTGACTGGTAACGTATGTAACAGGCTGTTACAGCATAACGCTGCCATTCTCAGATGGCTAACATCTTGCAAAATGCTCGCAAGACAATAGGCTTCAAGAAAAATATGGTCTACAAAAATCCCCCTGGGGGGGGAGGTAAACCATATCTGGCCAGCGGCCTACCAATTCATTCTATATTCCAAGGCCATACAATAACCAAAATAGTTGCAAAGAACATTCTAACTAATAAAGAAAGTTTCAGAAGTGTAACTCCTATAGTTTAGAAGATATGGCATACCTTTTGACCTTTGACCTAGGGGTTATGTTGAGGTCCACCAATAGTATTCCATTTTTTCTATATTCCAACGGCCATCCAAAAACCAAAGTTTCAGAGGTGTAACTCCGATAGTTTAGAAGATATGGCAAAGTCAGGTTGAGGTCAAGGTCACAACAAAAGTAGCCCAATTGATTCTATATTCCAAGTGCTAATAAACCCTATTGGTTTCATTGGGCGACAGGGCTTGAGATGTCATTATGTCTCCCCTGAAAAATTTTTTTTCGGAGAGACATTGTTTTTCCCCCGGGCGTCTGTCTGTCTCCGTCTGTCTGTCTGTCCGTCTGTCTGTCTGTCACACTTTCGTGTCCGCTCTGTAACTTGAAAACCATTAGAGCTATCCTCACGAAACTTTGTGTAAATATTAATCAGCATTAGACGACGTGCAGTGCGCAAGAACAATAACTCTCGCATTTATACTTTTTGAATTATCTCCCTTGGAAGTTTGTTGGTATGTATATATGTATGGGCAAATTGTGTCCGGTCAATAACTTTCTTATTTTTTTATGGATTTTAAAATTACTTGGCAGAAATATTAACAACCATAAGATGATGTGTGGTGCGCATGAGGCAGGTCGGTACCTCAAAGGTCAAGGTCATACTTAGAGGTCAAAGGTCAAAAAAGGGGCCTTTTTTTCGTATTTGGTCAATAACTTTCTTATTTTGAGATGGATTTTAAAATTACTTGGCATAATTAATAACAACCATAAGACCATGTGTGGTGCGCATGAGGCAGGTTGGTACCTCAAAGGTCAAGGTCATACTTAGAGGTCAAAGGTCAAAAAAGGGGCATTTTTTTCGTATTTGGTCAATAACTTTCTTATTTTGAGATGGATTTTGAAATCACTTGGCAGAAATGTTAACCAATATAAGGCGATGTGTTGCGCGCATGACCCATGTTGGTACCTCAAAGGTCAAGGTCATACTTAGAGGTCAAAGGTAAAAAAAGGGGCCTTTTTTCGGGATTTGTCAATAACTTGCTTATTTTTAAATAGAATTTGAAGTTACTTGGCAAACATGTTAACTATCATGGGACGATGTGTTGCATGCATGATTCAGTTTAGTACCTAAAATGTCAAGGTCATACATAGAGGTCAAAGGTAAAAAAGGGGCCTTTTTTCGTGTTTTGTCAATAACTTTCTTATTGTTAGATGGATTTTGAAATTGCTAGGCAGAAATGTTAACCACCATGAGATGATGTGTTGCACGCATGACCCAGTTTGGTACCTGAAAGGTCAAGGTCATACATAGAGGTTAAAGGTAAAAAAAAGGGTCTTTTTTGTGTTCTGTCAATAACTTTCTTATTATGCCCCCAACTTTGAAAAAGTTGGAGGAGCATATTGGTTCTGGTTCATTCGTCCGTTCGTCTGTCCATTACGCTTTTGATGCCTAGCATAACTAAAGAACCGTGTATGCTAGGGTTTTGAAATATCATATATGGATTCCTCATGGAAAATTAGCTGACACGTTTTTTTTTCGCGTCCGGATTATGTCCCCTTCAAGAGTTATTGCCCTTTGAAATTTTTTTAATAAAATCTTGTCAGCAAGATATCTCAAAAACTATTGGAGTTAGAGCCTTGAAAGTTTGGTGAATATATTGGTGGTGATGAGTAGATGAACTGATTAACTTTTGACAAAATTCCGAAAAATACTTTGTGAGTTATGGCCCTTTGTCATTTTGGTAATTTGTGCCTATTGTAATGTATGCTAAAAGTGATGCATAGCATAACTTAAGAACCATGTATGCTAGGGTTTTGAAATTTCATATATGGATTCCTCATGGAAAATTAGCTGACGCGTATTTTCTTTCTCGTCCGGATTATGCCCCTTTCAAGACTTATTGCCCTTTGAATTTTTTTTAATAAAATCTTGTCAGCAAGATATCTCAAACACTATTGGAGCTAGAGCCTTGAAAGTTGGAGAATAGATTGTTGGAGATGAGTAGATGAACTGATTAACTTATGACAAAATTCCGAAAAATACTTTGTGAGTTATGGCCCTTCGTCATTTTGGTAATTTGTTCCCATTGTAATTTATGCTAAGGTGATGCATAGCATAACTTTAGAACCGTGTATATTATAGTTTTGAAATTTCATATATGCATTTCTGATGGAAAATAAGCTGACACATATTTTTTTCTCGTCAGGATTATGCCCCTTTCAAGAGTTATTGCCCTTTGAATTTTTTTAAATAAAATCTTTTCAGAAAGATATCTCCAAAACTATTGGAGCTAGAGCCTTGAAAGTTGGTGAATATATTGGTGGTGATGTGTATATGAACTGATTAACTTTTGACAAAATTCCGAAAAATACTTTGCGAGTTATGGCCCTTTGTCATTTTGGTAACTTGTGCCCATTGTAGTGTATGCTAAAAGTGATGCATAGCATAACTTAAGAACCGTGTATGCTCGGGTTTTGAAATTTCATATATGGATTCCTCATGGAAAATTAGCTGACACGTATTTTTTTTCTGGTCCAGATTATGCCCCTTTTAAGAGTTATTGCCCTTTGAAATTTTTTTAATAAAATCTTGTCAGCAAAATATCTCAAACACTATTGGATCTAGAGCCTTGAAAGTTGTTGAGTATATTGGTGGTGATGAGTATATGAACTGATTAACTTTTGACAAAATTCCGAAAAATACTTTGCGAGTTATGGCCCTTTGTCATTTTGGTAATTTGTGCCCATTGTAATGAATGCTAAAAGTGATGCATAGTATAAGCGGGGGAGACATTTGTGTTTTTGTAGAAAAACAAATTCTAGTTTCATCTCAATGTCGGGTAAAAGTCCCACAAAATTGGAAACGTCTCCAAAATGACCTTTACAGTGTGGACGGGGACGTTAAACCTCAAATCAACCAACCAACCAATCTATATTCCAAGGGCCATCAAATTACCAAAGTTTCAGAGGTGTAGCTCCAAAAGTTTAGAAAATATGGCAAAATTATACTTTTTGACCTTTGACCTTGGGGTCATGTTGAGGTCGAGGTCACAACAAAAGTAGCCCAATATATTCTATATTCCAAAGCCATCCAATAAGCATTATTTCAGAAGTGTAACTCCAATAGTTTAAGAGATATGGCAAAGTCATACTTTTTGACCTTTGACCTTGGGGTCATGTTGAGGTCAAGGTCATGCCAAAAGTAGCCCCATTCATTCTATAATCCAAGGGCCATCCAATAACCAAAGTTTCAGAAGTGTAACTCCAATAGTTTAGAAGAGATGGCAAAATCATACTTTTTGACCTTTGACCTTTGCATCATGTTGAGGTCAAGGTCACCCCAAAAGTAGCCCAATTTATTCTATATTCCAAGGGCCAGCCAATAACCAAAGTTTCAGAAGTGTATTTCAAATAGTTTAGGAGATATGGCAAAATCGTACTTTTTGAACTTTGACTTTGGGGTCATGTTGAGGTCAAGGTCATGCAAATGGTAGCCTAGTGCCATCTACATCCCATGCACTATAAACAGGCAATGTTTAAAAAGTGTACCTTAACTGGTTTCAGAGGAGATCCATTCCATAGAAACGTGACGGACGTACGTACACACATATACATACAGACCCACCGACTGACAGACGCTCGACTCTTAACACGCACGAAAACAATATACATGTACCCGATTATTCTTCTTAAAAGCGGGTATAATAATCCAAGGTTTCGATCAAGTTTCAAGCACAACAACTTAATTCCCTTTCGACTTTTAAGTGCGGAAATACGGTAGATAATATTTTAGTTGTCACGGTCAATAACAGTACTTTTTCAAGTTCAAATTAATTGCAGACATGTCATAACAGCTTGTCCAATTAGCAATTAAAGATTCTGATAGTTATATAAACTTGACACGCAGCTGCAGCCGATATACTCAAAAGATCAAAACTGTCAAGTCAGCGAGATAAGAGAATAAAGAATGCAGATTAGTTTATAATTTAATCATCCAGCTACAAGACTAGGACCCCCTCCATCCAAAACGTTCACACCCGCTCAACAAGCAAGTTCAAGGCGAACATCAATGATCTCCACCACCAAAATCGTCATGAAATCAACCGTCCACAAACAGCAGCTATGGTTTTTCTGCACGTGATCGGAAAATGACGTCATCCCACCCCAGCAACCCCGCGCGTGTTTAATGTTTAATTGTTTTATTTTATTTTAATGGGGCGTATTTCTTTCATAAGAAATGTTTGCAACCAGTAAAAAGAATATTTTCTCGACAGCTAAAGGGTTGTGGATAGAACTGGATAGGGGACAGTGCCTTGCACAATAACCGACTTATCCCGGGAAGCTCCGTGTCAATCACCAACAACAGCATACAGATGTGTTTTCACATATTAAAACGTTCGACTTTTCCCGCCAAGCGTCTGCTATTTTGGCGCCAAAACATAACCATGCACGAGACAGTAGAATAGTCTTTTTTATTATGCATGATACATCTACCGTTAGATGTAGCTAAACATCTTAGAAGCGATTACATCATTTCACACTGATTGTGGATTAAATTTAAATGCAAATTAGAGCCATAACTTAATCTTATTTTCACACCTTGTCACGCAGAAGATTGTAGAATTATCGAGAGCACCGGAGGCTTGTGTTTACAGTGTAATTATAGAATAGACTGATCCGTGACAAATACGGTCGGCGTTTATAACACGATTCGGTTAACTAACATGGTCCGTTGGTTGAAGGAAATTAACCGTTAGGATTTACTCATTTTTGCAATCACTTCAAGAAACGAATGTTTCATTTGTTAATGCCCATCTGCAGGTGTGGAACCGTGTTTTAATCCCCAATTATACTGGACAGTGCATTAATTTTTATCAGTTTTACTCACAGATTAACTCAAATTTTTCCGCTGGTTTGCACACACGAAAATACAAGCGTAGCTTTTAAAAAAATTGCCTGAAAACGGTATTCTCATTTTTTCGGGAGTTTTATCCTGAATTTCGTGAGGCGTGAGAAAAGCTATTTTTTCGGGAGTCTCCCACGATTTTCGGGAGACTTAACATGTCTGATGTTGACTGACAGCATGCATATAGACATGTGTGTATTTGAATTTTGCCAAATTTAACTTTGTTTTAAATTTGTTTTGCAGTGGTTTCTGTATAGAAGTGGGATCAGCTCTGACAGTTCTAATAGCATCAAACGCGGGAATACCAGTCTCTACAACGCACTGTAAAGTTGGATCTATAGTATTCGTCGGGTGGTTCCGATCGCGACAAGGTGTTGACTGGAAACTCTTCCGAAATATAGTTATTGCGTGGTTTGTGACTTTGCCTGTTGCTGGAGGACTCTCTGCCGCATTTATGGCAATTTTAGAGAAAACTGTGTTAGTATGACATGAGACGTGAGAACAAAGACATTCTTCCATAGAGCTTTATTTTTGTAATCCAGGGATACACGAACACTTGATTTGGAGCTTGGGAAGGGAAAAGGTACAGGTTTGAGTACGAGACCATATGTTGTTACCGTAAGAATCATAAGAGTTTGGACATGGTGATGACTTGCTGTAATTCTCCAAAAAATTTAACAAATTTGTTTCAGGGCCCAGTAAGGAGGCCAAAAGGTGCAGATGGAATGGCAAATAGTGTAGACCCTGATCAGACTGGAAGGAGCAGTCTGATTTGGGACTGCACTGTTTGCTTCAAATAGGCCTTTTAACAAATTTGTTTCAGGATCCAGGAAGGAGTCCAAAAGGTGCAGATGGAATAGCAAACAGTGTAGACCCTGATCAGACTGCTCCTTCAGGAGCAGTCTGATCTGGGTCTGCACTGATTGCTTAGGCCTGTCTGTCCAAATACTTAGGAACATTACAGTAAACCTTGTCGATTTCAAATGATACCTTTTCCTAAACCAGGCCTCGTAAAATAATAATACTTATTTCAATCAGATGCTCAATTTCAATCAGTGCTTGACCGTGTGCTGTAAGTATGGACACATATTTATATGTATATACCGTTTAAGAAACAGGTGAATGTGCTATCATTGTTGTTTGACCCTTTCACCCCTGAATTTCTGAAATGGACTCTTCCTTCTTTGAATTTGGACATACCCATTGACATTCTTGTAAATACCATATTTACTAGATGTGTTTGGACAGACATGCCTAAGCAAACAGTACAGACCCAGATGAAATGCCGCAGAACGCGTCGTCTCATCTGGGTCTGCACTGTTTGCGACCCATCCAGCTATTTTGGACATGGCTGCTATCAATCTAGCTATTTTAGTCACAGCATCAGGTAGTATTTTTTTTTTTCTCAGCCCCCGCCCGTAGGGGCTTAAAGAAATATATGGGCTGCATGATGCTTCCACGCAGAGCTGAATCTGGCCCGCACACTCGTACTGGTAAACCGCGTAGAGGATCTAAACCTGTCCAGGATCCGCGGTGCGAGGCGGACCGTCCATGCTAATAAACCCTATTGGTTTCATTGGGCGACAGGGCCTGAGATGTCATTTCATCCCAGTGTCGGGTAAAAGTCCCACAAAATTGGAAGCAACGTCTCCCAAATGACCTTTACAGTGTTGACGGGGACGTTAAACCTCAAATCAAACAAACAAACAAAGTTTTTTTTTTTTTGTTTTTTTTCAATTGTAGAACATGTATGGTAAGGTGTTGAGGGGACTGAATACTTAGGGGGAATATGGTAAGGTATTCAGTCAAAATATCTAACAGGATGGCAATTAGTGTATCAGTCTGCACTCTGCAGGGGTGGAAGGGTAATACATGTTGACTTTGTTGTTTGGCAGAATGTTAGCCGGTGTTGATTGAAAGCATGTCAGAGAAAAGAACCAAATGTGTTTTAATTGTTATTTGTTATTAGTGCTCTTGTGTGTTTGTTTTAGTGCTTTTGTTATGATTTTTATGCTCCTCTACAAATCAACTCAGAAAATCTGCAATGTTAGTCGACAAAGACCAGAAAAAAGGTCGTGTTTCCAGAAACATCTTGAAATTAGTCTGCCTGGGCATGACGGAAAAGGTTATTTTTTGCTGTTTTTTTTTTTCACACCATTCCTACATGGTTCTGAAGTTACAGAACAGATTGCTATAATTTCAAGCATTTTGTGAAGCAGTTTGGTTTGGGCATTCAAGTACAGTGGAATTCAGCTATTAAGACCTTAAAATTCCGACAAATTATGTTTTAAAAGCATATTTAGACAGTTTCAGCTACATTTTCTTTGTGTTTTCTACATCCAGTGCACTCTAGTGGGAGACCACTTTTGGGACTGTTCAAAAGTGGTCTTAAAGACCACTTTTGAACAGTCCCAAAGGTGGTCTTAATGTAGGAATTTTACTGTATTTATTCTGGCGGACTGTTGCAAGAAACGGCACAGCCACATTATTCCATTGTTAGCTCGGCTGTAACGAGGTATTGTCATAGCTCTGGCGTCGTTGTCATGCAAAAACTTGGACATTTTGTAATATCTCTGTCATTACTGAACATATTTACTTGAAACTCGGACTAGTTTTTCATTATGAAAAGGGGAACTCATACAAATAGGTGAGGAAACCCTCAAAATATTTTTAGCACAGTTATGCCCCTTTTTCGACTTAGAATTTTTGCAGCCGAGCGTTGGCACCCGCATGCGGTGCTCTTGTATTGATCAACAGATGTGCTTCAGTCAATGGAGGAAGGCTTACATTAATCACCAGACCTATTTGCCGATTAGGAAGAAGCCAAATATTTCCGATGGCAAAGTCGGCAAAAAAATATATAAACATGTATATAAAAAATGTGTCAGTGGCAAAACAGAATGGTACCCCGGGTTGTCGCAAACAAGGCCTCTTTCCTTCTGGCTTTAAGGGGAATTAATACAACTTGGTTTAATTATTTTGGTTGCATCAAACACCACATGATGTATAACAATACAAGATTTTCCAGAACCTTAGCTTGTCTGAAAGTCATCTGGAGGAAAAATTGATACACTTTATATTATACAAGGGAAATAACTTTGAAAACTTCATGTTTGCTTTTGTGTAAACTTAAGATCCTATATTAAAGCTGGTCTACTCTTAAAGAAAAGAATTTGCTCCTCAGGATCAAATTCTTTCCTTTAAGAGTGGACCCCTGTGGACAAGAGATAAACCTATTGACAAGGGATACAAAAAAAAAATCATTGACAGGGTTGTCCTCTCTTGAAGGTGTGTTCATTCCCCTGAATAGTTTACAAGTACTAGTTTGTACAAAACCATATGTCCCTATTTTACTTGATACTACAAGATTTTCTGTAACCAGGTCATTTTCATACATCTTCTGTATACTAGAAAACTACTTGTTTCAATTGTTTCAATGATAGTTTGTTTGATTTGAGGTTTAACATCCCCGTCAACACTGTAAAGGTCATTTTGGAGATGTTGCTTCAATTTTGTGGGACTTTTACCCGACATTGAGATGAAATGACATCTCAAGCCCTGTCGCCCAATGAAATCAACAGGGTTTATTAGCATGGACGGTCCGGTTCCTGGACAGGCTTAGATCCTCTAAGCGGTTTACCAGTACTAGTGTGCGGGCAGGATTCAGCTCTGCGAGGAAGCATCATGCAGCCCATATATTTCTTCAAGCCCCTAAGGGCGGGGGATCGTTTCAATGATAGAGTACAATTTTAGTTGATGTATCTGAATTTTAACATGGACTCCTTGGTCTAATGGTTATGAGTGCTGACTCTTAAACAGTAGTTCTCGCTGCCTTGAGTTTGAATCTCGCACGGATCACATGCGAGACTTCAATTCATTTTTTTTCTCTGCGTACTCTGGTTTTTTGGCCACCACTGTTTAACAACCAGCTCCATATAAACACTATCTCAGCCTGCCTGTACTTTTTAGATTTTAGATATTGATTTTAACTCTTATGAGTCAAACTAGTGTTATCTCAAAACCAAAAATTCCAGTCACTTGGAGTTTGAGATAACTAAAGTTGACTGAACAATGTCTGTTTCACGTTTGTCTGCAAAGTGCTTCATAGTTTGTCATTTTAATTGTTAAATATCAGCTTTACTATGCAAATATAAAAAAAAAAAATTGAAAAAAAAAAAAATAAAATAAAAATCACAATCCATTGCTATGGATACTCAGAACTTCCATATTTTTTTTTTTATGCCTGATTGAAACCAAAAAAAAAAAAAAATAAAATAACCCCGCAAAAAATAATAAAATACCAAAAAAGTGTCATAAAAAAAATACCTTAAAGGTTAAAAAAAAAAAAAAAAAAGAAAAAAAAAAGTGATAAATTATTTAAACTGTTAACCTTTATCATGCTGAACAAGAAAAAATCCTATCTTTGCAAACAGTGTAGATCCAGATCAGATGGCTTCTTCAGAAGCCATCTGATCAGGCTCTACACTGTTTGTTGTCCAATTGGAAATCGTGAAGTGAAGGATTTCATTATAAGTAATTTGATTCATTGATAGTCAGAAGGGGTGTGGCTAAATTTATTTATTCAGCAGGATAAGGGTTAAAGCACCAAGCAAAAATAGTGCAGAAGACAATCTTAATTTGACTTAATATTTTTTACTGGGACACTTGGGCTTGACATTTTATGAAATAAGTGAACTATCTGCCGAGCATGTTGATGCATGAATATGAAATGTCAAACCTTATTTTCCCTGAAAAATGGGGGTGGGGAATACCTGAAAATGTCATCTGCTTCATTTGTGCTTGGCACTCTCAGTTTAAAAATTAAAAAAAAAAAAAAACTGTGCATGGGAAAAGTTTGTATGTATGTGAAAGTTTGTTTGTATACGAAGTATTACTTGGGGCCCAGTCAAGCGATTTTGGTACTTATCCCCTATGCAGCAGCGAAGGTTCAGGCGAGCCTGCGCATCCGCCAGAACCTTCGCTGCTCGCTCATACAAGCAGTGAATCAAGAGGAACCTTCAGACAGAAAGCCATATCCATGGCCCCTCTGAATGGCTGGGTATGCGCATTTAAAATTTGTCATGACGGAATGCTCGAAGACACAAATTCGCTTGGCGGGGCTCACTTTATTGTGCGAATTGTGAAATTGACAAGTGAATATGAACCACAACCTCTTTAAAACGCTATTTATTGAGCCCCGCCAAGCGAATTTGTGTCTTCGAGCATTCCGTCATGACAAATTATAACTGCGCATGCCCAGTCATTAAGAGGGGCTAGGGATATGGCTTTCTGTCTGAAGGTTCCTCTTGATTCACTGCTTGTATGAGCGAGCAGCGAAGGTTCTGGCGAGACTGCGCGGATGCGCAGGCTCGCCTGAACCTTCGCTGCTCGCATAGGCGATAAGTACCAAAATCGCTTGACAGGGTCTAATTGGAAGCGTTTTTTAGAAGCCTCCATGGAACAGTGGATAAGCTGTTAACCTTGCAAACCTGGAGTCATGGGAGCTTTCCTTTCTCCAGACTTTCCGTGAGATGTAAAACTCAAACACACACACAACAAGATTTAACCCATTTGTACCGGAAACCCCAAAACGGGTAGTTGGCAAACAGTGCAGACCCAGATCAGATGCCGCAGAATGCGGCATCTGATCAGATCCTACACTGTTAACAAAAAGTATCCCCAAAATATTTATATTATATAAAAAAAAAAATGTCATTTTTAGATCAATTGTTTATTAACAGTGGGTAAAATCTGCCTGGTGACCCCATCCACTTAATTCCCTGTTAAGGACCATATTTCCAGCCTACACTCAGACGTTTGACCCTCCAGTGCTGTCGGTGCTTCTATACATTTTTATTATTTGGTTATAACACAGTTGTTTAACTAACAAGGTTTCTGCTTTAGACCCCAACAATAGTGTTATAAAGAGTTTGTGGTGTATTAGTATCTTTTAAAACTGTCACATTTGATTTATACCATGCAATTTATCATTAAAAGTACTTCCAATGCATGTTTGTTGCTCTGGTGAATTGTGTTTTCATATTTACGCTAAAAATGTGGCATTAAGAAAACACGCCTATACAAATACATTTTAAACTTTACTGCCGAAAAAAAACGACAAAATTTTAAGATGAAAGAATTGTGATATTTTTCTTGTTTCTGCTCAAAATATAGATTGAGGGTACTCGTTTGAACCGCCTCATCGAGACGGTTCTAATGAGTATCCCCAATCTATATTTTAGAGCAGAAATAAGAAAAATAAGGTTTACCACTGTAAACCGCAGTTTTACAATATAACAGTGGGGTTCAAGGGAGTCAAAATCATATAGGCGTGTTTTCGTGATGGATTCCGAAAAATGTTTCCTGCAGAAGCATGCAGTGATGAAGTGCATAGGCCTCCGTGGCCTAATGGGGGAGAGCACTAACTCTTAATCATTGGGTTTCTCAACACTGGGGGTTTGAGCCTCACATGGGTCATGGGAGACCCCAAGTTCTGCAACAGAAGTTCAGGTGGTTTTTCTCTGGGTACTCCTGTTTTCGCCCACCTGATTAACGATCAGCTCAAAATAAGTGAAATAATATTGAAAGGGCTGTAAAACCAAAACCCAGAAAAATAAAATAACCTTTCCCCCTCGCTGTTTCTTTCCTTCTTCCTTTTGTAATGGGAGGTAATTCCGGTCTCCCTATATTTTTGGTGGATTATCCAGATTTTTAGTGTACTTATGTTGCTTGTTGTTTACCAGTGACTTGCTATGTCTTCCTGCATAATAATAGAAAGGACCATTAAAACCTACTTGTAGGAATTACTTGTATAGCCTTTTCTCCATTTTCAAGGCATGTTTGAGAGTTGTTGTGTTAGTAAGTTATTGTTTATATTTATTGTTAACTACAATTTCATTTGGTTCTATTACCCTTAAAGTCGGACACCTTCAGGAGTTGCGATAATTCTCCTGAAATTTTAACAAATTTGTTTCATGATCCATTAAGAAGTCCAAAAGGTGCAGAATGGCAAATAGTGTAGACCCTGATCAGACTGCTCCTTAAGGAGCGGTCTGATTTGGGTATGCACTGTTAACTAAGGCCTATCTGTACCAATACTTGGGATCGATACGGTAGATGTGGTGTGCATTTGGGCCATGCAAGGTGAATAGGGGTCTTCCAGACTGAGTGCCCAGTGAAGACTCAGATCAGACTGCACATCTGCACAGTCTGATCTGAGTCTTCACTGTGCACTATATTGCTGCCCCTTCACCCTAGACTGAAGTCTGATTGGATCATGCGATATACTGTTGTAAAACACGGCCCCCACCCATAGGGGCTTGAAGAAATATATGGGCTGCATGATGCTTCCAGGCAGAGCTGAATCCGGCCCGTACACTAGTACTGGTAAACCGCTTAGAGGATCTAAGCCTGTCCAGGAACCGCGGTGCGAGGCGGACCAACCATGCTAATAAACCCTATTGGTTTCATTGGGCGACAGGGCTTGAGATGTCATTTCAGCTCAGTGTCAGGTAAAAGTCCCACAAAGTTGGAAGCAACGTCTCCAAAATGACCTTTACAGTGTTGACGGGGACGTTAAACCTCAAATCAAACAAACAAAAACTGTTGTAAAACAGACGTCCTCATGTAACGTCCCTTTTTATTATTGGATAGCATTTGGTTTTAAGCAGCTCACAGAATTAAGTGCTCTGAGCAAACTAGTACAGCTTTTAAACAAAAGCATGGAATAAGTGCATTAGAATGGGAAAAACTGTATTGAAAATTGTAATTTGGGGAGGTAACTAGTCAAATTTACAGTAGCATATTCTGTTTTACAGTAACGCCCCACGATCTGGTCAAGTGAAATATGTAGTATCAACATTTTGCCAATACCATAAGATTAGTGCCATGTGAACAATCTAGTGCTTTAAGATATTTGTATTTATGTCAGATATACAAAGTGGGTTTCTGTTATGCATTAAAATATACAAGGTTTATTTTTAGCTCACCTGACCGAAGGTCATGGTGAGCTTTTGTGACCGTAAGATGTCCGGCGTCGTCGTGCGTCGTCCGTCGTGCGTAAACTTTTTCTTGTGAACAAACTAGAGGCCACAGTTTTGGTCCAATCATCATCAAACTTGCTCAGAATGATCATCATGACAATATCTCGGTCAAGTTCGAATATGGGTCATGTCGGGTGAAAAAGTAGGTCAGTAGGTCAAATCATAGAAAAACCTTGTGAACACTCTAGAGGGCACAGTTTTGGTCCAATCATCATCAAACTTGCTCAGAATAATTATCATGACAATATCTCGGTCAGGTTCGAATATGGATCATGTAGGGTCAAAAAGTAGGTCAGTAGGTCAAACCATAGATAGTCCTTGTGAACACTCTAGAGGGCACAGTTATGGTTCAATTATCATCAAACTTGCTCAGAATGATCATTGTGACAATATCTCGGTCAAGTTCGAATATGGGTCATGTTGGGTCAAAAAGTAGGTCAGTAGGTCAATTCATAGAAAAACCTTGTGAACACTCTAGAGGGCACAGTTATGGTCCAATCATCATCAAACTTGCTCAGAATAATCATCCTGACAATATCTCAGTCAAGTTTGAATATGGGTCATGTTGGGTCAAAAAGTAGGTCAGTAGGTCAAATCATAGAAAAACCTTGTGAACACACTAGAGGGCACAGTTATGGTCCAATCATCATTAAACTTGCTCAGAATGATTGTCATGACAATATCTCGGTCAAATTTGAATATTGGTCATGTCGGGTCAAATGTAGGTCAGTAGGTCAGATCAAACTTCTCTGAAACCACAAGGCCCAGGACTTTGATATTTGGTATGAAGCTTCATCTAGTGGACCCCTACCAAGATTGTTCAAATTATAGTGCTGGGGCCAAAAAAGCCCCCGCCCCGGGGCCCTTTGGTTTTACATAGGCTTATATAAGGAAAATCTTTAAAAATAAAATCTTCTTCTCTGAAACCACAAGGCCCAGGTCTTTGATATTTGGTATGAAGCTTCATCTAGTGGACCCCTACAGAGATTGTTCAAATTATAGTGCTGGGGCCAAAAATGCCCCCGCTCCAGGGCCCTTTGGTTTTGCATGGGCTTACATGTATATAGGGAAGAGCTTTAAAAATCTTCTTCTCTGAAACCGTAAGACCCAGGTCTTTGTTATTTGGTATGAAGCTTCATCTAGGGGACCCCTACCAAGATTGTTCAAATTATAGTGCTTGGGCCAAAAATGCCCCCATCCCGGGGCCCTTTGGTTTTACATGGGCTCATATAGGGAAAATCTTTAAAAATCTTCTTGTCTGAAACCGCAAGGCCCAGGTCTTTGATATGTGGTATGAAGCTTCATCTAGTGGACCCCTACCAAGATTGTTCAAATTATAGTGCTGGGGCCAAAAATGCCCCCGCCCCGGGGCCCTTTTGTTTTACATAGGCTTATATAGTAAAAAATCTTTAAAAATCTTCTTCTCTGAAACCACAAGGCCCAGGACTTTGATATTTGGTCTGAAGCTTCATCTAGTGGACCCCTACCAAGATTGTTCAAATTTTAATGCTGGGACAAAAAATGCCCCCGCCAGGGGGCCCTTTGGTTTTACATTGGCGTATATAGGGAAAATCTTTAAAAATCTTCTCTGAAACCACACGGCCCAGGTCTTTGATATTTGGTATGAAGCTTCATCTAGTGGACCCCTACCAAGATTGTTCAAATTATAGTGCTGGGGTCAAATATGCCCCCGTTCCGGGGCCCTTTGGTTTTACATGGGCTTATATAGGGACAATCTTTAAAAATTTTCTTCCCTGAAACTGTAAGGCCCATGTCTTTGATATTTGGTATGAAGCTTCACCCCACAAGGCCCAGGTCCCCCCCCCCCCCCCCCCCTTTTGGTTTTACATAGGCTTATATAGGGAAAATCTTTAAAAATCTTCTCTGAAACCGCAAGGCCCAGGTCTTTGATATTTAGTATGAAGCTTCACCTAGTGGACTCCTACCAAGATTGTTCAAATTATAGTGCTGGGGCCAGAAATGCCCCCGCTCTGGGACCCTTTGGTTTTACATAGGCTTCTATAGGGAAAATCTTTAAAAATCTTCTTCCCTGAAACCACAAGGCCCAGGTCTTTGATATTTGGTATGAAGCTTCACCTAGTGGACCCCTACTAAGATTGTTCAAATTATAGCCCTGGGGACAAAAATGCTCCCGCTCCAGGGCCCTTTGGTTTTACATAGACTTATTTAGGGAAAATCTTGAAAAATCTTTTTCTCTGAAACCACAAGGGCTAGGTCTTTGATATTTGGTATGAAGCTTAATCTTGTGGACCCCTACCAAGATTGTTCAAATTATAGCCCTTGGGCCAAAAATGCCCCCACTTGGGCCCTTTGGTATTACATAGACTTATATATAGGGAAAATCTTGAAAAATATTCTTCTCTGAAACCAGAAGACCTAGGTCTTTGATATTTGGTATGAAGCTTCATCTAGTGGACTTCTACCAAGATTATTCAAATTGTAGCCCTGAGACCAAAAACACCCCTGTCTCGGGGGCCCTTTGGTTTTACATAGACTTATATAGGGAATATCTTTAAAAATCTTCTTCTGTGAAACCACAAGGCCTAGGTCTTTGATATTTGGTGTGAAATTTCATCTAGTGGACCTCTATCAAGATTGTTCAAATTATAGCCCTGGGGCCAAAAATGCCCCTACCTCGAGACCCTTTGGTTTTTCATAGACTTATATAGGGAAATCTTTAAAAATCTTCTCTGAAACCACAAGGCCCATGTCTTTGATATTTGGTATGGAGCTTCATCTAGTGGACCTCTACCAAGATTGTTCAAATTATAGCCCCTGCCCCGCGGCCCTTTGGTTTTGCATAGTTTTATATATAGAGATAATCTTTGAAAATCTTCTTCTCTGAAACAGCAAGGCCCAGGTCTTTGATATTTGGTGTGAAGCTTCATCTAGTGGACCTCTATCGAGATTGTTTAAGTTATAGCCCTGAGGCCAAAAATGCCCCCGCCCCGGGGCCATTTGGTTTTACATAGGCTAATGTAGGGAATATCTTTAAAAAATCTTTTTCTCTGAAACCCCAAGGCCCAGGTCTTGGATATTTGGTGTGTAGCTTCATCTAGTGGACCTTTGCCAAGATTGTTCAAATTATAAGCTTTGTTGATATTTGGTATGAAGCTTCACCTTTTTAGACCTCCCTCAACATTATGCACATTGTAGCCCTGGGGTCAATAATGGCCCTCCCCGAGGCCCACTTGTTACTCTATCATATGGGTCAGGTGAGCGATCCAGGGCCATCATGGCCCTCTTGTTTGAAATGTGCTATACATGAGATATTTATGGTGTGAGCCTCATTTTGATCTGGTGAATCAAACTTAACGTTTTTACCTTAAGAGTATTCGGACAGACAGGGCTGAGCAAACAGTGTAGACCCTGATGAGACGCCGCATGTGGCGTCTCATCAGGGTCTACACTGTTTGCCACTCATCTAGCTATTTTTAAGCTTAACATCGGGTATTTACTTGTACTTGTTCAAATTTTAGAGCAAGTTGAAGTATAGTAAGGGTAAATACGGTTACTAGGGATTTCAGGGGAATGGATACACCTTCAGGGAGGCAGTTCTTTCAAAAAGTATTTCTGTCTCCCTTATCAATAGGGGTCAAATTCTTAGGAAAGAATTTGCTCCTTAGGGAAGGTCACCCTGCCAAGAATATTTCTTTGTCCCAAATTAGTAGGGTTTTTACTATTATAATAACACAACTGTGCATAGTGCGTTCTTTCATATCTCCAAAGTGGTTACTTTTCTGAGGAAAATTTGTGATATTTTCCTTATTTATACCTCAAACATACCGTATTCCCCCTAATTACCGCACATGCTCCTATAAGCGCACACCAAAGCTATTTTTGAAAAAAATGCATAAGCGCACACGTTACAGTAACCTCCCATTGAAGCTTTCACAGGAAATCCATAAAAAAAACTTACCGTTATTTCTTCAACAGTGAAGGCAAAGCAACTGCATTTCTGTCAAATTCATTCGACAGCTCTAATACACACTTTAATTCCTCGTTTACGAAACTTGCGAAGCAGGAAACAAGATAGTTCAACTGCCAAGACAGTTACCCAAAATGATTGGTGTGCGCTTAATAGGTCGATTTTTCACCACAATTTTTTTATACAATTTTGAAAAAACTAAGCGCACGGTGCGTTAATTAGGGCAGATATGGTAGGTTGTGAGTGTTTCTACAACCATCTCATTGAGGCGGTTCTAACAAGTACTCATGACCTATGTTTTGGAGCAGAAATAAAAAATAGTGTATACCCCTATAAACCCCACTAACAAATACCCATAACCTATGTTTTGGAGCAGAAATAAAAAATAGTGTATACCCCTATAAACCCCACTAACAAATACCCATAACCTATGTTTTGGAGCAGAAATAAGAAAAATAGTGTATACCCCTATAAACCCCACTAACAAATACCCATAACCTATGTTTTGGAGCAGAAATAAAAAATAGTGTATACCCCTATAAACCCCACTAACAAATACCCATAACCTATGTTTTGGAGCAGAAATAAAAAATAGTGTATACCCCTATAAACCCCACTAGCAAATACCCATAACCTATGTTTTGGAGCAGAAATAAGAAAACTAGTGTATACCCCTGTAAACCCCAGTTTTCCCTATATAAAGAAGGGTTTGCCTGTAAAACCCACAGTTTACCTGTAAACCCCACTAACAAGTACCCATAACCTATGTTTTGGAGTGGAAAAAAAGAAAAACAGTGTATACCCCTGTAAACCCCAGTTTTCCCTATGTAAAGAAGGGTTTACAGGGGTGTTCAGTACATGGACTTGATATTGTGATGTCTTTAAGGGGATACACAGAAGTATTTTTGTCTACCATGTCAATAGCGGTCAACACTTAAAGGAAAGAATTTGCTCCTGAGGAGCAAATTATTTCCTTTAAGAGTAGACCCCTTTTTCCATGGGACAGAGTTTATTGAAAAGCAAACAGGCTGTCCCAAAAGTTGACTCCCTTTGAAAAATGGCAGAAAAATCTGCAAGGTGTTTCCATTTCATCTCAATGTTGGGTAGAAGTCCCACAAAATTGGAAGCAACGTCTCTAAAATGACCTATACAGTGTTGACAGGGACACTAAACCTCAAACCAAACAAACAAATCCTTTCCCCTTAAGGAAAGGATTTGCTCCCAAGGAGCTAATTCTTTCCTTTTAGTGTAGACCCCCCCCCCCCCAATTTACCAGAAAACAAACAGAAAGTCAGAAAATTTGTCTTATTTGCAGAACTGACTGAAAATATCGCAGGTGTATCGATTTCCTCTAACAGGGGCCAGCAAAGTCTCAGCTGAACTGCCTGATCACAGTTTTATATGACTAACGTAAAAATCCAAAAAATTGGGGACACCTTGAGGCCTTGCTGTAATGCTCCTAAAATTTTAACAAATTTATTTCATGATCCAGCAATGAGTACAAAAGATGCAGAGGGAATATGGCAAACAGTGTAGACCCAGGAGCAGTCTGATCTTGGTCTGCACTGTTTGCTTAGGCCTGTCTGTCCCAATACATAGGATCATTACGGTATTCTCGATCAATAGGTGGTTGGTACATGAAGGGACAACTTAACCCTTGTCCTGCTGAATATTCAATTATGCCGCACCCACTACTGATTATCAACCAATCAGGTTACTTGGTACAAAGTATTGCAACAAATTCACAATCTGGATGACAAACAATGTAGATCCTGATCAGATTGCTTCTTCAGAAGCCATCTGATCTGGATCTACATTGTTTGAAAGGTAAGGCATATCCGGGCTCAGCAGGACAAGGGTTAAGTGTGGACAGGCTGAGCCAAACTTTGCAAGCCCTGCCATAAGATTGTTTTTGTTTTAGAACCTCACTCAATAACTCAACAAGGTTTTATGATGCCTCAACCAAACAAATGGTTGGTGGCAGCGAACGACGGCATTAGTGTGGGCAGGCTGAGTCGAGACTTTGTGAGCCTTAGCGTAAGATCTTTTTAGCTCACCAGAGCCGAAGGCTCCGGGGGAGCTTATAGGATAGGCAGTTGTCCGTCGTCGTCGTCTGCGTCGTCGTCGTCGTCTGGCGTCAACACTTTCAAACGACATCTCCTCTGAAGCCACTGGGCCGATTGGGCCCAAATTTTATCTGTAGCATCCTTGGGCTGGGGGATTGAAATTTGTGTTTTTTATCAAAATCGGCTCATTAGTTTGGTTGCTATGGCAACTTGTAGTTTCCATAGACTTATAATGGGGAAAATTGAAAAATGGCATTTACTGCCAAGCCTCTGCAGATATTTTGAGAAAACTTTGATAGAAATGTTCCATAGGCAATTTACTATCTGTTGTATGATTTTAAGCTTTCTGCTCATTTTTATTGGTTGCCATGGAAACCAAAATGCAAAAAATAGACAAAAAATACTTAAAAAATCATCTCCTCAGAAACCATATGCTCTAGGAGGCTGAGACTTTATGAAAATATTCACCATATTTGCCTTTACAGGTTTTGTGTTTTTTATGAAATTTGGCCTTTTAGTTTTGTTGCTATGGCAACTTAGAATTTCCATTGACTTATAATGGGGAAAACTGAAAAATGGCATTTACCGCCAAGTCATTGCAGATATTTTTACAAAACTTACATAAACATGTTCCTTGAGTAAACTTCTCTCAGCCATATGCTTTTATGTCAACCTGGGGATCCCCTAGGTTGTGCCGGGGCCATGCCCCGCCCCCGCCACTTCATAAAATGCCTTATATCTCAGAAACCTTACAGATCCCAACCCCTAAACCATATATATTCTTGTTCCTTATGATAAGATGCATTAAGTGACACCAACCTGGGGGTCCCCCGGGATGTGCCGGGGACATGCCCTGCCCCCTCTATTTCATAAAATGCCATTTATCTCAGAAACCATTCAGATCCCCACCCCTAAACTATATATATTCTTGTTCCTTATGCTAAGATGCATTAAGTGACACCAACCTTGTGGTCCCCCCGGGATGTGCCGGGGACATGCCCCACCCCCTCCACTTCATAAAATGCCATTTATCTCAGAAACCATTGAGATCCCCACCCCTAAACCATATATATTCTTGTTCCTTATGATAAGACACATTCAGTGATACCAACATTGGGGTCTCTCTGGGGTGCGCTGGGGCCATGCCCCACCCTTCCACTTCATAAATGCCATATATCACAGAAACCATTCAGATCCCCACCCCTAAACTATATATATTCTTGTTTCTTATGATAAGACGCATTCAGTGACACCAATCTGAGGGTCCCCTAGGATGTGGTGGGGCTTATGCCCCACCCCCTCCACTTCGTAAAAGGCTGAATATCTCAGAAACCGTTCAGATCCCCACCCCTAAACCATTTAAATTCTTGTTCCTTATGATAAGACGCATTCAGTGATACCAACCTTAGGGTCTCCCTTGCCGCACGGGGGCTATGCCCGACCCCTCCACTTCATAAAAGGCCCAATATCTCAGAAACCGTTCAGATCCCCACCCCTAAACCATATAAATTCTTGTTCCTTATGTTAAGATGCATTCAGTGATATCAACCTAAGGATCTCCCAGGCCGCACCAGGGCTATGCCCCAACCTTCCACTTCATAAAAGGTGATATATCTCGGAAACCCTTCAGATCCCCACCCCAAAACCATGTATATTCTTGTTTCTTATGAAAAGACGCATTCAGTGACACCAATCTGGGGGTCCCCTAGGATGTGCCAGGGCTATGCCCCACCCCCTGCACTTAGTAAAAGCCCAATATCTCAGAAACCATTCAGATCCCCACCCCTAAAGCATATAAATTCTTGTTACTTATGATAAGACGCATTTAGTGATACCAATCTAAGGGTCTCCCGGGCCGCACGGGGGCTGTGCCCCACAACTCCACTTCATAAAAGGTGATATGTCTCGGAAACCATTCAGATCCCCATCCCAAAACCATATACATTCTTGTTTCATATGATAAGACGCATTCATTGAAACCAACCTGGGGGTCCTCTGGGATGTGCCCGGGCCATGCCCAACCCACTCCACTTCGTAAAAGGCTCAATATCTCAGAAACCATTCAGAACCCCCACCCCTAAACCATATATATTCTTGTTCCTTATGATGAGACACATTCAGTGATACCAACCTAGGGGTCTCTGGGGGTGTGCTGGGGCTATGCCCCACCCTTCCACTTCATAAAATGCAATATATCTCAGAAACTGTTCAGATCCCCACCCCTAAAATATGTATATTTGTGTTCCCTATAATAAGACTCATTCACTCACATCAATGCGTCTATGTGCTAGGGCAACATGCTGATGCAATGGCCCACGCCTCTACTTCATAAAAGGCCATATTTCTCAGACACCATTAAGATCCCCACCTCATAATCATATATATTATTGTTTCTTATGATTAGACACATTCAGTCACACAAACTTGGTGGTCCACAGGGGCCATTCCTCTCCTCATCATTTCATAAGAGGGCCTCATATCTTGGAAACTGTTCATATCCCCACCCCTAAACAATATATTTTCTTGGTCCTTATTATAAGACACATTCAGCGACAACAATCTTGGCTTTCCTGGGGTCTGCCAGTGCTATGCTCCAACCCCTTCGCAGCTTAAAAGGCCTTATATCTCAGAAACAGTACACATCCCAACCCCTAAACTATATATATTCATGTGCCTTATGATAAGATGGATTCAGTGATACCATTCAGGGCTCTGTTGGGTCCATGTCTCATCCTTCCTCCTCATAAAAGGCCTAATATTTCAGATACAGAGTCCACATGGGTGCTCATTTTGAAATGGGGGTTTGTTTGGGAGACTTTATAATCAATAAATTAAAACCTGAAACCATACATGGCTGCCAGTGGGCAGTGTCCGCCTGAGTTCTGGTGAGCATTGTGGCCCATGGGCCTCTTGTTTGTTTTAGGACATAGTTCACACAATCTGGAAAGTTTATCAGTGCATTGACCCTTGGAGCATCAATCATGAATCATGGGCCCAGATAGTTAATGTCATCTGCTGTAGAATTGTGTTTGGTGCTTGAAGGGTTCAATAGTATATCATCATGCTGCATTTTATTTATTGATTATAAAATTGTTTTGCTGCTTACATAAGTTGTTAACCCTTAAGATGCGGAAAAAACAACACATCTGAAAATGTTGTCTGCTTATGTCGTCTGCTGAATCTTCTTGCAAACTTTTTAGATACAGGCAAACAGTGTAGACCCAGATCTGTCTGCTCCTAGAGGAGCAGTCTCATCTGGGTCAACACTGTTTGCAAAAATGACTTAAAGTAACCGGCAGACAGTAAAGCAGACGACAATTGTCGTGATTGACATTTTATAGGTTATTCTATAAACCACCTTTTTACAATCTAACCATGCTACAAAAATTGTTTTTACACAACTGTAACAAAGAAAAGTTACATACCTTGAAACATGAATTTTACAAATTATTGTCAGCCAAATCATTCTCTGTTTTTTGCAATAATTCTACAAGTATACATTAATGATGGGAGACTTGTTATGCTAATCACCTTGTAAACCAGAGGTTGTGGGTTCAATTCTGGGCTTTTTCAGACTTTCAAATGAGTTCACCAAGGTGATCGTAGATCTTAGTTGTTTTTGTTTGTTTGTTTGATTTGGGGTTTTACGTCCCCGTCAACACTGTAAAGATCATTTTGGAGACGTTACTTCCAATTTTGTGGGACTTTACCCAATGTTGAGATGAAATGACATCTCAAGTCCTGTCGCCCAATGAAACCAATAGGGTTTATTAGCATGGACGGTCCGACTCGCATCGCTTTGCCTGGGCAGGCTTAGATCCTGAAAGCGGTTTTCCAGTAGTTGTGTGCGGGGTCCGATTTAGCATCAAGCAGCCCGTATATTTCTTTAAGCCCCGATGGACGGGGGCCGAGATCTTAGTTGTAATCTTCTGGTTAGCAAGTAATGAACACCCATCTTTATATAGAGAAAAGCGGGGTTTACAGAGGTATTCTTTACAGAGGTACAGAGGTATCTTTATTTTCCTTATTTTTGTTCAAGGTACTGGTCAGAAACGCCACAATGAGGTAGTTCTAACAAGCACACTTAATCTATGTTTTGACTAGAAATAAAAAACAATATTATAAAGTTTTATCTGCAAATCATTACAATAACACACCCGTGTGACTGTCAGATCATTCTTCTGATAAAAAATTTATTATAATTTCCTTATTTATACTTCAATCATAGGTTGTGGGTACTTGTTAGAACCGACTCTTCGAGGCGGTTCTAACAAGTACCCACAGCCTATGTCTTAGAACAGAATCAAGCCAGTACTAACGAGTACCCACATCCTAAGTCTTAGAAAAGAAAGAAGATAAATTATGTATACCCATGTTTCGGCTATTTAAGGTGGGGTTTAGAGGGGTGTTCAGTACACAGACTTGTTAACGTGATGTGGTTTTTCAAGCACTATAAAAGATGCCACTGTAGTGCAAGGATACTGTTGTCGGAGGATAAGTTGAAAGTGACGCCAGCGAATGTTTTTGTTATTAAGCACTGTCCACTGTTGCCAAAAGGTAACGATGCTTCGGTTATGATAATTATAACGGTACAATCTGTCTTGCCAACCAATGAAGGGTGTGATAATGATAACGGTACAATCTGTCAAACCTACCTGTGATGGTTTACTCCTATAAGCCACTGTCAACTTATCTTCCGACAACAGTATGTTATAGTTGTTATTCAGCCTGTGTTTTCATCTTTATTAGCTTGAACAAATAACATTGTACATACTTTGATTTACTTTTCATTAACATAATAACACACACATGTTTAACTCCTATCCTGCTGTTCATGACAACCCCTATCTTTGCAAACAGTGTACATCCAGATCAGGTGGCTTCTTAAGAAGCCATCTGATCAGGATCTACACTGTTTAACATTCAGTTTACGAATTTGTAGGAATAAATTACATCAAGTATAGTGATTGGTTCAAAGTCAGAATTGGGTGTGGCTAAATTGAATATTCAGCAGGATAAGGGTTAAACATAGCTGTTTTATAGGTCTGAAGCGTGTCTGTCATCAGAATTTATGATTATCTCCGTATGATTGCTTGTAGAAGCCACCACATTGATGTCATTCTAATCTTCATGATAACAAGTCAGAGGTGTAAAATTTCCCTCAAACTTACTCGCCCTTATCCTCTAAACTGTTCATTTAGGTGCTAAAAATGAAGAAAAAGTAAGGTCAGTTTTGAAAACCTTACTCGCCCTGCCTTAAAACTTACTCGCAAATGCGAGCGGGCGAGTGGAATTTTACACCCCTGCAAGTCCGTGTAATGAACATCCCGTCTGAAACCCTTTTTTGTAAAGTGAAACTTGAGGTTAACAGGGTTATACGTAATTTTTCTTATTTTGCTCCAAGACAGGTAGAACAGCCTCATAGGCAATTCTAACAAGCAGTTACAGCCTTTCTTTGGAAAATAAAATTTTAATCAAAATATCTGAGTTTCATGAGAAAATAACCGTTTTTGAGATAAGAAAGAATGCATTTGTCACGCGGGTGTGTTATCGATATTTGAGCAGCCACATCCTGTGTTTGGAGCAGTTCAATTACAGAGTCCAGCAACTGCCTTTTAAATGTCAATATCGAAAATTAATGCATTGTACTATCCAAGCAGCTAGCACAAAACTGCTACCATAAAAATCCTAAAAATTCGGACTCCTTGAAGACTTACTGAAATTCTCCTAAAGTTTTAAGAAATTTGTGTCATTATCCAGCAAGGAGTCCAAAAGGTCCAGACAGAATGGCAAACAGTGTAGACCCCTGATCAGACTGCTTCAGGAGCAGTCTGAGCAGATCTGCACTGTTTGTTTAGGTCTGTCAAATCCAGTACTTTGGATCATTACAGTAATTAGACTTTGCAGCTGGGCAGGTTGTCCAGCACCTTCCGTAAAAATCCAAAAAATTCGGACAACTTGAGGACTAGCTGTAATTCATAATTCTCCTAAAATTTTTTAAGATTTGTTTCTCAATCTTGCAAGGAATTCAAAAGGTGCAGACTGAATGGCAAATAGTGTAGGTCCTGGGTCTTCACTGTTTGCTTGGGCCTGTCTGTCCAAATACTTAGGATCATTATGGTATGTAGTTTGGAAATGCCATAAAATAAGTTCTCTCAAGATGTACCTCTATTGTTACATGTAAGATAACAAATGTGCCCTCAGGTATTCTCAATAAAGAATCAAAGCTTAAAAATTGAGTGATTGACCAAAAAAATGTTACATTATATGTTATACAAGTAGATTGTTTCATTAATTAAAAAGAGGTAATGTTTCTGAACAAATTTCATATGAGATTAACAGAACAGAGCAAAAATTCATTACCTCTTCAATATGAGTCGATTGACATACAATGGTTTATAAAGTTTTTAAATGATTAAGAATAAAAGGCAACAAAGGTGGATTCTAGTCTAGACTATCTTAACCTACAAAAACGATCTGGAGACCAAGTGCTTAGGTATAGGTATACATAACTCCTAGCTGTACAAGTAATTAACATCTTGGGGCATTATAACTTTTCTGTTTGAAAACATGGCTTAAATGGGTTTGCAAGCCTGCTGGCATACCACTAACCCTTGTCCTGCTGAATATTCAAATATGCCACACCCACTACTGATTATCAACCAATCAGATTGCTCGATGTAAATTATTGCAACAAATTCACAATCTGAATGGCAAACAATGTAGATCCTGATCAGATGGCTTCGTCAGAAGCCATCTGATCTGGATCTACATTGTTTCAAAGATAAGGCATATCCGGGATTAGCAGGACAAGGGTTAATTTATTTGGTGCCATTTTATAGCAGAATGTCAGTAAAAAGCACGGGAGCTAAAGTTGCCATGTCCACCTTGTTGGCCACTAGTCATGTGATCTCTCATAATTGGACAGATTGTAGATGAAATATACCATTTTTATCCATTTATACCGTACGCAACCGACAGGATCAGATATTCAAACATTTTACCGAAATACATAATACACATTGCTGTGCCTGCAACAATCATTAACAAAGACCCTACTTTTTCAACCTATATAAATAATATTTTGGCTCTCTTTTCAGGGCTGCTCACTCACAGATTTGACGCAAGCATTACGATAATACACCCGTGCGAGATAGTGCATAGTGCATTCTTTTCACATCTCCATACTGGATACTTTTTTAGCTCACCTGTCACGTAGTGACCAGGTGAGCTTTTGGGATCACTTTTTGTCCGTCGTCCGTTGTGCGTGCATCCGTGCGTGCGTCCGTAAACTTTTTCTTCAAACAACATCTCCTCCTAAACCACTGATCGGATTTTGACCAAACTTCACAGGAATGATCCTTAGGTGGTCCCTTTTCAAAGTTGTTCAAATGGTTCCGGTCTGTTGCACATCTAGGTCACAGGAGCTAAAAATAAACTTTTTTTACTGAAAATCTTTAAAAATCTTCTCCTCTGAAACCGCAAGGCCCAGGTCTTTGATATTTGGTATGAAGCTTCATCAAGTGGACCTCTACCAAGATTGTTCAAATTATAGCCCTGGGGCCAAAAATGCCCCCGCCCTGGGGGCCTTTGGTTTTACCTAGACTTATATAGGGAAAATATTTAAAAATCTTCTTCTCTGAAACCGCAAGGCCCAGTTCTTTGATATTTGGTGTGAAGCTTCATCTAGTGGACTTCTATCAAGATTGTACAAATTATGGGCCCTTTGGTTTTACATTGGCTTATACAGGGAAAATCTTTAAAAATCTTCTTCTCCAAAACCTGATGGCCCAGTTCTTTGAATTTAGTGTGTAGCTTCATCTAGTGGACTTCTACCAAGATTGTTCAAATCATAGCCCTTGGGTCGAAAATGCCCCGGCCCTGGGGCCCTTCGTTTTTACATTGACTTATATAAGGAAATTTAAAAAAAAAATTCTACTCTGAAACTGCAAGGCCCAGGTCTTTGATATTTGGTGTGAAGCTTCATCTAAATTGTTCAAATTATAGCCCTAGGAAATAGACGTCAAGGCAATGAAAACCTTTGAAAATCTTCTTGTCTGAAAGCAGAAGGCCAAGGTCTTTGATATTTGGTATGAAGCTTTGTCTTGTGGATTTCTACCAAGATGGTAAAAATGGCCCGCCCCGGGGACCCCAAGGTTTATATAGACTTATTTAAGAAAAACGTTTAAAAATCTTGTCTGAAACCAGGAGTCTCCATTTTTTGTTATTTGGTATGAAGCTTCACCTTTTAGACCACTACCAAGATTAATCATATTATATCCCAGGGCCAATAATGGCTCTCCCAGGGGCCCACTTGATACCCTATGGATCAGGTGAGCGATCCAGGGCCATAATGGCCCTCTTGTTGATGAGAATCCATGAAATTTTCTTATTTATTCTGCAAACATAGGTTATGGGTGCTCGTTAGAACCGCCTCATTGAGGCGGTTCTAATGAGTACCCACAGCCTATGTCTTGGAGCAGAAATAAGAAAAATAATGTATACCCCCTTAAACCCCAGTTTTCTATTTTTAAAGCAGGGTTAAGTGGGGTGTTCATTTCACGGACGTGTTCATGTGATGTTAGTCTTGAACCAGTCTTAGAAGAACCTGATCAGCAGTTGTGGTCACAAAACATGACCGGAACATAACTAATACTGTGATGGAAACTGACACTGATACTGTGAAATTGATATCGATACGGTGATAAGCATGGCCCCGCCCATAGGGGCTTGAAGAAATATATGGGCTGCATGATGCTTTCACGCAGAGCTGAGTCCGGTCCGCACACTAGTACTGGTAAACCACTTAGTGGATCTAAGCCTGTCCAGGAACCGCGATGTGAGGCGGACCGTCCATGCTAATAAACCCTATTGGTTTCATTGGGCGACAGGGCTTGAGATGTAATTTCATCTCAATGTCGGGTAAAAGTCCCACAAAATTGGAAGCAACGTCTCCAAAATGACCTATACAGTGTTGACGGGGATGTTAAACCTCAAATCAAACAAACAAACAAACGGTGATAAGCAATACAGTTGCTGATGATATGTATTATTGAACATGCCGATCTCAGGTGGTTCAGTGTCAAGCCCTAAAATGATAAAAATGAACTTTGTGTCATACATTATTTTTTTCATAAAAATCTAGACATTTTTAGTGAGCCTTGTATCAATGGCTGACAGTGTAGACACTGATCAGACTGCTCAGAGGAGCAGTCTAATCTGAGTCTACGCTGTTTGTTCAGGTTAATTCTTATGAGCCTGTCAAATCTGTTTTCTGAATACTTTGGGTAAATACGATTGTACTTATCATTCTAATATCACACTGTTTGTGCTCTATATCATATTGAGATCAGGGCCAGTTGTTCCAAACTAACAGTGTTGTTAGTTAACATATCGTTAGTTACTTGGATAATTTAGCATGGCAAAACATGTTAATATTTTTTTGCTGAAAAAATGTGAGTAGCTTTTGCATTGCAAATGCAAAAGCTACTCACATTTTTCCAGCAAAAATACTAGAGTAATTGAAATTGAACTTGCTAGAACAGTTAACAATTTGACCACTAATGATCTTGTTACCCTGACGATGCTTTGAACAACTGGACCCGGGTTTTGAATTTGTTGGTTTTCTTGTCCGATTTCTGCACTTTTTGTTTTTTTGCTAACATACTGAATGAAATAAAGTGTGTACAACCATGGAATTTGTATTTCGTTTTTTATCCAACCCCCCCCCCCCCCCCCCCCACATGGTTACTAATTACTTTCATATCCTCAAATCATTTGTGCATGAAAATTGTCCCCCCTGATAAAATTTATGAGCAGCACAAGACCTCTGTTGGTCTGAGCCGGAAAATCACCTAATCAGCTGCTCAATTCAGTTGGACATGGAAACAGTTTTATCGGTTACCCCTTATATTAAATGCATTGTAAGACATTGACCTGATAAAGATATGCTATCTCAGGACAAGTGAGCTTTATCAGGTCAACATGACATTGCACTTCTATGAACTGGTCTACTAGAAAAATTGGCAAAACTGTAAGAATGTACAAGAAGATTAACTGATAAATAGAATACCAGATTCATGGCATTTGATATCAAGTTTATCAGGCTCGGCTTCGAGAGCGCATGTAGAATTGCCTGGCAAGCATTTGCGATTCCACATGCGTTCTTGCAGCCTTGCCTGATAAACTTGATATCAAATGATACGAACCTGGTATTCTCTATTTATTAGTGACAAGACATTGTTTTGACAGGTATACAGAAGTTGTCTGCATATCTGATTTTGTAAAACACTCGGTATGGTGACTTCTTTAGGTTAACTTGAAATGCAACACACACACACATGCAAAATAGTCTGTGTGTTTAGGGGGGTTGGGGGCTGATGTTATTTTCGTTTAGATCCATAGGCCTCCTAGCACAACCTTTTATAAACTGATATTTTGTGTCAAGACTATAAAACCATAATTTTGTACATAAAACTTTTTAAAAGCCTGTATTTTCATGAAAAAAAAAATATATATATATATATTTTTTTTTCTTTTAAAACCTTTTCGCAACTCAATCCATACTTCAAAATGCCTACTATTTTTTACTTTTTATTCCTCCCCCCTGTTGCACACCCCACTCATGTAAAAAATCCACACACTAAATTTGGTTGGATTCCGATTAATTATTTAGGAGGAGATAGCATGACGGACGGAGGCGAATATAATACCCTCTCCGCTAAAGGGTGGGGATAATAATGTACACTCCTGTAAACCACAGTTTTGCCATAGAAAAGTGGGTTTAAGGGTTTCAAAATTATATAGGTGTATTTTCGTGTTGGGGTAAACTGACTGGCTCTATATGAACTAATGATATCTACTGGGCATTTAACTCTAAACCAGGCTGTATTCAAAGTCACGTATCCTACCCGTTGGTATGGTGACATAATGCTTTACTTATATCTCAACTTAGGTACATATGGCATGGGCCTACGTGGCCTAGTGGATAGAGAGCTGACCTTGAACCTGTCTCGGGTAATATTTGAGAAGTTCTGCAACAGAAGGTCAGGTGGTTTTTCTCCGGGTACTCCGTTTTTCGCCCACCTCTGATTAACAATCGTCTCAACAGAATTGAAATAGTCTTCAAAGAGCCGTAGAACAAAAAAAAAAAAAACAAAAAAAAACGCTTAGGTACATAATACATAATATATCTATATATATAATACAGATGGGATGAATGCAGGAGTTAACGTCTACTGTTTTTCAAAGGGGGAGTTCCAGACTATAGTAAATTTCCATAGGGTTCTGCCCACGCACAGATTTCCATGATATTGTGCATAATTAATGCCTGGTAAATGATTGTCCATTACCTAGCTATTTCACTCTCATATCTGTTTTCATTATAAATCTACAATGTTTTGTTTATTTCCACTTACGAAAATAAGGGTACCCTCAAACAAGTGTATATATACATAACCGCTTCTTATGTTTTGGAGTTATTTTGTTCTCAGGCATCTTTGTAGTCATTTGTGATTATTATTTTATCACATTTGCTATTGTTCAGTTGAAGTTCCATAGACCATGATCAATTTCATATGGAGCAGACCCCAGATTTAACAAGCATAAAATCTTTTTGGAGTATGTTTGACTTTTTATTTCACATTGTTGCAGTTCTTGTCACCCCATCATTTTGATATGAAAATTGCCCATGTATATGTAGAATATTTTGTCAAACTTTCTTGAAAATCTGAGACCGGTAACATAATGCACTTAAACATTGAATAGTAGTGGACAGATTTTTTTTCTTTCAACCCATTTGTAGATATGGTATACCCTGGGGAACACCAAAAACACAATTCATTTTTAGCGCTCATTAACAATTAAATCAGATTTTATTGAAAATATATTTCATTTCTTAACAGCGTTTTTTGCATTTTATGTAATCCTAAAGCCTGCTGATTGTTAAAATGGCAAGTAAAATGGATGGTTCTATTGCTTGACTCTCTGAATTGATGCAGTCTACTTAAAAAGTTTGAAAAGTCTGATTGTCATACCTGAATGGCATAGCTTGCTTGAATGGCCAAGAGTAATGATGTTTTTATTATGGTTGAGCCAGGTATGTCTTAATACCACAGACAATATTTTCTCATCTTTTTAGTCTCTGTATACACAGATTACCGTAGACAAAATGGAAACACAATTGTGTTGGCTCTTTTGTCACTCTAACAATGTCCCCCGAAAAATCTGGACTAAAGCACAAACGAAAAGTCGCCTGCTGTGCAAATCAGTGTCGGAAAGTTATATTCTTAAATATGATCTATTTATATTCTTAAATATGATCCAGAAAGCAACAAGTTATTTTTTAGTAACATGAATTAGTATTATAGAGAAGACCAATCAGTTCAGCTTTCGAACTATTTCAGATGAAGAAAAGAGCAAACGGTATATTTGCTATCAGTATTATGGAAAAAAATAAAGCCAACTGCAGATTTTGGTTCAGAAATATGCTAATAGTACAAACAAAAACTGATTTACGCCATTTGCAAAAACAGATGAATACAGAGCTAGAAAACTTAACACAGATGACAAATACTGCATACAGATGACTGAAAATGCGAATGGTATTACAACATCTAAATATAATATCAGCTTTTAAATGCATTAGTTACTGCAACTTGCCTTCCATCTATTTCATTTAGGGAAGTGTATACCAAATGTCAATTTTACAACTAGTTACAGTTTGATTAGCTCTGCATTTATTTTGAAGACTAAGACATTGTGGCTTACACTTTTGCAGATGTTATAATGAACCTAGAAACAATACAGAAAATAGTATTCATGACCTCACAAAACCTTTGGTGGGGGAGCGGAGTGTGAGTCTCTTTGACCAAGTGATGTAAGAAAAAATTACCAACACATGGACCGATCAATCATTAGAACAAATGGAAAAATCAGTCTGTCCCTTCACAGTTAGCAATTTATTGGCTTCTGTTTTATTTTAAAGAAGCGAATGACAACAGCATACATAATTAAAGAAAAAAAAATAGAACTATGCAAGTAATTTATTAAGCAGATTCAATACGTCATTACTGACATCAAGTGTCTTTTTATTGCGTGGTTTAAAATGTACAGAAAGACTAAATAAAACAGGGTAAAAAGATCCACCTTGCCTTATTCCTATTCTGCCATAATGTAAATTTTTCAGGCTTGTCATTTTTGCAAAACTGTCAAAACTAACATTCATCATGAACGCATTTTATTTTTTCTCTTTCAAATGTTTGGACTGAACTGGTATACTTTGCTAATGTATGTTCTCATTTACTTTTGAAAAGTCAAACTAAAACCCATGACTATAAACTCTGTGTGTGTGTGTGTGTGTGGGGGGGGGGGGGGGGGGGTGCCGGGTGGTGTGGGGAGGTGGGAGAGAGTTTTTATTACATAAATGCCTATGCTAAGCTTTGTATGATAACGTGGCACCAAATGGTCATTAAAAACACAATAAAAATACACTTTAAGGAAATCTTGTCCCCTTATATTGCAACTGATTTTAGCACAAAAATAGACCTGAACCCATATCTAGCAACCAAAAACAATGTTACCGGTTTCTGACTTTTTAGCTCACCTGACCGAAGGTCATGGTGAGCTTTTGTGACAGTAAGATGTCCGGCGTCGTCGTGCGTCGTCCGTCGTCCGTCGTCCGTGCGTAAACTTTTTCTTGTGAACACACTAGAGGCCACAGTTTTGGTCCAATTATCATCAAACTTGCTCAGAATGATAATCATGACAATATCTCGGTCAAGTTCGAATTTGGGTCATGTCGGGTAAAAAAGTAGGTCAGTAGGTCAAATCATAGAAAAACCTTGTGAACACTCGAGAGGCCACAATTTTGGTCCAATCATCATCAAACTTGCTCAGAATGATCATTGTGACAATATTTTAGTGAAGTTTGAATATGGATCATGTCGGCTTAAAAAGTAGGTCAGCGGGTCAAATCATAGAAAAACCTTGTGAACACCCTAGAGGCCACAATTTTGGTCCAATCATAATCAAACTTGCTCAGAATGATCATCATGACAATATCTTGGTCAAGTTCGAATATGGGTCATGTCCGGTCAAAAAGTAGGTCAGTAGGTCAAATCATAGAAAAACCTTGTGAACACTCTGAAGGCCACTGTTTTGGTCCAATTATCATGAAACTTGCTCAGAATGACCATTGTGACAATATTTCAGTCCAGTTCGAATATGGGTCATATCGGGTTAAAAAGTAGGTCATCGGGTCAAATCATATAAAAACCTTGTGAACACCCTAGGGGCCACAATTTTGGTCCAATCTTAATCAAACTTGCTCAGAATGATCATCATGACAATATCTCGGTCAAGTTTGAATATGGGTCAAATGGTTCCGGTCCGTTGCACATCTAGGTCACAGGAGCCAAAAACAGATTTTTTTCACCAAAAACTTAAAAAATCTTCTTCTCTGAAACCACAAGGCCCAGGTCTTTGTTATTTGGTATGAAGCTTCATCTAGTGGACCCCTACCAAGATTGTTCAAATTATAGTGCTGGGGCCAAAAATGCCCCCGCACGGGGGCCCTTTGGTTTTACATAGGCTTATATAGGGAAAATCTTTAAAAATCTTCTTCTCTGAAACCACAAGGCCCAGGACTTTGATATTTGGTATGAAGCTTCATCTAGTGGACCCCTACCAAGATTGTTCAAATTTGAGTGCTGGGACGAAAAATGCCCCCGCCACGGGGCCCTTTGGTTTTACATTGGCTTATATAGGGAAAATCTTTAAAAATCTTCTTCTCTGAAACCACAAGGCCCAGGTCTTTGATATTTGGTATGAAGCTTCATCTAGTGGACCCCTACCAAGATTGTTCAAATTATAGTGCTGGGGCCAAAAATGCCCCCGCCCCAGGGCCCTTTGGTTTTACATAGGCTTATATAGGGAAAATCTTCAAAAATCTTCTACTCTGAAACCACAAGGCCCAGGACTTTGATATTTGGTATGAAGCTTCATCTAGTGGACCACTACCAAGATTGTTCAAATTATAGTGCTGGGACAAAAAATGCCCCCGCCACGGGGCCCTTTGGTTTTACATTGGCTTATATAGGGAAAATCTTTAAAAATCTTCTTCTCTGAAACCACAAGGCCCAGGTCTTTGATATTTGGTATGAAGCTTCATCTAGTTGACCCCTACCAAGATTGTTCAAATTACAGTGCTGGGGCCAAAAATGCCCCCGCCACGGGGCCCTTTGGTTTTACATAGGCTTATATAGGGAAAATCTTAAAAAATCTTCTTCTCTGAAACCACAAGGCCCAGGTCTTTGATATTTGGTATGAAGCTTCATCTAGTGGACCCCTACCAAGATTGTTCAAATTTTAGTGCTGGGACAAAAAATGCCCCCGCCACGGGGCCCTTTGGTTTTACATGGGCTTATATAGGGAAAATCTTTAAAAATTTTCTTTTCTGAAACCACAAGGCCCAGGACTTTGATATTTGGTATGAAGCTTCATCTAGTGGACCCCTACCAAGATTGTTCAAATTTTAGTGCTGGGACAAAAATGCCCCCGCCACGGGGCCCTTTGCTTTTACATTGGCTTATATAGGGAAAATTTTTAAAAATCTTCTTCTCTGAAACCACAAGGCCCAGGTCTTATATATTTGGTATGAAGCTTCATCTAGTGGACCCCTACCAAGATTGTTCAAATTATAGTGCTGGGGCCAAAAATGCCCCCGCCACGGGGCCCTTTGGTTTTACATAGGCTTATATAGGGAAAATCTTTAAAAATTTTCTTCTCTAAAACCACAAGGCCCAGGACTTTGATATTTGGTATGAAGCTTCATCTAGTGGACCCCTACCAAGATTGTTCCAATTTTAGTGCTGGGGCCAAAAATGCCCCTGCCCCGGGGCCCTTTGGTTTTACATAGGCTTATATAGGGAAAATCTTTAAAAATCTTCTTCTCTGAAACCACAAGGCCCAGGACTTTGATATTTGGTATGAAGCTTCGTCTAGTGGACCCCTACCAAGATTGTTCAAATTATAGTGCTGGGACAAAAAATCCCCCCCTGCCACGGGGCCCTTTGGTTTTACATAGGCTTATATAGGGAAAATCTTTAAAAATCTTCTTCTCTGAAACCACAAGGCCCAGAACTTTGATATTTGGTATGAAGCTTCATCTAGTGGACCCCTACCAAGATTGTTCAAACTATAGTGCTGGGGCAAAAAATGCCCCTGTCCCGGGGCCCTTTGATTTTACATAGGCTTATATAGGCAAAATCTTTAAAAATCTTCTTCTCTGAAACCGCTAGGCCCAGGTCTTTGATATTTGATGTGTAGCTTCATCTAGTGGACCTTTGACAAGATTGTTCAAATTTTAGCCTTTGTTGATGTTTGGTATGAAGCTTCACCTTTAAGACCTCCCTCAACATTATGTACATTAAAGCCCTGGGGCCAATAATGGCCCTCTCTGGGGCCCACTTGTTACACTATGGATCAGGTGAGCGATCCAGGGCCATCATGGCCCTCTTGTCTGAAATTTGTTTGCTGTATAGAGGATATATGTGGCCTATTTTATATGTAATATCTTGGGGTGACAAGATCAGTAACACATCTAACACTTATGATGAAAATCTCATTGTTTATAAATTTTCAAGAAAAGTAGAAGAAATTTTGAAAATAAATTTATCAGAAAAATTAAAAGACATAGACACATTTACATTTTTTGTGTTAGATTAATCCTTATAAGAGTTCTGTTGCCAATCAAAGCAACAAAATTTGAAAATAATCATACCTATTGATTTAAGACTGAAAAGTTCACAGGTGTGTATGGCCTCTACAGGGGACTACCCCAGGAGGCTCTCCTGAGACCTATAGTAATTTATCAAATGAAACAAATTTATATATATAGTTGATAGTCCTCAAGTAAACAACAATTGAAGTTTCAAGAAAATCGGTGCGTGGGCAGATTTGGAACTCCCCCTTTTAACCCATATCATATGGGAACTTATGACAATGGAATCTCCTACATATTAAGTTCGGAGTGGTCCAGTTCCATTTATAAGGGTGCCAGTTTTGTTTTGTTAGCGGTGAGTTTTGCAAAAACGTATGTACTGTCAGCCCGCGCGAAACAGTGCCGACCCTTATCAGAAGCCGCATTTTGCAGCGTCTGATCTGGGTCTACACTGTTTGCCAGTGTCCACAAAAGTGCTGCTGGGCATAATTGGGTTTGTTTGTTTGAATCGAAGTTTTACGTCCCCGTCAACACTGTTAAGGTCATTTTGGAGACGCTTCAAACTTTGTGGAACTTTTACCCGACATGAAATAATAACTCAATTCCTGCCGCCCAAACAAACCAAAAGGGTTAATATGTAGGGACGGTCCGACTCGCACCATTTTGCCTGGGCAAGCTCAGACCTCTAAGCAATTTACCAGTACTCAAGTGCTGTCGGTTTCAGCTCTGCGTCGAAGCATCCTGCAGCCCAGTCTATTCTTCCAAGCCCCGATGTACGTGTGTGTGTGTGTGGGGGGGGGGACATATTTGGGTTAATGGAATGGGTCAAGTTGGAAAGGTCAGTTATTGTCTGTGCTGGCTTATCCAGTACAGTGCACCAGAAACTGACAATGCCAAAAGGGAGATAATGACCATAGAAAGAACACATTCCCTGTGACAAACTGAGTCAAGCAAGGTTGTGTGCGAGCCCCAACACTGATCAGCATGCTGTCCTCTGCCATGCTCACAGATGCTTTCCAGGATGGTGACAATGGCATACCTATTACTAATTTAGGTATCGCTTTGATGGGAAGCTTTTCAATCTCAGAAGGTTGCAAGCCAAAACCAAGGTGCAAACAAAGGTGCTAGACGAGTTTCTCTTTGCTGATAACATGGCAAAAGGTGTTCCTACAGAAGAGAAGATGCAAAAGGGTATAGTTCAAGTATTCCACTCCTATGATAGCTATGATCTCACAATCAGCACAAAAAGACAGGTAGTCTATCAGCCAGCACCTGACAAGCCTTACAAAAGGCCGACCTTCAGAGTGAAAGGTCAAAGATTGCAAGTGATCGACAAGTTCACCTACCTTGGGGGCACACTATTAAGAGCCGTGCACACTGATGATGAAGTCAATGCCAGAACTGCCAAAGCTAGAGCAGCATTTAGCCGACTATGTGTTAATGTCTGGGACCGAAGTGGAATCAGATTTGACACAAAACTGAAAGCCTACAGAGCTGTGGTGCTGTCAACACTATTGTATGCATGTGAAACATGGACAGTTTACCAACGGCATGCCAAAAGCTTGAATCACTTCAGAATCAGATCAGAATCAGAATTGTTACTGGTGACACGTCAAATGACATTCATACACCAGGACCTGTGATGTGGGAAGTTAGTCCCTAGCTCTAACCAAAGAGGTAAATTTAGCTACACAATCATAAGCACCTTCAGCTGTCGAAATAATCGAATCGGGAAGGGCATTCCAATCTCTAAAAATGGTTTTGGGGAAGAACGACTCTTTATAAATGTCAGTTCTTGCGCTAAGGGTCTGAAACGCCAACGAATGGTGATTTCTACAGTGTCTAGCTGGGGGAACAAGGTCATCTGTTGGAATGCTGGCAGCACCCTTTAGACATTTGTATAAAAGGATTAGCCTACTGTCTTTTCTCCTTTTCTTGAGAGACTCCCATTTTAATTTTCCAAGTATTCCAGTCATGCTCCCAGTTTCAAAGCAGTAATTGCCTGTTACAAATCTAGCAGCTCTATTCTGAACTTTCTCAATTTCATCGTTAAGGACCACTCCACTGGGGTCCCAGGTACAACTACCATATTCCAAGATTGGGCGAACAAGACCTTTATATGCTACCTCTTTTACATCCTGAGGGCACTGATGAAGATTTCGCCTCAGGTAACCAAGCGTTCTATTTGCCTTAGTACACATGTTGCTAATATGAGTATTCCATCTCAAGTTGTGGGAGATTGTCCCTCCAAGGTATTTAATGGAGTCACATTCTCGAGGACCGTTCCCTCTAAGGTGTAAGAAGCCTCAACTTTATTAGATCTCTTCCTAGTTATCTGCATAATATTGCATTTAACTGGCTGAAATCTCATGCCCCATTTACGTGCCCAACATCCTAATATTATCTATGTCAGCCTGAAGTTTCAATGAGTCATCTGTATCTCTAATTTCCCGGTAACAAACACAGTCATCTGCGAAGAGTCTTATTTCTGAGTCAATGTCAGTGGAAATATCATTGATGTACAGGGAGAACAAAAGTGGACCAAGAACGGTCCCTTGCGGGACTCCAGACAAAACTGGAGCCCACTCCGAAGATTCACCATTAACAACAACCCGCTGTTTTCTGTAGCAAAGAACGGAATCTATCTATTTGAGGGTCTTTCCCCCCAATTCCATAACCAAATAACTTAGACTTCTATACTCTCTTGAAGATTGAGTGGCGAGACAGGATTCCAGACACGGAAGTCCTGAACAGGACATGGCTGCAAAGTGTAAATACTCTTCTGAAACTAACACAGTTAAGATGGACAAGATATTATGTTGTCCGCACAAGGTCTACATGTAGATTGTTCAAACAAGATAATATCTTGTGCGCACAACATATTAAAATAAATTGCATGTACTTTCCAGGGTTCCGTATTGTCTGATGAAAATTTATTTTATTTTTAACCAGGGTTTCCAACGGAAAATGATGTAAGTCGGTGAGCGGGCGTGTTACCGACGGAAAACTCTGGTTATTAAAATGATATACGTCGGCAGGCAGGCGGGCGGGCGTCAAATTTCGTTTCCGGCGCATAACTCCGCAACCGATTGAAATATCTTAATGATACTTGGTAGGATTATATAACATGTCAGTGCGGAGTGTCGCGTGCAAGAATAACAACTCTTCTTGTCTTCGTTTCTGATCTATCTCCCCAGATATATGTTTTTACTTTTTTTTTTGTTTCCAGAGCATCACTCGGCAATCTTTTGAAATATTTCAATAATGCTTGGTGGGATTACAGAACATGACATCGCGGAATGTCGCATGCAAGAATGACAACTTTGTTTGTCTTTATTTTCGGATTATCTCCCTTTATACATATTTTTCAACATTTCGTTTCCGGACCATAACTCCGCAACCGTTTGAAATATTTTGATGATACTTGGTAGGAGTGTCCCGTGCAAGAATAACAACTCTGCACTTGTAATGTTTCCTCGTTTCATCCAAATGTTGGAAAACCTGGTTTTCGTGGAATTTTCACGTTTCTGATTCTTATTTGTTCCCTAAACATAGATTATCGGTGCTTGTAACGAGTACACACAACCTATGTATTGGCGCAGAAATAAAAAAAAAGAATAGAAAAAGTGTCTACCCTGTTAACCCCAGTTTTTTAGCTCACCTGTCACGAAGTGACAATGTGAGCTTTTGTAATCACATTTTGTCCGTCGTCCGTGCGTGCGTCCGTCCGTAAACAATTTCAAATAAGTATATCTCTAATACCCCACAGCCAATCATGATCAAATTTCATGAGAAGCATCATCAGGTAGTGGGAAAGGATGCCTAAGGTTTTTGGGCTGAACAATCTTGGTAGAGGTCCACTAGATGAAGCTTCATACCAAATATCAAGGACCTGGGCCTTCAGATTGGAATTCTGGTTGCCATGGCAACATATAGCTCCCATAGACTTGCAATGGGAAAAAATCTTCTTTTCTGAAAGCACAGGGCCCAGAGCTTAGATATTTAGCTTGTAGCAACGCCAATTGGTCATCTACATAAATCCTGCCAATCATGCCCCTGGGGTCCGAATTGGCTACACTCCGGGGGCCCCTTAGCTCCTATAGACTTATAATGGGAAAAAAAGCTTCAAACATCTTCTCTAAAACTATGAAGCACAGTGCTTAGATATTTAGTATGTAGCAACATAAAATACATAAATCCTGCTAACCACCCATAAACTTACAACTGGAAAAACATAAAAAATCGTCTTCTCTGAAATCACAGGGTCCAGAGCTTTGCTATAAATATAACATGTAGCAACGTCAAGTGGCCACCTACATAAATCCTGTCAGCCATGCCCCTGAGGTCAAAATTGGCCACGCCCATTGGCCCATAAGCTCTGAAACCATAAAGCCCAGAGCTTAGTATATAGCAACGTAAAGTGACCACCTACACAAATCCTGCCAATTATGCTATTGGGATCCAAATTGGCCACACCCCAGTGCTCTTCAGCTCCCATAAACTTACAATTGCAAAAACTTCAGAGCTTAGATATTTAGTATGTAGCAACGGCAAGAGGCCACTTACATACATCCTGCCAATTATGCCCCTGGGATCCAAATTGGTCAGGGCTCCTCAGTTCCCATAAACTTACAATTGGAAAAACTTCAAAAATCTTCTCTGAAATCACAGGGCCCAGAGCTTTGATATATATATATATAACATGTAACAACGCCAAGTGGTCACCTACATAAATCCTGTGAACCATGCCCCTGAGGTCAAAATTGGCCACGCCCATTGGCCCATTAGCTCCAATAGACTTATAATGGAAAAAAAAAAACTTCTCTGACACCATAAGTCCCAGAGCTTAGGTATTTAGTATATAGCAACATGGAATGGTATCTTAAGAAATCCTGCCGACCATGCCACTTGGACTAAAATTGGCCACGCCCATGGCCCATTACTATGATAGACTTAAAAAAGAAAAAAAAAGAAGAGGGCCAAGTGGTCCTGTAGCGCCCACCTGTGTACCCGAAAATCATTAGTGATGTTTAGAATTCCCATCGGAGATTGAAGAAAAAGATTGGGCTACATAGTGCTTCCAGGCAGAGCTGGAACCGAACGCAGATGAGTACTCGTAAACAGCTTAGAGGTTCTAAGCCTGCCCAGGAAAAGTGGTGTCAGTTTCATTGTGCGGCAGAGCTTAAGATGTCATTTCATCTCAATGTAGGGTAAAAGTCCCACAAATCTGGAAGCAACGTCTCCAAAATGACCTACACAGTGGTGACGGGGATGTTAAACCTCAAATCAATCAAAAATTGGGGCCCTGTGGTTTCAGAAAAGAAGAGGTTTGAAGTTAATCAATTATAACTATTGGAGTTAAGGAGCCCTGGGGCATGGCCAATTCGGACTACAGGGGCATGGTTTGCAGGACATATGTAGGAGACCACTTGACGTTGCTACATACTAAATATCTTTGCTCTGGGCCTTATGATTTCAAAGAAGAAGAATTTTTAAGGTTTTTTTTTTTTTTTTTTTCAGAATAAGTCTATAGGAGCAAATGAGCCCTGTGGCGTGGCGAATTTTGACCCAAAGGGCATGATTGGCATGATTATGTAGGTGACCATTTTATGTTGCTATGTACTAAATATCTAAGGTCTGTACTTCATGGTTTCAGAAAAGAAGATTTTCGAAGCTTATTTTCCATTATTCCATTATTAGTTTATTGGAGTTAAGGGGCCACAGGATTTGACCATTTTGGACCCTAGGGGCATTATTGTCAGGATTCATGTAGGCGACCACTCGATTTTTGAAGTTTTTTTCCATTAATAGGCACATGGGCGTGGCCAAGTTTGACCCCAGGAGCATGGTTTGCAGGATTTATGTAGGTGACCACTTGACGTTGCTACATGCTATATATTTAAGCTCTGGGCCCTGTGGTTTCAGAGAAGAAAATTTCTTTTTAGTTTTTCCAGTTGTAAGTCTATGGTAGCTAATCAGCCCTGGGTGTGGCCGATTTGGATCCCAGGGGGATAATTGGCAGGATTTATGTCGGTGACCACCTGACGTTGCAACATACTAAATATCTATGCCCTGGGCCTTATGGTTTCAGAGAAGAAGATTTTTGCAGTTTTTTCCATTATAAGTCTATTGGAGCTGATGAGCTCGGGCGTGGCCAATTTTGACTCCAGGGACAGAGTTAGCAGGATTTATGTAGGTGAATATTTTATGTTGCTAGATACTAAATATCTAAGTTCTGTGCTTCACAGTTTCAGAGAAGAAGATTTTTGAAGCTTTTTCCATTATTGGTCTATGGAAGCTAAGGGACCCGGGGGCGTGGCCCATTTGTACCACAGGGGCATGATTGACAGGATTTATGAAGGTGACCACTTGCCGTTGCTACATACTAAATATCTAAGCCCTGGGCCCTGTGGTTTCAGAGAAGAAGATATTTGAAGCTTGTTTTCCATTATGAGTCTATGGGGGCTAAGGGGCCCCGGGGCGTGACCCATTTGGACCACAGAGGCATGATTGGCAGGATTTATGTAGGTGACCACTTGCCATTGCTAAATGCTAAATATCTAAGCTCTTGGCCCTGTGCTTTCAGAAAAGAAGATTTTTGAAGCTTTTTCCATAATGAGTTTATGGGAGCTTAGGGGCCCCAGGGCGTGGCCCATTTGGACCCCAGGGGCATGGTTGGCAGGATTTATGTAGATGACCATTTGCAGTTGCTATATACTAAATATCTAAGCTCTGGGCCCTGTGGTTTCAGAGAAGAGGATTTTTGAAGCGTTTTCCATTATGAGTCTATAGGAGCTAAGGGGCCCGGGGCGTGGCCCATTTGGACCCCAGAGGCATGACTGGCAGGGTTTATGTAGGAGACCACTTGTCATTGCTTCTTGCTAAATATCTAAGTTGTGGGCCAAGCATGCCGAATTGGCCAAATCATGTGGCCCCTTTACTCATATAATGGAAAAATGCTTTAAAAATCTTCTTCTCTGAAACCATGAAGTACTGACCTTCGATATTTAGTATATAGCAACATAAAACGGTCACCTACATCAATCCGGCCAACCACGCCCTTTGGGTCAAAATTGGCCACGCCCCAGGGCTCATTAGCTGCTATAGACTTACACTGGAAAAAAACTAAAAACATTTTCTTCGGCCAAGAGCTTAGATATTTAGTTTTTGTTTTGTTTGATTTGAGGTTTAACGTCCCCGTCAACACCGTAAAGGTCATTTTGGAGACGTTGCTTCCAATTTTGTGGGACTTTTACCCGACATTAAGATGAAATGACATCTCAAGCCCTGTCGCCCATTGAAACTAATAGGGTTTATTAGCATGGAAGGTCCGCCTCGCACCGCAGTTCCTGGAAGACTTAGATCCTCTAAGCGGTTTACCAGTACGTGTGTGCGTGCCGGATTCAGCTCTGCGTGGAAGCATCATGCAGCCCATATATTTCTTCAAGCCCCTATGGGCGGGGGCTTACATTCTTACAGTAACTCCAGATAAAAGATTACGAAAATACGCCTAATCAAATGTATTGAATTTTTCATCATCAAAAAAAAAAAAAAAAAATCTGATATTTTTCATATTTCTGCTCAAAACATAGATTGTGGGTACTCGTTAGAGGGCGGTTCTAACGAGTACCCACAATCTATGTTTCTGAGCTGAAATAAGAACAATAATGTATACCTCTGTAAACCCCAGTTATACAATATAAAATGGAGTTAAGGGGGTCAAAATTATATTGGCATGTTTTCGTGATGAAATATTTAGAGAGGATTTAGGTACCCTTTTATTTATTGTCATGTAAATGTTTGTTGTGTCTTGTCATTTGAATCGCGTATAGGCAATGAAAAGGAACTGTGATTTATTCTGCAATAAATCACAGGGAAGAAGAGCATGACGTCAATAGCGCCGTTTAATGACGTCACGCGCAGATTATTTGACATTCTAACACAGCGCACCTATATAGGCAATGGAAAGTAACTGTGTTTTATTCTACAACAAATCACGGCAATGAAGAGCATTAAAAACGTAGTAACGTCATTAAAAACTGCCAATTGATGACGTCACTTGTCGATTTCCTTGACGTTGGACGGTGTAAAGTCATTTTCTCGCATAGAAAACGTTAGAAAAGAATATAAATGCATGTGTTTCATATTTTAGCGGGATTTCTTCTAACCATGGCGAAAAGTTGTGAGATTTTGTATTGCCGATTTTCAGCCGGTTATAATGATCAGCTCTAACGGTGATTTGTTGAGTAATAAATCACAGTTTGTCGGTCAGTTGTAAGTAGACAAATCACGCGCGCTACGTGCTCGTGATTTGATCAGCTTTACAACTGACCTCCAAACTGTGATTTATTACTCAACAAATCACAGTTAGAGCTGACCTATTTCTTAATTAGACACTGTAACGTCATTTTCTCGCAGTTAGAACTTTACAAACTGAATTAAACATGTTAGACTTTTGATACAGTCAATACTGATGACGGGATTTCTTCTAACAATGGCGAAAAGCTGGGAGAATTTGAAAGAACAACAATATTTAGTGTGCTAAAATCGAAATAGATCTAGTGTGTGAATTGCTGAGTAATAAATCGCGGTTTGTCGGTCAGTTGTGACTAGACAAATCACTCGCGCTGCGCGCTCATTATTTGATCTACTTTAGAACTGACATCTAAACTCGGCGATTCACTGCTAGAGCTGCTCTACGTATTTCTTAAACAGCAAAACTTTCCTTTTAAAGTTGGTTCCACTGGTCAGAAGATTTTAAATTGAGAGGAAAGCAAACAGGGCAACACAAACATTCTCTCCATCCCCGCCCATCGGGGCTTGAAGAAATAGATGGGCTGCATGATGCTTCCATGTAGAGCTGAAACCGACCCGCACACGAGTACTGGTAATCCGCTCAAAGGATCTAAGCCTACCTAGGCAAAGCAGTGCGCGTCGGCCCGTCCATGCTTATTAACCATATTTTGGTTTCATTTGGCGGCAGGGCTTGAGATGTCATTTCATCTCAGTGTCGGGTAAAAGTCCCACAAAATTGGAAGCAACGTCTCCAAGATGACCTTTACAGTGTTGACGGGGACGTTAAACCTCAAATCAAACAAACAAACAAAAACAAGAATTCTGTCCCGTGGTAATATGGCGGATATAGTCCAACTGTTGGTTTTCATTTGCTCCAGCATTTCAGTTATGTCATGCTGTTTATTTATCTCTGTATTCGTTTAATTTTTATGTTATCGGAGATGTTGCTGTGATGAGCTGGAATCCTTCATGCGGACTGAACAAATTATTTGTCTAAACTGCGACATAACCAAGGATGAGGATTGTGGCCACTAAAGTCGATTGAAGCCGTCAGGTAAATAACTTTTTACTGACCGTTCCAAGGCGGTTCTACTGTCGTGGTCATTACGCAAACCCGACTATACAAATACATTGCCACCTTTATCGCCGAAAAAAATGAAAATTTTAAGATGAAAAAATGTGATATTTTTCTTATTTCTGCACAAAATAAAGATTGTGGGCACTTGTTAGAACCGCCTCGACGAGGCGGTTCTAACGAGTACCCACAATCTATATTTTAGAGCAGAAATAACAAAAATAAGGTATACCCCCGGAAACCCCAGTTTTACTATATAAAAGTGGGGGTTGAAGGGGGTCAAATTATATAGGCGTGTTTTCGTGATGTTTTCGTCTTTTCTTGGATAGCATTTTGTGGGAATGTATCTGTCCTTTTCGCTTTTTATCGGTGACTATGTTAGTTTATTTTCGTGTTTGTCTTGGTAAGGTGTGAGGTAATATCATTGCCTTCACTTCTATTCTGATCACTCAGTTACAGTGTGTGTGTGTGTGAATTCGGGTTTAACGTCGCTTTCAACAATTTTTCAGTCATATCACGACGGTGTCTGGTTGCGACAGGGAGCTCAATGCTCACGTTTATAGTGCTGCCTCACTGAAGTATCATGTCCCAGAAACATTACATGATACCACACCCAGTCACATTATCCTGACACTGGATCGACCAGTCCTAGCTCTACCCCGTAAATCTGAGTGCCAAGCGAGGAGCAGCTAGTACCATTTTAACGACTTTGGTATGTCGCGGCCCCTCAGTTACAGTCGTAGAGCGGACTAATATTCCAAGTGTAATTTCGAGTTTCTTCTTTACGTTAACGGACTCGTGTGCAAGGATGGCATACGTATTTCTTATCTTTAGAACAAGCAGTGTTCAGATGAACTCTTTTGATATTTTTAACATTTCTAGTCCAAAGATAGATTATTGGAACCCGTTAGAACCATCTCGATGAGACGGTTCTATCGAGTATCCACGATCTATGTTTTTGAGTAAAAAAGGGAAAATAATATTTACCCCTGTAACCCCTAGTTTTATATATATATAATATATATAAAATATATAATACTGCAAAGAAATTTTGATTGGACAGCGGAAGGGCAATTATTTCCCATATGCCCCGTTCCAACTGAGTATCGTGATCAACGGGACGCGTTAATATTGTAACAGTGTACGAAAGCTTTTGTTCAGTGGGGTGGTAAGGTAGGGCTGGGGGGAGTGGGGGGGGGCATGGAATCACATCCCCCGGCAAGGGAAAATATCGCTCTCAGGCGGGGACTGTGATCCTATACCCCGCCCCCGCCCAAGAATCAAAATAACTAATGATGTCACACTGTCGGAAACCCTTAAGGTTACTGTACGATGCTGCGCACACCTGACTGTTAGAGTGTTTATATTAATTTGAATGGATTATTATATCGGAAAATTGGCTTTTGCGGGGGCTGGGGGGCGCAAATCAATGAATTTGGGATCGAAAAACCGATGACGCGGAGCTGAAAACGAAAGTGACGACCTTTAAACCCATGAATAACAATTTTAAAGACTAATGTAGGGTCTCTGTCATCGGGGCTTTGAGAAATAGATTGTGCTACATTGTGTTTCCAAGCAGAACTGAAACCGACCAAACAAGGGTACTGTTAAACCGCTTAGAGGATCTAAGCCTATCCAGGCAAAGTGGTGCGAGTGAGACCGGCCATCCATTTGGTTGAATTGGGCGACAGGGCTTGAGATGTCATTTCATCTCAATGTCGGGAATATGGTCCCACAATATTGGAAGCAACGTCTCCAAAATGACATAAATGGTCTCGACTGGGACGTTAAAAAACAAACAGACCGTTCATGCATATAAACCCTGTTGGTTTCATTGGGCCGCAGGGTTTGAGATGCCATTTCATCTCATTGTCGGGTACAAATACAACAAAATTGGAAGCAACGTCGCCAAAATGACATTATGTGTGTGTTGAGAGCGACGATAAACCTTAAATAAAAAATTCGTCAAGAGATTTGTCTATATGCCTTTGAGCCAACTAGTACACGCTATTTCACACCAGTATACACCCATTCGAGCCTGTGCATAAGCGCAGTCTAACCAGAGCTTCCCACGTTTCTAACTTTAACGTAGCCCTACTGGTTAGCTGTGCACGAGCATTTGAAACAACAAATCAAAGCACTGAGAGTACTGGTGGGCGATTGTCTCTGGGTGTAGTTAGGAAAATGGGCCTGAGCGTGGACTGTTCCTTAAACTCCTTTACTGAAAGCAAACCGTGTAGACCATGATAAGACGCTGCGTTTTTCGGCGCCTGACCCTTGAATTCCTATACTCTAAGCAAACAGTGAAGACCCTGATCAGACGCCGCGTTCTGCGGCGTCTGATCTGGGTCTACACTGTTTGCCTAGCCGGCCAACCCAAGATTCCAGCCCAGATTTTACAGTTAACCTTTTACGTGTGTGTGTGTGTGAATTCGGGTTTAACGTCGCTTTGAACAATTTTTCAGTCATATCACGACGGTGTCTGGTTGCGACAGGGAGCTCAATGTTCACTTTTATAGTGCTGCCTCACTGAAGTATCATGTCCCAGACACATTATATGATACCACACCCAGTCACATTATCCTGACACTGGGTCGAGCAGTCCTAGCTCTACCCCGTAAATCTGAGTGCCAAGTGAGGAGCAGCTAGTACCATTGTTAACGACTTAGGTATGTCGCGGCCCGGGATGGAAACCGTGACCTCCCGTTCCCCGGAGCGGACACTCTACCAACTGAGCTATCGGGGCCGGTAAACCTTTTACGTAAACACGCTGACCTCACGGCGATTAAATTCTATAAATAATCGCGTGGATTCCTCCAAATCAGCATTAGTCACGTGGACTCCAGCACTAATAGAGGTTTTGTCCTTTATACATTTGGGTCGATTGTTTATCGGACGACAGTTCATTACATCAGTATTTTCTAACTGCAAATGTATGCGTATGCAACTTTTTTTTTCCTTTTTTTTTAATTTTGGTTTTCGTTTTACGGCCCTTCAGAATTATTTTGACTAATTTAAGCCGATCGTTTATCAGAAGGCGACTAAAACCGGAGTACCCGGAGAAAATGCGTCGTAGAAACCTATGTATCTGTTATGCTACTCGGTTATGCCAAGCAGGCAGTGCTGGAAAAAATAAATATGTGCCGACTGACGACTAAATGACACTTAGCACTATCCGATTAATTTTCTTTGAACGTGGCTCAGTTGGTTGGTTGATTTGAGGTTTAACGTCCCCGTCAACACTATAAAGGTCATTTTGGAGACGTTGCTTCCAATTTTGTGGGACTTTTACCCGACACTGAGATGAAATGACATCTCAAGCCCTGTCGCCCATTGAAACCAGTAGGGTTTATTAGCATGGAGCCTCGCACCGCGGTTCCTGGACAGGCTTAGATCCTCTAAGCGGTTTACCAGTACAAATGTGCGGGCCGGATTCAGCTCTGCGTGGATTATCATGCAGCCCATATATTTCTTCAAGCCCCTATGGGCGGGGGCCAGGAACGTGGCTCAGTCTGCTCCAAGACATTAGTTGTGAGTGTTTGTTAGAACCGCCTCAATGAGGCGGTTCTAACAAGCACACACGATAAGAAAATATCACAGATTTTTATAACAAAAATAACCGTTTTTTTTTTTGAGATTTAAAAAAAGAATTGCACCTTGTCACACAGATTATTAATATCAATTTTAATGAATTTATGTAGCCTAAGTGCATAATGGTCGTGTATTTCATTTTAAATTGAAAGCAGAATACACCCTACATTATTTCATATTTAAAATTTGTATACAGTTTTACTTGGATGGTTTTGAAAAGCCATCTTCTTGCTGTAAACACTGTTAACACTTGAATCAATTCCCTTATTTGATATCGACTTAACCTTACAGTCTTCTTACCTTATAATAAATAATAAAGTAAAATCAGGTATTCGTCTGAGCAATAATTCATTCCAATACACTAATTAAGCATACTGGTGCTGTGATTTAGGATAGATTTTTTTTCTCAAGTCCAAGTAAGTTTTTGTATGTATTGTGGGACTACTTTTTTAAGGGGATGGACACGCCTGACGTAGTTTATGTCATATTACGTCAGGTAAAGAAGTCCGTGTACTGAAATCCCCAGTCATCACGAAAACACGTCTAAATAATTTTGACCCGCTCGAACCCCACTTTTATATAGTAAAACTGGGGTTTGCAGGGGTAACAATTTTTCATCTTAAAATTTTCAATTTTTCGGCGATAAAGGTTACAATGTATTTGTATAGGCGTGTTTTCGTAATGTTGAGCAAACTGGGATTTACAGGGGTATCTATTAGTTTCCTTATTTATGCTCAAAATTATAGGATCTGTGTGCTCGTAAGAATCGCCTCATTGAGGCGATTCTAACGAGCACCCAAATTCTATGTTTGAAGCAATTATAAAAAATACTCTTTTTTTTTTCGTAGAAAATACCATTTTTTACTACTATTAAATATATCATTACACGACATGGATGACGGTGCACCGACGTTGATTTGACGTTGCCTAGCGAGGTGTATAGGATTCCTAAACGTCCGACATCACTAAGTGTCCGACTAAGTCTATGTATTTTCGGAAGCTGTTGAAAACGATGGGGAATGACCATTCATGACATGTTAAGTAAAAATTCTCGAAAATATTTTTTGTAGCATGTTTAAAATTTAACTTGATTTTTTTTTGCGTGTCGAACACTTAAGGATGACCCAAGCATCCCCAAATGTCCGCCATCCCTAAATGTCCGACAGCATGACAACTAGCTTAGGAAATATTTCGCTTATTAATTATTATGATTGTATAAATAGACAAAATAAATTTAAAGCCTACCTTCGGAAATAAGCATCTTAATAAGGAATCCCAATATATACGTCACCCCCCTCAATGCCCGCCAGCATGACATATAATTATTGGGATCCATTAATAGACAGACTTTTTTTTTGGAGAAAAAAAATTGTTTTGAAGTTATTTTATCTTTTTTTTATTCATAGTTTATTTTTAGCATAAGAAATCTTTCCCAAATTACTTGTCCTGCTCGCGGATGTTTTTGGATGACGGGAATATTCGGACCCCTTAAAAAGATGCTTATTTCCAAAGGTCAACGTTTTTTTAACACATGTTTAACGTTGATTTGTCCTTTTGTTTGATAATAACAGATTATCGATACGATAATAATTGATTATTATCGATAAAAACAAAAACATTTTCTAAGTTAGTTTTCATATTGGCGCTCATTTAGGGATGGCGGACATTTGGGGATGCTTGGGTCATCCCTGAGGGTCCGACAAGAAACAAAAATTCAAGTTAAAATTTGAATATTTTACAGAACTTTTTTTCGCGATTTTTTCACTTAATACAGTAAAATTCCTATATTAAGACCACTTTTGGGACTGTTCAAAAGTGGTCTTAAAGACCACTTTTGAACAGTCCCAAAGGTGGTCTCTTATAAGGAGACACTGGTTGTAGAAAACAGATAAAAAGATTAATTTAAAAGGTCACAAAAAAGCTAATAAAAGCAGATTTAGTCTTAATTTTAGGTGGTCTTAATAGCGGAATTTTACTTTATGTCATAATTAATCATTCCCAACCGTTTTCAACAGCTTCACGACAAACGTAGAATTTGTCGGTTGGTTGATCTGAGGTTAAACGTTCCCGTTAATACTGTATAGGTCATTTTGGAGACGTTGCTTCCAATTTTGTGGGACCTTTACCCGACATTTAGATGAAATAATACCTCAATACCTGTCGCCCAATGAAACCAATAGGGTTTATAAGCATGGACGGATCGACTCGCACCGCTTTGCCTGGGCAGGCTAAGATCCTCTAAACAGATTACCAGCACTCGTATGCGATCGGGCGAGGGCCACAGAAGAGTTTGTCGGACACTTAGGGATGTCGGACGTTAAGGGATCCTAAAGACGTGTGCCTGCTGGGTGAATTCTGTTTCGTATTTGGCGGCAATATTTTTTTTAAGATATGCCTCGAATAAGATGGGGCAAACGTATATTTATTTACCTAAGCATTTCCCGATCCTTCTAATCTGACAAAATATGTACAGTAAAGTTCTGCTATTAAGACCACCTAAAATTAAGACCAATTCTGCTTTTAATAAGAGACCACCTCTGGGACTGTTAAAAAGTGATCTTTTGAACAGTCCCAAAGGTGGTCTTAATATAGGAATTGTGCTGTATAGTGGGCGCTTACTACGCGTCACACGGCTCAATCAATGTCGCAAACACCAACAGCTGCGACTTCTATTACTGAAGCCCGCCTTTGTTTTTTTGTGCGGCTCAGTCAATAGTTGCCATAATAAAAGTTTTTGTTAAGATTTTGATGTACCATAACTGTTTATTGGAATTAATCATGACACACTGATTGTTCATACTTTCATGTCCATATGTCACCAGTCTGAATACGTGCACAGGTACGGATAGGTCAATAGATAAGATGGGAAAGGAACCTGGACCATTTTTGTGTCGACACCCTGACATTTCACCTCTCTGTCATTGATTTATCTTCAGATGAGTATAACACCTATCTGTGATTTATTTTTCTTCAGATCAGTATACATGTACTTAGCTGATGTCTCTCTATCATTTATTTTGCTTCAGATCAGTATATTCATCTGATACCTCTCTATCATTTATTTTTCTTCAACTGACACCACTCTATCATTTATTTTTCTTCAGGTGAGTATACTCATCTGGCACTACTCTGTCATTTATTTTACTTCAGATCTGACACCTCTCTATCATTTATTTTTCTTCAGATGAGTATATTCAATCTGACACCTCTCTGTCATTTTTTTTTCAGATGAATATACTCATCTGAAACCTCTCTGTCATTTATTTTACTCCAGATTAGTATACATGTACTCATCTGACACCTCTCTGTCATTTATTTCACTGCAGATGAGTATACTCATCGGACACCTCTCTGTCATTTATTTTTCTTAAGATGAGTATACTCATCGGACACCTCTCTATTGTAGCGTCCACGAAGTCAAGCAACTCGGCCACCCATCCAGGTACTAACCGCAATCTCCATTGCTTAACTTCGTGAAAAAAACATCCACTCTACCTGCATCGCTTCAAGAGCAGGCTCCTACAGCAAGGCCGTAGAAGTGGTATTTGTCCGTAACCGTTACACTATCATTTATTTTTCTTCAGATGAGTATACTCATCGGACATATCTTTATAATTTCTCATCTGAACCCTCTATCATTTATTTTGCTTCAGGTGAGTATACTCATCTGACACCTCTCTGTAATTTATTTTTCTTCAGTTGAGCACACATCTGACACCTGTCTGTCATTTATTTTACTTCAGATGAATATACTCATCTGACATCTCCCTATCATTTATTTTTCTTCAGATGAGTATACATGTACTCATCTGACACATCTATGATTTATTTTTCATCAGGCGAGTATACTCATCTGACACCTCTCTATCATTTAAAAGAAAAAAATGAAAGGTGGTGAGGTGTCAGATGATGACACCTCTCAATCATTTATTTTTTCTTCTCATTTACTGATAAAAGTTTATATAGATAATAAAATTGAAAATCCTCAATAATAGATAAACACACTGAAAAGATTTTATTCTTATTATTGCTTCTAACTGTTGGCTAAGCCTGCCCAGGCAAAGTGGTGCGAGTCTATTGGTTTCATTGGGCGACAGGACTTATGATGTCATTTCATCTCAATGTCGGGTAAAAGTCCAACAAAATTGGAAGCAACGTCTCCAAAATGATCTCAATAGTGTTTACGGGGACGTTAAACCTCAAATCAAACACACAAACCAACTGTTGGCTACTGAGTTAACTCTGGCCGTTTAGAAGAGGGAATTAAGGTTTGGTAAAGTGGCTTATGGCCGGAGTAAAGAGGAGGCTGCAATGCAGGGATTAACTTTATAGTGACAGCCTTTTGGAGAATAACTACGGCTGTTGAAGAGAGACGGCTATTAAACAAAGTTGACCGTTAGTTGAGGTTGTACTGTACAATAGAACTTTACGGTGAGTTACTCGAATACCATTAGGATCATGAAAATGTGTTCGAGATAGTAATAGTTTGAAGTACGACAGTGCGTGTTAAACATAACAACAGGTCGTTAGGCATAATATGTATGACTTCCATTTGATTTGCGGTTTAACGTCCCCGTCAACACTATTTAGGTAATTTTGGAGACTTTGCTTCCAATTTTGTGGGACTTTTACCAGATATTGAGACGAAATGACATCTCAAGCCCTGCCGCCCAAATGAAACAAAAATGCTGACATGCATTGGACGGTCTTACTCACACCTCTTTTGCCTGGGCAGGCTTAGTCCCTTCTAAGTGGTTTACCAGTACTTATGTGTGGCCGGCTCCAGCTCAGCGTGGAAGCACCATGCAGCCCAATCTATTTCTCCAAGCCACGATGGGCGGGGGCGGCCAGGTATGTTGTGTGCGCATGCCATACCATTTCAAGATAAAGTCTAAAAGACCTACTTTTGTTATTCTAAACAGAAAGCTATGGAATGGATTCTCTTGAGACTTAAGAACCGGGTGCTTCAGTTAACAAGTCCCTGTAATGAGCACCTTTCTTAACCAACCCTACTTTATGTAGAGACCCCACTTTACAGTTGTTTTTTTTACATTAGTTTCATTTGTTTTTTATAAACAAAGATTGTGGAAACTCGTTAGAACCGCCTCAATGTGGCGGTTCTAACGAGGACCCACAATCTATGTTTGTTTGGACCAGACATTCGAAAATTGTCAAACATTTTCAACTGAAAACTGCTTGTCATCACATGAACAAGTCCGTGAAATAAATACCCCGCCTAAACGCAGAAAACTGGGGTTAAGGGTTATACATTATTTTTCTTATTTCTGCTCCAAGACGTAGGTTGTATGTACTTGTTAGAACCTAAACTACTAAAACTTGGGTTTACAGGGGTACACATTAATTTGCTTATTTTTGTTCCAAGACATAGGTTGTGGGTACTCGTTAGAACCGCCTCAATGAGGCGGTTCTAACGAGCACCCACAGCCTATATTTGCAGTTCAAATAAGAAAAAATATCACAGAAAAGTAGCCATTTTGGAGATGTGATACGTAATGTCAGAGATATGAAATATGCCATCTTAGCATACGGATGTGTTATCGAATCGGAGTTCGAATTAGCCGTCGAAATTGAAACATCCGTGTTCGAGTTTTCGATGTTTCTTTGTTTGTTGTATTGGAGTTTAACGGCCCAGTCAACACTATTTTAGGTCATTTTTGAGCCGGTCATTTCACCTATCCACACTTTTCCTGGGCAAGCTTATACGTAAGCGGTTAACCAGTACAGTGAACAGAAACTGACAACTGCCCTTCTTGAATCAGCGGAAGGGAGAGAATGACTTCATGATCAATCTCCACGAACGAATGTTGCCGACCCCGGCAGGTATCGAACCCGCGTCCTCCTGATCAACAGTCAGACGCTCATCCGACTGAGCTACCAAGGCTGGCTTTCGATGCTTCACTATCATGTGACATCAGTTCTGAAAATTTAAAAAAAAAAAAAAAAAAAAAAAAATCCACAAATCCAAACCAGTTGTGATAGGACTACGTCACCGTTGATGGCAGTTCAGACAGGCACTGGGTACCAACCACATCTTAACGCATCTTACTGACATGTACTTAAACCTCAACCTAATGAATAGATTAATGAGGCTACACCAGTTTCTGACTATCCACTGGTCAAAGTACTTGATATCATGTATTTTTTTTTTTTCAATTCGTGAACTGCAAGACTAACAGTGTAGATCTTGATTAGATCTACACTGTATGCAAAGGTTGGGGTGGGTATTATTTTGTTGATTAGATATTTTATAAATCGACACAAAGTTATGAGGACAAAACCGCTATAGTGCTGGAGTCCACGAGACTATCACTGATTTTTAGGAAATCCATGTAATCCATATAGAATTTTATTTTTATCGCATTGTGTTGCGTAAAGCGGTTATGGGTTGGGCTTTGCAAACGGAGTAGACCCAGATCAGACGCCGCAGCACGCGTTGTCTGATCAGGGTCTACACGGTTTGCTTACAGTACAGGGGCCAGTTGTTCAAAACTAACGATGTCGTTAGTTAACGTATCGTTAAAACTTTGATCATTGAATATGGCAAATATGCTGAAATTTTTGCTGAAAAAATGTGAGCTCACATTTTTTCAGCAAAAATACCAAAATTTACGATATTGTACTCGCTAGAAGAGTTAACAATATGACCACTAACGAGCTCGTTAAGCTAATGATGCTTTGAACAACCGGGCCCAGGAATTTAAGGGTTTAACGAAACAGTATAAGTCCCCGTTCAGGAGACCCATTTTCCCAATCTACAATCAGAGAGATTCGACCCACCAATACTCTCAGTGCTTTGATTTCTTATTTTAGCGATGAGAATGTAAGAATAGCGCGGCTATTTCTATAAATAACCGTTTGTTGTCACTGGTAGTCACGTGGAGATGAAAATTGTTAAATTGGTTTGTATTTAACGACATGTCAACCCTTTGGGCCATTTTGTGTCGACTCCCAGAAAAAGGGAGAAAAGAGAGATAGCAGAGGAGATGAAAGTGAGAGACAGAGAAGAAAGAGGAAAATGAATGGAAGTGAAGAAACCAAAAAAGTAACAACACTCCCCCGCTACCCTTACCTGTTGCAATGATAGCAGGATTTGCCCAAATGTAATTCAATATCGGAAGGTTCACGCCGCGTTTTAGCTGAATCCGGCCCGCACACTAGTATTGGTAAACCCTCAGAGGATCTAAGCCTGTCCAGGAACCGCGGTGCGAGGCGGACCGTCCATACTAATAAACCCTATTGGTTTCATTGGGCGACAGGGCTTGAGAAGTCATTTCATCTCAATGTCGGGTAAAAGTCCCACAAAATTGGAAGCAGCGTCTCCAAAATGACCTTTACAGTGTTGACGGGGACGTTAATCCTCAAATCAAACAAACAAAAATCATGCCGCCTTTGCCTCACCCAACACCCACTAAGCTTTGTGTTTAGTAATGTTGGGTCGATGGTAAACAATCGACCCAATCGACCCAATAAACCAGCGCTTTAGTTAAATGTGGACTTAAACCTCGTACACATGCGCGAATTTGCATACGTAAGTAAATTGCATATTTGAGCAAAAATATTTTGCCTGCCGTTCACATGATCTTTAAGAGTCTAACACCACACTGTACACATGCACGCGCTTGCACACGTAAGTATGTATTTCCACATTATAGCTGACCATTTTGTCCAGAGCCGAAACCGACCGCACATGAGTACTCGTATATGTGCCAGGTATAAGCCTGCCCAGGAAAAGTGTTGCGAGTCGTACCTATAAACCATACATGCATATAAACCATATTGGTTTCATTGGGTGGCTTGCTTGAGCTGTCATTTCATCTGATTGTCGGGTAAAGTCACGCAAATTTGACAGCAACTTCTAAAAATGACCTAAATAGTTTTGACGGGGGCGTTAAACCTCAAAACGAAAGCAAACATCTGGGGCCAGTTGTTCAAAACTAACGACATCGTTAGTCAACGAATCGATAAAACTTTGATCATTTTTCATGGCAAATATGCTATTACTTTGGCTGAAAAATTGTGGGCAACGTTTTCAAATGCAAAAGCTGCTCTCATTTGTTTTATATAAGATATAGTTCTTGCTAGAACAGTTAATAATATGACCACTAACGAGCTCGTTAAGCTAACGATGTTTTGAATAACTCGCCCCCAGTATAGCTACCTCATGAATGTTACGACGCTGTATATACATGTATACTATATAAGGTACATGGGGACGTTCCACTGGCTAGGGGTATTTTTCAAGCTCTTCTGGTACTTAGGTGTTCTTTTGCTCATATTTTCACCAGCTCAAGGAATTAGCACATTTGTTTTCATGTATGTGCGAACACGCAAAATCTGATATAATATTAATTCGCATCAAATATCTCTGTTCTTGGAATAAGATGGACACATTATCGAGCAGCGAAACCTGGAGGTAGAGCCAGGCCTAGCACTGGAGTTTGACCCGGCTTTCGTGAACCTATGTGAAACCCGATCCTTGTGATAGAGGGCTCCTATCGGGCCTGCTAGTGTGTATCGCATGGTGACCTCTTTTGTCCGATAGATAGGGATACAAGACCATGTGAAAAGTGAGGTCCAACCCCACCCACGAAACCTAACGCCGGAGTGTGACCCAATGTGAGTTGTTAGTTATATCATTGATCCCTGTATCCTCAGCGGGGTGAGCATCTCGCGGTAACCTCCGTTATGCGGCCAGATGGTGATAACTTTTCCATAAGCCGGTGGTAAAATGTATGTTCGAGAAGAGGAGCCTGGAGGAGCCTAGCACTTGGGTGTATCCCGGTCTGTCTAGTGGAGGGGTCATCTAGGTACCGGAGCCTGCTAGTGGGTATCGCGTTATAACCTCTGCTACCCGGCGATACTGGATAGCAAGACCACTGGGTGAACCTATCGGAAAATTGCAGTCAGAACCCGTCATTGGGTGACCGAGCCCAGAAACCCTGTGCTTTGGTGTGATCAGGTGTGAGTTGTTGGTGCCTTTGATCCCTTTGTCCTCTTCGGGGTGAACATGCCGCGACAACCTCCGCTATGCGGCCAGATGGAGTATTTTTCTTACGGCAGTGGTATGGGTGTTTGAGCAAATAAATCTGAAGGTAGAGTCTGGCCTAGTACTAAAGAATCGACCGATCTGTATGATAGCGGCATCATCTGGGTACCGGACACTGTCACTGGATATCGAGGAATAACCTCTGTTATCCGGTCAGATTGGGATATAAGACCATTGAGTGAATCTATGTGAAAAGTGAAGTCCGACTCCCCCACTACTGGCCGAGCCTAGCGCTGGGTTGTGACACAGTGTGAGTTGTGAGCTCCTTTGTTCCAGTTGTCCTCCGCGGGATGAGCATCCATGGATAATCTCGGTTTTGCAACCAGACATAGATAACTTTTCCAGTGGTATTGATGTTCGACCAAAGAACTGAAGATAGAGCCTGGCACTGGGATGCATTCAGGTCTGCATGGTAGATGAGTCATCTGGGTACAGGACCCTGCTTGTGGCTTTCGCGGGATAATTATGCTATCCGCCCAGATGGGGATACAAACCATGGGGTCAACCTAAGTGGAAAGTGAACTCCTGTCACCCGTGGCCGAGCCCAGAAGCATAGCGCTTTGATGTGAGTACCCATGATCCCTTAATTCTCCGCGCATTGATCCGATTATCCTCCGCGGAACGAGCATACCGGAATAACCTGCGTTATGCGGACAGATTCTGATGTATTTTTATTCATATGGTAGTGGTATGGCTGCTCGAGCAGCGGAACGTGGAGGTAGAGCCAGGCACCGTGCTCCAAGTAAAAAGATTGGGCTGCATGATGCTTCAACGCAGAGCTGAAACCGACCGGTCATGAGTACTGGTAAACCGTTTATAAGGTCTAAGCTTGCCCAGGCATTTTTTTTTTTTTTTTTGGTTTGGGTTTTACGGCCCTTTCAAGATTATTTCACTCATATCGAGCCGATCGTTAATCATAGGTGGGCGAAAACCGGAGTACCCGGAGAAAAACCACCTGACCTTCCGTTGCAGAACTTGGCGTCTCACACGTGACCCGAGCGAGGCTCGAACCCACGGCGGTGAGAGACCTAATGACTAAGAGTCAGCGCTCTTATCCATTAGGCCACGGAGGCCCGTTTTGCCCAGGCATAACGGTGCGAGTCGGACCGTCTGTGCATATAAACCCTATTGATTTCATTTGGCGGCAGGGATTGAGATGTCATTTCATCTCAGTGTGGGGGTGAAAATCCCACAAAATTGGAAGCAACGTCCCCAAAATGACCTAAATAGTGTTGACGTGGACGTTACAAACAAAACCCATGGCCAGTGTATGGCACATGTACCAACATGACTTCTTTGTCAGTCTTATGTCACAATTTTTCGATAACAAAATGATTTTTCTTATGCTGCTTCTGTTGCTGTCATGCGTCTGGGATCACGAAAATTTGTTCCCGATATAAAGACTGATCGAACTATTGGGGGGGGGGGGGGGGGGGGGGGGGGTTTAATCATACTGACTGTCAAGAAGCATAATTGGCGTGAATTAAGGGTATCTTATGAGCCCCGCCAAGCAAATTTGTGTCTTGGAGCATTCCGTCATGACCAATTTTAACTGCGCATGCCCAGCCAGTCAGAGGGGCCAGGGATATGGCTTTCTGTCCAAAGGTTCCTCTTGGTTCACTGCTTGTATGAGCGAGCAGCGAAGGTTCTGGCGAGACTGCGCGGATGCGCAGGCTCGCCTGAACCTTCGCTGCTCGCATAGGCGATAAGTACAAAAATCGCTTGACTGGGCCCTTATAGACTTTCAATGAAATAAAGGAATGTTTGTGTAGTCATTAGAATCGCCTCAATAATGAGCCGATTCTAATGAGTGCAGGCGACATACCTTGTAAAGGTAAAATAAAGAAAACCTCCCTAAAATATCCAAATACAACCGAACTTCGATAACTCGAATGCCTTCGGGATCATGAAAAAATGCTCGAGATAGGGGTAATTCGAACTATTGAGGGTCAGGCTCATACTGCCAGGCAATGAGGCATAAAGGGGATTAATTTAGAATATATTTTCGACTTTTTTTATAAAATAAATTTTTGTTGTGTGTGCTCATTAGAATCGCCTCATTGAGGCGATTCTAATGAGTACACACAACATACATCAAACAAACAGTCATAAATTAACCTAAACACATGGATATCTGGAGTATACAAACAATTCTCTAGGGACTCTAGAGTGAGTTCGAATTAATCATTATAAACGCATTATCCGTGTTCGAGTTATCGAAGTTTCAATGTATGTACATGTATGACTATCTGGAGCGATTGATTGTTTGTTTGTATTGGAATTTAACGGCCCAATCAACACTATTTTAGGTAATGTTTGAGCCGGTCAGTTTACCTATCCACAGTTTTCCTGGGCAGGCTTATACATAAGCGGTTAACCAGTACATTGCACATTATTTCGCCAGAAACTGACAACTGCCCTTCTTCAATCAGCAGAAGGGAGAGAATTATCGTAGAAAAGATTTCATTGTCAACTGGAGCGATTGGGTGAATTCTCTAGGGACTTACGGGGCGAGTTCGAATTAACCCTGGTAAACGAGCTATCCGTGTTAGCAATTTTGACGTTTCACTGTTAATAAATTTTAAACCCTGCCCCAAGCTAAGTATTGCAAGTCCATGCTTAAGCCATATTGGTTTCATTGGTCGGCATGGCTTGAGATGTCAGTTCATCTCAGTGCCGGGTAAAAGTCCCACAAAATTGCAAGCAAAGTCTCCAAAATGACATATACAGTGTTGACGGGGACGTTAAGCATCAAATCAAACAAAAACAAAAAAATAAATCCTAGGCCTGCTCCATCTCCTGTCAGTCTAATAAGAATCAGTCAAGAGTCCCAAAATATTGTGTGAGGTGTGAATAATTTGCATCTCCAAAATGGCTATCTGATAAATTCGTGATATTTTTCTTTTTATTGCAAAAATATCTTGTGGGTGCTCGTTAGAGCCGCCTCATTGTCTATATCCTCGTAAAGCTGAGTTTTCTCTATATGAATTGGGGTTTATGGGGTGTCCTTTTCACAATGTTAATCAAACAGTGGATACCCTGACCAGACGCTCTCTTCGGCGTCTGATCTGTGTCTACGCTATTTGATCCTATTTTGGGATGCTAGACACATTTTGGTTAATGAAATAAGGAATGTTTTGTGTACTCACTAGAAAAGGCGATTCTAATGAGTACACGCAACATACCTTGTAATGGTAAAATAAAGTAAACCTCCCACAATGAGGCGATTCTAATGAGTACACACAACATTCATCAAGCAAACCGCCATTGGAGTATACAAACATTTCTCTAGGGACTCCAGAGTGAGTTCGAATTAATCATTATTAACAAATTATCCGTATTCGAGTTATCGAAGTTTCAATGTATGTACATGTATGACTATCTGGAACGATTGGTTTGTTTGTTTGTATTGGAATTTAACGGCCCAATCAACACTATTTTAGGTCATTTTTGAGCCGGTCGGTTTACCAATCCACAGTTTTCCTGGGCAGGCTTATACATAAGCGGTTAACCAGTACATTGCACATTATTTCGCCAGAAACTGACAACTGCCCTTCTTCAATCAGCAGAAGGGACAGATTTATCGTAGAAAAGATTTCATGATGAACTGGAGCGATTGGGTGAATTCTCTAGGGACTTAAAGGCGAGTTCGAATTAACCCTGGTAAACGAGCTATCCGTGTTAGCGTTTTTGACATTTCACTGTTAATATCTTTAAATCCTGACCCAAGCTAAGTATTGCAAGTCCATGCTTATAAGCCCCATTGGTTTCATTACACGGCATGGGTTGAGATGTCAGTTCATCTCAATGCCAGGTAAAAGTCCCACAAAATTGCAAGCAAAGTCTCCAAAATGACATATACGGTGTTGACGGGGACGTTAAGCATCAAATCAAACAAAAAATAAATCCTAGGCCTGCTCCATCTCCTGTCAGTCTAATAGGAATCAGTCAAGAGTCCCAAGATATTGTGTGAGGTGTGAATAATTTGAATCTCACAAATGGCTATCTGATGAAAATTCGTGATATTTTTCTTTTAATTGCAAAAATATCTTGTGGGTGCTCGTTAAAGCCGCCTCATTGTCTATATCCCCTTAAAGCTCAGTTTTCTCTATATGAAGTGGGGTTTATGGGGTGTCCTTTTCACAATGTTAAACAAACAGTGGCGACACTGACCAGACGCTCTCTTCGGCGTCTGATCTGTGTCTACGCTATTTGATCCTATTTTGGAATGCTAGACACATATTGGTTAATGAAATAAAGAATGTTGTGTGTACTCATTAGAATCGCCTCAATAATGAGGCGATTCTAATGAGAACACGCAACATACCTTTTAAGGGTAAAATAGAGAAAACCTCCCTCAAATATCCAAATACAATCGAACTTCGAAAACTCAAACACCTAAGGGACCATGAAACTTTGTTCGAGATAGGTGTAATTCGAACTATTGAGGGTCACTCATACTGCCAGGCAATGAAGCATAAAGGGGATTAGCTTAGAATATATTTTCGACTTTTTATAAAATAAATGTTTGTTGTGTGTACTCATTAGAATCGCCTCAATGAGGCGATTCTAATGAGTACACACAACATACCTTTTCAAGTTAAAATCAGACAAACCAACAAAAATTGACCTAAACACATGGTTATCTGGCGTATACAAACATTTCTCTAGAGAGCCAATAGTGAGTTCGTATTAGCCATTGTAAACGTATTATCCGTATTCGAGTTATAGAAGTTTCAATGTAAGTACATGTATGACTATCTGGAGAGATCGGGTGAATTCTCTAGGGACTCACGGGTGAGTTCAAATTTGCCATGTTTAACGAGTTATACGTGTTCGAGTGTTTGGCGTTTCCATGTAAATAATATAAGACTCTTACATGGGTGTGAGGGGTGGATGGAAAAATCCGTACCGAGAGCCAATGTCCGGCATCACAAGGCTTGCCGAGTGATGCCGGACAGTGATACCTTCCATTTTTGAGCGTGGGTTTTCAATACTGCAGTCACTTCGGTTGCCGACGTTCACCATATTGTGAAGATGGTGGTGGTGATTGTTGCAAAGTGTCAGTTTGAAGTATAAGTTACGGGACTGTGAAAAGTCTACACATTCAACTAAGATATGTTTAACAGTGAATGGCTGATAACATCCTACACAAGAAGGCTGATCATCACCATTTAAAATATAAGAATGTGTAACTCTAGTATTGCCAATGCGCATTCGCGTTAATACTACATCCTCTTTCCTGGAAAACTGTGGAGGAGACCAGTTTTGTTCGAACGACAGGTTTAATGGCATGGTGTTTTTATTTATTGCACGGTCCCATTCGCCTTGCCATTCCGACAAGATGTATCTGTTGATAAATGGTTTAAAATTATTAAAAGGAGTTTTAAAAACAGACGGATCAAGATTGAGCGATTTCTTTGCTTTCTTGTCAGCATACTCATTGCCGACAATGCCGATATGGCTCGGAAGCCAACAAAACAAGATTTGGTGTGTTTTGGAAATTTCATGATGTTTTTCAATTAATTTTTGTATTTGAGGATTTTAAGATGATGAATGGTCTATAGCCTTAAGCACGGAAAGTGAATCAGAAAATATAATTGCTTTTTGAATTGTTGAAGAACTGACAAAATCTAAAGCTAGGTCTGTTGCTTTGGCTTCAGTTGTAAAAATAGATGAACCATCTGGAAGGCACAAGGTTTGGTGCGTATCTTTAGAAACATACGCACAACCAACTTTATCTCCTTCTTTGGAACCATCAGTATAGACTTGCTGGTAATCATCATAACGTGACCGCAGTACCTGAAAGTTTTGTTTGAGTAGTATTGGATTTGATTCGGATTTTTTGCCATCATGTAAGTCAAACAGAATAGAAGGTTGTTTAATACACCAAGATGGAACTTCGGCGGTTTCATGTATTTGAATATTTTTAAGGTCGATACCTGAATTTTCTAGCAGTGGTAATATATTTTATTGCTGTGGGTTTAATTTCATACTTGTCTACAAATTCAGATGGAAATGAAATTTTGAAAACCGGCTTAGGTGGATTAGCAGCAAGTCTAATAGCATACTGAGGAGGAAGTTTTTTCTCTGTGAGAAGTTAAAGATGATTCACCTGCTTCCACATAAAGACTTAATATGGGAGATGTATGAAAGGCCGTCATAGCCAGACGAAGGCCTTGGTGATGTATAGTATCCAAAAATATTTAATAAGTCTTCCTGGCAGAACCATAAACAACAAACCCATAATCTAATTTAGATCTGATTAAAGACCGGTAAAGATGTAATAAGGTATACCGATCTGCTCTCCAACTTGTATGAGCTAAAACTTTCAGAAGATTCAAAGCTTTTAAGTATTTCGCTTTAAGATATTTAATATGGGGAATAGAAGATAACTTTTTATCAATTATAACCCCAAGAAATTTGGCTTCTTCAACAACAGGAATTTGTGATCCGTATAAAAACAGGGAAGGATGTTCGTGTTTCTCCCGTAGTTTACAAAAATGAACACACTGCGTTTTCGACTTGGAGAACTTGAAGCCATTTTTATCAGTCCATTCTTCTATTCTTTTTAAATTTTGTTGGAAATTTCGTTCAATTGTCTTCATATTTTACACAGCCTATAATACAACAATCATCAACATACAATGAACAATCTGTTTGTCGCCCAAACATTGTACAAAATTGTTTACTTTGATGTTAAATAGCGTAGTTGAAAGAATACTACCTTGTGGGACACCCTGCTCTTGATCATAGAGATATGACAGGGTAGATACCACACGCACCTGAAATATGCATTCCCCTAAAAAAGCCCGCCATATTGTGATGACACTACAGTGATGTTAAGTGACGTCACGTAACGTGCTGTGACGTCAACCTTAACGACGGTGCATATGAGGTCGTATTATCAACATCAAGCACGCGAGAATATTCGATTTTGGATAAAAAAATACCAGGGTTAGAACAGAAATATTGTCTCAGGCTAAAACTATGAATTTTCTGGTGTGCAAGAATCTTTATATCCTGCCCAGACAAAGAGGTGCAAGTCGAACCGTCCATGCTTATAAACTGTATTGGTTTCATTGGCCGGCTGGGCACGAGATGTCATTGTCGGGTGAAAATCCCATAAAATTGGAAGCAAAGTCTCCAAAATGACCTATATAATGTTGACGTGGACGTTAATCATCAAATCAAATCAAACAAATAAATCTTGTCCCATCTCCGGTCAGTCTAATGAGAATCAGTCAAAAGAGTCCCAAGATATTGTGTGAATAATTTGCACCTCACTGACCCTAAACATGTGGTCAAGGTCAGCAAAATGTAATCGATTTGATCACATGGCCCTCACGCCAGTCTAGGAAAATCCAGCACTGATGGGTCGATTTTCTCTCTGGAAAAAGTATCCGGAACCTAAAATTATACCCTTAACCTTTACCCTGCTATAGGCGACAAGCCCTATCTTTGCAAACAGTGTAGATCCAGATCAGATGGCTTCTGAAGAAGCCATCTGATCAGGATCTACACAGTTTGACATTCAGTTTATGAATATGTAGAAATAAGCTGCATCAAGTAATCTGATTGGTTTAAAGTCAGAAATGAGTGTGGCTTAATTGAATATTCAGCAGGTTAAAGGTTAAGTTCACATGTTCATTACGGTAACACACCCTTGCGATATTGTAGCCTACTTTTTTCACACACATCTCCAAAATTGCTACCTCTCTGATGAAAATCCGTGACATTTTTGTTTTTATTGCAAACATATCTTGTGGGTACTCATTAGAGCCGACTCATTGTCTATATTCGGCACCCGCCCATCGGGGATTGAAGAAATATATGGACTGCATGATGCTTCCACGCAGAGCTTAATCGGACCCACACACGAGTACTGGTAAACCACTTAGAGGATCTAAAGCTGCCCAGGCAAAGCGGTGTGAGTGTCGGACCGTCCATGCTTATAAACTCTATTGATTGCGTTAGGCGACAGGGCTTGAGATGTCATTTCATCTCAATGTCGGGTAAAAGTCCCCCAAAATTGGAAGCAACGTCTCCAAAATGACCTTTACAGTGTTGACGGGGACGTTAAACCTCAAATCAAACAAACAAACATTGTCTATATCCCCTTAAAGCTCAGTTTTCTCTATATGAAGTGGGGTTTAGTGGATGTTCTTTTCACGATGTTAAACAAACAGTGTAGACACTTACCAGACGACTTCGACGTTTGATCCGGGTCGACGCTATTTGATCCGATTCCGGGATCCTAGACACATATTGGTTACTGGTTAACCACTTCAATTATAGTTTAAACGTATATTTTTCTTTGTCAATGGAATTCAATCTTCACAAACATATAATTAATGTTCATGTACATGTATAATTATAATATCATGACTTACGAAAGTCCGTCTCCCATTTTTACAATAGGTACAACGTGATTTGTTATGATGCAAAAAGTTGGAAAAGAAGTTGTATTGTTTAGGATATTTTTGTTTAACCCTTTTTGTACCAAATCGAATCTTCCTCCTTAGAGGAGTCCACTGCAAAATTTAGCGTTGTTATGTTGTGTTTTCTTCAAAATTTATTTGGAAAATGGCTGAACATTTTTGCATACAGTGTACTCGTAGGTCCTGATCAGACGCCGCGTTCTGTAGCGTCTGATCTGGGCCTTATCTGTTTGTCAATTACACATTGTGGAGTTTCCTGTACAAAATGGGTTAATTCTCATCAAGATACGCTTACGTCTAACTATATTGGCTCCACGGGGGCGTGCACATATAATATTCAACACTCTGAAGTATGTAACACATTTTAGTTTGTCCGGCTAAGTTAAGCTAGAGCTCTAGAATAGCATGGACCTATATAATGAGGAATATCATTAATGACATTAAAAAAGTAACAGTTTGAGAAACCGTCTTGTTGAGTAGGAATCCGGATGCTATAACTAACAGAGGTATGTCTATATATAATTATTTTTCAATAATTTTGGAGCTCGTTAGTTGACTTCAATACGTTAAGTTTTGGTTAAGAGCTCTTGAACGGCCAAAATATTTGCTTGACAAGTTTTTGATAACCAGACGGACAAGATTTGATAACCAGACAGAAGTAGAGACGACAAAACTCTTCTTCTAAGGAACCGAATGGTCGATCACCTTGAAACTTGGTATGCAGCATCAGGGACTCGGGCCATACCAAGTCTGTTCAAATGATGACCTTTGGTTGATCTTGACCTGTTTTACGGCAAGGCCAAATTTTGTCACTTAGACATTTGTATGGAAAGAAGGCAAAACAATGGATTTTTTGACTGCATGGTAGTTTGTGGCATCAGAAATGATATTTGCAATCAGCTGAATCCAAGTTTATCAATTTCAGAGGTCAAGGTCATTTACTGACCTTTGTCCTGAATGGCTCAGTTTAAGACTGTTTTTATCTTCTTCTTCACTTAAAATGATGGGTTGATTGAAACCAAACTATACATGTAGACTCTATGGGAAGTGTGGAACGAAAATTTGTTTGTAAAGACTGGGTCACATCACCAATATGGCCGCCATGCCCATATATGGTAAAAAAGAACTTTAAAAATCTTCTTCTCAGGCTGATCACCTTGAAACTTGGTAAGCATCATTGGGGACTCGGGCCCTACCAAGACTGTTCAAATGATGACCTTTGGTTGATCTTGGCCTGTTTTACGGCAAGGTCAAATTTGGTCACTTCGACATTTGTAGGGAAAAAAAGGCAAAACAGTGAATTTTTTTATTGCAAGGTAGCTTGTGGCATCAGAAAGAATATTTGCAATCAGTTGAATTGAAGTTTATCAATTCCAAAGGTCAAGGTCATTTACTGACCTTTGTCCTGGATGGCTCAAATTAAGTATTTCTATCTTCTTCTTTACTTAAACTGCTGGGTTTATTGAAACCAAATTAGGGGGAAACGAAAATGTGTGAATAAGGACTGGGTCGCATGACCAATATGGCCGCCATGCCCATATATGGTAAAAACATTTAAAAATCGTCTTCTCAAGAACCAAATATCCGATGACCTTGAAACTTGGCATGCAGCATTGGGGACTCGGACCCTACCAAGTTTGTCCAAAAGATGAGCTTTCGTTGACCTTGACCTTTTTATTTCAAGGTCAAATATGGTCACTTAGACATTTGTATGGTTAAAAGGCAAAACAATGGATTTTTCTGATTGTCTGGTAGCCCTTGGCATCAGAATTGATATTTGCAGTCAGCTGAATGGAAGTTTATCAATTCCAAAGGTCAAGGTCATTTACTGACCTTTGTACTGGATGTCCCAGATTCAGTTTTTTATCTTCTCCACTTAAACTGCTAGGTTGATTGAAACCAAATTACATGTGGAGCCTGTATGTGTAAGGGGAATGAAATGTGTTAGTAAGGAGTGATTCACATGACCAATATGGCCGCCATGCTCATATATGGTGAATAACGGCTTCATTTTGTATTTGTATTCTCAAAGTTATCCCAAATGGTTTGTTTAACGTTCCCGCCAACACTACGTAGGCCATTGTGGAGACGTTGCCTCCAATTTTGATGGACTTTACCCGACCGACATTGAGATGAAATGACACCTCAAGACCTGCCGTCCAATTAAACCAAAAGGCTTATATGCAATGGACGGTCTGACGCACACAGCTTTGGCTGGGCAGGCTTAGTCCCTCTAAGCGGTTTACCAGTACTCGTGTGTGGTCAGTTTCAGCTCTGGCTGGAAGCATTATGCAGCCCAATCTATTTTTCCAAGCCCCGATGGGCGGAGGCGATATCCCAAATGAAATATGCATGTTCGAGTAATGGTCTAATAAGGGAATAGTAGAAGAGAGTACCTATATCGGGTTTGAATTTTAGCTTTCTCATGGCATTTATGCGACTCCATGTTTGTTTCTTTTTTATAATTATATAGACCAAGTGTTAATGCAATGTTCACATGGACTGTAATATACCCTTTTCCAGGGAGATTGCTGTTTTAGAGGAAATGGTGAGTTCCTTGAAAATTTTATTACTGGTTAGGTCACTGACTGATGCATCGAAAGATATTGTCATTTAACCCTTATCTTGCTGTTCACGACAACCCCTATCTTTGGAAACAGTGTAGAGCCAGATCAGGTGGCTTCTGAAGAAGCCACCTGATCAGGATCTACACTGTTTGACAGTAAGTTTATGAATTTGTAGGAAGAAATTACATCAAGTAATCTGATTGGTTCAAAGTCAGAGATGGGTGTGGCTAAAATGAATATTCAGCAAGACAAGGGTTAACCTGTTGTTTGTTATCGTTTCTAGCTTTCTGAGTAAGAGAGGTGACTTTGTGTCTGACCACTACATAATACTGACATTTTATTTATACGACTGTGGCATTACTGACATTACGGACTTTGGTATTTGAGCCACGCCAAGCGAATTTGTGTCTTCGAGCATTCCGTCATGACGAATTTTAACTGCGCATGCCCAGCCATTCAGAGGGCCCAGGGATATGGCTTTCTGTCTGAAGGTTCCTCTTGATTCACTGTTGTATGAGCGAGCAGCGAAGGTTCTGGCGAGACTGCGCGGATGCGCAGGCTCGCCTGAACCTTCGCTGCTCGCATAGGCGGTAAGTACCAAAATCGCTTGACGGGGCCCATTTAATGACAGCCACGATGCTGTCAGTGTATAATATGACATGTATGATGAGCATATTGAACTTACAAGTTACTTACAAACAATCTATTGCATGGATAGTCTATGACAAGACTAGTTTTTTTCCAGAATTTATTTGTTTGTTAGATTTGAGGTTTAACGTCCCCGTCAACACGGTATAGGTCATTTTGGAGACGTTTCTTCCAATTTTGTGGGACTTTTACCCGGCATTGAGATGAAATAACATCTCAAGCCCTGTCGCCCAATGAAACCAATAGGGTTTATATGCATTGCTTTGCCTGGGCAGGCTAAAATCCTCGAAGCGGTTTACCAGTACTCGTGTGTGGTCGGTTTCAGCTCTGTGTGAAAGCATCATGTAACCCAATCTATTTCTCCAAGCCCCGATGGGCGGGGCCGAGTTTTTTTTCCAGAAACGGACAGCCATTTCATACTAGCATGTATACTATATAACAAAGAAATAGATTTTGTTGGTCTGACTTTATTGTGACAGACATGTAAATGACTTGACCAATATATAACAGTAAAATTTCTATATTAATACCACCATGGGGACTGTTCAAAAGTGGTCTTTAAGACCACTTTTGAACAGTCCCAAAGGTGGTCTCTGCCCAGACGACACTGTATGCAGAAAAGACAAAGAAAGAATAACTGCAGCCTGCTAAATAAGCTTTTTAAAGCAGTATTAGTCTTAATTTTAGGTGATCTTAATATCGACATTTCACTGTATTGACAGGTATGTTATTTAACAGACAGTTTGCTGGTTTGAATGTTATATGGCACAGAAAATATTGTCGACTTTATTTATGTTAGACATATGAATGCCATGTCTGTTAGTAGACAGACATGTTAGTTACATAGTTATTCTATGACATAAATACTGCTGGCGTGGCTAACCATAGATGGAAATTTTACTTACAATGTTATTGTATGCCAGGGATAATTACGCACTAGAATATTTTTTTATATTTTAGCAGATAGTTTGCTATCGACATAGAAATATCATGATACGCATATGAGTATTTTTTTTATTTTAGCAGGACGGTTTACAATAGACATAGAAAGTTAATGATACGCATATGAGTATCACGGTGTGCAGACATTTGCTGACAAGACAGTTGCCCACAAGACAGTTGCTCACAAGACAATTGCTCAAAAGACAGTTGCCCACAACCTTAATGGAAAATAGGACAATTGCTCACAACACATTTTTGTTCATGATTTTATTTTTATCTTTATATCATCCATAATTATGGTAACTATTTTTTTTCCTTTGGATTTCAACTAATTAGTGATAATTGGATTTCAACTACTTAGTGATAATTGAAACATTAGTTGTTTATTAATAACATTAAGGGATTAAATTGAATCACCAATTTTAGGTGGTACATGTAAAAAAGCTCACATTTAATTGATTAAGCAGATCAAATGAATTTTTATAAAACGTTGAAAACAAAAAAAATAAATAATGGTTAATTTTGATTATTGGTGAGTATATTTGTCAAGCTGCTTAGCGGCACCCACCCATCTGGGCTTGAAGAAATAGATGGGCTGCATGATGCTTCCACGCAGAGCTGAAACCCACCGCACAAGAGTACTGGTAAACAGTTTAGATTATCTAAGCCTCCCCAGGCAAAGCCGTACGAGCCTGACCGTCCATGCTTATAACAATTATTCGTTTAATTGGGCGACAGGGCTTGAGATGTCATTTCATCTCATCTCAATGTCGGGTAAAAAGCCCATTAAATTGGGAGCAACGCCTCCAAAATGACCTATATAGTGTTGACGGGGAGATTAAACCTCAAATCAACCAATCAATAGAAATCAAGCTGCTTAATATATAATATTGATAATTTAAGCTGACTACTTCTCATTAAAGTTAAGTGATTAGTTGGATATCATTTCATCCAACTACTGATGTTTAAGTTATCACTAATTAGTTGAAATCTAGATGGTCAACTGTTACATAATACTTTCAGGAAGAAATGGTTCCCATAAACTATAGAAAATATAAATACAAGACTTTCAAAATAAAAATAAAATAATGAAAAAAAAAGTGTCGTGAGCAATTGTCCTATTTTCCATTAAGGTTGTGGGCAATTGTCTTGTAAGCAATTGTCTTGTGAGCAACTGTCTTGTGGGCAATTGTCTTGTGAGCAAATGGCATGGAATCTGCTATTCATTATACTTATATGGTAAGACAAATATACTGCTGACATAACTTTAATCATAGATGGGCATATTACTTATAAGTAAACTATATGACAGGTATTACTGATAATAATATTTTGATAAATATTTACTGGCATGGATGTTATATGACACATAAGTTACTGAGATCACCATTTAAGACATAGCTATTGAAAGACATATATGATACTTGCGTCGATATCTTGTGCAAAGTTCTGGCATGGATAGAATATTTCTGCTATAATGCTAGTTATAAAAATGACATGGCCTTTAACAGACACACATATAACTTCCAATTGTTATTCTATGACAGGTATATTGCTGATTAGGCTTATGATCTGACACGCATATTGATAGCAAGTGTGTCATTTACTTGACATGGGAATTATTGGCATGGTTGTTATCATGGCAGACACATGGAAAAACGTATGTCTAATCGGGTTCATGACAAAACATAGAAAGACAAAACGTAGACCGGACAAAATCCGAAAAAAAAATTTGTCGTGCAGCATCAGCGGGCTGACGATTCCCATCCTTGTTTGAAATTGCTATTCCTCGGCATTCAGGATAGCATACACATTTCCAGTAAATTATATTGTCTTTATACATGTATTTGTCAATATTGTACATGCACATAAAGCCTTCATAGTCAGTTCGATGCTTTCCTTTCTGTGTTTGTAAAAGTTCCATTGCCGACTATTTCGACTAACTAGGTCTAAATGACCAGTAAAATAACGGTTTTCATAAATATAACTCGGTTAAAAAAAGAATGAACAAGTGAACACATATTACAGGTACTCTTAACTCATTTTATTAAAAAAAAACAAAAAAAAAAAAAACAATTACACTGGTACTTTATATCACAAGCAATGTTACAATAGTCATCATAATTATAAGCGACGCTCAATAACTAATCAATGACTGCCTGGTAATTAACAATATTGGTCGGGTGCGACAAAAGGTAGATAACTTTCTTTTTTTTTGTCTTTCTACTAATTGTCTTTCTATTAATGGTCGCTTCTGTCTTATGACGCGTCTATGTTATGTCGGTTCTTTCTTTTGTCTTTCTATGTTTTGTCGGATACCGGTCTAATCATGGCAGACATATGTTTACTTGGTTATTTCATTGCAGACATATTATTGACACGCATATTCTGACAAACATTTTGATGACATCGCTGCTGTATGCCATTGAAGATACTAACGTTGTTATTATAACAGTATGGCCATCCATATGCAGTCATCCTACATTGGTTATTGTTTGGAAAATTACTGCAAGGATATCATTTTGGTCTACTGAATCACTTGACATGATGTGATTTCGACCACAGAATAACAATGTTGGCCGAGGCCAATGTCCCAAAAAATGTCGCTAGCCATATATTGGTTTATGAATATTCTGCGATAAAAATATTGCCGACAAGGGCATTTTATCTAACTAATTATGCTGCTGGTGGGCTGTTTTAAGTCGTTGAAATTACTCATTACGCAAATACGCCTATACAAATACATTGCCACTTTTATCACCGAAAAAATGAAGATTTTAAGAAAAAAAATGTGATATTTTTCTTATTTCAGCTAAAATATAGTTTATGGGCACTCGTTAGAACCGCCTCATCGAGGCGGTTCTTACAAGTACCCACAATCTTTATTTTAGAGCAGAAATAAGAAAAATAAGGTATTCCCCCTGAAACCCCATGTTACTATATAAAAGTGGGGTTCAAGAGGGTCAAAATTATAAAGGCGTGTTTTCGTGATGTGGTATGGCTGTAGTGACAATACTACTAGTGGGCATAAAAATACAAGGCTATTATGACATGCGTACCACTGACAATGATTGCATGCATGTATAGTATACCAAATCGTATTGCCTGTGTGGATGACAGTGAGGTCGATTTCGCCCCCGCCCATCGGGGCTTGAAGAAAAAGATTGGGCTGCATGGTGCTTCCACGCAGAGGTGAAACTGACAACACATGCATGAGTACTGGTTACCGCTTAGAAGGACTATGCCTGTCAAAGTAAAGTGGTGTGAGTCGGGCCGGCCAGTGCATATAACCCTTTCGGTTTCACTGGGTGACAGTACTTGTGATGTCATTTCATCTCAGTGTCGGGTAAAAGTCCCACACAGTTGGAAGCAGCGTTTCCAAAATGATCTAAATAGTGTTGACGAGGATGTTAAACCTCAATTCAAACAAATGCACAGACAAGACAGTGAAGTCGATTATACATGTATGACCATTCAAAGATAGCGTAGAACTATGTGTTCTTACCTTTCTGGGAGACAGGCAAAACTGTCAGTCCCGAGATGCTGTTGACCACCTGGTGACCAAATGCTGAGGGTAATAGTCCATCTCGGATTTGACTGTCGTCCAGAAAGGTATGGAATGGATGCTAACGCTGACGAGGGTCGCAGCAAAACAATATGAGTTGACTTGTGACAGAGGGAGCCTTAGCTTTATCAAATTTATGTTCTTAAATCAGATGTTAAAGGCTGTTTCTAACACAGCGCGCCTATATAGGCAGTGGGAAGGAACTTTGTTTTATTATGCAATAAATCACGGGGCGGAAGAGCATGCGAGTGTCGTCATTAAACGCTGCCAGTTTATGACGTTACACGTAGATTCTTTGACGTTAGACGGTGCAACGTCACTTTCTCGCACTGAAAATGTTACAAAATGACATGCAGTCAATATATTTTGTGGGATTTCTTTTAACAATCGCGAAAAGTTGTGAGAATTTGAAGGAAACAACACCATTATTACAGATTCTCAGCGTGTTAGAATCGAAATAGATTAGCTCTTGTCTGTGATTTGTTGAGAAGTAAATCACAGTTTTTCGGTCAGTTGAAAGAAGACAAATCACGCGCGCTACACACTCGTGATTTGATCTACTTTACAAATGATCTCCAAACTGTGATTAATTACTCATCAAATCACAGCTAGAGCTGATCTATTTCATAAACATAAAACTTATTGCCTGTGACTGACTATCTCAAGACTACATGTCTGTGAGGGTCAATGCTCTGGCGAGAATGCGCGGTCTTATCAGACCAGTTACTCGTCGCCTATGCTGCTATACGAGCCCTGGCCCCGAGGTTGTACATTAATGTGCTCAACTCACTCGAGCATGAAATTGTCCTGCTCTTAAAATATTAGAATGCCTTTGGTATTCTTTGCTGATCGGAGCAGACAAATGGCCTCATTTATTTGTATTTAACCCATTCGGTACCAGAAATTCCTAAAGGGGCACCTTGGCAAACAGTGCAGGCCCAGATCAGACGCCACAGAACGCGGCGTCTGATCAGGGCCTACACTGTTCGCAAAAAGTTAAGCCATTTCCCGAATAAATTTTGAAGAACTCACAACCTGACACCCCTAAATTTTGAAATGGACTCCTACTATATATAAGGAAGAAGATTCCATTTGGTACAAAAAGGGTTAAATAATTATGAGAATTTCTTTCATGCTCAGGTGAGTTGAGCATGAAAAAAGTTTTAAATCCTCGGGCCCTATAAGCTGGTTTGCATGTTCTCATATCAAGTCGGAAATAATAATAATAGTTATGATAATAATATCATTATTATGAATGATAAAAATATGCAATAACGCAACAGATTTGTTCGAAACTATGCGATTGAACATAAAAATATTAATACACTATTATGTCGGCCCCCGCCCGCTTGAGGAAATAAATGGGCTGCATGATGCTTCCACGCAGAGCTGAAACCGACCGCACACGAGTACTGGTAAACCGCTTTAAGGATCTAAGCCTGCCCAGACAAAGCGGTGGGAGTCGGATCGTCCATGCTTATAAACCCTATTGGTTCCATTGGGCGACAGGGTTTGAGGTGTCATTTCATCTCAATGACGGGTAAAAATCCCACAAAATTGGAAGCAAAGTCTCCAAAATGACCTATACAGTGTTGATGGGGACGTTAAACCTCAAATCAAACAAAACTGTTTGACTGATGAAGATGTCTGTTTACACTTTGCTATATAGTGCAAACGAACGCAGTGTGAGCGCCGTAAAAGCGGAGTGCACGCAGTGTTAAATAAGGACATCGTCGTAAGCGGTATAACAGCACAGGCGCTTGAAATTTGGTCCATTAAAACGTCCAAATATAAAGACTCTGCTGCAATTTCAAAACTTGATGGTTTATTATCACTTTTCAGTTTGAACCTAATGAAGTACTTATGGGGAGAACTTCAAGCTTCTGTGTTAAGGTACTCAAGTTCGGTCGGTTTCAGCTCTGTGCGGAAGCACCATGCAGCCAAATCTATTTCTCCAACCCCCGATGGGCGGGGGCACTTATAAGCTGATTGGTATGTTTTGACATCAAGTGGGACAGAAGAAGAAGTAGAAGAGGAAGAAGACGCAATAATGCAAGAGACTTGTTCGGAACTGTTCAATAAAAATGCCTTTATTGCGTTGTTAATACATACCATTATGAATTAAAAGGCCATTAAATCAACAGGTATTAGGGTGGACGTTTCACATAATAGCGAATTGTTAATATTAAAGTGCAAATATTGAAAAAGAAAATAATCAAATATTCAAAATTTAATGACACATTCATCATAACAGAAAAAACGGCTTAACTACGTCAATTGCCTTTCTTTTTTTTTTCTTTTTTTTTAAACAAAATTCACAATTTTAAGCCCGAATTTCTAAAGTGTACTTTTCCGTCTTTAAATCTAGGCCCGCCCATTCTTTCAAACAGGGGTTTAGTCATTAAGTCAATAATCATTAGCAGGGTAGCAAACAGTGTAGATCCTGGTCAGATGTCTCCTAACGAGCCATCTGATCAGGATCTACACCGTTTGCATAACTACCGGTACCGCTCTTCAGGGGTGAAAGGTAAATACAAAATGTACATATGAAAAAAGAATAAATTAATCAAAATTGCATTGAGATTTTCTGTTGGCTTTATACAGGAAGAACAAAACAGAATAATATAGAGCATGGTCCTATATATTTAATTTATACTAAGCCGTTTCATGAAAGTAATAGATTGAAAATAATTTCAATGCTTATTGTTAGTTGAAATGGGGTCAGTCGAAATGTTAATAAGAACGATTATATGATTTACAGACAAATATAAGTAAAACAGTTCACGGTTTTTGTGATAAGACGTAAAGTTATACGTACGAACGCAAAGCAGATCATATTTACCTAACTTTGTAGGGGCGGACAGCGTGACGTTACAGGAAAACATTGATTTTCGACAGGTAAAAGGAAACGCTGTTTGTATTGAAGTGCGTTTGTACGGAACCCGGGAAGTACATGCTTGTTTTATATCTACAAAACAAGCATGTTCCTTCCCGGGTTCCGTACGTTTGTATTCTTTTGATTTGATTCAAATATGGCATCCGTAGATTAGTACAATCCTGCCCAGTTAGGTCTGTGTGGGCTGGATTGTGGAGGGGTCGTTTGTCATCGCTGCGTTCCGGGTTCGATTCCTGATGTTGGTTGGCATGATGTATCAGGATAGCGGTCGACCATCCAAAGCCGTGTCACCACGGAATAGCCACCAACACGCGCGCACTTATGGGGCGCCGTTTTACTATTTAATCCGTATTTATAGATATCCATAATTATTTATGGATATCCATAATTAGAAGTATGGATATCCATAATTAGAAGCATGGATATCCATTATTAGTTATGGATATCCATAATTATTTATGGATATCCATAAATCGAACTAAATTAATGATATCCATAAATCGAATAATCAATATCCATTATTCGATTTATTGATATCCATAAATCGAATAATGGATATCCATTATTCGGCTGATTTGTGGATATCCATAAATCGAATTATGGATATCCATTAATTTACATCGAAATATGGATATCCATAAATCGAATTATGGATATCCTCAATTCGAAATATGGATATCCATTATTCGGCTGATTTATGGATATTCATAAATCGAATTATAGATATCCATAAATCGATCTGAATTAAGGGTATCCATTATTCGGCTGATTTATGGATATCCATAATTCGAATTATGGATATCCATTATTCGGCTGATTTATAGATATCTATAAATCGAATTATGGATATCCATAATTCGATTTATGGATATCTATAAATACGGATTAAATAGTAAAACGGTGCCCCATACGCATTGGCGGTGAGAATGCTAAATAAATAAATAAATAAATAAATAAAAAAAATTAACATTTTAGCACAATTTTAATCAGCTTACGAGTATAAATCAATGTCAATACAGGTAAATATTTTTTCTTGCACACAAGATAAGGAATTCCATAGGCCTTGGTTTAGCTGGGGTTAGAATTATTGTTCTAGCCCTGGTGTTTTTACCCAACTGGTGTTCTTACCCATAATTGAATATTCTCGCGTGTTTGATAAATGCACTGGTTCAATACGACCTTATATTCGCCGAAGTTAAGGTTGGCGTCACAGCACATTACATCACTAAACATCACTGTAGTGTCATCAAAATATGGCGGACGTCGGCAACCGAAGTGACTGGAGTATTAAAAATCCACGCTCAGAAATTTTGAAAATATTTGAAGGTCCTTGATAAGGCCCAAATGGCCAAAATCTTGTTATCTTGTCTCAGAGAATAACACATTATTCAAATATATTGACACTTTTACCACCAAAAAATGAAAATTTTCAGATAAAAATTCTGATATTTTTTTTTTATTTCTTTTCCAAATATAAATTGTGGGTACTCGCTGAGGCGGTTCTAACCAGTCCCCACAACCTATGTTTTTGAGCAGAAATAAGAAAAATAGTTTATATCCCTGCAAACCCCAGTTTTACTGTATAAAAGTGGGGTTTAAGGGGGTCAAAATTATATAGATGTGTTTCCGTGATGATGTAAATTCCACACTTGTCAGTTCTACGGTGAATATCTGTATGATAACGCTTCTGAAATATTCTTTATTTCAGCATTTCCTTGTGCGTGACCATATCTGCTGTCTCCGCGACAGATCATCCCATATATAGACTTATAATAAATGACGCCGGATTTCAAGATGAGACTAAGACACGTGCTAAGGCTGCTTCTTCCTGTTTCAATCGTCGTTCTGATCTTGAACATCCTACTTATCACTGGAATTCATACTCCTAGAGGAGACACGACTTTAATTGTCCAAGAAATACACAATAAACAAAAGAGTGACGGTCTTTCAAGTTCTGACGCCATAAATGACAGAGGAAAGGCCGAGAAGCGTGCAGGTGAAGACGACGTCATTAAATCCAAGGGTAAAACCCAACATCTGCCAGAAAAAGAAAAGAAGCTATCGAATAATGGTAAATCGCCTGAGAAACCTAATGCAGAAGCGAAAGAAGCTTACATAGAGCCCATGAAGGATGAGACGATTGACGCAATGATAAGTAAACTAAAAGTGAAGGAATTAAATTCTGTATTTCCTAGTTATTTTTGGAACAGTTCACTCGCAGATTTGGCAAAAAGGCTGGGAGCTTTGGCGAGGAAAACAGGAAGGACACTGCAGGCTTACAAGAAATTGCAAAAGTAGGTTGCATTTTTCGGTTACTTTGGGACCAGGTGCTCAAAACTATCGATCTTGTTATTTAACAAATCGTTTCATTAAGAAAACACGCCTTTACAAATACATTGTAACCTTGCTTGCCGAAGAATTGTAAATTTTAAGATGAAAAATTGTGATATTTTTCTTATTTCTGCTCAAAATATAGATTGTGGTTACTCGTTAGAACCGCCTCGTTGAGGCGGGGTTACTCGTTAGAACCGCCTCGGTGAGGCGGTTCTTACGAGTACCCACACTCTATATTTTAGAGCAGAAATAAGAAAAACAAGGTTTATCCCTGTAAACCCCAGTTTTAATATATAAAAGTGGGGTTCAAGGGGGTAAAAATTATATAGACGTGTTTTCGTGATAAATACGGCAAATATATTAATACGGCAAATATATTAATATTTTTGCATCAAAAAATATGAGCAGCCTTTGCAAATGCAAAAGCTGCTCACTTTTTTCAGCACAAAATCAAGATTTTTTTTAGATATTGTACTAAAGTATAACCACTAATGAGGTCGTTAAGCTACCGAGGCTTTGAACAACTGGGCTAGCAGGATTTGACATTGCATACAAATTGTCTCCAAGGAGACAATGTGCATGAGATGTCAAATCTTGGTTTCTTGGAAAAATAAGAAAACACCAACAATTATTGTCTGCTGAATTACCCCGGAGAGTGGTAAAGGTTAATCAGTGCTCGCATTTTAACCCTTACACCGCCGAATAAATTAATTTATAGCCATACCATTTGCTGTCTATCCACCAATCATACGTTTAGTTTTGATGGCCTTGACCTCATATTTTCATGGCCAAAGACTCCCAAAAACTGTCAGATATGGGTCAAATAAGGCTTGTCTGCACCCTATTCCATGAACGAATCGATAAAATGTTGGTCAAATTTGGAACAATATATCACTGCAGCCGACTGCCATGATCTTGACCTTGTTTTTAAACTGTCTAATTTGGACCAGAAATGGACTGCCTAATCCCTGTCTCATTAACTAACTGAAATACGATGAAGGTTGGTCCAACGTGTACATGTACAATACATCGCTGAAACCACAAACTACTAAAGATTTTATTAGATTTTGGATTAAAAAGTCTATTTTTTACTTTAATCTCCATTGAATGGTTCTTTACCTTCTGCTTATGGTTGTGATAGGACATACAATGTGACTTTTTCTGAAAACATTTCTACAGTAGAACTTCAATGCCTCGAACCCCGATGGCTCGTTTACCATGGATGGGTCGAACCAGCTCTTGAGTCCCTAGGGAAACTTCTACAAAAGAAAAAGTGGGGGATAGTTCTGGAGATTTTAGTATTTTATCTTGCATCGCCCCGATGAGGCGATTCTAATGAGTACACACAGCATACGTTTTCCTTAAAGAACACCAAAAAGATGCCCACAAGTGTCAGGTTATGCCTCCTGATAGTAACCCTCAGTGGATCGAACTACCCCTGCTTCAAACAAACTGTTCGAGCCATTGAAGTTCGACTGTAGTTCACAATTAGAGAGAGAGAGAGAGAGAGAGAGAGAGAGAGAGAGAGAGATAATAACATATCCGTGTCATCTAATGCATTCTTTCATATCTCCAAAATGTTCTTTTTTCTGATAAAAATTTGTGACCTTTTTCTTATTTGTGTTCTAAGAAAAATAATGTTAACTCCCGTAAACCCCAGTTGTCTCTATATGAAGTGATGGAGAGCGAGAGAGAGTGAGAGAGTGAGAGAGAGAGAGAGAGAGAGTCTTGTTGAGTGAATCTTGTTGCATCGGTTGTCATCTACTCTATTATTTTTTTTTCTAGTAAAACCAACATGTCTAACTGGAGACTTGTTCACAGAGATATCAGACAATACGCCCTCTACAACCCAGAGAACCCGGCGTTGGACGGGCTATTACACGATATGGCCACGCAGCCTATTAAAGAGATAGGTAAGTTTTTTTTATATCATCACCTGCAATAAACTTTTCACAACGTTTATCACATTCACGCTCTGTTTTTTTATTATTATTATTATTATTATTATTCAGCAGACCTCATTTTGAAATGTGTTTTTTTTTTCTTATTTTTCTCAGAAAACAGGATTTGACTTTTCATGCAAATTGACAATTTGCAAGGGATGTCAAATCCTGTTTTCTGGGAAAATAAGAAAAATATAAAAAAAAAAATCTGTCGTCTGCTGAATAAGCCCACAGATTGGTAATGGTTAACACGTCCCTATAATAAACTCCCTGTAAATTCCAGTATAATGAACTCCATGTGGATCCAAGTATAATTAATTCCCTATAAAGTCCAGTATAATGATTCAATAAACAACCAACAAAAGAAAATCTTATCCATGCCAAACATATGCGAGCTAAAGCTCGCAAAACAATAAAATCGGCCAAAAAAGCATCTTGGCAGCAATACGTCTCCAAACTGAATACCAGAACACCAACTAAGAAAATATGGGACATTATTCGAAAAATTAGTGGCAAAAACAAATCAAATAAACATGTCCATATCAAATCGAACGGAAATATATGTTCAACGGCTAAAGACATTTCCAATGCCTTGGGGGAAAATTTTCAGAAAAACTCCTCTAGCTTAAATTATTCAAAAAATTTCCAAAATATTAAACAAGAACAAGAGAAAAAGAATTTAAATTTTTCCTCATTAAATCACGAAAAATATAATTTACCTTTCACTACTAAAGAATTATTAGATGCTCTCCATAAATCTCATGATACTGCTGTTGGTCCTGACGACATACACTATCAAATTTTAAAACATTTACCCAACAAGGCATTGGAAACATTATTAAATATTCTGAATGATATTTGGATCACTGGAAAATTCCCTGATAACTGGAGAAAAGCTACCATTATTCCTATTCCGAAACCTAATAAAGATCATACTGAAGCCACTAATTACAGACCTATTGCTTTGACAAGTTGCTTATGTAAAACAATGGAGAGAATGATTAATGATAGGCTGGTTTGGTTCTTAGAATCAAACCAGCTTATCACTAAATTTCAAGCTGGTTTTAGAAAAAACAGCTCTACTAATGATCATTTGATTCGCTTAGAATCATTTATACGTGATGCCTTTATCAAAAAAGAACATGTCGTAGCTGTATTCTTTGACCTAGAAAAGGCCTATGATACGACTTGGAAATATGGCATCATGAAAGATTTACACAACTTGGGCCTTAAAGGCCGATTGCCACTTTTCGTTCAAAATTTCTTGTCCGATCGAACATTTAATGTTCGCATAGGAAATACATTATCGGACACATTTGATCAAGAACAAGGTGTACCACAAGGTAGTATTTTATCACCAACCTTGTTCAGCATAAAAATTAATTAATAGTTAAATGTGTAAAAGACCCAGATTGTTCGCTTTTTGTTGACGATTTTGGAATTTTTTTATCGTTCCAAAAATATGGAAACCATTGAATTTAAACTGCAAAGGTGTTTGAATAATATAGAAACTTGGGCGACAGAAAATGGTTTTAAATTTTCTAAAACAAAAACTCAGTGTGTTCATTTCTGTCAAATACGAAAGTTACATTTAGATCCTGTTCTAACTATTTACGGCAGTCCAATTCCAGTCGTCACTGAAGCGAAGTTTTTGGGTCTTTTGTTCGATAACAAATTGTCTTTTATTCCCCATATCAAAGCTTTAAAAGCTAAATGTTTAAAAGCTCTTGATATTTTAAAAGTCCTGTCCAGTTCCGACTGGGGAGGAGATCGCACTGTTCTTTTAAATCTTTATAGATCATTAATTCGTTCCAAATTGGACTATGGCTCCATAGTCTATGGATCTGCTAGGAAATCTTATTTAAAATCTTTGGACACTATACATCATCAAGGTTTACGTCTAGCACTAGGTGCATTTCGAACTTCACCTATTGAAAGTCTTTATGCTGAATCAAATGAACCATCACTCTATGTAAGAAGAGAGAAATTGTCTCTACAATATTCTACTAAATTAGCCGCCAATCCACGAAATTCAGCATATAATACCGTTTTTAATCATAATTACGAAAGATTTTACAACAACAAACCATCGGCTATTAAACCGCTTGGCCTCCGAATCAAACCATTGTTTGAGGAGGCCAATATAAACATTAACAATATTCAACCTTTTTCCTTTCCATCAAAAGAGCCATGGACGTTAAGAGCTCCGAAGATTATTTTAGATTTAAATAAAAATAAGAAATCCGAAGTAGAATCACATATTTTTAAGAACGAATTTTTAGAAATCAAATCCAATTTTAAACGTCACATTTCCATTTACACTGACGGTTCGAAACAAGATGAGAAAGTTGCTTGTTCTGTCATTAGTCCGAATTTTACTGACAGCATTAGATTACCGGATAATAGCTCTATTTTTACCGCTGAAGCGAAAGCAATTGATATAGCACTATATCATATACGAGATCAATCTGAAAAACAATTTGTTATTTATTCCGATTCCCTTTCTGTTTTAAAAGCTCTGAAAGACCAACAGCACAGGAACCCCTTGATTCAACAAATTTTACGAAAATATCATTACCTTTCTGTCTGCAAGGAGATTATATTCTGCTGGCTTCCAAGTCATGTTAATATTCGTGGAAATGAATTGGCTGACTTGGAAGCCAAGTCGGCATTATCTTTAACAGTTACAAACTTAAAAATTCCTTTCTCCGATTTCAAATCAAACATCAATAAATATATAAAGAAAAAATGTCAATCTATTTGGGACAATGAAACTAATAATAAATTAAACAGAATTCAACCAAATTTTTACAGTAAATGCTCATTTTTGAACTACAGCCGAAAAGACCAGACAAAAATTACGAGATGCCGTATTGGACACACAAGACTCACTCATTCCTACATTTTAAAAAACGAACAAGCACCTTTCTGCATATCCTGTAACGAACCGTTCACAGTTAAACACTTCCTCATCTCATGTATTGAATTTAACCATGTACGTTCTAAATATTTTAATATTACTACGATGAAAGATCTTTTTAATAATGTACCTTTTTACCAATTAATCAATTTTCTTAAAGAAATCGGTCTTTTTAACAAATTGTAATTATTAAAATTTTAATTGTTTAATCTTGCACAATTTTATATATAATATTTGACTGTTTTAGACGCTATATGCCCGGTTAGGGTTGAGCGTCTTTAAATAAATCATCCATCCATCCATCCATCCATCCAGTATAATGAACTCGCTGTAAATCCCAGTATAATGAACTCGCTGTAAATCCCAGTATAATGAACTCGCTGTAAATCCCAGTATAATGAACTCACTGTAAATCCCAGTATAATAAACTCCCTGTAAATCCATGTATAATAACCTCCGTGTAGATTCCAGTATAATGAACTCCGTGTGGATCCAAGTATAATTAATTCCCTGTAAATTCCAGTATAATGAACTCGCTGTAAATCCCAGTATAATGAACTCGCTGTAAATTCCAGTATAATGAACTTGCTGTAAATCCCAGTATAATGAACTCGCTGTAAATCCCAGTATAATGAACTCGCTGTAAATCCGAGTATAATGAACTCGCTGTAAATCACAGTATAATGAACTCCGTGTAGATTCCAGTATAATGAACTCCGTGTGGATCCAAGTATAATTAGTTCCCTGTAAATTCCAGTATAATGAACTCGCTGTAAATCCCAGTATAATGAACTCGCTGTAAATCCCAGTATAATGAACTCCGTGTAGATTCCAGTATAATGAACTCGCTGTAAATCCCAGTATAATGAACTCGCTGTAATTCCCAGTATAATGAACTCGCTGTAAATCCCAGTATAATGAACTCGCTGTAAATCCCAGTATAATGAACTCGCTGTAAATCGCAGTACAATAAACTCGCTGTAAATCGCAGTATAATGAACTCGCTGTAAATTCCAGTATAATGAACTCGCTGTAAATCCCAGTATAATGAACTCGCTGTAAATCCCAGTATAATAAACTCGCTGTAAATCCCAGTATAATGAACTCGCTGTAAATCCCAGTATAATGAACTCGCTGTAAATCCCAGTATAATAAACTCGCTGTAAATCGCAGTATAATGAACTCGCTGTAAATCCCAGTATAAGAACTCGCTGTAAATCCCAGTATAATGAACTCGCTGTAAATCCCAGTATAATGAACTCGCTGTAAATCCCAGTATAATGAACTCGCTGTAAATCCCTGTTTATACTGAGTAAATTGGGGCTTACAGGGAGTAAACGTTATTCATATTCTGCTCCAGTCCTATTCAGGTCATTTTGGACATGTTGCTTCCAATTTTGTAGAACTTTTACCCGACATTGAGATAAATGACATCTGAAGCCCAGCCGCCCAATGAAAACAATAGGGCTAATATGCATGGACGGTCCGACTCGCACCACTTTCCCTGGGCACTTGCTTAGACTTTCTAAGCGGTTTACCAGTACTTATGTGCAGTCGGCTTCTCCAAGCTCTGATGGGCGAGGGCACTTTAGAACCGACATTTAACTTTATGTCGATAAAAATGTGTAATTAATGATCGGTTCGATATAAGTTGAAATAATCTTGAATGGGCCGTGAAACCAAAACCAAAAAAAAAAAAAAAAAAAAAAAAGTGTGGTTTTGGGGGTACTTTCTTCATTCTTGGTCAATAACACAGATTGTTGTTACATTTAACGTCAGATCCGCATCATTGACCTTTTAACCCTTGTCATGATGAATAAATTCATTTAGCCACGCCCATTTCTGAATTTCAACCAATTAAATTACTTAATGTAATAATTCCATTCAACTCAGGAACAGAATGACAAACAGTGTAGATCCTGATCAGATGGCTTTAGAAGCCATCTGATCTGGATCTACACTGTTTGCAAACGTAGGGGTTGTTCTGCTCAGCGGGATAAAGGTAAGTGGTGTAGGATCGGTCCGTTTCGTTTAGGCACATTTGTAAGATCGACTTTCGTTGCGGTAAGCGGTTCGATTCTGAAAATTATATTTTAAAATAGCAATGAAGGGGCCTGCGTGTTTGTTGGTCTCACTCACTCACGCACTTCCTTTAAGCCCCCACCCACAGGGGCTTGAAGAAATATATGGGCTGCATGATGCTTCCACGCAGAGCTGAATCCGGCCCGCACACTAGTACTGGTAAACCGCTTAGAAGATCTAAGCCTGTCCAGGAACCGCGGGGCGAGGCGGACCGTCCATGCTTATAAACCCTATTGGTTTCATTGGGCGACAGGGCTTGAGCAGTCATTTCATCTCAATGTCGGGAAAAAGTCCCACAAAATTGGAAGCAACGTCCCCAAAATGACCTTTACAGTGTTGACGGGGACGTTAAACCTCAAATCAAACAAATCAAACAAATCCCTCACCGATTCACCCACCCACCCACCCACTCACTCATTCATTCACGCATGAGCTACGTCATGGGAAAACCCGATTATTGCCATTTGCGGACAACAAAGGTGTTGCTCAGACTGATCAGTATAGTACAATATATCCACTTTCTACGTTTAGAAATGTCTATGATACTGTGTAGACCTGTTTGTGTCTCACCTGCGTCTCACCACAAAAACGTCTAGACCCTTATGATGCCAATCGGAGCTAATGTGGTCTGCTTTTTTGTCTGCCGGTTACACTATAAGTCTAATTTGCAACCAGTGCAGACCCTGATCAGATTGCTCCTCTAGGAACAGTCTGATCAGGGTACACACTGTTTGTCAATATGCAAAAATATGTTTGACGACATCAACAGATGGCATTTACAGACGCAGCTTTTCTTGGCTCTATTTTTGCGGATATTCCTGTTTACAAACAGTGTACACATTTGTCAGACGCCGCGTCTTATCTGGGTCCGCACTGTTTGCCTATGTCCTAGGTAAGAATGCGTTATCTGATATTCGCGGATATCATTTCATGTTTTTATTTATTTGTTTTGTTTTTTAGACAGCAACGATGGTGGTACCCAGCTGAAATTAATCTTCAACTTTCAAGATGGTGGTAGAGGTGTTTTTAAACCTATGAGGTAGGTACATAGAGGAACTTCAGACCCTTTTAACCCCTATATCCCTATCGAACCCTTAAATGGAAGGCCCAGTGGGATGTTGTTTTGTTTGTTTGTTTGTTTGAATTAAGGTTTAACGTCCCCGTCAACACTATGTAGGTCATAGTGGGATGTTGGGTCTATGTTAAGGTATTGTGTGGCTTTCAGTGCCGGGCGTTCTACTGTTTTTGCCTCAGTATGACAAGGGTTCAAAACCAACGACGTCGTTAATTAACATATCGTTAAAACTTTGATCAATTGATATACCGAATATTCTAATATTTTTTGCTGAAAAAATGTGAGCAGCTTTTGCAAATGCAAAAGCTTCTCACATTTTTACAGCAAAATACAAGATACAGTTCAACCTGTATTAAGCAAGTGCCTAAGGGATAGTCAAAATATGCTTGCTTAAGACAGGTTCTTGCTTAATACAGGTGAAATTTAACACATCTGCCTTTCTTGGGAACTGAATGCCTGCTTGCTTAAGACAGGTTGCTTGCTTAATAGAGGTGGCCACTAAGACAGGTTTTACTGTAATTAGATATTGTACTTGCTAGAACGGAGATGTTAAACCGCAATTCAAACATATCCAAGCAGAATAGGAAAAATAACGCAATGTTTCATTTGACTAAGGCACACGAAGAATAGAACGTGTTTTGTTTGGTTGTTGTTTTGTTGTTGTTGTTGTTGTTTTACTTTTTACCAGGCAAACTTTAATGAAGTCGTTTTTGTTTGTTTGAGTTGTAGTTTTTTGTTCCCCTCAACACTGGCTCATTCTCAGAATCAGAATCGGAATTGTTTCTGGCGACACGGTGATATGGGAAGTTAGTCCCTATCTCTCACCAAAGAGATAAAAACTGCTAGGGTTTGTATCTAATGACGTACCGACTCGCATCAGTTTGCATAGGCAAGATTTGACCTCCTAAGCTGTTTACCAGTACTCTTGTTCGGTCGGTGTCAGCTCTGGGCGGACGCACCATGCAGCGCAGTCTTTTTCTCCAGGTCCCGATGGGCGGGGGCGCCAAAATACTTGTCTTACATTTTACATCACAGCCTCGTTATAACACGGTTCATTATAACACGGTTGGATATAACACGATTTCAAGATGGATCTCAAAAATGTGAAGATTTTATAGAAAAATGACCATATTTATGGTCATTTTTCTATGTAATTCACAGATTTTTGTTTGGATTCGACATGGTTGTTTAAGTAACACGCCGGTTTCTGCTTTGGACCCCTATGAATAGTATTATAAAGAGGTTGTGGTGTGACGTTTGCATGATAATTAGACTGCGTCAGATGAAAAAGTCTCTTCAAGCATGTGCACCCATCAAAGACTCACATGCGCAGTCTGATCAGTCTATGGGGGTTATTGACACGAAGTTTTGCTTCTGGTCGTTCTAGCTGCGATCATGAATCCTTTTTGTACCAAATGGAATCTTCCTCCTTATAGGAGTCCATTTCAAAATGTAGGGGTGTCGGGTTGTGTTTTCTTCAAAATTTATTTGGAAAAAGGCCGAAAATGGCGGTTCTAACGAGCACTCACAGACTATGTTTCGAGTGTGTGTGTGTGTGTGTGTGTGTGAATTCGGGTTTAACGTCGCTTTCAACAATTTTTCAGTCATACCACGACGGTGTCTGGTTGCGACAGGGAGCTCAATGCTCACTTTTATAGTGCTGCCTCACTGAAGTATCATGTCCCAAACACATTACATGATACCACATCCAGTCACATTATCCTGACACTGGGTCGACCAGTCCTAGCTCTACCCCGTAAATCTGAGTGCCAAGCAAGGAGCAGCTAGTATCATTATTAACGACTTTGGTATGTCGCGGCCCGGGATCGAACCCGTGACCTCCCGTTCCCCGGAGCGGACACTCTACCAACTGAGCTATCGGGGCCGGTGATGTTTCGAGTGTAAATAAGAAAAATATAGAAAAAAAATTGTCATTTTAGAGATATTAACACATTCAGTACCAGAAACCCTTAAATGGGTACCTTGACAAACAGTGCAGGCCCAGATCAGACGCCGCAGAACGCGGCGTCTGATCAGGGCCTACAGTGTTTACAAAAAGTTCAGCCATTTCCCGAATAATTTTGAAGAGAACACAACCTGCCACCCCTAAATTTAGAAATGGTATCCTGCTGTATATAACGAGGTAGATTCCATTTGGTATGAAAAGGGTTAAAGAATGTACTATGTTAACGGGTGTGTTATTGTAATCTGAAGTGATGTGAAGAACTATCTTTGGACTCAATCACGTGTTCGAATTAGCCAGGGTAAACGAAACAGCCATGTAATATACAGTACAATTCCGCAATTAAGACCACCTAAAATTAAGACTAAATCTGCTTTAAAGCTTATTGAGAAGGTTTCAGTTATTCATTCTTGTGTTTTCTATACCCAGTGTCTCCTGAAAAGAGACCACCTTTGGGACTGTTCAAAAGTGGTCTTCAAGACCACTTTTGAACCGTCCCAAAGGTGGCCTTAATGTAGGAATTTTATTGCATATAGTTTATAATTAACCTCCAAGCGTCAATAACAAACACAGAAGATGCGATCTAATTATCTGTCTTAGAGAAAACAAGGCTTGGGATTTCATGTGAATCTTCTGTTGTAAAGCCTTAGGTTTGTCTAAAACAATATGAATAAAATATTTGACAATGTCGCTTGCTACGTTTATACTTGGTCCTTCAAGGCTATAAAATGTTCTCATGGCCAAAGTTGTCTGACATTTACCTGTTCACTTTCATCTTTGACAGTCATATTAAAACTCAATATTGGATTGTCTCCCTTTGACTGAGGCCTATGATATATACCTGTTGTGTAATCTCAGCTGTGTTGTAATCCGGCTTTGTGTGAAAACATTTTCGCCTTTATGACCCCGGGGGATACTGAACGAGAATCGCTCTTGTCTGTAGATGTCTAGTTAATTTCGGTCACCATGTTTATCTGCAGATATCCCCGTGAAGTTGGTGCCAACCCAAATCATTACATATTTGATGACCTTGAGCGTCATATAGCGGAGATAGCTGCTTTCCATTTAGACAGGTAAGATGTTTTGTTTGTTTGAATTGAGGTTTAACGTCCGCGTCAACACTATCTAGGTCATTTTGGAGGCGTTGCTTCCAATTTTGTGGGACTTATGTGATGAAATGTCATCTCAAGCCCTGCCGCTCAATGAAACAAGGTTTATATGCATTAGACGGTCTGACTCACGCCACTTTGCCTCTTCTAAGTGGTTTACCAATACTCACGTGTAGTCAGTTTTACCTCTGCATGGAAGCACCATGCAGCCAAGACCCGATGGGCGGGGCGGGGACAGGTAAGATGTACCCTGTTTAAGAAAATGACATATACAGTGTTGACGGGGACGTTAAACCTTAAATAAATCAATCAATATATACATTTCGAGCGATTTGATTGGTTGAAATGAAAGTTAAATACTTCGATAAATTCGGTGAGCAAGAATCTCAGTTCTACTTTACACAGTCACACGTGGTAATATAACGTCACGTCAAAGACCACGTTTTGAACTCGCTTGTTACGTCATTGTATATGAAGTGACGTCAACAGCGTTGATTAAAATTTTGGAAAATATTGAAACCTTAAATGTTAGAAGATAAGTTAACTGAATTTAAAGACATGAAGTTAGAATGATAAGTTAACTGAATTTAAAGACATGACGTTTTTTCGTTTGGGGTTCTATTAAGAAATGAAATTTATTTTTCTGCAGTTCATGGAAGTATGAACGCAGTGGGTCGCGTGCAAAGTAAATGAACCCCGAAGGGGTTCATGTAAACTTTGCTAGCGACCCACTGTCGTTCATACTTTCATGAAAAGCAGAAAAATTAAGTTTATTTTTTATATTTACATTATTTGCCCCTCATCACTGGGCGAAAAAAATGCTTGTAAGGCAAACTTTTAAAGCTGAAAAACATTTACACGCTGTTTTTCTACAAAGAGCGGAGCAGCGTTGACGTCATCAACGCCCGTAGAGAACAATGGTTTAGAATGACGTCATTTAACGTCACTGAAAATCATGTGATTCGATGCGTTCATTGACGTATGAACGCAATTGTTTTCTATAGGTTTACATTAGACTTTACACTGGAAATGTAAATATTCTAAGATGACCGCTTTTTATTGAATAATCATTCCGCCGTGGCCGTTGGTATAATAATTCTTCGCACTTTCGAAATAATTCCTCAAATTTATCATTTTGGTGACATTTTTAACATTTCGATGGCAAAGTTGGAATTATAAGGAATAATTTATCATTTTTGTGGATTTTATCGATGTGTAAACTCCGGCAAATTACTCACAAAATTTGCATGAAGCGTCAAACTTCATGCTGTTTATGAGGGATCTGCTGGCACACCGATAAAGTCCACTAAATGCTGTAAAAAATAAGGGTAAAGTATCAAAACAAAGCTGACCGATGGGTTATTTCTTTCGCCGGGTGACCTATCCAAACACTAGCCGATACGACTGTTGCTTAATTCCATTAATAGAAACGACGCTTTTTTCAATGTAGTATAACCGTAGTAAATTGTAAAGCGAAATACAGTGAAATTCCGCTATTAAGACCACCTTAAATTAAGACTAATTCCGCTTTGAATAGCTTATTTTGTTGGCTGCAATTATTCTGTCTTTGTGTTTTCTGCATACATTGTTCTCTGGCCATGGACCACCTTTGGAACTGTTCAAAAGTGGTCTTAAAGACCACTTTTGAACAGCCCCAAAGGTGGTCTTAATAAAGGAATTTTACTGTAGTTCATTTATTAACCTGACGAAGCCAAGTTTTTTTCTTAACTTTTGTATTGGCATAATAGAAGTGAAGACAATGATCAGGAATCGATACAACTTCCCAACAGCTCCCATCAGAGACATCAAAAGGGAAAGAAACACGAACATGAAACAACTAGACCCTAATGAAAACATCGCAAGCGGAAAGCCAAAAGGACAGTATCTTTCCCACAAAATAGCCAAACCATAACCCCTGGATTTTCTTTTTAAGACAAAGCAGATATTAAATGTCTACTGTCAGAATGTCTATTTTCCGAAGCTAAAAATCAATATCATGCTTGTATCTGTGCAACAAGAAAAATCCTTTTTTTTGTTCATCAAAAACAAAAAGACCTACTTTCATTTTTTTTTTTCTGCACATATGGAACCCTGAATATCTGGAGTACTGACTATTTCCACTGTATATTTCAGGTTACTTGGGTTTTACAGGGTACCACCTACAATAGGGAGGATTGTAAATTTGACAAAAGAAATAAAGCCGTTGGTGCCTGAAGAGATTCGTAATACATTTTTCAAATCTCCAGGTGAGAAATCTCTCTATTGTTGTTGTTTCATAATGCCGTCCATACATTACGATAACACACCCGTGCGACATAATGCATTTTTCACATCTCCAAAATGGCTATTTTCTGATGAAAATCCGTGATATTTTTCTATAACTACAGCAAACATAGGTTGTGGGTGCTCGTTAGAACCGCTTCATTGAGGCGGTTCTAACGAGTACCCACAACCTATGTCTTGGAGCAGAAATAAGGAAAATAATGTTTACCCCCGTATACCCCAGTTTTCTCTATATAAAGTGGGGTGTAAGGGGGTGTTAATTTCACGGACTTGTTCACGTGATGTAAGCCCTTCTTAGCTCACCCGAGCATGAAGTGCGATGTTGAGAACGAAGTGCTCATGGTGAGTTATAGTGATCGGTCATCGTCCGTCATGCGTTGTCAACAATTTGCTTTATATGACAACTCCTCCTATACCATTGGGCCAACAACATTCAAACTTCACAGCGGTGTTGCCTACGTAGACCTCTACCACAGTGGCTAAAACAGTTCCACTCCGATAAGAAAGTTGGTCGCCAGAACTAAAAATAGAAAAAAAATCTTTATATGCCAAATCCTCCTATGCACATGGGCCAGTTTCATTCAGTCATCATAGGAATGTTGCCTAGGTTATCCACTACCAAATTATCTAAGACGGTTCTGAACCTATGAACAAAATGACCACCATAGCTAAAAATAAAAAACTTTCAAATGACAACTGCTTCTACACATTGGGCCAATTTCATTCAAAATTCACTGCTTCCATAATAGATAAAACGGTCCCGCTCCAATGGCTGCCAGAGTAAAAAATATAAATACAAACTTTAAGTGACATGTTCTCCTATCTTTCGACAAATTTCATTCAAACTTCACAGGACAGTTGCTTAGGTAACCATCTACAAAAACAGATAAACCGGTTCCGCTCCAATGAAGTAGATCTAAGAATAGAGAAACTTTAAATGGCATCTGCTCTGTCTTTTCCCCAATATAAATGAAACTTCTTATAAGTGTTGCTTAGGGGACCCACTTTCATAATAGCGAAATGGTTCCACTCCAATGAACAAGATGCTAAAAATAGAAATATTTTAAATGACAAGTCCTCCTGTATCTTTGGTCCCATTTCATTCAAAGTTCACAGGAACATTGCTAAAATGGTTACGTTCCAACAAAATGGCCACGAAATATAATAAAGAAAAACTTGCAAAGGACAACTCCTCATATTTGCCCATTTTTTTTTTTTTCAAACTCATAGGAATGTTTCTTAGATGGACCCCTGCTTAAAAAGCTAAAACGGTCTTGTTCCAATGAACAAGATGGCTGCCAGAGCAAAAATAGGAACATCTGTAAATGACAACTCTTGAATGTTGCTTAATTCGCCCTCTACCAAAATAGCTACATTGGTTCTGCTCCAGTGAAACGAAATGTCCATCAGAGCAAAAATAGAAAAATCGTTTGTTTGTTTGAACACTATTTTATATCATTTTTGAGCCGGTCAGTTTACCTATCCACACTTTTCCTGTGCCGGCTTACACGTAAGCGGTTAACCAGTACAGTGCACATTCTTTCGCTAGAAACTGACAACTGCCCTTCTTGAATCAGCGAAAGGGAGAGAATGACCGTAGAAAAGATTTCATGATCATCTCCACGAAACAGTGTTGCCGACATATAGAGAAAACTGGGGTTTGCAGGGGTACACATTAATTTGCTTATTTTTAGCTCGGCTGTTTTCGAAGTAAACGAGGTATTGTCATAGCTCTGGCGTCGTCTGCGTCGTCGTCGTCGTGCAAAAACTTGGACATTTTGTAATATCTCTGTCATTACTGAACATATTTACTTGAAACTCGGACTAGTTGTTCATTATGAAAACAGGAACTCAAACCAATAGGTGAGGTAACCCTCAAAATATTTTTGGCACAGTTATGCCCCTCTTTCGACTTAGAATTTGTGTTTTCGAAAAGTAACTACGGCCGAGCGTTGGAACCCGCATGCGGTGCTCTTGTTTCTCCAAGACATAGGTTGTGGGTACTCGTTAGAACCGCCTCAATGAGGCGGTTCTAACGAGCACCCATAGCCTATGTTTGCAGTATAAATAAGAAAAATATCACGGATTTTCGTCAGAACAGTAGCCATTTTGGGGATGTGACAAAAATGTACATTGTTGCACGGGTGTGTTATTGTAATAATGGTTTAGCTCCAAGAAATAATATGGTCACCAGAGCTAACAAAAACTGCCAGAGTATCTGACTATACCATCAAAAGTGTTACTTTTTACTATGTAAACTGCGATTTTCGAGGGTGTTCATTACAAGGACCCATTTTTGTACCAAATGGAATCTTCCACCTTATATATAGCAGGAATTCTTTTCAAAATTTAGGGGTGTCAGGTTGTGTTCTCTTCAAAAACTATATGGAAATTGGGTGAAAAATTTGCAAACAGTGTAAGCCCTGATAAGACGCCGCGTTCTGCGGCGTCTGATCTGGGCCGGCACTGTTTGGCAATTACCCGTTTTGGGGTTTTTGGTATAAAATGGGTTAAGTGATGATGCGTCGTCATAAAGCTCCTAAAGAATGTTTGACGAACAGCTGTGTTGCCTACGCATTAGTCTATATGGAGAGCAAGAAGAATTAAAGACAAATAAGCCAAGAAAACTCATTGTCTCTAACACAATATAAGTCATCATCACTGCATAGTATAACAAGTTTGAGGCTTCTAGCTTGAATAGTTTCTGTGAAATTTTTTACGAAAAAATTTAACTGGCCTGCATGGAGAGAAAGAAAAATGAACAAATGAACAAACAAGCTGGAAAGCCCATTGTCTCTTACATAATATAAGTCATCATTATTGCATAGCATACCAAGCTTGAGGCATCTCTGAGAAATCTTTGACAAAAAAAATAGTTTGGCCTATATGGTGAGAAAAAAAAGAATAAAAGAGCAGATATAGAGGATATTTGATTTTTTCAGTGTAAGATCGAATTTTATTTCATCGAATGAACACCAAAACTGTTATTTTCACGAGTGGCATAGCCACGAGTGAAAATAGCAGTTTTGGTGTTCATGAGTGAAATAAAATTCGATCTTGCACTGAAAAAAATCAAATTTTCTGTTTCTTACATGCTTCAAAAGGCAATATTTAGCGTCTTTAATGGTGTCGCTCACATTCGGAGAAAATTATCTTTGTTCCTGTTCGTTTCGCGTCAATTTAGTGGTGTCCATCGTGTTTAGTGGGTATACTATTGGGTGTAAACTGAAAGTTTGCACCTGAAAAATGGCCTGGGATGGTATTATTATGAATGATTAATGAAATAATTGAGAGAGTAGTTTTCCAAAGAAGTTGCTGGCAAGTCTAACGTCGCGCGGCAAAAGACGTGACGTCAGCGTCATAAATGACGTCAGTAACGTCCCCGTCACACATGAACGGGCTATGCGTCAATTAGAACACATTTCAGTATTGTTCAGTTATCTGACAAAGATAAAATTGAAATTAGAGTTAGATTTGAAGAAAAAAGTAGTCCCAAACAGTGAAAAATAAAAAATCGTATTTTCACTGTTTGAAACAGTGAAAATATCGATTTATATTTCACTGATAAATCTCTATCATTCATTGAAAAGCATGTAAGAAAAACACATAAGCCAAGAGTCTCTTAATAAACGAGATAAGTCATCATTATTGCATTGCATACGTTTGACAATTTTTGTGTTATGGAACTACTATAAAAAGAACGAAGAAAACAGTAAAACAATTAATTAGGAATCTTTATAGCCAGGACATAAAATCTGTACTGCTAAAATTATGCCACCCGTATACTCTCTATAAATAAATTTTCAAGAGTCTAGCATTCAATGTTTCCAAGGGTTACTCAAGTAACCCAGTCTCAGATTTTCGTTCTTTTAAGTGTTCTTTGTTTCAAAATGCAACCTTTTAGGTTTTTATTTTACCTCGCTGCAGCTGGTGATAAGTGCCGTGTGGCGGCCGTAAAAAGACCCCCGTGCTTCCTGATAGTGCAGATTATAGTTTCTTTTCCTTTGGGGTCATTTAGTTCATTTTGGTTGCTTTGAAAATCGAATATCGCTTAAACCAATAGGGGCTTGAATCATAAAAAAAGGCAGAAAAAATTTTTTTTTTTTGGTACTGTATTAGAGACAAGGTGGGAAACTTCGGCTCAATTTTTTTTGGGGGGGTTACCTCATTTTACTCAGTGTTTCTTTTTCGCAGTTTTGCACCTGCTTGTTATGAATTATACAAGTTAAATAAGTCCACTTTGCAAAAATAATCCGCCTCTGACTGCCACTTGCAGGAAACATGTTTTTCTCGCATGGATTAACTCAGTAAAGCAAAATTCGGCACAAACGTGTGACAAAAAAATTTCAGGTTTTCATCAATCACAACCGAACTTGTGATACGGGGGGAACTTGTTTCGCTTTCACCCGTTGTATTTCATTTAACATTAGCTCTCCTTGCCAATTTGAATCCAAAAAGATGTACTCGCTGCTCTAAATTTGATTTTGCTTCGCTTTCCGCAGTGTTCTGCAAATGATCGGTATAGAAACCCGGGCGCTTGCCATAATCGTCGTGTTTAAAAAGCGGGACGTGCAGGACAGATATAATCCGGAACTTTGGAAACTACGCCCGGCAGTGGAGTAGCTGTTGTTACTGTTAGAATGTGTGTGATAGCCTTGATTGCGCCTTTGATTTTATTTTTCAATGTAACATATTCTGATAGGACTACGTATACACGTATTACGCAGATAAAATAACTGGATGGTGTTTCTACGTATAATGGGCTGTGCTCTGGTAATTTTGTATTGTATCGCTTTGCGGTCAACTTCCAATTAGCCGCTGTAACATTTTTGACACATGCGCAGAAAAGGACATAAATGTTTACTGAAAAGCAGAAGACGGCTTTAGATCTGATAAAAAACAAGACACGACTGCCTTGTTTATATCCAGGCTGGGACGGGCATAACGCACGTTATCGAGGAGATTGCTAGAGTGCTCCGTATTGAAGGGAAATGTTTGTCAGTTTCTTGCACAACGGGTATCGTATAAAATCTATGTGTTTTTGGCACAGTGCTAAAGAACGTGTGTACATGACGTCGTCACCTTGTGTTTAAACGCTCGTTCCCGGTACACGGCAACGGTTAGCTAAGCAAAAAAAAAAAAAAAAAAAAAAAACATGCAGCAGTGTTAAGCCAAACGGTTCAGAATATAAGTTAAAAGAGATACGCCTAGAAATAAATTGAAATTGTTTTACAAACCAGTGATTCAGCTGAAGTGCACGACCCGCCGGATGCTTTTAGCTTTATGAGTGTTACCATATATGGGTATGGCGGCCATTTTGGTCATGTGACCTGGACATAAATCGGTTCCCCCAATAAATGCAGCTTATCGTAAGGAGCAAAAATATATCTTATACTTTAGTACTGTATTCTGAATCGTTTACAGGATAAAAAACATTCTCTATTTTCCAATACAAAAGCATGTGTGTCAAAGTTTGACCTAGGCACAAAGAAGGTCAAGGTCAACACAGGGTCACCATTTTAGCAATTTATGATGGACCTACGTCCCAGATGCTATTTATCAAGTTTCGTGGAAATCTGCCCAGTGGTTCTGGAGAAGACTATTTTGAAGGGTTTTTAAGATATATGGCTTGGCGGCCATTTTGGTCATGTGACCTGGACCCCATGAGCAAATTTTGGTTTCCCCCATCCCATAGAGGCTCCATATGAAATTTGACTTCAATCGGCCCAACAGTTCCCGAGGAGAAGCAGTTCGACAATTTTCACATTTTTCGCCTCGGCGAGGCTATACTAACTGGGATGTAATATTTCGCAAGTTCATTGGTTAGATCTCATTGATATCTATCAGTATGCCAAACATTGTTTAAATATTCCAACAAAAGCATATGTGTCAAAGTTTGACCTAGGCACAAAGAAGGTCAAGGTCAACCCAGGGTCACCATTTTAGCAATTTATGATGGGCCTACGTCCCAGATGCTATTTATCAAGTTTCGTGGAAATCTGCCCAGTGGTTCTGGAGAAGACTATTTTGAAGGGTTTTTACCATATATGGCTTGGCGGCCATTTTGGTCATGTGACCTGGACCCCATGAGCAAATTTTGGTTTCCCCCATCCCATAGAGGCTCCATATGAAATTTGACTTCAATCGGCCCAACGGTTTCCGAGGAGAAGCAGTTCGAAAATTTTTACATTTTTCGCCTCGGCGAGGCTATACTAAATGGAATTAATATTTTGGTATATTTACATTTCCAGTGTAAAGTCTAATGTAAACCTATAGAAAACAATTGCGTTCATACTTCAATGAACGCATCGAATCACATGACTTTCAGTGACGTTAAGTGACGTCATTCTAAACCATTGTTTTCTACGGGCGTTGATGACGTCAACGCTGCTCCGCTCTTTGTAGAAAAACAGCGTGTAAATGTTTTTCAGCTTTAAAAGTTTGCCCTACAAGCATTTTTTCGCCCAGTGATGAGGGGCAAATAATGTAAATATAAAAAATAAACTTAATTTTTCTGCTTTTCATGAAAGTATGAACGACAGTGGGTCGCTAGCAAAGTTTACATGAACCCCTTCGGGGTTCATTTACTTTGCACGCGACCCACTGCGTTCATACTTCAATGAACTGCAGAAAAATAAATTTCATTTCTTAATTAAACATATTTATTTCGGAATTAATATAAATTATACAAGCAAGTAAATACAAACAAATCATAGGATAAGAACGAAAGCACAATTACTTATTGAGTTCTTCTCCTTACATGCTTAATATTGTATTATTGCAGGTGGTTGTTTGTCAAATAATGTGAACTTAGGATCATACTGACATATAACTAATTGAATAATTAGAACTTGAGACAGAAAAAAAGGAACATATCAAAAGATAGGTATATTTACAAAACAAAATAAATAGATAAATATATAAATAAATAAATGAAAGTTTGGATGAAATGCAGTAAGAACTGCCATAAAAAGAAAACAGAGAAAATATAGTACGGTACAAAAGTAAACAAACGAAAAAGAAAAAAAAGAGAAAATCAAGCAGGGTTGGTGAGTGCTAGGGCGCGAGGTATAGGTAACGGATCCATACATCTTGTGAATTGGTAGGAGAGTCGTCGTAGAGTTCATTTGCATATTTAAAAGCGTTTCGTGGCGATAATATATTTGTGTACATTTGCGAATATAGCAGCATTTATGTCGTGGGATAGTGATGGGTCGCCATAAAGAACTTATGAGGTTGGGGTAGCGTACCTTGAAATTTCATTTAAGAGTTCCCCTCGCTGTCTCTGATATTGCATACAGTGGAAGAAGTAATGTTGGTTGTCTTCAATGCTCCCGCAGCTGCATAGAGGTGAAACAGATATATTCTTTAGAAAGAGGTGGAGATTTAAGGAGCTACAATTTGTTCTTAAGCGCGTATGCAAGATTTAGGGATTTCGTTTGCCGTTGTAATAATGTTTGGGAACAAGTGTTTTGTCTTTGTTTAGAAAATTCCTAAAAGCATTTACAGATTCAATTTGTGTCGCTGCTTCTGAGAGCTCATTCCATGCCCTGATAGACGAAGGTAGAAACGAGTTGTAATAGAGTGTAGTTCGGGCATTAATTTGATCAAGGTCGTTGGAATTTCTTAGGTTATAGCGTGATCTGTATTGGACAGTTTTTGGAACAAGGGACGAAAGATAGGTCGGACAGAGATTAGCTTTCATTTTATAAAATAGAGTCAGTTTATGTTTCTTACGTCTCTCTTCGAGACTTTCCCATTGAATTTCATTATATAGGTCGTTTATAGATACTAATTTTGTTGCACCAGTCGCTACTCTTGCTGCTTCATTCTGAATTTTATCTAATTCATTTTTTTCATATTGACTGCAATTATCCCAGAGTACATCTCCATATTCTAGTATAGGCCTTATAAAAGTTAAATATATAGTTTCTAATGACTTCCTGTCTAATTTAAATTTAAGTTTTATCATAATATTAATCCTTGTCCATGCCTTTTCAATAATATAGTTGATGTGACGATGCAAAGTACAGTCACTGGAAAAGTATATTCCAAGATGTTTGTGATTATCAACTTCAGTAATAGGTTGATTTTGCATGTAAATAGGTGGATGCCTGTTTCTAATCAATCTGCGAGACACCAGAAGAGCTTCGGTCTTTGTGGGGTTAAAGGAAACTAGCCATGTGGCTGCCCATTGTGATATTTTTTGAAGATCGGTATTGATACATCCTGCAGCGGAGATCGGATCATCAACAACTATGAATAGGCTTGTGTCGTCGGCAAATAAGCGTATTTTAGAGCCTATGTCGGTAACAATATCACTTATATAAACAAGGAAAAGTAATGGACCGAGGATCGAACCTTGAGGAACCCCTGCACGAATAAATGCCCCTTCAGATGTGGCAACTGGTATAACTACACGTTGCATTCTGTTATTCAGATAGCTTTTGAACCAGGCAAGTACTTCTCCTGTGACACCAGCTGATTGTAATTTAAATATTAGGCCGTCGTGCCAGACACGGTCGAAGGCTTTGCTGATGTCACAGATGACAGCTCTAACCTCTTTACCCTCATCTAGTGCTTGACAAAAGACATTGTAGAGGTATGTTAATTGATTAATGGTGGAGTCACCTGGAATAAAGCCGGATTGTAAAGAAGAAAGAATATTGTTATCTCGAAGATGGTTATAGAAATGTTTGAATACAAGTCTTTCGAGTACTTTATCTTCCGAGTTGAGTAGTGAGATAGGTCTGTGATTAGAAACAACAGACAAATCGCCTTTTTTGGGGACAGGACAGACATTTGCTTCTTTATAAGAACTTGGAACTAGACCAGTACGTAATGACTGATTGAAAAGAGAACAGTAAGGATTAGATAGTTCTTGAGACAGTTCACGTATGATACGATTGCTGAGTCCGTTGGGACCAGTTGCTTTATTGACTGGTAAAACTTTAAGCACATATTCGACTTCTTCTGTTGTTAGGACAATGCTATTTAATTCTGATGTTATTGATGTTGGAAAGATAGCTGGCAAATGTGCGTTCTTGTCGTTCACACTCGACTGGCTCTGAAAATAGTTGTTTAAAATATTAGCCTTGTCATGGTCATCGGTATACAAATTATTGTTATGTTCGATAGGGGGTAGCTGAGATTTGCTATTTGGCGTAATAAAATATTTTAAAGTTGACCACCAGTCCTTAGAAGAGAGAGTTTGTGAAGTAAGTTTTGCAGTAATTTTTTCATGGAGTGCTTGTTTCGAATCGCGGATCATTTGTGTTGTTTTATTATGCAATGTTTTAAATTTGGACCAGTACACAGGTATTTGTTCTTTTAGCTTTTTTGTATAACCTTTTTGCGTTTCCTTATATTCTTTTTAATATGTGCTGTTATCCAAGAAGGTTCCTGAGGTTTAATACTAATTATTTTATTTGGTATGCATTCTGTGTCTAAAGCGGAGACATGATTAGTAATGTTATTTGCATAAACATCAATGTCATTATCCTGGAGTGAATTCCAGTCAACAAGACGTGCCTTATTTCGAAGTGCATTGTAATCGCCTCTATCATAATACCAAATAAGTCGTTCAAAGGATTTATATTTAGGCTTTGAAAATTTAATAATGGCTTACATCGGGCAATGGTATCGTATATTTTGCTGTAGGGAGGGTTCGCCTACACCACTGGCAATAAGACTTTCTCTGTTGCTCGTAAATAGCAAATCGATAATAGATGATGAGTGTTCTGTGAAATGAGTGGGTTCGTTGATAGACTGATATAGGGAATACTGCGAGCAGACTGATTCAATTTTTCTTAGAGCGCTATTGTTATACACATTAAGGTTAAAGTCTCCAGTTAATATTATATCATTTATACCTGTATCAACTGCTAGACCAATTGAGTCTTCAATGTTGGAAAAAAGTTGAGAGTTCGAATTAGGAGGTCTGCAGAATAGGCCTACTAGGATACGTTTATGAGAATTTGCAATTTCAGTCCAAATACTTTCTACATTCGGTATTTCTAGATCGTTGCGACGCTTGTAATGTAGCCCTTCTTTGACGTACAGTATAACACCCCCATGTGAATCTCCAGCTCGGTCTTTCCTCTCAGGCCTGTTAAAAGACTGCAGCATTAAATCTTCCGTGTCTATGGATGCGTTAAGCCATGTTTCAGAGAAGCAGAGAATGTCAAAGTCAATCAGTTCTGTATGTAATATATACAATTTTTGAAAAATACTTTGCACATTATAGTGAACAATGGATAAGTTGTGAGTAAGAAGTAAGAAGTTAGAAACAGTTGCATTTGTACTTAATGAAGAGACTGAGCTATTTAGAGAATGCTCCGACAGCGGTCCGGGGTTCGGATGCACATCGCCGGATAAAAATATAAGAGACACAAGCCAAACGGCAATAAGACTTTCTCTGTTGCTCGTAAATAGCAAATCGATAATAGATGATGAGTGTTCTGTGAAATGAGTGGGTTCGTTGATAGACTGATATAGGGAATACTGCGAGCAGACTGATTCAATTTTTCTTAGAGCGCTATTGTTATACACATTAAGGTTAAAGTCTCCAGTTAATATTATATCATTTATACCTGTATCAACTGCTAGACCAATTGAGTCTTCAATGTTGGAAAAAAGTTGAGAGTTCGAATTAGGAGGTCTGCAGAATAGGCCTACTAGGATACGTTTATGAGAATTTGCAATTTCAGTCCAAATACTTTCTACATTCGGTATTTCTAGATCGTTGCGACGCTTGTAATGTAGCCCTTCTTTGACGTACAGTATAACACCCCCATGTGAATCTCCAGCTCGGTCTTTCCTCTCAGGCCTGTTAAAAGACTGCAGCATTAAATCTTCCGTGTCTATGGATGCGTTAAGCCATGTTTCAGAGAAGCAGAGAATGTCAAAGTCAATCAGTTCTGTATGTAATATATACAATTTTTGAAAAATACTTTGCACATTATAGTGAACAATGGATAAGTTGTGAGTAAGAAGTAAGAAGTTAGAAACAGTTGCATTTGTACTTAATGAAGAGACTGAGCTATTTAGAGAATGCTCCGACAGCGGTCCGGGGTTCGGATGCACATCGCCGGATAAAAATATAAGAGACACAAGCCAAACGGTAAGCAGACATGAAAAAAAAATCACGGCAATATTGGACGTAAATTCAATATTTTCGATTATTTTGCTACTTGGTTTTGCCCGACAAGTTATATAGATGGATATTAAGACCCAATTTTTCGCTGTCTTGCACCGACTGTAATATTGAAAAAGTCAGTATTGAATGTTTATATACTGCTGTTAATACAAAAAAGTGAAGTAAAAGGATAAAACAACCTCCACAACGCCAGACTGGCATGACGGCAAAGTGCTTCTTACTTCGAAATAAATTCATGTTACAGATGAAAGAAGTACAATGAAAAGGAAAATTGCCATTATTTTAACTTGACAAGCACCACGATACATGGAGAAGTCACTTCACACGCGCGCCCTGTCACCCACCAATCCATGAGTAAGAGTAGAGAAAAACAGGAAAAAAGTAATACACATGCAAAAAAGAGGATATTGAATGGCTGTTTTAATTTTGACATAGTATATTACAGTGTAACTTCAATGTTTCGAACACAGACGGTCCGTTTACATTTGCTAAATCAAACATGTCTTAAGTCTCAGCGGTGTTATTCCCATAGCTCTAGCTCCGAATTATAATAATAATAATTCAGGACCGACATGCCATCACGAAAAGGTATATCATGTGTTCCCACCAGAAACGCATCAATGAGGCGATTCGAATGAGCACAAACAACACATCCTATCTAGCATAACTATACCCCTCGGGCATGGCGCTATGCAAAGAACCCCAGAGTCGTAAAATACCTCCGTCTCGAACATATATTCATCGTTTCAACGATGTTCGAACCAGTAAAGTTACATTGCATATTAGTTATGAAAACGTCTAACTCTGAGGTTCTGTATGTGCCAACAAATAAACAAATAGAATATATAATAACGCATTATCATTATAACAAAGTTGAAAGGCTAGATAATTAGGTATCACCATAGCTCAAAGCTCCTTTCAATAACGCCCATACTCCGTGTAATATGATGGTCATTTCTTGAAATGTACAACAAACAATTACAAACGTGTTATATCACCAAGATCTGCCCTTGGCAAGGACTGCGGGTGCTCATTCGACCAACTCTCCGACTGGGCACCGCAGTCAAGACGCCATAGCCTAAAGGGTGAGAACCCATTCCTCTATAAACCCTTTTTTTTTTTTTTTTAAAGATCTTTGCATAGACAATAGGCACTCATGAGAATGTATACATTTGATTAATAGTTGCATATAACACAGGGATCACTGTTTACGCACTTTCACAATGTTTAAACAGCCCTGGTTTAGCGATGGCTGTTTCGAACCATCATTAAGTCAAGGCTGTTACAGGTGGATACTACGATAATATGTTCTTGCAACCCGGTACAATCTTTATTCTTTATTTTCAGTAAACACACACACACACACACACACACACACACACACACACACACACACACACACCACACACACACACACACCCACACACACACACACACACACACACACATGCGGTAGGTGTCCGCCAGAAACGCCTCGACATGACGGCCCTAACGAGCACCCACAACCCATGACCCGAGAAGAGCGAGAAAAACAATGTCAACAATATATACCCGGGCGAACCACAGTTTTCTCTATGTGAAGTGGGGTTCGCGGTAAGAACATTTGACGGACCATCAATCTGATGCCAAGAATCCATCTGATGCAAAGAACGATCGCATCAACTGTCGGTAATGAAGGTGGCACCAATTTGGCCGCACAATTATCAGAGTTCACAAAATTATCAAAATAATAAATATTCAGATGCATGTATTGATCAGTTGTCCAATGATACATGCAATCTCAAGTCCAATGATATATGCAATCTCAAAAACGGTTGATTTTCAGGGTATTTGAGTTACCTCCCCTTCCAGTAGAATCGTATGACCACCTTGTGATCAATGAGATATATTGTCCTTATTATCATTCAAAAACATAGATGGTAAGCGACCGCCAGAATCGCCTTGGTGGGGCGGCCCTAACGAGCACCTACAACCCATATCTACGGGAAAAAGTAAGAGCATAATGTATATCCCTCCAAGCCCCAGTTTTCTTTATGTACAGTAGTTTAACGAGTTGTGAACTTGATGTCCAAACAAAATAAAAAATAATAATAATAAAAAAAAAAACACCGCATCCACCGGCGACAAGCAAAGGGGTAACAAATTGAAGTTCCATTTTCAGAGTTTACAATATTATCTAATTTATTAATATACAGATGCATGGGTTGGCCAATTGTTTATTTGCTATATGAAATCTTTTATTTCTCCAAAATTGCTAGTTTCCGGGCGTGAAATTAAATATTATAATAAAGAACACAGGCCGTAGGTGCCCGCCAGAACCGCCCTGGTTAGGCGGCTTCAACGGACACACACAACCCACGCCCCCGAGAAGAAAATTACGCGTTCCCTTGCAAAATGATATTTTGCAAGTTCATTGGTTAGATCGCATTGATATCTATCAGTATGCCAAAAATTGTTTAAATATTCCAAGCGGTTAAGTCACTATCACCAATTTTCACAAACGGGTTACGTACGGACAACAGACAGACCATATATGGCTTTGCGGCCATTTTGGTCATGTGACCTGGACCCCATGAGCAAATTTTGGTTTCCCCCACCCAATAGAGGCTCCATATGAAATTGGACTTCAATCGGCCCAACGGTTTCCGAGAAGAAGCAGTTCGAAAATTTTCACATTTTCGCCTCGGCGAGGCTATACTAAATGGAATGTAATATTTCGCAAGTTCATTGGTTAGATCTCATTGATATCTACATGTATCAGTATGCCAAAATTGTTTAAATATTCCAAGCGGTTAAGTCACTATCACTAATTTTCACAAACGGCTTACGGACGGACAGACAGACTGACAGACTGACCGAATGACACGGTGATTTTAGGGCACTCTTAGAAAATCAACCGACTTCAGTTGGTCGCTTTTTCTGCGGGTCGTGCAATTTGGATTCATAGTGGTCGGAATGACCGACGACTTTTAAGCGTGTGTTCTAATAGTGTTACCTAAATAGCAATGGCTGTTTTGGTGCCAATAGGCCTGTAGGACTTTTCCTTTTTTTTTCTTTGTGATAAGTTGAAACCAAGGAAAAAGCGTTTCAATATGTACTTTTTCTAATGTTTGTGGTTCTCGCTCTCTCTAGAACAGCTAGAGGGGTCGTTGGTTTTATTCTGGGCGTCTACAGACTTTCGGATCAGTCTGTAAACCGAGATCCCGTCCCAATATTACCCTACTTGTTGATGGGCCGTGAACCTCTAAACACATACACACCTCTGCAAACAGTGTAGATCCAAAACTAAAGAAGAAGTCATCTGATCAGGGCCAACACTGTTTGTCATTCACAATGTAAATTTGAATGAATAAATTGTATACATTGTATCAAGTAATTTCATTGGCTCATGGTCAAGAATGGGTATAGCAAAATTTATTTGTTCAACAGGACAAGGGTTAGGGTAATGTACCCATTTAGATTTTTATGAGAATCTGTCATTCGACATGAGCCAGAGCCCGGTAACTATGCACACGGGTGAAAGTCCCACAAAGTTGGAAGCAACGTCTCCAAAATGACCTATACAGTGCTGACGGGGAGGTTAAACCACAAATCAAGCAAGCAGTCACAATTAACCCTTATGCCGCTGCATGAATTAATTTAGCCACACCCATTTTACATTTCAATCAATCAAATTACTTGATGTAATTTTTAATATTCCTTCAAGTTTGCAAACTGAATGACCAACAGTGTAGATCCTGATCAGATGGCTTCTTGGACCTACACTGTTTGTAAAGGAAAGGGTTATTGTGTTCAGCAGGATAAGGGAAATTAACGTATTGTTTTAACATTCCATTACATAACACCCCAGTGCGACATTGCATTTTTCACATCTCCAAAAATGGCTACTTTTTTTAGGAAAATCCGTGATATTTTTCTTATTTATACTGCTAACATAGGTTGTGGTGCTCTTTAGAACCGCCTCATTTAGGCGGTTCTAACGAGTACCTACAACCTATGTCTTGAAGCAGAAATAATGAAGATAATGAATACCCTTAAACCCGAGTTGTCTCTGTATAAAGTGGGGTTTAGTGGGTATTCATATCACAGACTTGTTCACGTGATGCATTGAAGCAGACGCATGAATAATGAACCTAAGCAAGGATCAGCATTAAAAACATTCTGATCCCAAAATCTCCCACAGCGAAGGTTCTTGTGAGATTGCAGAGATCAGCTGGATTGCACAGATTGTCAAAAAAAGGGGACAAATACCCCAAAATACAATGTTTACAGAGATCTGGAAAAAGCGATTTAAAAGCAAATCCGCCAGTGACAGACATCTGCGATTTTAACTCTAATTCGCTAATCTGGTAAAAGGGATTTTAACGTGAAACCGCTATTGCCAGACGTCTGTCAGTATACATAGATCTGGTCTTTCGCTATCATTGACTCTTACTACTCATGTCCCTAACAATTTTCATATTCCCACTGGCGTTTGGGCTATTTAAATTCGACTTTGCGCATTTTTTTTTTATTTTGCTTTTTAATCTACGGCCTTTCACTTATTTCGAGCCGATCGTTAATCACAGGTGGGTGAAAACCCGAGTACTGGGAGGAAAAACCACCTGACCTTCCGTTGCAGAACTTGGCGTCTCACATATGGTCCAAAGAGAGGCTCGAACCAGAACGGTGAGAGACCAAATGATTAAGAGTCAGCGCCGTAGGCCACGGAGGCCCGTGACTGTATGCAAAAAGTTGACCAGTTAAGACTGATCACAGCCTTTACAACAATTTAGTCCCAACAACATCTGTGTTTTTCGATGATTAATGGTCCACACACGACTCAAGCGCCCTGTGCAGACTGTGCGCATGCCCAGGCTGGTCTGAGTATTGGCTGGGCAAACATCCAAGATGCACAACATTTCTGTCCACTGGAACTAACATTAAAAAAATTTTTGATGCTCAACTGAGAAAAAAACGTGTGTTAACAAGTCCCTAATTTATCTAGAGAAGACTAGAGTTTACAGAGGTATACATAATTTTTCTTATTTCTGCCCAAACTATAGGTTGTGAGTACTCATTGAAGCGGTTCTAAGTAGCACCCAACTCGATAGAAGCGCCTCAATAAGGCGGTTCTAACGAGCACCCACAACCTATGTTTTGGGGATGAATAAGATGAAATTCACATGTTTATCAGAAAAAATAGCGGTTTTGAAGACACGAGTATGTCACACGGATGTGTTATCGTAATGTAGATATTGAAACATTATAATTTGCTGTTATTTCATTTTTCTGAGCAATACATATATTATTTCTGAACATGAATTTTGTTTAAACCTCGATGCCGTTAATTGTCAACCCTTTTTGGGAAGGTTTCGTCAGGAAAATATGTATGCTTGTTGTTATCTAAGAATAGAGGACAAATCAATATAGTTTTTCTGTTATAAATAAATAATATATTTCGTTATACAAAACAGCATAAATATATCGTAACAATGAACAATTGTATATTTTATATACAGAGGTAACTGGTCAAAACTGGCTAAGTAAATATGGCGAAAACACGCCTATTCAAATATACTGAAAATTTTACCAACAAAAAATGAAAAATAAAAATACTGATATGTTTTCTTATATCTGCTCAAAACGTAGACTGTTGGTAATCGTTAGAACCGCCTCTGTGAGGTGGCTCTAACGAATACATACAACTCAAAACTTATATTGTGGGTACTCGATACCATCGCCTCTGTGATGCGGTTCTTACGAATACCCACACTCTATGATTTTGGGCAGAAATAAGAAAAATAATGTATACCCCTGTTAACCCCAGTTTTACTATATAAAAGTGGGGTGGGGTGGGGGTAAACTATATAGGCGCGCTTTCGTTTTGAACAACGCGTCACAAAGTCCATGTGATGACCACCCTTGAAACCCCCATTCACATGTATCTGAATTAAAGTGGCGTCCACGTGGATATTCAATACTTTCCTCAAAATCATAGATTCTGGGTACTCATACGTTTTCTATTGAAGTTCCCGGTGAACTTCTTCAGCAATTAAATTCGTAACATTGCAATATGATAAACATAATCTTACACCCGTGGTCATTTCATATGGAATTAATGAACCTCGCTGAATGCTCATTTTATACATTTCATCTTTAATGACTACTCGGGTAAGATCCATTATTTAAGTTCTTCGTTCACGCCTTCATGGGAGGCGACCCAAAATAGTGTGTACAGTATCTTTGTCAGTTGGGGTTATTACCCTTTGACGAAATGCATATAAGTCAATATATATATTTTTTGCTGAAAAAAATGCCTGCAAATCAAACACTGCACTTGCTGGATCATTTTTACATTTTGACCACTAACGAATTCGTTAAGCTAACCACTGGTCCAGTACGGGCCTCCGTAGCCTAATGGGCCAGAGCGCTGACTCTTAAACATTGGGTCTTTCACTGCTGAAGTTCGCGCCTCGGTCGGGCCACATGGTAGCCGCCAAGTTCTGCAACTGGATGAAGGTCAGGTGTTTTTCTCCGGGTACTCCGGATTTCGCCCACCCCTGATTCACGATTGGCTCGAAATAAGTGAAATAATCTTGAAAAGGACGTAAAATTAATAATGAAAATAAAATAATTCTGGTCCAGTGTTCATCCTTTCACTTCAAAGAGGCTCCCATTTCACATACACAAACAGGAAGATGTACTTTGTCGGCCAGCGAGTCACTACTGGGGTATAATTTTGCCAGGCGGCCTGCAGAAACGCATCTAAAACGGTCAGATAATAAAATGTCAATCCCATCAAGAACAACCATAATCCATAGAACTGCATGATCGCCACTGCACGTGAGCAGGCAAACCTGTCAATGAGCCAGAAAATATACGCCAAAATACACGTCGCCATCGCGTAAAATATCAGGTGGAACAAGTCTGGACAAACGTCATATTGCGGGTACCTCTTTCGAAACACAAATATTACGATCAATTCAACAAGCATCACAGCCCAAATTAGGTCAAAGGTCAGCCACGATACCCAAGAATTTCCAAAACTGGCGCCAATAACATGGGCTATGATTGGATACGTCCCAAATATTGTCATGAGTATATCGCTGATAATCTGCAGATGAGGCGTGGAGCTGAAAGGTTTAAACTTCAGTGTTGTAATTAGTTTAATTATGACCACAGCTTGCATAAGGTTTAACACTGCTCCTTGTGTTTTCTTAAACCCATTCCAAAGGGTAGCGTTGTGCAAGGCCGACATTACACCATACCCTATGATCAAGCTGAAAATATACCGAGATCCAACGCCCACGTTTCTTGATGTGATTAATCCGAATAATCCCTGGCATGCTACTAGAATTCCAAATAACATGGAGAAAGTCTCTTTGAGTACGCCGTTGTCATCTCGCAGATACTGATACTCACAATGACCATAGGTTGGCGTCATGGCCGTGAAATTGTAGGTTGTGACGTCATCAGGATACATATCTGACGTACTGCCGCCCATCGTGACGTCTTAACCTGGAAACATACATAAAATGCCATGAAATCCGCAACTTGCAGGTACAATAAAATTCCTGCATTCAGGCTACCTTTGGGACTGATCGAAAGTTGTCAATTCCTAAACAAATGCATTGCCTCACGCGACGTCACGTGAACATTAAGTGACGTCAAAGTAATCCATGGTTTTCTCCAATATGATTGGACGATGCCGACATTACGACGTCAACGACGCGCTTCCGCCGTTGCTATGAAAACTGCGTACAGTTGTTTTGGCCCTCATCCAATAATGTATGTAAATAATGTTGTTTTTTTTTTAAGTTATAAAGACAATATATTTAACCAATTGTATGGGGGAAACCCCGAAAGGGGTACCTTGGCAAATAGCGCAGGCCCAGATCAGACGCCCCAGAACGCGGCGTCTGATCAGGGCCTGCACTATTTGCTAACATAATTTTCTGTCAAAAATAGAATAAAAATGGAAAAATAGGTCTGACACCCCTTATATGACAGATGGACTTGTCCAAGATATAGCAATAGAAGAGTCCACTAGCATACAGTTGGTTTATCTTCATTGAAGTATGAACAACCACTGTTGTCACGAACACCGTTTTTTAAAATAAGTGAACCCCTAAAGATGAACGTTATCAGTTCTTCTTTAGATAGCCCTTTCAGACAATAGCGCCGTTGATTCAATCTGTTTGCATTTCCAAGCGCCCAATGGTCATAGGTTTATTACGAGTACTTTAATAGTGTTGAGTGTATGTTTTTCGTTGAGAAAGTGTATCGTTTCTTTTTCATTTAAGTCTCGCTCATTTCAAATCGACATCTCCCACCGTTTAACCCCTTGAATGTACGCCAGGTATAAGTTAAACATTTCAAAGGTCATGGATGGCTAGCATTTTAACGCTTTGAATGTAGGTCAGGTATAAGTTAAACATTTCAAAGGTCATGGATGGCTAGCATTTTAACCCTTTGGATGTACGTCAGGTATAAGTTAAACATTTCAAAGGTCATGGATGGCTAGCATTTTAACCCTTTGAATGTACGTCAGGTATAAGTTAAACATTTCAAAGGTCATGGATGACTAGCCTTTTCTTTTTTCTAATTTTCAGAAAAATAAGGCTTGACATTACATGTGGATCGCCTACAGGGCCGAACACACGATTCACATGAAATCATCACGAAAACATGCCTATATAATTTTGACCCCCTTACACCCCGCTTTTATAAAGTAAAACTGGGGTTTCCGGGGGTATACCTTAGTTTTCTTATTTCTGCTCAAAATATAGATTGTGGGCACTCGTTAGAACCGCCTCATGTTTCTGCTCTAAAATATAGATTGTGGGTACTCGTTAGAACCGCCTCGATGAGGCGGTCCTAACGAGTACCCACAATCTATATTTTGAGCAGAAATAAGAAAAATATCACAATTTTTCATCAAAGAATTTGCATTTTTTCGGCGATAAAGGTGGCAATGGTTGTGCTTTCATTACGACAACACGCCTATACAAATACTTTGCCATCTTAATCGCCGAAAAAATGAAAATTTTACGATGAAATATTGTGATATGTTTTCTTATTTCTGTTCAAAATATAGATTGTAGGTTACACGTTAGAACCGCCTCATCGAGGCGGTTCTAACGAGTATCCACAATCTATATTTTAGAGCAGAAATAAAAAAGATAAGGTTTACCCCTACAAACCCCTTACCACATAAAAGTGGGGTTCAAGGGGGTCACAATTATATAGGCGTGTTTTCTGAAAATAAGAAAAAAAGTATATTGCTTTCCTGTAACATTTGAAGATGTATGCGTGACATCTCCATGACCAAAACGCAAAATATTCCGGTGCATTTCGTTTTCATTCAACTGCTGTCGTGCGTGTCACTAATCAAAAGTAGCTGAAATAATGTTTGTTTTTGTTTGATTTGAGGTTTAACATTCCCGTCAACACTGTAAAGGTCATTTTGGAGACGTTGCTTCAAATTCTCTGGCACTTTTACCCGACTTTGACATGAAATGACTTCTCAAGCCCTGCCATCCAAAGAAACCAATAGGGTTTAATAGCATTGACAGCCGACTTGTACCGCTTTGCCTGGGCAGACTTAGATCCTCTAAGCGGTTTACCAGTACTCGTGTGCGGGTCGGTTTCAGCTCTGCGTGGAAGCATCATGCAGCCCATCTATTTCTTCAAGCCCCGATGGGCGGGGGCCGAGCTAAAATAATGACGGCATTGCATAAAACCCTTATTCTACATGCGAAGAGACATGTCATTTTCACTTTTCTGGATGGGGGTGAGGTTGGGGTGAGGATTGCCGTGGGGGTAGGGTGACGAGGGCAAAATCATCATTACAATAACATTCCCCAGCAGACACACGTCGCTAGGGCAACGTCAAATCAACGTCGGTGCAACGTCACGACGTTGCACCGAGGTAGATGTAACATTGCAAAAACGTCATGACGTTGTACCGACGTTGATGTGACGTCACGATTACGTCATGTTCCTACTGGGTCCATTTTCCTATTGCGCTACAATGGCTTCTTTTGTATCCGTAGGATTTTTACTGATGATTTTTATGCCACCGCCATTCGAAGAATGGTGGTAAGGGCAGATAGTATTATCCCTGTCCATCCGTCCGCCCCATCCGCGTCCATGATGGCGTTAGAAATTCACGTTTATGTTTTTCATTAGTGTTGAACGGGTTTCCGTGGCCTAGTGGATAAGAGCGCTGACTCTTAGTCATTAGGTCTCTCACCGCCGTAGGTTCGACCCTCGCTCGGGCTCGGGCCACGTGTGAGACGCCAAGTTCTGCAACGGAAGGTCAGGTGGTTTTTCTCCGGGTACTCCGGTTTTCGCCCACCTCTGATTAACGATCGGCTCGATATGAGTGAAATAATCTTGAAAGGGCCGTAAAACCCAAACCAAAAAAAAAAAAAAAAAAAAAGAGCGCTCACTCTCGATCATTTGGTCTCACACCGCTGTGGTTCGACCCTGACTCGGTTCTAAATTCTGCAACGGAAATTCAGGTGTTTTTCTCCGGGCACTCCGGTTTTCGCCCACAATCGGTTTTAAATAAGCGAAATAATCTTCAAAGGGCCGTAAAAAAATGATATATACTCTTTTCTTGCACACCAGACAAGGAAATCCGTGATTTTACCCTGGGATAGAAATTTATGTTCTGACCCTGGTGTTCCGACCCAAAATCGAATATAATCGCGTGTTTGATAAATGCACTGGTTGATTACGACCTCGTATGCGCCGTCGTTAAGGTTGACGTCACATCAACGTCACTAATCATTCCTGCAGTGTCAACACAATATGGCGGACGTTGGTAACCGAAGTGACTGCAGCATTAAAATTGCGCTTAAGAAATGGAAGGTATGCAAGAAAAAGAATCCAATATGGGTGTGAGGGGTGGATAGAAAAATCCGTCCCTCGGGATCACTGTCCGGCATCACTCGGCAAGCCTCGTGTCATTCAGTATGCAAATTTGGACCAATGCCTTAAATCAAGTAGATTGAATGGACGATAGCCAGAAATGGGTGTGACTAACTAGTTTATTCAGCAGGATAAGGGGCTAATGGAGGACAAGAACTTACAAGTCTGAACAAATAATGGAACAGTGACTCGTTTATCATGTCTGATTTTTATAAGAATCGGATATGATGTTCTGTTGTAGATAGGCGGTTCCAACACTTGGGATGACCGTGCTGAGCGGAACAGACGCTCTGCCGGGGCTCCGCTCAGCACGGTCATCCCGAGGGTTGGATACGCCCGTCTACATCATATTAGATTCTTTTCATTGCACAACACCACCAACAATTTTCATTTTACTTTATTTGACGTTTTAGTTTTCGCGCATTATACTTTGGTAGTTTGCCTGGGTAAGAACACCAGGGTAAGAACAGAGTTTCTACACGGATTTCCTTCAAATTCTTTGTTAGGTCTCTTGGGAATTCTTTCCCAATATCGCCAAATACATGTAAGAAATAGTTGGTGATATTTTCTTATTTTTAGAGGGGAACTATATTCAAAAGAGGTAAATCGGCGGTTTTACGGTCGGAAATTTCGTTTTACGGCAACGCGTCCATAGAGCACTGATTAATTTTTTTTGTTTAAAAAATGTTCTTTTTGCACAAAAGTGCAAGCGCAGTGTGCTGTGTAAAACCAAATACCAACCAATGAAAAGAGACGTTTCACGATGACGTCGGATTTCTGACAGAATATCGAAGAATATTTACATTTTCAGTGTAAAGTCTAATGTAAACTGTAGAAAACAAGATCTCATTTATATCTATCAGTATGCCAAAAATTGTTTAAATATTCCAAGCGGTTAAGTAACTATCACCAATTTTCACAAACGGGTTACGGACGGACAGACAGACTGACAGATTGACAGAATGACAGAATGACACGGTGATTTTAGGGCACTCTTAGAAAATCAACCGACTTCAGTCGGTCGCTTTTTCTGCGGGTCGTGCAATTGAAACGAATAAGATTATAAAATTATACCAATATCTCTCAATCCAAATCGTCACAACTGGCAAAACATTTCTGGGTGTTTACATGTAATTCTACTTCTTTCCTGAAACATAACTGACACAATCTTAACCTAATGAAAAATTAAACTTATAAATAAATCATTAAAGAAAATCGATACGATATAAAAAAAAAAAAAGCAGGGCGTCGTCAATAACTGGCTGACCGAGTTTGCCTGTTGTGATGTTGTTTTATGCCCAAGTAAACAGAGATGATGACCTTTATAAACTTTTATCTTCGCTAGGGCTACTTAACCCGTTTTGTACCAGAAACCCCAATATGGATAATTGGCAAACAGTGCAGGCCCCGATCAGACGCCGCATTCTGCGGCGTCTGATCAGGGCCTCCACTGTTAGCTAAAAGTTGTCATTTTCAAAAAAAAAAAAAAAAAAAATGTTTAAAACCCTAAATTTCGAATGGACTCCTGCCATACACCATTTTGTACAAAAACGGTTAATACACGTGCTTTGTTGTCGCGCTTTTGGGCAATAACTTCTTTACTTTTCATTTTGATCGGCACATCCAATGAGAAAATTGTAAAGGACAAGCTCCGCCAACTTCTCAAAAAGATTTCATTTCCCTAAATTATCTAAGAGAAAACTGTAATCGGATAGAGATTTCTCCGATTTCATCTTTGTGCCAAATTTTCTGTTTCCACAAGGAAAATAATGTATATCCGCGTAAACCCCAGTTTTCTCTTTATAAAGTGGGTTTAAGGGGATATTCATTTCACGGAATTGTTCACGTGTTGCAATAACTTATCATTACGCAAACACGCCTAAACAAATACATTGCCATCTTTATCGCCGAAAAAAATGAAAATTTTATGATGAACTATTGTGATATGTTTTCTTAATTCTGCTCAAAATATAGATTGCGGGCACTCGTTAGAACCGCCTCATCGAGGCAGTTCTAACGAGTACCCACAATCTATATTTTAGAATTGTGGGCACTCATTAGAACCGCCTCATCGAGGCGGTTCTAACGAGTACCCACAATCTATATTTTAGAGCAGAAATAAGAAAAATAAGGTATACACCCGGAAACCCCAGTTTTACTATATAAAAGTGGGGTTCAAGGGGGTCAAAATTATATAGGCGTGTTTTAGTGATGTGCTTCCACACCCGTGTCCTAAAATGGCGTCTGATGTTTTTTTTTTCTTAACTCTAGTATAAACTTAGATTGCGGTGATATTTGGAACTGCTCCATTGAGGAGGTTGTAACGAGTACCCACGATATATGTTTTGAGCAAGGATAAGGAAAATAATGTATACCCTGTAAACCACAGTTTTCTTTATATAAAGTAGATTTTACATTACAGTAATGCGGGGTGTTCATTACATGGACTTGATAACGTGGTGAGTTCATTTCTAGATCCCCTTCCTATGGATGACTGCCGACCTCGGTACCTTAGTCGAAAACTCGTCTCACTGGTAATCAGAGGTCGCGGGTTCGATACCTGCTGGGTCGGTAATTCTTTCTTGGAGATTGATCATGAAACCTTTTCTACGGTCATTATCATCCTGCCGTTGATGCAAGAAGGACAGCTGTCAGTTTCTGGCGAAAGAATGTGCCTTGTACTGGTTAACCGCTTACGTATAACCCTGCTAAAAAAGTGTGCCGGCTCGATATGGCAGTTGTCTATTTCTGGCGAAAGAACGCGCACTGTAGTGGTCAACTGCTAATGCATAAGCCTGCCCAGGAGTGAGTGAGTGAGTTTTAGTTTTACGTCCCACCAACAGCTAAGGTCATACGGAGACGGGACCTCGGTTTAAAGACTCATCCGAAAGTCTAAGCCTGCCCAGGAAAAGTGTGGATAGGTAAACTAACCGACTCGATATGATCTAAATAGTGTTGACTGGGCCGTTAAACTCCACACGAACAAACAAAGCATCGGGTTAGCAGTTGACCAGTACTTAACCCTTGTCCTGCTGAATATTCATATATGCCACACCCACTACCGATTATCAACCAATCAGATTACTTGATGCAAATTATTGCAACAAATTCACAATCTGAATGGCAAACAATGTAGATCCTGATCAGATGGCTTCGTCAGAAGCCATCTGATCTGGATCTACATTGTTTCAAAGATAAGGCATATCCGGGATTAGCAGGATAAGGGTTAAGTGGTTCGTCTCAGCTCCATTACGATAACACACCCGTGTTTCACACCCGTGTGTCAAAGTGCATTCTTTATTATAAAAAAACGGTTAATTTTCTCATGAAATTTTGCCATATCTTCCTTATTTATACAGCAAACATAGGTTTTAGGTGCTCGTTAGAACCGCCTCATTGAGGCGGTTCTAACGAGTACCCACAACCTATGTCTTGGAGCCGAAATAACCGACATAATGTTTACCCCCGTAAACCCAGTTTTCTCTTAATAGAGTGTTAACATGATGAAAACTTGTTGGCGATCATCGGTTGTTCTCGTGATCGATGATCAGCACGAAAACACGCCGATATTATTTTGACCCCCTTGAACCCCAGATTTATATAGTAAAACTGGGGTTTGCAGGGATAAACCTTATTTTTCTTATTTCTGCTCTAAAATATAGATTGTGGGTACTCGTTATGAGGCGGTTCTAACGAGTACCCACGATCTATATTTTAAGCAGAAATAAGAAAAATATCACAATTTTTCATCCTTAATTTTTCATTTTTTCGGCGATAAAGGTGGCAATGTATTGGTATAGGCGTGTTTGCGTAATGCGATTAAATATCGAAAAAGCAGGGTATTTAAAAGCTCCGGTGCAAAAAGTATATAAATTATATAGACAAATGACCTTTTTCTAAAGAAATATATGGGCTGCATGATGCTTCAACGCAGAGATGAATCCGGCCATAACACACTAGTACTGGTAAACCGCTTAGAGGATCTAAGCCTGACCAGGAACCGCGGTGCGAGGCGGACCGTCCATGCTAATAAACCTTATTGGTTTCATTGGGCGACAGGGCTTGAGATGTCATGTCATCTCAATGTCGGGTAAAAGTCCCACAAAACTGGAAGCAACGTCTCCAAAATGACCTTTACAGTGTTGACGGGGACGTTAAACCTCAAATCAAACAAACAAACAAAAGACCTTTTTCTAAATTATCTATACATTGTAAAAAGGTAATAATGGTTATGTAGTGAAATAAATTTTCTTTGGGATAAAAAAAAAACAAAATAAAACAAAACAAAAAAACGGTAATGCTGAGCTAGACAAAACCTCTACTTTGAACCTGTATCCATTATTTTTCTTCCTTCGGTTCCACTTTTTGCTAACTTACTCGTAGGGATCTTTTGTTTCAATAGATCAATGTTTCTTGCACACCAGACAAGGAAATCCGTGATTTTACCCTGGGATAGAAATTTATGTTCTGACCCTGGTGTTCCGACCCAGGCAGCTAACATAAATGCGCTTCAATTCTATTCAACTGCCGGAACTACTTCCGCACTACTTTTATTTTGTAAACAATATACATGTGCGAGCTGTCAAAACTAACCGGAGGTGTTGTGCAAGAAAAAGAATCCAATATGGGGTTCTGTTGTAGATGGGTTGGAAACGCTCATCTTCAACAGAACCCCATATCAGATTCTTATAATACCTCTAATGTCAGCCTATTGTGCCATACCATGCCGAAAAATCTCAGATCAGCCTGGTTTGTTTGATTTGAGGTTTAACGTCACTGTCAACACTGTATAGGTCATTTTGGAGACGGTGCTTCCAATTTTGTGGGACCTTTACCCGACATTGAGATGAAATGACATCTCAAGCCCTGTCACCCAATGAAACTAATAGGGTTTATATGCATGGACGGTCCAGCTCGCACCACATTTCCTGTACAGGCTTAATCTCAGATCAGCCTATACATCAGCGCAGTCTAATCTGAGCCTTCGCTGCACGCTATATATCAAAAGCTATTAGTCTACACTGACTCCCGATGAACAGGGAAAGTTGCATCCTAGCCTAGTGGAATTGGTCGGCTGATTTGAGTCTATGTTTTGCGCACATGCCCGAAGGCACGTTTTGGTTTGACGCGTCTCATATTGATCTGTTAAAATTTTAAAAGGGACTTCTGTTGTAAACGGGCCTCCATGGCCTAGTAGGTAAGAGCGCTTACACTTAATCAGTAGGTCTGTCACTGCCGTGGTTCGAGCCTCGCTCGGGTCACAGCGAGTCCTGAAACGGAAGGTCAGGTGGTTTTTCTCCGTGTACTCCGGTTTTCGCCCCACCTCTTATTTACGATCGCACCCCCACCCCTAAGAAAAGAAAAAGACTACTCGGTTGAGATATCATTATTCTATTCAACATCATTACAATAACACAACCACGTGCTTTTTTTCATTTCTCCAAATTGGTTAGTTTTCTGGTGAAAATTTGTGATATTTTTCCTATTTATACTCGAAACAGAGGTTATGGGGGCTAGTTAGGGCCGCCTCATCTCTTTGCAAGAAATTCTTATTCCACCCAGAAAAAAAAATCGAGAATTCTCCCCTGTGTGATATGTTGACGTCATTGAACGTAATAACGTGACTGGCATCACAATGTGGCGGACGTCAGAAACTGAAGTGACAACAATATTTAAAATTTAAAACCACAATCAGAACTGAAAAGAATGCAAGAAAAAGAATCTACCATGGTGTTAGGATAGACAAATCCTACAAATCCGTCCCTCGGGATCACAGTCATATATTTTTCTATACCCATGTAAGGATTTTTCTATCCTATGGCTAATTTTTGTCGCGCCTGCTATTAGCATGGAGCGATATAGACGCCCGATTTTCCGTCCGTGCGTCCGTTCGTTCTTCCGTTTGTCAAGGCGTCAATATTTGCGACCACCCTAGCGGTCACCCAAATGATCAAGTTTATTTCTCAAGAACTATAAGAGCTTCATTAACTGTGTTTGTATCTGTGGATGGCAACTTAAATGCAAGCATCCATATTTGACCTTGATCTACAGTTCATGGTTCACTGACTTTGTAAAATATTGCGACCGCCCTAGCGTTCACCCTTATGGTCAAGTTTATTTCGCAAGAACTATAAGAGCTTCATTAATGATATTTAGTACAAACTTGTATCTGGGGATGGTAACTTAAATGCAAGCATCCATATGTGACCTTGACCAACATTTTATTGACCTTGACCTACATTTCATGGCAATGACTTAGTAGAATATTGCGACCACCCTAGCGTTCTCCCTAAGGGTCAAGTTTATTTCTCAAGAACTATAGGAGCTTCATTAATGATATTTTGTACAAACTTGTATCTAGGAATGGCAATGTTAATGCAAGCATCCATATTTGACATTGACCTACATTTTATGGTTCACTGACTTTGTGACATATTGTGAGCACCCTAGTGTTTCCCCTAATGCTCAAGTTAATTTCAAAAGAACTATAAGAGTTTTATTAATGATACTTGGAACAAACTTGTATCTAGGGATGACAATTTTAATGCAAGCATCCATATTTGACTTTGACCTACATATCATGGTTCACTGACTTAGTGAACTATTGCATCAACCCTAGTGTTCAACCTAATGTTTAAGTTCATTTCTCTACAGCTATTAGAGCTTCATTACTGATACTTGGTACGAGCTTGCATCTAAGAATGGCAACTTTTATGGAATCATTAATATTTGACCTTGTCCTATATTACATGGTTCGGTGACTTTGTGCCCCCACAGGCGCGACATAGCCTTTGGCGGAATTCTTTTTTTTTTTTTATAATTATTTCTGCTTCAAACATAGCTTGTAGATACATTGACTTTGGTAGAATTCTACCACAGTAGTGAGGCGGTTCTAACGAGTACCCACAACATATGTTTGCGTGCACAAGTGACAAAACTACGGAAACGTCCCAAAACTTTAGAAACCGTGAGGACTTGCTGTAATTCTCCTAAAATTTTAACAACTTTGTTTTATGATCCAGCAAGGAGTCCAAAAAGTGCAGACGGTATGGCAAATAGCGTATATCCTGATCAGACGGCTCCTTCAGGAGCAGTCTGATCTGGGTCTACACTATTTGATTAGGTTTGTCTTTCCAAGTACTTAGGGCCACTATGGTAATGTACATGAACACCATTGTAAAACCTTGTTAAACTCACTTTTATCGATATAAATCAGGGTTCACATGTGTACTCATTTAAGAAATGAATTTTATTTTTCTGCTGTTCATGATAGTATGAACGCAGTGGGTCCCGTGCAAGGTAAATGGGGTTCATGAAACATTGCTAGCGACAGACTGTCGTTCATACGTTCATGAAAAGCAGAAAAATGAAGTTTATTTCTTATATTTACATTCTTTGCCCTTCATCATGGTTCGAAAAAATGCTTATAGGGCAAACTTTTAAGGCTAAAAAACATTTACACGTTGTTTCTCTAGAAAGAGCGGAACAGCGTTAACGTCACCAACGCCCGTAGAAAACAATGGTTTAGATTGACGTCACTTGACGTCATTGATTAGAAGCCTCCGTCGTGCAGTGGTTACGCTTCTCGCCTTGTAAACCAGGGGTCGCAGGATCGATCCCGGGCTTCTCAAGACTTTCGGATGAGTCTTTAAACCGAGGTCCCGTCTCCGTAATACCTTAGCTGTTGGTGGGACGTAAAACGCAAACACTCACTCACTCACGTCATTGAAAATCATGTGACTCCATGCGTTCATGGAAGTAGGAACTACATTGCTTTCTATAGGTTTACATTAGACTTTACACAGGAACTGTATATATTAATACATGAACATGTTACATGTAACGTAATGTCTCGCAACTTCTCGTTTCAGCTGGTAATATCTGTTTCTTCGGCGTCTGTGAATATTACTGTGATAGTGCCTTCGCTTTCTGTGGAAATCCCGACATGCTTGAAGGATCCATTATGAGTTATCTCCCATCGAGAAATATAGCTACGAGAGTATCGTGGTACCAGCCATGGCGACGTTCATACAGGTATTATTTTTATCAGTTACCCCCTATATTAATTGCATTGCAGCACATTGACCTGATAAAGGTATGCTATCTCAGGACACCTGAGCTTTATCAGGTCAACGTGACATTGCACTTTTATAAATGAACCGGAATACTAGAAAAAAATGGTAAAAATGCTATTATTACTGAAAAAAAGGAAAAAATTACTTGAAAATAATATAGGAAAAAATATGGTATATATGGTAACAGGACACTTCGGCCCCAAAACCACCTCGGCCCCTAGACACTTCGGCCCCTAGACACCTCGGCCCCAAAACCACCTCGGCCCCACATAAAATTGAAACCCTAGACGGGTCGGCCCCTGGACACCTCGGCCCCTAGACACGTCGGCCCCATATACCTAGACACTTCGGCCCCACTTTGCGTTTCACGGGGCTTCCACTTAAATAGGATATCGGGTTGGATGCCCGATGAGTTAATGTTTATTTGTATTTAGTGATTGGATTATTTTGATAGGGAGCCACGAATATTTGAACCTATAATATATATATTTTTTATATAGTATAACGTTACTAAATAGAAAATCTATATTCTATATGTCCATTTACAGTGTTTAAGAAAAATGGAAGAAATATTTGAAAATTCCCCTCTTTTATTTCAATGTATAATTCTAATTGTATTGCGGCATGCTTTAGAACAGGCTCTTTTTCCTACATTTCTGCTCTTTTGATCATTTATAGGCTTTTTTATTATCCGAAATATTCCACACCGCTAAAAAACTTTTTAAATTAATTTCAATAAGAACATGATACCTAATTATCCTTACTTATTGGATGGAAATCTGGATGGATTGGTGGGCGGGGCCGTAAACCCCCCCCCCCCCCCCCCCCCCAAAAAAAAAAATAGTATTTCTCTGTTTCGTCAATCATGGTGATGATGGGGGATAATCTTATATTTGTTAACAAATTTATATACTTATTTATTAATTTATTTATTTTTTTGCCTCAGTAGCTAAGTAGCGTCTGACTGGTGATCAGGAGGACGCGGGTTCGATACCTACCGGGGTCGGCAACTTTATTTCGTGGAGATTGATTATGAAATCTTTTCTACGGTCATTCTCTCCCTTTTGCTGATTCAAGAAGGACAGTTGTCATTTTATGGCGAAAACAAGTGCACTGTATTGGTTAACCGCTTACGTATAAGCCTGTCCAGGATAAGTGTGGATAGGTAAACTGACCGTCTCGAAAATGAACTAAAATAGTGTTGACTGGGCCGTTAAACTCCAATACAAACAAACAATTTATTAATTTATTTATTAGGTAGTTAACAGTGTTCGGGTTCGCTGAACTAGAACTATCCTCGTAAGTAAACCAATTAATATAATGTATGCATGCAATTCAAAAACTGCATGAAAAACGGTGCGATCCGGTTCAGAGGGCAGAAGCAATCTGACCAGAATCTACACTGTTTGCAAAGTTAAGGATTATCGTGTTCAGCGGGGTAAGGATTAATGAAATTCAGGTTAGTACACTATTTAGCAAAAAGTTTTACAAGAACAATTAATTATTGGCATAAATTAGTAAAGTGTGAAGCTCAATAAACAACCAGGCGTTATTAATCCCTTTTCCCCAATAAAGGGATCCTTGATGATAAGCAGATCATTGTTATCAATTTTCACACATTTGATTGTCATTCTAGCTCATATTAAAGACGGACAGTAGCGAGTATATTGTATAATTTATTTATTTATTTATTTATTAGTCACATTTCTGGTTATCAGCCACTCAAATTACTGTTATTTATTTATTTGAAATTTATTTATTTATTTCTGACTATCAGACCCTCAAATTACTTGATGCATGTATATTGTATTCATTTAAAATTCGCAAACTGAATGACACTGTAGATCCAGATCAGATGGATCTGGATGTGCACTGAGTGCAAAGTCTTCATGGCCCTATATATTTTGTAGAAAAGGCTCATTAACTATCAGTATCAAATATTCACAATTAGAACAACCCGCTAAACCCCACTTTTCGTGATGCTGACTGAAGGTCAACGTCACGATTGAAGGCGGCGGGGCATTAGCTGTCCTTCAGAGTCTAGTCCAAGTTAAATGTCGTGTATGCGTTGTTATATTTATTATAAAGGTCTCATTGGTTATTTGTTATTTTTTATATGAAATAAAAATAGCAATAAAATAATTTGATCTTATTTCCTAACAACTTAATAGAAGATTCCGTAAAACCAAAATTATATAACGAACGGTTGATAAAATTATATTTCTTACTTCTGCTCGAAAACACAGATCTTTGGTACTGGTTCAATAATTCTCAAGGAGGTGGTTCCATCGCACATACCTGTTACTTTATATGAAAGGGATCTAAGGAATGACTAGTTTGCATAAACACAGATTAATATTAAACTAGTTGTGATTAAAGGTTGTCACAGACGCATTCTGATCAGTCCTGCACATTGAGATGGTTCTAACCAGTACACACAACCTGTGTCTTGGAGCAGAAATAAGAATTACGAAAACATGCCTATACAAATGCATTGTAAACATTACCGCCGAAAAAAACGAACATTATAAGAGGAAAAATTGTGATATTTTATTATTTCTGCTCAAATAAGAACAATAAGGTTTACCCCTATAACCCCAATTTTACTATATAAAAGTGGGGTTCAAGGGGGTCAAAATTACACATTACGAAAACACGCCTATACAAATACATTGAAAAATTTACCGCCGAAAAACAAAACTTTTAAGATGAAAACTTGTGATATTTTTCTTGTTTCTGCTCAAAATATAGATTGTGGGTACTCGTTAGAACCGCCCCATATTTTAGAACAGAAATACGAAAAAAAAAGGTTTACCCCTGTATACCCCAGTTTTACTATATAAAAGTGGAATTCAAGGGGGTCAAATTTATATCGGCGTGTTTTCGCGATGAAGGCATGTCCTCGTGATGTAAATAATGTATGCCCCTATGAGCCCCAGTTTTCCACATATAAACTGGGGTTGAGCGGGTCTGCATTACACGAGCTTGTTAACATGATGTTTTGTTTGTTATATTTGACATTTAACGCCCCAACCGACACTATCTCTCTCATTTTGGAGACGTTGCCTCCATTTTTGTGTGAGTTTTACCCGACATTGAGATGAAATGATATCTCAAGCCCTACCGCCCAATGAAACCAATAGGGTTTATAAGTATGAACGGTCCGACTCGCACCGCTTTTCCTGGCCAGGCTTAAGACCTCTAAGCGGTTTTCCAGTACTCATGTCACAGGCTGTCGGTTTCTTGAAGTCCCGATGGGCGGGGCCGATTTTAACATGATATAAATGCCCATACCCTAACAGTTATCAAAAGTGGGGCCGAGGTGTCTATGGGGCCGAGATGTCTTGGGGCCGAGGTGACAGTGGGGCCGAGGTGTCTAGGGCCGAGGTGACTAGGGCCGAGGTGTCTAGGGCCGACTTGGTTTTGGGCCGACCTGTCTAGGGGCCGAGGTGGTAGTGGGGCCGAAGTGTCTGGAAATCGTATATATCGACCGCCGTAATGTTGGGACGCACTGAGGACGATCGATTAACTGATCGTAAATTGCTAATTAAAGAATGTACCAGTGGATAAACCGATAATTATATACCAGATTCGTGTCATTTGATATCAAATTTACCAGGCTCGACTTTGAGAACGCATGTAAAATCACTCGGCAAGCCTCGCGATTCTACAAGCGTTCTCGAAGCCTTGCCTGATAAACTTGATATCAAAATACGATCAGCTGGTATTCTCAATATCCCATTTTGCACCGGAAATGGGATTTTGGCTAACAATGCGGCGTCTGATCCGGGCTTACACTGTAAACAAAAATAATAAAAAAGCCATTTTCCAAGTAAATCCGAGATAACACAAACTGTCAACACTAAATTTAAAAATGGACTCCATATAAACACTTGTTTGTTTGAATTGAGGTTTTACGTCTCAGTCAACACTATTTAGGTCATTTTGGAGATATTGCTTTTAATTGTGTGGGACTTTTTCCCGACATTGAAAAACATGTGACTCGATGCGTTCATGGAAATATGAACTACATTTTTTTCTATTTTACACTGGAAATGTAAATGTTTACAGATAACTCTTGCAGTATACTATTGGCGCGATTTTGTTCATATATTGGCTCACGCGAGGTCACATGATCATTTAGTGACGTCAAATCCGTTATGATTGACGATGGCGATATTATAACGTCAACGCCGCTCCTGTGTGCAATTACTTTCGTGTTTCAATTTTAGCTGTCAAAGTAATAAAGATAATTCTAATGCACTTGCGTCTGATTGGATAACGTCAAAAATTTGCGACAGTATATTCTGCGATATACTGTCGGAAACCCGACGTTATCACGTAACGTCGCTTTTCATTGGTTTGGTTTTACGCAACTCACTGCGCTTACCGTTTAGGGCAAAAAAGAACATTTTTTAAACAAAACAAGTGAACCAGTGCATTAGAATGGGGATAACTGTAATGAAAATTGTCATTTGTGAAGGTAAATCGTCGGTTTTACGGTCGCAAATCCCGTTTTACGGCTCCGCTGGCGCGTCGCCGTAAAACGAAATTTCCGATCGTAAAACCGCCGATTTACCTCCCCAAATGACAATTTTGAATACAGTTGTCCTTTAATTATGCTATGAATAGCATCGTGTCACTAGCAACTCGATCGATGTGGGAATCACTTAAACTTTACTCGTGACTATGCTATTCATTCACCATATTTGCATTATCTGCTGGTTCCTAGTCTGAAGATTATAGGTGTTGGAAAAATATAACATATATTTATAAAATATTTCTTGGTTCTAGTCCAGAGATAGACTGTGGGATGGGAGCCCGTTAGTACCGCCTCTAACCGCCTCACAGAGGCGGTTCTAATGAGTACCCGCAATCTATGGTTTTGAGCAAAAATAAGGAAAAGAATATATACTCCTGTAACCCTCACTTGCCTATGTATAAAGTGAGGGTGTAGAGGGGTGTTCCATTAGGAAAACATGTTCGTATGATATAATGGCGTTCAACATGGTGTCAGAAATGACACATTTTTGGTACAAATGATAACATCTTTCTTAGTTCTGCTTTCAGCATAAATTGTGGATGCTCGTTAGAACCGCCTCAATGAGGCGGTTTAAACGAGTACACACAATCTAAAAATAACTTGAGGCAGATAATTTATATCCCCGTAAACCCCACTTTTCTCTTTTAAGTCGGGTTTCATTTCACAGACGTGATGGATGCCTACCAATTGCAGTTGTCTCTCCCTATCTCAAGACATCGCAAGTTTTGGCTTGGTATTACAGTAGTTTGGGATAAAATGATAATATCTAAGAGAAAACATAGCGAATCTGAAACAACATTGCCCAAAATATAGTTTGACTTCAGCAGTATTTTGTGTATCAGCAATAGTTTGTAATATCAGTGTTTGAGAACATGAGAGTCAACTGTACGTGCACCATTTTGTTTGCCCACCGATTGTCTGTGTTCCGACATTCCTGCTCAATTCATGCGAAGATCATGAAAGGCTCAGGAAATTTGCAAAAGTTCATGAAACACACTCAGCCCGATTCACAGACCTCCAAGTTCATAAAATAACGATGATTATAAAGTTGTCATTTAGTTTGTGAATTTGCAGGAATAACTTGCATCAAGTTTTTTGGACAGGCTGTTAGTCAGAAATGTTTGTGACAAACTTTTTTTTTTTTGGTTTGGATTTTACTGCCATTTCAAGATTATTTCACTCATATCGAGCCGATCGTTAATCAGAGGTGGGCGAAAACCGGAGTACCCGGAGAAAAACCACCTGACCTTCCGTTGCAGAACTTGGCGTCTCACAAGTGGCCCGAGCGAGGCTCGAACCTACGGCGGTAAGAGACCTAATGACTAAGAGTCAGCGCTCTTATCCACTAGGCCACGGAGGCCCGTTTGTGACAAACTTAAAATTATTCAGTAGGACAAGGGTTATAGTTGAATCTCCATCTCTCTACATTTCTTTTTTTTTCAGCAAATTCAGAAAAGCCGCCTGGGAGAAGGATGAAACGTTTTGCAGGACCATTCGACGTACGTCACCGTATAACAATGGAAAACTGCTGCTGGATATGATTGACGCACATACATTTGATTTTCTAACAGGTAATAATTGAACCACGTCATGAGAAAACTTGTTTTTTCGCATAACCACAAAGGCGCTGATCAGCCGGCGCGAATGCGCAGGCTGATCTGCACCTTTGTTGTTCGCAAACAGGACACTTCGTCCCCAAACCACCTCGTCCTCTACACACCTCGGCCCTGTTCACAAGAAAAACATGGATGCCCCCCCCCCCACTCCGTATCACCTTCAAGTCAGCTCGGCCCCAAATCCACCTCGGTCCCGCTTAGAAAAATTACCTGGTTAGGTTATCTTATCTGCAGCATACCCTGAGGAATGAGAGAGAGAGAGAGAGAGAGAGAGAGAGAGAGAGAGATCACCAGTACTCATCAAAACATGTCCGATCTGGTATAAGTAATTTTAAACACTACCCACTTTTCTATCATAGACAACAAAGCTTCAAAGTGTCTTTTCTTTAAACTTATACCATTGAATTAGAAGCTATTTGTCCAGATGGTTGATCAAGTTCGCAGCAGCCATGGTAAATGAGTCATCGGTGACCTAGCCATCAAAATTTCGCTGTACTAAAAATAGATTGTTAGGTAGAACCGACTCATTGGGGCTCATTGGGGCGGTTCTAACGACAGTCTTGGAGCAGAATTGAGCAAAATAATGTGTACCAAGGAAATAAAAACAACACATTTTTCTCATTACAAAAGCTGGGTGTTTGCAACAAATACTTTTTACGTGATGAGGTTTTTCTTTGGTTTGTTTGTTTGTTTGTTTAACGGTCCACACCTTTGCTCGATAGACTAAAGCAAAAGCGGTTTACCAGTACAGTACACATTTGACAACTGCCAGAGGTTGACCATAGAAAAGATTTCATGATCAGTCTTCATGAGAGAATGTTGCCGACAAGACGGGAATCAAACCCGCGACTTCCCGATCACGAGTCAGACGCTCTAGCATCCGACTCAGGCTGCTAGGCTGGCTAGAGCAGAAATGAGCAAAATGGTCAATACCCTGGAATACCCGATTTCTCTCTATTCAAAAGAGAGTTTTCCCACGGAGTTTCTATCGTAGTCTTGTTTGCGTAATATGGAAACGCTTTTTTTCGATGGGCTCTACCATTGTTATTCTTTCAGGAAATAAAGATCGTCATAGTTTTGTGACATTTGAAGAATACGGGAACTACACCTTTCCAATCATGTATGATAACGGTAGAGGGTACGTATTTTACCATTACGATAACACATCCGTGTGACATATTGCATTCTTACATATCTCCAAATGGAAATTGTTCTGAGGAAAATTTGCAATAGTTTTCTTATTTATAATGTAAATATAGGTTGTGGGTGCTCATTAGAACCGCCTCATTGAGGCGGTTCTAACGAGTACCCACAACCTATGTCTTGGAGCAGAATTAAGAAGAATAATGTGCACCTCTATATATAGTGGGGCTAAAGGGATTTTCATTACAAAGACTTGTCTCCCTGCCCTACATCATAGTGTACTTTATATTTTCTTGTCCTTCGGGATCATTGATTCCATTGTGGAATTTGGAAAATATGTAAGGGTCACTGATGAGGCCTAATTGGCCGAAACTGGCTAGTCTGGCCCAGAAAACATGCACACCCCATAATTTTCAGTTCTGTGGTGTATTCTTTGCTTCCAAATAGAACATATTTAATGTCACTACAGCTGGTGTCTGGGAATGTGTGGTGGCCGTAAAAAGTCTCCCTGCCCTACATCATAGTGTAGTTTATATTTTCTTGTCCTTTGGGATCATTGATTCCATTGTGGAATTTTGAAAATATTTGAGGGTCCATGATAAATCCTAATTGGCCGAAACTAGCTAGTCTGGCCAAGAAAACATGTACAATCCATATTTTTCAGTTCTGTGGTGTATTTCTTGCTTCCAAAGGATAGCCCTTTTATAGAATATTGTTAACGTGATGCGGCGATAAATACACAGTCTAACTTCAATGGCTCGAACACATGCCATACCTGAAAATGTAGAATAAGCGAAGTTTGGCTTCATTTGTCCAAATACAGTAAAATTCAAATATTATCCCTTGTCCTGCTGAATATTCATATATGCCACACCTACTACCGATTATCAACCAATCAGATTACCTGTAGCAAATTATTACAAGTAATTCACAATCTGAATGACAAACAATGTAGATCCTGATCAGATGGCTTCTTCAGAAGCCATCTGATTTGGATCGACATTGTTTCAAAGAAAAGGCATATCCGGGCTCAGCAGAACAAGGGTTAAGGGTAAAATCCGGGATTTCCTTATCTGGTAGGCAAGAAAGTACGTCCAGCTTAGACGACAGGGACTACTTGTACATGAAATTAAATAAAAAAAAGTATTGTTTTTTTTTTTTTGTTTTTGCTTTGTAAAAATTTCAGAAATTATGTCAGACTAAGTGGTAAAATGTATTTTGTTTGTTTGGTTTGAGGTTTAATGTCCACGTCAACACTGTAAAGGTCATTTTGGAGACGTTGCTTCCAATTTTATGGGACTTTTACCCGATATTGAGATGAAATGACATCTCAAGCCCTGCCACCCAATCAAACCAATATGGTTTATAAGTATGGACGGACCGACTCGCTACGTTTTGCCTGGGCAGGCTTAGATCCTCTAAGCAGTTTACCAGTACACGTGTGCGAGTGGGTTTCAGCTCTGCGCGGAAACATCATGCAGCCCATATATTCCTTCAAGCCCCGATAGGCGGGGGCCTGTGGTATAATGTATAATTTCAAGTGTGTTTTAACCCTTATCTTGCTGTTCACAACAACCCCTATCTTTGCAAACAGTATAGATCCAGATCAGATGGCTTCTGAAGAAGCCATCTGATCAGGATCTACACTGTTTGGCATTCAGTTTATGAATTTGTAGCAATAAATTACATCAAGTAATTTGATTGGATGATAGATAGAAATGGGTGTGGCTTATATAAATATTCAGCAAGATAAGGGTTAAGAGATTTAAGGAACAATCAGCCCAGTAAAGCTAGTCAGTTACTGCGGGCCATTTGTACTCAGAAGAACTCGGTGATAGGACAGAGTGCTCATATTTGCATCAGAAACTGACATAGTATGGGCTTTCTTGAGTGGACAGTTGTGGTAGATACACTGTTAAGACCATCTAAAAATTAAGACTAATAATCTGCTTTAAAAAGTTTATTTAGTAGTTTGCAGTTATTTTTTCCATCACGAAAACACATTTGTATTATTTTGACCTCCCTTAAACACCACGTTTTATAGTAAAACTGGGGTTTACAGGGGCAAACCTTATTTTTCTTAATTCTGCTCAAAAACATAGATTGTGGACACTCGTTAGGACCGCCCGCAATCTGTTTAGAGGACAATAATTAAAATATTGCAATTTTTCATCTTAAAAGTATTTTTTTTTTCGGCGATAAAATATACACTGTTTTTGTACAGGCGTGTTTTCGAAATGCTTTGCGTTTTCTGAATACAGTGTTCTTGGGTTTTAAAGACCCCCTTTGGGACTGTCCCAAATGTGGTCTTAAAGACCACGTTTTAACAGTCCAAAAGGTGGTCTTAAAAAAGGAATTTTGCTGTGTACGGAACGCCATTGAAAACGCGCAAACTATGCCAGAGATATAATTTCTATGTAGGTTATCCTTTGAATACAAATAAAGACGACATTCAATAAAATTGGAATGTTGACATTTCATTAAACAAGAGGCCCATGGGCCACTACACTCACCAGAGGTCATGTGGTTTATACCATATACAGGCAGGTACCCATCTTGGTCATGTGATAACAATACCACGAATAATGTTTAATTGCCTCACCCCCTTAGAGGCTTTCATGTAATTTGGTTTCAATCAGCACAGCTCTTTTACTGGAGAAGAAGATAAAAATATAGAATCTGAGCCATCCAAGACAAAGGTCAGTAATGACCTTGACCTTTGGAATTAATAAACTTCCATTCAGCTAACTGCATATATCATTTTTGATGTCACAGCCTACCAGGCAATCAGAAATATTCACTACTTTGCCATTTTTCCATACAAATGACTAAGTGACCAAATTTGACCTTGACATAAAACAGGTCAAGGTCAACCAAAGGTCATCATTTGAACAAACTTGGTAGGACCAGAGTCCCTAATGCTGCATACCAAGTTTCAAGATCATCGGCCATTCGGTTCTTGAGAAGAAGATTTTTAAAGGTTATTACCATATATGGACATGGCGGCCCATATTGGTCATGTGACCCAGTCCTCACGAACAAACTTTCGTTCCCTCATTCCATAGAGGCTCCACATGTAATTTGGTTTCAATTGGCCAAGTAGTTTAAGTGAAGAAGAAAATAAAAATACTGAATCTGAGCCGTCCTGGACAAAGGTCGGTAAATGACCTTGACCTTTGTAACTGACAAACTTCCATTCAGCTGATCGTAAATGCCATTTCTGATGCCACTAGCTAATATACAATCAGAAAAATCCACTGTTTTGCCATTTTTCCATACAAATATCTAAGTGACCAAATTTGACCTTGACGTAAAACAGGTCAAGGTCAACCAAAGGTCATCATTTGAACAAACTTGGTAGGACCAGAGTCACTGTTGCTGCATACCAAGTTTCAAGATCATCGGCCATTCGGTTCTTGAGAAGAAGATTTTTAAAGGTTTTTACCATATATGGGCATGGCGGCCATATTGGTCATGTGACCCAGTCCTCACGAACAAAGGTTCGTTCCCCCATTCCATAGAGGCTCCACATGTAAATTGGTTTCAATTGACCAAGTAGTTTAAGTGAAGAAGAAGATAAAAATACTGAATCTGAGCCGTCCTGGACAAAGGTCGGTAAATGACCATGACCTCTGAAACTGATGAACTTCCATTCAGCTGATTGCAAATACCATTTAAGATGCCACTAGCTAACATACAATCACAAAAATCTCTGTTTTGCAATTTTTCCATACAAATGTCTAAGTGACCAAATTTGACCTTGACGTAAAACAGGTTCTTGAGAAGAAGATTTTTAAAGATTTTTACCATATATGGGTATGGCGGCCATATTGGTCGTGTGACTAAGTCCTCACGAACAAACTTTCGTTCCCCCTTCCCATAGAGGCTCCACATGTAATTTAGTTTCAATTGGCCGAGTAGTTTCAGAGAAGATGTTGTTTGAAAATGTTGACGACGCAGACGCAGACGACGACGACGACGACGACGGACGACGGACCAATGCCTATACTATAAGCTCCCCTGGAGCCTCGGCTCTGGTGAGCTAAAAATAAATAAAAACGGCAAAAGTGTTAGTGCACAAAAAACTTTTTGGTAAGGTCTGTTGACAACATCAGCGTGATGATGCCTTAATCAACTAGGTAACAAGTCAGTTTTCAAAAGCACAAATGTAGAGCCACATGGCTAACGTCATGTGTGTGTGTGTGTGTGTGTGAATTCGGGTTTAACGTCGCTTTCAACAATTTTTCAGTCATATCCCGACGGTGTCTGGTTGCGACAGGGAGCTCAATGCTCACTTTTATAGTGCTGCCTCACTGAAGTATCATGTCCCAGACACATTACATGATACCACACCCAGTCACATTATCCTGACACTGGGTCGACCGTCCTAGCTCTACCCCGTAAATCTGAGTACCAAGCGAGGAGCAGCTAGTAACATTTTTAACGACTTTGGTATGTCGCGGCCCGGGATCGAACCCGTGACCTCCCGTTCCCCGGAGCGGACACTCTACCAACTGAGCTATCGGGGCCGGTGCTAACGTCATGTGCTCCCCAGCTGCTACATTGGACCGTGGTAAGACGTCGGCTATTTAACCCTTTTTGTACCCAATGGAATCATCCTATTTGTATATACCAGGAGCCCATTCCAAAATTAAGTGGTGTCAGGTTGTGTTTTCTTCAATTTTTTTTTCGAAAATGGATTAACTTTTCGCAAACAGTGTAGGCCCTGGGCCTGCACTGTTTGCCAACTACCCGTTTTGGGGTTTATAGTACAAAATGGGTAAATTCACTAGCTTTCAACCGTCGTCGAACTACAGGGACACGATTTTTCTCCATATTCCGACGGTCTATTTCTGTGATGCATCTTATGTATTATTATTTTTTTCATTCCAGGTTTGGTCGCCAAGAATACGATGCTATGTCCATTCTAGCTCCTCTCCGCCAGTGCTGTATGATACGGAAATCAACATTTTTAAAATATATAAAACTATATTTAGGACCTGATAGACTTAGTGCCTTAATGGAAAAATCACTTCAGAGCGATCCAGTCGCGCCCGTGCTTTTGCCTGGTCATTTAAACGCACTTGACAGACGGCTTAAGAAAATACTGCAAGCGGTTGCGAAGTGTTTACAAACTGGGTTGCCCACAGCGCGTGTGATAGTATCCGACAAGTTTTAGCTGTGATAATAATATTCTCATATGGACCATAACAAATGAAATCAAAGCGCCAAAGGACTGAAATGACAGATTCTATGAGAAAATCATAACACTGTGAAAACTTACAGAAAGCCTTCCTGAAAAGAGCTTAAAATTTAGAAAGGTAGTTCAGCAAATTCCAGTATAATTATGATATGTTTGCAGATGTCTATAGACCGGTGGTATCATGAAACGCCATTCGATGTTTCAAATTTTTGAAAGAAACTATTTACGTTTTCAAAACCAAACATTAAAATTCAAGTTTTAACAATGCTACTGTCCATAAGTAACAGTTTTTGTCTGGTCGGTTGTGGATACCTCTACCTAAAGATACTCTATGGGAAAGAGATCGGAGGAGAAAGCCTGGCTAGTCCAGTACATGAATTCCATTGGCTTGAAGACATTTTTGAGTCAGAACAGCACTATGAGCCCGCTCGTAATCCTGCTGGACAAGATATCCCGGATTCTGAGCGTAAACAAATAAATGGAACCATGTGAGGCCGAAGCACTTGATCGCTGTTCAATCCAAGGCTCAGCTACGTCACTAAGCTGAGTTCGCTAACTACACGCAATAGCTCGCCACGTAATTACGCTTCAATGATGATTTCACCCGATATGTCATGCTCTATTACGCACGCGTCGCCTCGACAAGGCGTACACCTATACGTCGAAACACCAGGAAACGACAACCGGTGTGATTCACGCTGATGTGCGATTTGTCACTGAAACGCATATGTCAGTCGCTTAGACGCCAATTTACGTATTTCATGCACAAGCGTAAGTGTTCCGTACTGTGTCGACGCGTTAACTTTGGTCACGACAGGGATGTCTAGCTCTCAAAGGTGCATCGCATAAGGGTGACGATCAGTGTCAGTGCTTATTAGTCGGTAGTTGAGACCGCTTGTTTATCTACAGGTACAGTGTAGCAGCTGCCGGCGGAAATCTGTTTCGCATATGCGTCTGACGGTCGAATCGATCTTGACGTACTGACGTCGGTCTTCCGCTGCGTTGACGTCCACTAGCGTCTTCTGTATATAGTAAGATGTCGTTCCAATAGACGATAGATCACACAAATGTGGCACCCAAAATCAGAGTCAACGTCATCCGCTTTCCGACCAGCTTCTAACTTCCAGGGGCACGCTTACGATCCTTTTATGAAAACTGTTGCAATACGCTCTCACTAAATGCTTTTTTGAGAACAAATTTCAGTTTCTTATTTTTTTAATCACGGCCTTACATTACACATCAAAAGTTTGATCCTGAACATGTGGTTTCTATCGGTACTGGTTTGAGGGTGGTGCACATGATCGACGTGGCCGGACTGGTAACCAGACGTCACGGTTGATTGATTTAACCTTTTTAGCTTAAGGGCATTGTGCCTTAGTGTGTTGTAATCGTTTGGTTTCAGAATCAAAGCACTGCGAGTGTGGGGTGTAGGTTTGAGTAATAGGCCTGGGCTGAGATTTAAACCGTTTCATTTAACTCTGAAATTCCAAACAAATAGTGATGATTTTGATAAGAAGACGCGTTCGGCAGCGTCTGATCTTGGTCTACACTGTTTGCCAAGCTCACCCTATGATTCCAGGATAACCCTCTTCCGTCTTATGGAATACCCCGATCACACTGCGGCTATTTTCTACAAGACAAAAAGTTATTCTGACAAGTCAGTGATAGTCACGTAGACATTAGCACTGACGCGCTTTTCTTATTATCAACTTCGGGTCGAATGCCAAACAATCAACCCAAACATAGCCGCGTCGTTTGTCAGTGTTGGGTACATGTAAGTGTTATCTGTAAAATCTGCACATGCATCAAATGTTGGATCTGGCAAACAATGTAAACTGTTAAAAAGCCACACAACACGGCGCTGATCTTGTTCTACACTTTTTTGCATACGTCACTAACATCTTAAGTTTAAACGAATCAGTCCAAGTCCCCGTTCATGACCAGCCTGCATTTAGAGACAGTCGGCATGAGTGTTGTCAGTGCTTTGATTTATTCACTGCCTTGGGTTTCTGGAGTGCACTCTTCCATCACTGAAGTTGGGCTCGTCCATTCTTCTAAATATATGGCACCTAAAATTATATCCTAGGACCTACACCAGGTATCTGTACCATATTCCAGGATTGACAGGGACAGCCTTTCTTTTCAATTTCTCCACGCAAAGTCAATAAACACTTAAGTTGTAACTGACCTAAACTTGACCTCGAAAGTCAGAAAGAAAACCCATTAATATTCTTGTCTACAGCTGACCTGGTCCAACAGCAGGCTGGTCTTTAAGGATTAAATATTGACAGCACTGACAGAAAACAGTGTAAAACCTGAGCAGACTGCTGAGTAGACGCCGCATTGATCTGGGTATACAGTCTTTTCGCCAAACCCGTCGCATGATACAACTGATTCATATGAAATGCTGAATCGTCAAGTCGTCTGCTTCAAAAGTTTGTATTGCGCTTACAGGATAACTAATACGCTTGTACAATTTTGATTACTGCGCCAAACCGGACTAGATTTTGTGCGAACTCATATTTCTATGGCGGTCAAAGCCGGAAGAAAAAGCCTGAATTACTTTAAACGTGCAGCACAGCAAGAATAGACAGATGGAATCTGTCATTAAAAACGACTTCGAGCTTGTATCACCAGGTCAACAAGTCCTTGAAATGAACACCCCTCTAAACCCCAGTGTTCATATAGAGGAAAATGCGATTTATAGGGGTATACAGTAATTTGCTTATTTCTGATCCTAGACATAGGTTGTGGGTACTCGTTAGAACCGCCTCAATGAGGCGGTTCTAACGAGCACAAACAACCTGAGTTTGGAGTATAAATTAGAAAGATATCGCAAATTTCCATCGGAAAATTAGCCATTCTGAAGCTATGAAAGGAATGCACTTTGCCACACTGGCTTAGCGTTGACTCAAGTGCGCACCCATTCATTTATTCTAACAGCTGGTCAGGGGCATTCATACAGCACCCATCGGCGCTTAGAGAAATAGATTTGGATGCATGGGGCTTCCACGCAGAGCTGAAACCGACCGTACATGAGTACTGGTAAACCGCTTAGAAGTTTTCAAGCCTTCCCAGGCAAAGTGGTGCTAGTTGGACCGTCCATGCATATAAACCCTAATGGTTTCTTATTGATTTCTTTGGATGGCAGGGCTTGAGATGTCATTTAATCTCAATGTCGGGTAAAAGTCTCAAGAAATCGGAAGTCGGGCTGTCCAACTGTAAGCCAATATCAGTTGGACGCCCCAGTGACGCAAGATTCACGACACCTTCGCCTCACCCAACCATCCCACACAAGGACAGCAGACCTTGCCCAACTGTAAGCCAATATAGGTTTGATGCCCCAGTGACTAGCTTACAGTTGGGCAAGGTCTGCTGTCCTTGAGTGTGGGATGGTTGGGCGAGGCGAAGGTGTCGTGTATCTTGCGTCATTGGGGCGTCCAACTGATATTGGCTTACATTTTGGGCAAGGCCTGCTGTCCTTGCAAGCAGGCAAGGGTAAAGGGAGGATATTATTTCTTCAGTTTCTACACTTCCATACACTTTCCTCTTTCTCCCCTGCCCTTCACTTTCATCTCCTCGCCCCCGCCCATAGGGGCTTGAAGAAATATATGGGCTGCATGATGCTTCCACGCAGAGCTGAGTCCGGCCCGCACACTAGTACTGGTAAACCGCTTAGAGGATCTAAGCCTGTCCAGGAACCGCGGTGCGAGGCGGACCGTCCATGCTAATAAACCCCATTGGTTTCATTGGGCGACAGGGCTTGAGATGTTTTTTCATCTCAGTGTCGGGTAAAAGTCCCACAAAATTGGAAGCAACGTCTCCAAAATGACCTTTACAGTGTTGACGGGGACGTTAAACCACAAATCAACCAACCAACCTACCCATACATGGTTGACACTAATACATGTAGAACATATGAACAACGCTATTTGATTATATATGAACAAGTAGGACACATACAAGTTTCATCTCCTCTACTATCTCTTCTTTTTTCTCCCCATTACGCAAACACGCCTATACATTGCCACCTTTATCGCCGAAAAAATGAAAATTTTATGATGAAAAATTGTGATATTTTTCTTATTTCTGCTCCAAATATAGATTGTGGGCACTCTTTAGAACCGCCTCATCGAGGCGGTTCTAACGAGTTCCCACAATCTATATTTCAGAGCAGAAATAAGAAAAATAAGGTATATCCCCGGATACCCCAGTTTTAATATATAAAAGTGGGGTTCAAAATTATATAGGTGTGTTTGTCAGATGCTTTATCTGGGAGACGACACAAAATGACAATCAATCAATCATTCATTATTGCGATTGACCGTTAACCCATTAAGGATCGATCAATAAAACAGCTTTAAATATATAACTTGTTTTTCTCTCTACGGTTATGGTGTATTTGGGTTTGTTATTAAATGGCCCACTCAACACTAGTTCCCATTACGATATCACATCCATGAGGCAAACTGCATTCTTCAGCTTTCCAGAACAATTATGTTTCTGGTCAAAACTTATGTTTTTCTTATTTACGCTTCAAACATATGTTGTAGGTGCTCATTAAAACCGCCTCATTTTGGCGATTCTAACAAGTATCCACAACATATGTCTTGGAGCAGAAATCAGAAAAATTATGTTCACCCCCTTTAAACCACTGTTTTCTCTATTTAAGTGGAATGGGTACACCTTAAAGGGAGGCAACACCTGCAAAAGTATTTAGTCTCCCATGTCAATAGGGGTCCGGTCTTAAAGGAAAGAATTTACTCATGAGGAGCTAATTATTTCCTTTAAAAGTAGATTCCTTTTTCAGTGGGGCAAGGCTTATAGAAAAGCGAACAGGAAGTCCCGAAAGTTGTTCCCCTTTGAAAAATGGCGAAAAATGGTGATTGCGAGTGACCGTTAACCGATGAAAGATGAAAAAGCTTTAAATATATACCTTGTTAATGGTTTTGGAGGCTCCTGCCCATTGGGACTTGGTGGGGGGGGGAAAGATTGGGCTGGATGATGCTTCCACACAGGGCTGAAACTGACCGCCATCCATTCAGAAGGACTAAGCCTGCATATGCAAAGTGGCGCAAATTGTCCCGTTCTTTGCATATATGCCCTATTAGTTTGATTGTGCAACCGGACCTGTGATGTGATTTCATCTCGATGTCGAGTAAAAGTGCCACAAAACTGGAAACCACGCCTCCAAATTGACTTAAATATTGTTGACAAGGACGTTAAACCTCAATCAAACAAACAAACGTGGTTTTGGTTTGTTTGGGTTTGTAGTGCGTTTAACGGCCCAGTCAACTCTATTTAGGTCGAGTCGGTCAGTTTACCTAACAACCGGCTCATTGTAAAGCAGTTTACAACGACAGAGTACATTCGTTCGCCAGAGACTGACAACTGCTTTTCTTGGATCAGCGGGGTATAACAACTCGAAGCTTATTTGCAAAATGTATAGACTATAAAGATACCCAGCTACCACTAGGATAGCGCTCTTTATCGAGCTGCATCCCAGGTGCGCCTCTGCGTGTACCCTTAAGGCGCCCCTGACCGCTTTTGTTCATCACACGTGTAGCTGGGGAAATAGCAGCTCCCTGGTTGGCTGGCAGCTATTTTGTTTGATGCCATTAGCCGATCACGTGTCTTTTCAGTCTGCCTCGTGGTAGCAGAGAAGAATGTTTGACTAGCAAAAGTCTTCAAAAGTTTATTGAAAATTTCTTTAATTTAGCTGTAATCCTTTATTCGAGGGGTCGTTGCTGCTAGAATATTCTGTGCTTAGGAAGGTTTTGTTTGGAAGCTTAAAACCGCGTGAGTATGGCTTTTTCATTGCTTAAAGTTTTGCTTGTTGGTCACAGCTTTTTGCGAGGTTAAAGCAGGCGTTGCATTCCCCGGCTCATCCATACTGTATACCGAGTTTTGGCTTGCAGCAGTGCACGGTCAGGTATTTTGCTGTTCCTGGTTGGAATGTCGGTGATAGGTCAGATATGTTGGTGCACCTGCAGGACAGGATTAGGCCGGTCTTCAGCAATGAGAGCTTTGACACTGTTGTGATTCATCTGTGGGAGGGGGGGCAACGACTGCTGTAGTCGCGGGCATTTCAGTGCTTTAGGTGTGGCCTCGCTGTTAGACGATTTTGGGCAGTGGCTTGTCAGTGATTGTAGGGTACAAGCGGTATTGGTTTGCCAGTTGTTTACAAGGCCTAAACCAAGAAATGTCACCCCTGAAACATACGAGGGGCGTCGGGTACTAGTAAATGGGTATTTGGAAACCTTTTTGGAACATTCCGATTCCATAACTTTTTGGAAGCACAAGCGTATTTTTAACAGTCCACACTCAATTTTTGAGGGGATGGATGCCATCTCAATGTGACTGGCACAATTTTTGTTTTATAAACCAATAAAGCAAGCCATTGTGTGGGTCGTGGAGGGTTTAAATTGATTTTTTCCGTACCTGGGTCTTGCCTAATACCTCTAGGTCAAGAGTAAATAATACCTGCCCACTATTTTAGGGCCTACTCAAACCTTTTTAGAGACATCTGAGAGTTTTTCTTCTATTGTAGGGCATTTCCCAAACATTTTGTTTTTCCTATATTAAGAAGTTTAACAACCTAGCTACCCACAAAAAATATTTTGATGTAGCAACAAGACATTAATTATTCCCCCAACTTTGAAAATGTTGGGGGTATATTGCTTCTGGCTTGTTTGTTAGTTCGTTCGTCACGCTTTCTTGTGCATTGAATAACTTAAGAACCACATATGCTAGTGTTTTGTAATTTCATATATGGATGCCTCATTAAAAAGTTGACCCATATTTTTTTCTTATCTGAATTATGTCCCCTGTTTGAGTCATATCCCATTTTAATTAGATAACATAGGAATCTCGTTAGCAAGCTATCTAAAAAGTATTTGAGCTAGAGCCTTGAAATTTAGTGTTCTGACTTGGACTGAGGAGGAGGAGATCACCTGATTAAATTAAAAAATATATGCAAATTTGTGGGAGTTATTGCCCTTTGCAAATTCTAGTCATTTAATCCAGTTGCGTACAAGTGCATAGCATAACTTAAGAACCATGTATACTAGTGTTTTGAAATTTCATATATGGCTTCCTTATGAAAAAAATAGTTGATTCAATTTTTTTCCTAATCTGAATTGCCTCCCATTTTTGAGTTATTTCCCTTTTAATAACGCAATATGGGAATCTCCTTAGCAAGATATCTGAAAAAGTATTTGAGCTAGAGCCTTGTAATTTGGTGAACTGATTTGACTGATTTGGACTAAGGAGGAGATCACCTGATTAAATTTTTGAAAAAAAAAATATATGTAATTTTGTTGGAGTTATTACCCTTTGCAAATTCTGGTCATTTAATCATGTAGATTACAAGTGCATAGCATAATTTAAGAACCTTTGAACTTTCATATATGCATTCCTAATGAAAACATAGTTGATAACCAGTGCTTCAGCTGAAGTGCACGACCCGCCGGATGCTTTTAGCTATATGAGTGTTACCATATATGGGTACGGCGGCCATTTTTGGTCATGTGACCTGGACCTAAAACGGTTCATCCAATAAATGCGCCTTATCGTAAGGAGCAAAAATATATCTTATACTTTAGTACTGTATTCTGAATCGTTTGCAGGATAAAATGCATTCTCACTTTTCCAATTCAAAAGCATATGTGTCAAAATTTGACCTATGCACAAAGAAGGTCAAGGTCAACCCAGGGTCACCATTTTAGCAATTTATGATGGGCCTAGGTCCCAGATGCTATTTATCAACTTTCGTGGTAATCTGCCCAGTGGTTCTGGAGAAGACTGTATTTGAAGGGTTTTTACCATATATGGCTTGGCGGCCATTTTGGTCATGTGATCTGGACCCCATGAGCAAATTATGGTTTCCCCCATCCTATAGAGACTCCATATGAAATTTGACTTCAATCGGCCAAACGGTTTCCAAGGAGAAGCAGTTCGAAAATTTTCACATTTTTCGCCTCGGCGAGGCTATACTAAATGGAATGTACTATTTCACAAGTTCATTGGTTAGATCCCATTGATATCTATCAGTATGCCAAAAATTGTTTAAATATTCCAAAAAAAGCATATGTGTCAAGTTTGACCTAGGCACAAAGAAGGTCAAGGTCAACCCAGGGTCACCATTTTACCAATTAATGATGGGCCTTCGTCCCAGATGCTATTTATCAAGTTTCGTGGAAATCTGCCCAGTGGTTCTGGAGAAGACTATGTTTGAAGGGTTTTTACCATATATGGCTTGGCGGCCATTTTGGTCAAGTGACCTGGATCCCACCCATGAGCAAATTTTGGTTTCCCCCATCCCATAGAGGCTCCATATGAAATTTGACTTCAATCGGCCCAACGGTTTCCGAGGAGAAGCAGTTCGAAAATTTTCACATTTTTCGCCTCGGCGAAAAGTGATATCTATCAGTATGCTAAAAAGTGTTTAAATATTCCAAGCGGTTAAGTCACTATCACCAATTTTCACAAACGGGTTACGGACGGACAGACAGACAGACCATATATGGCTTGGCGGCCATTTTGGTCATGTGACCTGGACCCCATGAGCAAATTTTGGTTTCCCCCATCCCATAGAGGCTACATATGAAATTTGACTTCAATCGGCCGAACGGTTTCCGAGGAGAAGCAGTTCGAAAATGTTCACGTTTTTCGCCTCGGCGAGGCTATACTAAATGGAATGTAATATTTCGCAAGTTCATTGGTTAGATCTCATTGATATCTATCAGTGTGCCAAAAATTGTTTTAATATTCCAAGCGGTTAAGTCACTATCACCAATTTTCACAAACGGGTTACGGACGGACAGACAGACTGACAGAATGACCGAATGACACGGTGATTTTAGGGCACTCTTAGAAATCAACCGACTTCAGTCGGTCGCTTTTTCTGGGTCGTGCAATCATCATCATCATTCTTATCTGAATGATCTCTCCTTTTTGAGGCATTTTCCTACTAATTAGATAACATAGGAATCGCATTAGCAAAATATCTGAAAAAGTATTTGAGCTTGAGCCTAGAAATTTGGTGTACTGATTTGGACTGAGGAGATCACCTGATTAAATTAAAAAAAAAAATGCAGTTTTGTTGGAGTTATTGCCCTTTGCAAATTCTGTCCATTTATTTCTGTTGCTTACATAGAGGATCTTACATGAGTGCTCATGTATTATTGAATTTATTAAACGAGTTGAGGAAAAGGGATAAAATGCGAGTCTTTGCCGAGCATTTTATCCCTTTACCTCGACGAGTTTAATAAATTCAATAATACACGAGCACGAATGCAAATAAAAATCAAAAATGAGTTCCTTTAAGAGCAATGAAAACATTCATAAGAAAGAAGATGGGTCATACTACGTAGTTTCGGCTAATTAAGCCTCATCAGTGACCCTGTAATGATCAGGCAAAGAAAGCCAGAGGAAACATACTGCAATTTTGCGAATTTCGAATAGGCAGTCGATTCAAAGACTGATATAAATCAAAATTGGGTCCAAATAATTAAAAACCTGTCTAGAATATGAGTCTAAACCAATATTTTATTTCCGATTTCTCAGAATATTCACACTGATCTCAAAGGACCAAAAGTAAAATATAAACTGCACTATGGTTGATGTACGGGGAGACGTTTTACGGCCGCCACACGGCACAACACCAGCTGCTGTGAAGGCAAATAAAAATCAAAAATGAGTTCCTTTAAGAGCAATGAAAACATTCATAAGAAAGAAGATGGGTCATACTACGTAGTTTCGGCTAATAAAGCCTCATCAGTGACCCTGTAATGATCCGGCAAAGAAAGCCAGAGGAAACATACTGCAATTTTGCGAATTTCGAATAGGCAGTCGATTCAAAGACTGATATAAATCAAAATTGGGTCCAAATAATTAAAAACCTGTCTAGAATATGAGTCTAAACCAATAATTTATTTCCGATTTCTCAGAATATTCTATTTATCATATGACATTTAAAACGCATTTTATTCACGATTGATTTCAAAAATGTCAATATTCCGCCATTAATAAACGCGACGTCGTTAAGTACGTCGTACATGTAACATTACGGGACATATCTAGCTAATTTGCATATTGCACGACCCGCAGAAAAAGCGACCGACTGAAGTCGGTTGATTGACTAAGAGTGCCCTAAAATCACCGTGTCATTCTGTCATTCGGTCATTCTGTCAGTCTGTCCGTCCATAACCCGTTTGTGAAAATTGGTGACAGTGACTTAACCGCTTGGAATATTTAAACAATTTTTGGCATACTGATAGATATCAATGAGAACTAACCAATGAACTTGCGAAATATTACATTCCATTTAGTATAGCCTCGCCGAGGCGAAAAATGTGAAAATTTTCGAACTGCTTCACCTCGGAAACCGTTGGGCCGATTGAAGTCAAATTTCAGATGGAGCCTCTATGGGATAGGGGAAACCAAAATTTTCTCATGAGGTCAAGGTCACATGACCAAAATGGCCGCCAAGCCATATATGGTCTGTCTGTCTGTTCGTCCATAACCCGTTTGTAAAAATTGGTGATAGTGACTTAACCGCTTGAAATATTTAAACAATTTTTGGCATACTGATAGATATCAATGAGATCTAACCAATGAACTTGCGAAATATTACATTCCATTTAGTATAGCCTCACCGAGGCGAAAAATCCGTAACCCGTTTGTGAAAATTGGTGATAGTGACTTAACCGCTTGGAATATTTAAACAATTTTTGGCATACTGATAGATATCAATGCGATCTAACCAATGAACTTGCGAAATATTACATTCCATTTAGTATAGCCTCGCCGAGGCGAAGAATGTGAAAATTTTCGAACTGCTTCTCCTTGGAAACCGTTGGGCCGATTGAAGTCAAATTTCATATGGAGCCTCTATGGGGTAGGGCTAACCAATATTTGCTCATGGGGTCCAGCTCACATGACCAAAATGGCCGCCAAGCCATATATGGTCTGTCTGTCTGTCCGTCCGTAACCCGTTTGTGAAAATCGGTGATAGTGACTTTAACCGCTTGGAATATTTAAACAATTTTTGGCATACTGATAGATATCAATGAGAACTAACCAATGAACTTACGAAATATTACATTCCATTTAGTATAGCCTCGCCGAGGCGAAAAATGTGAAAATTTTCGAACTGCTTCTATTCGGAAACCGTTGGGCCGATTGAAGTCAAATTTCATATGGAGCCTCTATGGGATAGGGGAAACCAGAATTTTCTCCTGAGGTCAAGGTCACATGACCAAAATGGCCGCCAAGCCATATATGGTCTGTCTGTCTGTTCGTCCGTAACCCGTTTGTAAAAATTGGTGATAGTGACTTAACCTCTTGAAATATTTAAACAATTTTTGGCATACTGATAGATATCAATGAGATCTAACCAATGAACTTGCGAAATATTACATTCCATTTAGTATAGCCTCGCCGAGGCGAAAAATCCGTAACCCGTTTGTGAAAATTGGTAATAGTGACTATCCGCTTGGAATATTTAAACAATTTTTGGCATACTGATAGATATCAATGAGATCTAACCAATGAACTTGCGAAATATTACAGTCCATTTAGTATAGCCTCGCCGAGGCGAAAAATGTGAAAATTTTCGAACTGCTTCTCCTCGGAAACCGTTGGGCCGATTGAAGTCAAATTTCATATGGAGCCTCTATGGGATGGGGCTAACCAATATTTGCCCATGGGGTCCAGCTCACATGACCAAACTGGCCGCCAAGCCATATATGGTCTGTCTGTCTGTCCGTCCGTAACCCGTTTGTGAAAATTGGTGATATTGACTTAACCGCTTGGAATATTTAAACAGTTTTTGGCATACTGATAGATATCGATGAGATCTAACCAATGAACTTGCGAAATATTACATTCCGTTTAGTATAGCCTCGCAGAGGCGAAAAATGTGAAAATTTTCGAACTGCTTCTCCTCGGAAACCGTTGGGCCGATTGAATTCTAATTTCATATAGAGCTTCTATGGGATGGGGGAAACCAAAATTTGCTCATGGGGTCCTGGTCACATGACCAAAGTGGCTGCCAAGCCATATATGGTAAAAACCCTTCAAAAATAGTCTCCTCCAGAACCACTGGGCAGATTTCCACGAAACTTGATAAATGGCATCTGGGACGTAGGCCGATCATAAATTGCCAAAATGGTGACCCTGGGTTGACCTTGACCTTCTTTGTGCCTAGGTCAAACTTCGACACATATGGTTTTTTATTGGAAAATGTGAGAATGCATTTTATCCTGCAAACGATTCAGAATACAGTACTAAAGTATAAGATATATTTTTGCTCCTTACGATAAGGCGCATTTATTGGGGGAACCGTTTTAGGTCCAAGTCACATGTTTATCTTAAAAATTTCACCTTTTTGGAGGTAAAAGTTTCAATACATTGGTATACATGTAGGCGTGTTTCGTAATGAATCAGTTTAACTCTTATCATGCTGTTCACGACTACCTCTATCTTTGGAAACAGTGTAGATTCAGATCAGATGGCTTCTGAAAAAGTCATCTGATCAGGATCTACACTGTTTGACATTAAGTTCATGGCTTTGTAAGAATAAATTACATCAAGTAGTTTGATAGGTTAAAAGTCAGAAATGGGTGTGGCTTAACTGAATATTCAGCAAGAGAAGGGTTAAACGCATTTTGTCACATTTGTGTGGTATTCTTTGGATTAAGTATTGCACGACCCGCAGAAAAAGCGACCGACTGAAGTCGGTTGATTTTCTAAGAGTGCCCTAAAATCATCATGTCATTCTGTCAGTCCGTCCGTAACCCGTTTGTGAAAATTGGTGATAGTGACTTAACCGCTTGGAATATTTAAACAATTTTTGGCATACTGATAGATATCAATAAAATCTAACCAATGAAATTGCGAAATATTACATTCCAATTAGTATAGCCTTGCTGAGGCGAAAAATGTGAAAATTTTCGAACTGCTTCTATTCGGAAACCGTTGGGCCGATTGAAGTCAAATTTCATATGGAGCCTCTATGGGATGGGCGAAACCAAAATTTGCTCATGGGGTCCTGGTCACATGACCAAAATGGCCGCCAAGCCATATATGGTCTGTCTGTCTGTCCGTCCGTAACCGGTTTGTGAAAAATGGGGATAGTGACTTAACCGCTCGGAATATTTTAACAATTTTTGGCATACTGATAGATATCAATGAGATCTAACTAGTGAACTTGCGAAATATTATATTCCATTTAGTATAGCCTCGCCGAGGCGAAAATGTGAAAATTTTCGAACTGCTTCTCCTCGGAAACCGTTGGGCCGATTGAAGTCAAATTTCATATGGAGGCTCTATGGGATGGGGGAAACCATAATTTGCTCATGGGGTCCAGGTCACATGACCAAAATGGCCGCCAAGCCATATATGGTAAAGACCCTTCAAAAATAGTCTTCTCCAGAATCACTGGGCAGATTTCCACGAAACTTGATAAATAGCATCTGGGACGTAGGCACATCATAAATTGCTAAAATGGTGACCCTGGGTTGACCTTGACCTTCTTTGTGCCTAGGTCAAACTTTGACCCATATGCTTTTGTATTGGAAAATGTGAGAATGCATTTTATCCTGCAAACGATTCAGAATATAGTACTAAAGTATAAGATATATTTTTGCTCCTTACGATAAGGCGCATTTATTAGGGGAACCGTTTTAGGTCCAGGTCACATGACCAAAATGGCCGCCATACCCATATATGGTAACACCCATTAAGCTAAAAGCATCCGGCGGGTCGTGCACTTCAGCTGAAGCACTGGTTTAATCCACTAGTGGATTATCGAAAATATTACATGGCGTAATTACACTCTCAGACGCGACGTCATCTTATAAAAGTGCATAGTATAACTTAAGAATCATGTATGCTAGTGTTTTGAAATTTAATATGCGGGTTCCTCATGAAAACCTAGTTGACCCATAGTTTTACTTCTGATCCCAATTATCTCCTATTTTTGAGTTATCTCCCTTTTAATTAGATAACATAGAAATCTCGTTAGTAAGATATCTGAAAAATTACTTGAACTAGAGCCTTGAAATTTGGTATACAGATTTGGACGCAGGAGGAGATCAACTGATTAAATTTTCAAAACCAAATATTCAATTTTGTAGGAGATATTGCCTTTTGCAATTTTCGCCATTTAATCCTGCTGCTTACAAGTGAAGAGTATTATTTAAAATTCGATGTGTGGATTTCTCATGAAAAAATAGTTGACTATTATTTTTCTTGTCTGAATTATCTCCCCTTTTTAATTTATTTCCATTTTAATTAGATAACATAGGAATCTCGTTAGCTAGATATCTGAAAACGTTTTTGAGCTCCACACTTGAAATTTGGTGTACTGTTTTGGACTGAGGAGGAGATCACCTATTTTTAAAAAAAATAAAAATATGGAATAATGTTGGGAGTTATTGCCCTTTGAATTTTTTGGCCTTTTAATCCCATAGCTTACAACCGCATGGCATATCTTTAGAACCATGTATTCTAGTTATTAGTTATTTCCCTCATTAAAATCTCGTTAGCAAGATATCTCAATATGTATTTCAACTAGAGCATTGGGCGTTTTGGGATTTCACATTACACGGAGCAAGTCTTTAATGAATACATCTCGATCCCTTTCATAAATGCCAAAACGGAAGGCCTCAGTTGCCTCAAAGACGGCAGTTCCGTCAAAGAGGAGTAGGTCGACAAAGTCTGCAACTGCAGAAACAGATCATATAGATTCACTTGTCTATAAACTGATTGACAGAATGGTAGAACGTGGGGTAGTGTTGAAAATAGACACATCGTCAAATAATAATGATGTTGATAACAGTGAACCGCAACCTTCAACCTCAACAAGTGACGAGACTTAAAATACAGACACAACACAAACATCTATCCCCTTGATTGAAAACAGTACCACTTCAGACAATACATTGAAGGAAAATATGACAATTGGTGCTAGTACCAACACTTGCAAAGAAACAAATGAAAGAACACTTTTAGTGGCAGATATCAACAAAGCATTACCTTGCCTATTTGGTAAGGACCAGCCAACACTAAGTGCATATTTATAACATTTCTTTGTCAGCTCACATACCTGACAAACTGAAACAAAACATTTGGAACAATAAGTTCAAAGAGATGGAGTAGTTGCTCCCTGGTGCGAATGGAGATACTGTCTCCATTAACCTGATTGATAATAACCAAGCCACCACAGTCAGGTTACAGTCCTCAAAGTCTGTAAAACCTGACCTTTCATATGAGCCCCGCCAAGCGAATTTGTGTCTTCGAGCATTTCGTCATGACAAATTTTAACTGCGCATGCCCAGCCATTCAGAGGGGCCAGGGATATGGCTTTCTGTCTGAAGGTTCCTCTTGATTCACTGCTTGTATGAGCGAGCAGCGAAGGTTCTGGCGAGACTGCGAGGATGCGCAGGCTCGCCTGAACCTTCGCTGCTCGCATAGGCGATAAGTACCAAAATCGCTTGACGGGGCCCATATGATAAATGGTCGCAGGCATTCCATATTTTCATGGGGGTCTACCTACAAAAATTTCCACAAGATGCACCACAATTATTGAAGTATGTGTCGTTAATCAGAGATTTGGATAGGGCTTATGGGCAGAAGTTTGTATTTTATGATAAGCTTTTTCGAGAGCATAGGCAAAGTTTTCCCTTTTCTTGGGGTATCATGCACAGCGAACTGTGGTTACAGGCAACTACGTTGCATGGATCTCAGACTGTGAATCATTTCAATCATAGTTCAGTCCAGGCTTCAAAGGATAAGCACTTTTGTTGGAAATTCAACAAAAAGACTGGCTGTTTCAAGAAACCCTACCAGTTCACACATGCTTGTTCCAATTGTGGTGGGAGGTCACACCCACGTTTTCGTTGCTTTTCTCTGAAAACAAATGGTTCCGGGCATTCAAATAAAATATGCCTTCTGCCAGTACGTCCTATTCAAATAGACAAGAGAGTTCTGTAACTCCATAACAAAACATCAGCCCTTTCCAAACAGCGCCCCACGAAAGCCAAATTACAACCCCAATAAAAGTTGAAGTCCTGCAAAGTTATTTAGAAGGCTATGATGGTGACAAGGTGCAATTTCTGGTCATTTTTCATTTTGGTTTACCATTCCATATGAAGGTCATCGCAATTTTATATTTGCAAAAAATCATAATTCATGCATCAAAAATAATGTTATTATGCGTGAAAAATTGCAGGAAGAACTCAAGGTACAACGTATAAAGGGCCCCTTTTCTTCCTCACCTTTCACAAATTTGCTTTGTTCTCCATTCGGTTTGATAACAAAACAAGACCCTGGTGCCTTTAGGCTTATTCATGATCTTTCCTTTCCAAAAGGAAGATCAGTCACAAAAATTATTCACATGTCTATTATGATTCTGTAGACAATGTATTTGGGATAGTAAAGGAATTTGGGCAGGTGCTTTAATGGCCAAAACTGATATCGAAAACGGTTTTCGAGTAATGCCCATACATCCCAGAGACCATGAACTGTTGGGTTTTACACTCCAACATGAAATGAATGATACAGAGTTCCATTTTTCTGTATTACCCCAAGGGTTTTCCATATCATGTAGTTATTTTGAACAATTTAGCACAGCTTTACAGTGGATCATGGAAACAAAGTTTGGAGCTAGGATGAGTCACATTTTTGATGATTTTTTCTTTGCCGGACCCAAAAATTCCTCTCTTTGCAAGGATTCGTTATGCACTTTTTTTTAGAGATGTCTAAACACCTTGGTATTCCAATCAAACAGTTCAACCCACAACCAAAATTATTATTTATGGTATTGAAGTTGACTCAAATCTAATGCTAATCAAACTGCCACATGATAAAGTTATTAAAATAAAGGAGCTTTTATCAAGTCTAAACCATAAGAAATCAAAGCGCCAAAAGGCGCTGAAATGACAGATTCTGTGAAAAATTCAGATATACTTTATTGATAAAGACAATGGCGCTGGAGTGCTGATTTTTAGTTTTGTTCACAAAAATGATGTGAATCGGCTGTTATACACTTTCATCATCATTTTACTCGCACATTATAGATAACACAACATGCAAATGACTACCATGCAGGCACACGTCGCTGCGGACAACGTCAAATCAACGTCGATGCATGACGTTGCACGGACGTTGATGTGACGTCACAACTACGTTATGTGCCTGCTAGGATAGTTGTCAGTTTTATGACAACACAAAGCGTAGACGCAACTTTCTTGTAAAAGCTTACACTTGTTGACTGAGATGTGTTTCGCGGCTCAGTCAAGAACCTGCCTTATGTCGTGGGCTACAATAAAGGAAAACACTTTTTGTGCGATGTTTGAAGTTTTGCGGCATGTGAATAATTATTTATCACAACATTGTGCTTACATATTCAGTTATTCAGACCTACAACAGAATTGGACAGTGATAACTGTTAGCAGTATATTATTGCTGGCTTGCTACCGTACGGTGAAGTTTCTAGCGTCACCTACTTCGCATTTAATTAGGTCATGTAAGGGTTATGAGTTTGTACCCTTTCAGCCCTTTATAGCCAAGTACAGATACCTACATATGCAAACGGTGTAGAACCTGGTGAGATGGCTCATAAAGAAACATCGCATTCTGTTCTACATGGTTTGACATGCTGTTGACGACTTTTGACTAGACACCCAATTTACATGTGTAGAATGGACGCGTACAAATTCAGTGACTGAAGGGTGAACTTGAAAAAACTCATGTGTGGAAGGGGTTAAATCTTAATCTGGCCATTTTGAAATGTAGCAGAGGCCAGTTCATCTTTTTTTCCCTTTTTTCTCTTAAATTGCGACACAAACTTCATATTTCTTACGATTCATCTGCAGGCAGAGCTGATTCAAACGAAATCCAATCACTGAAAAAAAAAAAAAAAAAAAAAGATAAAAAATGTAAATTCGTCTGCTTCATGTTTTGTATGGCGCTTTTAAGATAACTAACACGTTCATTGTTCGTTTTACGAAAGACATGTCGTCTGATCTTTCATGGAACTTTTTCAACTACAGTTGTCGCCAAACCCGTCGCATGATGCAGCTGAATCGTAAGATAAAATCGTCAAATCGTCTGCTTCAAAAGTTTGTATTACGCTTACAGGATAACTTATACGCTTGTACAATATTGATTACTGCGCCAAACCGGACTACATTTTGTACGGACTCATATTTTTATGGTTGTCAAATGGTTGAAGAACTGAAGCCTGAATTACTTTAAAAGTCTAGCACAGCAAGAATAGAGATAGAATCTGTCATTAAAAAGTCACATTGCGAGAACTTTAGTCTTTGGTTGAATTTTGAATTATATTGAATTTTGCAACTTCTGTAGTTGCTCCTGGTCGTACTTTTCTACGGCGTTTATATGATTTGACGTGGGTGTCTCTAATAAAAAAATCAAGATAAGGCTCATATGTGAGGCATGAGCAGATTTGTAAACTTGGGATTATTTTATGCAAGGATTCAATGGAAAATCAACGTTTCTACATGACAAATGGATAGCTTCAGATGCATTAAAGCTGTACACGGACTCTGCATCAACAACAGGCTTTGGAGCTGTGTTTGGCAAACATTGGTTTCAGTACACTGGAATTGTGTATTTGAAGAGTAGATCAGTATTATGCCCTTGGAAATGATACATGGACATGCAGGATGGCTTGTGTTTGTGATATGAATGCTTTCATTGATTACATTTGCCGATGAAGTTTATTATTACATATTAAACAAGAGGACCATGATGGTCCTATATCGCTCACCTGAGCAAAGAGATATATATGTGGGTCGCAGGGTGGGGCAATGTTTTGGTCTATTATTTGAACAATCTCAGTAGACCCAGCCGTGGGGGTATTTTTGTCCCCAAGATGAAGCTTCAAACCAAATATAAAAGACCTATGCCTTCTGGTTTCAGACAAGAAGACTTTAAAAGGTTTTCCCTACATAAGCCTATGTAAAAACCGTGGGCCCTGGCGCTGGGGCATTTTTGTCCCCAGGGAAATAATTTGAACAATCTTGGTAAAGGTCCACTATATGAAGCTTCATACCAAATATTAAAGGCCTGGGCCTTCTGGTTTCAGACAACAAATTCTTTTAATGATTTCCCTACATAAGCCTATATAAAATCAGTGGGCCCCGGCGTGGGGGGCATTTTTGGCCCCGGCGTGGGGGGCATTTTTGGCCCCAGGGCTATAATTTGAACAATCTTGGTAAAGGTCGACAAGATGAAGCTTCAAACCAAATAACAAAGACCTGGGCCTTCTGGTTTCAGACAATGCGACGAACCACTAGTATGGTTTTGTGATTTTTTTAAGACGCTTTATCTTCTATGTGACGTCATTTAATGAAGATTCACAGATAGCATAGGCATAACTGGTAACTGTTTAGTAATTTCATATCTATCTATCTATCTATCTATCTATCTATCTATCTATCTATCTATCTATCTATCTATCTTCTGATACTGCGTCGGTCACATTTGACCATTACCGCAGGTGTATATTACATACACTCCAGTTTTGCAGGATGAAAGCCTACACAGTAATCATGTAATTACGGTAGGGATCTTTAACCTGCACAGGGGATGGTTCTCCCTGCACAGGGGGCCTCCAGTTAACGTCCCGATCCGAAGGACGGTGCACTTAATGACATTCATCCCTGCAAATGATGCCAATGGAGCGTGTTCGGACACAGAAATTTTATCGCCGCTGCCGGGGATCGAACCTGGGACCTCTAGCATCAGAGGCAAGTGCACTAACCACTGAGCTATCACGCTCATAAATTTAATCCAGCAAATATGAAAATCATATGATGAACTTCCACAACACAGTTGATGAACACTAATGTAATACAGCTGATGTTGCAGTTTATTCAATAGCATTCATTCTCCAATAGAGCCTCTCTCCCATACACAAAAGGCGGGGACCCAAACTACAATCAAGTAAACAGTAATAAGCTTCTGCACAGGTGGGATAAGCAATTTCTCCCTTACCACCCATCAAAACTTTACTGAAAAAACATTGAGATATTCAGATGCAAAATTATATAACACACACATACTAAAACTAAAAAAACACATGCTTGACCCAAGTGTTGTAATGCAATTACCAGTCAATCAAAAATATTGTACACAACAAGAAATATATTAGCCCTTCACAGAATGCCTTTATGAAGTTACCTTGAAATGTAACATCAATCTACAAGTCAAACAAATGGGAAATTTGTGACTTACCAGACTATTTAACACAAACATGCCACCATCTTTGTAATTAATTCACAACAATAGTCCATTTTCTTATATTTCACCAACACTATCACTTCACTGAATATTCTGTCCACAAACATCAACACAAGTCCATTTCTCAACATAAACTAATATGAATTAAAAAGAAACTGTCAGATATAACTGTTCTATTGTTCACCTGTTCTCACCTATAAAGTCTATTGTTCAATTGTCCATACCTGAGAAAGTAAGCCCACTGATAGTTTGCAATTTCTATTGTGACACTTCTTTGTCACATACAAGAAGATTTGTAAAGGTTTTCCCTATATAAGCCTACGTTAAACCAGTGGGACCCAACGTGGGGCCACTTTTGGCCCCAGGGCTATAATTTGAACAATCTTGGTAGAGGTCCACTAGATGAAGCGTCATACCAAATATCAAAGACCTGGACCTTCTGGTTTCAGACAAGAAGATTTCTAAAGGTTTTCCCAATATAACCAGATGTAAAACCAGTGAGCCCCGCCCCGGGGCCATTTTTAGCCCCAGGGCTATAATTTGAACAATCTTGGTAGAGGTCCACTAGATGAAGCTTCAAACCAAATATCAAAGACCTGTGCTTTCTGGTTTCAGTCAAGAAGATTGTTGAAGGTTTTCCCAATATAAGCCTATGTAAAAGCCGTGGGCCCTGGGGCGGAGGCATTTTTGGCCACAGGACTATAATTTGAACAATCTTTGTTGAGGTCCACTAGATGAAGGGTCATACCAAATATCAAAAACCTGGGCTTCCTGGCTTCAGACAAGATCTTTAAAGGTATTCCCTATATAAGCCTATGTAAAACCAGTAGGCCCCGCCCTAGGGCCTTTTTTGGCCCCAGGGCTTTAATTTGAACAATCTTGATGGAGGTCCACTAGATGAAGCGTCATACGAAATATCAAAGACCTTGGCCTTCTAGTTTCAGATAAGAAGATATTTAAAGGTTTTCCCTATTTAAAGCCTATTAAAACCAGTGGGCCCCGCCCCGGGGCCATTTTTGGCCCCAGGGCTATAATTTGAACAATCTTCGTAGAGGTCCACTAGATGAAGCGTCATACCAAATATCAAAGACCTGGGCCTTCTGGTTCTAGACAAGAAGATTTGTAAAGGTTTTCCCAATGTAAGCAGATGTAAAATCAGTGAGCCCCGCCCCGGGGCCATTTTTAGCCCCAGGGCTATAATTTGAACAATCTTGGTAGAGGTCCACTAGATGAAGCTTCATACCAAATATCGAAGACCTGGGCCTTCTGGCTTCAGACAAGAAGTTTTTTAAAGGTTTTCCCTATATAAGCCTATGTAAAACCAGTGAGCCCCGCCCCCGGGTCAGTTTTGGACACGGGGCTATAATTTGAACAATTTTGTTAGAGGTCCACTAGACCATTTCATACCAAATATCAAAGCCCTGGGCCTTCTGGTTTCAGACAAGAAGATTTTTAAAGGGTTTTTCTTATTTTCCTCTTTTCGTGGCCATGACAACCAAAAGTCTGTATGGAATGGAATTCTTTGAACAACTTTGAGAGAGGACCGCCCAAGGATCATCTGAGAGAGGACCACCCAAGGATCATTTCTGTTCGGTTGAATTCTGCTCAGTGGTTAAAGAGGAGATGTTGTTTAAAGAAATTGTGGACGGACACATGGACGGACGACGACGACGACCGACGGTGACCGATCACAATAGCTCACCCAGAGTATCAACTCTATTAGAAAGAAGAACACGTTTACAAAGTAAAAATGCCTTTTGGTTCAGACAGCGAGAAAACAGACTGGCGGCATCAACTTTTTGGGCATTCTGTCGTATGAAGTCAACCACAGATGCAGCAAAGAGCTTTGACCAGAAAAAGACCTTTTTTTCTTGTGCATGTGTGAGACATGGGATACAATATGAGCATATTGCATGTGCCCGATTTGCAGAACTTAGTAAATGTGAAGAAAGTCCAGTTGTTATTAGTTGTTATAGTGCGAACAAATTGACCTGAGACTGGTGAACTCTATTAACATAATTTCACACCCGACTGAATGCATGCATTTATCTTCGCCGTCTCCCGAAGATTACGATATTGTTATTCTATACACAGCGGTCGGTAAATAGGTCGCAATTCACGTGATGCCAAAAACTCACGAGACGTTTACGAAAGCCGACGTATTAGGCGATAGCAGTGAGTAATTTATTCCTTGCATAAAGGTCAGTCTCAGGTCAATTTGGTCGCACTATAACTGTAATATACCATTTTTGGTGCCTCACCAGATCGTTTAATATTAATGGAAAACCAGTCGAAACTTTTGGAAGTAAAATGTCCATATAGTATTAATGAACAGAAAACAAAACTGGAAAAGGACATTAATTGAACCCCGCCAAGCGAATTTGTGTCTTCGAGCATTACGTCATGACAAATTTTAACTGAGCATGCCCAGCCATTCAGAGGGGGCAGGGATATGGCTTTCTGTCTGAAGGTTCCTCTTGATTCACTGCTTGTATGAGCGAGCAGCGAAGGTTCTGGCGAGACTGCGCGGATGCGCAGGCTCGCCTGAACCTTCGCTGCTCGCATAGGCGATAAGTACCAAAACCGCTTGACGGGGCCCAATTGCAATAGGTTTTATGTAAAGAAAGACAGCGAAGGATGTTGTGTCTAAGAAGCATGACTATTACTTCCAGATACAGGGTCAGCTAAATATCACTGGTATAGATGAGTGCATCTTAATTGTTTTTGTTCCTCCAAACGATATACAAACAGAGTCTGTATTAAGAGATGTCTCTGGTCGGGCCCATCGGAGTCTAACTGTTGGATTTATTTTGCTCCAGCATTTCAATTGTTTCTTGCTGTCGAGTCCTCACCGTTGTTGTTTATTTGTGTTCACGGAGTTTTTGCACCGATGAGTTAGGAGGCCTTCATGCGGACTGAACAAATTAGTTGTCTAAATCGCGACGGAAGTACGGGCGAGGATAGTGGCCACGTAAAATCGATTTAAGCCCTCCCCCCAGTGGAATTTGTTTCCGCTGACCGTTCCAAGGCGGTTCTTCTGCCGCGATTTATAGTTATGGTTTGTCTTTGGGTGTTCGTGTCGCTTATTTTATTTTGGATAGCCTATTGGCCATTTTGTGGGAAAGTAACTGTCCTTTTGGCTCTCCGCTATTGATATTTCCATTAGGGTATGTTGTTTCATCCTTGTGTTTCTTTCCCTTTGGTGTCTCTGATGGGAGCTGTGGGTTGATTGTATCGATTCCTGATCATTGCCTCCACTTCTATTCTTTAAGTCGAAAATGTTGCCCAAGTTATGTGGTGTATATTTTGAAAAACTTCTACCTCACGTCTTTTCCATCACTAGTGCACACAAGTAAAACGAAATGTATATGAGTGAGTGTTTGAGTTTTACGTCCCACCAACAGCTAAGGTCATACGGAGACGGGACCTCAGTTTAAAGACTCATCCGAAAGTCTGGAGAAGCCCGAGATCGATCCTGCGGTTCCTGGTTTACAAGGCGAGTAGCGTGACCACTACACCACGGAGGCTTCTATGAAATGTATATGCAGCAGAACTTCAGTGGCTGGAACCGTAATGGCCCATTTAGTAATTAACATGCATCACATGAACAATTCTGTGAAATGAACACCCCTAAACCCCTTTTATATAGAGAAACTGGGATTTACGGGGGTATACATACTCTTCCTTATTTCTGCTCCAAGACATAGGTTGTGGGTACTCGTTAGAACCGCCTCATTTTGCCTGTTCGAACGAGCACACACAACTAAGTCTGCAGTATACATAAGAAAAATATCAGGGATTTTCATCAGAAAAGTAGCCATTTTGGAGATTTGAAAAAAAAATGCACTATGTTGCACGTGTGTTTTATTGTAATGGGATGAGTCTGCAGTGAATTCCTCCAAATACGACACAGGGAAATACAGTAAAATTCCTATATTAAGACCACCTTTGGGACTGTTCAAAAGTGGTCTATAAGACCACTTTTGAACAGTCCCAAAGATGGTCCCTGACCAGAGGACACTATGGGCAGTTAACACAAAGACTAATTGAGTGCAGCCTACTAAATAAGCTTTTTAAAGCAGAATTAGTCTTAATTTTAGGTGGTCTTAATAGGGGAATTTCACTGTACAGGGAGATTTTCCTTGCAAATGTATACAGTGTACTCGTTAGAATCCCCTCCAGGCAACTCTGTGAGTACACACAGTATACATTTACAAGAATATTGGTGAAACCGATGGATGCTCCCCGAACGTGCAATAGTCGGAACAGGAAACATTATCCCAGTTAAAAAGCAGTAAACTGTGTATACTCACTGTACTTCAAAATGGAGTATAAGAAAACCTGTCGGTGGACAGATTAACTTGTCTAATGGCACTGTCATACACACGTCAACAACACAAAAGTCGGAATAAATGAAAGGAAGTGTCTTCAGGTACGATACCATACCCCAAGATCCTGGGTGGTAGTTTAGCTATATTAATTGGGTAAAACTGTTTTATACAAATTATTGAAAACTTACTCTCGTACACAGAGGCAATCCTCATAGGACTGTCTCCAGGTATGGTTCCGTATCGGGTGCCTTTACATGCATACAACATATCAGACGGGTTCGAAAATTATATTAAAATCCCTCAGCAAATGTAGATACTAGAGCGATGACAATGGTTTTCTAAAAATAGCCACAGTGATCTTGACCTTGAGCCCAGGACCCTGAAAGTCAAACTTGCTTGAGATATTATCATACCCAATATTTGTGTGAAGTTATATTAAAATCTATCCGCAAATGACGACGCTAGAGCGATGACAAAGTTTTTCTAAAAATAGCCGCAGGGACCTTGACCTTGAGCTCAGGACCCTGAAAGTCAAACTTGCTCGCGATATTATCATACCCAACATTTGTGTGAAGTTATAAAATTCATCAATAAATGTAGGCACTAGAGCGAAGACAGTTCTTTTCTAAAAATAACCACAGTGACCTTGACCTTGACCCCAGGATCCTGAAAGTTGAACTTGCTCGATATAGTATTACATCCAACATTTGTGTGAAGTTATATTAAAATCCATCAGCAAATGACGACGCTAGAGCGATGACAATTTTTTTTCTAAAAATAGCCACAGTGACCTTGACCTTGAGCCCAGGACCCTGAAAGCTGAACTTACTTGAGATATTATCATACTCAACATTTGTGTGAAATTATATTAAAATCCCTCAATAAATGTAGGCACTAGAGCGAAAACAAAGTTTTTCTAAAAATAGTCACAGTGACCTTGACCTTGAGCCCAGGACCCTGAAAGTTGAACATGCTCAAGATATTATCATACCCAACATTTGTGTGAAGTTATATTAAAATCCATCAATAAATGTAGGCACCAGAGTGATGACAAAGTTTTTTTCTAAAAATAGCCACAGTATCCTTACACTGGAGCTTTAAACAAAGTACCATAACTCTGTGACGAATCATCTAATCAATATGCGCATCCCCTATTGCTGCTTAAGGTTCCATTGAAGTTTCGTTGAATTTCTGCAAGTATTTGCTGAGAATTCGCGTAGACACGAACAGTACCCTATATATTCATGCAGAATCCATCAAAGGGCCATAACTGTTGGAAAAATCATCGAACCATAAAACGCAGGTAATATGCGTATCCACCTTCGATACTTAATAGTCCCATGAAGTGTCATTGAAATCCGCCCAGTAGTTTCTGAGAATTCGCGTAGACAAGAGCGGGACGGACGCACGGACGAAGCGGCGACTATATGCTCCCCGAAATTCTTCGGGGAGCATAATAATTCCAATTCTCTATTGTTATATACATTTCGAGCGATTTGATTGGTTGAAATGAAAGTTGTATACTTCAATAAATTCAATGGGCAAGAATCTCATATCTGTTTCACATAGCGACCGGTAGTTATATGACATGACGTCAAAGAGCACGTCTAGAACCCGCGCATTAAGTCATTATACATAAAGGACGTCAACAGCGTTCCATTATAAGATGGTAACTGGCCCACATCACAAAACAAGCCTATTTAATGTTGACCCCTTAAACCGCACCTTTTTTATAGTAAATGTTGTGGGTACTCGTTAGAACTGCCACATCGACTTGCTTCTAACAAGTTCCCACAATCTTTGTGTGTAGCAGAAAAATTTCAAAAAGTTTTATAGGAAAATATTAAGTTTTTGATGGTAAATATTTCAATTTATCATATGGCGTCGCGTCTGAGAGTGTAACAACGCAATGTAATAAATTCGATAATCACTAGTGGATTAAATATGCAGGCGGCATCTGATCAGGACCTACACTGTTTGCTAAGAGTTAAACCATTTTCCTAATAAATTATGCAGGAATAACAACCTGACACCCCTAAATTTCGAAATGGAATTCTGCTATATATAAGGAGGAAGATTCCATTTGGTACAAAATAGGTTAATAAACAAGAGAACCATGATGGTCCTATATCGCTCACCTGAGCTAAGAGATTTATATGTGGGTGTCGGGGCAGGGCAATTTTTGGCCTTAGGTCCATAATTTGAACAATTTTGGTAGAGGTCCACTAAATGAAACTTATGAAACTTAATAACAAATATCAAAGTCCTGGGCCTTCTGGTTTCAGACAAGAAGATTTCTAATAGTTTCCATATATGTCTATGTAAGACCAGTGGGTCCCATGATGGGGTAAACAATCATGATAGAGAGCCACTAGAAGAAGCTTCATACAATTATCAAAGTTTATGGGCCTTCTGGTTTCAGACAAGAAGTTTTTTAAACGTTTCCTTATAATGCCTTTGTTAAACCAGGGGGCCCTCGTGCGGGGATATTTTTTGGCCCCAGGGCTCATAATTTGAACAATCTTGGAAGAAGTCCACTAGATGAAGCTTCATACCAAACATCAAAGACCTGGGCCTTCTGGTTTCAAACAAAAAGTTTTTTTTTTAAAGATTTTCCTATATATGCCTTTGTAAAACCAGGGGTGGGGGGGGGGGGGGCCTGGTGCGGGGGCATTTTTGGCCCAGGCTATAATTTGAACAATCTTGGTAAAGGTCCACTAGATGAAACTTCATACCAAATATCAAAGACCTGGGAACTTAATAACAAATATCAAAGTCCTGGGCCTTCTGGTTTTAGACAAGAAGATTTCTAATAGTTTCCATATATGTCTATGTAAGACCAGTGGGTCCCATGATGGGGTAAACAATCATGATAGAGAGCCACTAGAAGAAGCTTCATACCAAATATCAAAGTTTATGCGCCTTCTGGTTTCAGACAAGAAATTTTTTAAACGTTTCCTAAATATGCCTTTGTATAACTAGGGGGGCCCTGATGCGGGGGCATTTTTTGCCCAGGGCTATTATTTGAACAATCTTGGTAGAGATCCACTAGATGAAGCTTCATAACAAATATCAAAGACCTGGGCCTTCTGGTTTAAGACAAGAAGATTTTTAAAGGTTTATCCCTATATAAGCCTATGTACAACCAGTTGGTCCCGGGGCGGGGTCATTTTTGGACCCAGGGCAATAATTTGAACAATCTTGGTATAGGTCCACTAGATGAAGCTTCATACCAAATATCAAAGACCTGGGCCTTCTGGTTTCAGACAAGAAGATTTGTAAAGGTTTTCCCTATAAAAGCCTATGTAAAACAAATCGGCCCCGGGGCGGGGCTATTGTTTGCCCCAGGGCAATAATTTGAACAATCTTGGTACAGGTCTACTAGATGAAGCTTCATACCAAATATCAATGACCTGGGCCAAGACGATTTTCAAAGGTTTTCTCTATATAAGCCTATGTAAAACCAGTGGGCCCCGGGGCGGGGCCATTTTTGGCTCCAGGGCAAAAATTTGAACAATCTTGGTAGAGTCCACTAGGTGAAGCTTCATACCAAATATCAAGGACCTGGGCCTTCTGGTTCCAGACAAGAAGATTTTTAAAGGTTTTCCCTATATAAGCGTATGTAAAACCAGTAGGCCCCGGGGCGGGGCCATTTTTGGCCCCAGGGCAATAGTTTGAACAATATTGGTAGAGGTCCGTTAGATGAAGCCTCACACCAAATATCAAAGCCCTGGGCCTTCTGCTTTCAGACGAGAAGATTTTTAAAGGTTTTCCCCATATAAGCCAATGTAAAACCAGTGGGCCCCGGGGCGGGGCCATTTTTGGCCCCAGGGCAATAATTTGAACAATCTTGGTAGAGGTCCACTAGATGAAGCTTCACACCAAATATCAAAGACCTTGGCCTTCTGGTTCCAGACAAGAAGATTTTTAAAGGTTTTCCCTATATAAGCCTCTGTAAAACCAGTGGTCCCCGGGGCGGGATCATTTTTGGCCCAAGGGCAATAATTTGAACAATCTTTGTAGAGGTCCACTAGATGAAGCTTCAAACCAAATATCAAAGACCTGGGCCTTCTGGTTCCAGACAAGAAGATTTTTATTGTTTTCCCTATATATGCCTATGTAAAACCAGTGGGACCCTGCGTAGGGCCATTTTTGGCCCCAGGGCAATAATTTGAACAATCTTGGAAGAGGTCCACTAGATGAAGCTTTATACCAAATATCAAAGCCATGGGCCTTCTGGTTTCAGACAAGAAGATTTTAAAAGTTTTTTTTTTATTTTCCCCGTTTGTTGCCATGGCAACCAGAGTTCTGCATGGAATGGAATTCTTTAACAACTTTGAGAGAGGACCACCCAAAGATCATTTCTGCCAAGTTTGGTTCGAATCCATCCAGTGGTTTAGGAGGAGATGTCGTTTAAAAGAAAATATGAACAGATATACAGCCGACGACGGACGGTGAGTGATCACAATAGCTCCACCCCCGCGGAGCCTTCGGCTCAGGTGAGATAAAATGGAGCTACCTTTAGGGGACTCCAGCAAGTTATGTGTCACAAAGTTTCATGCTCAAATGAGTTGAGTTTGAAAAAAGTCTGCCACGGGCCTCAGTGCCCTAGTGAATAAGAGTGCTGAAACATTTGGTGTGTCACAGCTATGGGTTCAAGTCTGGCTCCTGTCACATGTGAGATGCCAAGTTCTACAACAGAAGGTCAGGTGGTTTTTGTTTGGGTACTCCGTTATTTGCCCACCTTTGATTAACAATCAGCTCCATATGAGTGGAAAAATCTTGGAAGGGGTGTAAAAAAAAAAGTTTGTCAGTAACTGACGATTGCCTTCCAGGCAGGGGTTCATGATGCCAACAGCAACCCTTAAAAATGATTTCTCGAAAGTAAAATACACAAACACAGAATGCCGTTAATGATGGTTTTCATTTTAGTTTTAACTCAATGGAATGAAAGTTCCGGTAGAGCTATTCTACTACCCCCGGCGTCAGTGTCGGGTAAAAGCCCCACAAAATTGGAATCAACAACTCCAAAATGACCTATACTGTGTTGACAGGGACGAAAAACCACAAATCAAATCAAAATAAAAAATCATCCATTATCAGGTGTTTTAGAGTCTTACGTTACTGCAGTATCCCGGAACCTCATTATAGCACTATTAATGGGGTCTTAATCAGTAAGTATACTGTTAATTTATTGTATTATATCCAAACAAACCGTAAATGATAAAAATGTTTAAATTATATAGAAAAATGACCACATTATGTTCATTTTTCTGTGTAATCCAAACATTTTTATCCATATTTTAATTGTGTTGTATCAAAAACAGTGTTACAATGAGGTTGTGGTATACTGCATTTATCACCAAAACCTGGAAGCCAAGCAATCAGAAAGATAGTCCCATGGAAAAAGTGTAGATACTGATCAGACTGCTTTTGAAGGAGCGGCCTTTGAGTATACATGATATGGTATGTAGTACAGTAAAATTCCTATATTAAGACCACCTTTTGGACTGTTCAAAAGTGGTCTATAAGACCACATTTGAACAGTCCCAAAGCTGGTCCCTGACCAGAGGACACTGTGTGCAGAAAGCACGATGACAGTGTAACTGTATCCTTCTTATTAAGCTTTTTAAATCAGAATTAGTCTTAATTTTAGGTGGTCTTAATAGCGGAATTTCACTGTATTTATAAGTACACAACATTAATTTACATGTGTAGTTGACTGTAATCAATAAATCTAAAGTATCAGAATATTGATGATGATGATTTCGTGTTTAACGACGCGTCAACCCTCTTTGTGAGTCATAAGCGTCAAACGGTTAATGGTTAAACGGCTTGAATAATTTTGATGATATTAAAAGTAAAAAGTAAAAAGTCAGAATGATAATGTATAAAAATCTGAAACAGTTAAATCTTATGAAAAAGTCCAATTTCTTTTAAGAATAAAATAATATTATCAACAGGTACATCTCGAAACAGTTGTTGCAAAGTGTCAGCTTTGAAATATAAAATACGTGAGGGTGAAAAGTCAACACAGTCAATTAAGATATGTTTCACAGTGAATTGCTGATCACAACCTACACAAGAAGGCTGATCATCACCATTAAAAGTATAAGAATGGGTAACTCTAGTATGGCCGATGCGCAGTCGTGTTAATACTACGTCCTCTTTTCTGGAAAACTGTGGAGGAGAGCATTTTGTACTAACGACAGGTTTAATGGCATGGAGTTTGTTATTTATTGCACGGTCCCATTCGCCTTGCCATTCCGACAAGATGTATCTGTTGATAAATGGTTTAAAATTATTAAAAGGAATTTTAAAAACAGATGGGTCAAGATTCAGCGATTCCTTTGCTTTCTTGTCAGCATATTCATTGCCGACAATGCCAGTATGGCTCGGAAGCCAACAAAACAAGATTTGGTGTGTTTTAGAAATTTCATGATGTTTTTCGATCAATTTTTGAATTTGAGGATTTTTAGATGATGAATGGTCTAAAGCCTTAAGCACAGAAAGTGAATCAGAAAATATAATTGCTTTTTGAATTGTTGAAGAAATGATAAAATCTAAAGCTAGGTCTATTGCTTTGGCTTCAGCTGTAAAAATAGATGAACCATCTTGAAGGCGCATGGTTTTGTTCGTATCTTTAGCAACATACGCACAACCAACTTTATCTCCTTCTTTGGAACCATCAGTAGAGACTTGCTGGTAATCATTGTAACGTGACTGCAGTACCTGAAAGTTTTTTTTTGAGAAGTATCGGATTTGAATCGGATTTTTTGCCATCATGTAAGTCGAACAGAATACAAGGTTTTTTAATACACCAAGATGGAACTTCGGCCGTTTCATGTTTTTGAATATTTTTAAGGTCGATACCTGAATTTTCTAGCATTGGTAAAATTCGTAATCCAAAAGGTTTGATTGCTGTGGGTTTTGTTTCATACTTATCTACAAATTGAGGTGGAAATGAAATTTTGGATGCCGGGTTAGATGGATTAGCAGCAAGTCTAATAGCATACTGAAGAGAAAGTTACACTCTGCGTGAAGTTAAGTATGGTTCACCTGCTTCTACATAAAGGCTTAATACGGGAGAAGTACGGAACGCCCCCATAGCCAGACGAAGGCCTTGGTGATGGATAGTATCCAATGATTTTAAATAGGACTTTCTGGCAGAACCATAAACAACAGACCCATAATCTAATTTAGATCTTATTAAAGACCGGTAAAGATGTAATAAAGTATACCGATCTGCTCCCCAACTTGTATGAGCTAAAACTTTCAAAAGATTCAAAGCTTTTAAGCATTTCGCTTTAAGATATTTAATATGGGGAATAAAAGAAAACTTTTGATCAAATATGACCCCAAGAAATTTGGCTTCTTCAACAACAGGAATTTGTGATCCGTATAAAAACAAGGAAGGATGTTCGTGTTTCTTCCGTAGCTTACAAAAATGAACACACTGCGTTTTCGACTTGGAGAACTTGAAACCATTTTTATCAGTCCATTCTTCTACTCTTTTTAAATTTTGTTGTAACTTTCGTTCAATTGTTTTCATATTTTTTGAACGGTAACATATACAGAAATCGTCAACATACAAGGAACAACCAGTTTTGTCGTCCAAACATTGTACAATATTGTTTATTTTGATGTTAAATAGCGTAGTTGAAAGAATACTACCCTGTGGGACACCCTGTTCTTGATCATAGAAATCTGACACGGTAGACCCCACACGCACCTGAAACATGCGCTCCCCTAAAAAGCTTTCAATAAAACTGGGAAGTTTTCCTCTTAAGCCAATGTTATGTAGATCTTTCAATATTCCATAACGCCATGCTGTATCATATGCTTTCTCCAAGTCGAAAAAGACAGCTACTACGTGTTCTTTGTTAATAAAAGCATCTCGTATAAATGTTTCTAGTCTTATTAAATTGTCATTGGTACTACGTTCCGAACGAAATTCCGATTGATATTCTGAAATGAGGTTGTTGGACTCTAAGTACCAGACTAATCTCTTGTTTATCATTCTCTCCAATGTTTTACACAAACAACTTGTCAAAGCTATCGGACGATAATTTGTAGGTTCTGCATGATCTTTCCCTGGTTTCGGAATGGGTACAACTGTAGCTACACGCCAGCTCTCAGGACAGACCCCCGTTTCCCAAATATTGTTAAAGATATCTAAAAGTGTTGTAAGAGAACTTTTTGGCAGATGCTTAAGCATCTGATATTGAATTTCATCGGGGCCGGTTGCCGTATCATGTGATTTTTACAATAGCTTCAACGAGTTCGGATAAGTTGAAAGGTTTGTTGTATTCTTCGTGATTAAGGGATTTATAGTTTAGATTTCTTTTCCCTTGGTCCTTTTTGAAATTTCTAAAAGTATCAGAATAATTACGCGATGATGAAATTCTCAAGAATGTGCTCCCAAGAGTATCTGAAATATTTTTTTTTTTGTTGAAGCTATTGTGTCAAATTCAGTATTTAAACGTGTAAAACTAGAGGACTTTGTTTTTCCTGAAATTTTTCGTACCATATCCCAAACCTTTTAAATGGGGGTTTTGTAGTTCAATTTGGAGACATATTCTCTCCATGACTTTCGTTTGGAAGCTCGGATTGTTCGCCGAGCTTTAGCTCTAAAAACTTTTACGTCGTTTAGCTTTTCTGAAGTGGGATTTTTGCAGAACTTATTTAGAGCCTGTTTACGCTTTTTAATAGCTTCTTTACAGTCATTATTAAACCAAGGCTTGCTTTTCTTAGTATTTGTGGAGGTCTTTGGAATGCATTGTTCTGATATATTAATAAGTGTATCTGTGAAATCAGAAACAATGTCGGATGATTCATTCAAATGATCAACTGATAACTCTTCTTCACATAAATTATGGAATAATTCCCAGTCGGCTTTATTCATTTTCGATTTCTGGTTACAGTCCTCATCTGGTTCGTTTACGCTCTCAATTATAACAGGGAAGTGATCACTTCCGCACTGATCATCATGAACAGACCAGTCATAGTCCAAGAAGAGAGATGGGTGACACAAAGAGAGATCTAAAGAAGACAAATGACCTGTCGCAGGGTGAAGGTAAGTATAAGATTTATCATTCATCAAGCAAAGATCGTTCTTTGCAATAAAATCTTCGACAAGTGCTCCTCTGTTATTGATATCTTTACACCCCCAAAGAATATTGTGACCATTGAAGTCGCCAACTAAAAGATATGGCGATGGAAGTTGACTCAGCAATGAGTGAAGATGTTCGCGCTTTAAAGAAAATGAGGGTGGGATATATAGAGAGCAAATTGTAGTTTCTTTATCAAGAGAAACCGATACTGCTACAGCTTGTAGGTCTGTTTTTAATTTGACCTCTCTTTGTGGTAAACATGATTTAACGAAAATTGAACTGCCACCAGACGGTTTGTTACAATCAGAATAGATATAGCTGTATGTATTGAAACCCCTGACATCAATGTTGTCATCAGTTTTTAAAAACGTTTCTTGCAAACAAAAAACCGATGGGTTTAATAACGAAATAAGTAATAAGAGTTCATTTTAATTTGATTTAAGACCTCGACAATTCCATTGTATTATTTTGTGTTTTAAATCCATTTTATGAAGAGATTAAGACTAGAAACTATATTGGAGCTGCAATTGGTGATATAGATCTGCTACCACCAGCTCGTGGTGTGGCAGACCTCGATCTGTTATTGCCACTTGGTGATAATGGAGTTTCAGTCAACTCCATATCACTGTCACTCAAAGATCCGAATCTGTTCTGAAATTTTATATTGTCTCTTTCCATTTTACGTTGTCTGTCTTTGAGACAATTGATGTTTTTTGATCGGATCTTCCGATCCCTTATTAGTTCGACCTGAGTCGGGTTTCTCTTTTGCATTCGGCGCAGGCTTCGGTACGGTCGCTGTCGACCGAACCGGAGCAACCTGGATTGCGCCATTTGATAAATTGGTTGAACTTTGTGGTGCTGGAGTGGGTTTACTCCATGCACCAGATTTTTTCAGTTCAGCTATGTATGATTCAGCAGTCTGTGTTGCGGAGCTGGTACATTTTACACCAGCACCCTTTGTGATGCTGGCGAAACTTGAGGTTGGTGTTATGTATCGCTCTTCGACAATCTTCCGCGCTTCTGGGAATGTTATCCCCCTTTGGTAATTGACGGTGAGTATTTCTTTTTCTTTTTTCCACGCCGGACAGTCTCGGGAGAAAACAGCATGTTTGCCATCACAATTTACGCATTTGGGTTCATTTTTGCAGTTGAGGTGATTATCAACATGCTTTTCTTCACCGCAATTAGGACAGAGTTTTTTTCTCTGACATCTGCTTTCGTGATGGCCAAAAGCCTGACAAGAGTAACATCTAAGAGGGTTTGGGGTGTATACCTCTACGTTAATGGAAAGATATGCTACTTTGATTTTCTTGGGTAGAATTGGTGTATTAAAAGTCAACACATAAGTTGCTGTTGGTTTTAGTACACCATTTCTACGAACTTGAATGTTACGAACACCAACAACTCCCAGATCTTTCAAGTTATCGACTATCTCTTCATCTGAACAAGGACGCAGTTCTGGGCTGCGAATCACTCCCTTAGATGAATTGAGCGTGTTATGTAACGAGACTATAACTTTAAGATCAAAGAGTTTGTTGGTGTTTAGCAGGCTTACCACTTGCTGTTTTCTCTCGACTTCCAAGAGAAGATCACCCGATTTGAGTTGCTTTATACTCTTAGGGTGTCCGGCAATGGAGAGAATACTTTTCTCGATGACGAAGGGGGAAAGGCTAGATACAGTTCGTGTATCGTCAAGCGACGTAACGACCAAGAAACGCGGAACATTTGGTTCAGCAGACTGCTGTCTAGATTGTTGACTTGACTGCTGACTGGATTGTTGACTGTGTTCATCCGATTCGGATGAATCCTCTTGTTTTTTACGTTTAGGTGCGTTGTGGTTAGGTGATTTGCGGTTATGTTTTTTTCGATTAGCCATAAGAAAAAAAATTCTAGTGTCGTCCCAAGTGCTCTCCGCCCTCCGTGGAGCCCTACAAGAGAACACCGTAATGGAGTGGTTATCCAACTCGCAGGTGTTAGAGATACACGTGAGATATACTCGTATAAACAAAATGCCTACACGATTGATCCGTTAAGCCACCGCCTTCTAGAGATAAAAAAGACAGAAAAGGGTAAGGTAAATGGGCATATGGTTGGTATCAGGAAAGAAACAAAAAGAGTTGAAGAGAAAGCAAAGCGGTATCTCTAGGCCGGACCGCACGGCCACCCGTCTACACCGAAAAGCAAGGCCGAAGAGGCGTGTTGGGCACCTGAAGCACCGCCACCTCAGGTAACCCTCAACCTCCAGGATCCCTTCTTCCGGCTTACAGGACGCCACCCACGGCAAACGGGTGGTACTTCCTTTAGCTCTTCCCAGTGGGCACAGAGACCACAGCGGCAATGTGCCCAGTGGGAATTGAGCCCCCAGAGCCACGGCAAGGCAGGAAGTCTAATACCTGGGGGATCAGAATATTACATGTACATTGTTCATCTTAATCATTAGGTCTTTCACCGCTGTGGTTCGAGCCTGGCTCGGGTCACATGTGAGACGCCAAGTTCTGCAACGGAAGGTCAGGTGGTTTTTATCCGGGTACTCCGGTTTTCGCCCGCCTCTGATTCACGATCTGCTCGATATGAGTGAAATAATCTTGAAAGGGCCGTAAAACCAAAAAAACAAAAAAAAAAAAAACAAAAAACAACAACAAAAAAAAAAAAAACAACAAATGTACATTGTTCATCAGACTGAAGTTTCAGGCATGAAAGTGCCAAAAACCATGTACTGAACTACTGTTGTTTGGCAATGTCCAAGTACATGAGCACAGTTTAGATTTTACTTCTTTATTTATTTTTTTTTTTTTTTTGGTTTTGGTTTTACTGACCTTTCAAGACTATTTCACTCATATCGAGCCAATCGTTAATCAGAGGTGGGCAAAAACCGGAATACCCGGATAAAAAACCACCTGACCTTCCGTTGCAGAACTTGGCCTCTCACATGTGACCCGAGCTTTTACTTCTTTATACTGCACTTAGAAGTCAGTACGTTGATGCTATGAATACCTGCTGGATTTTGTACATTGTTAGCAACGGTGACAGGACATCTCGGCCCCTGACAAACTCGGCCCCCAAAACTAGAATATGTATATTTAAATGTTGGAATTCAAGGTTATGTGGACAATACCAGGCAGGAATCTACTGCAATTAGTAACCTTAAGATGCCAATCACAACAGTTGTTGTCTGCTTTGCTGTCTGCTGGTTTCGTTGAAGGTCAGTGTTGCAAACAATATGGACTCAGATCAGACACCGTCCCTAGAGTTAGTTCGATCAGTGTCCACTATGTAAATGCAAAAAATAAAGGTTTGAAAAGTGGGTAGAATATGAGGCAGACAACATACTGAGACGAAACTTGCTTTCTTGACAACTCCAGGGTTAATCGACAGCATTGATTCGTCAATAGTTCTAAACCATGCATAATACTATTTGATTTAACCCTTAGATACCAGAATTTAAGCAACAGTGTAGACCCTTAGCAGTCTGGGGCATCTGATCATGGTCTGCACTGTTTTCCAGGGTTCAGGTCAGCTCATGCTGCACACATGCACAGCCTGTTCGGTCTTTATTGGTCGCAGGGGACTTCAATAATTCCTAGGCTCAACAAGGCTATATGCCCATAGAAAAGAAGCAGAATTTCTGAGCAGACTAGGTCAACTGCGCAGGCATGGAAACGGATAAGGTAAGTATTTTGTGGTAATTGAAGGATAGTTTTCCTTATTTCTCCATATAAACCTATGTTGTGGGTACTCTTTAGAACTGCCTTGCCGAGGCGGTTCTAATGAATATCAACGTAAGTTTTAATGGAATGCTGACACAAACTATCCTTCCATTATGACATAATACAAACCATATCTGTACATATGTGTGCAGGCTGATCCTTTTCCACTTGTCACAATGCCACTTTTTAAGTAAAAACTGCATACAGATGCATATTTTTCACACCTTTCATTTTTTAAAGAGTATCCCAGGGAAGTTTGCTAAATATGCACACACAGTCCAAATGCGTAAAATTTCAAATTCTTTAACTTTTCAGGCTGCTCTTTCAACGTGAACTCACACAGCCGCAATACCCCTTGTATTTTCAACATGTTCTACGGTGAACTGATCTTAATCTCTCAGGAAAGGTGGCATGGTCAATGATGCTCCTCGCTTTTCCAGGTTATCAGCAATATTGAACCCTTTATCCGCCATCAAGCTATCACCTTCTTCCAGTAAGTCAAGTAATCCACAATGCCGAATAATCTTTTTATCAGAGCACCTTCCTGCATACAGCTATGAAATGAAAGAAATTTGTCCCTCTGGTGTGATGGCTAAAAGTCATTTGGTTGTACTATACTGGTTGTAACTAGAAAATGTCTCTTTGGCATCCAGCTGCTGATGGCTGTTCTATAAACATTTCTGTGCAGTCTAAAATGGCTCTAGTAGTGGGAAAATGCATTTTGAAACAAGCTGGCATGGTTTCTTAACATGATTCTTATTTGGCCATATTGGCAAACGAATCAGTCAAACAGCTAGAAATAAAATCCAGGTATTTACAATTTTTGAGACATGTCCCTGAAATATGTTGTACCAGTTCCCCAGATGCCTTTCGGGAAATCCTTTCCTTAGTCTAACAAGTGTAATGAATAATTCATCCATTGGTGAAAGTGCTCTGTCTGGTCCACGCTTATTTAACAACTCATAAGGTGTCCCATCGGATGTATTTTCAGTTCCTAATATATAATAAAGAAAATTATATTATGGTTGGAGAAACTGGAACAGGCAGGATAAAGAATGGAAAGACTGTAACCAGTGTAAAACCTTAAATCACTGTCAGACTTGGTATTTTTTTTTTCTTCAGAAGGTAACTTAAGTTTAAAAGCACCTGATTATAGGTTTCAATTGGCGCATTAAGGATGATGATGATTTCGTGTTTAACGACGCGTCAACCCTCTTTGTGGGACATAAGCGTCAAACGGTTAATGGTTAACGGCATTGAGAACTATGAGGATATTAAAAGTTAAAAAATTAGTTTGATATGTATAAAAATCTTAAACAATTAAATCTTATGAAAAAGTCCAATTTCTTTTCAGAATAAAATAATATTTTCAAAAGGCACATCTTGAAACAATTGTTGCAAAGTGTCAGCTTTGAAGTATAAGTTACGAGACTGTGAAAAGTCTACACATTCAATTAAAATATATTTCACAGTGAATGGCTGATCACAGCCTACACAGGAAGGCTGTTCATCACCATTTAAAATATAAGAATGAGTAACTCTGGTATGGCCAATGCGCAGTCGTGTTAATACTACATCCTCGTTGCTGGAAAACTGTGGAGGAGAGCATTTAGTTCAAACGACAGGTTTAATGGCATGGAGTTTATTTATTGCACGGTCCAATTCGCCTTGCCATTCCGACAAGATGTATCTGTTGATAAATGGTTTAAAATTATTAAATTATTAGAAGGAATTTTAAAACCGACGGATCAAGATTGAGCGATTCCTTTGCTTTCTTGTCAGCAAACACATTGCCGACAATGCCAATATGGCTCGGAAGCCAACAAAACAAGATTTGGTGCGTTTTAGAAATTTCATGATGTTTTTCGATCAGTTTTTGTATTTGAGGATTTTTAGATGATGAATGGTTTAAAGCCTTAAGCACAGAAAGTGAATCAGAAAATATAATTGCTTTTTGAAATGATGAAGAACTAATAAATCTAAAGCTAGGTCTATTGCTTTGGCTTCAGCTGTAAAAATAGATGAACCAACTGGAAGGCGCAACGTTTGGTGCGTATCTTTAGAAACATACGTACAACCAACTTTATCTCCTTCTTCGGAAGCATCAGTATAGACTTGCTGGTAATCATTGTAACGTGACTGCAGTACCTGAAAGTTTTGTTTGAGTAGCATTGGATTTGATTCGGATTTTTTTGCCATCATGTAAGTCGAACAGAATAGAAGGTTTTTTAATACACGAAGATGGAACTTCGGCCGTTTCATGTTTTTGAATATTTTTAAGGTCGATACCTGAATTTTCTAGCATTGGTAAAATACGTAATCCAAAAGGTTTGATTGCTGTGGGTTTAGTTTCATACTTATCTACAAATTGAGGTGGAAATGAAATTTTGGATGCCGGGTTAGATGGATTTGCAGCAAGTCTAATAGCATACTGAAGAGTAAGTTTCTCTCGGCGCGAAGTTAAAGATGGTTCACCTGCTACATAAAGGCTTAATACGGGAGAAGTACGGAAGGCTCCCATAGCCAGACGAAGGCCTTGGTGATGGATAGTATCCAAGGATTTTAAATAGGACTTTCTGGCAGAACCATAAACAACAGACCCATAATCTAATTTAGATCTTATCAGAGACCGGTAAAGATGTAATAAAGTGTACCGATCTGCTCCCCAACTTGTATGAGCTAAAGCTTTCAAAAGATTCAAAGCTTTTAAGCATTTCGCTTTAAGATATTTAATACGGGGAATAAAAGATAACTTTTGATCAAATATGACCCCAAGAAATTTGGCTTCTTCAACGACAGGAATTTGTGGCAGAACCATAAATAACAGACCCATAATCTAATTTAGATCTTATTAAAGACCGGTAAAGATGTAATAAAGTATACCGATCTGCTTTTAAGCATTTCGCTTTAAGATTTTTAATATGGGGAATAAAAGATAACTTTTTGTCAAATATGACCCCAAGAAATTTGGCTTCTTCAACAACAGGAATTTGTGATCCGTATAAAAACAGGGAAGGATGGTCGTGTTTCTTCCGTAGCTTACAAAAAAAAAAAACAGGGAAGGATGGTCGTGTTTCTTCCGTAGCTTACAAAAATGAACACACTGCGTTTTCGACTTGGAGAACTTGAAACCATTTTTATAAGTCCATTCTTCTATTAGTTTTAAATTTTGTTGTAACTTTCGTTCAATTGTTTTCATGTTTTTGGAACGGTAACATATACAAAAATCATCAACATACAATGAACAGTCTGTTTTGTCGCCCAAACATTGTACAATATTATTATTTTGATGTTAAATAGCGTAGTTGAGAGAATACTACCTTGTGGGACACCCTGCTCTTGTGCATAGAGATCTGACAGGGTAGATCCTACGTGAACTTGAAATACACGCTCACCTAAAAAACTTTGAATAAAACTGGGAAGTTTTCCCCTTAAGCCGAGGTTAAGGAGATCTCTCAATATTCCATAACGCCATGTGGTATCATATGCTTACTCCAAGTCGAAAAAGACAGCTACTATGTGTTCTTTGTTAATAAAAGCATTTCGTATAAATGTTTCTAGTCTTATTAAATTGTCGTTGGTACTACGATCCGAACGAACACCTGACTGATATTCTGAAATGAGGTTGTTGGACTCTTAAGTACCAGACTAATTTCTTGTTTATCATTCTCTCCAATGTTTTACACAAGCAACTTGTCAAAGCTATCGGTCGATAATTCGCAGGTTCTGCATGATCTGTCCCTGGTTATGGAATTGGTACAACTGAAGCATAACGCCAGCTCTCAGGACAAACCCCAGTTTCCCAAATATTATTAAAGATACCTAAAAGTGTTGAAAGAGAACTTTTTGGCAGATACTTAAGCATCTGATAATGAATTTCATCGGGGCCGGTTGCTGTATCGTGTGATTTTTCAATGGCTTCCACTAGTTCGGATAAGTTAAAAGGTTTGTTGTATTCTTCGTGATTGAGGGATTTGAAGTTTAGATTTCTTTTCTCTTGGTCCTTTTGGAAATTTCTAAAAGTGTAAGAATAATTTCGCGGTGATGAATTACTCAAGAATGTGCTACCACAAGTATCTGCAATATCTTTTTTAGTTGAAGCTTTTGTGTCAAAACCAGTATTTAAATGTGTAAAACTAGGGGACTTTGTTTTTCCTAAAATTTTTCGTACCATATCCCAAACCTTTTTAATGGGGATTTTGTAGTTCAATTTGGAGACATATTCTCTCCTTGACTTTCGTTTGGAAGCTCGGATTGTTCGCCGAGCTTTAGCTCTAAAAACTTTTACGTCGTTTAGCTTTTCTGAAGTGGGACTTTTGCAGAACTTATTTAGAGCCTGTTTATGCTTTAAATAGCTTCTTTACAGTCATTATTAAACCAAGGCTTGCTTTTCTTAGTATTTGTGGAGGTCTTTGGAATGCATTGTTCTGATATATCAATAAGTGTATCTCTGAAATCAGAAACAATGTCGGATGATTCATTAAAGTGATCAACTGATAACTCTTCTTCACATAAATTATGGAATAATTCCCAGTCGGCTTTATTCATTTTCCATTTCTGGTTACAGTCCTCATCTGGTTCGTTTACGCTCTCAATTATAACAGGGAAGTGATCACTTCCGCACTGATTATCATGAACAGACCAGTCATAGTCCAAGAAGAGAGATGGGTGACACATAGAAAGATCTAATGAAGGCAAATGACCTGTCGCAGGGTGGAGGTAAGTATAATATTTATCATTCATCAAGCAAAGATCGCTCTTTGAAATAAAATCTTCGACAAGTGCTCCTCTGTTATTGATATCTTTACACCCCCAAAGAATATTGTGACCATTGAAGTCGCCAACTAAAAGATATGGCGATGGAAGTTGACTCAGCAATGAGTGAAGATGTTCGCGCTTTAAAGAAAATGAGGGTGGGATATATAGAGAGCAAATTGTAGTTTCTTTATCAAGAGAAACCGATACTTCTACAGCTTGTAGGTCGGTTTTTAATTTGATCTCTCTTTGTGGTAAACATTATTTAACAAAAATTGAACTGCCACCAGACGGTTTGTTACAATCAGAATAGATATAGCTGTATGTATTGAAACCCCTGAAATCAATGTTGCCATCAGTTTTTAAAAACGTTTCTTGCAAACAAAAAACCGATGGGTGAATAACGAAATAAGTAATAAAAGTTCATTATAATTTGATTTAAAACCTCGACAATTCCAGTGTATTATTTTGTGTTTTAAATCCATTTTATGAAGAGATTAAGACTAGAAACTATATTGGAGCTGCAATTGGTGATATAGATCTTCTACCACCGTGGTGTTGCAGACCTCGATCTGTTATTGCTACTTGGTGATGATGGAGCTTCAGTGAACTCCATATCACTGTCAGTCAAAGATCCGGATCTTTTCTGAAATTTTATATTGTCTCTTTCCATTTTATGTTGTCTGTCTGTTTGTTTTAGAGACATTTGCTTTTTCGGATCTTCCGATCCCTTATTAGTTCGACCGGAGTCGAGTTTCTCTTTTACATGCGGCGCTGGCTTCGGTACGGTCGCTGTCGACCGATCCGAAGCAACCTGGATTGCGCCATTTGATAAATTTGTTGAACTTTGTGGTGCTGGAGTGGATTTGCTCCATGCACCAGATTTCTTTAGTTCAGCTATTAATGATTCAACAGTCTGCGTTGCGGAGCTGGAAACTTGTACACCAGCACCCTTTGTGATGCTGGCGTAACTGGTGGTTGGTGTTGTGTATCGCTCGTCAACAATTTTCCGCGCTTCTCGGAATGTTATCCCCCATTGGTATTTGACAGTAAGTATTTCGGTTTCTTTTTTCCATGCCGGACAATCTCGAGAGAAAACAGCATGCTTGCCACCACAATTTACGCATTCGGCCTCATTCTTACAGTTTTGATGGTTATCTACATGTTTTTCTTCACCACAATTTGGACAGAGTTTTTTCTTCTGACATCTGCTTTCATGGTGGCCAAAAACCTGACACGAGTAACATCTGAGAGGGTTTGGTATATATACATCTACGTTAACTGAGAGATATGCTACTTTGATTTTCTTGGGCAGAACTGGTGTATTAAAAGTCAACACGTAAGTACCCGTTGGATTCAATACACCACCTCTACGAACTTGGATGTTACCTACACCAGTGACGCCTTCCGATCTCAAGTTCTCAACTATCTCTGCATCGCTGCAAGGACGGAGCTCTGGGCTGCGGATAACACCTTTACACGAATTAAGTGTATTATGCAGAGATCCTTTGACCTTGAGATCGAAGAGCTTTGTGGTACCAAGAAGGCTTTTCACCTGCTGTTCTCTGTCGACTTCTAATAAAAGGTCATCTGACTAAAGCTTTTTTATGCTTTTGGGATGTCCGGCAATGGACATTATGCTCTTTTCTATCACGAATGGGGATGGACTTGACACAGTGCGTGTATCTTCACATGAGGACATTACCAAGAAGCGTGGAAAATTAAGTTGCTTTGGTGCTGCAGACTGCTGGTTAGGCTGTTGACTAGACTGCAGACTGCTGGTTAGGCTGTTGACTAGACTGCTGACTGGGTTCATCCGTTTCGGATGAATCCTCGTCTTTTTTACGTTTGGATGCGTTGCGGTTATGTTTTTTTCCATTTGGCAGAAGGAAAAATCCTAGTTTCGTCCCAAGTGCTCTCCGCCCTCCGTTGAGCCCTACAAGGGAACACCATGATGGAGTGGTTATCCAACTCGCAGGTGTTAGAGGTACACGTGAGATATACGCGTATAAACAAAATGCCTACACGATTGATCCGTTTAGCCACCGCCTTCTAGAGATAAAAAGACAGAAAAGGCTAAGGTAAATAGGCATATGGTTGGTATCAGGAAAGATACAAAAAAAAGTTGAAGAGAAAGCAAAGCGGTAACTCTACGGCTCGGCGCGACCAGCTGATTGACCGTGCCGGACTGCACGGCCACCCGTCTACACCGAAAAGCCAGGCCAAAGAGGCGTGTTGGGAACCTGAAGCACCGCCACCTCAGGTAACCCGCCACTTCAGGTAACCCTCAACCTCCAGGATCCCTTCTTCCGGCTTACAGGACGCCACCCACGGTGGTACTTCCTTTAGCTCTTCCCAGTGGGCACAGAGACCACAGCGGCGCTGTGCCCAGTGGGAATTGAGCCCCCAGGGCCACGGCAAGGCAGGAAGTCAATTGGCGCATTAATATATCAGGTAGCAATGCTAACCATTTGTACACTAAGTGAGTGGTAGGCTTTGCTTATCAGGAGATGGCTCGGCTTCCACATTTACCAAACTTTCATCAGTGCTTGTGGAATTATTCAGTGTCTCATTTCTCGCATAATCATTCCCATTTTCCTTCAGTAGATTTACCGACCCAGAGCTAGAAAGCGAATCAGCTACACTATTGGAGGCATAAGAATGTTCCTGCATAGTTTCATGGGATGCTGTGCTTGGTCTAGCCTTTCCTGTAGACATTGTCTGAGAATGCGGATGTCGAAACAGTTTTCGTCTTGGTGGCTTAGGTGTATGCCATTTGTAAACACATGAAACTGTATCCTGTTTTAGTCCCTGTCGCACTCGACCAAACTGTTGCTCCTCGTATGCATCGGATTTAAAATGCAAAGAACAAATCCTAGTACGCTTGCTAACTTTGAAGCTATGGTCCCTTCTTATGTTTATTATCCTCTTTTTGGCAATCTATGCATCTTTTGGAAAGGAGTGATAAGACAATTGTTTGCCCTCCTCTGACCCTGAACTACTTTTACACTGAGGAACACCCAAGGGTAGTGAGGCACCTTCTATATAATGTACATGGGGCTGTAAAATACCACAACTAATTAGTCATTTTGGACAAACGCTCCCATAAAAATATAAATTTTATTTATCCGATCTTCTAAAAATCTATTTAGCTTTATTATTTGTTCCTTTCAGTATACTAGTTTAACCTTTTTTTTTACAAAATGGAATCTTCCTCACTACATATAGCAGGAGTCCATTTCAACATTTAGGGGTCTCAAGTTAATTTTTTCTTCAAAATTCATTTGGAAAATGGCTGAAATATTTGCAAACAGTGTAGGCCCTGATCAGACGCCACAGAACGCAACGTATGATCTGGGCCTGTACTGTTTGCTAGGGTACCCGTTTAGGGGTTTCCGGTACAAAATGGGTTACCATCCCATATACATATTGAGACTTTTGGAAAGAAAATTAAGAAATGCAATTTAGGCTTATCCTGCTTTTCACGGCAACTTATACCTTTACTGACAGTGTATATCCAGAAATATCTACTTCCGCTGGTTCCGTCAGTTGGGTTTATGCCTTCCTACGTCGCAACAATCTGTCTATTCGTCGCAGTACTCATATCGCCCAGAAACTGCCTAAGGACTACGAAGACAAGCTCCTAGACTTTCAGCGTTTTATCATCCGTCAGCGAAAGGCTTTCCGTTACGATTTGTCACAGATCTATAACGCTGACCAGACACCGCTGACCTTCGACATGCCATATGCCACCACAGTGAATGACAAGGCAGCTAAGTCTGTTCAACTCAACAGGCAATGAGAAAAAACGGTTCAGTGATGTTAGCGTGCACAGCAGATGGCGGGAAACTACCACCGTACGTCATTTTTAAGCGGAAGACGCTACCTAAAGTCACATGGGCTAAGGGAATTCACATTCGTTGTCAGGACAAAGGGTGGATGGACGACACCCTTACTAAAGATTGGTTGAAGACTGTATGGGGCAAGCGACCAGGTGGCATGAGTAAAAGAAGTCTGCTCGTGCTCGACAGTTTCCGGTGCCACAAGTCAGACGCAGTGAAGAAGATACTTCGAGATGACTTCAACACAAGGCTGGCGATAATCCCCGGCGGCATGACCTCAATGCTACAAACCTTAGATGTGGCTGTGAGCAAGCCGATGAAGGTGTTGCTCCAAGCAAGGTGGAATGATTGGTACGGGTCTGACAGCCATTCTTACACAGCAACTAGAAGAACGCGGAAGCCTGAATTGCAGGATATCTCAGTGGATTGTTGACGCCTGGTCAGAGCTGGATCCCCAGATCATCGTTAAAGCCTTCAAGAAATGCTGCATTACCAAGAAGATGGAAGGTACAGAAGACGACATAGTATGGGAGCATTTTGTGGTACCCAAGACAAGCACCACAGATGCCAACACCAGTGATGACGACGACGATGATGATGATGTCGAGGTTGATTTCAGTGAGGAGAATTCAAGATACAGAGAGATACCCCAGCCATACAAAGTTGAAGAGTATGGAAGAATGTGCCTGTCCAGTGATTATTGTGACGATGAGTTTGGCAGATTTACCGCAATGGACATCGTTAGCGAGACGCATGGCTAATTATGACTACAGAAGTGATTTCAATGGTCCTTTTCCAGGACCGACATTTTTTCAAGAAAGATGACCATTTAATGTCTGCACATGTAGATTGCACTAACCAACTTCTACCTGCCGTGACAATTGACCCATAACCGGTGCGTGTTATACACTCGAACTCGATTTTTGCAGCGATTTTGCGCTAAAAATCGGGTGCGTGTTATACACGCCGAAACACGATATACCTTTACTTTTGGAAAGAAAATTAAGAAATGCAATTTAGCCTTATCATGTTGTTCACGGCAACTCATACTTTTACTTACAGTGTATATCCAGATCAGCTGACTTTTGATCAGAAGCTACAATATCATTCATTGTATCATGTAATCTGACTGGCTAATATTCAGGAATAGGTGTGACTAACTAAATTTTAATTCAGCAGGATAAATATTAATTTATCTTCATATAAGAAAATCATAATGACCAATAAAATTTTTTGGAGGGGGCCATTTTTCCGGGTAGGTGTGGTGACAGCAAACAAAAACATTTTTATTGCTGGCTTCAATGTTTTTTTTCTCAGTTTTTAAATCCATCAAAATATATAAGAATTATAGTAGATAAGACATGGATTTTGCAAAGAAATAACCAGCAGATTTGGAGGACTGGTAAGATGTGCGTCTGTTTAAGTTTTATGCCCCAACAACAGCTCGGCTCATATGGGAATGGGACCTCAGATTAAAGTCCCATCACACGGACTAGAAATTACGAAAAAATGACTAATACAAAACGTATTGAAAAAGTAACCCTAAAAGAATATTATAATAAAAATTCAGAAATTTTTTATTTTATGCTGAATTGAATTATTGATTTGAGGTTTAACGTCCCCATCAACACTGTATAGGTCATTTTGGAGACGTTGCTTCCAATGTTGTGGGACCTGGCATTCAGATGAAATGACATCTTAAACCCCGTCGCCCAATAAAACCAATAGGGTTAATAAGTATGGATGGTCCAACTCACACTGCTTTGCCTGGGCAAGCTTAGATCCTCTAAACGGTTTACCAGTACTTGTGTGCGGTCGGTTTCAGCTGTGTGTGGGTGCATCATGCAGTCCATCAATTTCTTCAAGCCCCGATGGGCGGGGGCAGATTCTGCTCTGAAACATACTACATAGATTGAGGGCACTTGTTAAAACAGTTTCATACTTGTTAGAAGCGCCTACAGTACGAAAACACGCCTTTATAAATACAGTGTTAATTTTACAGCGAAAAAAAAAAACAAAAAAAAAAAAAAAAAAACGTAAATTTTAAGATGAAAAATTGTGATTTCTTATTTCTGCTCAAAACTTAAATTTTGGGCACTCGTTAGAACCGCCTCACAGAGGTGGTTCTAAAGAGTACCCACAATCTATGTTTTAGAGCAGAAATAAGAAAAATAAGGTTTACCCCTGTAAACCCCTGTTTTACTACATAAAAGTGGGGTTCATTGGGGTCACAATTATATTGGTGCGCTTTTGTGATGTAGAAGAGGCAGTTCTAATGAGTGTGTTTGTGTGAAATCGGGTTTAACGTCGCTTTCAACAATTTTTCAGTCATATCACGACGGTGTCTGGTTGCGACAGGGAGCTCAATGCTCACTTTTATAGTGCTGCCTCACTGAAGTATCATGTCCCAGACACATTACACGATACTACACCCAGTCACATTATCCTGACACTGGGTCGACCAGTCCTAGCTCTACCCCGTAAATTTGAGTGCCAAGCGAGGAGCAGCTAGTACCATTGTTAACGACTTTGGTATGTCGCACCCCGGGATCGAACCCGTGACCTCCCGTTCCCCGGAGCGGACACTCTACCAACTGAGCTATCGGGGCCGGTACAGTTCTAATGAGTACCCACAACATGTTTTGAGCAGATATAAGAAAAGAATGATTTGTACCGCTTTAAACCCTACGAAACTGGGGTCAAAATATTGCACGTGTTCTCCTACAGATGTTACAGAAGCTCAAGTGGATTTTCTCAAGGTACTCAAGTTTACACCCACCAGGTCGGTACAAGTGAAATAATCTAGAAAGCGCATAACGTGTACATTATATATATAGATCTAAAACTCTCACTGGATTGGCCAGGATTGGAAAACAGAAAGTCATGAAGAGAACATGGGAATAAATATAGCAATGGGTTGATTGAATTGTGGTTTAACATCCCCCTCAACACTGTAACGGTCATTTTGGAGACGATTCTTCCAAAATTGTGGGACTTTCACCTGGCATTGAAATGAAACCAATGGGGTTTATGTGCATATATACATGGATCTTGCACCTTTTCCTGTGCAGTCGTAACCATTACTCATATGCGGTCAGTTTCAGTTTTGTGTGGAAGCATAATGCAGCCTGATCTATTTCAAGCCCCGATGTGCGGGGGCCGTCTGTCAACAATGAATATACTTTTTTGGAGACACTGCTTCCAAAATTGTGGGACATTTACCAAATATGAAATGACGGGCCTCCGTGGCCTGGTGGATAAGAGCACCGACTCTCACCACTGCTGTTCGAGCTTGACTCGGGTAACAAGAGAGGTGCCAAGTTCTGCAACGGAAGGTTAGGTGTTTTTTCTCGCCGGTACATCGGTCTTTTCCGCCTCTGATTAACACTCGTTGTGATATAAGTTAAATAATCTTGAAAAGGCTGTAAAACCAAAACCAAACAGATGAAATGACTCCTCAAGCCCTGCAGCCCAATGAAACCAATAGGGTCTATATGCATTGAACAGTATGACTCATGCCACTTTGCCTGGGAAGGCTTTGAACCTCTCAGTGCTTTACCAGTACTTATGTGCAGTTGCTTTAAGCTCTGCATGGAAGCACCATTCCAGGAGCTTGATAGCTCATCGGTTAGTGCCCTTGCCTCTGAAGCTAGAGGTCCCGGGTTCGATCCCCGGCAGTGGCGATAAAATTTCGATGGCCGAACACGCTCCATTGGCATCAGGGATGAATGTCATAAAGTGCGCTGTCATTCGGATCGGGACGTTAACTGGAGGCCCCCTGTGCAGGGAGAACCATCCCCTGTATAGGTTAAAGAACCTTACCATAATTACATGATTACTGTGTAGGTTTTCATCCTGCAAAAACTGGAGTGTATGTAATATACACCTGCGAGTAATGGCCAAATGTTACCGATCGCAGTATCAGTAGAAAGTAAGAAAGAGAGCCCAATCTATTTCTTCAAACCCCTATAGGTGGGGGCAATGGATTGATAATTTACATCATATGACATGTATTATGTGTGTCCATCTACAGTCTTTATCATATTTTACAGCCAACTGGTGTATATATAAATAATACGAGTCATAAATATAAAAAAATATGATTGACAGTTACTGTTTAATAGGAGATTCAATTTGTGTCTGATTACTAGTACCTTCCGAAATTTGCTAGTCCTCTATGCAAATACTTAAGTAAGGCAACGCAATTTTGCATAATTTGCCTCAAAATATGTATAAAAGTAAAACATATCATGACTGTTGAACAATAGTTACTCGTTGTAATTGTTTTATTACCAGGATATAATTAATTTAGCGTATTTTCACGAGTGTACATTCATACCCATGGGCAGCCATGTTACTTCCGCATATCGGTAAAATTCGGCAGGGGGCGTTGAACTGGAAAAACACGAATTGTTGACGCCGCATGACGCACATTCGGTTTATTACGGTAAACGATAATGCCTTGCGCGCACAGGAGTTCCGGTACTGGCGGATTTAGTTAATTTAAGATAAACGGTATACAATTTTGACAGATCCCTGTATTAGACAATAAAAGGAAGGGCAATAAAAGTAATACTGTTGCCGAAATAGTTCTTTGTTAATGCGTTTCTCTTTTTGTAGGCGCAATTGTATTTGTCCGACAACTTTAGGTCGATCTTTAGTGTCAGTTTCGCCCACAGTATGATTCGTACCAAAACACTATCAGACACAGACCGGAATCCCAGGTGTCAGTACTCATGGCATATTTAGCATATCAGACCATAGATTTCCTTTTTCTGATCACCCTGAAGTTGTTCATTATTTCTAATACTGACTTTATCATCATTTTGGTTAACGGCTAAACTTCCTTATCAGGGTTATCGGTACCATAAACTACGCAAAGCCTTTTAAAAATTTTATACGTCATTCTGATTTAATTTCAAAATTCAATTTTGGACTTAAATCTCCTCTGCAACAAGGTCTGTCGGAACCCGAATGTTATGGTGACTTAGTATATAAAATCAGAAAAATATATAACCGCAATGACTTCAGCACCCAATTTCGAAAAATCATTCTTCAATATAAAAAGTTTGGATACAACATAAATGTTATACGACAGACTGCATGCATGGTAGTTAATCCAATCACGGTTGACAACTCTGCATCCCACTTTAATTGCACGCCGGTGGGTCAGGTCTCAGATTCTATGACGGTTCCATAGTAAAGATTTTTTTTTGGTTGGCGCCTGATGCTTCGTCTGGTTGGGCCCATCAGTGTCTAACAGTCGGTTTTCTTTATATCCAGCATTTCAGTGGTTTCTTGCTGTCGAGTCCTCACCGTTGTTTCATCTCTGTGGTTGTTTGATTTTTGTGTTCACGGTGATGTTGCGCTGATGAGTTAGGAGGCCTTCAAGCGGACTGAACAAATAATTTGTCCTTATCGCGACGGAAGTGAGGGCGAGGATTGTGGCCACGTCAAATCGATTTAAGACCCCCAGTGCAATTCGATTCCGCTGGCCGTTCCAAGGCGGTTCTTCAGTCGCAGTTTATTTTTGCTATGGTTTGTCTTTGGGTGTTTGTGTCGCTTGTATTATTTTATTTTGGATAGCCTATTGGTCATTTTGTGGGAAAGTAACTGTCCTTTTGGCTTTCCACTGTTGGTGTTTCCATTAGGGCCTATTGTTTCATGTTTGTGTTTCTTTCCCTTTGGTGTCTCTGATGGTAGCTGTGGGTTAATTGTATCGATTCCTGATCTATTTTTCAAAACTGGCGTACAGTGTTCCACTTTATTGAGCTGTTTAGGCAAAAACGGAAACTAATCAAACTGTTAGGCTTACTGTAGCATTTTATTTTGAACATTATGAGCTACTTATAAACACGTCAAGCTCCTCGGGTTTAACAAACGGAGGAAAGTCCCCTTCAGAAGCATTTTCATCTGCACTGACTAGTCCTGGTTTCATAATTAACTATTATCCTTCTGAATAAATTAATATAGCGACACTCATTTCACAGAGTGCGCATAATACTCAGAAATGATGGTGGCACACTATCTATAGATAGATAAGTGAGTGAGTGTTTGGGTTTTACGTCCCAATAACAGCTACGGTCATACGGAGATTGGACCTCGGTTTAAAGACTCATCCGAAGTCTGGATAAGTCTAGGATTCTTTGGTTTATAAGGCGAGTGGCATAACCACTACAACACAGGGGCTTCTGTATAAATAAACCATCAACTAATTAAATGTATTAAATCAATTCACTTACTTCATCATTACGATAACACACCCGTGCGACATAGTGCATTTTTCACATCTCTAAATGGCTAATTTTCTAATGAAAATCCTTGATATTTTCCTTATTTATTCTGCAAACATAGGTTATGCGTGATCGTTAGAACCGCCTCAATGAGGCGGTTCTAACGAGTACCCACAACCTATGTCTATGAGCAGAAATAAGGAAAATAATGTATACCCCCTAAACCCCAGTTTTCTCTATATAATGTGGGGTGTAAGGGGGCGTTCATTTCACGGACTTGTTAGCGTGATGATGACAAACAGTGTAGATCCGCCTGAAATGGATCTACACTGGTTGCAAAGGTATGGGTTAATACTGGATGCAAAAAAAACCCCACCCACCCCGCCCATCGGGGCTTGGAAAAATAGATTGTGCTGCATGGTGCTTCCACGCACGCGCATGAGTACTGGTGAACCGCATAGAAGGTCTAAGCCAGCCAAGTCGGACCATTCATGCACATAAAGTAGAAGTAAAACAAAGATCAGGAATCGATACAATTAACTTACTCCATCCATAAAAGACACCAAAGGGAAAGAAATACAAACATTAAGCGACCAGACCATAATGGAAACCTAAACAAAGGAAGGCCATATGGACAGTTACTTTCCCACAAAATGGCCATATGGCCATCCAAAATTAAAAGACACAAGTGATACACACAGTAAATAACAAACAACAACATAAATAAATCGCCACGGAAGAGCCGCCTTGGAACGGTCAGTGGAAGATTTCCACTGGGGGGCTTAAATCGATTTTACGTGGCCACAATCCTCGCCCTTACTTCCGTCGCGATTTAGACAAATAATTTGTTCAGTCCGCATGAAGGCCTCCTAACTCATCAGTGCAACATCTCCGTGAACACAGAAATCAAAGAACCACAGAGGTGAGACAACGGTGAGGACTCGACAGCAAGAAACCACTGAAATGCTGGAGCAAAAGAAAACCAACAGTTAGATTCCGATGAGCCCGACCAGAGACAGAGCATCAGGCACCAACCAACATTATCTCTTTAATTTTCAATAAGCCTTTACGTTGGAGCCGTCATAGAATCTGAGGCCTGACCCACCGGCGTGCAATTAAAGAGGGAAGCAAAGTTGCCAACCGTGATTGGGTTAACTACCATGCATGCAGTCTGTCGTATAATATCCGTGTTGTACCCAATCTTTTTATATCGAAGAATGATTTTACGAAATTGGGTGCTGAAGACATTGCGGTTATATATTTTTCTGAATTTAAATACTAAGTCACCATAAAATTCGGGTTCCGATAGACCTTGTTGCAGAAGAGATTTAAGTCCAATATTGAATTTTGAAATTAAATCAGAATGGCGTCTATAAAATTTTGAAAAGGCTTTGCGTAGTTTATGGTACCGATAACCCTGATTAAGGAGTTTAGCCGTTAATAATTTATTACGAGTGTTGAAGTCAGTTACATGACTACACACTCTAGCAAATCGAATTAATAAACCTTATTGGTTTCATTTAGCGTCAGGGCATGAGACGTCATTTCAACTCAGTTCCGGGCATAGACCCCCAAAATCGGAAGCATCGTCTCCAGAATGATCTAAATAGTGTTGAAAGAGACGTTAAACCTCAAATCAAACAAATAAAACTGGAAGAAGGGTATAGCTGTATAGCTCCAGACAAGGAGGAATAATAAAGATAGTTAAAGAAAAACTTTCCATATTTCTTGTCAGAAGTACTTGTTGTGGGTACGTGTTAGAATCACCTTGATGAGGCGATTCTTTCAAGTACCCACAAAATACGATTTAAAAGCAAATCAGAAAAGTTATCTTTGAAATTAACCTTGATACGCTTCCATATCTTTTGGCATGTAAATAGAAAGATGATGATGATGATTTCGTGTTTAACGACGCGTCAACCCTCTTTGTGGGTCATAAGCGTCATACGGTTATTGGTTAACGGCATTGAGAATTATGAGGATATTAAAAATTAAAAAAGTTAGTTTGATATGTATAAAAATCTTAAACAGTTAAATCTTATGAAAAAGTCCAATTTCTTTTAAGAATAAAATAATATTTTCAAAAGGTACATCTTGAAACAATTGTTGCAAAGTGTCAGCCTTGAAGTATCAGTTACGGGACTGTGAAAAGTCTACACAATCTCTTAAAATATGTTTCACAGTGAATGGCTGATCACAGCCTACACAGGAAGGCTGTTCATCACCATTTAAAATAAAAGAATGAGTAACTCTAGTATGGCCAATGCGCAGTCGTGTTAATACTACATCCTCTTTCCTGGAAAACATGTGATTTTTCAATGGCTTCAACGAGTTCGGATAAGTTAAAAGGTGTGCTGTATTCTTCGTGATTAAGGGATTTGAAGTTTAAATTTCTTTTCTCTTGGTCCTTTTTGAAATTTCTAAAAGTGTCAGAATAATTACGCGATGATGAATTTCTCAAGAATGTGCTCCCAAGAGTATCTGAAATATCTTTTTTTGTTGAAGCTATTGTGTCAAATTCAGTATTTAAATGTGTAAAACTAGAGGACTTTGTTTTTCCTGAAATTTTTCGTACCATATCCAAAACCTTTTTAATGGGGGTTTTGTGGGAAAGTAACTGTCCTTATGGCCTTCCTTTGTTTAGGTTTCCATTATGGTCTGGTCGCTTAATGTTTGTAGTTCTTTCCCTTTGGTGTCTTTTATGGGTGGAGTAAGTTAATTGTATCAATTCCTGATCTTTGTTTTACTTCTACTTTTATAGTTCAATTTGGAGACATATTCTCTCCATGACTTTCGTTTAGAAGCTCGGATTGTTCGCCGAGCTTTAGCTCTAAAAATTTTTACGTCGTTTAGCTTTTCTGAAGTGGGACTTTTGCAGAACTTATTTAGAGCCTGTTTACGCTTTTTTATAGCTTCTTTACAGTCATTATTAAACCAAGGCTTGTTTTTCTTAGTATTTGTGGAGGTCTTTGGAATGCATTGTTCTGATATATTAATAAGTGTATCTGTGAAATCAGAAACAATGTCAGATGATTAATTTAAGTGATCAACTGATAACTCTTCTTCACATAAATTATGGAATAATTCCCAGTCGGCTTTATTCATTTTCCATTTCTGGTTACAGTCTTCATCTGGTTCGTTTACGCTCTCAATTATAACAGGGTAGTGATCACTTCCGCACTGATCATCATGAACAGACCAGTCATAGTCCAAGAAGAGAGATGGGTGACACAAAGAGAGATCTAAAGAAGACAAAAGACCTGTCGCAGGGTGAAGGTAAGTATAAGATTTATCATTCATCAAGCAAAGATCGCTCTTTGCAATAAAATCTTCAACAAGTGCTCCTCTGTTATTGGTATCTTTACAGCCCCATAGAATATTGTGACCATTGAAGTCGCCAACTAAAAGATATGGCGATGGAAGTTGACTCAGCAATGAATCAAGATGTTCGGGCTTTAAAGAAAACGAGGGCGGGACATATAGAGAGCAAATTGTAGTTTCTTATCCAGAGAAACCGATACTGCTACAGCTTGTAGGTCTGTTTTTAATTTGATCTCTCTTTGTGGTAAACATGATTTAACAAAAATTGAACTGCCACCAGATGGTTTGTTACCATCAGAATAGATATAGTTGTATGAATTGAAACCCCTGACATCTATGTTGTCATCAGTTTTTTTAAAAAGTTTCTTGCAAACAAAACACCGATGGGTTTAGTAACGAAATAAGTAATAAGAGTTCATTATAATTCGATTTAAGACCTCGACAATTCCATTGTATTATTTTGTGTTTTAAATCCATTTTATGGAGAGATATTCAAAAGACTAGAAACTATTATGGAGGTTCAATTGGTGATATAGATCTGCTACCACCAGCTCGTGGTGTGGCTGACCTCGATCTGTTATTGCCACTTGGTGATGATGGAGTTTCAGCGAACTCCATATCACTGTCACTCAAAGATCCGAATCTGTTCTGAAATTTTATATTGTCTCTTTCCATTTTCCGTTGTCTGTCTGTTTGTCTTTGAGACAAGTGATGTTTTTTGATCGGATCTTCCGATCCCTTATTAGTTTGACCTGAGTCGGGTTTCTCTTTTACATTCGGCACTGGCTTCGGTACGGTCGCTGTCGACCGATCCGAAGCAACCTGGATTGCGCCATTTGATAAATTGGTTGAACTTTGTGGTGCTGGAGCGGGTTTACTCCATGCACCAGATTTTTTCAGTTCAGCTATGTATGATTCAGCAGTCTGTGTTGCGGAGCTGGTACATTTTACACCAGCACCCTTTGTGATGCTGGCGAAACTGGTGGATGGTGTTATGTATCGCTCTTCGACAATTGTCCGCGCTTCTGGGAATGTTATCCCCCTTTGGTATTTGACGGTGAGTATTTCTTTTTCTTTTTTCCATGCCGGACAGTCTCGGGAGAAAACAGCATGTTTGCCATCACAATTTACGCATTTGGGTTCATTTTTGCAGTTGAGATGATTATCAACATAATTTTCTTCACCACAATTAGGACAGAGTTTTTTTCTCTGACATCTGCTTTCGTGATGGCCAAAAGCCTGACAAGAGTAACATCTAAGAGGGTTTGGGATGTATACCTCTACGTTAATGGAAAGATATGCTACTTTGATTTTCTTGGGTAGAATTGGTGCATTAAAAGTCAACACATAAGTTGCTGTTGGTTTCAGCACACCACTTCTACGGACTTTGATGTTACGAACACCAATTACTCCTTGATCCTTCAGGTTATCAATGATCTCTTCGTCTGAACAAGGACGCAGTTCTGGACTGCGAATCACTCCTTTAGATGAGTTAAGTGTATTGTGAAGAGACATTTTTACTTAAAGATCAAAGAGCTTTTTGGTGGCGAGCAGGCTTACAACTTGCTGTTTTGTCTCGAGTTCCAAGAGAAGGTCACCTGATTTGAGTGATTTAATACTCTTTGGGTGTCCGGCTATGGCGACAATACTTTTCTCGATAACAAAGGGAGAAAGGCTTGACACAGTTCGTGTATCGTCAAGCGACGTGACGACCAAGAAACGCGGAACATTGTCAAAGTTTGGTTCAGCAGACTGCTGACTCGATTGTTGACTTGACTGCTGACTGGATTTTTGACTGCGTTCATCCGATTCGGATGAATCCTCGTCTTTTTTACGTTTAGGTGCGTTGCGGTTAGGTGCGTGGTTGCGGTTATATTTTTTTCCAGGAGCCATAAGAAAAAATCCTAGTTTCGTCCCAAGTGCTCTCCGCCCTCCACGGAGCCCTACAAGGGAACACCATAATGGAGTGGTTATCCAACTCACAGGTGTTAGAGATACACGTGAGATATACTCGTATAAACAAAATGCCTACACGATTGATCGGTTTAGCCACCGCCTTCTAGAGATAAAAAGACAGAAAAGGGTAAGGTAAATGGGCATATGGTTGGTATCAGGAAAGATACAAAAAGAGTTGAAGAGAAAGCAAAGCGGTATCTCTAGGACTCGGCGTGACCAGCCGATTGACCGTGCCGGACCGCACGGTCACCCGTCTACACCGAAAAGCCAGACCAAAAAGGCGTGTTGGGCACCTGAAGCACCGCCACCTCAGGTAACCCTCAAACTCCAGGATCCCTTCTTCCGGCTTACAGGACGCCACCCACGGCAAACGGGTGGTACTTCCTTTAGCTCTTCCCAGTGGGCACAGAGACCACAGCGGCAAAGTGCCCAGTGGGAATTGAGCCCCCAGGGCCACAGCAAGGCAGGAAGTCTAATACCTGGGGGTGTAAATAGAAAGAAAGCAACTTGGTATAAATTGGGTTGGTTTGAATAATGTTAGTCCACTTTCCAAGGACTACTGTTACTAGTGAGGCTAGGGTAATGCCACATGGTTAAGAATTTCCGAGACATTCTCGAAACAAGACCTTTACCCGGCACTGTACCTTTTCGTGCTGATATCCTGGAAATCCAGGTGATGATATATCGCAGTGATACATAGCAGGGTTGCCAATAGAACCGGGTTTGTTAGCAAACCGTACAGACCCAGATCAGACGCTGCGTTTAGGTATCCACTGTTTGTATACAGTACAGGGATTTGAGTGAGTGTGAGTGTTACGTCTCACCAACAGCTAAGGTCATACAGAGACGGGACCTCGGTTTAATGACTCATCCGAAAGTCTGGAGAAGCCCGGGATCCATTCTGCGACCCCTGTTTTACAAGGCGAGTAGCGTAACCACTACACAACGGGGGCTTCTGCAGTACAGGGATTTAAAGGTCAAACAAACGGTGTAAAGCCCCCATTCAGAACCACCATTTTTTCGACCTATGCTCATAGACAATCGGCCTGTCGGTCGATTTTTTTCCTTAACATCTCAGTGAAAATGATGACTGATAAAGTCAGTGTTGAAAATAATAAACTTCAGAGTGATCCGAAAAAGTAAATTTATGGTCTGCTATGTTTAATATAACATGACATAAGTAGTGACACTGGAAAATTTAGGTCAGTGTCTGAAAGGGTTTTGGTACGAATCATACTGTGGGCGAAACTGATATTAAAGTTCGATCAGAATTATCCAGCCTAAAGATATCGAACAAATACATATACGGCTGCAACAAGAGAAAATCATTAAGAAATAAAGTCGAACTTCAATAGCTCGAACACCTTTGGGACCTCGAAAATCTGTTCGAGACACAGGTAGTTCGAGCCACTGAGGGTTACTGCCATGAGCCATAAAGACATACTTTAGGACATTTTTTTCTATGTTCTGTAATGAAAAATGAATGCTGTGTGCACTCATTAGAATCGCCTCATCGAGGCGATTCTAATGAGTACACACAGCATACATTTGCAAGATAAAATACGACAATATCCTAATTTTTACTCTCCCTATTTCTTACGTACAGAAATTCCCTAGGGGCTCAAGAACGGGTTCGACTCAGCCATGGTAAACGAGCCATCGGTGTTCGAGCCATCGAAGTTCTACTGTATTTCGATATTAGTATTACTTTTCTGCCCCCGCCTATCGGGGCTTGAAGAAGTATATGGGCTGCATGATGCTTCCACGCAAAGATGAAACCGACCCGCACACGAGTACTGGTAAACCGCTAAGAGGATCTAAGCCTGCCCAGGCAAAGCGGTGCGAGTCGGCCCGTCCATGCTTATAAACCCTATTAGTTTCATTGGGCGGCAGGGCTTGAGATGTAATTTCATCTCAATGTAAGGTAAAAGTCCCCAAAAAATGGAAGCAACGTCTCCAAAATGACATTTATAGTGTTGATGGGGACGTTAAACCTCATATCAAACAAATCAGTATTACTTTTATGTAAACCGCTTGGATGATCTAAGCCTGCCCAGGTAAAGCGATGCGAGTCGGACCGTCCATGCTTATAAACCCTACTTGTTTCATTGGGCGACAGGGCTTGAGATGTTATTTCATCTCATTGTCGGGTAAAAGTCCCACAAAATTGGAAGCAACGTCTCCAAAATGACATATACAGTGCTGACGGGGACGTTAATCCTCAAATCAAACAAAACAAACTTAGCGGGAATATAAAAAAATGTATACAGTCTCTTCTTAAATTAACCCATTCCGTCATTATCGGAACTCCTGCGACGCGGAAAACATTGTGGTCTACCGTAAAGTCACGAATTGATCGATCACAATAGCTAACCATGAGCACTTCGTGCTCAGGTGAGCTAATAAATGATCCTGTGGTATCCTGCTGGAATCCGGGTCAAGTCGGCCCGAGTCATCTCGGCCGGGTCAACTCGGCCTCGGTCTTGTATGTGAGTGGTTGGTGATATAGATAGAATATATGAAATTATATTTCATGTGGGCATTATTCATTCATACAACTGTGTAACCTGTGTAATCAAGGCCCTATGGCCGCAATAACTCTTCGTAAATCTACAGTAACTGCTCTCAGGTATTTTGATGTATGTCCGTTTGCCAGTCCATCTTCTGTGAACGAGGGATTAACGTGCGGCACCTATCTATTCTCTGCTACAGTTAAGTTATTCGTGGGTGTTTTCGTTAATATCCTTCTTTAATTATCCTCTTTGATACACCAATAATTTTGTCTGATGACTTGAAATTGGATTACTTTACTTTAATCATCTTGTGTTATTTTTAGTGTGAAAACTGGGCTCAGATTAAAGACAGATTAAAGACAGTATTTACCTTTAATTACCTTTAATTAAAGTAATTAAGGACGAGAATGCCTTGCTGACCAATCAGAAGAACGTTTTCCATTAATTTATCGTCAAATCGTTTTCTTTCAAAGTCTGAACGAAAACGCATCTTTGTTTTCCATTTTCTTTAAAGCACCGACAAAACTTCTATAAATAATTACGATTCCACTTTATGTTATCAGAACCAAATGTGACGTTGGTGCTATTACTTACAACTATGTCTGACTTATGCACTGAGTGTAGGGTGTCTGTCTCCGGGCGTAAGCATGCAGTTACGTGTGATGCTTGCGAACGCTGGCAGCATCGTTTGTGCAACACAGTTGAGGTTAATTTTTGTATTCTTTAAATTGGTTTGATATTTGTTTATTCGGAATATTTTTTCATCACGTAAACTAGTCCGTGAAATGAACATCCCCAATAAACGCTACTAAATCCCTCTTCATATAGAGAACACTGGGGTTTACGGGGATATAATTTATTTTTCTTAATTCCGTTCCAAGACACAGGTTGTGGGTTCTCGTTAAAACTGCCTCAGGCGGTTCTAACGAACACCAAAAACCTATGTTCGCAGTATAAATAATATCATCGATTTTTTATCAGAAAAGTAGACATTTTGGAGATGTGAAAAAATGTTATTTATCTCATGGTACATCGTGATTTGAATTGGTTATTTGTGATTTTTTCCTTTTTTTGGCTCCAAACAGTGAATAGAAGCATCGTGCAGCCAAATCTATTTCTTCAAGCCCCGATAGGCGGGGGCGGCCAAACATAGAATGTGAGTAAGTGATTGAGTGTTTGAGTTTTACGTCCCACCAACAGCTAAGGTCATACGGAGACGGGACCTCGGTTTAAAGACTCATCCGAAAGTCTGGAGAAGCCCGGGATCGATCCTGCGACCCCTGGTTTACAAGGCGAGTAGCGTAACCACTGCACCACGGAGGCTCCTAAACATAGAATGTGAGTACTCGTTAAAACAATTGCCCACAGTTAATGTTTAACAAAAAACTCTTTATCCCATTTTAAACCCTGCTTTTCGCTGAATATTTATGCAAGGTTTACCTGGGTAAAGAGTTCACGGACTTTAATCACGTGATGCCATTCATATCGTTTCATTTTATTTGTAGATTTTTTCGAGTCCTGGTTGATAAACTCGGTAACGTAGCTGTAGAAGGATTTGTCATAGATTTTGAAGTGAGTTAATTGTAAAGATTAATTATTATTCTAGTTAATATTTGAATGGAAGTATGTCATTCAGGATTATCCTGTGTGAATGAGTAATGTTGTTATGAGGTCTGAATTGCATATTGTGTGCTGCAGGGTGCCTTTTTTGCTACACCACTCTTTCAGTTATTTAAAAATGATGTGAAACCATTTGCTTTTTATCATTAAAGTTTAGAACGGAAATCGAAATAAGGCAGCCCCGAGAGCTCTCCTGATTTGATTTAAAACAAACCAAATAGATTGAAGTTTTAAAAATAAAATCAACATCATCATTATTATCATATTATAAACCAGCTGCATAATGTATATGTTGTTAAAACGCCAAACACTGGTAAAACATCAGCAAATGTTGTTGAAACGCCAAACACTGGTGAAACATCAGCAAATTATTCCTTGCCTCTTTCATTACAGCTGCATGGAGAGCAATTCGAGATGTTTTCCAGCGAATTCCTATCAAGGGCTGCGTTTTTCATTGGAATCAGGCTGTGTGGCGACATGTGCAACAGTTCGGGTTGGCCCCGACATACCAGCAACGGCGCGGCATGTATGACATTAGACAGTTGATGGCACTGCCGTTCCTCCCTGCAAGACACATTCCCCAGACTTCTGACCACCTGAAGACCAAAGCCAACACTCCACAGCTACAGCGACTGGTCGACTATATGGACAGACAGTGGTTCCAGAATGCTGTATTTGATGTTGCCTCCTGGTGTGTTTTCAAACAGACTGCACGAACCAATAATGACGTAGAAGGTAACTAGTGTTCAGTTTTAGAAGTACATATATTGTCTGTCTTTGGTGCGTTACAAGTTGAGTGTGTGCCGTGTGACATAGGATTTTTGTGTGCAAGTACTCGGTCAGAAATTATTTTCGTATAAAAAAAGGAACCAAAGAAAAAAAAAAGGTCTTTGAAATTAAGTATCTCTGGGAAAATCATTTGTGCAGGAAATCAACAGCGGAAACTCGAGTAATAGGGTTTAAGTATTTGTTATCGAAGCTTTATATGTATATATTTTAAATAAAGTAAATCAATTTCTTCTTTCAGGCTGGCATCATCGGCTCAACAGTAAGGCCGGCATGAGCGGCATGAGATGGATTTGTTTCGTGCAAAATTTATGATAAACGCGATGACTTTGATTTTGAGATTGTAAATTTTCCTTTTTTGGATTGTGATGTTCCTCGTGCGCCATCCTATGGCGTTTATATTTCGCAATTAATTCGATTTGCTAGAGTGTGTAGTCATGTAACTGACTTCAACACTCGTAATAAATTATTAACGGCTAAAGTCCTTAATCAGGGTTATCGGTACCATAAACTACGCAAAGCCTTTTCAAAATTTTATAGACGCCATTCTGATTTAATTTCAAAATTCAATATTGGACTTAAATCTCTTCTGCAACAAGGTCTATCGGAACCCGAATTTTATGGTGACTTAGTATATAAATTCAGAACAAGATGTGTTTGTGAAACACTGATGCCCCCGGACAGCGCCAATGTTAATGTTTTTAAAAATTTTGAAAAAAATAGGTCAAAGGTCAAGTTCAAGGTCACAAGATCAAAAATTATGGTACCACTGGAAAGGTCTTGTGATAAGGTATACACATGTGAAATATGAAAGCTCTATCTATTACCATTCAAAAGTTATGCCCAATGTTAAAGTTTTTGCAGACGGACAAACGGACAAACAGACAAACGGACAAACAGACGGACAGACCAAAAACTATATGCCCCCCGAATCTCTTAGATTCCGGGGGCATAAAAATATATAACCGCAATGACTTCAGCACCCAATTTCGTAAAATCATTCTTCGATATAAAAAGATTGGGTACAACATGGATATTATACGACAGACTGCATGCATGGTAGTTAACCCAATCACGGTTGGCAACTTTGCTTCCCTCTTTAATTGCACGCCGGTGGGTCAGGCCTCAGATTCTATGACGGCTCCAACGTAAAGGCTTATTGAGAATTAGAGAGATAATGCTGGTTGGTGCCTGATGCTCTGTCTCTGGTCGGGCTCATCGGAGTCTAACTGTTGGTTTTCTTTTGCTCCAGCATTTCAGTGGTTTCTTGCTGTCGAGTCCTCACCGTTGTCTCACCTCTGTGGTTCTTTGATTTTTGTGTTCACGGAGATGTTGCACTGATGAGTTAGGAGGCCTTCATGCGGACTGAACAAATTATTTGTCTAAATCGCGACAGAAGTAAGGGCGAGGATTGTGGCCACGTAAAATCGATTTAAGCCCCCCCCCCCCCCCCCCCCAGTGGAAATCTTCCACTGACCGTTCCAAGGCGGCTCTTCTGTGGCGATTTATTTATGTTGTTGTTTGTTGCTTACTGTGTGTATCACTTGTGTCTTTTAATTTTGGATGGCCATATGGCCATTTTGTAGGAAAGTAACTGTCCTTATGGCCTTCCTTTGTTTAGGTTTCCATTATGGTCTGGTCGCTTAATGTTTGTATTTCTTTCCCTTTGGTGTCTTTTATGGGTGGAGTAAGTTAATTGTATCAATTCCTGATCTTTGTTTTACTTCTACTTAGGATTCTACCGCTTGGTTCCGCTACTGAGGCGCGAGGCGACATTGATGGAGTTGGCAGTCAGGAGCGGTGACCTGCAACGAGACAGCCGAGGGGTAGGCCAAATCCCCCCCCCCCCGTCATAATGCCCCGGACAAAATCCCCCTTTTTGTAAAGGCGGACAAAATCCCCCTCGGACAAAATTCCCCCCCCCCCCGGATAAAATCCCCCTCGCTATAACTCAGGTCGGACAAAATCCCCCCCCCCCCCCACAATCTCTTGCTCTAAATTAGTCTAGTTAATTATCCTTCCACTACCCACAATCTGTTTTTTGAGCAGAAATATAAAAAATGGAATCTTTTGTCGAAATATGTCAATCTTTGGAATAATATTTGAACAGGCGAAAGAGGTTCTAAAAGTCGAAGGCAGTCATCAGTAATCAATACAGTTCAGGAATCTAATATCAGGAATCTAAGTGTGTCTTGAACTAGGGTAGGTTAACTGATAATGCCAGATATAATCCTAATGGGTTGAGCGGGCCATACAACCCCAAAGCACACATGTATAATTATAAATAGTTAATAAAAGTATGCCATTTTCACTTTGATCTTACAAATGTTTTTTTTTTTTTTTTTTAATCCCACAGAAAAGGAACAGAATTCCTTAATTATTGTCTGATTTGGAATTTGCAGTTTTCAAAAGGACACATGCACATACAGACTGATTTTCAAAAATCAGTGATTGTGCATGTGGATGTTTTGGGAATGTTGTCCTCCTTTATAAACAGCAGGGGGGATTATGTCCACCCGAACAAATGTGTGTGTGTGTGTGGGGGGGGGGGGGGGGGTTGTCCGCCTTTACGAAAAGGGGTGATTTTGTCCGGGGGGTATGTCCGGGGGGATTTTGTCCGTGATTCATCGCGACGTCTAGAGACATGTTTGTATCAGTTTTGGAAGCAGTACCTGGAAAACGAGATTTCGACGACAGCATTTCTTAGAGCATGCTGAGCACTTTATGGCGTTCGACCAACCATTCATGAGACTGATGTCATAGAGTGATTTTTATTCTAAATTGGAGTTAAAATAGCAGTTCTGTTTGGATTATTTGTGATATTTCGCACATTTTGGATAGTTAATAAAAATGGGAAAATTATAAATAGTGATTTTTAGAGACTAAGGTGTTTTGAAATTTGGCTCGGGACAAACTTTCTGGGCCATGATGAGAGTGCCTCCCCGTGATGTGGCCTGGGTGCATTTGGATAGACAAACACATTCAATTTTATTTAAGCCTGTACATATCCGATCCAAAATGACTTTGATCAGATATATACATGCACATGTCTATCCAAATGTAACTAAACGCTCTCAGCATTAATCAAAGGCAGAAGTTCCGCGGATTTTTCGACAGGTGCGAAAATGGTAAGTTGACCATTTTTATTTTCCTAAGAAATATCAGAATCAGAATTATTACTGGTGACACGTCAAATGACATTCATACACCAGGACCTGTGATATGGGAAGTTAGTCCCTAGCTCTTACCAAAGAGGTAAACTTAGCTACACACTCCTCAGCACCATCAGCCGTCGAAATAATCGAATCGGAAAGGGCATTCCAATCTCTAATGGTTCGGGAGAAGAAAGATTCTTTATAAATCTCCGTTCTTGCAGTAAGGGTCTGAAACGTCATTGAATGGTGCTTTCTGCAGTGCTTAGCTGGGAGGAACAAGGTCATCTGTTGGAATGCTGGCAGCACCCTTTAGACCTTTCTATAAGAGTATGAGCCTACTGTCTCTACTCCTTTTCTTGAGAGACTCCCATCTTAATTTTCATAGAATTCCAGTCATGCTCCCAGCTTCAAAGCAGTGATTTCCCAGTAACAAACACAGTCGTCTGCGAACAGTCTTATTTCTGAGTCAATGTCAGCGGAGATATCATTGATGTACAGTGAGAACAATAGAGGACCAAGAACAGTCCCTTGCGGGACCCCAGACAAAACTGGTGCCCACACTGAAGATTCACCATTAACAACAACACGCTGTTCTCTGTAGCAAAGGAAGGGATCTATCCATTTAAGAGTCTTTCCTCCAATTCCATAACCAAATAATTTCCCGGTAACAAACACTGTCGTCTGCGAACAGTCTTATTTCTGAGTCAATGTCAGCGGAGATATCATTGATGTACAGGGAGAACAATAGAGGACCAAGAACAGTCCCTTGCGGGACCCCAGACAAAACTGGCGCCCATACTGAAGATTCACCATTAACAACAACCCGCTGTTTTCTGTAGCAAAGGAAGGAATCTATCCATTTTAGAGTCTTTCCTCTAATTCCATAACCAAATAATTTGGATTTGAGTAGTTCATGCGGAGGGGTGTCAAAAGCCTTCTCGAAGTCCAGAATAAATGTGTCCACCTGCCCCCCTTTGTCCAGGATTTTTGCCCAATCATTAATAACCGTGCTCAATTTGGCCAGACATGCTTGTACAGTACAATCCTTCGGCATACTGCATAGCATAGAAAACAGGCCGAGTTGATTCCGGGGCCGAGATGGTTATAGGCCCAGTTGACCCGTGAATAACCTGCTGTTCTGCAGTTCTGACCAACCCGTCGAAGATATAACTGTCAAAATATGACACACGAAATATATATTAAGCACATACCCCCCCCCCTTTAAAAAAAAACTATTAAATTAGCCCCAAACAATTTTTTTGAGTGTGTTCCGGTTATTACCAGCGTGTTCCGGTGTTTTGGTGTGTTTCGGTATTTCTATGAACCGGTCTTAAAAACACAGCGCTACATATCCTGCGATCGGTCATTGTACATATCACACTGCACATGGGATACCATTGTTTAGTCTGTAGTACATTTAAGGACTATGAAAATGTCTTCCAGGCACGTGGGCTAAAATTCATGGGTGTTTAGAATGTTGACATATTTCTAGAAAAACAACCAATGATGTTCCAAATTAAAAGAATAAATATAAAACATGCATTTTAAAAAAAGTATTTTTGTTGTTGGAAGAAATAAATAAATATTCACTTTTTAAGAAAATTACATTTAAAAATGGTCCATTTTTGAACGTATGTTTCTCCATCGTCCTTCATTAGAAACCTACCATTTTTACACCAAAATATGCTTTAGTGTGTGTACTAGCAACGACGAGACGTGATTTTTCCAAAAACTGGCATTATAACATATCCATGCCGATAGAACCCCTATCAACATGTAGAGTTCACTATACATTGTCATCCATGTACACAGTATGACGCACGGATTAAATTTAGCACTGGGGTAAATGAGCGTAGCGATAATAAAAATTCTGTCAAATCGTTATTATGGCTTTTGGACAAATCAAACAATTTTCCCCTCTTGTATTTATTTAATGCATAATAATATTTACCAACTTAACGGAAGAATAAAGGAAATCATGATCTAGGCATAAAACTATTTAGAATAAAATCCGTTGTGCAGGATATTTTTACCTACGATTAGCATGTTTATACCCCTGTTTTACCTGGAGAATTTACCAACCATGTATACAGTAATGGCTGTCAAAATGACCGTTCGATGGGTGTTTAAAAGAATGGATATATTGTTATTGTGGAAGTTTTTGAAAAAACTACTTCTCGTCCTTGCTAGGACATGGAATATACCTTAGGTTAATGTAAAAACTGAATGTTTCCGAGGAAGGACAATGGAGAAACCGATGTTCAAAAATTGACCATTTTGAAAGGTAATTTTCTAATAAAGTAATTTATTATTTTTTCTTCTAAAAACAGAAATACACTTTTTAATAAGCATATTTTATGATTATTCATATAATTTGGAACATTATGAGTTGCTTTTCTAGAAACTTGTCGACATTATAAACGACCGTAAATTTTAGCTCACGTGTCTGGTTGACATTTGCATATACCTTAAAGGCGGTTTGAGGTACAGCTCGAACAAATTGACCTGAAACTGGTGAACTCTACGAGGACTGTTCAAATATGAATGCCACTAAGCACATAAAAATGATTCCGTGATAGATTTCGATGAAAAATTTATTTTGTCCCCTTAAAGTATTCCCCTTTAACAGATATATGACTCCAAGGATATATTTCAGTCTTCTGGTCCAATCATTGAATGCATTTTGGTAGTCTTTTAGAGGTATACTATGAAGGCACTGGAATATTGCAGAACCGAAATGTTTGTGCTGTACAAATTTTCGACCAGAAAGGTATCTTTTCAGCCGCGGGAACAAAAAAAAAAAGTAACACGGGGAAAGGTCAGGGGAATACGGGGGGGGGGGAGTTCAACAACCTTTTCCTGCACAGATAGTCTTGCACAATGAACCCCTTGTGCGATGACGCATTGTCATGTAGCAATCTGACATTGGCCAAACCAGTTGCAGGTCTTCGTTAGTAGTATAGGGCGTCATTTTTATAGCGTCAAATTTTATAGCGTCTTTTTGGGTGTTATTTGACGCTATAAAATGACGCTATAAAAATGACGCCATAGTGACGCCGCTGGATCTAAGCTTGACTGGGCTAGGTTTGGGGTCTGTGGACTTAGTGTGTGTGTGTAGGTATAACTGGAATAAAGTAGTTGTTTCCAAAATGACGCTATAATTTCTCAGTTTTGAGGGATTATAGCGTCATCTTGAACTGTTTCATAATGACGCTATAAATTTTCATTTTTGTGGGATTATAGCGTCATCTAGAACTGTTTCATAATGACGCTATAAATTTTCATTTTTGTGGGATTATAGCGTCATCTAGAACTGTTTCATAATGACGCTATAATCCCACAAAAATGAAAATTTATAGCGTCATCTAGAACTGTTTCATAATGACGCTATAAATTTTCAATTTTTGTGGGATTATAGCGTCATCTAGAACTGTTTCATAATGACGCTATAAATTTTCAATTTTTGTGGGATTATAGCGTCATCTAGAACTGTTTCATAATGACGCTATAAATTTTCAATTTTATAGCGTCATCTAGAATATGTTAAGTCTTTTGGTGATTGTTTTTTGTGATAATCTTTCAAGAGGTCCAGGGATACCACAAGATGACATTATGTTGTTCTGGTGTGAAAAAATGTTTGGCACGAATAGGGCTCGAACCTATGACCTCCTGCTTATCAGACAGGTGCTCTACCAACTGAGCTAAAGTGCCTAGATATATTTTGTGTGTAATATAATTGTTTTAAACTTAAGACATAATAGTTATTCTTTCTTAACTGTTTGATAGCCCTGAAACGGGCTGTTTGGGTTTTGAATATCTTATTCTTTTATCTGGTTTTCTTTTTCCGTATGGGTTTGGTGGCAGCTCCAAGGCCAATAGCTGATGATGACTGCATCAGTTGTTCATCTTCATTCGCCACGATATTGATATGGAGTGGAATCCTAATAGGACTCATTTCCAGTGATGATGGTTGTTGAGGACGATCTTCTAACTGCTTGACTCTATTTTTGAGCTCATTGATTTCCTTTACTAAGACTTCAATAACTTTGGGTTGGGGCTTAGCTTGCTGTACTGGAGGCTGTGCATAGATCAGTTGGTTAGATGGTATGGCTGTATATTGTTGTTGCTGTAAGGTAGCATCACTACCAAATGTTTCATTGATAGCGGTTGTTAAAAGATCTGGATTTTGCAAGAGATCATCAAATGATATTGACGGTTCCATTGTTTTTTCAAGAAATCTGAAGTAGGTCAAATCCTTTTTATACTCTGGAGAGGGATTGACCTACTTGCAAAAATACTTTCTTTCACGTCCGTGTTCACTCAATAAATACCGATGCATTGGCCTACTTCGTTGCACTTCTGTGTACAAGACAAAATGGCTCACAACAGTGAAATCTACTTCAAAGCTTTGGAGGAGCAGACAGAGTCTGTGAAGAGTGGCGTGAGAGAATTGATGCTCTCGTTTGACATAGTCAAGCGAGAAGCTGAAGGATTATTTTCCTCACTGGATAATATGGAGAAGATGATAGCCATCACAAAAGAGGCAGCAGAGTTGGCCCATGGCCGACAGATGGATGGTGAGGTGGCTGGGTCCTCTGCTGCCACACAGACGGAAGACTGGGGGAGGGAAGCGACAGAGCCTCCCTTCTGTTTAACAAGCGGGTCCAGGATAACTTATGAATCCTGGGCCAGAAGATGTCCAGCCTGTGGTGGAAGAACCTGCTGTCAGTGTTAGTTGTTGACTAACAAATCCAAACGGCCCTTTTCAGGGCCACCATTTATTTTTGAATGAATGTCCTTTGATAATGTTCAATAAAGATTCCTAAGTCTGGTATTTGCTATGATGTTTCAAAAGAACAAACATCATTGCTACACCAAAAACGAAGAATTCTCTGATCATGATTGGCTAAGCCAGTTTTTTTCATTTTAAGTAGGTCAATCCTATGTCACTTGTATATATATCATTCATGATTAGGTAACAAACCATCTGGTGGCAGTTCAATTCTTGTTAAATCATGTTTACCACAAAGTGAGATCAAATTAAAAACAGACCTACAAGCTGTAGCAGTATCGGTTTCTCTGGATAAAGAAACTACAATATGCTCTTTATATATTCCACCCTCATTTTCTTTAAAGCCCGAACATCTTGACTCATTGCTGAGTCAGCTTCCATCCCCATATCTTTTAGTTGGCGACTTCAATGGTCACAATATTCTATGGGGCTGTAAAGATATCAATAACAGAGGAGCACTTGTTGAAGATTTTATTGCAAAGAGTGATCTTTGCTTGATGAATGATAAATCTTATACTTACCTTCACCCAGCGACAGGTCATTTGTCTTCTTTAGATCTCTCTTTGTGTCATCCATCTCTCTTCTTGGACTATGACTGGTCTGTTCATGATGATCAGTGCGGAAGTGATCACTTCCCTGTTATAATTGAGAGCGTAAACGAACAAGATGAGGACTGTAGCCAGAAATGGAAAATGAATAAAGCCGACTGGGAATTATTCCGTAATTTATGTGAAGAAGAGTTATCAGTTGGTCACTTAAATGAATCATCTGACATTGTTTCTGATTTCACAGATAAACTAATTAATATATCAGAACAATGCATTCCAAAGACTTCCACAAATACCAAGAAAAGCAAGCCTTGGTTTAATAATGACTGTAAAGAAGCTATTAAAAAGCGTAAACAGGCTCTAAATAAGTTCTGCAAAAATCCCACTTCAGAAAAGCTCAACGACGTAAAAGTTTTTAGAGCTAAAGCTCGGCGAACAATCCGAGCTTCCAAACGAAAGTCATGGAGAGAATATGTCTCCAAATTGAACTACAAAACCCCCATTAAAAAGGTTTGGGATATGGTACGAAAAATTTCAGGAAAAACAAAGTCCTCTAGTTTTACACATTTAAATACTGGTTTTGACACAAAAGCTTCAACTAAAAAAGATATTTCAGATACTCTTGGTCACACATTCTTGAGAAATTCATCATCGCGTAATTATTCTGACACTTTTAGAAATTTCAAAAAGGACCAAGAGAAAAGAAATCTTAACTTCAAATCCCACAATCACGAAGAATACAACACACCTTTTAACTTATCCGAACTCGTTGAAGCCATTGAAAAATCACATGATACGGCAACCGGCCCCGATGAAATTCATTATCAGATGCTAAAGCATCTGCCAAAAAGTTCACTTACAACACTTTTAGATATCTTTAATAATATTTGGGAAACGGGGGTCTGTCCTGAGAGTTGGCGTGTAGCTACAGTTGTACCAATTCCGAAACCAGGGAAAGATCATGCAGAACCTACAAATTATCGTCCGATAGCTTTGACAAGTTGTTTGTGTAAAACATTGGAGAGAATGATAAACAAGAGATTAGTCTGGTACTTAGAGTCCAACAACCTCATTTCAGAATATCAATCGGGTTTTCGTTCGGAACGTAGTACCAATGACAATTTAATAAGACTAGAAACATTTATATGAGATGCTTTTATTAACAAAGAACACGTAGTGGCTGTCTTTTTCGACTTGGAGAAAGCATATGATACAACATGGCGTTATGGAATATTGAAAGATCTACATAACATTGGCTTAAGAGGAAAACTTCCCAGTTTTATTGAAAGCTTTTTAGGGGAGCGCATGTTTCAGGTGCGTGTGGGGTCTACCCTGTCAGATTTCTATGATCAAGAACAGGGTGTCCCACAGGGTAGTATTCTTTCAACTACGCTATTTAACATCAAAATAAACAATATTGTACAATGTTTGGACGACAAAACTGATTGTTCATTGTATGTTGATGATTTTTGTATATGTTACCGTTCAAAAAATATGAAAACAATTGAACGAAAGTTACAACAAAATTTAAAAAGAATAGAAGAATGGACTGATAAAAATGGTTTCAAGTTCTCCAAGTCGAAAACGCAGTGTGTTCATTTCTGTAAACTACGGAAGAAACACGAACATCCTTCCCTGTTTTTATACGGATCACAAATTCCTGTTGTTGAAGAAGCCAAATTTCTTGGGGTCATATTTGATCAAAAGTTATCTTTCATTCCACATATTAAATATCTTAAAGCGAAATGCTTAAAAGCTTTGAATCTTTTGAAAGTTTTAGCTCATACAAGTTGGGGAGCAGATCGGTATACTTTATTACATCTTTACCGGTCTTTAATAAGATCTAAATTAGATTATGGGTCTGTTGTTTATGGTTCTGCCAGAAAGTCCTATTTAAAATCCTTGGATACTATCCATCACCAAGGCCTTCGTCTGGCCATGGGAGCCTTCCGTACTTCTCCCGTATTAAGCCTTTATGTAGAAGCAGGTGAACCATCTTTAACCTCGCGCAGAGAGAAACTTTCTCTTCAGTATGCTATCAGACTTGCTGCAAATCCATCTAACCCGGCATCCAAAATTTCATTTCCACCTCAATTTGTAGATAAGTATGAAACAAAACCCACAGCAATCAAACCTTTTGGATTACGTATTTTACCACTGCTGGAAAATTCAGGTATCGACCTTAAAAATATTCAAAAACATGAAACCGCCGAAGTTCCATCTTGGTGTATTAAACAACCTTCTATTCTGTTCGACTTACATGATGGAAAAAAATCCGAATCAAATCCAATACTTCTCAAACAAAACTTTCAGGTACTGCAGTCACGTTACAATGATTACCAGCAAGTCTATACTGATGGTTCCAAAGAAGGAGATAAAGTTGGCTGTGCGTATGTTTCTAAAGATACGCACAAAACCATGCGCCTTCCAGATGGTTCATCTATTTTTACAGCTGAAGCCAAAGCAATAGACCTAGCTTTAGATTTTATCAGTTCTTCAACAATTCAAAAAGCAATTATATTTTCTGATTCACTTTCTGTGCTTAAGGCTTTAGACCATTCATCATCTAAAAATCCTCAAATTCAAAAATTGATCGAAAAACATCATGAAATTTCTAAAACACACCAAATCTTGCTTTGTTGGCTTCCGAGCCATATTGGCATTGTCGGCAATGAATATGCTGACAAGAAAGCAAAGGAATCGCTCAATCTTGATCCATCTGTTTTTAAAATTCCTTTTAATAATTTTAAACCATTTATCAACCGATACATCTTGTCGGAATGGCAAGGCGAATGGGACCGTGCAATAAATAACAAACTCCATCCCATTAAACCTGTCGTTAGTACAAAATGCTCTCCTCCACAGTTTTCCAGAAAAGAGGACGTAGTATTAACACGACTGCGCATCGGCCATACTAGAGTTACTCATTCTTATATTTTTAATGGTGATGATCAACCTTCTTGTGTAGGTTGTGATCAGCCATTCACTGTGAAACATATCTTAATTGACTGTTTTGACTTTTCACCCTCACGTATTTTATATTTCAAAGCTGACACTTTGCAACAACTGTTTCGAGATGTACCTGTTGATAACATTATTTTATTCTTAAAAGAAATTGGTCTTTTTCATAAGATTTAACTGTTTCAGATTTTTATACATTATCATTCTGACTTCTTACTTTTAATATCGTCATAATTATTCATGCCGTTTAACCATTAACCGACTGACGCTTATGACCCACCAAGAGGGTTGACGCGTCGTTAAACACGAAATCATCATCATCATCATTCATGATTATTACTAACTTCATAACCATGGATGAATACCCAAAGTCTGGTATCTGCAGTGAGTGTGATGCTCCAACTTATCTAGAATGTGGTAAGTGCTACGTCATTCTAAGGTATGTTGGAGAGGAGCACAGCTGCCCTGATGATGACGATGGGTTCTTTGAAGACGACAGTTTGTCCATATGTGATGAGTGTCTAGAAGAAAAAAACTGAACCTCTGATGGTTCTCTAGACCAAATGACCCTTTTCAGGGCCACCACTTATTCTTGAAAGAGTACCTTTTGATGATCAAACAAAAGATTCCTAAGTCTGGTATTTGCTATAATGATTTATGTTTCGAACATAGACCATCATTGCTACACCAAAGACGAAGAATTCTCTTAGGATGATCACGATTGGCTAAGCCAATTTGTTTGGTTCTTCGATTAAAGTAGGTCAATCCTCCTACATTGTATAAAAGCCCTTCTGCTTTTGACTGCTCTCCATATTGTTCCAATATGACTTGGTTCAAGAAATTACGTGCTGTCTTCCACCGAAGGAAACATCCTGAGGTGGAAAGACAATACCTATGTACTGAGGAAGAGTACTGGAAGAAAGTGGAGAGGCTACAAAGCGGACTGGCTTTCCAGCAGTTCCTGGCTAGAAGGGGAGTGGGATCGGTTACCATTAAACCGATCGCTATAGTAGAACCATTCCGTGGCTAGTAACTGTTTAAGTTACTAGCTACATAAGAACAGTCCTTTTTAGGGCTAACCCATGGATTTCGTTAAATAATAACCTTTTATAACAAACAAAAGACTGGTAAACTGTTAATGTTTTTAATGTGTTTTAAAAATTCTTAATACAATACTATGTTTCTTAACTATAACTATCTTATGTCTGTAACTAATGTCTATGACACTTTGTTTTATTCACAGTCAAATGTCTATTTTGTCTTTGGTTTCTTCACACCACGAGTGTTAGAAGTTGTTCGCTTTCGTTTTCTTGATTTCTTATCACTAGATTGTTTCTCCTCAGTAGAAGATTGTTTCTCATCGGCACAAGACTGTTTCTCCTCGACACAAGACTGTATCTCCTGAGGATTATCAGATGATATTTCTTCAGTAGGTAATGTAGGTGGTATGTCCAACTCATCTTGTATCAACTGCTTCTGTGGACATTCGGGTGCCCAATGATCTGGAAGTCCACATATGTAACAGTGCCCGTAGGGTAGCTTGAAGCCCGATGTACAATCTCGCGACCAGTGTGTCGTAGCATTACATCTGAAGCAACGACCATAAGGTGTTCTCATCAGTTGTTGATCAAGAAGTGATTTTTCCAATGTTCGTAGAAGATGGATATCATATTGTTGTTTCAATAACTTCTTTAAACTTGAACAATGGTAGTAGATGCTTTCAGGATCACTATATTTCTTTGTTCTTGGATCCCTATTGTATTCCATCTTGTTTAAGATTTTTGAAGTTTTCACTGTGGCAGTCAGAAGTAGAATGAAGTTCTATTCAAGATCACTTCCTTTTATATCATCCTTGCCTCTTGTCTTCGAATGTAGAAACTCGATCACCTTTGGATTGTCAGCTACAGATTTTTTCCAGTTCTCAAATGTGATAACTGAATCTTCTAACAGTTTGTACTTAGCACAAGTCCACCACAATTTCTTGAAATCTTCAAAAGTTTCTTTTTAATTTAATTTCATCTGGATTTCTTCCATAGAAATATCTTCATGAGAAAACAGTATGTAGATGCAAAGTAGTAATCTTCTGTAAGGTTTGAATTTGATCACTTGTGTCAGAGGTACTTCAAACCACTTCTTCTCCATGCTGTTGATAAAACAATGATGATCTGTGTTTCAGGTCAATTTATATGATCAAGGAATCCATCTGTTTGATCAAATCGTCAATATCAGTTTCCATCGGTTCCTCATGACGGGTTTCAGAGCAGTCCATCGGTTGTTCTGATGAAGCTCTTTCAATATCCATTATCATGTTGTAAATGTAGCTGATCACCTCATCGTTGTCAGCTACATGCAAAAGCCATTGATCTAGTTTCACGGGTGACTCATCCAGTATGTTACTCATGAGCCAAGCTGTTCTTTTCATCTCATGCCGAAAAGACATAAATGTATCATATCTTCTCAACCAAACATGAATGTCATCTTTAGTTTTCAAGAAATCTACATTATCTGGCTCTAATGACAAAGTTTGTTCAAGTGCAAGTCTGTAGATCTCAAATTTCAGAATTTGATCTAAAGATACAGGTAGACTTTTTCTGATGGTCTTAATCATGATTTTTTAGTCAAGTACCCAGTTAGAATATTTAGTTGGGAACTTCAATACGATCTTATGTTCTTGTCTCAACTGTTCGTTTCCTAATATCACTTTATATCCTTCTTTGCTATTTATATATTCTGGCAAATAGTCGTTGAAAGTCAAACATCCCGATGGTAATATCATAAGATCTGGATTGTCCCGACTACAGAATAACTGTTTGACTTGAGCTTTGGTATATTCCTCACTCAGTATCAGATATCCCAAAAGCATATCTCTGTAGAGAAAGCTAGATGACACATTACCATGTAGAAAGTGCTGATGAAAATTCTCAGACATGTAAAACATGTCCCGTGTGGTAAAGTTGAAGAATGTGACTAACCATCTTTTTGCTTTCTTAAGGGTTGGTTGATGTTGAAAATGAAAACGGCTAATCTGTCTATGAAACTCTAATCGTTTCTTATCTGACAAATTAGGAAGTTCATCTATGAGCAATAGTAAACGAATCATTTCATCTTGGTAAGTTATTTGAGATCCAGTGTTCTTCAAAATCTTCATTCTCATAGAAAACCAACTGTCTTGGATGAGTTCTGTAAAGTCTTGGTCTTTTCCACAGTTGTACATGTTGTATGTCAAAATCATCTCCGTTATTTCCAAGGGTAGAATACAGCTGGTAGTCATGATTAATCTGAAACAAGAATGTTAAAAATCAGATAAGGCAGTCAAAAGTTATAAGTGTTATTGTTTTTTTATTCTCACTGTTTATAATTATCGGAAAACCAATCGTTTTTCCGGGAATAGGGTACTTTCAAATTCAATGGACTAAAATCGCTATTGATCGATTGTGGAAAATTGACCTTACATTTTTTAGGGAATGGGGTGAACTTTCAGTTTTAATAGACAAAATCTCTATTGACCAATTTTCGGAAAATCTCACTGACTTTTGAAAGTTTGTTTTAACAATGGCAATAAGATTTGAAAATTAATGATTATAAAATCTTAAGTTCATAGATTTGTTTCGATTTGAGGTTTAGTGCCCCCGCAAACACTGTGTATCCCTGCAAACACTGTATAAGTCATTTTTCGAGGCGTTCTGACTTCTGCCCAACATTGAGATGAAATGACATCTCAAGCCCTACCGCCAAATGAAACCAATAAGGTGTAAGGGATGGTTCGACCCGTATCCCTTTGTCTGGCTAGACATGATATTGATGTACAGTTAGAGTCAGCCCTGCATAGAAACATCCCAATCCTATTTCTTCAAAGTTTCTATAGGTAGGAGCAATGCATTAGAAAACTAACTGTCTTGTTGTCTTCTCTAAAGATTCTTACTGTCATTACAACAAAAAAGTTGTTAGTCATGATAACTTTGGAATTTCCAAAGTCAGTGGGTCAATATAAAAACGGGGTTTTCAGGTTGAAGCTTCATAGTTCAGCATTGAACACCAAACAATCAACATGCCAAAGAGACATTGGAAGCGAATAAGAACTCCATCCAGTTCGGATGATGAAACCATGCCTAAGCGACCTAAGCTGGTAGATTACTCTGACACTGAAGATGAAGATGAAGAATATGAACAATATTATACCATGAAACCAGTAAGAGAGCGGGAGTCGAGGCGATTTAGAACAAGAGCTAATGTATACAGCGTGGACATGAAAAAATTTCCTGAGAAGACATCACCATTAGAATTTGTGCCACGATTATTCCAACAATTGGTGGATGATATCAAGAGACATACTGAGGCACAGGGCAATGATAGAATAAGAGTTAGTATCTACCATCCTGGACTTAAACTTGGTGTCTTCATACCCTTCACAGATGTGTCTTCATTAACTGGAGAAGCCCTGTCACAAGAAATTGAAAAAGTCTTACAGTCCAATGCAGACTTCAGAATCGATGATGGTCAGATGTCATTGGAAGTGACCCATACAAGACTCCCAGTTGGAAGTGGAAGAAAACCACTCCATTATGGACTCTACTTCGATTCTAACAACATGAGAAAGATGAAAAAGAGTATTGTTAATATCAACAATACAGAAGACTCCATGTGTCTAGCCAGAGCTGTGGTTGTCGGCAAATGTCATGCTGACAAAGATGAATCCCCGACCTGGAAGAAGACATGGAAATATATCTCAGACTCTAGGAGACCTATGCAGACCAGTGAAGCTAAGAAGTTGTTGGATCGAGCTCAAGTTCCACATACCAAACCTTGTGGACTTGATGAATACAAGAAGATCCAAGCTGTGTTAGCACCTGACTACCTGATCAAAGTTCATTCGCAACATGCGAAAGATGACCTTCTCTTCAAACCTGAATTCGAAATGACCAAACAGACAAAAGTGATACATATATACTATGATGGAGACAATCATTATGATACTATCACCAGTATAACTGGTTTTCTAGGATGTATATACTTCTGTGAACTTTGTGACAAAGGCTATAACCATCGTGGTGATCATATGTGTCCCCATGGATGTGACAAATGTTACAATGTAACATTATGTGCGGCAGGAGAAACTTGTTTCTGTAGGGATTGTAAAAGAAAATTTTACAGTCCTCAATGTTTTGCTCATCATAAAAGAATCAAACCTGGACAGAAAAAGTCCATGTGTCAATTAGTGTATAATTGTGGAAATTGTTTCACTAGAATTATTGGGAATAAGAAAAATCATGTTTGTCCAGGAAATCGAAAATGTAGATTCTGTAAAGAGGTCGTGGCTGCAAATCACCAGTGTTACATACAATCTTATGTTTGTAAGACTGAAGGTGATGCACCCAACGAATCTGATGATGATGATGATGACGAAGAAACAAGTTCTTCCTCCTCAAAGTACATTTTCTTCGATTTTGAATCTTCACAAAATACAGGAGAACATAAAGTTAATTTCTGTGTAGCACATAGAGCCTGTGACCAGTGTATTCATTTACCTATCCATGAAAAGTGTAAAAATTGTAGCAAGTTCCCAGATCAAGGAAGAGAAATGATCTTTGAAGGTCCTGGTACTTTACATGAGTTTTGTACTTGGCTATTTCAACCCTATAATGAAGGCTCAATTTGTATTGCACACAACTTTGGTGGATATGATGGGCAGTTTATTTTGAGATATCTCTTAGAGAATGGAACTTACAAACCAGATGTGATCATGAATGGGCATACTATCATAACCATGAAAGCTGGAAAACTTGAGTTCAAAGATTCGTTTCAGTTTTTGCACATACGTTTGGCTAGTTTCCCTGATACCTTTGGACTTAAAGAAATGAAGAAAGGTTATTTCCCCCATTTGGCAAATACTGAAGCTAACCAAAACTATGTGGGGCCATACTTTCCTGCTGAAATGTATAACCCTGACCAGATGTCTAGCAAAGACAGAGACGACTTCTTGCTATGGCATAAGTCTAAAGTAGAATCAAATGCTATCTTTAACTTCAGGCAAGAAATGGAAGAGTACTGTCGGAGTGACGTCGATATCTTGAGGAGAGGTTGTGCTTGCTTTAGACAGCAATTGATGGAAACTAGTGGAATTGACCCTTTTAAAGTAGCATGTACGGTGGCTCAAACTTGTTCACTCGTTTGGAGAAAGGATCATATGCCAGAAAACTCTGTAGCTATTATTCCTCCTGAAGGCTATCCAAACCAAAAGAAATATTCGATCAAGGCTGTAAGATGGTTGCAAGTAATGGCTAAGAAAACTAACACACACATTCAACATGCATTGAATGGTGGTGAACAGAAAATTGGTGAGTTTTACGTGGATGGTTTTGACCAAGAAAATAAGAAAATCTATGAATTTCAAGGTTGTTATTGGCATGGTTGTCAAAGATGTTATCCTGACAGGCATAAGATCAATGTAGAAGTAAAACAAAGATCAGGAATTGATACAATTAACTTACTCCACCCATAAAAGACACCAAAGGGAAAGAAATACAAACATTAAGCGACCAGACCATAATGGAAACCCAAACAAAGGAAGGCCATAAGGACAGTTACTTTCCCACAAAATGGCCATATGGCCATCCAAAACCAAAAGACACAAGCGACACACACAGTAAGTAACAAACAACAACATAAATAAATCGCCACAGAAGAGCCGCCTTGGAACGGTCAGTGGAAGATTTCCACTGGGGGGCTTAAATCGATTTTACGTGGCCACAATCCTCGCCCTTACTTCCGTCGCGATTTAGACAAATAATTTGTTCAGTCCGCATGAAGGCCTCCTAACTCATCAGTGCAACATCTCCGTGAACACAAAAATCAAAGAACCACAGAGGTGAGACAACGGTGAGGACTCGACAGCAAGAAACCACTGAAATGCTGGAGCAAAAGAAAACCAACAGTTAGACTCCGATGAGCCCGACCAGAGACAGAGCATCAGGCACCAACCAACATTACCTTGAATTAGATCTCTCTAATTCTCAATAAGCCTACAATACCTACAACTGTTTGAAGATGGACACTCTTTTTTGTTCACTTTGAGAAAGGTTGAAACTCTGAAAGCTGCAGGGTATGAAGTCATAGAATGTTGGGAATGTGATTTTGACAAACAGTGTAGAGAAGACAAAGAATTCCAAACTTTAGTAGAGGCTGAATTTGCTAACTTGGATCCCTTGAAACCCAGAGATGCTTTATTTGGGGGCAGAACTAATGCTACTAAATTGTACCATGAGATTGATGAACGTTCAGATCAAGAAATCAAGTACATTGATGTCTGTTCTCTGTACCCATACATTTGTAAATATGGTGTGTTTCCACTAGGTCATCCAGAGATTTATTCTCAAGAAGAAATTGACAAAGACAATATCCAACAATATTGTGGCCTGATCAAATGTAAAGTTCTTCCACCCAGAAACTTGCATCATCCAGTACTCCCTTACAAATGCAACAATAAACTTTTGTTTCCACTCTGTAGAACATGTGCAGAGAAGTCAGACAACTCACAACTTTGTCATCATACTAAAGCAGAAGATAGAGAATTGGTTGGAACTTGGGTCAGTATAGAATTGTTTGAAGCTTTGAAACTGGGTTATCAGCTTACAGAAATTTATGAGGTTTGGCATTTTCCCGAGACAACTCAGTATGATAAAGAAACTGGCCAAGGTGGAATCTTTGCTGGGTACATTGATACATTCCTCAAAATAAAGCAAGAGGCCAGTGGATATCCTGATTGGTGTAAAACTGAGGCAGACAAAGAAAAGTTCAAACAGGACTACTTGGAGGCAGGGGGAATTAGATTGGAGCATATTGAAAAGAATAAGGGTCGTAGGGCTACTGCAAAGACGTGAGTTGAATAACTTGTGGGGAAAATTGGCACAAAGAGATAATATGACTAAAACTGAATACATCTCAGAACCATCAACATACTTTGAGTTGGTAAGCAATCCCATGAAAAAAGTCAAGTATGTTGATGTCTATGGTGAACAGTTTTTACATGTCAACTGGGAAGAAACAGACTCTATCATTGAACCTCATAGTTGCAGTAATGTGGTGGTAGCATCTTTTGTCACAGCACAAGCCAGATTGAAATTGTACAGTGTGTTACACAAACTTGATACACGTGTACTCTACTTTGACACTGACTCTGCAATCTATGTCCACAACCCCAAACTTTGGAATCCAACTATTGTGAATAATCGACTTGGGGAATGGACTGATGAAATGCCCAATGCAAAAATCACAAAATTTGTTGGTATGGGGCCAAAGAACTATGGTTACGAGTATGTTGAAAACAATGGTGATAGAAAATCCACTTGTAAAGTGAAAGGTCTGACATTGGATTTTAACACTTCTCAAATCATACATTTTGAGAAAATGTTAAACTGGGCAAAATCTAAAGACAGAGATTTCCGTGAAACTGTGCAGTATCAACATAAAATCAGAAAACATCCCAATAGAAAAGTTACCACTGAAAAACTTTCAAAGATTTATAGATTTACCTATGACAAACGTGTGATTGTGAAAAATGGGTACACTGTACCATATGGTTATGAATAAAGATTTAGTAGATTATTAAAAGTATATAAATATACATGTTGTTCGTTGTTCTTTCTCATTACTCATCATGTCAAGCATTCAGACACCAGTAGTACAAGATATTAACAGTTTGTTTTTTAAACATCCTGCTAATCTCTTTATATCGGGTCCAAGTGGATCTGGAAAAACAGAGTTTGTAAGAAAAGTCATTGAATACAAACATGACTTGTTTGATATTCAACCACAACGTATCGTGTGGTGCTACAAAGAATGGCAACCAACTTATAATATCTTGCAAGAACGTGAAGGATCCAACATCACATTTCTTTCTGGAATTCCCAATGACGATGATGACATTGTCAGCGATACGAGTTTGTCTCACTTGATCGTCTTTGACGATATGTTAGGAGACAAAGATGAAGAAAAAATCAAATTGTGGTTTACAAGGAAAGGGCATCATCGAAATGCAAGTGTGATATACATCACACAAAATTTGTTTCACCAAAGTAAAGATAGTCGAACTATCAGTTTGAATGCACATTATCTCATTTTGTTTCAAAGTCCTCGAGATAAAATGCAAGTCAAAGTTTTGGCAAAACAACTTCAATCTCCACATTTGATGTATGCTTTCAATGATGCCACATCCAAACCACATGGATACTTACTGATCGATTTGAAACCAGATACACCAGATCTGTTGAGATTTAGAACAAATATTTTTCATAACTGGTTTACAAAACCAAATCATCAAGGACCAGTTGTTTATTTCCCAAACATATAAAAGTGTGTGTCTGATTTGAAAATTGATCACAAGTCATTATGGTTTCGAAACGAACATCAGCTAACTTGATAAGGGCACTCTACAATTTGAGTAGAGAACCAAATACTGTAAAACGCAAACAATTGCTCAATGAGGGATTACTTGAAATGATAAAATGGTTTTCTTTGGCTGCAAGAAAAATCATTGAGGGTAAAATGAAATTACCCAAACAGACAAAGAAATTTATGGAAAAACATAAAGATGATCTCAGAAAATTAACAAGTACCATGGTCAATAGTGATGTTAAACGTAACATCATTTTGAAACCTGGCGGTGGTGGTTTCTTGGGTGGCGTTATTATCAGAACATTAATACGATGGGACGGTAATAAAATATTAAGACGGTTTGCCAAAAAGAAGACTTCTGTAAAGAAGACTTCTGAAAAAAAGAAAAAACCTAGAAAAATTAATGAAAAATTTATTACTGTGAGAAAACGTCCAATTACATCATGGCAAAGTCTTGGGATGCGATCACCCACTGAAAATGCTCGCTCTGTCACTCGTCGAAAAACCATTTCACCACTCTTTGCTGGGGAACCACATGTTTTTCAAACTGCAAGACAGTTTGGATTTGAAGCTGCAATGCGTGAAAAAGCTCTGCAGGGACAAAAAATGTATAATCAACCTTTTAGAATCAATAACAGAGGTCCAAACTTGAAACTTACGAGACGCAAAATATAAAAGCCCATGTTCGACTGGGATTCTTCATAGTGTATTACGACAATCATGACGGCCGTACGTAAAAGAAAAACTCTGAGAAAAAAGAAAACTTCTTTGATTAATAAATATGGTCCTTTCTTAGAAGGACTTTGTCAGTTACCTCCAAAATTTCGTCAAAAAATAATCAATGATTCACCCAAAGAAGTGATCGATTGTGTAGGGGAATGTTGCTTAAACATTATAAAAGGCAATGTACATCTAACTAAAGCTCAGAAACAACACTTACAATCTAGAAAACAGCATGTTCGTTTGCTGAGTACAAAACAGGTCCCTGTTGCAGCAAAAAAGAAAATCATTAATCAGAAAGGCGGGGCTTTACTAGGATTGTTACTCAAACCTTTGATTGCCCCACTCATAGGATCTGTCCTTGGTGGCCTTCTTAATCCAAATCATGGAAGGGCGTAAAATGGCTATTGTCCCATTCAAACTTTGGGAAGATATGAAACGTTGGAAAGAGGAGCAAATTCAGAAACCTAGATTACCACCTGATCCTGAAGTTTCGGCTACTGCTAATCTTCAAAACGACTTGTCTTCTGTTATGAGTAATAATGAAATCTCGGAATCAGAAAAGTCTCAGTTGTTTGGTGAAACTTTGCATAAATTTAAGACGGCTCATAAAAAAGCTTTAAAAGAACCTTCAGTTTCCCTCTCCCAGCCTGTTCTGCAACCTAAGAAAATTGATCAGCACATTATTGACAGTGTTCCTTCCACCATGAAAAGAAAGGCTCAGCTTTTGCTTTCTATGTTGCAAGAAAATAAAAACATAGCTTGGGATGATGATGGTACAGTCAAGATGTATGGAAAACCTATTCCTGGTTCTAACATTATCGACTTGGTCAATGATGTGATCAGACATAGGAAAGGTATTGAGCCCACGGGTTGGCAAGCTTTTGCACAAGGGTTGAGAGAATTGAATATTCCTCAAGATGTGGTAGGCAATAGAGAAAGATGGGAATGGATGCACGAACATCAGCTTCCTCCTCCTGAACAATCACCAGAGGATGTCTTTGTGACTCCTCCAAAAACAAAACGTCATAAGCTAGGGACTCCCTATACAAAACAGCGTAAATATGATCTGCCCTCAGTCAAAAAACACGTAAGGCGATTAGCGAGAAAACATATAAAAGAAGAAGAAATGGAAGGTCCTTTCATACCTAAATGGTTAACCTATGATGAACAATGAAGTTTGAAAAATTATATTATGATCCTAAAAGTCCTGCTGCCTATGCTGGAGAACAAGCTTTATTCCAGTTAGCTAGAAAAACTTCTAAAAAAGTAAAACTTAAAGATGTCAGGGATTGGTTGAGGAAACAAAAGACGTACACTTTGCATAAACCTATTCGAAGAAAATTCAAACGTCGAAAAACTGTTGTTGCAGGAATCGATTATCAATGGCAAGCAGATTTAGCAGATGTATCAAGTATGTCTAAGTTCAATGACAAACACCGATACTTGCTTTGTGTCATCGATGTATTTTCCAAATTTGCCTGGGTTGTTCCCATCAAAGACAAGACGGGTAAAACTTTGATCAAAGCATTCAAATTGATCTTGAAAAAACGAAGTCCAAAAAGCCTCCAGTCTGATAAGGGAACAGAATTTAAAAATAAAAAATTTCAGAATTTTTTAAAGTCAAAAAAGATTCATTTTTTCACGACAGAAAATCCTGAAACTAAAGCCAGTATTGTTGAAAGATTTCAAAGAACTTTGAAAAGTCGCATGTGGAAATTTTTTACACATCATCGTACACTGAGATATATCGATGTACTTCCAAAATTAGTTCATGGCTACAATCATGCATATCATCGAAGTATCAAATGTGCACCTGCATCTGTTACTAGCAAAAACGAAGTTGTAGTGTCAGAAAATTTATTTGGAAAGAAACAAAAACATCAAAGTCCAAAATTAAAAGTCATTGATTATGTTCGCATTAACAAGACAAAACGTACTTTTGATAAAGGTTATTTACCAAACTGGACACAAGAGTTATTTCAAATTTCGGCTGTGTACAAACATCAAAATCCTGTAACCTATAAAATAGTAGATCTAGATGGCGAAGTAGTCAAAGGCACTTTTTACTCGCAAGAGTTACAACGTGTAGAAAAAGATCAAATATTCGAAATTGAATCTATCATAGATCGCAGAAAACGTAAAATTGGTAAAAAGTGGATCAAAGAAATAAAAGTTCACTGGAAAGGGTATCCATCTAAATTTGATAGTTGGATTTTAGAATCAGATCTTCTATAAAAACCGTGAACATGAATTTCAGAAGCTCATTCGTGCGTGACACTGCTTCTTTACAATCTGCAGACGGTAGTCAAGGAATATTAGCAAAAAATCGCTTAACATTTTTGGCTCAAATTATTGTTGTTTATGCCATCATTATCACCTCATTGGTACAAATCAGTTTAAGAAGTCCAGACAAAGAATTGTGGTTGATATTACTCAGTAGCTCTGTTGGATACATTTTACCATCCCCAGGATTAAAATTCAAAAGACAAACTCCAATTTCATCTTCTCTCCCTGAGGAAAAACAAAAACCATGAAAGAATTTTACTTGACATTATTAAGTGACAGTTCTTTAGACACATTTCCCAAAAATACTCAATCTACTTTCAAAGTCAAATTAGATTGTCCTATTCAAATTGACAAACAAAATTGGGAGGTAGCTTTAGCAGAAATAATAACACCAGGTGAAATCATGAATATCACAGATAAAAATAATTTTTTCTTTCTTCGATTAACAAATAATGCTTTCATTGACATAAAGTTTGATCACTTAAGGCATGAAATTTGCAGACAAACAAAAAAATGTTCAGATTATAAAGTAACCTTTCCAACAGGAAATTATACTAGCCCTGAACATTTGATTATGGAAATGAAAAATGCACTTGAGAGTCGTATTCAAAAGATTTTGACTCAACACAACATTAAAATTCATCTTGAATACAGAAGTCAATTAAAACGCATCAAGGTTGCATTAGAGTATCCTTCTGGTTCAAATTACACAAATCAAATTCAGATAGTATTTCCAACACCATTAGCAATCATTTTAGGCATCGATAAACAATTTCACGGAGAACCATTAGGCAACGATGCTGTCAAATTCAAATATGGTGTTGACTTGAATATTCATAACAGTCGCTTCTTTGTGTATTCCGATGTGGCCGGTTACACAAACATAGGACATATAACAGCTCCCATTTTAAGAGTAGTTCCATTTGCAAATACAACTGGTGAAATTCATTTCCATCAAGAATTTCTCAACTTGCATTACGTTCCAGTGGCAAAATCCTTCATTGATCAAGTTTACATTAGTATAAAAGGCGATACAGGTAATGATATTCCATTCATTACTGGAAAGACATTGATCAAACTACACTTCAGAAAAAAAGAACAATAATGCGTACTATTCATTATCATCAGTCTGGAGCAGGATTTAAAGACTTTCCCGTCTATCGAGGTGTCTCAAGACAATATGGCCATGGTTTAGGTTCAATATTTAAAACAGCCATGCGAAGTGTTGTTCCCATTTTAAAACCTCTAGCACAAGCAGGAATAAAAAGTGCAAAACAAGTTGCAAAAAAGGAGGGACTAGGTGCTCTTCGCGATATGTTGGAAGGTCAAAATATCAAACATGTTTTGAAACAAAGAGGCAAACAAAGTTTGAAATCTCTCGGAAAATCTGCTCTGGATGAATTAAGTGGGGGTATAAAATCAAAAGCCAAATCTAAAAAGAATCAGTCTAAGACTAAACGTCAAGGTGTTAAGAAGGGTCAAAAAAAGAAAAACTCAATTGCTATTCCAAAAAATCTTAAATTTCCGAAAGATATTTTCGATCAATAATGATGCAATCAGGTTCTTGTGAGTGCAGTAAAACGGAGTTGGAAATGCAATCCGTTCCTCCGACAATGACAACTATGCAAGAAACTCAGTGGACTGATTATCATCCTATCGCTTCCCTGGATAGTTATCAGGCGCCCATTGAATTTTTGGTTCCACCCCATACTGAATATTATACAGATTTATCTCAAACTTATCTTTATCTGAAATGTAGAATCCTGAAACCAGATGGAACTAATATTGAGGACAAAAAGGTTGCCCCTATCAACAACTTCTTTCACAGTATGTTCAGCAGCATCGATTTGTACCTGAATAATAAACTGGTCACAAGTAATATGGATACATATCCGTACAGAGCCTACATAGAAAACTTATTTTCCTTTGGAGCAGATGTCAAAGACAATCAGTTAAAAGCTGCAGAACACTGGTATGAAGATGAACCTGGGAAATTTGAGGATTTTGATTGTGATAGCATAAAAAAAGGCCGAGGTGAAGCTACAAAACAAAGTAAATCTTTGGAACTCATGGGCCGATTACATTTAGATCTGGCCATGCAAGACAAATATCTTCCGAATGGCATTGAAATCAAACTCAGACTTAACAGAGCATCTCCTCAATTTTGTATCATGGCTGAGGATGGTTACCCTGTAGTACTCAAAATTGATGTAGCCAAACTGTCAGTGAGAAATGTACAACTTCTACCAGCAATCACAAACGATTTGAATCAGAGCATTGCTCAACATAATGCCAAATTCCCCATCAGAAGAGTTGGGGTGAAAACATTTACCATTGGTACTGGACTAAGATCTAAAATTGAAGACCATCTGTTCCAGGGTCAACTTCCAAAACGATTGTTCATTGGCATGGTTCCTAATGAAACATTCAATGGCACGTTTCCCACGAACCCCTTTAACTTCCAACCTTTCAATCTCAGTAAATTGGATGTCACACTCGATGGACATAATATCTATGGCAGACCCTTTGAACCTAACTTCACCAGAAACGAGTACCTTCGATCATACATGTCACTGTATCAGGCTCTGAGTAGTCGAGACCAAGTTCAGAATTGTAACATCGATTATGAGGATTACAAAGACGGATACACATTCTGGGGATATGACTTCACACCTGATCAAGCTGCTGACCAGAGTCATCTCCACCCTATAAAAACTGGAAACCTGAGACTAGAACTTCAGTTTGCCAATTCGCTCGCAAAGACTATCAACGTCATTGTGTATGCTGAATTTGATAATCTGATAGAAATTAACGGACTCAGAGAAGTAATCACAGACTACTGAAAAAAAAAGATGCATAGTGGATACTATATTGAAGAACAACTGAGGGATTATCTACTATGGTCAGATTCTACTTCATCTGGAAATGGCATGCTACAAAAAGAATTTGAGGGATTATCAGAAGACAATGAAACACAGGGACGACAAAAATGGATTAAAGATACCCTTATACGAGCCATGAAGATCAACTTGATGACTGCTATTTTTGACTATGCCCGTCACCAGTGCCAAGGATGTAGAATAAATCATCCCAGTCAGAAATACCATGACTTGTGCTTGTGGACAAAACCAAACGAATGGATAACAGACTTTGGTATACATATCCATGCCCTGAATAATCTCAACATCTACGATGTCATCCAAAAATGGGACGAGTTGCTCCTGGATGAAGTACCATCAGAAGAAAGAAGAAAAGAATATAGTGCTATGACAGGATTGGATCATTTGACACCATCTGAAAAAGTCGAAGCCTATAAAAACTGGATGTTCCTAAAAAACAGTCACAACAGATACGGAAGAAAACCTGACTACAACGAGTGGAGAGACTTTTGGAAACAGAAATTAATAGAAGCTACTCCGTCGGAGACATCATCAGAAAAATGGACACACATGAACTGAGGAAAATTCTTTACTACATGCATGTTAATGGAGATGTATGTGCCAAAGATCTCTTACCAGAGAAGAAACCTCTAGACATGAAAGCCTATATCATAAACACTGACAATTCAGATGAACCAGGAGAACATTGGGTTACCGTATACTTCAGAGGCCATCAAGTCATCTACTTTGACTCCTATGGCATGCCACCAGAAGAAGACTATATTCTACCTTTCATCCAAAGAAATTCCAGAAGTTGGATTCAAAATACAGAACCATTACAAAGTCCATGGAGTCACAACTGTGGAATGTGGTGTATTTATATTATTCATCAACTTGAAAAAGGACTAGACTTGAAGAAAGCTATTCATGGGGAACTGTATGGCACAGGAGAAGACTTATACCAAAATGACAGAGATATTGACAGATGGTTCACTGCTAATTATGGCAAAGTGATCTGGACACAAATTAAGTCCAATTATGGCAAATTGATCTGGACACAAAATGACATGCCAACTCCAAAGTTTCTTTACAAACATAGAATTCAAGTTTGCAAATGTTTGAGAAATACACATTGCTTATCAAAGAAATACCCCATGTATTTAATGTTGTAAATATGTTAAGGTTTCAAATTGTAAACGAGGACAGAGGGACGGTCCTAATCCTCTGTTCATCGTAATCAAGTTAGTTAGCGGGACAAATAAAGTTAAAACTGTTCACCAATCTTTCTTGTCTTTTCACCCCCCTCTTCATGACGAAGAGGGTAGTAGTATCTAAACTTGAGATGGCTAGAATTAACATCCACTGACGCTTCATAGTCAAACTAATGAAACAAAAATAGATCTTGAGATACAAGATCTATATCCAGAAGTTTGCTACTATCAAGCCTCAATATATTTGCCAAAACACTTGACGCTTGACAGTCAAGTTTCTACTGATGAAGAAATATAAAGTCTTGAGATACAAGATTTTTATTTCTCATGGAAACTTGCTACTAGATAGCCTCAATATATAAGCATGACACTATGAAGTCTTGAGATACAAGAACAACATAATGTCATCTTGTGGTATCCCTGGACCTCTTGAAAGATTATCACAAAAAACAATCACCAAAAGACTTAACATATTCTAGATGACGCTATAAAATTGAAAATTTATAGCGTCATTATGAAACAGTTCTAGATGACGCTATAATCCCACAAAAATTGAAAATTTATAGCGTCATTATGAAACAGTTCTAGATGACGCTATAATCCCACAAAAATTGAAAATTTATAGCGTCATTATGAAACAGTTCTAGATGACGCTATAATCCCACAAAAATTGAAAATTTATAGCGTCATTATGAAACAGTTCTAGATGACGCTATAAATTTTCATTTTTGTGGGATTATAGCGTCATTATGAAACAGTTCTAGATGACGCTATAATCCCACAAAAATGAAAATTTATAGCGTCATTATGAAACAGTTCTAGATGACGCTATAATCCCACAAAAATGAAAATTTATAGCGTCATTATGAAACAGTTCAAGATGACGCTATAATCCCTCAAAACTGAGAAATTATAGCGTCATTTTGGAAACAACTACTTTATTCCAGTTATACCTACACACACACACTAAGTCCACAGACCCCAAACCTAGCCCAGTCAAGCTTAGATCCAGCGGCGTCACTATGGCGTCATTTTTATAGCGTCATTTTATAGCGTCAAATAACACCCAAAAAGACGCTATAAAATTTGACGCTATAAAAATGACGCCAAAGTGACGCCCTATACTACTTTCGTTCTTTGAAATATTTCTTCAATTTTCGAAGAACGTCATTCTTGTAAAACTTAAAATTTACAGATTTGCCTTTAGGCACAGCAACCTGAATAGCTGGGCCCTGATTTGAATATGAATATGGCATACATTACCTTCTTGACGCTCATGGTCCGCTTTGCAATGAATGGTCTTTTGCAATACTTTGTTGCCCATATTTTGTTCTGAATCTTTCGTTTTGGCTAAAAAAAAGTGAGGCCATGTCTCATCACCTGTGACGACATTATCGAAAGACCATGCATTGTAATTTGGAAACTTTTTAAGCAACTTATTGGCGCACTGAACGCGTGTCTTTTTCTGCTCATCTGTCAACAGATGGGGAATCCATCTAGCACAGATCTTTCTCATTTTCAAATCCCGTTTCAGAATTGTACGAGCTGCTCCTAATGAGATGCCAACCATACTAGCTATTTGCCCAGTGGTGTATCGTGCATCGGTAGCAACTATTTCTTTCACTCTAGCAACCATCTTGGCAGATGTTGGCCTTTTCGGTCGACGATCATGTGGTGCATCTTCTGTTGAGCCTAGCCCACAGCTGAATTTCTTACACCAACGAAAAACTGTCGGAAAAGACATTTCATTGTGCCCATAAACCGAAAATATTTCATCAAAAATGTCTTTGCACCGCATACCAAGATTACAACGATTCTTAATATAGGACCGTATTTCAACGGCTTACTCTGACCTTCTTCCAACCATTTTTTGTATTAGTATACAAGAGTTGACAGTGTTTATCGAACGATATTCAAGGCTAAAGTGGACGGATTGTAACAGGTTTTGGTATCAATGTATAGGTAAAATGTTTTTCTACGCTGTGATATTTATTATCAGGTGATTTTTGCATTAGTGTATGAGAAAACGGGCCTCCGTGGCCTAGTGGTTAAGAGCGCTGACTCTTGATCATTAGGTCTCTCACCGCTGTGGTTCGAGCCTCGCTCGGGTCACATGTGAGACGCCAAGTTCTGCAACGGAAGGTCAGGTGGTTTTTCTCCGGGTACTCCGGTTTTCGCCCATCTCTGATTAACGATCGGCTCGATATGAGTGCAATAATCTTGAAAGGGCCGTAAAACCAAAACCAAAAAAAAAAAAAAAAATGAGAAAACGTTCTACTTGCATTCATATTTGAACAGTCCTCGTATTAACATAATTTCACACCCGACTGAATGCATGAATTTATTTCGTCGTTTTCCGAAGATGGCGTTACTGTTATACAATACATAGAGATCGGCAAATGGGTCGCTTTTCACGAGCTGTCGAGAATTCATGAGAAGTTACGAAAGCCGACGTTATAGGCGATAGCATTTGCTAATTTATTCCTTGCATAAAGGTCAGTCCTTATTCCTTGCATAAAGGGTGAATTTGTTCGAACTATATATACACCTGACACGTGTGTGCTAAAATTTACAGTTGTTCAGGATGTCAACAAGTTTCTACAAAAGCAACCCATAATGTACCAAATTATATGAATAATAATAAAATATGCTTATTAAAAAGATTGCCTTTCAAAATGGTCAATTTTTGAACATCGGTTTCTCGATTGTCCTTACTCTAAAGCATTCAGTTTTTACATCAACCTAAAGTATATTCCGTGTCCTGATAACGACGAGAAGTAGTTTTTCCTAAAACTGCCATAATATAATTATATCCATCCTTTTAAACCACCGCCGAACGGTCATATCGACAGCCATCACTGTATACATGGTCGGTAAATTCTCCAGGTAAATCAGGGGTATAAACATGCTAATCGTGGGTAAAAATATCTGGCAGAACGGATTTTATTCTAAATGTTTTTATGCCCAGATCATGAGTTTTCCTGTATTCGTCTGTTAATTTGGTAAGTATTGTTATTCATAGAATGGATACAAGAGGGGAAAATTGTTTCTTTAGTCCAAAAGACATATCGATTTGACAGAAGTTTTATTATCGCTACGCTGATTTACTCCAGTGTTGATTTAAATCCGTGGGCAATACTGTGCGCATGGATGACAATGTATAATGAAGAGGGCTTCTTTCGGCATGGATATAATGTTATAATGCCAGTTTCTGGAACAATCACGTCTCGTCGTTGCTGGTACACACACTAAAGTATATTTTGGTGTAAAAATGGTATGTTTCTAATGAAGGACAATGGAGAAACAGACCTTAAAAATGGACCCCTTTAAAAATTAATTTTCTTAAAAAGTGAATTTTAATTTTTTCTTTCAACAGCAAACATAAATTTAAATATGCATGTTTTATATTTATTCACTAATTTTGAACATTATGGGTTGTTTTTCTATAAATATGTCAACATTCTTAACACACATGAATTTTAGCCAACGTGCCAGGAAGACATTTTCATAGTCCTTAAAGGCTACAAGGAAAATCATGAAAATGATGAAACACGAAAAAATCCGATCAAAACTGAAGGGGCTACGGTGATGACAAGGTCAACAATCAACATTTTTAGCCATCAAAGGGACATAACTCTACGATAAATTGGTTGACTTGGCCTGTTTTCGAACTCATCCAAGATTTTATCCCCAGTCACCTTACATATAAGTTTCAGAAAGATCCGATCAAAACTGAAGGGGCTATGGTGATGACAAGGTCAAAAATCGGCATTTTCAGCAATCAAGGGGCGTAAATCTATGATAAATGGGCCAAATTGGCCGGTATTCGAACTCATCCTAGGTTTTATCCCCAGTCACCTTACATACAAGTTTCAGAAAGATCCGATCAAAACTGAAGGGGCTACTGTGATGACAAGGTAAAAATTGACATTTTCAGCCATCAAAGGGACATAACTATATAGGAAATGGGGCGACTTGACCGGTTTTCGAACTCGTCCGAGGTTTTATCCCCAGCCACATTACATATGTTTCAGAAAGATCCGATCAAAACTGAAAGGGCTACAGTGATAACAAGGTCAAAAATTAACTTTTTCAGCAATCAAAGGGACCTAACTCTATGATAAATAGGCCACCTTGGCCGGTTTTCGAACTCATCAGGGGTTTTATCCCCAGCCCCCTTATATATGTTTCAGAAAGATCCGATCAAAACTGAAGGGGCTACGGCGATCACAAGCATTTTCCCATTGTAAGTATGGGACCTTGTGATTGCCATAGCAACCAAAGTTTTCATGTGATTAAAAAAAAAAAAAACAAGAGGACCAAGCTGGTCCTGTATCGCTCAAAGTTTCAGGAAGTGCCAACCTTTACTGAAAGATTAATGGAAGGAGACATGGTGATGACAGGGTAAGCAATTTCTGCAAATCAAGTAAAATGTAACTATGATAAATAGGCTGACCTCCCCAGTTTTCAAACTCATTCAAGCTTTTATTCCTGACTTGCTAAGAAGATCCGATATAAACTGATGGGGCTATGGTGTTGACAAGTTAAAAAATAAGCAATTAACTGCTGCAATCAAAGAGATGTTACTCTGTGACAAATAGGCAAACCTCACGAGTTTTCCAACTCCGAGCTTTTCTGCCCAACTTCCTTGTTTGTAAGTTTCATGAAGATCCGATCAAAACTGAAAGGGCAGCAGTGCTAACAAGGTCGAAAATAGGATTTTTTAAGCAATCAAAGGCACGTAACTCTGATAAATTTGCCGACTTGGCCAGTATTCAAACTCGTCCAAGGTTTTATTCCCAGCAACCTTACATATAAGTTTCAGAAAGATCCGATCAAAACTGAAGGGGCTACGGTGATGACAAGGTCAAAATTTGGCATTTTTAGCAATCAAAGGGATGTTACTATAAAATAAATGGGCCGACCTGGCCAGTTTTCGAACTAATCCGAGGTTTTATCCCCAGCCACCTAACATATAAGTTTCAGAAAAATCCGATCAAATCTGAAGGGGCTACGGTGATGACAAGGTCAACAATCAACATTTTCAGCCATGAAAGGGACATAACTACGATAAATGGGCTGACTTGGCCTGTTTTCGACCTCATCTGAGATGTTATCCCCAGCCATCTTACATATAAGTTTCGGAAAGATCCGATCAAAACTGAAGGAGGTATGTGATGACAAGGTCAAATATCGGCATTTTCAGCAATCAAAGGGACGTCAATCTATGATAAATAGGCCAACTTGGCCAGTATTCGAACTCTTCCTAGGTTTTATCCCCAGTCACCTTACGTATAAGTTTCAGAAAGATCCGATCAAAACTGAAGGGGCTACGGTGATGACAAGGTCAAAAATCGACATTTTCAGCCATCAAAGGGACATAACTATATAGTAAATGGGGCGACTTGGCTGGTTTTCGTACTCATCCGAGGTTTTATCTCAAGCCACCTTACATATAAGTTTCAGAAAGATCCGATCAAAACTGAAGGGGCTACAGTGAGGACAATGTCAAAAATCACATTTTTATCAATCAAAGGGACCTAACTCTATGATAAATAGGCCACCTTGACCGGTGTTCGAACTCATCCGAGGTTTTAGCCCCAGCCACCTTACATATAAGTTTCAGAAAGATCCGATCAAAACTAAAAGGGCTACGGTGATGACAAGGTCAAAATTTGGCATTTTCAGCAATCAAAGGGACGTTATTCTGTGATAAATGGACCAACTTGGCTGGTTTTCGAACTCATCCGTGATTTTATCCCCAGCCACGTTACAAGTTTCAGAACGATTCGAGCAAAACTGAAAGGGCTACGGTGATGACAAGGTAAAAAATCAGCATTTTCAGCAATCAAAGGGATGTTACTCTATGATAAATGGGCCGGCTTGGTCTGTTTTCGAACTCATCCGAGATTTTATCCCCAGCCACCTAACATATAAGTTTCAGAAAGATCCGATCAAAACTGAAGGAGCTACGGTGATGACAAGGTCAATATTCGGCATTTTCAGCAATCAAAGGGGCGTAACTCTATGATAAATGGGCCGACTTGGCCGGTTTTCGAACTCATCCGAGGTTTTATCCCCAGCTACCTTATATGTAAGTTTCAGAAAGATCCAATCAAAATTGAAGGAGCTACGGTGATGACAACCATTGTCCCATTGTAAATTAAAAATCAAAAATGAGTTCCTTTAAGAGCAATGAAAACATTCATAAGAAAGAAGATGGGTCATACTACGTAGTTTCGGCTAATAAAGCCTCATCAGTGACCCTGTAATGATCCGACAAAGAAAGCCAGAGGAAACATACTGCAATTTTGCGAATTTTGAATAGGCAGTCTAATTCTAAATAAGCCTTTACGTATGACCCCCGGCCCCCGTCCATCGGGCTTGAAGAAATAGATTGGGCTGCATGATACTTCCATGCAGAGCTGAAACCGACTGCAAATGAGTACTGGTAAACAGCATAGAGGTTCTAAGCCTGTCCAGGAAAAGTGATGCAAGTCGGACCACCCATGCACAAAAACCCTATTGAGATGCCATTTCATCTCAATGCCAGGTAAAAGTCCCACAAAATTGGAAGCAACGTCTCCAAAATGACCTATACAGTGTTGGCGGAGATGAAAACCTCAATTCAAACAAATGTCTCATGATGGTTAACATATGTCTCATGATGGTTAACATTTCCACCAAGTAATTTTAAAATTCATCCAGGAAAAAGTGAGTTATTGACCAAACATGAAAAAAAGGCCACTTTTTTATGTCTGACCTCTAAGTATGACCTTGACATTGGAAGTACTGACCTAGGTCCTGCACGCAACACATTGTCTCATGATGTTTATAGGTCATTCCCTTTCTTTAGACTTTGTTGTGATGAGTCAGATCTATAGACTAATCCATTTTCGTTAAGGTTGGCTGCTCATTGCATCAAATAACACACCATTTTTTCCTGACTGATTGCTCAGTGAACCACAAAATTACCCATTGATATAGCTCTATTGTTGCAATATTTACCTGCAGGTAAGATTAACACATATACCTGAATAAGTCTTACCTGAGTGAACAATATAATGTTCATTGACTCCTTTCATTCCACCCCTTGCTCAAAGCTCAAAATGTTCCCATACTATAGTGACTTGTAATTGCGTATATACACATTTCTATATTAATCCAGGTATAAGATATTGTATGGCATTGCCCATGCATTGTATGCAAATTCAAACAGGTGTGACACCCCTTATTTAGTGAATAGGCCTGTACCACAACTGAAGCGTGAAAGCTAAAACAAAGTGTAAAGATTGGTAAAAAGCTATAATATTTCTGCCAAGTCATTTTAAAATTCATCCATTAATATGAAAGTTATTGACCATACACAGAAAAAGACCCTTTTTGACCTTTGACCTCTAAGTATGACCTTGACCTTTTGAGGATCCAACCTAAGTCATGTGCTCAACACATCGTCCCATGATGGTTAACATTTCTGCCAAGTAATTTAGGAATAATAAAGTTATTGACCATACACGAAAAAAATAGGTCCCTTTTTTACCTTTGACCTTTAAGTATGACCTTGACCTTGGAGGTAGCAACCTTGGTCTTGCGAGCAACAAATTGTCTCATGATGGATAACATTTCTGCCAAGTCATTTTAAAATTCATCCATTAATATGAAAGTTATTGACCAAACACTTAAAAAAGACCCTTTTTTTACCTTTGACCTCTAAGTTTGACCTTGACCTTTGGGTCTGCCAAGTCATTTTAAAATTCATCCATTAATATGAAAGTTTTTGACCAAACACTTAAAAAAGACCCTTTTTTGACATTTGACCTCTAAGTATGACCTTGACCTTTGAGGTACAAACCTGGGTCATGCGCTTGACACATCGTCTCATGATGGTTAACATTTCTGCCAAGAAATTTCAAAATCCATTTAAGATAACTGAAGTTATTGGCCGGACACAGTCTGCCCATACAATACATACAGGATAACTTCCAAGGGAAATAATTCAAAAAGTATAAATGCAAGAGTTATAGTTCTTGCACTCTGCACGTCTTCTCATGATGATTAACATTACTGTAAGTAATTGTAAAATCAATCCAGGAATAAGAAAGATATTGATCGGACAATAAAAAAGACGTTATTTTACCTTTCACCTCTAAGTATGACCTTGACCTTTGAGGTACGGACCTGGGTCTTGCGCATGACACACTGTCACATTATGGTTAATATTTCTGCTAAGTAATATTTAAATCCATCCAGGTTAAGAAAGTTATAGATTGGACACAATAAGAAAGACGCTTTTTGGACCTTTTATCTCTAAGTATGACCTTGACCTTTCAGGTACGGCTGTGGGTCTTGCACGTGACACTCTGTCACATTATGGTTAACATTTCTGCCAAGTAATATTTAAATCCATCCAGGAATAACAGTTATTGATTGGACACGACAAAGACCCTTTTTGGACCTTTAACCTCTAAGTATGACCTTTGAGGTACGGACCCGAGATTTGCGCGCAACACTCCATCACATTATGGTTAACATTTCTGCCAAGTAATATTTAAATCCATCCAGGAATAAGAAAGTTATGGAGGATAAAAAAATTTGTGGACGGACAGACAGACGGACGGACAGAGTGATTACTAATAATAAAATTGAGTTGAGTTGAGTTGGTGACTGTACCCGATCCGGTGAATTTACGAACCGGTGATATATTCACTCACCTCTGAAAAGCCATTTGTGTCAAGTCATCTTTCTGTGTTTCCCGGAATCCGACAAGGTAGCTGATGCTGTCACATTCTTGAATCACAGCATTAAAATATCGTGTGTTTCCACTAGCGCTTGTTTTCATCAGTGACACATCATGAATAAATCCATCGACGCAATCATCAATTAATGAAGATGATGATGATGTCTTGCTCTTCTTTGGCGACGCCATGTTTTACTGACTTTTTGGCGGGAAACATCCGGGCTTTGGCTCCCACTATTTATATGACGACCGTGTAAATACAGAGGTTTCGCCACCAAACAAGTTCGCAACCGGAGGTTTCGCCACTAGGATGTTTCGCCCCACAGGAGGTTTCGCCACTCGGAGGTTTCGCCACCGAAAATGTATTTATTTTATAGGATTAATGCAATATTGCGCTTCTGTACCTTTCACCATACGATCCAAAGAAAATAACAAAATGCGTTAAACTGGCAAATAAAATCAATGTTTTGCTATTAAACTTTAATAATAGAATAACCAAACAAATCATATTTAATGTTAATTTCACCAGATGTACAAGTTAGAATTTTTAAAATCGATTTGAAATAAACAATTGTGTTGCGAAAATCTGCATTGCGGCCGACGGAGTATTGAGGTGCAACGAACTACCGAAAAAGAGACAACCAAGACAGTTCACCTTTACGGAAATATTAAGAAAAGTAACAACTGTGACATGGCCATACACTCCCAAGTTTGTTTTTTTTCGGTAAAAATCCAACTTTTTAGGATCTGAATCCAACTTTTTAGGATTTGAATCAAAATTTTCAGATTTGAATCCAACTTTTATCATGGATGGATTCTTGAACTCCAGTTTTCAAAATCCTAGTGAGAACTCTGCTGCATATAAAATTGATGAAAAGCATTTAGCCGTGTATCCAGACCACACCTCGGGAAGGCGCTTTTAAAAATTTGTGGTGTTACAAATATGTGCAATAAATCAATTAAAAATATAAAAATATCATCAATTTAAAATCAAAACAAAACACGTGATTTCTCAACTCTCAACATTATCCCTAAGATGCTGATTGTGCCAGTCGTCATCCCAGCTCCTTCATTTGTAATTACAAATACATGGGCTGTCGTGTACACTTCTCGCCCTTTTTTCAACACTCGATTGATTCCATAAATAGCTATTGGACAAAAAAAATGCTTCAGACTGGTCCCCTTTTTGTCTATTTTCAAGTAAAAAATAATAAAAAAAAAAACAATAACAACCGACTTTTTAAACTATAAACAGCCTTTATTTATTTATTTTTATTAAACTCTGCACAAAATCAAATAAACATAAGAAAAATATATAAATATATAGTCGTGGTGGCTATCTTGGTCATGTGACCTAGACCATATTGGCAACTTTTCATCTTGGTCATGTATTGGCATTTTTTTCATTTGTTCAACTCACAAAGGCTCCATATTAAATTTCACTTAAATTGGCTCAGCAGTTTTGGAGAAAAAAATATATGAAATATGGATCCTGAATGACCTTGACCTTTCTCGCCCACAGATCTTCATGTATTCAGTTACTTTACCTGATCTACAAATTTTGGTGACACTGTCTTCAATGGTTTCCTATAAATCCATTATTTTCACTTTGCCCCATGCAAAAGCCTAAGTCGGCAAATTTGACATTGCTGTAAAATAGGTCAAGGTCAACCACGGGTCACCAGTTGTACAAACCATGATGTGCCCGAGTACCATATGCTACATGCCAAGTTTCAAGGCCACTGGCGTTATGGTTCTGGAGAAGAAGAATTTTGAAGGCTTTTTACCATATATGGGCATGGCGGCCATCTTGGGTCTAAGGCCAATGAATGACCTTGACCTTTCTCACCCACAGATCTTCATGTATTCAGTTACTTTACCTGATCTACCAATTTTGGTGACACTGTCTTCAATGGTTTCCTATAAATCCATTATTTTCACTTTGCCCCATGCAAAATCCTAAGTCGGCAAATTTGACATTGCTGTAAAATAGGTCAAGGTCAACCCAGGGTCACCATTTGTACAAACCATGATGGGCCCGAGTACCATATGCTACATGCCAAGTTTCAAGGCCAATGGCCTTATGGTTCTGGAGAAGAAGATTTTTGAAGGTTTTTTTACCATATATGGGCATGGCGGCCATCTTGGGTCTAAGGCCAATGAATGACCTTGACCTTTATCACCCATAGATCTTCATGTATTCAGTTACTTTACCTGATCTACAAATTTTGGTGACACTGTCTTCAATGGTTTCCTATAAATCCATAATTTTCACTTTGCCCCATGCAAAAGCCTAAGTCGGCAAATTTGACATTGCTGTAAAATAGGTCAAGGTCAACCCAGGGTCACCATTTGTACAAACCATGATGGGCCTGAGTACCATATGCTACATGCCAAGTTTCAAGGCCACTGGCCTTATGGTTCTGGAGAAGAAGGCCATCTTGGTCATGTGATCCAGACCCCGCGAACAAACTTTCGTTCCCCCATCCCACTGAGGCTCCATATGAAATTTGGCTTTGATTGGCCCTGCAGTATAGGAGAAGAAGATCTTTGAAAATGGTGGACGGACAGACGGACGACGGACCATGGCTATATACTATAAGCTCACCTATGAGCCTAAAGGCTCAGGTGAGCTAAAAATCCATTATTTTCACTTTTTCCTATGCAAAAGCCTAAGTCAGCATATTTGACATTACTGTAAAATAGGTCAAGTTCAACCCAGGGTCACCATTTGAACAAATTATGATAGGCCCGAGTACCATATGCTAGATGCCAAGTTCCAAGGCCATTGGCCTTACGGTTCTTGAGAAGAAGAATTTCGAAGTGTTTTTACCATATATGGGCGTGGTGGCCATCTTTGCATGTGATCTAGACCATATTGGCAGCTTTTCATTTGTTCAACCCCCAAAGGCTCCATATTGAATTTCACTTCAATTGGCTCAGTAGTTTCTGAGAAAAAATGTTTGAAATATGGAACCTGCATGACCTTGGTATAAGGTCAATTAATGACCTTGACCTTTCTTACACATAGATCTTCATGTGTTTAGCTACTTTACCTTATCTACTAATTTTGGTGACAGTGTCTTCAATGGTTTCCTAAAAATCCATTATTTTCACTTTTTCCCATGCAAAAGCCTAAGTCGGCAAATTTGACATTGCTGTAAAATAGGTCAAGGTCAACTCAGGGTCACCATTTGTACAAACTATGATGGGCCTGAGCACCATATGCTACATGCCAAGTTTCAAGGCCATTGGCCTTACGGTTATGGAGGAGAAGAATTTTTAAGGCTTTTTACCATATATGGGCGTGACGGCCATTTTGGTCATGTGATCTAGACCGTATTGGCATTTTTTCATTTGTTCAACTCACAAAGGCTCCATATTAAATTTTACTTAAATTGGCTCAGTAGTTTCTGAGAAAAAAATGTTTGAAATATGGATCCTGAATGACCTTGGTCTAAGGCCAATGAATGACCTTGACCTTTCTGACCCATAGATCTTCATGTATTCAATTACTTTACCTGATCTACAAATTTTGGTGACACTGTCTTCAATGGTTTCCTATAAATCCATTATTTTCACTTTTTCCCATGCAAAAGCCTAAGTCGGCAAATTTGACATTGCTGTAAAATAGGTCAAGGTCAACCCAGGGTCACCATTTGTACAAACCATAATGGGCCCGAGTACCATATGCTACATGCCAAGTTTCAAAGCCACTGGCCTTATGGTTCTGGAGAAGAAGATTTTTGAAGGGTTTGTTACCATATATGGGCATGGCGGCCATCTTGGTCATGTGATCCAGACCCGCGAACAAGGCCAATGAATGACCTTGACCTTTCTGATCCATATACATTCATGTATTCAGTTACTTTACCTGATCTTCAAATTTTGGTGACACTGTCTTCAATGGTTTCCTATAAATCCATTATTTTCACTTTGCCCCATGCAAAAGCCTAAGTCGACAAATTTGACATTGCTGTAAAATAGGTCAAGGTCAACCCAGGGTCACCATTTGTACAAACCATGATGGACCCGAGTACCATATGCTACATGCCAAGTTTCAAGGCCAATGGCCTTATGGTTCTGGAGAAGAAGATTTTTGAAGGCTTTTTACCATATATGGGCATGGCGGCCATCTTGGTCATGTGATCCAGACCCCGCGAACAAACTTTCGTTCCCCCATCCCACTGAGGTTCCATATGAAATTTGGCTTTGATTGGCCCTGCAGTATAGGAGAAGATCTTTGAAAATGGTGGACGGACGGACGGACGACAGACCATGGCTATACTATAAGCTCACCTATGAGCCTAAAGGCTCAGGTGAGCTAAAAAGACGAGGAATCATCCGAAACGGATGAACCCAGTCAGCAGTCTAGTCAACAGTCAAGCCAGCAGTCTGCAGCACCAAAGCAAATTAATTTTCCACGCTTCTTGGTAATGTTTTCATGTGAAGATACACGCACTGTGTCAAGTTTATCCCCATTTTAGAAAAGAGCATCATGTCATTGCCGGACATCCCAAAAGCATTAAAAAGCTTAAGTAAGGTGACCTTTTACTAGTAGTCGAGAGAGAACAGCAGGTGAAAAGCCTGCTTGGTACCACAAGGCTCTTCGATCTCAAGGTCAAAGTATATCTGCATTATACACTTAACTCATGCAAAGGTGTTATCCGCAGCCCAGAGCTCCGTCCTTGCAGCGATGCAGAGATAGTTGAGAACTTGAGATCGGAAGGCGTCATTGGTGTACGTAACATCCAAGTTCGTAGAGGTGGTGTATTGAAACCAACGGGTACTTACGTGTTGACTTTTAATACACCAGTTCTACCCAAGAAAATCAAAGTAGCATATCTTTCAGTTAACGTGGATGTTTATATAACAAACCCTCTTAGATGTTACTCGTGTCAGGTTTTTGGCCACCACGAAAGCAGATGTCAAAAGAAAAAACTCTGTCCAAATTGTGGTGAAGAAAAACGTGTCGATAATCATCAAAACTGTAAAAATGAGGCCAAATGTGTGAATTGTGGTGGCAAGCATGCTGTTTTCTCTCGAGATTGTCCGGCATGGAAAAAAGAAAAAGAAATACTTACTGTCAAATACCAAAGGGGGATGACATTCCCAGAAGCGCGGAAAATTGTTGACGAGCGATACACAACACCAACCACCAGTTACGCCAGCATCACCAACACCAACCACCAGTTACGCCAGCATCACAAAGGGTGCTGATGTACAAGTTTCCAGCTCCGCAACGCAGACTGTTGAATCATGCATAGCTGAACTAAAGAAATCCGGTGCATGGAGCAAATCCACTCCAGCACCACAAAGTTCAACCAATTTATCAAATGGCGCAATCCAGGGTGCTGCATGCATAGCTGAACTAAAGAAATCCGATGCATGGAGCAAATCCACTCCAGCACCACAAAGTTCAACCAATTTATAAAATGGCGCAAACCAGGGTGCTGCGGATCGAACGACAGCGACCGTACCGAAGCCAGCGCCGCATGTAAAAGAAACTCGACCCAGGTCGAACTAATAAGGGATCGGAAGTTCCGAAAAAGCAATTGTCTCTAAAACAAACAGACAACGTAAAATGGAAAGAGACAATATAAAATTTCAGAACAGATTCGGATCTTTGAGTGACAGTGATATGGAGTTCGCGGAAACTCCATCATCACCAAATGGCAATAAACGAACGAGGTCAGCAACACCACGAGCTGGTGGTAGCAGATCTGTATCACCAATTGCAGCTCCAATATAGTTTCTAGTCTTAATCTCTTCATAAAATGGATTTAAAACACAAAATAATACAATGGAATTGTCGAGGTCTTAAATCAAATTATAATGAACTCATTACTTATTTCGTTGTTAAACCCATCGGTTTTTTGTTTGCAAGAAACGTTTTTAAAAACTGATGACAACATTGATGTCAGGGGTTTCTTTACATACAACTATATCTATTCTGATGGTGGCAGACCATCTGGTGGCAGTTCAATTTTCGTTAAATCATGTTTACCACAAAGAGAGATCAAATTAAAAACAGACCTACAAGCTGTAGCAGTATCGGTTTCTCTGGATAAAGAAACTACAATTTGCTCTCTATATATCCCACCCTCATTTTCTTTAAAACCCGAACATCTTGACTCATTGCTGAGTCAACTTCCATCGCCATATCTTTTAGTTGGCGACTTCAATGGTCACAATATTCTTTGGGGCTGTAAAGATATCAATAACAGAGGAGCACTTGTCGAAGATTTTATTGCAAAGAGCGATCTTTGCTTGATGAATGATAATTCTTATACTTACCTTCACCCTGCGACAGGTCATTTGTCTTCTTTAGATCCCTCTTTGTGTCACCCATCTCTCTTCTTGGACTATGACTGGTCTGTTCATGATGATCAGTGCGGAAGTGATCACTTCCCTGTTATAATTGAGAGCGTAAACGAACCAGATGAAGACTGTAACCAGAAATGGAAAATGAATAAAGCCGACTGGGAATTATTCCATAATTTATGTGAAGAAGAGTTATCAGTTGATCATTTTAATGAATCATCCGACATTGTTTCTGATTTCACAGATACACTTATTAATATATCAGAACAATGCATTCCAAAGACCTCCACAAATACTAAGAAAAGCAAGCCTTGGTTACATAATGACTGTAAAGAAGCTATTCAAAAGCGTAAACAGGCTCTAAATAAGTTCTGCGAAAACCCCACTTCAGAAAAGCCAAACGACGTAAAGGTTTTTAGAGCTAAAGCTCGGCGAACAATCCGAGCTTCCAAACGAAAGTCATGGAGAGAATATGTCTCCAAATTGAACTACAAAACCCCCATTATAAAGGTTTGGGATATGGTACGAAAAATTTCAGGAAAAACAAAGTCTTCTAGTTTTACACATTTAAATACTGAATTTGACACAATAGCTTCAACAAAAAAAGACCCCCAGGTATTAGACTTCCTGCCTTGCCGTGGCCCTGGGGGCTCAATTCCCACTGGGCACATTGCCGCTGTGGTCTTTGTGCCCACTGGGAAGAGCTAAAGGAAGTACCACCCGTTTGCCGTGGGTGGCGTCCTGTAAGCCGGAAGAAGGGATCCTGGAGGTTGAGGGTTACCTGAGGTGGCGGTGCTTCAGGTACCCAACACGCCTCTTTGGCCTGGCTTTTCGGTGTAGACGGGTGGCCGTGCGGTCCGGCACGGTCAATCGGCTGGTCGCGCCGAGCCCTAGAGATACCGCTTTGCTTTCTCTTCAACTCTTTTTGTATCTTTCCTGATACCAACCATATGCCCATTTACCTTACCCTTTTCTGTCTTTTTATCTCTAGAAGGCGGTGGCTAAACGGATCAATCGTGTAGGCATTTTGTTTATACGAGTATATCTCACGTGTATCTCTAACACCTGCGAGTTGGATAACCACTCCATTATGGTGTTCCCTTGTAGGGCTCCACGGAGGGCGGAGAGCACTTGGGACGAAACTAGAATTTTTTCCTTATGCCTCATGGAAAAAAACATAACCGCAACGCAGCTAAACGTAAAAAAGACGAGGATTCATCCGGAACGGATGAACCCAGTCAACAGTCAAGTCAGCAGTCAAGTCAGCAGTCTAGTCAGCAGTCTGAAACTCAAAAGCTAAGCAATGTTCCGCGCTTCTTGGTGATAACATCACGTGATGATACACGTACGGTGTCAGATTTATCACCTTTTGTGATCGAAAAGAGTATAGTGTCCATTGCCGGACATCCAAAAAGTATAAAAAAACTGAAGTCAGGTGATCTCCTCTTGGAAGTCGAGAGAGAACAGCAGGTCAAAAACCTGCTTGGTACCACAAAGATCTTCGATCTCAACGTCAAAGTATCGTTGCACAAAACCCTAAATTCATGTAAAGGTGTCATCCGCAGCCCAGAGCTACGCCCGTGCAACGATACCGAGATTGTTGAGAATTTGAGAGATGAAGGCGTCATTGGTGTACGTAACATCCAAGTTCGTAGAGGTGGTGTATTAAAGCCAACAAGTACCTACGTGTTGACATTTAATACACCAGTTCTGCCCAAGAAAATAAAAGTTGCATATCTATCTGTTAACGTAGAGGTGTATATACCAAACCCTCTCAGATGTTATCATTGTCAGGTTTTTGGTCACCACGAAAGCAGATGTCAGAAGAAACAAATCTGTCCAAACTGTGGTGAGGAAAAACATGTCGATAACCACCAAAACTGCAAAAATGAACCCAAATGCGTCAATTGTGGTGGCAAGCATGCTGTTTTCTCTCGAGATTGTCCGGCATGGAAAAAAGAAAAAGAAATACTCACTGTCAAATACCAAAGGGGGATAACATTCCCAGAAGCGCGGAAAATTGTTGATGAGCGATACAGAACACCAACCACTAGTTACGCCAGCATCACAAAGGGTGCTGGTGTAAAAGTTTCTAGCTCCGAAACACAGACTGCTGAATCATACATAGCTGAACTGAAAAAATCTGGTGCATGGAGTAAATCCACTCCGGCACCACAAAGTTCAACCAGTTTATCAAATGGCGCAATCCAGGTTGCTTCGGATCGGTCGACAGCGACCGTACCGAAGCCAGCGCCGCATGTAAAAGAGAAACTCGACTTAGGTCGAACTAATAAGGGATCAGAAGATCCGAAAAAACAAATGTCTCTTAAACAAACAGACAGACAACGTAAAATGGAAAGAGACAATATAAGATTCCAGAACAGATTCGGATCTTTGAGTGACAGTGATATGGAGTTTGAAACTCCATCATCACCAAACGGCAAAAACAGATCGAGGTCAGCAACACCACGAGCTGGTGGTAGCAGATCTATATCACCAATTGCAGCTCCAATATAGTTTTTAGTCTTAATCTCTTCATAAAATGGATTTAAAACACAAAATAATACAATGGAATTGTCGAGGTCTTAAATCAAATTATAATGAACTCTTATTACTTATTTCGTTATTAAACCCATCGGTTTTTTGTTTGCAAGAAACTTTTTTAAAAACTGATGACAGCATTGATGTCAGGGGTTTCAATACATACAACTATATCTATTCTGATGGTAACAAACCATCTGGTGGCAGTTCAATTTTTGTTAAATCATGTTTACCACAAAGAGAGATCAAATTAAAAACAGACCTTCAAGCTGTAGCAGTATCGGTTTCTCTGGATAAAGAAACTACAATATGCTCTTTATATATTCCACCCTCATTTTCTTTAAAGCCCGAACATCTTGACTCATTGCTGAGTCAGCTTCCATCCCCATATCTTTTAGTTGGCGACTTCAATGGTCACAATATTCTATGGGGCTGTAAAGATATCAATAACAGAGGAGCACTTGTCGAAGATTTTATTGCAAAGAGCGATCTTTGCTTGATGAATGATAAATCTTATACTTACCTTCACCCTGCGACAGGTCATTTGTCTTCTTTAGATCTCTCTTTGTGTCACCCATCTCTCTTCTTGGACTATGACTGGTCTGTTCATGATGATCAGTGCGGAAGTGATCACTTCCCTGTTATAATTGAGAGCGTAAACGAACCAGATGAAGACTGTAACCAGAGGTGGAAAATGAATAAAGCCGACTGGGAATTATTCCATAATTTATGTGAAGAAGAGTTAACAGTTGATCACTTAAATGAATCATCCGACATTGTTTCTGATTTCACAGATACACTTATTAATATATCAGAACAATGCATTCCAAAGACCTCCACAAATACTAAGAAAAGCAAGCCTTGGTTTAATAATGACTGTAAAGAAGCTATTAAAAAGCGTAAACAGGCTCTAAATAAGTTCTGCAAAAATCCCACTTCAGAAAAGCTCAACGACGTAAAAGTTTTTAGAGCTAAAGCTCGGCGAACAATCCGAGCTTCCAAACGAAAGTCATGGAGAGAATATGTCTCCAAATTGAACTATAAAACCCCCATTAAAAAGGTTTGGGATATGGTACGAAAAATTTCAGGAAAAACAAAGTCTTCTAGTTTTACACATTTAAATACTGAATTTGACACAATAGCTTCAACAAAAAAAGATATTTCAGATACTCTTGGTCACACATTTTTGAGAAATTCATCATCGCGTAATTATTCTGACACTTTTAGAAATTTCAAAAAGGACCAGGAGAAAAGAAAACTTAACTTCAAATCCCTTAATCACGAAGAATACAACACACCATTTAACTTATCCGAACTCGTTGAAGCCATTGAAAAATCACATGATACGGCAACCGGCCCCGATGAAATTCATTATCAGATGCTTAAGCATCTGCCAAAAAGTTCTCTTACAACACTTTTAGATATCTTTAATAATATTTGGGAAACGGGGGTCTGTCCTGAGAGTTGGCGTGTAGCTACAGTTGTACCAATTCCGAAACCAGGGAAAGATCATGCAGAACCTACAAATTATCGTCCGATAGCTTTGACAAGTTGTTTGTGTAAAACATTGGAGAGAATGATAAACAAGAGATTAGTCTGGTACTTAGAGTCCAACAACCTCATTTCAGAATATCAATCGGGCTTTCGTTCGGAACGTAGTACCAATGACAATTTAATAAGACTAGAAACATTTATACGAGATGCTTTTATTAACAAAGAACACGTAGTGGCTGTCTTTTTCGACTTGGAGAAAGCATATGATACAACATGGCGTTATGGAATATTGAAAGATCTACATAACATTGGCTTAAGAGGAAAACTTCCCAGTTTTATTGAAAGCTTTTTAGGGGAGCGCATGTTTCAGGTGCGTGTGGGGTCTACCCTGTCAGATTTCTATGATCAAGAACAGGGTGTCCCACAGGGTAGTATTCTTTCAACTACGCTATTTAACATCAAAATAAACAATATTGTACAATGTTTGGACGACAAAACTGATTGTTCATTGTATGTTGATGATTTTTGTATATGTTACCGTTCAAAAAATATGAAAACAATTGAACGAAAGTTACAACAAAATTTAAAAAGAATAGAAGAATGGACTGATAAAAATGGTTTCAAGTTCTCCAAGTCGAAAACGCAGTGTGTTCATTTTTGTAAACTACGGAAGAAACACGGACATCCTTCCCTGTTTTTATACGGATCACAAATTCCTGTTGTTGAAGAAGCCAAATTTCTTGGGGTCATATTTGATCAAAAGTTATCTTTTATTCCACATGTTAAATATCTTAAAGCGAAATGCTTAAAAGCTTTGAATCTTTTGAAAGTTTTAGCTCATACAAGTTGGGGAGCAGATCGGTATACTTTATTACATCTTTACCGGTCTTTAATAAGATCTAAATTAGATTATGGGTCTGTTGTTTATGGTTCTGCCAGAAAGTCCTATTTAAAATCCTTGGATACTATCCATCACCAAGGCCTTCGTCTGGCCATGGGAGCCTTCCGTACTTCTCCCGTATTAAGCCTTTATGTAGAAGCAGGTGAACCATCTTTAACCTCGCGCAGAGAGAAACTTTCTCTTCAGTATGCTATCAGACTTGCTGCAAATCCATCTAACCCGGCATCCAAAATTTCATTTCGACCTCAATTTGTATATAAGTATGAAACAAAACCCACAGCAATCAAACCTTTTGGATTACGTATTTTACCACTGCTGGAAAATTCAGGTATCGACCTTAAAAATATTCAAAAACATGAAACCGCCGAAGTTCCATCTTGGTGTATTAAACAACCTTCTATTCTGTTCGACTTACATGATGGAAAAAAATCCGAATCAAATCCAATACTTCTCAAACAAAACTTTCAGGTACTGCAGTCACGTTACAATGATTACCAGCAAGTCTATACTGATGGTTCCAAAGAAGGAGATAAAGTTGGCTGTGCGTATGTTTCTAAAGATACGCACAAAACCATGCGCCTTCCAGATGGTTCATCTATTTTTACAGCTGAAGCCAAAGCAATAGACCTAGCTTTAGATTTTATCAGTTCTTCAACAATTCAAAAAGCAATTATATTTTCGGATTCACTTTCTGTGCTTAAGGCTTTAGACCATTCATCATCTAAAAATCCTCAAATTCAAAAATTGATCGAAAAACATCATGAAATTTCTAAAACACACCAAATCTTGTTTTGTTGGCTTCCGAGCCATATTGGCATTGTCGGCAATGAATATGCTGACAAGAAAGCAAAGGAATCGCTCAGTCTTGATCCATCTGTTTTTAAAATTCCTTTTAACAATTTTAAACCATTTATCAACAGATACATCTTGTCGGAATGGCAAGGCGAATGGGACCGTGCAATAAATAACAAACTCCATGCCATTAAACCTGTCGTTAGTACAAAATGCTCTCCTCCACAGTTTTCCAGAAAAGAGGACGTAGTATTAACACGACTGCGCATCGGCCATACTAGAGTTACTCATTCTTATATTTTTAATGGTGATGATCAGCCTTCTTGTGTAGGTTGTGATCAGCCATTCACTGTGAAACATATCTTAATTGACTGTGTTGACTTTTCACACTCACGTATTTTATATTTCAAAGCTGACACTTTGCAACAACTGTTTCGAGATGTACCTGTTGATAATATTATTTTATTCTTAAAAGAAATTGGACTTTTTCATAAGATTTAACTGTTTCAGATTTTTATGCATTATCATTCTGACTTTTTACTTTTAATATCATCATAATTATTCATGCCGTTTAACCATTAACCGTTTGACGCTTATGACCCACAAAGAGGGTTGACGCGTCGTTAAACACGAAATCATCATCATCATCATCAACAAAAAAAGATATTTCAGATACTCTTGGGAGCACATTCTTGAGAAATTCATCATCGCGTAATTATTCTGACACTTTTAGAAATTTCAAAAAGGACCAAGAGAAAAGAAATCTAAACTTTAAAGCCCTTAATCACGAAGACTACAACAAACCTTTTAACTTATCCGAACTCGTTGAAGCCATCGAAAAATCACATGATACGGCAACCGGCCCCGATGAAATTCATTATCAGATGCTTAAGCATCTGCCAAAAAGTTCTCTTACAACACTTTTAGATATCTTTAATAATATTTGGGAAACGGGGGTCTGTCCTGAGAGCTGGCGTGTAGCTACAGTTGTACCAATTCCGAAACCAGGGAAAGGTCATGCAGAACCTACAAATTATCGTCCGATAGCTTTGACAAGTTGTTTGTGTAAAACATTGGAGAGAATGATAAACAAGAGATTAGTCTGGTACTTGGAGTCCAACAACCTTATTTCAGACTATCAATCGGGTTTTCGTTCGGAACGTAGTACCAATGACAATTTAATAAGACTAGAAACCTTTATACGAGATGCTTTTATTAACAAAGAACACGTAGTAGCTGTCTTTTTCGACTTGGAGAAAGCATATGATACAACATGGCGTTGTGGAATATTAAAAGATCTACATAACATTGGCTTAAGAGGAAAACTTCACAGTTTTATTGAAAGCTTTTTAGGGGAGCGCATGTTTCAGGTGCGTGTGGATTCTACCGTGTCAGATTTCTATGATAAAGAACAGGGTGTCCCATAGGGTAGTATTCTTTCAACTACGCTGTTTAACATCAAAATAAACAATATTGTACAATGTTTGGACCTTGTATGTTGACGATTTCTGTATATGTTACCGTTCAAAAAATATGAAAACAATTGAACGAAAGTTACAACAAAATTTAAAAAGAATAGGAGAATGGACTGATAAAAATGGTTTCAAGTTCTCCAAGTCGAAAACGCAGTGTGTTCATTTTTGTAAGCTACGGAAGAAACACGAACACCCTTCCTTCTTTTTATACGGATCACAAATTCCTGTTGTTGAAGAAGCCAAATTTCTTGGGGTCATATTTGATCAAAAGTTATCTTTTATTCCCCATATTAAATATCTTAAAGCGAAATGCTTAAAAGCTTTGAATCTTTTGAAAGTTTTAGCTCATACAAGTTGGGGAGCAGATCGCTATACTTTATTACATCTTTACCGGTCTTTAATAAGATCAAATAAGATTATGGGTCTGTTGTTTATGGTTCTGTCAGAAAGTCCTATTTAAAATCATTGGATACTATCCATCACCAAGGCCTTCGTCTGGCTATGGGAGCCTTCCGTACTTCTCCCGTATTAAAAGTAGAAGTAAAACAAAGATCAGGAATTGATACAATTAACTTACTCCATCCATAAAAGACACCAAAGGGAAAGAAATACAAACATTAAGCGACCAGACCATAATGGAAACCTAAACAAAGGAAGGCAATATGGACAGTTACTTTCCCACAAAATGGCCATATGGCCATCCAAAATTAAAAGACACAAGTGATACACACAGTAAGTAACAAACAACAACATAAATAAATCGCCACAGAAATCCGTACTTCTCCCGTATTAAGCCTTTATGTAGAAGCAGGTGGACCATCTTTAACTTCGCGCAGAGAGAAACTTTCTCTTCAGTATGATATTAGAGTTGCTGCTAATCCATCTAACCCGGCATCCAAAATTTCATTTCCACCTCAATTTGTGGATAAGTATGAAACTAAACCCACAACAATCAAACATTTTGGATTACGTATTTTTCCACTGCTAGACAATTCAGGTATCGACCTTAAAACTATTCAAAAACATGAAACCGCCGAAGTTCCATCTTGGTGTATTAAAAAACCTTCTATTCTGTTTGACTTACATGATGGTAAAAAATCCGAATCAAATCCAATGCTACTCAAACAAAACTTTCAGGTACTGCAGTCACGTTATAATGATTACCAGCAAGTCTATACTGAAGAGAAAGTTTCTCTACGCGAAGTTAAAGATGGTTCACCTGCTTCTACATAAAGGCTTAATACGGGAGAAGTACGGAAGGCTCCCATAGCCAGACGAAGGCCTTGGTGATGGATAGTATCCAAGGATTTTAAATAGGACTTTCTGGCAGAACCATAAACAACAGACCCATAATCTAATTTAGATCTTATTAAAGACCGGTAAAGATGTAATAAAGTATACCGACCTGCTCCCCAACTTGAATGAGCTAAAACTTTCAAAAGATTCAAAGCTTTTAAGCATTTCGCTTTAAGATATTTAATATGGGGAATAAAAGATAACTTTTGGTCAAATATGACCCCAAGAAATTTGGCTTCTTCAACAACAGGAATTTGTGATCCGTATAACATAAGAATTCAAAGTCTGTGACCTTGACCTCAAGGTTATGGTTATGAGAGCTGATGCTGCTGCTTTAAATTTGAGACCAGTATCTATTACCATACCATGTACAAACTAAATCCATCGAAAGGTCAAGCAGTGATATGCTCCAAAACACTGGACAGGTTACAGCCTTAGAATTTTAATCTTATCTTATACATGACTCTTCCCACAAATAAAGGTTAACCCAACAGCCTCGTTACAAAGACTTAAGTTAAAACGTAAATGTTCATTTTCCCTTGAATGCTGACCCTCACACGAGGTGGTGAAGATTGGATTTGCCAACAATGTTGTCTACTTTCTTGATCACATTTCTCAGTATAACTGAGGCACCTTCTTTGAACCTTCCAAATTTAGTCTTGTCATATGCTCTGCATTTAACTGCAAATGTCTCATCTGCAACCACGCATTTAATCAAAGCTTTCTGCTCATTTGCTTCGTTTACATACTGCTTCTCTGCATCAACACAAACAACAAAGACATTCATATTTTTGTGTATGGTACTTGGCCCTTCTCTTTCATTAGGACAGCAAGAGTTGCAAAAGCTGCCTGAAACAACAGACTAGAATCATCAATAGGCTATACGATGAAGCCAAGATGTTAAGATAAATTAAGAACCAGAAAATACAGCTGTATGCAAAATAGAAGTGAAGGCAATGACAAGGAATATAAAGAATTAACCCACAGCTCCTATCAGAGACACCAGAGGGAAAGAAACACAAACATGAAATAACAAGAGCCTTATTGACACACCAATAGGTGAAAGCCAAACGGACAGTCACTTTCCCACAAAATGGCCGATTGGATATCTAAAACAACAAAAAAAAAAATGTATAAGCGATACACACACTGAAAGACAATCCATAACAAAAATAAACGGGACAGAAGAACTGCATTGGAACGGTCAATGAAACAAATTCCAGCGGGGCAAGTTAATTTTAAATTGGCAATATCAGGCCATATCATATAATAAATTACCTATAACTCTGACACTCTTACCACTGATGCTCAATTGCACTTGCGTTCGAAGCCCCAAAACTTTGAATAAATAGATCGAATACACCTCCTGTTACCCCCGAAATAGAAGTGAAGGCAATGAATGGAAAAAAAAACTTTTCTGTACAATGACAGTCCATTTTCCTCTATTGTGCCGATATCCATTGAGCATTCAGTACACCAGATCATTGCAAATAATATTCGTTAGGTCATTTTTTGTTCATGAAAAGACTTAATATTTCAAGTTCATTTGGTCATTTTTGTCCCTGAAAAGACTTTATATTTCAAGTTTTCATATCAATATTTGAGTTTCTTTCACCTTTTAGAAAAAAAATAGTGTATATAAACTGTCAACAGAAACTAAGTTATGACTTAGAATATATAAATTCATAAAAATATATAGCCGTAATGACTTCAGCACCAAATTTCGCCCCCCAGGTATTAGACTTCCTGCCTTGACGTGGCCCTGAGGCTCAATTCCCGCTGTGATCTCTGCCCACTGGGAAGAGCTAAAGGAAGTTCCACCCGTTTGCCGTGGGTGGGATCCTGGAGGTTGAGGGTTACCCGAGGTGGCGGTGCTTCAGGTACCAAACACGCATCTTTGGCCTGACTTTTCGGTGTAGACGGGTGGCCATGCGGTTCGGAACGGTCAATCGGCTGGTCGCACCAAGCCCTAGATACCTCTTTTCCATTCTTTAGTATCTTTGTGATACCAACCATATGCACATTTACCGTACCCTTTTCTATCTTTTTATCTCTAGAAGGCGGTGGCCAAACGGACCAATCGTGTAGGCATTGTGTTTATGCGAGTTTATCTCACGTGTATCTCTAACACATGCGAGTTGGATAACCACTCCATTATGGTGTTCCCTTTTAGGGCTCCAAGGAGGGCGCAGAGCACTTGGGACGAAACTCTGATATATTCATGAGGAATGGAAAAAACATCTCCGCAACGCACCTGAAGGTAAAAAAGACGAGAATTCATCCGAATCGGAGGATCCCAGTCAGCAGTCTAGTAAACAGTCTAGCCAGCAGTCTGCAGCATCAAAGCTAACAAATTTTCCACGCTTCTTGGTAATGACCTTAGGCGAAGATTCTCGCACTGTGTCAAGTTTATCACTATTCGTGATAGAAAAGAGCATAGTGTCCATTGCCGGACATTCCAAAAGCATAAAAAACTTAATGAAAATCAAAAATAGGTTAAGTCAGGTTATCTTCTAATAGAAGTCGATAGAGAACAGCAGGTGAAACGTCTGCTTGGTACCATAAAGCTCTTCGATCTCAAGATCAAAGTATCTCTGCATAATACACTTAATTCATGTAAAGGTGTTATCCGCAGCTCAGATGATGATGATGATTTCGTGTTTAACGACGCGTCAACCCTCTTGGTGGGTCATAAGCGTCAAACGGTTAGTGGTTAACGGCATTGAGAATTATTATTAAAAGTAAAAAAGTTAGTTTGATATGTATAAAAATCGTAACCATTCAAATCTTATGAAAAAGTCCAATTTCTTTTAAGAATAAAATAATTTATCAACAGGTACATCTTGAAACAGTTGTTGCAAAGTGTCAGCTTTGAAGTATAAGTTACTTGAGGGTGAAAAGTCAACACAGTCAATTAAGATATGCTTAACAGTGAATGGCTGATCACAACCTACACAAGAAGGCTGATCCTCTTTCCTGGAAACTTGTGGAGGAGACAGAGCATTTTGTTCCAACGACAGGTTTAATGGCATGGAGTTTGTTATTTATTTCTCGGTCCCATTCGCTTTGCCATTCTGGCAAGATGTATGTGTTGATAAATGGTTTAAAATTATAGGAAAAATTATAGGAATTTTGATTGAGCGATTCCTTTGCTTTGTTGTCAGCATATTCATTGCCGACAATGCCGATATGGCTCGGAAGCCAACAACAAAACAAAATTTGGTGTGTTTTAGAAATTTCATGATGTTTTTCAATCAACTTTTGTATTTGAGGATTTTTAGATGATGGATGGTCTAAAGCCTTTAGCACAGAATGTGAATCAGAATATAAAAATATAACCGCTTTTTGAATTGTTGAAGAACTGATAAAATCTAAATCTATGTCTATTGCTTTGGCTTCAGCTGTAAAAATAGATGAGCTATCTGGAAGGCGCAAGGTTTGGTGCGTATCTTTAGAAACATACGCACAACCACCTTTATCTCCTTCTTTGGAACCATCAGTATAGACTTGCTGGTAATCATTGTAAAGTGACTGCAGTACCTGAAAGTTTTGTTTGAGTAGTATTGGAGTTGATTCGAATTTTTTGCCATCATGTAAGTCGAACAGGATAGAAGGTTGTTTAATACACCAGGATGGAACTTCGGCGGTTTCATGTTTTTGAATATTTTTAAGCTCGATACCTGAATTTTCTAGCAGGGGTAATACACGTAATCCAAAAGGTTTGATTGCTGTGGGTTTAGTTTCGTACTTATCTATAAATTCAGGTGGAAATGAAATTTGGAATGCAGGGTTAGATGGATTAGCAGCAAGTCTGATAGCATACTGTAGAGAAAGTTTCTCACTGCGCGAAGTTAAAGATGGTTCCCCTGCTTCTACATAAAGGCTTAATACTAGAGAAGTACGGAAAGCCCCCATAGCCAGACGAAGGCCTTGGTGAGTGATAGTATCCAAAGATTTTAAATAAGACTTTCTGGCAGAACCATTAACAACTTATCAGAGACCAGTAAAGATGTAATAAAGTGTACCGATCTGCTCCCAAACTTGTATGAGCTAAAACTTTCAAAAGATTCAAAGCTTTTAAGCATTTCGCTTTAAGATATTTAATATGGGGAATAAAAGATAACTTTTGATCAAATATGACCCCCAGGAATTTGTGATCCGTATAAAAACAGGGAAGCATGGTCGTGTTACTTCCGTAGCTTACAAAAATGAACACACTGCGTTTTCGACTTGGAGAATTTGAAACCATTTTTATCAGTCCATTCTTCTATTCGTTTTAAATTTTGTTTTAACTGTCGTTCAATTGTTTTCATATTTTTTGAACGATAACAGTAGTATAAAAACAATCAACTCGCGGCCATCTTTGACATTGCAAACCGGTGCAAACTAAGATGGCGGCGAAAATGGTGGTGATTGACTTCCGGTGGCCATTTTTGACGGTGCAATTAAACATGGCGAATATATGACGGCCATTTTGACGGTGCAAATTCACACGACGGACATGAGGCGACCATTTTAATATGGAGAGATATTTTTTGACGGTGCAAATAAAGATGGCGGACATAAGGCGACCATGTTAATATGTACTAGACCTTTTGACGGTGTAAATTCACACGACGGACATTAAGCGACCATTTTGACGACACAGATATGTGGCGGCCATTTTGACGGTACAAATTCACACGACGGACATAAGGCGACCTTTTTATTATGCGATGGACCTTTTGACAGTGCAAATTCGCACGACGGACATAAGGCGGCCATTTTGAGTCATTTTATGCATGATAAGTTCTAAACACTGGTGACAAGCTTTGGTGTTCAACAACATTTGTTAAAAGGGTTCCGGACCAATCTGAGTTCTTACAATCATTCTGGGTCAGTCTACCCATAGCTAAGCATTATTTTAACAGTGTCAGTTTTTAATGTAGATATGGCTCAAGCTCAGTTGAATTTTACTGATGAAAGTTTAGAAGTTTTGAGAGGATATGGATTTGAAAATGTTGTGTGGTCTCCATTGTCCAAAACCATATCATGCCAGCTAGATGATACGTTTTCTTTGGTGATAAAGAAAACACACCATAATGTCTCTATTAGACTGAGAAAACAAACTCAGTCGATGTCACTGCCTTATAATATGTTTGAGACTTTATGCGATTTAAAAGAAAGTATACAACTGTTATCTTCATTTGTTGAAGGGAATTCGAAATGACAGATTGTAGATTATTGGAACTGGAGTTTAAATCTCCTGATCTTGTGTTTTACAAGAATAGGGTTAAAACTTTTGACTCTTGGTCGACGCAAATTCATCCAAATAAGTTCAGACTTTCGTCTGCCGGATTTTTCTATACTGGGAGGAGTGACATCGTAGAGTGTTTCTCTTGCGCAATAAGATTACATAAATGGAAAAAAGACGATAATCCATTAAAAGAACACATGCTTGTTTCACCAAATTGCTTATTTCTCAAAATTATAGGACAAGAGAATTCAAGTGATGACAAGCCTATAAGGCTTTCACTTCTTTATGGAGTCCCTGGAGCTCAGTAAACGGTGTAACAGCTTTCCAAGATGGCGGTGATCCACAACTCATTGACCTGGAAAAGATTTGAATTTGAATTTTCCGTTATCATCTATATACATCTATATAAATGCGACTAACTCGAGCAAGAGCTAAACATTATTTCGCTAACCTTCAAAGTGAGAACTTATATGGACAGAATGGCTTGTTCGAGGGATCAGGGACTGAACAAATTATTTGTCTAAATCGCGACGGAAGTAAGGGCGAGGATTGTGGCCACGTAAAATCGATTTAAGCCCCCCAGTGGAAATCTTCCACTGACCGTTCCAAGGCGGCTCTTCTGTGGCGATTTATTTATGTTGTTGTTTGTTACTTACTGTATGTATCACTTGTGTCTTTTGGTTTTGGATGGCCATTTTGTGGGAAAGTAACTGATCTTATGGCCTTCCTTTGTTTAGGTTTCCATTATGGTCTGGTCGCTTAATGTTTGTATTTCTTTCCCTTTGGTTTCTTTTATGGGTGGAGTAAGTTAATTGTATCAATTCCTGATCTTTGTTTTACTTCTATTTGTTTAGATTTTACAACTGAACAATATAGTGACGATGAACGAGTAGACTCAATGCTAACAAATTATGATGAAAGAGAGTTTGATAACGTTCCGATAGACCATGCTACAGCTCCTTCAACTAGTGTCATGATTATGAATTCTTACTTTGACTTCATATATGCGAAAGCCTTGCATGAAATTAAAGGAGTGACAATGAAGAAAAGCTGCTATGGTTGTGAAATAAACCATCCATCACAAACACAACATGACTGTCTTATGAACTATGCAGAGTGTGATGATGATGCATATCAACTTGACTTATATTTTGAAGATATGTTGAAAGTTGTCAATGAACAAGACATTATTCAGTCATGAGAAGATATTGTACGTGTTTCTGACATTTCACCTGAGATAATTGACTTGCATAAGATGGTTATCACCAGCAAGGATTTTCAAGAAGTGATGCAAAACAACAGTGGAAAAACAAAATGAAGAAGATGATATTAACAATTTCACGTTTAGAAAAAAGATTATTTCAGTGACTGAACTATGACTTTTCCAGTAAGAGTTTTAAAGATTAAATTATAGATGTCATATTCACGACTGATGTTTCATTAAAAGTGTTATATGCTTCATTATCTTGATTATAGAGTAATGAAATAGTATATGTTTTAGAATAGATTCTTTGTTTATCAATTTTGTCTCATTTTTATTCTTATCATATTTGTTTTTACAGCCCTTCAAGAATATTTCGCTTATAAAATTACAAATAGATATAAACAAAAATAGCTGCGATATATTTTAAACTCTCATTTTTGCAGCCCTTCAGAAATATTTCAATTCATTTTACAACCCTTCAAGACTTTTTGGCTAATAAAATTACAGCCCTTCAAGAATATTTCGCTTATAGATATAAACAAAAATAGCTGCGATATTTTTCAAAAATAGCTGCGATATTTTTTTAAACTCTCATTTTTACAGCCCTTCAAGAATATTTCACTTCATTTTACAACCCTTCAAGACTTTTTGGCTAATAAAATTACAGCCCTTTAAGAGTATTTCACTTATAAAACCTTTCAAGTCATTTTAAAACCCTAATAGATTATTTCAACTACAAACCTCTTAACGAAGTAGACTTGTATTAGTTGTCAACATGAACAAGGTTCAGAAGGATAAGATTTTGTCTAAATATTATTACAACCCAAAACAACCGAGTGGATATTCTGGAGCAACAAAACTTAAGAAGGTGTTGGATAAGCAGTATCCTGGAACATTTAGTTTATACTTTATCAAGAAATGGCTAAACAATCAAGACTCTTATGCACTGCAGAAACAAGTGAAACATAAATTTATCACTCCCCGTGTACAAGTATCGGGTTTGAATGATCAAGCTGACATTGACCTAATGTCTGCTGAAAACATTTCGAAATATAATGATGGAGTAAAATATTTGTTAATCGTAATAGATATTTTTTCACGGTTTCTTTTTGCAAGGCAACTACTTAACAAAACATCCCAGGCGGTGTTAGCTGCAATAAAATATATATTTAAAGTAAGAATATTTACCAAGATCAGATCTGACAAAGGTTCGGAATTTGTTAATAAAACTTTTAAGAAATTTATGAAAGAAAGTAGGGTCTACTTTTTTACTATACAGAATAAACCTAAGGCAAACTATGCAGAGAGGGTCCAGCGAATTCTGAGAATCATGATCTTTAGAATGATCAGGAATCAACGTACTTACAGGTATATTGATACCTGCAACAAACAAAAGACAACGAAGCTGATGTATGGGCATATTTGTATTTGAAACCAGTGAAACGTAGAAAAACAATACAGACATTTAAATTCAAAGTCGGAGATTTAGTTCGGTTAAGTTACATAAAACACCCATTTCTAAGAACCTATCAGCAGCAATATACATCCGAGGTGTTTAAAATAAAAAGCAGATTGTTTAAACAAGGGATACCTCTCTATAAAATAACTGATTTAAATAATGAGTCAATTTTAGGTTATGTGTACGAGAATGAAATGTTTCGAATAAACAAAACAGACGAATCTGATTGGTTCATCTACAAAATCCCGAAAAAAAAGAAAAGTGAAAGGAAAAGTTCAATATTTAGTTCAATGGGAAGGGTTTCCAAAATCATTTAATAGTTGGGTTGATGCGAATCAAATAAAGGAAAAGTGATAATGGAGCGGTACGTGTACATTTGCGATGGAGACAGCAGTCAGTATTTTAACGATAACGCTCCATGCAAATTTAAAGTACAGTTGAAAACCCCATTGAACTTTGATGGCTTTTGGAAGGTGTCTTTGAGAGAACTCAGTTTGAAACAGAATTCAAAACTGAGAGGAAAAGATGTGTCAAACACTTTGTTCATTTATTCGAATATATGTATGGAAAGTATTCTTAATGGAAGCGAATACGCACTTCTCAGAAGAGTAGAATGAAGTTAAAGAAATGGTTGGCAGTATATTTTCGAGTCACCATTTTATCTGTCACTGAAAAGAAATGAATTTCAAGAGTTGGAATTAGTTATAAAAACGGCTGATGGAAAACTTGCTTCATTTATAACTTCGCCTGTATACGTTACACTTCATTTTAAACGTTATCCATTTTTCTCTAATTATGAGTCTGTCTAATCTCTACGTTCCAGATCCACAAAAGTGGATTATGTTTTTCAAAAATAAGAATCAAATTGGTAAAGGTGTTGGTATACCTCACAAACTGTGTTTGAATGAGAGTCAGGTGTCTGTCAATGCCGTCTCTCCAGCAGAACAAACAGTTGACCAAGCCAAAAGTGAACTGAAAAGATAATTTAAGTAATTCAGAAAATGTTGCCACTGTTCATAAAAAACCTGAACGTCGCAGAGGTCGGAACTCTAGAAAGAAAACGGTTAGTCGAAAAGTATCTGTAAAACCATCAAGAAAAAAGCGGATAAACAAGAAATCATTCAGACTTAAACGTGGAAAGTTGATTGATAAGAAATCTTCAGAGCAAGGACTTAAACTGAGCAGCAATAGGAATAAAAAAATTTCAAAAAAGAAACGGATAATAAAATCGTCGACCAAAATAAAAGCTTCTGACATTTTTAACAACTAAGATGTCTTATTTTACGCAGGAAGGATTCAGCGAAGGAGTACCCGACAATTTGATGTTGTTCGATTTACCACCAACTCAAGTAGCTGTGAATGATGTATACTATCAAAAAGTGCGAGCACTGTCTCAGGTGTCAGATGATTCACCAATTGAATTTCGAATAAGTGGACAGAACTCAATGGACTATCTCGATTTAAAAGGTACACAGTTGCATGTAAAACTGAAAGTGACTAATGCAAATGGTACCGACATTACGAGTAAGAAAGTAGGACCAGTGAACTTATTTTTACAAGCACTGTTTTCAGCCACAGAGGTTACGCTGCAAAACAAGGCTATAATAACTTGTAACTATAACCCATACCGTGCTATGATCCATACACTCATGCATTATGGTCATGACGCTGCATCGTCCCAGCTGTTATCTCAGTTATTCATAAAAGACAATAATGATCATCCTGAAGATTGTGATGCTGAAGGAGGTAACAATGGATTATACATGAGACATCAAATAATCGCTACTTCTAAGACATTTGACCTTCAGGGACCAATATATCACAGCTTGTTTACTACAAAAAGATACTTGTTAAACCAAGTTGATGTCAAGCTGAAACTATATCGAAGTTCTTCAGCGTTTTGTCTGTCTGCCTGTGATACCTCGCCTGATTTCAAAGTGGAGATTTTAGATATTTACTTACTTGTAAAAAACTTAGGGTGAATCCAGCGCTCATTATTGCCCACTCAGAGATGTTGAAAAGCAGCACAGCAAAGTATCCATTTGATAGCGTCGATTGTCGCTCTCAGTCTTGCAGCTGGAAGCACAATGTTTACATGGGATAATCTCTTTCAAGGTCACAGACCAAATCGAGTCATAGTGGGATTTGTAAAATCAAAAGCATTATCTGGAGATTACAAATCAAATCCGTTTCATTTTTTGAACTGTAATATTCAAAGTATATGTTTATATGTTGATGGAATTCCCGTTGGAGGAAATCCATTAAAGCTCAACTTTGATCAAACAGACGGTCGATCATTCATGCGAGCCTATACAAATTTGTTTCTTATAAATGGGACATGGAATAAAAATGTAGGACTCGACCTGTCTACGACAGATTTTGCAAATACATCAACTTTATTTGCATTTCAGCTAGAACCCATGTTCCCAGATGATACAAAGTTTCTGTCACTCGTAAAAACAGGTCATGTTCGATTAGATGTTCAGTTTAAACAGGCGCTTTCTGAAACAACAAGCTGCATTGTGTATAGTGAATCACCTGGATTTTTTCAAATTAATAAAGAAAGGGACATAATCACAGAATGAACACTTCAGAACTTCAGTGTTGTATAGACTGCAGTTCTGTCTTAAAACAAACACGTGGTTGGTGTCTTTGCTGCAGATCAACTTCCATTCAAACGTAACCGTTCTTTCGGTTTTATTGCTAATACAGATAATCATAACATGGAGGGAAAGCACTGGTGTAGCTTTTACTTCCCAAATCAAAATATTGTAGAATTTTTTGACAGCTATGGTAAAAGTATAGACCATTACAACAGTTACTTTTGTGACTATGTGTCAACTGTGCCTACTGTTACTGTGAATTCTAAACAGTTGCAAAGTGTAAATAGTGATGTATGTGGAATGTACTGTTTATTTTTCCTAATGCATAGGATTAATCGTGTTTCTTTTCATGATATTGTCAATATGTTTTCAAATAATACTGAATATAACGATGAATTTGTATATGATAATATTTTCAATAGCTTTCCAGCATGTACAGCAGATCACTGTTTATATAATCAAAGTTGTAAACCTTTAATAAAATTTTTGTAATATTTAACTACTTATTCTAGTTATTATTATGTTCCTGCTTATTTCATTGTTAACCGGTAAAGGTGTACGTCATGGCGGATGCACTCATAAAGTTTGAATGTCCAGCAACATGTTTCATATCAGGGGCAAGTGGATGTGGCAAAACGACTTTCATTTTTAAACTGTTGAAACAGGCTAGGTATATGTTTCAAAATATTCCTAAGAAAATCGTTTATTGCTATTCTACGTATCAGTCTCTGTATGATGATATGAAACGAGAAGTAGAACATGTCGACTTTTTTGAGGGACTACCTTCTAAGGACGATATGGACACATGGTCTTTTGAAACAGGTTTTAAAATTTTGATTTTAGATGACTTAGTACAGCAGGCGTCAACAAGTGTAGATATTGTTAATTTATTTACAATCTATAGCCATCACAAAAATTTTTCTGTATTTTCGTTGTGCAAAATTTATTTTCGGGTGGAAAACATTACAGAACGATTAGTCTAAACACACATTATTTTGTGCTTTTTAATAATCAAAGGGATCAACTACAGGTTCAAACTTTGGCGAAGCAGATGTTTCCAGGGGAAACAAAATATTTCATGGATGCTTTCAAAAAGGCTACAAAAAAGAAATATAATTTTTTGTTGGTGGATATAAGTTCACACTCAGATCCACTTTATAAGTTGAGAACTGACATATTTCCTGATCAGTTGATGATAGTGTTTCGACCTGAGAAAGAGAAATATGAGTAATAAATTAAGAAAGGAAAGATATTTCTTAAAATTTCTGTTGAACACCAATGAAAAACAGCAAAGACTTCTCATTAAACACGTAACAAAAAGTCAGATGGATTTTATTGTAGAAATTGTTTTTAATGCATTAAATGGTAATTTGTCTCTTTCAACAGATAACAAAAAGAAGCTGAAACGTTATCGTCATGTCATTCGACAACTAGTTTCAAAAAGACTGTCTCGTTCTAGAAGAAAGAAAATTCTTATAAAATATATTAAGCAGATCATTTTATTGCTCAAACCTTGTGAAACATGGCTCAAGAATTAGTGCTTGTTCCGAAAACGAAATATGATCATCTGCTTCAGAAAACTGGAGAAACCAATACAGTTAAAGCGTCAAGTCCAGACAGTAACTGCAAAAAAGAGGAATCTGTCTCGAATCCAGCAGACAAAACACAGACAGGAGGCATGCCTGTGAAGCATTCAATAATGAAAATCGACAAAGAACCTAGAAAACTTTATGTTAAACGAGCGTATTCTACTATTGGTAAGTTTAGCCCAAGTTTAAAGAAACAAAAGGAATCTAAGCTTAAACGTAATTGGATTGAATATAACATTTGATTTGATTGGTCAATAAGGTTGAGTGTGAATGTTTAACTTTTGTAAAACAGTGTATAGCAAATTAGTACGAACCTAGTTCTTAGTCATGGCGGATAAAAAAGTTTGAATATAACATTTGATTTGATTGGTCAATAAGGTTGATTGTGAATGTTTAACTTTTGTAAAACAGTGTATAGCAAATTAGTACGAACCTTGTTCTCAGTCATGGCGGATAAAAAAGTTCATGCATTAAAGAGGAAATTAGACGAGGGTGGTAATAATGAGATGGAAAAAATAGCTAAGTCAGAATATCAGTGTGCTACTTGCTTTAAAACATTCAGCGAAAAGCGAACTTTAACGAGACATGTTTTGACTCACCAGACATTCCATCAGTGTGGAGTTTGTGGGAAAAAGTTTAGACGTAGAGATCATCTTAGCACACATCAGAAAAGAAAAACATTCTCAAGCGGGTGGACAAGTTAATGAGTCCAAACAAAGTGATATACCTGACAGAAATAATTTTCCTTCCACAGTGAGGCTTGATCATGACTACATCAGGTCACCTTCACGTACAGATACTGCTGTGGGAACATCAATGGCGGACCACAATTACTCTGGATCCAACATACCTGTGAATGGAATATCAAGTATTGCAAACAATGATCATGACTACGCTAGATCATTCTCTCCTGCAGACACTCACATCAGTGATCATACATACATAAAACGTTCAACAACGAAACAGAGTGCTTTAAATGATGCTATTCATGACGATATAATTGTTCCAAACAAGGGAGAGAAATATGATATGTTAACTTTCTTTGCCAACGTTAAATCTGAAGTAGAGAAGTTTTTAAAATCACGGCTACAAACAAATGGAAATAAATGGTATTTATCTGTTCAAGTGGAGTTGATAAAGGACACACAAGATGCTGACATTATTACAAGTACTCCTCACTTCAGAAGTCTTACGAACGCTACGTTGAACATTGATACTTTCGAGCAACACACACTGAATGAGAGTTTCCAGAAAATGTTCGAAAGCTTTGAAAAATATATAAGAGAAAGCTCTGGGTGGGTTCTAAAAAAGGTTGTCAGTTTACCCATCCACACTGTCATGTATTCTCCAATTTCAGCATCGAGTTAGATTGATCTACCATATCCTTTGAGACGTTCTCAAAGTCTCTTGAATATTAGAAATTTAGACAAAAAATGTTTTCTTTGGAGTTGTCTCGCTTCCATACACCCTTCAGACTCTCCTCTGGTAAGTGAATATACACCTTATGAAAATGAACTTAACATTAGTGGCATTAGCTACCCAGTGGGGATACAGGACATTAATAAATTTGAAACCCAGAATCCATCTTTTTCAGTCAGTGTGTTTGCATATGATGATCATGATATTTTGCCAATGCGAAGCATTGCGGAAGACTACACCATGTAAATTTACTATTATTAAAGTCAGATACAAAGTCACATTACTGCTTAATAAAAAACTTAAATAATTTTTTGCGTAAAGCAAAACAAAGCACGAACCATTGTTTTTACTGTCCTTACTGTTTACATGGCTTTACAAAAGAAACTTTACAAGCTGTACACGGTGAACAAAAAATAGAATTGCCCTCAAATAAAGACTGTTTCCTCGAATTTAAAGATTATGAAAAACAACTTTGAGACGTTAAATGTACCACAATCTACGTCGAATCTCGAGAATAAGGCCACTCAACAGATTCAATTATTAGAACCGTGTTCTTTCGGTTATAAAGTTGTATCTACTGATGAAAACTTTGCAAAAGACACTGTTACATACCGAGGTCCTGATGCTGCAAAAAAATTAATAGAATCGCTTTTAAGGGAAAGTCATGAAATAGAACAAAGACTTCAGAACCCCAAACCATTAACTTTATCAAAAGAAGAAGAAGTGGCGTTCAATGTAGCCGATAAATGTTGTATTTGTAAAAAGCGTTTTACAAATCTGGATACGAGGGCAAGACATCATGAACACCCGTCTGGTAAATGCATTGGTGCTAGTCATATGCATTGCAACCTACAATGTAAACAAGCTAATTTTATCCCTGTTATTTTTCACGGTCTAAAAAAATTTGATAGTCATTTACTTTGTCAGGGCATTGGCTATTTCAAAGATCAGAAACTTAAATGCATTCCTCAAACAATGGAAAAATACATAAGTTTTAGTATTGGGAGGCTTCGTTTCATTGATTCATTTGGATTTTTACCGTCCTCATTGGAAACTTTGGTTGATAATTTAGCTCAAAATGGTTTGCAATCGTTTCATTACTTTCAAAACGAAATTAAAGAACACGCAGATATTTTGTTAAGAAAGGGTGTGTATCCTTATGAATACATGGACAGCTGGGAAAAGTTCAATGAAACACAGCTTCCACCCTTTTCAAATTTTTACTCATCTGTAAAGAAAGAGCACATTTCAGACGAAGATTATGCTCATGCAAGGCATGTGTTTGAATTATTATAAAGTCCCTTGGACACTATCACGATCTGTATGTAAAAACAGATGTTTTGCTGTTGACTGATGTTTTTGAACAATTTAGAAATATGTCACAGCAGTGTTATGACCTTGACCCTTGTCATTTTTCCACCAGTCCAGGACTTAGTTGGCAGGCGATGCTTAAAATGACGGGGGTAACGCTTGAGCTCATGACTGATATAGACCAGATACTATTTATTGAACAAGGAATTAGAGGGGGCATAAGTCAAATTTCAAATAGATATTAAAAGGCTAATAATCAACATCTAGAAAATTATGATCCTTCAAAAGAAACTTCCTTCAAAAGAAACCACTGAACTTTCTAAATTATTAACTTCCTGTCTTACTGGTATAAAAACGCATGTAATTAAATATTGTGATAAAGTCTTTGAAAGATCAGGAAGAAATCTGTTTTGGTCTATAAAAAATTCGAATGAGGTTTTAAATAAATTGAAATCTAGACATTTTCGTGCTTCTAGTCTGTCTACCTACGATTTTTCCACTCTTTACACTACACTTCCTCATAATCGTATAAAAGAAAAGCTTAATTATTTAATTGAATGGGCTTTTCACAGAGAAGATTCTCTCTATCTTGCATGTAATGTCAGAAATGCATTTTTCACTTCTAAAGAGTATAAGAATTATACACTTTGGTCATGTCAGAAAGTGTGTGATGCCCTCACCTTTCTACTTGACAATATTTATATTAGATTCGGTACTAAGTTATTTAGACAAATTGTGGGTATTCCGATGGGTACTAATTGCGCACCTCTTGTGGCTGACCTGTTCTTGTATTGTTTTGAAAGAGACTTCATTTTGTCCCTTTCCATTGATAACCAATCTGAAATTATTGAAGCTTTGAGCTCTACTTCTAGATATTTAGATGATTTATTAAATATTGATAATACCTATTTTGATGGTTTGATCAGTCAGATTTACCCCCTAGAACTTCAGTTAAATAAAGCAAATTCTTCTGATACCGAGGCCCCGTTTTTGGATTTACATCTATCTATTGTAGATGGATTTGTTTCGTGCAAAATTTATGATAAACGCGATGACTTTGATTTTGAGATTGTAAATTTTCCTTTTTTGGATGGTGATATTCCTCGTGCGCCATCCTATGGTGTTTATATTTCGCAATTAATTCGTTTTGCTAGAGTGTGTAGTCATGTAACTGACTTCAACACTCGTAATAAATTATTAACGGCTAAACTCCTTAATCAGGGTTATCGGTACCATAAACAACGCAAAGTAGAAGTAAAACAAAGATCAGGAATTGATACAATTAACTTACTCCACCCATAAAAGACACCAAAGGGAAAGAAATACAAACATTAAGCGACCAGACCATAATGGAAACCTAAACAATGGAAGGCCACAAGGACAGTTACTTTCCCACAAAATGGCCATATGGCCATCCAAAACCAAAAGACACAAGTGAGACATACAGTAAGTAACAAACAACAACATAAACAAATCGCCACAGAAGAGCCGCCTTGGAACGGTCAGTGGAAGATTTCCACTGGGGGGCTTAAATCGATTTTACGTGGCCACAATCCTCGCCCTTACTTCCGTCGCGATTTAGACAAATAATTTGTTCAGTCCGCATGAAGGCCTCCTAACTCATCAGTGCAACATCTCCGTGAACACAAAAATCAAAGAACCACAGAGAAGAGACAACGGTGAGGACTCGACAGCAAGAAACCACTGAAATGCTGGAGCAAAAGAAAACCAACAGTTAGACTCCGATGAGCCCGACCAGAGACAGAGCATCAGGCACCAACCAACATTACCTTGAATTAGATCTCTCTAATTCTCAATAAGCCTTTACGTTGGAGCGGTCATAGAATCTGAGGCCTGACCCACCGGCGTGCAATTAAAGAGGGAAGCAAAGTTGCCAACCGTGATTGGGTTAACTACCATGCATGCAGTCTGTCGTATAATATCCATGTTGTACCCAATCTTTTTATATCGAAGAATGATTTTACGAAACTGGGTGCTGAAGTCATTGCGGTTATATATTTTTCTGAATTTATATACTAAGTCACCATAAAATTCGGGTTCCGAAAGACCTTGTTGCAGAAGAGATTTAAGTCCAATATTGAATTTTGAAATTAAATCAGAATGGCGTCTATAAAATTTTGAAAAGGCTTTGCGTAGTTTATGGTACCGATAACCCTGATTAAGGAGTTTAGCCGTTAATAATTTATTACGAGTGTTGAAGTCAGTTACATGCCTTTTCAAAATTTTATAGACGCCATTCTGATTTAATTTCAAAATTCAATATTGGACTTAAATCTCTTCTGCAACAAGGTCTATCGGAACCCGAATTTTATGGTGACTTAGTACATGTATATAAATTCAGAAAAATATATAACCGCAATGACTTCAGCACCCAATTTCGTAAAATCATTCTTCGATATAAAAAGATTGGGTACAACATGGATATTATACGACAGACTGCATGCATGGTAGTTAACCCAATCACGGTTGGCAACTTTGCTTCCCTCTTTAATTGCACGCCGGTGGGTCAGGCCTCAGATTCTATGACGGCTCCAACGTAAAGGCTTATTGAAAATTAGAGAGATAATGTTGGTTGGTGGCTGATGCTCTGTCTCTGGTCGGACTCATCGGAGTCTAAGTGTTGGTTTTCTTTTGCTCCAGCATTTCATTGGTTTCTTGCTGTCGAGTCCTCACCGTTGTCTCACCTCTGTGGTTCTTTGATTTTTGTGTTAACGGAGATGTTGCACTGATGAGTTAGGAGGCCTTCATGCGGACTGAACAAATTAATGGTCTAAATCGCGACGGAAGTAAGGGCGAGGATTGTGGCCACGTAAAATCGATTTAAGCCCCAAGTGGAAATCTTCCACTGACCGTTCCAAGGCGGCTCTTCTGTGGCGATTTATTTATGTTGTTGTTTGTTACTTACTGTGTGTATCACTTGTGTCTTTTAATTTTGGATGGCCATATGGCCATTTTGTGGGAAAGTAGCTGTCCTTATGGCCTTCCTTTGTTTAGGTTTCCATTATGGTCTGGTCGCTTAATGTTTGTATTTCTTTCCCTTTGGTGTCTTTTATGGGTGGAGTAAGTTAATTGTATCAATTCCTGATCTTTGCTTTACTTCTACTTTCCTATTTAGCTTCCCCCAGGTATTAGACTTCCTGCCTTGCCGTGGCCCTGGGGGCTCAATTCCCACTGGGCACGTTGCTGCTGTGGTCAATGTGCCCACTGGGAAGAGCTAAAGGAAGTACCACCCGTTTGCCGTGGGTGGCGTCCTGTAAACCGGAAGAAGGGATCCTGGAGGTTGAGGGTTACCTGAGGTGGCGGTGCTTCAGGTGCCCAACACGCCTCTTTGGCCTGGCTTTTCGGTGTAGACGGGTGGCCGTGCGGTCCGGCACGGTCAATCGGCTGGTCACGCCGAGCCCTAGAGATACCGCTTTGCTTTCTCTTCAACTCTTTTTGTATCTTTCCTGATACCAACCATATGCCCATTTACCTTACCCTTTTCTGTCTTTTTATCTCTAGAAGGCGGTGGCTTAACGGATCAATCGTGTAGGCATTTTGTTTATACGAGTATATCTCACGTGTATCTCTAACATCTGCGAGTTGGATAACCACTCCAGTATGGTGTTCCCTTGTAGGGCTCCACGGAGGGCGGAGAGCACTTGGGACGAAACTAGAATTTTTTTCTTATGGCTCCTGGAAAAAAACATAACCGCAAATCACCTAACCGCAAATCACCTAACCACAACGCACCTAAACGTAAAAAACAAGAAGATTCATCCGAATCGGATGAACACAGTCAACAATCCAGTCAGCAGTCAAGTCAACAATCTAGTCAGCAGTCTGCTGAACCAAATTTTGACAATGTTCCGCGTTTCTTGGTCGTTACGTCACTTGACGATACACGAACTGTATCTAGCCTTTCCCCCTTCGTCATCGAGAAAAGTATTCTCTCCATTGCCGGACACCCTAAGAGTATAAAACAACTCAAATCGGGTGATCTTCTCTTGGAAGTCGAGAAAAAACAGCAAGTGGTAAGCCTGCTAAACACCAACAAGCTCTTTGATCTAAAAGTTAAAGTCGCTTTACATAACACGCTCAATTCATCTAAGGGAGTGATTCGCAGTCCAGAACTGCGTCCTTGCTCAGATGAAGAGATAGTCGATAACCTTAAGGATCAGGGAGTTGTTGGTGTTCGTAACATTCAAGTTCGTAGAAATGGTGTACTAAAACCAACAGCAACTTATGTGTTGACTTTTAATACACCAATTCTACCCAAGAAAATCAAAGTAGCATATCTTTCCATTAACGTAGAGGTATACATCCCAAACCCTCTTAGATGTTACTCTTGTCAGGCTTTTGGCCATCACGAAAGCAGATGTCAGAGAAAAAAACTCTGTCCTAATTGTGGTGAAGAAAAGCATGTTGATAATCACCTCAACTGCAAAAATGAACCCAAATGCGTAAATTGTGATGGCAAACATGCTGTTTTCTCCCGAGACTGTCCGGCGTGGAAAAAAGAAAAAGAAATACTTACCGTCAAATACCAAAGGGGGATAACATTCCCAGAAGCGCGGAAGATTGTCGAAGAGCGATACATAACACCAACCACCAGTTTCGCCAGCATCACAAAGGGTGCTGGTGTAAAATGTACCAGCTCCGCAACACAGACTGCTGAATCATACATTGCTGAACTGAAAAAGTCTGGTGCATGGAGTAAATCCACTCCAGCACCACAAAGTTCAACCAATTTATCAAAAGGCGCAATCCAGGTTGCTTCGGATCGGTCGACAGCGACCGTACCGAAGCCAGCGCCGAATGTAAAAGAGAAACCCGACCCAGGTCGAACTAATAAGGGGTCGCAAGATCCGATAAAAAAACATCAATTGTCTCAAAGACAAACAGACAGACAACGTAAAATGGAAAGAGACAATATAAAATTTCAGAACAGATTCGGATCTTTGAGTGACAGTGATATGGAGTTGACTGAAACTCCATCATCACCAAGTGGCAATAACAGATCGAGGTCTGCCACACCACGAGCTGGTGGTAGCAGATCTATATCACCAATTGCACCTCCATAATAGTTTCTAGTCTTTAAATATCTCTCCTTAAAATGGATTTAAAACACAAAATAATACAATGGAATTGTCGAGGTCTTAAATTAAATTATAATGAACTCTTATTACTTATTTCGCTACTAGCCCCATCGGTGTTTTGTTTGCAAGAAACTTTTTTAAAAACTGATGACAACATAGATGTCAGGGGTTTCAATACATACAACTATATCTATTCTGATGGTAACAAACCATCTGGTGGCAGCTCAATTTTTGTTAAATCATGTTTACCACAAAGAGAGATCAAATTAAAAACCGACCTTCAAGCTGTAGCAGTATCGGTTTCTCTGGATAAAGAAACTACAGTTTGCTCTCTATATATCCCACCCTCATTTTCTTTAAAGCCCGAACATCTTGACTCATTGCTGAGTCAACTTCCATCACCATATCTTTTAGTTGGCGACTTCAATGGTCACAATATTCTATGGGGCTGTAAAGATGTCAATAACAGAGGAGCACTTGTCGAAGATTTTATTGCAAAGAACGATCTTTGCTTGATGAATGATAAATCTTATACTTACCTTCACCCTGCGACAGGTCATTTGTCTTCTTTAGATCTCTCTTTGTGTCACCCATCTCTCTTCTTGGACTATGACTGGTCTGTTCATGATGATCAGTGCGGAAGTGATCACTTTCCTGTTATAATAGAGAGCGTAAACGAACCAGATGAAGACTGTAACCAGAAATGGAAAATGAATAAAGCCGACTGGGAATTATTCCATAATTTATGTGAAGAAGAGTTATCAATTGATCACTTAAATGAATCATCTGACATTGTTTCTGATTTCACAGATACACTTATTAACATATCAGAACAATGCATTCCAAAGACCTCCACAAATACTAAGAAAAGCAAGCCTTGGTTTAATAATGACTGTAAAGAAGCTATTAAAAAGCGTAAACAGGCTCTAAATAAGTTCTGCAAAAATCCCACTTCAGAAAAGCTCAACGACGTAAAAGTTTTTAGAGCTAAAGCTCGGCGAACAATCCGAGCTTCCAAACGAAAGTCATGGAGAGAATATGTCTCCAAATTGAACTATAAAACCCCCATTAAAAAGGTTTGGGATATGGTACGAAAAATTTCAGGAAAAACAAAGTCTTCTAGTTTTACACATTTAAATACTGAATTTGACACAATAGCTTCAACAAAAAAAGATATTTCAGATACTCTTGGTCACACATTTTTGAGAAATTCATCATCGCGTAATTATTCTGACACTTTTAGAAATTTCAAAAAGGACCAGGAGAAAAGAAAACTTAACTTCAAATCCCTTAATCACGAAGAATACAACACACCATTTAACTTATCCGAACTCGTTGAAGCCATTGAAAAATCACATGATACGGCAACCGGCCCCGATGAAATTCATTATCAGATGCTTAAGCATCTGCCAAAAAGTTCTCTTACAACACTTTTAGATATCTTTAATAATATTTGGGAAACAGGGGTATGTCCTGAGAGTTGGCGTGTAGCTACAGTTGTACCAATTCCGAAACCAGGGAAAGATCATGCAGAACCTACAAATTATCGTCCGATAGCTTTGACAAGTTGTTTGTGTAAAACATTGGAGAGAATGATAAACAAGAGATTAGTCTGGTACTTAGAGTCCAACAACCTCATTTCAGAATATCAATCGGGCTTTCGTTCGGAACGTAGTACCAATGACAATTTAATAAGACTAGAAACATTTATACGAGATGCTTTTATTAACAAAGAACACGTAGTGGCTGTCTTTTTCGACTTGGAGAAAGCATATGATACAACATGGCGTTATGGAATATTGAAAGATCTACATAACATTGGCTTAAGAGGAAAACTTCCCAGTTTTATTGAAAGCTTTTTAGGGGAGCGCATGTTTCAGGTGCGTGTGGGGTCTACCCTGTCAGATTTCTATGATCAAGAACAGGGTGTCCCACAGGGTAGTATTCTTTCAACTACGCTATTTAACATCAAAATAAACAATATTGTACAATGTTTGGACGACAAAACTGATTGTTCATTGTATGTTGATGATTTTTGTATATGTTACCGTTCAAAAAATATGAAAACAATTGAACGAAAGTTACAACAAAATTTAAAAAGAATAGAAGAATGGACTGATAAAAATGGTTTCAAGTTCTCCAAGTCGAAAACGCAGTGTGTTCATTTTTGTAAACATCGGAAGAAACACGAACATCCTTCCCTGTTTTTATACGGATCACAAATTCCTGTTGTTGAAGAAGCCAAATTTCTTGGGGTCATATTTGATCAAAAGTTATCTTTTATTCCACATATTAAATATCTTAAAGCGAAATGCTTAAAAGCTTTGAATCTTTTGAAAGTTTTAGCTCATACAAGTTGGGGAGCAGATCGGTATACTTTATTACATCTTTACCGGTCTTTAATAAGATCTAAATTAGATTATGGGTCTGTTGTTTATGGTTCTGCCAGAAAGTCCTATTTAAAATCCTTGGATACTATCCATCACCAAGGCCTTCGTCTGGCCATGGGAGCCTTCCGTACTTCTCCCGTATTAAGCCTTTATGTAGAAGCAGGTGAACCATCTTTAACCTCGCGCAGAGAGAAACTTTCTCTTCAGTATGCTATCAGACTTGCTGCAAATCCATCTAACCCGGCATCCAAAATTTCATTTCGACCTCAATTTGTAGATAAGTATGAAACAAAACCCACAGCAATCAAACCTTTTGGATTACGTATTTTACCACTGCTGGAAAATTCAGGTATCGACCTTAAAAATATTCAAAAACATGAAACCGCCGAAGTTCCATCTTGGTGTATTAAACAACCTTCTATTCTGTTCGACTTACATGATGGAAAAAAATCCGAATCAAATCCAATACTTCTCAAACAAAACTTTCAGGTACTGCAGTCACGTTACAATGATTACCAGCAAGTCTATACTGATGGTTCCAAAGAAGGAGATAAAGTTGGCTGTGCGTATGTTTCTAAAGATACGCACAAAACCATGCGCCTTCCAGATGGTTCATCTATTTTTACAGCTGAAGCCAAAGCAATAGACCTAGCTTTAGATTTTATCAGTTCTTCAACAATTCAAAAAGCAATTATATTTTCGGATTCACTTTCTGTGCTTAAGGCTTTAGACCATTCATCATCTAAAAATCCTCAAATTCAAAAATTGATCGAAAAACATCATGAAATTTCTAAAACACACCAAATCTTGTTTTGTTGGCTTCCGAGCCATATTGGCATTGTCGGCAATGAATATGCTGACAAGAAAGCAAAGGAATCGCTCAATCTTGATCCATCTGTTTTTAAAATTCCTTTTAACAATTTTAAACCATTTATCAACAGATACATCTTGTCGGAATGGCAAGGCGAATGGGACCGTGCAATAAATAACAAACTCCATGCCATTAAACCTGTCGTAAGTACAAAATGCTCTCCTCCACAGTTTTCCAGAAAAGAGGACGTAGTATTAACACGACTGCGCATCGGCCATACTAGAGTTACTCATTCTTATATTTTTAATGGTGATGATCAGCCTTCTTGTGTAGGTTGTGATCAGCCATTCACTGTGAAACATATCTTAATTGACTGTGTTGACTTTTCACCCTCACGTATTTTATATTTCAAAGCTGACACTTTGCAAAAACTGTTTCGAGATGTACCTGTTGATAATATTATTTTATTCTTAAAAGAAATTGGACTTTTTCATAAGATTTAACTGTTTCAGATTTTTATACATTATCATTCTGACTTTTTACTTTTAATATCATCATAATTGTTCGTGCCGTTTAACCATCAACCGTTTGACGCTTATGACCCACAAAGAGGGTTGACGCGTCGTTAAACACGAAATCATCATCATCAATTCCTATTTAGCTTACTATGACATTAACAACTTGTATGGTCTATCCCTGTCAGACAGGTTACCCATAGGGTATTTTAGGTTTCTGAATCCAGAGGAATTAGCTACGTTTGCTGTTCAAAAAATACCAGAGGATGGATCTAAGGGTTACATTTTGGAAGTTGATTTGGAATATCCAGAATCCTTACACGACAGTCATAATGACTATCCTTTAGCACCTGAACGTAAATTTATTCCTAATGAGATGCTATCACCTTATGCACAACGAGTGTGGAAAAAAACTGCACAATCAATATGAAACATTTCCACCCAGAGCAAAAGTAGAAAAATTACTTACCACTTTGGTGGACAAAGAAAAGTACGTTCTTCATTACAAGAACCTGCAACTGTACCTACAACTTGGAATGAAATTAAAAGCAGTACATAGAATTTTAGAATTCGACCAAGAGCCATTCATGAAGGTATACGTTGAGTACAACACCAGCATGAGAAAGAATGCGAAGTAGAAGTAAAAGATCAGGAATTGATACAATTAACTTACTCCACCCATAAAAGACACCAAAGGGAAAGAAATACAAACATTAAGCGACCAGACCATAATGGAAACCTAAACAAAGGAAGGCCATAAGGACAGTTACTTTCCCACAAAATGGCCATATGGCCATCCAAAATTAAGACACAAGTGATACACACAGTAAGTAACAAACAACAACATAAATAAATCGCCACAGAAGAGCCGCCTTGGAACGGTCAGTGGAAGATTTCCACTGGGGGGCTTAAATCGATTTTACGTGGCCACAATCCTCGCCCCTACTTCCGTCGCGATTTAGACAAATAATTTGTTCAGTCCGCATGAAGGCCTCCTAACTCATCAGTGCAACATCTCCGTGAACACAAAAATCAAAGAACCACAGAGGTGAGACAACGGTGAGGACTCGACAGCAAGAAACCACTGAAATGCTGGAGCAAAAGTAAACCAACAGTTAGACTCCGATGAGCCCGACCAGAGACAGAGCATCAGGCACCAACCAACATTATCTCTCTAATTCTCAATAAGCCTTTACGTTGGAGCCGTCATAGAATCTGAGGCCTGACCCACCGGCGTGCAATTAAAGAGGGAAGCAAAGTTGCCAACCGTGATTGGGTTAACTACCATGCATGCAGTCTGTCGTATAATATCCATGTTGTACCCAATCTTTTTATATCGAAGAATGATTTTACGAAATTGGGTGCTGAAGTCATTGCGGTTATATATTTTTCTGAATTTAAATACTAAGTCACCATAAAATTCGGGTTCCGATAGACCTTGTTGCAGAAGAGATTTAAGTCCAATATTGAATTTTGAAATTAAATCAGAATGGCGTCTATAAAATTTTGAAAAGGCTTTGCGTAGTTTATGGTACCGATAACCCTGATTAAGGAGTTTAGCCGTTAATAATTTATTACGAGTGTTGAAGTCAGTTACATGACTACACACTCTAGCAAATCGAATTAATTGCGAAATATAAACGCCATAGGATGGCGCACGAGGAACATCACCATCCAAAAAAGGAAAATTTACAATCTCAAAATCAAAGTCATCGCGTTTATCATAAATTTTGCACGAAACAAATCCATCTACAATAGATAGATGTAAATCCAAAAACGGGGCCGCGGTATCAGAAGAATTTGCTTTATTTAACTGAAATTGTAGGGGGTAAATCTGACTGATCAAACCATCAAAATAGGTATTGTCAATATTTAATAAATCATCTAAATATCTAGAAGTAGAGCTAAAAGCTTCAATAATTTCAGATTGGTTATCAATGGAAAGCGACAAAATGAAGTCTCTTTCATAACAATACAAGAACAGATCAGCCACAAGAGGTGCGCAATTAGTACCCATCGGAATACCCACAATTTGTCTAAATAACTTAGTACCGAATCTAATATAAATATTGTCAAGTAGAAAGGTGAGGGCATCACACACTTTCTGACATGACCAAAGTGTTTAATTCTTATGCTCTTTAGAAGTGAAAAATGCATTTCTGACATTACATGCAAGATAGAGAGAATCTTCTCTGTGAAAAGCCCATTCATTTAAATCATTAAGCTTTTCTTTTATAAGATTATGAGGAAGTGTAGTGTAAAGAGTGGAAAAATCGTAGGTAGACAGACTAGAAGCACGAAAATGTCTAGATTTCAATTTATTTAAAACCTCATTCGAATTTTTTATAGGCCAAAACAGATTTCTTCCTGATCTTTCAAAGACTTTATCACAATATTTAATTACATGCAAGTCCACATTCGAAAAGAATTTCTTCAAGCTCATGAATAATTCAGTCTTTTGTAAATAAAAATCAAAAATGAGTTCTTTAAGAGCAATGAAAACATTCATAAGAAAGAAGATGGGTCATACTACGTAGTTTCGGCTAATAAAGCCTCATCAGTGACTCTTTAATGATCCGGTAAAGAAAGCCAGAGGAAACACTGCAATTTTGCGAATTTCGAATAGGTAGTCGATACAAAGACTGATATAAATCAAAATGGGGTCCAAATAATTAAAAACCTGTCTAGAAAATGAGTCTAAACCAATAATTTATTTCTGATTTCTCAGAATATTCACGCTGATCTCAAAGGACCAAAAGTAAAATATAAACTGCACTATGGTTGATGTACGGGGTAAGTTATCTTTTTGTCTGACATGCTTTAAATTTAAAAGAGCACTACGACAACATACCCGTGAGACAAAGTGCATTTGTTTTCACATCTCCAAATGACAGTTTTCTGATGAAAGCTCGTGATATTTTTCTTATTTTTACTGCAAGATATAGGTTGCGGGTGCTCGTTAGAACCGCCTCAAGTTAGAACCGCCTCAAGTTAGAACCGCCTCATTGAGGTGGTTCTAACAATGAGGCGGTTCTAACGAGTACCCGCAACCTATATATTTGAGCAGAAATAAGGAAAATTATGTATACCCCCCCCGTAAACCTCAGTTTTCTCTGTATGAAGTTGGGGTATAGGGGGTCTTCATTGCACGGACTTGTTCACGCGATGATTGGGTTAAAATTGTAAGCTCTTACGTTTTCTTTATTGCTCCAAAATTTCAAGTATAATGGACATTTATAAAATTAAATAATGAAAATTTATAAAATTAAATAATCAACATATCATGAGACAAATAATAAATAGTTTGTATCTCATTTTCCATAACTTTAATGTTTTGTGATAAATGTAGTTTTACTTACCCTTTTTAATCCATTCCCTTGTTCTATTTTCAGGAAAAACCATGGAGAATCTTAGAAAACACAGATCAGTTGAGCTTTGTCATACTGAGAAGCGCATGAAGAAACTCTCAGCAAAACCCCCATGCAAGATGCACATAATCTTTTCAGAGGATCTTGTAGGGGTTGAGTTGTCTCGGCTTAAAGTAAAGCTTAATAAACCAATTTATATTGGTATGACCGTGTTGGATTTGTCAAAGAGAACAATGTATGACTTTTATTACAATCATTTAAAGAAAAATTACAGAGACAAGGTACAGTTGCAGATGACAGATACTGACTCGTTTTTAATAAGCTGTATTACGAATAATCCCTTTCTGGAAATTTCCAAACATTTAAATCTTTTCGACACCTCAGACTTTCCCCGAGACCATGCTTTGTACAGTGATGCTAATAAAAAAGTCATGGGAAAAATGAAACCAATGAAAAATGTATCAGCGAGTATTGTGGTTTAAGATCTAAAATGTATGCATTTAGTTGTGATGGTGAAGAAGACAAACGAGCAAAAGGCATTGCGAAAGTGGTTGTTAGGAAAGAGCTAAGATTGCAACATTATAAAAGTACCTTATTTGATGAAACCAGAGCAAAATCAGAAATGAACATAATTCGAAGTCATGATCATACCATTTACTGTGAGAAAATTAGCAAAACTGGGCTTTCCTGTTTTGATGACAAGCGTTATTTACTCGATGATGGTATTACATCACTTGCATATGGTCATTACAAAATAAAGGCATCATTTATTTTCACTGTTATTTATTTTCAAGTTGAAACAGCAATTTTCAGAGTCTTTGTGTGGTCTTTTTAGCTGTTAGAAAGAACCAAGGTTCTTCATTCCGGCAGGGTGACCTACAAACAATAAAAAAAACTTATGTATGCTATGTAACGTTAATCTCTACAAACATAATCAACGTTGACTCAACGTTGTTTATGTTTTGTAGAGATTGTTGGTCTCAAAAACACGTTTTATCATTTTAAAGTGTTTTAATAAGAATTAAGAAAGCATGTCTGTGTTAATGGAAGGTTGGATAAGTATCAACTTTCTTTTGGTTAGAAATTTGGTTATTTCAAGTCTTCTTAGCAACACTTAAAATCAAATCCGATTAATTTATGTTTAGCATTGAGTCTTTACTCACCGGAATTGCATAAAATATCTCCTCGTCACCCTGGAGTTGGAGATCGTAATTGTTCATCTACAATGAATAAATGCATATAAATACAATTAACGCAATTACCAATACAAACAAGGGATGAATCAATAAATGGTATGATTGAATGCTTTGGAATCTTAAGCTGTGTGTGTCTTGTGGTATATGTATGAATACATGCGCTTTTTAGGTGATAGTGGTCTAAATGAAACACATAATTATGACTAAATTAACATTATGATTGAAGGAACATTATGCGCGTTTTTGTTTTTGTAGATATTATTGTTTGACTCATAAATATCTTTGTAATAAAATAGATACCTCATTGATGTGCTTGCATATTGATAGATAATTGTTGCTCTTCCTGCGGTGGTAGCAGCAGCTGCTGTTGCTGTTGTGGTAGCAGCAGCTGTTGTTGTTGCAGTGGCTCCCCCCGCTGTGGTAGCTGCAGCTGATGTTGGTTTTGTGATAGCAGTAACTGCTGCTGTTGTTGTGGTAGTGGCTGCTGCGGTGTGAACAGCTGCTTTGTGGGTTGATGCTGTTGCTTGGGTTCCTGAGGAGGGAACAACGCTAATATTAACTTCATTTTGTGTAAAAACGGTATATTTTAGAATGTCCATGGTTTAATTTTCACGGTTAACTCCTTTTTGTCTTTTGGTTTTGGATGGCCATGTGGCCATTTTGTGGGAAAGTAACTGTCCTTATGGCCTTCCTTTGTTTAGGTTTCCATTATGGTCTGGTCGCTTAATGTTTGTATTTCTTTCCCTTTGGTGTCTTTTATGGGTGGAGTAAGTTAATTGTATCAATTCCTGATCTTTGTTTTACTTCTACTTTAACCAGTCTAGAATAAAAACAAGATTTCCATCTTTGGCCCCAGCATGAAGCTTTGCAGCATGGCGTGGTACTGCCAGTCACACCAACTGTCAGTACTTCAAGGCTTCCTGCTTTGAAGATGTTTTCAGCATGGACCAGATTCCCATCTGGACTCTCAGACGTGTCACTATGGGAGCTAGGCATTATGGGTTTTATGTTTACAGCCTGAACTGTCTTGCCACTGTCGTTACCCAGACTTATTTCATTTTCGCATCCACTGCTCGTGACGGACCCAGTCTCCACTGCTCGTGACGGACCCAGTCTCCACATTGACACTGTACGTGCTTGATCCTAATCCGCGGTGGCCACCCTTTAAACAGGATCCGTGCACCCCCTCTGTTGCCAATGGAACTGCCTCGTCAACCTCCTCTGCGAACGAGCCCCAATTCTGGTGCGCCTGAACATAATACTTGCACCCGCCACTGGGCAAATCCCCTGGACCTACTCCTGACATGAATTTACCACACTCCTCCCCCTCAGGAGGTATCCTGGACAAACTATCCGCGTTTCCATTTCTACGACCAGGGCGGTACCTCAGCACCATATTATACTGCGAAAGCTCCTCTAGCCACCACGCCAACTGTCCCAGTGGCTCGCGAAAATGCGTAAGCCAGATTAAACTCGAATGGTCAGTCCGAACCATAAATGGTTTTCCAAATAGGTAATGCCTGATTTTGCTGCACCCGCCTATAGGGGCTTGGAGAAATATATGGGCTGCATGATGCTTCTACGCAGAGCTGAATCCGGCCCGCACACTAGTACTGGGAAACCACTTAGAGGATCTAAGCCTGTCCAGGAACCGCGGTGCGAGCCGGACCGTCCAAGCTAATAAACCTTATTGGTTTCATTGGGCAACAGGCCTTGAGATGTCATTTCATCTCAATGTCGGGTAAAAGTCCAACAAAATTGGAAGCAACGTCTCCAAAATGACCTTTACAGTGTTGACGGGGACGTTAAACCTCAAATCAAACATGCTTCAGCATTTCATTGGTTTCTTGCTGTCGAGTCCTCACCGTTGTTTTATCTCTGTGGTTCTTTGATGTTTGTGTTCACGGAGCTGTTGCACTGATGAGTAAGGAGGCCTTCATGCTGACTGAACAAATTATCTGTCTTAATCGCGACGGAAGTAAGGGCGAATATTGTGATTACGTAAAATAGAAGTAGAGGCACTGATCAAAAATCGATACAACTAACCCACAGCTCCCATCAGAGACACAAAGGAAAGAAACACAAACATGAAACAACAGACCCAAATGGAAACATCCGAAAGCTAAAAGGACAGTTACTTTACCACAAAACGGCCAATAGGCTATCCAAAGCGACACAACCAAAGACAAACCATAACAAAAATAAACCGCGACAGAAGAACCGCCTTGGGACGGTCAGCGGAAACGAATTCCACTAGTGGGGGGGGGGGGGGTGTCTTAAATCGATTGTACGTGGCCAAAATCCTCGCCCTTACTTCCATCGCGATCAGCACTCCGTTAATGAGGACAAACTGCTCTTTATTCAACAAGAATGACTTAGTTGCAAGGCTAGCAATAAACACCCCCTCTTCTGGGGTGATTGAAGTCTTTAACCAGTCTAGAATAAAAACAAGATTTCCATCTGTGGCCTCAGCCTCTTTCAGATCGTCCACTGAAAACCCCCAGCATGAAGCTTTGCAGCACGGCGTGGTTCTGCCAGTCACACCAACTGTCAGCACTTCAAGGCTTCCTGCTTTGAAGATGTTTTCAGCATGGACCAGATTCCATTCTGGACTCTCAGACGTGTCACTATGGGAGCTAGGCATTATGGGTTTTATGTTTACAGCCTGAACTGTCTTGCCACTGTCGTTACCCAGACTTATTTCATTTTCGCATCCACTGCTCGTGACGGACTTGGTCTCCACTGCTTATGACGGACTCAGTCTCCACATTGACACTGTACGTGCTTGATCCTAATCCGCGGTGGCCACCCTTTAAACAGGATCCGTGCACCCCCTCTGTTGCCAATGGAACTGCCTCTTCAACCTCCTCTGCGAACGAGCCCCAATTCTGGTGCGCCTGAACACAATACTTGCACCCGCCACAGGGCAAATCCCCTGGACGTACTCCTGACATGAATTTACCACACTCCCCCCCCCCCCAGGAGGTATCCTGTACAAACTATCCGCGTTTCCATTTCTACGACCAGGGCGGTACCTCAGCACCATATTATACTGCGAGAGCTCCTCTAGCCACCTCGCCAACTGTCCCAGTGGCTCTCGTAAATGCGTAAGCCAGATTAAACTCGAATGGTCAGTCCGAACCATAAATGGTTTTCCAAATAGGTAATGCCTGATTTGGCCGCCCCCGCCCATAGGGGCTTGGAGAAATATATGGGCTGCATGATGCTTCCACGCAGAGCTGAATCCGGCCCGCACACTAGTACTGGGAAACCACTTAGAGGATCTAAGCCTGTCCAGGAACCGCGGTGCGAGCCGGACCGTCCATGCTAATAAACCTTATTGGTTCATTGGGCGACAGGCCTTGAGATGTCATTTCATCTCAATGTCGGGTAAAAGTCCAACAAAATTGGAAGCAACGTCTCCAAAATGACCTTTACAGTGTTGACGGGGACGATAAACTTCAAATTAAACATCCTCGAGCATTTCATTGGTTTCTTGCTGTCGAGTCGTGACGTTGTTTTATCTCTGTGGTTGTTTGATGTTTGTGTTCACGGAGCTGTTGCACTGATGAGTAAGGAGGCCTGCATGCTGACTAAACAAATTATCTGTCTTAATCGCGACGGAAGTAAGGGTGAATATTGTGATCACGTAAAATAGAAGTAGAGGCAATGATCAGAAATCGATACAACTAACCCACAGCTCCCATCAGCTACACAAAGAAAAGAAACACAAACATGAAACAACAGACCCCAATGGAAACATCCGAAAGCTAAAAGGACAGTTACTTTCCCACAAAACGGCCAATAGGCTATCCAAAGCGACACAAACAACCAAAGACAAACCATAACAAAAATAAACAGCGACAGAAGAACCGCCTTGGGACGGCCAGCGGAAACGAATTCCACTAGGGGGGGGGGGGGGGGGGTGTGTCTTAAATCGATTTTACGTGGCCACAATCCTCGCCCTTACTTCCATCGCGATCAAAACAATTCATTTGTTCAGTCCGCATGAAGGCCTTTTAACTCATCAGTGCAACATCTCCGTGAACACAAAAATCAAACAACCACAGAGATGAAACAACGGTGAGAACTTGAAAGCAAGAAACCACTGAAATGGTGGAGCGAAAGAAAACCAACAGTTGTACTCCGATGGGCCTGACCAGAGACAGAGCGTCAGGTACCAACCGACATAAAGGCCTGAACCACCGGCGTGCAATTAAAAACGGAAGCAAAGTTGTCAACCGTGATTGGGTTGACTACCATGCATGCAGTCTGTCGTATAACATTTATGTTGTACCCAATCTTTTTATATCGAAGAATGATTTTACGAAATTGGGTGCCGAAGTCATTGTGGTTATATATTTTTCTGAATTTTTATACTAAGTCACCTTAAAATTCGGGTCTAGATAGACCATGAAACCGCCGAAGTTCCATCTTGCTTCTATTCTGCTTGACTTACATGATGTCAACATTTCCGAATCAAATCCAATACAACTCAAACAAAACTTTCAGGTACTGCAGTCACATTATGATGATTACCAGCAAGTCTATACCGATGGTTCCAAAGAAGGAGATAAAGTTGGTTGTGCGTATGTTTCTTAAGATACGCACAAAACCTTGCACCTTCAAGATGGTTCATCTATTTTTACAGGTGAAGCTAAAGCAATAGACCTAGCATTAGATTTTGTCCGTTCCTCAACAGTCCAAAAAGCAATTGTTTTCTGATTCACGTTCTGTGCTTCAGTCTTTAGACCATTCATCAACCAAAAATCCTCAAATACAAAAATTGATCGAAAAATATCATGAAATTTCTAAAACACTCCAAATCTTGTTTGGTTGGCTTCCGAGCCATATTGGCATTGTCGGCAATGAATATGCTGACAAGAAAGCAAAGGAATCGCTCAATCTTGACCCGTCTGTTTTTAAAATTCCTTTTAATAATTTAAAACCATTTATCAACAGATACATCTTGTCGGAATGGCAAGGCGAATGGGACCATGCAATAAATAACAAACTCCATGCCATTGAATCTGTCGTTGGAACAAAATGCTGTACTCCGCAGCTTTCCAGGAAAGAGGATGTAGTATTAACGCGACTGCGCATTGGCCATATTCTTATATTTTAAATGGTGATGATTAGCCTGCGTGTGTAGGAAGTGATCAGCCATTCACCATTAAACATATCTCAATTGAATGTGTAAACTTTTCACAGTCCCGTAACTTATACTTCAAAGCTGGCACTTTGCAACGATTGTTTCAAGATGTACCTGGATAATATGATCTTATTCTTAAAAGAAATTGGACTTTTTCATAAGATTTAATTTTGTTTCAGATTTTTATACATAATCATTCTCACTTTTACAATTTTTAATATCCTCATAATTCTATATATTTTTTTATCATTAATCGATTGACACTTATGACCCACAAAGAGGGTTGGCGCGTCGTTAAACTCGAAATCATCATCATCAGTGATAACTTGATCGCATAACGGGAAGTACAGTATTCAAGAGAACGTTTTCTGACCAATTACAGAAGTTTGTTGTTGATTGATGAAAAAACCCTAGTCTCCTATTACATTCGGTTTCAAATCTTAGTTCGAGGTCTCGTCGTGTATGGTTATCTTTGTCATATATTTCCTTTACATTTCGTCGTTACGATTTTCTCCGTTGTTGTCTAGATATATCGATTTTTTTCCATTATTCCTTAAAGAAGCTTATAATCCCTACGGCTCTCACAAGGTCTTGAGTCTGTTTTTCTTCTCAAAGAATAAGAAGCCTCTGGGGTGTAGTGTTTACGCTACTCGCCTTGTAAACCAGGATCGATCCCTGGCTTCTCCAGACTTTCGGATGAGTCTTTAAACCTAGGTCCCGTCTCCAAATGGCCTTAGCTGTTGGTTGGACGTAAAACTCAGACACTCACTCACTCTTCCCAAAGAAACACCTGAGGCTGTTCAAAATAGAAGTGAAGGCAAAGATCAGGAATCGATGCAATTAACCCACAGCTCCCATCAGAGACACCAAAGGGAAAGAAACACAAACATGAAACAACAAACCCTAATGGTAACATCAATAGCGGAAATTCAAAAGGACAGTTACTTTCCAACAAAACCGACAACCCTTGTGCAAATGGAAACGTCTGGCAGTGCCACTATGGAGAAGTCCGTGGGACAATGGAGGCGTTACTACACTCTTAAACCTCCGCTTCAAGTGAATATGTATCTGTTTTGACGTAATGTGGACATTTGTGCAAAGGACTATAATTCTTTCGAGTGAATGTTATCTTTTACTTTTTAATAAGAACAGACAAAGAAAGTCCATCACTTGAACAAGTCCGTGAAATTAACACCCCTCTAAACCCCACGTTATATAGAGAAAACGGGTTTGCGGGGTTTACATTACTTTTTCCTATTTCTGCTCCAAGACATATTGTGGGTACTCGTTAGAACCGCCTCAACGAGGCGGTTCTAATGAGCACCCACAACCTATATATAAGAAAAATATCAGGTATTTTCATCCGAAAAATATCCATTGTTGAGATGTGAAGAAATGCACTATGTCGCACAGGTGTGTTATCGTAATGCACAGTTTCCAGGAAGTAGTGCCAATACAGAAAATATTGGGTGAAAGTAAAAAAATGAGAAAAAAAAGCACCTGAAATGCAGGTGTCAAAATCCTGAAAAGGTAATTTTGCCTATACTTTATATAGGGACAGAAAGTCTCAAAACCCTGAAATCAGAAATAATCTGGAAAGCTTTCACCCATGTGTGTAATAATATTGTGGCCTGTAAGTTATTAAGGAAAAAAGATGCATTACACCATGAATGCCGAAACAACCAATGTTGTCGGATTCAGCGAGTTTTTTTCTGACCGATATCCCCAGTTTCAAAGAAAAATATGGCATTTCTAATGCCTTCAGCACCGAACTCAGCGTGTTCAAATCGAATGATTAAAATTCCCTTTCCTTTATAAGGTTTAAAAAGTTGTCTGTGTGTAGATTCCTCATTTTTTAGCTCACCGGAACTTTTGTTCCGGTAAGCTATTCTACTACCCCCGGCGTCGGTGTCGGCGTCGGCGTCCACAAATGTTAAAGTTTTGTGTTAAAGTTTTTAGAAGCTCATTTCTTTTTTATGCCTACATGGATTGAGTTTATATTTGGTATGATGTTAGATACTGGTCTATAGTTCTTATTTGCAATATCAGCAGCCATATCCGTGACCTTGGGGTCAAGGTCACAGACTTAGAATTCTAATTTTCAAGTTTTTGTGTTAAAGTTTTTAGGAGTTCATTACTACTTTACCTTCAGATGGATTTAGTTCATACTTGATCTCAATTATTATGCAGCAGCATCAGCTCTCATGACCGTAACCTTGGGTCAAGGCCACATACTTTGAATTTTTATGGTAATTATGGTAATTTCTTTGTTTTATCATAACTTTGGAGCCGTTTCAGATAGAGCCTTCATATTTAGCATGTGGGTTCCTTGTGACATTACCTTCCCACACATACAAAAAAATTTCGACCTGTAACCATGACCGTAACCATGGGGTCAAGGCCACATACTTTGAATTATTATTGTAATTATGGTATTTTTTTTGTTTTATCATAACTTTTGAACCGTTTGAGATAGAGCCTTTATATTTGGCATGTATGTTCCTTGTGACATTGTCTTCCCACTCGTACAAAAAATTGACCTTGACCCTTGACCTTTTGACCAACTTATCATAACTTTTTAATCGTTTGAGATAGAGCCTTCATATTTGGCATGTATGTTCCTTGTGACATTGTCTTCCCACTCGTACAAAAAAAATTGACCTGTGCCCTTGACCTTTTGACCTACTTATCATAACTTTTGAACCGTTTGAGTTATAGTCTTCATATTTGGCATGTAGGTTCCTTATGGCATTCCCTTTCCACTCATACAAAAAATTTTGACCTGAGACCTTGCCCCTGGACCTTTGACCTACTTTGTCATAATTTTTTAACTATTTGAGATAGATACTTCATATTTGGCATGTAGGTTCCTTGTGACATTGCCTTACCGCTCATACAAAAAAAATACCTGTGACCTACTTTATTATAACTTGTGATATTCCCTTTCCACTCATACAAAAAATTTTGACCTGTGACATTGACCCTGGACTTTTGACCTGTGACCTTGACCCTGGACTTTTGACCTACTTTTTCATATTTTTTTAATTTCTCACCATTTGAGATAGAGCCTTCATATTTGGCATGTATATTTCTTGTGACATTCCCTTTCCACTCAAACAAACAATTTTGACCAGTGACCTTGACCCTGAACTTTTTACCTACTTTTACATAATTGTTTGACTATTAAAGATAAAGACTTCATATTTGGCATGTAGGTTCCTTGTGACATTGCCTTACCACTCATACAAAAAATACCTGTGACCTTGACGTTTGACCTACTTTATCATAATTTTCTTACCATTGGAGATAGAGCATTCATATTTGGCATGTATGTTCCTAGTGTCATTGCCTTACCACTTATACAAATTGTTTTTACCTTTGACCTTGACCTTTGACCTTTTGACCTACTTATCATTACTTTCTAATCATTTGAGGTAGAGCCTTCATATTTGGCATGTAGGTTCCTTGTGACATTGCCTTACCACTTATACAAAAAACTTTACCTGTGACCTTGACGTTTGACCTAATTTATCATAATTTCATAACCAATTCACATACAGCTTTCATATTTAGCATGTAGGTTCTTTGAGACATCACCTTTCAACTCGTACAAATTTTTTTTACCTGTGACCTTGACTTTTGACCTACTTAATCATAAATTCGTAACCATTTGAGGTAGAGCCTTCATATTTGGCATGTGAGTTCCTTGTGACATTGCGTTTCCAATCATATAAAAAATTTTGACCTGTGACCTTGACCATGGACCTTTTACCTACTTTGTCATATCTTTTTCACGATTTGAGATAGAACCTTCATATTTGGCATGTAGTTTCCTTGTGACATCGCCTTACCACTCATACAAAAAACTTTGACCTGTCACCTTGACCCTGAACCTTTGACCTACTTTATCAATTCATAAATATTTAACCATTTCACATAGTCTTCATATTTGGCATGTAGGTTCCTTGTCACAATGCCTTCCCACTCATGCAAAACATTTTGATCTTTGACCCTTGACCTGCAACCTACTTTATCATAACGTTCTGTTTTAGCTTTCTTACTTGATATGTAGGTTGCATGTCACATTGCCTTCCCATTCTTTTATAAAATTTTTACCTGTAACCTTGATCCTGGTCCTGTGATCTACTTTTTTGATAACTTCTTGACCATTTGAAATAGAGCCTTTATATTTGGCAAGTTTTGATTCGTTGATTCATGTCTAAGGGTTAAATGGAATTAAAAGTGATACTAATGAGTCAAACTTGAATCATATGTTAGCCCCAAATATTGATATAGCACTGGATTCTTTCTTAGTGACCTTGTTTCTATTATGAGCCTGAAAATTTGACTTTACACGACTAGTCAAAGCGCGACTTTAGGTGAGCTACCCTGTCCGGCGACAGGTCGTGTTAATTAACGAGCTTCCAAAGCACGAGTAACAAAAAAGAGTTATTTCTTTTTCTTTTTAGCTCACCTGAGCACGAAGTGCTCAAGGTTAGCTATTGTGATCGCTCTCGACCATCCGTCAACAGTTTCTTCAAATGACATCTCCGTCTTCAAATGACATCTCCGAAACGTCAGTGCCAATTTTAAAATAATTTCATAGGAATATTCTTTGGGTGACCCTCTACCAAAATTGCTAAAATTGTTCCGCGCCGCTGAACAAAATGGCCACCAGAGCTTAAAACCTTAGAAAAACCTTTAAACGACATCTCCTAGGCTAATGGTCTGATTTCAAAATAATTTCACAAATATTTATAAGGTGACCCACTACCAGAGGTAAAAATAGAAAAACCTTTAAACGACATCATCTCCTAGGTTAATGGTCCGATTTCAAAATAATTTTTACAGGAATGATGCTTGGGTGACTCTCTACCAAAATTGCTAAAATAGTTCCGCTCCGCTGAAGAATATGGCTGCAGAGCTAGAAATATATAAAAAAAACTTAGAAAAAACCTGTAAACGACATCTTCTCCTAGGTTAATGGTCCGATTTCAAAACAATTTCACGGGAATATTAATTTGGTGACCCATTACCAAAATTGCTAAAACGCTTCCGCTCTGCTGAACAAAATGACCAAATAAAATAGAAAAAAACTTTAAACGACATCTCCTCCTAGGCAAATGGTCCGATTTCAAAATAATTTAACAGGAATGTTCCTTGGATGAACCTCCACCAAAAATGCTAAAATAGTTCCTCTCCAATGAACAAAATATCAAAAAAATGCTTAAATAGTTCCGCTCCAATGAACAAAATATCCACCAGAGCTAAAAATAGAAAAACCTTAGATAACGACATCTCCTAGGCGAATGGTCCGATTTCAAAATAATTTCACAGAAATATTGTAACGGAACACCACCTGATCAAGCGGTACAGCTATTGATATGGACAGGATGTGATGGTGCTGTTACAATAAATATATGTGGGTTCGACCTGGGTCGTACTCAATGTTGAGTGGGAGTGAAATGAAAACGGGTTATTTAAGTTTTAAGATTTGTTTACTTTCCCCTAACAATGTCAGGTATGAAAGACAATAAAACTCGTGAAATTATCTAGAACATTTAGTACATAAAACAAGCAAGTTATAGAACCGATAGCTGTCACACAAATAGTTATCTATAAATTTCAGCAAGTTATTCTTACGTTGACGTTAAGGCTTAGTAAGGTAAAGTTCATCCTAGTTAGGCCCAAATACAATTGCCTTAAGTAGAAATTACGAATAATGAGGTTATGCTATACTGTCTTATACAGCTTATAAGACTACTTCACCACTCTATATGTTGCCACGACATGCCTTTCACAAGCAAACAACACTGCAACATAGTAGAACGATAATTATGTATTTGTGCCTATCTTGGAATGAATGCAAATTTGGTTAAATTATTTACTTACTTAACATTAACAAACCAAAGTCGAAAATTAACTATTCAAGGGTGTCCCTTTAAAAGGAAACTTTATCCTAACTGAGCGGAATTCATCCTCGGTAGGCGTCAGTACAATTATGCTAATATAAAACTTGAAAATTTAGATCTAATAAGTAGCCAGGTCACTACAGATCAGAAGCCGCTACAACACGCTTTCCCCAAGCGTATAACACTGCCGACCTGTCTATTATCTTGTACTCCGCCTACCTCGGCTCAACTGAGGTTCCGCCTGGCCAGGCATAAAGTTGATTTACAGAAAAATACTTAATAATTTATTATTATTATTATTGAACACCTTTATTATGCCCCCGCCATTCGAAGAATGGTGGAAAGGGCATATAGCGTTGCCCTTGTCCGTCCGTCCGTGCATCCGTCCGTCCGTGCGTCCGAAACTTAAACGCAGTCAATAACTTCCTTATTTCTTGACGGATTTTAAAATTACTCAGCAGAAATGTTAACCATCATGAGACGAAGTGTCACGAGCAAAACCCAGGTCCGTACCTCCAAGGTCAAGGTCATACTTAGAGGTCAAAGGTCAAAAATAGGGTCCGAAACTTAAACGCAGTCAATAACTTTATTTCTGGATGGATTTTGAAATTACTTTGGAGAAATGTTAACCATCATTAGTCGATGTGTCATGTGCAAAACCCAGGTCCGTACCTCCAAGGTCAAGGTCATACTTGGAGGTCAAAGGTCAAAAAAAGGTTCCGAAACTTAATGGCAGCCAATAACTTACTTATTTTTGGATGGATTTTGAAATTATTTTGAAGAAATGTTAACCATCATGAGACAATGTGTCACGTGCAAACCCAGATCCGTACCTCCAAGGTCATACTTGGAGGTCAAATGGCATAAAAAGGGTCCAAAACTTAAACACTGTCAATAACTTTCTATGGATATACATATTTTCGGGCTGGGGCATCCGTGTCCTATGGACGCATTTCTAGTTTTATATTATTTTACATCTGTATAATGAAAACCTGTGCCAACTTCGCCTAAAACAAAACGGAGAAAAAGAGAGAAATAGTTTCAGCCTAACTGGGCTGAAAATATGCCTAGTTAGGAGTGGGTGGGGAGGATAAACAAAGTTTATTCATACGTTTTCGGGACCGAATTTCTCGGAAGGCTTCTTCCTTGGCATAACCAACAACCAAGAAGTAGCAACATTGAGGCCTAACTAGGCTAAAATCAGCAATCAGTCTATGCCTAATTAGGCTGAGTCAACAGCGACTTTTCCAAGTGAAAGTCTAGCCAACAGTGGTTGTCACAACATCAGCAACAACTGAAATGTTCAGCCTTGAAATCTCTATATATAGTAAAATCGAACGATGGAGAGGTGTCCGGATAGTAGTGCGCAGCCTAAGTGTAAACCTTCATGTACAGGAAACCAGTCCCGAGTCACGTGTCTTGGTTGTAACGCGACCAGAATCAAGATGGCTGCGCGGGTAGTTTTCAAACCCGTTTCTCGAGCAGGAAAAGACGATAAATGCAGCGATTTGAGTGCAGTAAACGGGATTATATCGGTAAGTCTAATCTAGTGCGAGTGAATACTATCCATTTTACTGCAGAAACCGAGCAACATCTGGTTCATATAAATATGAACCTTCAGCATATTTTGTTCGTAAATATAAACAAACTAAAGAAAATTTAGTCTGTTGATAAGAACAAACCAACAGTGTTTGTACGGGCTGTTGTCAGCATTCCATCAGCGATCTTTAGTTGTTCAGTTGTCTGATCCAGATAATTCATTTACCAGTTCTATCCGCCGTTCAACAATTTTATGTAAACCCCAAACCCTGTAATATTCACACTCTTTCTTTAATTCTAGGAGGTGCTTTTTGTCTTTGGGTAGCATTCCTGGACTTATGTCAAGATTGTACAGTAAGTAGTTTAAAATTACTTTGAAATGTGATGGATCCCTACATATGAATACACTATTCCCCTGTTGGATAATGGGAGAATTAGGACTAACAATTTTGGCCAGCAATGAATTAGGGTCTCTAGACAAGATTTGTATACACGTTTCAAAGCGGGCACCACCGATGTTCAAAATTACTTTACTTCCCTGCGTTTTCGCTATAAACATTAAATCCTCATCTGTTTCAATCTCATCTTCCAAATAAACATATTCTTCATCTTCGCATATCTTTCTTTTTGAACAGGCTGCACTCTCCTCGGTCTCTGCATTTCCTTTTCTCCCCTTTCTTTATCTTCATATTTGACTCTTCCATTTCTTTTTCCCAAATTTCACTAATATATCTGTCTATTTCAGTTTGTTCCATACTTTTAACCTCTTCCTGTGCAATGGTGGCGCTTATCAAGCCTGCTGTAATTTCAGCAATTCGATTCACTGCTGTCTCGTAAGTATTGTCTATTCTATCTGTTGTAATGCTGGCTACTGCGTTTATTGTCTATATAACTTGATTTTTCCTGAATTGGTGTTACACAACGTTTCATATTTGCCATTTCATCTATCATACTTTCAACACTTTGTCCCTCCTGGTTAATTTCCTGTTTCCTTTCTTGATACTCCTTTACAGATATTTTTGTTTTAGCACTTTCTTTAACATTATTTTTAACTTTTGACTTGACTTAACTCTGCTTCTGTTTATTATTATCCTCTTTCATTCCTTTTGTTTGATCTATGCCCTTCATTAAGTTGTTCTTGCTTTTTGATTTCTCTTTAGCTACTTCTCCGATATCCCTGTTGTCTCTCTTAGTTGTCATTTTCTCTACTTTTCACATTTAATTTTTCTGCAAACCACACCTCTTGTTCCTTCGAACTACCATTGCCATTCCCCTTTTCACTATTCTTTTCTTTAGTATTACTTTTTATTTCCGTTTCCTTATCTTTCTCATTTCTTTTATCCTTTCCAAACTCTTTTTCATTATCAATTTCATTTTCTGTCTTTTCACTCTCATTGTATTCTTCATTATCTTCCACCTTTTCCTGTTCTGTTTTTCTTTCATTACTCGTGTCTCCATTTATTGTTTGTTCCTTACTTTGTTCAGTCTGTATCTGTTTTTCTTTGCTTTCACCATCAACTAACTTTTCCTCTCTTATACTATCTTCTTTCATTGTTCCTTTCTGATCTGCTACACTATCTATCCTTATACTCTTATTCACTTCAGTTTCATCCCTTATTTCTTTATCGTCAATCCCCCAGGTATTAGACTTCCTGCCTTGCCGTGGCCCTGGGGGCTCAATTCCCACTGGGCACATTGCCGCTGTGGTCTTTGTGCCCACTGGGAAGAGCTAAAGGAAGTACCACCCGTTTGCCGTGGGTGGCGTCCTGTAAGCCGGAAGAAGGGATCCTGGAGGTTGAGGGTTACCTGAGGTGGCGGTGCTTCAGGTGCCCAACACGCCTCTTTGGCCTGGCTTTTCGGTGTAGACGGGTGGCCGTGCGGTCCGGCACGGTCAATCGGCTGGTCACGCCGAGCCCTAGAGATACCGCTTTGCTTTCTCTTCAACTCTTTTTGTATCTTTCCTGATACCAACCATATGCCCATTTACCTTACCCTTTTCTGTCTTTTATCTCTAGAAGGCGGTGGCTAAACGGATCAATCGTGTAGGCATTATGTTTATACGAGTATATCTCACGTGTATCTCTAACACCTGCGAGTTGGATAACCACTCCATTATGGTGTTCCCTTGTAGGGCTCCACGGAGGGCGGAGAGCACTTGGGACGAAACTATAATTTTTTCCTTATGCCTAATGGAAAAAAACATAACCGCAACGCATCCAAACGTAAAAAAGACGAGGATTCATCCGGAACGGATGAACCCAGTCAGCAGTCTAGTCAACAGTCTAGCCAGCAATCTGCAGCACCAAAGCAACTAAATTTTCCACGCTTCTTAGTAATGTCATCATGTGAAGATACACGCACTGTGTCAAGTCTATCCCCATTCGTGATAGAAAAGAGCATCATGTCCATTGCCGGACATCCCAAAAGCATTAAAACGCTTAAGTCAGGTGACCTTTTATTAGAAGTCGAGAGAGAGCAGCAGGTGAAAAGCCTGCTTGGTACCACAAAGCTCTTCGATCTCAAGGTCAAAGTATCTCTGCATAATACACTTAACTCATGCAAAGGTGTTATCCGCAGCCCAGAGCTCCGTCCTTGCAGCGATGCAGAGATAGTTGAGAACTTGAGATCGGAAGGCGTCATTGGTGTACGTAACATCCAAGTTCGTAGAGGTGGTGTATTGAAGCCAACGGGTACTTACGTGTTGACTTTTAATACACCAGTTCTACCCAAGAAAATCAAAGTAGCATATCTTTCAGTTAACGTGGATGTTTATATACCAAACCCTCTCAGATGTTACTCGTGTCAGGTTTTTGGCCACCACGAAAGCAGATGTCAGAAGAAAAAACTCTGTCCAAATTGTGGTAAGAAAAACATGTCGATAATCACCAAAACTGTAAAAATGAGGCCAAATGTGTAAATTGTGGTGGCAAGCATGCTGTTTTCTCTCGAGATTGTCCGGCATGGAAAAAAGAAAAAGAAATACTTACTGTCAAATACCAAAGGGGGATGACATTCCCAGAAGCGCGGAAAATTGTTGACGAGCGATACACAACACCAACCACCAGTTACGCCAACATCACAAAGGGTGCTGGTGTACAAGTTTCCAGCTCCGCAACGCAGACTGTTGAATCATGCATAGCTGAACTAAAGAAATCTGGTGCATGGAGCAAATCCACTCCAGCACCACAAAGTTCAACCAATTTATCAAAAGGCGCAATCCAGGTTGCTTCGGATCGGTCGACAGCGACCGTACCGAAGCCAGCGCCGCATGTAAAAGAGAAACTCGACTCAGGTCGAACTAATAAGGGATCGGAAGATCCGATCAAAAAACATCAATTGTCTCTAAAACAAACAGACAGACAACGTAAAATGGAAAGAGACAATATAAAATTCCAGAACAGATTCGGATCTTTGAGTGACAGTGATATGGAGTTTGAAACTCCATCATCACCAAATGGCAATAACAGATCGAGGTCAGCAACACCACGAGCTGGTGGTAGCAGATCTATATCACCAATTGCAGCTCCAATATAGTTTCTAGTCTTAATCTCTTCATAAAATGGATTTAAAACACAAAATAATACAATGGAATTGTCGAGGTCTTAAATCAAATTATAATGAACTCTTATTACTTATTTCGTTATTAAACCCATCGGTTTTTTGTTTGCAAGAAACTTTTTTAAAAACTGATGACAGCATTGATGTCAGGGGTTTCAATACATACAACTATATCTATTCTGATGGTAACAAACCATCTGGTGGCAGTTCAATTCTTGTTAAATCATGTTTACCACAAAGAGAGATCAAATTAAAAACAGACCTACAAGCTGTAGCAGTATCGGTTTCTCTGGATAAAGAAACTACAATATGCTCTTTATATATTCCACCCTCCTTTTCTTTAAAGCCCGAACATCTTGACTCATTGCTGAGTCAGCTTCCATCCCCATATCTTTTAGTTGGCGACTTCAATGGTCACAATATTCTATGGGGCTGTAAAGATACCAATAACAGAGGAGCACTTGTTGAAGATTTTATTGCAAAGAGCGATCTTTGCTTGATGAATGATAAATCTTACACTTACCTTCACCCAGCGACAGGTCATTTGTCTTCTTTAGATCTCTCTTTGTGTCACCCATCTCTCTTCTTGGACTATGACTGGTCTGTTCATGATGATCAGTGCGGAAGTGATCACTTCCCTGTTATAATTGAGAGCGTAAACGAACAAGATGAGGACTGTAGCCAGAAATGGAAAATGAATAAAGCCGACTGGGAATTATTCCGTAATTTATGTGAAGAAGAGTTATCATTTGATCACTTAAATGAATCATCTGACATTGTTTCTGATTTCACAGATAAACTAATTAATATATCAGAACAATGCATTCCAAAGACCTCCATAAATACCAAGAAAAGCAAGCCTTGGTTTAATAATGACTGTAAAGAAGCTATTCAAAAGCGCAAACAGGCTCTAAATAAGTTCTGCAAAAGTCCCACTTCAGAAAAGCTAAACGACGTTAAAGTTTTTAGAGCTAAAGCTCGGCGAACAATCCGAGCTTCCAAACGAAAGTCATGGAGAGAATATGTCTCCAAATTGAACTACAAAACCCCCATTAAAAAGGTTTGGGATATGGTACGAAAAATTTCAGGAAAAACAAAGTCCTCTAGTTTTACACATTTAAATACTGGTTTTGACACAAAAGCTTCAACAAAAAAAGATATTTCAGATACTCTTGGGAGCACATTCTTGAATAATTCATCATCGCGTAATTATTCTGACACTTTTAGAAATTTCAAAAAGGACCAGGAGAAAAGAAAACTTAACTTCAAATCCCTTAATCACGAAGAATACAACACACCTTTTAACTTATCCGAACTAGTTGAAGCCATTGAAAAATCACATGATACGGCAACCGGCCCCGATGAAATTCATTATCAGATGCTTAAGCATCTGCCAAAAAGTTCTCTTACAACACTTTTAGATATCTTTAATAATATTTGGGAAACGGGGGTCTGTCCTGAGAGCTGGCGTGTAGCTACAGTTGTACCAATTCCGAAACCAGGGAAAGATCATGCAGAACCTACAAATTATCGTCCGATAGCTTTGACAAGTTGTTTGTGTAAAACATTGGAGAGAATGATAAACAAGAGATTAGTCTGGTACTTAGAGTCCAACAACCTCATTTCAGAATATCAATCGGGTTTTCGTTCGGAACGCAGTACCAATGACAATTTAATAAGACTAGAAACATTTATACGAGATGCTTTTATTAACAAAGAACACGTAGTAGCTGTCTTTTTCGACTTGGAGAAAGCATATGATACAACATGGCGTTATGGTATATTGAAAGATCTCCATAACATTGGCTTAAGAGGAAAACTTCCCAGTTTTATTGAAAGCTTTTTAGGGGAGCGCATGTTTCAGGTGCGTGTGGGGTCTACCCTGTCAGATTTCTATGATCAAGAACAGGGTGTCCCACAGGGTAGTATTCTTTCAACTACGCTATTTAACATCAAAATAAACAATATTGTACAATGTTTGGACGACAAAACTGATTGTTCCTTGTATGTTGACGATTTCTGTATATGTTACCGTTCAAAAAATATGAAAACAATTGAACGAAAGTTGCAACAAAATTTAAAACGAATAGAAGAATGGACTGATAAAAATGGTTTCAAGTTCTCCAAGTCGAAAACGCAGTGTGTTCATTTTTGTAAACTACGGAAGAAACACGAACATCCTTCCTTGTTTTTATACGGATCACAAATTCCTGTTGTTGAAGAAGCCAAATTTCTTGGGGTCATATTTGATCAAAAGTTACCTTTTATTCCCCATATTAAATATCTTAAAGCGAAATGCTTAAAAGCTTTGAATCTTTTGAAAGTTTTAGCCCATACAAGTTGGGGAGCAGATCGGTATACTTTATTACATCTTTACCGGTCTTTAATAAGATCTAAATTAGATTATGGGTCTGTTGTTTATGGTTCTGCCAGAAAGTCATATTTAAAATCATTGGATACTATCCATCACCAAGGCCTTCGTCTGGCTATGGGAGCCTTTTGTACTTCTCCCGTATTAAGCCTTTATGTAGAAGCAGGTGAACCATCTTTAACTTCGCGCAGAGAGAAACTTTCTCTTCAGTATGCTATTAGAATTGCTGCTAATCCATCTAACCCGGCATCCAAAATTTCATTTCCACCTCAATTTATAGATAAGTATGAAACTAAACCCACAGCAATCAAACCTTTTGGATTACGAATTTTACCACTGCTAGAAAATTCAGGCATCGACCTTAAAAATATTCAAAAACATGAAACCGCCGAAGTTCCATCTTGGTGTATTAAACAACCTTCTATTCTGTTCGACTTGCATGATGGCAAGAAATCCGAATCAAATCCGATACTTCTCAAACAAAACTTCCAGGTACTGCAGTCACGTTACAATGAATACCAGCAAGTCTATACTGATGGTTCCAAAGAAGGAGATAAAGTTGGTTGTGCGTTTGTTTCTAAAGATACGCACAAAACCATGCGCCTTCCAGATGGTTCATCTATTTTTACAGCTGAAGCCAAAGCAATAGACCTAGCTTTAGATTTTATCAGTTCTTCAATAATTCAAAAAGCAATTATATTTTCTGATTCACTTTCTGTGCTTAAGGCTTTAGACCATTCATCATCTAAAAATCCTCAAATTCAAAAATTGATCGAAAAACATCATGAAATTTCTAAAACACATCAAATCTTGTTTTGTTGGCTTCCGAGCCATATTGGCATTGTCGGCAATGAATATGCTGACAAGAAAGCAAAGGAATCGCTCAATCTTGATCCATCTGTTTTTAAAATTCCCTTTAATAATTTTAAACCATTTATCAACAGATACATCTTGTCGGAATGGCAAGGCGAATGGGACCGTGCAATAAATAACAAACTCCATGCCTTAAACCTGTCGTTAGTACAAAATGCTCTCCTCCACAGTCTCCAGAAAAGAGGACGTAGTATTAACACGACTGCGCATCGGCCACACTAGAGTTACTCATTCTTATATTTTTAATGGTGATGATCAGCCTTCTTGTGTAGGTTGTGATCAGCCATTCACTGTGAAACATATCTTAATTGACTGTGTTGACTTTTCACCCTCACGTATTTTATATTTCAAAGCTGACACTTTGCAACAACTGTTTCGAGATGTACCTGTTGATAATATTATTTTATTCTTAAAAGAAATTGGACTTTTTCATAAGATTTAGCTGTTTCAGATTTTTATACATTATCATTCTGACTTTTTACTTTTAATATCATCATAATTATTCATGCCGTTTAACCATCAACCGTTTGACGCTTATGACCCACAAAGAGGGTTGACGCGTCGTTAAACACGAAATCATCATCATCATCATCATTTATCGTCAATAATTTCAATATTGCCTTCTGTCTCTATTTCCTGAGTTTCTTTGTTAAGCTCCACTGGTTCCTTCTCTTTCATTGTTTCATTTTCCTTACTTTTCTGAACATAACATTCTGCCTCCTTTCCTTCATTTTCACTATTGTTAATTACAGTTTCTTTTTCTTTTCTGGTTTCCTTATCTTTGCTTTTCTCACTATTGTTTATTACAGTTTCTTTTTCTTTTCTGGTTTCCTTATCTTTGCTTTTCACACTACAACTTTCCACCTGATTTCTTTCAGTTTTACTACTCTGTTCCACTGTTTCTTTTTCTTTTCTGGTTTCCTTATCTTTGCTTTTCTCACTACAACTTTCCACCTGATTTCTTTCAGTTTTGTCTAAATCGCGTCGGAAGTAAGGGCGAGGATTGTGGCCACGTAAAATCGATTTACCCCCCCCCCCCCCAGTGGAAATCTTCCACTGACCGTTCCGGGGCGGCTCTTCTGTGGCGATTTATTTATGTTGTTGTTTGTTACTTACTGTGTGTATCACTTGTGTCTTTTGGTTTTGGATGGCCATATGGCCATTTTGTGGGAAAGTAACTGTCCTTATGGCCTTCCTTTGTTTAGGTTTCCATTATGGTCTGGTCGCTTAATGTTTGTATTTCTTTCCCTTTGGTGTCTTTTATGGGTGGAGTAAGTTAATTGTATCAATTCCTGATCTTTGTTTTACTTCTACTTTACTACTCTGTTCCACTGTTTCTTTTTCTTTCCTAGTTTCCTTTTCTTTACTTTTCTCATTACAACTTTCAACCTTACTACTCCGTTCCACTGTTCCTTTTTCTTTCCTAATTTCCTTAACTTTACTTTTCTCATTACAACCTTCAACCTTCTTCCCATCAGTTTTACTACTCTGTTCAACTGTTTCTTTTTCTATCCTAGTTTCCTTTTCTTTACTTTTCTCATTACAACCTTCAACCTTCTTTCCTTCAGTTTTACTACGTTCTTTCACTATTTCTTTTTCTTTGTTGTTCTTTACACTAATTTCTGTATTCTTTCCTTCATTTTTCTTTTTGTCTTTCACTATCCCTTTTCTTTCCTGTGTTCTTTTCTTGATCTCATTGTCTTTCACTGTTTCTTTTACTTTACTAACACCTTTTCTTATCTCACTATCTTTCCTTTTTTCTTTCTCATTACTTTCCTCTACATCAGCATTTATTTCCACTGCTTTCTTTACAGCTTTCTTGTTCCTGTACTTTCGTTTGGCACTAATGTTTTCAATTTCACTTTCCTCCTCAGATGAAGAGCTGGATGATGACGATGATGAACAGGAGGAGGAGGAAGACGACGACGAAGATGATGATGGAGTATATGACAAGTCTTGAAGGAGCGTACTCAGATGTTGTCTTTTGTTGGGTGGTTCCTCCAATATTATGGATTCTGGAGATCCCAGGGATTCCGCTGACTTTGCCCTAAGTTTCCTGGGTTCCCTTCCTGGATCATTCCGGGCTGTGGGAATAGGACTTTCTGGTAAGTTTAATTCAGCCTCGGATTTCACAAAGCGCCAGAACCTATCCTGCTCGAAGTTACAGAAAGCTTTCAGCTGTTGAAAGGCTTCTCCGAAGTCACCAGTTATGGTATTCACACACACCATCTGATCTTCTGTGGCATGACATCGGTGGCCCATGCTTTTTCGGTGGAACAGATATTCACAGACAGTACATTGATACTGAATCCCGGAGTGCTGTTCTTGTAAGTGCCGCTTTACATCTGCCTTGGTTCTGAAGAACCATCGAGAGCTCTTGCACTTCAGGCATTGGTAGTGGTACCCCTAGAATTGAAAAACAAAAAACAGCATTTAGGATGATATGCTATTTTTATGCCCCCGCCATTCGAAGAATGTCGGAAAGGGCATATAGCGTTGCCCCTGTCCGTCCGTCCGTGCGTCCGAAACTTAAACGCAGTCAATAACTTCCTTATTTCTTGATGGATTTTAAAATTACTCGGCAGAAATGTTAACCATAATGAGACGACGTGTCACGGGCAAAACCCAGGTCCGTACCTCCAAGGTCAAGGTCATACTTAGACGTCAAAGGCCAAAAAAGGGGTCTGTAACTTAAACGCAGTCAATAACTTTCTTATTTCTGGATGGATTTTGAAATTACTTTGCAGAAATGTCATCCATAATGAGACGACGTGTCACGTGCAAAACCCAGGTCCGTACCTCCAAGGTCAAGGTCATACTTAGAGGTCAAAGGTCAAAAAAAGAGTCCGAAACTTAAACGCAGTCAATAACTTACTTATTTCTGGATGGATTTTGAAATTACTTTGAAGAAATGTTAACCATCATGAGACGATGTGTCACGTGCAAACCCAGATCCGTACCTCCAAGGTCAAGGTCATACTTAGAGGTCAAAGGTAAAAAAAAATGGTCCGAAACTTAAACTTCAATAACTTACTTATTTCTGGATGGATTTTGAAATTACTTTGAAGAAATGTTATCCATCATTAGACAATGTGTCACGTGCAAACCCAGATCCGTACCTCCAAGGTAAAAAAAGGGTCCAAAACTTAAACTTTCTATGGATGAATACGAACATAGACACATTTTCGGGCGGGGGCATCCGTGTCCTATGGACGCATTTCTAGTTGTTTTTTTTTTTATCAACAGCAATAAAGACACAAGTCTTTTAAGCCAGCAGAACAGTCTGAGAGGGATCAGCCATAATTAGTCTGACTTTGGACTACAGCAGTTGTAACATTCGGACAGGCTTTATGCTTAGCAATAGTTTTAATTCATATCTCTTTTATTTCAGCTCAGACGACCACAGCAGTCATCTTTAACAATCAAGAAGTACCCTCTTAGATCAAGCCATCATTCAAGACCATCAAGAGTACCAGCACAGTCATAGTTCATCTTCAGCAATCGTCCAACAAAAATGTGCAAACAGTTTTAATATGACATATTAAATGCTTGTTTAATAATAAATAGAACATATGTTTCAAATAGCCTGATATTTTCCAAAAATATATATACAGTCAAACCTGTTTTAGTGGCCACCTCTATTAAGCAAGCTATCTGTCTTAAGCAAGCAGGCATTCAGTTCCCGAAAAAGGAAAATGCATTAAAATGCACCTGTGTTAAGCAAGCACCTGCCTTAAGCAAGCACTTTTTGAACATCCCAGAGGTGCTTGCTAAATAAAGGTTGGACTGTATATATAATATCCGTTTGGGGTGCATGTTTTCCAACACACATTCCTAAGCCATCAGTGGACAGACCACACAGACACACATGGACAAGTACAAGAGGTAGCATTTTTTTTTATTATTTGTTTTTCTCAGAATTTTAATTGCAGAGAATATAGAAAGAAGTGTTAGAATATAGATCCAGAGATAAGCTAATTGGCACAGGTTAATGACATAATGTCAAATAAAAATGAGTAACAGCTTTAGTTCTTCAAAATCATTTTGCCTTAAAATGTTTAATAAAGAACCTGATTTATGCTTGTCAATTTCCTTATCACACCCTGTATAATATACTTATGTATGGGTTTATGTTTCTCTTTGAGCAAACCAGTCTGGCTTGTCTTCCCCTAAATACGGCTTAAGTTTATCGTGATGAACAACGAAAGGTTTGTTCCTTGGACCAGCCTGGATTCTAAACAGAACATCGTTCAACCTTTCCACTACAATCATGGGTCCTTTCCATGGCCTTTGTAGTTTCGGGTTGAAACCAACTTTACGTTTAGGATTAAAAAAAACACACTGCATCACCCACTTTGTATGGTATTTTGTATGTCTTCACATCGTATCGCCTTTTCATGCTTTCGCTTGAAATGTTTAAATGTTTTCGAGCAAAATCATGAACATCAAGGAGTCTTTGTTCAAGTAGGTATGCATGCTCTGTGGCACAGAGTCTTTCGTCTCGAATAGGTCTGCCAAGTGTCATATCCACAGGAAGTGTCAGCTCCCTGCCAAACATCATCATGGCAGGTGACATTCCTGTAGTTTCATGCACAGATGAACGATATGCCAACATAACCAGAGGTAAGTTCTCATCCCAGTCATCTTGTGAGTCAGAAATATAGGACGAGATCATATTTTGTATAGAGCGATTAGCCCTCTCAACCATTCCATCTGATTGGGGTCTACGAACAGTCGTCCTAGTCTTGTTGATTCCCAGAAGCGTGCATACCTCTTGAAACACTTTTGACTCTAAGTTTGATCCTAAATCAGTATGTAATTGTAAGGGCACACCAAATATTGATATGAACCTGTTGACTAATTTTGTGGCAACATATTTTGCTTCCTGTGTTTTTAAAGGTATGGCATCTACCCATTTTGTAAAGTAACAGGAAACAACCATCAAATATCTGTGTCCTTTCTTTGAAACTGGATATGGACCACAGATATCTAATCCAATGCGTTCCATTGGAAAACCAACATTGTACTGCCTCATGGGCGCTTTTGCATTCCTGTGGGGCATCTTCCTCGACCCACAGGTTGAACATGTCCTACACCAGTATGATACATCTTTATGCATACTACACCAATAAAACCTTTTCTTTATTTTATCATAAGTTTTTCGTCTGCCTAAGTCCTCCAGTTACATTTGCATGTAGCTGGCGAAAGACTTCTTTTCTGAGAACAACTGGCATGAGAAATAAATACTCGGCATCATTACCAACCTCTCTAAAACGCTTCTTACAAAGAATACCATCTTTCAACTCTATGGTATCCCATCCATACCAGTAAGATTTAAGTTCTCGGCAGAAAGGTGCCACTGTAGACCAGGGGGTTTATTACCATCTCTTATGGTATCCCATCCATACCAGTAAGATTTAAGTTCTCGGCAGAAAGGTGCCACTGTAGACCAGGGGGTTTATTACCATCTCTTTTCCATTCTATCATTTGTTTTAAAACAGCATCATCTGCCTGCTTTAAACGTATATTTTCCTGTGTGATATCTAAACACTCATCTCTTTCTTCACGGGAAGAAGTGGATTGGCCAGATCCACCTGTAAGCTGACTGACATTGAAACATAATTAACATGTGCTGTGTGTACATTTATGATCAGTCTGGGGATTTTCAGAGTTTGGGTTGTTTGTACTTATTCGGTTCTCGTAAAGACCCCAGGGCTTGCCATTACGAGCGTCCTCTAAATTTGCCATTCCAGCATGAGCAACATTCATTTCATCAGGGCTGTCCCCAGTCTCAGACAAACTCCCAAACAATGAGGAATCCTCAAACTCATCCATCCATTCCTCTCCATAGTATGCTGTTTTTCTACAGCAACAACATGGTTGACGACTCTCGATAAATTCAGAAACTTCTGCATCTTGTTCATTGCTGGCAGAATCATATGCGGTATGTATAGAATGAGGATTCCCTAGCTGAGACGTTCCCTTCGACGTTTCCAGAGAGGGCACCTCTTCTAGTACAGGTCCTAAATAAGTGATAGAGTGATCAGTTCTACCACTGAAGTCGTCAAAGATACTGGGCCCATTAAATAAAAATCAAAAAAAAGTCAGGATCTTTGTCCTGATCAACACAAGAAACACTCTCCATGTGTTTCATGATGGTACCATCATTAGGTAGAGTGACATCATGGTCATCCCCATCATTAGGGTAGACAACTGCATGATGGTCACTCCCAAAGCAGGGAAGGGTGACCCCCATATCACCCACTATATTGCCTTCACCTACGGCACGTTTCTTCACAGCACTGGTTTTCCCTGCGGTTTTATTCAAGTCAGCTAATATCTCAGGAGCATATTTCTGCTCATAGCGATCACAGTATTTGCATTGATCGCTGCTACATGGTCTACGTGACATCGAATCAGCATTGTTGTGCACCCTTCCAGCACGGTGTACAACAATAAAGGTGTAGGCTGATAAGGTCTCAATCCAACGTGCGATTCGACCTTCACAATTTTTGAATCTCATGAGCCACTGAAGCGACCCATGATCAGTTCTTACTGTGAAATTTTGACCTATCAAATAATGAAGGAAATGTTTCACTGCTTTGACAACAGCCAACAACCCTTTTCTAGTTGTGCAAAACTGTCTTTCTGATCTTGAAAGGCACTTACTAAAGTAACTAATAACTTTTTCTTCACCATTCTGCACCTGGGATAAAACAGCACCAACCGCTACATTAGAAGCATCACAATCCAATATAAATGGTTGGCCCTCCAACAAGGGGTAGCTAAGGATTGGGGCAGTGGTAAGTAAGTGTTTGACAGTATTAAAGGCTTTCTGACATTGTTCACTCCAAACAAATTTTATATCTTTTTCTGTAAGCTTATGTAATGGTTTGCATATAGTGGCAAAATTGGGCATGAACTTTCTGTAATATGATGCTAAACCAATAAACTGTCTTACTTCTGTAGCAGACTTTGGCACAGGCCAGTCTCTAACAGATTCTATTTTTGTTGGGTCAGTAGCAACTAGCAATGCCATGTTCAGATACTTCATGCCCAAGAAAAGCCACCTTATTGCACAGCAAATTGCACTTTTTAGGGCCCCGCACTGAAAGTGTGGGTGCCCTTTAGTAATCACTCTGTCCGTCCGTCTGTCTGTCTGTCCGTCCACAAATTTTTTCCTACTCCTCTGATAGCGCTGCCGGGGCCCTAGTCAGTTTCACTGACAGCTCTAGTTGGGGTTGAGTTTTAGGTTAACACTCTTAAGCCTTTCAAGAATGACCTTAAGGTTCTCCAAATGCTCATCGAAAGTCTTTGAATAGACTATGATATCATCTAAATAAATAAGCAAAATGAGAAAGGTCAGACCAGCAAAGACTCTCTCCATCAGGCGCTCAAACACACTTGGAGAGTTTATAAGGCCAAACGGAAGAACTCTCCACTGCCTGGTATGGAGAAAGCAGTCTTTGGTCTATCCTCCTCCGCAATGCTTACTTGATGAAAACCACTTTTTAGATCTAAGGTTGAGAACCAATAGGAACCTCCTAGAGCATCTAAGGTGTCATCAATCCTCGGTAGAGGGTGACTATCAGGAATGGTAAGCTGATTGAGTCTTCTGTAGTCAATACAAAACCGTATCGTGCCGTCCCGTCCCGCTTGGGCACAAGGACAGCAGGGGCGGACCAGGCAGAAAAAGAAGGCTCAATCAGTCCTTTATCAGCCATAACTTTGATTTCATTTTCAGCAAACTCTCTCTTGGTAAGAGGTACCCTGTAGGGTCTCAATTTTACTGGCTTACAATCGGGCAGAGTTTTGATAGTGTGCTCTACCAAGTTTGTACAACCTAAGTCATGTGAGGATTTGGAGAACTGATTTTTATATTCATATAATAAAGACCTCAAACTGTCAACCTGTGACTCGTTTAAATTTGAAGAACTTTGAACTAAGAGTTCCTCAACATGTTCATAGTTTTCATCATTTTGGTTTTGGTCAGTACTGATAGAATTGACCTGCTCGTGCTTTCCTATTTCAACGGGCTCATACATTGCAGCAACAGTGTTTTGTAGAGCATGTATGGTTCACTGCTCAAATTCATAATTCGCAGTGGTACAGTGCCAAATTCAGGACATACTAAAGCTTTTGCTATTAAAAGTCCACTGCGGTCAACAAAATTTTCAGTAGCCCCCAGTACACCAACACTCTTACTATCAACAACATCTAGTGGTTTTCCCATCACCAGCATCTCACATTCAGCTGGCACTTCAACAGTCTCAAGAATTGCGATCCTACTACAAGTGGGCAAGGTGTCAACAGTACTGCGAAAACAAGAAATCTTTTAGCCATTCAGGAGCAGGTAGTTTCTGCTAAGAAACATATCGCAATGATGTTTTGTCAGAAAGTCCATGCCAAGAATACCATCATTCCTGACATCAGCAAACAAAACATCATGGCGCAACTTCTGGTTACCCAGCATAATTTCTACCTCAGCCTTGCCAAGAAAAGGAGAACTTTCACCTGTAGCAGTCACAAGATGTAAGTTAACGGGCATCAAATTTGGACGTGTTTCTGGTGGCCATCTTTCAAACATAGATTTACTGAGTATGGTGCAGCACGAACCGGTATCAACAAGGAAAGCATGAGTTTCATCATAAACTTTACCAGCAACAAAGTAACCATCCTCCATACATTTTAATAATGTATCAGCAGGGCCTTTTACTGAGGTCGGGTTGTGGCCTCCAGCCCGACGTGTTCCAGTTTCCCTGATTGTTTCCAGACTGAGCAACCCCATTTCTTGGAGCATATGCAGCAGCATTTCTGTTATTGTTTTGCCTTCCCATCGGACCGAAAGTATTTGTCCTACCATTAAAGTTCCGAGCAGATTGATTTGGATGAGAATTATGATGGGGATCGTTGCCCCTGTAGTTATTATTAGCCTGTCTTTTTGAGATGTAGGGAGGAGGATTATTTTGATTTGACCTATTAGATCTGCCATTTTTACCTTGGCGGAAGCTATTTTGTGGTTTATCAGCCTTAAAAGACGTTTTATTCCTTTCATTTGGGAGATTTGGTTTGCTTAGATTTTTGACCTGGTTCAAAAGAGAATCTATAGAACTTTGAATGTTTTGAAGCTGGGGGCTAGATTCCAATTGGGATTGGGTCACATTTTTATTTTGTCCTGTATTAGTGTCAATTTGCCCCACTAACCGAGAGCGTTGCCTATCCGCGATTTTATGAGATTCAAAAATCCTATTTTGACGTTCGGATTAGAGCCGGATATCGTATTTTTACACTCGAAGTCCTTTTTTGACATTCAATTTGGCGCCGAATATCGTAATTTGACATTCGAAATCCTCTTTTGACATTTTAATCTAGGCCAAATCTCGTGTTTCCACCCCCATCTTGAATCCTATTTTGACATTCGAATCGGGGGGGGGGGATATTTAATTTTGAAATTTAAGGTTGCTTATACCTTTGAAAAACTTGATGATCCACTATTGACGATTTTGCGAAACCGTTTTTTCTTGATCTACCAAAGAATAAGGAGTCAACTGAGCAAAACACCTGCGAGAGTCCCATGGGTATTCCATATGCGTGTTTCTTACAGTAAATTGCCAGTTTTACTGATATTTCAAAATTCTTCTGTCTGTGAAGACATGTTAGAAATGAAACCAGAGGACCATTGGTCCTGAATCGCTCACCTGACTTTTCTGTGGAAGTCTTCAAAGACTTAAATATGTGATCTTTGGCCAAGAAGGATCCAAGGTCTGTGTAACTGGGTTGGGATCTCAACTGTTTCCAAGATATTAAGCATTTAATGCAATAAAGGGGGTTGGGCATGCCCCCCTCCCCCCCCCCCCCCCGGACCCAGGGTCCAAAGGTCCATTTCACGGAATGCGCCTTATCATAAGGAACAAGAATATATATGGTTTCTGGGTGGGGATCTTCACCGTTTCCGAGATATTAAGCATTTTGTGCAAAAAAGGGGGTGGGGCATGCCCCCCTCCCCCCACCAGGGACCGCCAGTACTCCAGGGTCCATGTCAATGAATGTGCCTCATCATGAGGAACAAGAATATATATGGTTTATGGGTGGGGATCTTAACCGTTTCCGAGATATTAAGCATTTTGTGCAAAAAAGGGGGCGGGGCATGCCTCCCGGGGACCCCTGGTACCCCAGGGTCCAAATGTCCATGTCACTGAGTACGCCTCATCATAAGGAACAAGAAAGAGTATATATGGTTTATGGGTGGGGATCTTAACCGTTTCCGAGATATTAAGCATTTTGTACAAAAAAGGGGGTGGGGCATGCCCCCCCCCCCCGGTACCCCAGGTCCATGTCACTGAATGCGCCTTATCATAAGGAACAAGAATATATATGGTTTATGGGTAGGGATCTTAACCGTTTCCGACCCCCAGGTATTAGACTTCCTGCCTTGCCGTGGCCCTGAGGGCTCAATTCCCACTGGGCACGTTGCTGCTGTGGTCAATGTGCCCACTGGGAAGAGCTAAAGGAAGTACCACCCGTTTGCCGTGGGTGGCGTCCTGTAAACCGGAAGAAGGGATCCTGGAGGTTGAGGGTTACCTGAGGTGGCGGTGCTTCAGGTGCCCAACACGCCTCTTTGGCCTGGCTTTTCGGTGTAGACGGGTGGCCGTGCGGTCCGGCACGGTCAATCGGCTGGTCACGCCGAGCCCTAGAGATACCGCTTTGCTTTCTCTTCAACTCTTTTTGTATCTTTCCTGATACCAACCATATGCCCATTTACCTTACCCTTTTCTGTCTTTTTATCTCTAGAAGGCGGTGGCTTAACGGATCAATCGTGTAGGCATTTTGTTTATACGAGTATATCTCACGTGTATCTCTAACATCTGCGAGTTGGATAACCACTCCAGTATGGTGTTCCCTTGTAGGGCTCCACGGAGGGCGGAGAGCACTTGGGACGAAACTAGAATTTTTTTCTTATGGCTCCTGGAAAAAAACATAACCGCAAATCACCTAACCGCAAATCACCTAACCACAACGCACCTAAACGTAAAAAACAAGAAGATTCATCCGAATCGGATGAACACAGTCAACAATCCAGTCAGCAGTCAAGTCAACAATCTAGTCAGCAGTCTGCTGAACCAAATTTTGACAATGTTCCGCGTTTCTTGGTCGTTACGTCACTTGACGATACACGAACTGTATCTAGCCTTTCCCCCTTCGTCATCGAGAAAAGTATTCTCTCCATTGCCGGACACCCTAAGAGTATAAAACAACTCAAATCGGGTGATCTTCTCTTGGAAGTCGAGAAAAAACAGCAAGTGGTAAGCCTGCTAAACACCAACAAACTCTTTGATCTAAAAGTTAAAGTCGCTTTACATAACACGCTCAATTCATCTAAGGGAGTGATTCGCAGTCCAGAACTGCGTCCTTGCTCAGATGAAGAGATAGTCGATAACCTTAAGGATCAGGGAGTTGTTGGTGTTCGTAACATTCAAGTTCGTAGAAATGGTGTACTAAAACCAACAGCAACTTATGTGTTGACTTTTAATACACCAATTCTACCCAAGAAAATCAAAGTAGCATATCTTTCCATTAACGTAGAGGTATACATCCCAAACCCTCTTAGATGTTACTCTTGTCAGGCTTTTGGCCATCACGAAAGCAGATGTCAGAGAAAAAAACTCTGTCCTAATTGTGGTGAAGAAAAGCATGTTGATAATCACCTCAACTGCAAAAATGAACCCAAATGCGTAAATTGTGATGGCAGGCATGCTGTTTTCTCCCGAGACTGTCCGGCGTGGAAAAAAGAAAAAGAAATACTTACCGTCAAATACCAAAGGGGGATAACATTCCCAGAAGCGCGGAAGATTGTCGAAGAGCGATACATAACACCAACCACCAGTTTCGCCAGCATCACAAAGGGTGCTGGTGTAAAATGTACCAGCTCCGCAACACAGACTGCTGAATCATACATTGCTGAACTGAAAAAGTCTGGTGCATGGAGTAAATCCACTCCAGCACCACAAAGTTCAACCAATTTATCAAAAGGCGCAATCCAGGTTGCTTCGGATCGGTCGACAGCGACCGTACCGAAGCCAGCGCCGAATGTAAAAGAGAAACCCGACCCAGGTCGAACTAATAAGGGGTCGCAAGATCCGATAAAAAAACATCAATTGTCTCAAAGACAAACAGACAAACAACGTAAAATGGAAAGAGACAATATAAAATTTCAGAACAGATTCGGATCTTTGAGTGACAGTGATATGGAGTTGACTGAAACTCCATCATCACCAAGTGGCAATAACAGATCGAGGTCTGCCACACCACGAGCTGGTGGTAGCAGATCTATATCACCAATTGCACCTCCATAATAGTTTCTAGTCTTTAAATATCTCTCCTTAAAATGGATTTAAAACACAAAATAATACAATGGAATTGTCGAGGTCTTAAATCAAATTATAATGAACTCTTATTACTTATTTCGCTACTAACCCCATCGGTGTTTTGTTTGCAAGAAACTTTTTTAAAAACTGATGACAACATAGATGTCTGGGGTTTCAATACATACAACTATATCTATTCTGATGGTAACAAACCATCTGGTGGCAGCTCAATTTTTGTTAAATCATGTTTACCACAAAGAGAGATCAAATTAAAAACCGACCTTCAAGCTGTAGCAGTATCGGTTTCTCTGGATAAAGAAACTACAGTTTGCTCTCTATATATCCCACCCTCATTTTCTTTAAAGCCCGAACATCTTGACTCATTGCTGAGTCAACTTCCATCGCCATATCTTTTAGTTGGCGACTTCAATGGTCACAATATTCTATGGGGCTGTAAAGATGTCAATAACAGAGGAGCACTTGTCGAAGATTTTATTGCAAAGAACGATCTTTGCTTGATGAATGATAAATCTTATACTTACCTTCACCCTGCGACAGGTCATTTGTCTTCTTTAGATCTCTCTTTGTGTCACCCATCTCTCTTCTTGGACTATGACTGGTCTGTTCATGATGATCAGTGCGGAAGTGATCACTTTCCTGTTATAATAGAGAGCGTAAACGAACCAGATCAAGACTGTAACCAGAAATGGAAAATGAATAAAGCCGACTGGGAATTATTCCATAATTTATGTGAAGAAGAGTTATCAGTTGATCACTTAAATGAATCATCTGACATTGTTTCTGATTTCACAGATACACTTATTAACATATCAGAACAATGCATTCCAAAGACCTACACAAATACTAAGAAAAGCAAGCCTTGGTTTAATAATGACTGTAAAGAAGCTATTAAAAAGCGTAAACAGGCTCTAAATAAGTTCTGCAAAAATCCCACTTCAGAAAAGCTCAACGACGTAAAAGTTTTTAGAGCTAAAGCTCGGCGAACAATCCGAGCTTCCAAACGAAAGTCATGGAGAGAATATGTCTCCAAATTGAACTATAAAACCCCCATTAAAAAGGTTTGGGATATGGTACGAAAAATTTCAGGAAAAACAAAGTCTTCTAGTTTTACACATTTAAATACTGAATTTGACACAATAGCTTCAACAAAAAAAGATATTTCAGATACTCTTGGTCACACATTTTTGAGAAATTCATCATCGCGTAATTATTCTGACACTTTTAGAAATTTCAAAAAGGACCAGGAGAAAAGAAAACTTAACTTCAAATCCCTTAATCACGAAGAATACAACACACCGTTTAACTTATCCGAACTCGTTGAAGCCATTGAAAAATCACATGATACGGCAACCGGCCCCGATGAAATTCATTATCAGATGCTTAAGCATCTGCCAAAAAGTTCTCTTACAACACTTTTAGATATCTTTAATAATATTTGGGAAACGGGGGTCTGTCCTGAGAGTTGGCGTGTAGCTACAGTTGTACCAATTCCGAAACCAGGGAAAGATCATGCAGAACCTACAAATTATCGTCCGATAGCTTTGACAAGTTGTTTGTGTAAAACATTGGAGAGAATGATAAACAAGAGATTAGTCTGGTACTTAGAGTCCAACAACCTCATTTCAGAATATCAATCGGGCTTTCGTTCGGAACGTAGTACCAATGACAATTTAATAAGACTAGAAACATTTATACGAGATGCTTTTATTAACAAAGAACACGTAGTGGCTGTCTTTTTCGACTTGGAGAAAGCATATGATACAACATGGCGTTATGGAATATTGAAAGATCTACATAACATTGGCTTAAGAGGAAAACTTCCCAGTTTTATTGAAAGCTTTTTAGGGGAGCGCATGTTTCAGGTGCGTGTGGGGTCTACCCTGTCGGATTTCTATGATCAAGAACAGGGTGTCCCACAGGGTAGTATTCTTTCAACTACGCTATTTAACATCAAAATAAACAATATTGTACAATGTTTGGACGACAAAACTGATTGTTCATTGTATGTTGATGATTTTTGTATATGTTACCGTTCAAAAAATATGAAAACAATTGAACGAAAGTTACAACAAAATTTAAAAAGAATAGAAGAATGGACTGATAAAAATGGTTTCAAGTTCTCCAAGTCGAAAACGCAGTGTGTTCATTTTTGTAAACTACGGAAGAAACACGAACATCCTTCCCTGTTTTTATACGGATCACAAATTCCTGTTGTTGAAGAAGCCAAATTTCTTGGGGTCATATTTGATCAAAAGTTATCTTTTATTCCCCATATTAAATATCTTAAAGCGAAATGCTTAAAAGCTTTGAATCTTTTGAAAGTTTTAGCTCATACAAGTTGGGGAGCAGATCGGTATACTTTATTACATCTTTACCGGTCTTTAATAAGATCTAAATTAGATTATGGGTCTGTTGTTTATGGTTCTGCCAGAAAGTCCTATTTAAAATCCTTGGATACTATCCATCACCAAGGCCTTCGTCTGGCCATGGGAGCCTTCCGTACTTCTCCCGTATTAAGCCTTTATGTAGAAGCAGGTGAACCATCTGTAACCTCGCGCAGAGAGAAACTTTCTCTTCAGTATGCTATCAGACTTGCTGCAAATCCATCTAACCCGGCATCCAAAATTTCATTTCGACCTCAATTTGTAGATAAGTATGAAACAAAACCCACAGCAATCAAACCTTTTGGATTACGTATTTTACCACTGCTGGAAAATTCAGGTATCGACCTTAAAAATATTCAAAAACATGAAACCGCCGAAGTTCCATCTTGGTGTATTAAACAACCTTCTATTCTGTTCGACTTACATGATGGAAAAAAATCCGAATCAAATCCAATACTTCTCAAACAAAACTTTCAGGTACTGCAGTCACGTTACAATGATTACCAGCAAGTCTATACTGATGGTTCCAAAGAAGGAGATAAAGTTGGCTGTGCATATGTTTCTAAAGATACGCACAAAACCATGCGCCTTCCAGATGGTTCATCTATTTTTACAGCTGAAGCCAAAGCAATAGACCTAGCTTTAGATTTTATCAGTTCTTCAACAATTCAAAAAGCAATTATATTTTCGGATTCACTTTCTGTGCTTAAGGCTTTAGACCATTCATCATCTAAAAATCCTCAAGTTCAAAAATTGATCGAAAAACATCATGAAATTTCTAAAACACACCAAATCTTGTTTTGTTGGCTTCCGAGCCATATTGGCATTGTCGGCAATGAATATGCTGACAAGAAAGCAAAGGAATCGCTCAATCTTGATCCATCTGTTTTTAAAATTCCTTTTAACAATTTTAAACCATTTATCAACAGCTACATCTTGTCGGAATGGCAAGGCGAATGGGACCGTGCAATAAATAACAAACTCCATGCCATTAAACCTGTCGTTAGTACAAAATGCTCTCCTCCACAGTTTTCCAGAAAAGAGGACGTAGTTTTAACACGACTGCGCATCGGCCATACTAGAGTTACTCATTCTTATATTTTTAATGGTGATGATCAGCCTTCTTGTGTAGGTTGTGATCAGCCATTCACTGTGAAACATATCTTAATTGACTGTGTTGACTTTTCACCCTCACGTATTTTATATTTCAAAGCTGACACTTTGCAACAACTGTTTCGAGATGTACCTGTTGATAATATTATTTTATTCTTAAAAGAAATTGGACTTTTTCATAAGATTTAACTGTTTCAGATTTTTATACATTATCATTCTGACTTTTTACTTTTAATATCATCATAATTGTTCATGCCGTTTAACCATCAACCGTTTGACGCTTATGACCCACAAAGAGGGTTGACGCGTCGTTAAACACGAAATCATCATCATCATCATAGGGAAAATCTTTAAAAATCTTCTGCTCTGAAGCTGCAAGGCCCAGGACTTTGATATTTGGTATTAAGCTTTATCTAGTGGACCCCTACCAAGATTGTTCAAATTATAGTGCTGGGGCAAAAAATGCCCCCGTTCCGGGGCCCTTTGGTTTTACATGGCCTTATATAGGGAAAATCTTTAAAAATCTTCTTCTCTGAAACCGCAAGGTCCAGGACTTTGATATTTAGAATGAAGCTTCATCCATTGGACCTCTACCAAGATTGTTCAAATTATCGCCCTTGGGCCAAAAATGCCCCCGCTCAGGGGCCCTTTGTTTTTAGCTCACCTGACCGAAGGTCATGGTGAGCTTTTGTGACAGTAAGATGTCCGGCGTCGTCGTGCGTCGTCCGTCGTCCGTCGTGCGTAAACTTTTTCTTGTGAACACACTAGAGGCCACAGTTTTGGTCCAATTATCATCAAACTTGCTCAGAATGATAATCATGACAATATCTCGGTCAAGTTCGAATTTGGGTCATGTCGGGTAAAAAAGTAGGTCAGTAGGTCAAATCATAGAAAAACCTTGTGAACACTCGAGAGGCCACAATTTTGGTCCAATCATCATCAAACTTGCTCAGAATGATCATTGTGACAATATTTTAGTGAAGTTTGAATATGGATCATGTCGGCTTAAAAAGTAGGTCAGCGGGTCAAATCATAGAAAAACCTTGTGAACACCCTAGAGGCCACAATTTTGGTCCAATCATAATCAAACTTGCTCAGAATGATCATCATGACAATATCTTGGTCAAGTTCGAATATGGGTCATGTCCGGTCAAAAAGTAGGTCAGTAGGTCAAATCATAGAAAAACCTTGTGAACACTCTGAAGGCCACTGTTTTGGTCCAATTATCATGAAACTTGCTCAGAATGACCATTGTGACAATATTTCAGTCCAGTTCGAATATGGGTCATATCGGGTTAAAAAGTAGGTCAGCGGGTCAAATCATATAAAAACCTTGTGAACACCCTAGGGGCCACAATTTTGGTCCAATCTTAATCAAACTTGCTCAGAATGATCATCATGACAATATCTCGGTCAAGTTTGAATATGGGTCAAATGGTTCCGGTCCGTTGCACATCTAGGTCACAGGAGCCAAAAACAGATTTTTTTCACCAAAAACTTAAAAAATCTTCTTCTCTGAAACCACAAGGCCCAGGTCTTTGTTATTTGGTATGAAGCTTCATCTAGTGGACCCCTACCAAGATTGTTCAAATTATAGTGCTGGGGCCAAAAATGCCCCCGCACGGGGGCCCTTTGGTTTTACATAGGCTTATATAGGGAAAATCTTTAAAAATCTTCTTCTCTGAAACCACAAGGCCCAGGACTTTGATATTTGGTATGAAGCTTCATCTAGTGGACCCCTACCAAGATTGTTCAAATTTGAGTGCTGGGACGAAAAATGCCCCCGCCACGGGGCCCTTTGGTTTTACATTGGCTTATATAGGGAAAATCTTTAAAAATCTTCTTCTCTGAAACCACAAGGCCCAGGTCTTTGATATTTGGTATGAAGCTTCATCTAGTGGACCCCTACCAAGATTGTTCAAATTATAGTGCTGGGGCCAAAAATGCCCCCGCCCCAGGGCCCTTTGGTTTTACATAGGCTTATATAGGGAAAATCTTCAAAAATCTTCTACTCTGAAACCACAAGGCCCAGGACTTTGATATTTGGTATGAAGCTTCATCTAGTGGACCCCTACCAAGATTGTTCAAATTATAGTGCTGGGACAAAAAATGCCCCCGCCACGGGGCCCTTTGGTTTTACATTGGCTTATATAGGGAAAATCTTTAAAAATCTTCTTCTCTGAAACCACAAGGCCCAGGTCTTTGATATTTGGTATGAAGCTTCATCTAGTTGACCCCTACCAAGATTGTTCAAATTACAGTGCTGGGGCCAAAAATGCCCCCGCCCCGGGGCCCTTTGGTTTTACATAGGCTTATATAGGGAAAATCTTAAAAAATCTTCTTCTCTGAAACCACAAGGCCCAGGTCTTTGATATTTGGTATGAAGCTTCATCTAGTGGACCCCTACCAAGATTGTTCAAATTTTAGTGCTGGGACAAAAAATGCCCCCGCCACGGGGCCCTTTGGTTTTACATGGGCTTATATAGGGAAAATCTTTAAAAATTTTCTTTTCTGAAACCACAAGGCCCAGGACTTTGATATTTGGTATGAAGCTTCATCTAGTGGACCCCTACCAAGATTGTTCAAATTTTAGTGCTGGGACAAAAATGCCCCCGCCACGGGGCCCTTTGCTTTTACATTGGCTTATATAGGGAAAATTTTTAAAAATCTTCTTCTCTGAAACCACAAGGCCCAGGTCTTATATATTTGGTATGAAGCTTCATCTAGTGGACCCCTACCAAGATTGTTCAAATTATAGTGCTGGGGCCAAAAATGCCCCCGCCACGGGGCCCTTTGGTTTTACATAGGCTTATATAGGGAAAATCTTTAAAAATTTTCTTCTCTAAAACCACAAGGCCCAGGACTTTGATATTTGGTATGAAGCTTCATCTAGTGGACCCCTACCAAGATTGTTCCAATTTTAGTGCTGGGGCCAAAAATGCCCCTGCCCCGGGGCCCTTTGGTTTTACATAGGCTTATATAGGGAAAATCTTTAAAAATCTTCTTCTCTGAAACCACAAGGCCCAGGACTTTGATATTTGGTATGAAGCTTCGTCTAGTGGACCCCTACCAAGATTGTTCAAATTATAGTGCTGGGACAAAAAATCCCCCCCTGCCACGGGGCCCTTTGGTTTTACATAGGCTTATATAGGGAAAATCTTTAAAAATCTTCTTCTCTGAAACCACAAGGCCCAGAACTTTGATATTTGGTATGAAGCTTCATCTAGTGGACCCCTACCAAGATTGTTCAAACTATAGTGCTGGGGCAAAAAATGCCCCTGTCCCGGGGCCCTTTGATTTTACATAGGCTTATATAGGCAAAATCTTTAAAAATCTTCTTCTCTGAAACCGCTAGGCCCAGGTCTTTGATATTTGATGTGTAGCTTCATCTAGTGGACCTTTGACAAGATTGTTCAAATTTTAGCCTTTGTTGATGTTTGGTATGAAGCTTCACCTTTAAGACCTCCCTCAACATTATGTACATTAAAGCCCTGGGGCCAATAATGGCCCTCTCTGGGGCCCACTTGTTACACTATGGATCAGGTGAGCGATCCAGGGCCATCATGGCCCTCTTGTTACTTTTAATATCATCATAATTATTCATGCCGTTTAACCATCAACCGTTTGACGCTTATGACCCACAAAGAGGGTTGACGCGTCGTTAAACACGAAATCATCATCATCATCATAACCGTTTCCGAGATATTAAGCATTTTGTGCAAGAAAGGGGGTGGGGCATGCCCCCCCCCCCCCCCGGGGCCCCAAAATCACATTAAAGCATGTGATGATAAGAAGAATGAAGAATATAAATAATAACATTTAAAAAAAAAAATTGGTCAAAATACCTGCAACTGTTTGGGAGTTAATGCATTTTTTCGATTTTCTCCATTATAACTCAATGCAAACATCAAGTTGCCATAGCAACCAAACTAAAAGGCCGATTTAATAAATTATGTAAACTTTCGTTTCCCCACCCCAAGGATACTTCACATGAAATTTGACTTCAATCGGCCCAGTGGTTCCAGAGGAGAAGATTTTTGAAGGTATTTTTAGTTATTATTTTTGTAATTTGGTTACCATGGCAACCAATGGAAATAAGAAGAATATTAACAGGAACATTTTTAAAAAAGTTTGGTCAAAATATCTGCAACTGTTTGGGAGTTAATGCATTTTTTCGATTTTCTCCATTATAACTCAATGCAAACATCAAGTTGCCATAGCAACCAAACTAAATAGCCGATTTTAATAAATTATGTAAACTTTCGTTCCCCCACCCTAAGGATACTTCACATGAAATTTGACTTCAATCGGCCCAGTGGTTTCGGAGGAGAAGACGTTTGAAAATGTTGACACACAGACATTTTCACTGGCCATACTATCAGCTCACCAATGAGCCTTCGGCTCAGGTGAGCTAAAAATGGTTTCTGTTAAATTACCGCTAAATCATGTTTCTTTTGATAGAAAAGTGTTAATTTTGAAGAAATAAAACCTTACTAATTATAAAACTATTTCTGTATTTAATATTTGGTAAACGTTTTATTCCGGCGCCATTTTGTTTGCAAGACAAAAGGTTCAAGCAACCTTAACAGGTCGGAAACATCCTTGAATTCATCGACTGTAGTTTATTAAATCTGAAATACTAGACGAATTGATTTTCTTAAGATACTGACAAAGCAACATTTGAACATATTATTTGCCCATCTGTAAATATTGCACGAAAAGTCAATGGCAGAATTGTTTGGTATCATGAGGTCATCGCTTTCCTTCAGACACCCGGAATGTTCGTCTGGGAATTTTAGCAAAACAGTGTTTTAGACATAGAAAAGATGTTATTATTTACAATATCCTGTTTTAAAGTAAAAACACACACACTATTTTGTAACTGATTATATTAAACTGACATTGACGCAATGGGCGATGATTGGGTCGCTTATAATGCAGCTATAACCTAAATTTTAATTGTAATTAAACGTCTTTTGCCACAAACTAAAACTTGATTGTCGATTGGTATTATAATTAAAGAGTTACTTCCCTTGTAATTGATTATGATTGTAATGAATGGACCTGTATTTCATGTGCTGTATTATTTATATAAACTTGGAAGTAAACATATGCATGTTTTATGTAAAATAAGGTAGCCATAGCAAACGTATTTTATTTGCAATGTAAAAATATGAAAAAGTCAAGTACCAGTTAATATTACCATTTTGTCATAAAATATAATATTAGATGGACTCCTGTTGAAAAAACCCTTCATTTGTCCATTACAAAGATCATTTGGTCTATTTGAACTACAATAGATGAATTCAAGGATGTTCCCGACCGATGGTGAATACAGCTGGGATGGAGAAAGAAAACCAGTTTTGCTTTTTATCGTCACGTTGTTTAATCTTTGCAAAAGAAAAATAATATTGTTTACCGAAAAGTCAATAACTTCCATCTACGAAGATATCAGCACTTCAGAAGAAAAACGTGCAGGTACAAGCAAGCATGTATTAATAGGCAACTAAAGGACACCCTAAAATACATGGACATACGTGCCTGTAAATTTTTACTTACATGTGTACGTGTGATACATTTGCACGTGCGCCACGTTCATAGAAAGCCATAACCTGATATTTCATGTACATGTACATATTGTAACATTGTCCAGTTTGCTCATCTTCTCGTACCTTCAGAATTAAAAGAAAAATGACAAGTTGTCACACAAAATGCACAATGCATTTACGCGTTCCCTAAATGCAAGGTGCATTTTCATATTATATAATAAACGTTTGCATATGTACCAAAATTGCGCTTAATCATTTTTGTTTTAATTTCTATTTGTCCGTATTCCTGGCCGATTACTTGTGTTGAATAAATACAGAGAAACATTGGTTCCTTAATTGTGTTCATGATATTTATACATTGGTGAAAATGCCAGTCTGGAACATTGAGAGATCAGGCATGTAGAAACTACAGCCTTAAAAACAAAGCGCAAATTCGGTACAAAATTTAATGAAAACAATTGTGAAAACACGTGCATGTGTTGGAACGTGTCAAATGCATGATCGGTTTTCTGTGAAAACGGATCGATCGTTTTATATACTAAGGACACGTTACGATCAGCAAACCCACACATGGACTTTCTATGAACGCGGCGTGGCGCACGTAGAATTTTATCACATTCAGCTATAAATTCAAGACATGTATGCCCGTGTATTGACAGCTAAAATTTTAATACATTCTTGCCTACAAATGCATGCTCTTCTGTACTTGATAAATCTATATTCACAATGTGCTCTCTCGAAGAGGAAATAAGGTTAAACAAAAAGGTTAAACAACAGCACAGTATGTGGGTCGGGCTTAGCAGATCTGAGAATTCAGTATTTTCTAAAGACTGCCAATGAAAATTACTTACATTAATGTTTTGAACTCATATGCCCACAGAAATAGAAAAGAATTAATCGAGTTTTCCTAAAAATCGATTTTTTGGGACTCATATGCCCACAGAAACAGAAAAGAATTATTCGAGTTTTCCAAAAAATCGCAGAAAAGATAAACTTTTTAGCTCACCTGACCGAAGGTCATGGTGAGCTTTTGTGACAGTAAGATGTCCGGCGTCGTCGTGCGTCGTCCGTCGTCCGTCGTCCGTCGTGCGTCGTCCGTGCGTAAACTTTTTCTTGTGAACACACTAGAGGCCACAGTTTTGGTCCAATTATCATCAAACTTGCTCAGAATGATAATCATGACAATATCTCGGTCAAGTTCGAATTTGGGTCATGTCGGGTAAAAAAGTAGGTCAGTAGGTCAAATCATAAAAAAAACCTTGTGAACACTCGAGAGGCCACAATTTTGGTCCAATCATCATCAAACTTGCTCAGAATGATCATTGTGACAATATTTTAGTGAAGTTTGAATATGGATCATGTCGGCTTAAAAAGTAGGTCAGCGGGTCAAATCATAGAAAAACCTTGTGAACACCCTAGAGGCCACAATTTTGGTCCAATCATAATCAAACTTGCTCAGAATGATCATCATGACAATATCTTGGTCATGTTCGAATATGGGTCATGTCCGGTCAAAAAGTAGGTCAGTAGGTCAAATCATAGAAAAACCTTGTGAACACTCTGAAGGCCACTGTTTTGGTCCAATTATCATGAAACTTGCTCAGAATGACCATTGTGACAATATTTCAGTCCAGTTCGAATATGGGTCATATCGGGTTAAAAAGTAGGTCAGCGGGTCAAATCATATAAAAACCTTGTGAACACCCTAGGGGCCACAATTTTGGTCCAATCTTAATCAAACTTGCTCAGAATGATCATCATGACAATATCTCGGTCAAGTTTGAATATGGGTCAAATGGTTCCGGTCCGTTGCACATCTAGGTCACAGGAGCCAAAAACAGATTTTTTTCACCAAAAACTTAAAAAATCTTCTTCTCTGAAACCACAAGGCCCAGGTCTTTGTTATTTGGTATGAAGCTTCATCTAGTGGACCCCTACCAAGATTGTTCAAATTATAGTGCTGGGGCCATAAATGCCCCCGCACGGGGGCCCTTTGGTTTTACATAGGCTTATATAGGGAAAATCTTTAAAAATCTTCTTCTCTGAAACCACAAGGCCCAGGACTTTGATATTTGGTATGAAGCTTCATCTAGTGGACCCCTACCAAGATTGTTCAAATTTGAGTGCTGGGACGAAAAATGCCCCCGCCACGGGGCCCTTTGGTTTTACATTGGCTTATATAGGGAAAATCTTTAAAAATCTTCTTCTCTGAAACCACAAGGCCCAGGTCTTTGATATTTGGTATGAAGCTTCATCTAGTGGACCCCTACCAAGATTATTCAAATTATAGTGCTGGGGCCAAAAATGCCCCCGCCCCAGGGCCCTTTGGTTTTACATAGGCTTATATAGGGAAAATCTTCAAAAATCTTCTACTCTGAAACCACAAGGCCCAGGACTTTGATATTTGGTATGAAGCTTCATCTAGTGGACCCCTACCAAGATTGTTCAAATTATAGTGCTGGGACAAAAAATGCCCCCGCCACGGGGCCCTTTGGTTTTACATTGGCTTATATAGGGAAAATCTTTAAAAATCTTCTTCTCTGAAACCACAAGGCCCAGGTCTTTGATATTTGGTATGAAGCTTCATCTAGTTGACCCCTACCAAGATTGTTCAAATTACAGTGCTGGGGCCAAAAATGCCCCCGCCCCGGGGCCCTTTGGTTTTACATAGGCTTATATAGGGAAAATCTTAAAAAATCTTCTTCTCTGAAACCACAAGGCCCAGGTCTTTGATATTTGGTATGAAGCTTCATCTAGTGGACCCCTACCAAGATTGTTCAAATTTTAGTGCTGGGACAAAAAATGCCCCCGCCACGGGGCCCTTTGGTTTTACATGGGCTTATATAGGGAAAATCTTTAAAAATTTTCTTTTCTGAAACCACAAGGCCCAGGACTTTGATATTTGGTATGAAGCTTCATCTAGTGGACCCCTACCAAGATTGTTCAAATTTTAGTGCTGGGACAAAAATGCCCCCGCCACGGGGCCCTTTGCTTTTACATTGGCTTATATAGGGAAAATTTTTAAAAATCTTCTTCTCTGAAACCACAAGGCCCAGGTCTTATATATTTGGTATGAAGCTTCATCTAGTGGACCCCTACCAAGATTGTTCAAATTATAGTGCTGGGGCCAAAAATGCCCCCGCCACGGGGCCCTTTGGTTTTACATAGGCTTATATAGGGAAAATCTTTAAAAATTTTCTTCTCTAAAACCACAAGGCCCAGGACTTTGATATTTGGTATGAAGCTTCATCTAGTGGACCCCTACCAAGATTGTTCCAATTTTAGTGCTGGGGCCAAAAATGCCCCTGCCCCGGGGCCCTTTGGTTTTACATAGGCTTATATAGGGAAAATCTTTAAAAATCTTCTTCTCTGAAACCACAAGGCCCAGGACTTTGATATTTGGTATGAAGCTTCGTCTAGTGGACCCCTACCAAGATTGTTCAAATTATAGTGCTGGGACAAAAAATCCCCCCCCCCCTGCCACGGGGCCCTTTGGTTTTACATAGGCTTATATAGGGAAAATCTTTAAAAATCTTCTTCTCTGAAACCACAAGGCCCAGAACTTTGATATTTGGTATGAAGCTTCATCTAGTGGACCCCTACCAAGATTGTTCCAACTATAGTGCTGGGGCAAAAAATGCCCCTGTCCCGGGGCCCTTTGATTTTACATAGGCTTATATAGGCAAAATCTTTAAAAATCTTCTTCTCTGAAACCGCTAGGCCCAGGTCTTTGATATTTGATGTGTAGCTTCATCTAGTGGACCTTTGACAAGATTGTTCAAATTTTAGCCTTTGTTGATGTTTGGTATGAAGCTTCACCTTTAAGACCACCCTCAACATTATGTACATTAAAGCCCTGGGGCCAATAATGGCCCTCTCTGGGGCCCACTTGTTACACTATGGATCAGGTGAGCGATCCAGGGCCATCATGGCCCTCTTGTTTGTCACTTAGTTGCGCGATGAATTGCATACACGGTTTTTATCGAATCTGTTGTCAAATGTTTCAAGTCTTTACACAAAACGGCTAAGAATTATTCTTGTTTAGGTTTTGCTTTCGTGAACTTAATAAGTGTACCACAAACAGCCAGTTGCGATATGATATAAAGTTTCCACAAACCGCAAATTATCAAAAGCCGAATTTTCAAATTGGTCCTACCTTGAAAATTCAAAATAAAACATACCCATTTATGGACATCAGTTGGACAAACATGTACAATCAGATGTGGTCATACAACATATCACATGTCTTAATCGGTAAATAGAAAGTGCCATTGGATTATTAATCTACAAAACAACGGATCATAATACTCAGTTTTCATCTTCATGCATACTATCATGTAGTAAAGAAGTTTGCATAACTAATTTACTATACTTTTCTTTTTTTTCTATGAGCACGTGAGTCCATGCATATAATTGTCCTTCTTGGACAGTCTACAAAAATAGCAAAACTCACAGACCTGTTAGGGAACAAAATACAATCCTGTTAAAACATGCATATGTACATATTTGTAAATGACGGGTGTTTTGTACTTCAGTCTACACCAGTCTTTTTTTTAATTTTGTTAAGCAAAGCAGCAAACAAGTTCTAATCTACCCCGTCCAAGATTGAGCCTCTGTAAGTTATGTAAAATGCTCACGACAAGCCATTCCAACCTCTATCTCTCCCATGTCAAATGCCAAGCAAACCCCTAGTCCATCCAATCAAATGCCATCTTCCCTTAAGGTTCCTGTATATACTTCGAAAGTCACAGGTGACCGTCTATACAGGTGAGCGATTTTTGAGATAACTACATGCGCAATTGTTCTGATACTTTGCATGTTGTCAGATAATGGTATAAAGGTGTAGAGGCCACTTAAGTTAACCTCATAGACTTTCACAAAAACCCAGCATGAACTAAACAACATAAGCAAAATTTGAAATTCGACTTTGAAATGCAAAAAAATGAAACCTCAAATTCCAGAGAAGAACTTTGGAGTTATTGTGCATAAACATTTAGTTTATACATTAATCTAGTGGAAGCTGCCGTTTAAGAGTGCCAACTGTGTTTTAAAAAGAAATGCCAGACTGTTGAAAACACTTCCTGGTTGGAAAACTCAATTTTCCAACCAGGAAGTGTTTTGGATCATCTGGCAGTTCACACCCCCAGGTATTAGACTTCCTGCCTTGCCGTGGCCCTGGGGGCTCAATTCCCACTGGGCACATTGCCGCTGTGGTCTCTGTGCCCACTGGGAAGAGCTAAAGGAAGTACCACCCGTTTGCCGTGGGTGGCGTCCTGTAAGCCGGAAGAAGGGATCCTGGAGGTTGAGGGTTACCTGAGGTGGCGGTGCTTCAGGTACCCAACACGCCTCTTTGGCCTGGCTTTTCGGTGTAGACGGGTGGCCGTGCGGTCCGGCACGGTCAATCGGCTGGTCACGCCGAGCCCTAGAGATACCGCTTTGCTTTCTCTTCAACTCTTTTTGTATCTTTCCTGATACCAACCATATGCCCATTTACCTTACCCTTTTCTGTCTTTTTTTTTTATCTCTAGAAGGCGGTGGCTAAACGGATCAATCGTGTAGGCATTTTGTTTATGCGAGTATATCTCACGTGTATCTCTAACACCTGCGAGTTGGATAACCACTCCATTATGGTGTTCCCTTGTAGGGCTCCACGGAGGGCGGAGAGCACTTGGGACGAAACTATAATTTTTTCCTTATGCCTAATGGAAAAAAACATAACCGCAACGCATCCAAACGTAAAAAAGATGAGGAATCATCCGAAACGGATGAACCCAGTCAGAAGTCTAGTCAACAGTCAAGCCAGCAGTCTGCAGCACCAAAGCAACTTAATTTTCCACGCTTCTTGGTAATGTCTTCATGTGAAGATACACGCACTGTGTCAAGTCTATCCCCATTCGTGATAGAAAAGAGCATCATGTCCATTGCCGGACATCCCAAAAGCATAAAAACGCTTAAGTCAGGTGACCTTTTATTAGAAGTCGAGAGAGAGCAGCAGGTGAAAAGCCTGCTTGGTACCACAAAGCTCTTCGATCTCAAGGTCAAAGTATCTCTGCATAATACACTTAATTCGTGTAAAGGTGTTATCCGCAGCCCAGAGCTCCGTCCTTGCAGTGATGCAGAGATAGTTGAGAACTTGAGATCGGAAGGCGTCATTGGTGTACGTAACATCCAAGTTCGTAGAGGTGGTGTATTGAAGCCAACGGGTACCTACGTGTTGACTTTTAATACACCAGTTCTGCCCAAGAAAATAAAAGTAGCATATCTTTCAGTTAACGTGGATGTATATATACCAAACCCTCTCAGATGTTACTCGTGTCAGGTTTTTGGCCACCACGAAAGCAGATGTCAGAAGAAAAAACTCTGTCCAAATTGTGGTGAAGAAAAACATGTCGATAACCATCAAAACTGTAAGAATGAGGCCAAATGTGTAAATTGTGGTGGCAAGCATGCTGTTTTCTCTCGAGATTGTCCGGCATGGAAAAAAGAAAAAGAAATACTTACTGTCAAATACCAAAGGGGGATAACATTCCCAGAAGCGCGGAAAATTGTTGACGAGCGATACACAACACCAACCACCAGTTACGCCAGCATCACAAAGGGTGCTGGTAAACAAGTTTCAAGCTCCGCAACACAGACTGTTGAATCATGCATAGCTGAATTAAAGAAATCCGGTGCATGGAGCAAATCCACTCCAGCACCACAAAGTTCAACCAATTTATCAAATGGCGCAATCCAGGTTGCTGCGGATCGGTCGACAGCGACCGTACCGAAGCCAGCGCCGCATGTAAAAGAGAAACTCGACCCAGGTCGAACTAATAAGGGATCGGAAGATCCGAAAAAGCAATTGTCTCTAAAACTAACAGACAGACAACGTAAAATGGAAAGAGACAATATAAAATTTCAGAACAGATTCGGATCTTTGAGTGACAGTGATATGGAGTTTGAAGCTCCATCATCACCAAGTAGCAATAACGAGCTGGTGGTAGCAGATCTATATCACCAATTGCAGCTCCAATATAGTTTCTAGTCTTAATCTCTTCATAAAATGGATTTAAAACACAAAATAATACAATGGAATTGTCGAGGTCTTAAATCAAATTATAACGAACTGTTATTACTTATTTCGTTATTAAACCCATCGGTTTTTTGTTTGCAGGAAACTTTTTTAAAAACTGATGACAACATTGATGTCAGGGGTTTCAATACATACAACTATATCTATTCTGATGGTAACAAACCATCTGGTGGCAGTTCAATTTTTGTGAAATCAAGTTTACCACAAAGAGAGATCAAATTAAAAACAGACCTACAAGCTGTGGCAGTGTCAGTTTCTCTGGATAAAGAAACTACAATTTGCTCTCTATATATCCCTCCCTCATTTTCTTTAAAGCCCGAACAGCTTGACACATTGCTGAGTCAACTTCCATCGCCATATCTTTTAGTTGGCGACTTCAATGGTCACAATATTCTATGGGGCTGTAAAGATATCAATAACAGAGGAGCACTTGTCGAAGATTTTATTGCAAAGAGCGATCTTTGCCTGATGAATGATAAATCTTATACTTACCTTCACCCTGCGACAGGTCATTTGTCTTCTTTAGATCTCTCTTTGTGCCACCCATCTCTCTTCTTGGACTATGACTGGTCTGTTCATGATGATCAGTGTGGAAGTGATCACTTCCCTGTTATAATTGAGAGTGTAAACGAACCAGATGAGGACTGTAACCAGAAATGGAAAATGAATAAAGCCGACTGGGAATTATTCCATAATTTATGTGAAGAAGAGTTATCAATTGATCATTTTAATGAATCATCCGACATTGTTTCTGATTTCACAGATACACTTATTAACATATCAGAACAATGCATTCCAAAGACCTCCACAAATACTAAGAAAAGCAAGCCTTGGTTTAATAATGACTGTAAAGAAGCTATTAAAAAGCGTAAACAGGCTCTAAATAAGTTCTGCAAAAATCCCACTTCAGAAAAGCTCAACGACGTAAAAGTTTTTAGAGCTAAAGCTCGGCGAACAATCCGAGCTTCCAAACGAAAGTCATGGAGAGAATATGTCTCCAAATTGAACTATAAAACCCCCATTAAAAAGGTTTGGGATATGGTACGAAAAATTTCAGGAAAAACAAAGTCTTCTAGTTTTACACATTTAAATACTGAATTTGACACAATAGCTTCAACAAAAAAAGATATTTCAGATACTCTTGGGCACACATTCTTGAGAAATTCATCATCACGTAATTATTCTGACACTTTTAGAAATTTCAAAAAGGACCAAGAGAAAAGAAATCTAAACTTTAAATCCCTTAATCACGAAGAATACAACAAACCTTTTAACTTATCCGAACTCGTTGAAGCCATTGAAAAATCACATGATACGGCAACCGGCCCCGATGAAATTCATTATCAGATGCTTAAGCATCTGCCAAAAATTTCTCTTACAACACTTTTAGATATCTTTAATAATATTTGGGAAACGGGGGTCTGTCCTGAGAGCTGGCGTGTAGCTACAGTTGTACCAATTCCGAAACCAGGGAAAGATCATGCAGAACCTACAAATTATCGTCCGATAGCTTTGACAAGTTGTTTGTGTAAAACATTGGAGAGAATGATAAACAAGAGATTAGTCTGGTACTTAGAGTCCAACAACCTCATTTCAGAATATCAATCGGGCTTTCGTTCTGAACGTAGTACCAATGACAATTTAATAAGACTAGAAACATTTATACGAGATGCTTTTATTAACAAAGAACACGTAGTAGCTGTCTTTTTCGACTTGGAGAAAGCATATGATACAACATGGCGTTATGGAATATTGAAAGATCTACATAACATTGGCTTAAGAGGAAAACTTCCCAGTTTTATTGAAAGCTTTTTAGGGGAGCGCATGTTTCAGGTGCGTGTGGGGTCTACCGTGTCAGATTTCTATGATCAAGAACAGGGTGTCCCACAGGGTAGTATTCTTTCAACTACGCTATTTAACATCAAAATAAACAATATTGTACAATGTTTGGACGACAAAACTGATTGTTCATTGTATGTTGATGATTTTTGTATATGTTACCGTTCAAAAAATATGAAAACAATTGAACGAAAGTTACAACAAAATTTAAAAAGAATAGAAGAATGGACTGATAAAAATGGTTTCAAGTTCTCCAAGTCGAAAACGCAATGTGTTCATTTTTGTAAACTACGGAAGAAACACGAACATCCTTCCCTGTTTTTATACGGATCACAAATTCCTGTTGTTGAAGAAGCCAAATTTCTTGGGGTCATATTTGATCAAAAGTTATCTTTTATTCCCCATATTAAATATCTTAAAGCGAAATGCTTAAAAGCTTTGAATCTTTTGAAAGTTTTAGCTCATACAAGTTGGGGAGCAGATCGGTATACTTTATTACATCTTTACCGGTCTTTAATAAGATCTAAATTAGATTATGGGTCTGTTGTTTATGGTTTTGCCAGAAAGTCCTATTTAAAATCCTTGGATACTATCCATCACCAAGGCCTTCGTCTGGCCATGGGAGCCTTCCGTACTTCTCCCGTATTAAGCCTTTATGTAGAAGCAGGTGAACCATCTTTAACCTCGCGCAGAGAGAAACTTTCTCTTCAGTATGCTATTAGACTTGCTGCAAATCCATCTAACCCGGCATCCAAAATTTCATTTCCACCTCAATTTGTAGATAAGTATGAAACAAAACCCACAGCAATCAAACCTTTTGGATTACGTATTTTACCACTGCTAGAAAGTTCAGGTATCGACCTTAAAAATATTCAAAAACATGAAACGGCCGAAGTTCCATCTTGGTGTATTAAAAAACCTTCTATTCTGTTCGACTTACATGATGGAAAAAAATCCGAATCAAATCCAATACTTCTCAAACAAAACTTTCAGGTACTGCAGTCACGTTACAATGATTACCAGCAAGTCTATACTGATGGTTCCAAAGAAGGAGATAAAGTTGGTTGTGCGTATGTTTCTAAAGATACGCACAAAACCATGCGCCTTCCAGATGGTTCATCTATTTTTACAGCTGAAGCCAAAGCAATAGACCTAGCTTTAGATTTTATCAGTTCTTCAACAATTCAAAAAGCAATTATATTTTCTGATTCACTTTCTGTGCTTAAGGCTTTAGACCATTCGTCATCTAAAAATCCTCAAATTCAAAAATTGATCGAAAGGCATCATGAAATTTCTAAAACACACCGAATCTTGTTTTGTTGGCTTCCGAGCCATATTGGCATCGTCGGCAATGAATGTGCTGACAAGAAAGCAAAGGAATCGCTCAATCTTGATCCATCTGTTTTTAAAATTCCTTTTAATAATTTTAAACCATTTATCAACAGATACATCTTGTCGGAATGGCAAGGCGAATGGGACCGTGCAATAAATAACAAACTCCAGGCCATTAAACCTGTCGTTAGTACAAAATGCTCTCCTCCACAGTTTTCCAGAAAAGAGGACGTAGTATTAACACGACTGCGCATCGGCCATACTAGAGCTACTCATTCTTATATTTTTAATGGTGATGATCAGCCTTCTTGTGTAGGTTGTGATCAGCCATTCACTGTGAAACATATCTTAATTGACTGTGTTGACTTTTCACCCTCACGTATTTTATATTTCAAAGCTGACACTTTGCAACAACTGTTTCGAGATGTACCTGTTGATAATATTATTTTATTCTTAAAAGAAATTGGACTTTTTCATAAGATTTAACTGTTTCAGATTTTTATATATTATCATTCTGACTTTTTACTTTTAATATCATCATAATTATTCTTGCCGTTTTACCATTAACCGTTTGACGCTTATGACCCACAAAGAGGGTTGACGCGTCGTTAAACACGAAATCATCATCATCATCATCATCTGGCAGTTCACTCTAAAAGATTGTTGCCACCTAAAACTGGCGGCTTCCACTAGATTAATGTATAATCTAAATGTCTATGCACAAGAACTCCACAGTTCTTTTCTGGAATTTGAGTTTTCATTTTTTTGCTTTTCAATGTCGAATGACAAATTTTGCTTATGTTGTTTGGTTCATGCTTGATTATTATGAAAGTCTACGGGGGTAACTATAGTGGCTTCTACACCCTTATACCATTATCTGACAGCATGCAAAAACTCAGAAACACTGCTCATGTAGTTTTCTCAAAAATCGCTCACCTGTATAGAAGGTCACCTGTGACCTTCGAAGTATATACAGGAACCTTAACGCGAAAGCCTCCCGACATTGACTTGACTTACCATTGATATCTGGTCCTGTGTACAATACCTCACCTTACAAGCGATCCTTTATGTATCACAAGTTAAATTATCCAATAAAACTTTCTCTGGAGAAAAAAATGAAATGCAGATGTGTAAAATCACATGACAAAATATTCAAAAACATTAACCCTAACACACTCCCCTAACACACTCAATACCACCTTACCCGAAGCCAACCAAACATGTGTCTCTACCCTTACTCCTCAGAGTTGACTCTACTACCGTAACTCCTTTTCCTGCCATAATATATACCCAGCCTTAATAAGTTATAACCCCACGCTGCCAAAGTCTACCACACACTATCCAATCATAACTCACAATCCTTTCATCATTGGTGTCAATAAACTTTGAGTTTACATGAATAAAATACCCAAATATATAATCGAAACAAAAATAACTTTTACACTTGGTCTGTATTTCCGATGCTTCATGTCACTGAAAAGACCAGTTTTTTCATTGCTCTTAAAGGAACTCATTTTTGATTTTTATTTGCCTTCACTGCAGCTGGTGTTGTGCCGTGTGGCGGCCGTAAAACGTCTCCCCGTACATCAACCATAGTGCAGTTTATATTTTACTTTTAGTCCTTTAAGATCAACGTGAATATTCTGAGAAATCGGAAATAAATTATTGGTTTGGACTCATATTCTAGACAAGTTTTTAATTATTTGGACCCCATTTTGATTAATATCAGTCTTTGAATCGACTGCCTATTCGTAATTCGCAAAATTGCAGTATGTTTCTTCTGGCTTTCTTTGCCGGATCATTACAGGGCCACTGATGAGGCTTTATTAGCCGAAACTACGTAGTAGACCCATCTTCTTTCTTATGAATGTTTTCATTGCTCTTATAGGAACTCATTTTTGATTTTTATTTACAATATATATCGTATGGTGTGATAAATCTGATCCCTGTCCACAACTTTTTCCAGAGACATCTCAGGAAACTAGGAATGTGTTAAAAGTACACAAATGCTCCCGCCCTTGTCATTTGCCCATATGTCGGTGAATGCATCTTATCTAACCTTAACATTTGTTTGTAATAAACAGGTCTGAGATTTGGTCATTTCTTTAGACAGTCTATAAATGTACAGACTTACGTGTATGTACAAAGCAATGCAAATCATCATAATTTTTCAAAAACTAAAAAATCACAGTACATGTGTTAAACCACCCGCTTCATAATATAATACTTTGCCTATATAGGAAGTATCTTTCAATTGGATTGCCTTGTTTTCGAGTTATTTAGTTAAAGAAAAATGGTATATATAAAGAAAAATGGTATATATTCTTGTTTAGGTATTCTCCCTTTGTGCACTTTACACACGTTATCTACACATAAAGGTAACATATTGCAAGGTTTATGGTGCAAAAAGGTTAAACAACAGCACAGTATATGGGTCGGGCTCAGCAGATCTGAGAATTCAGTATTTTCTAAATACTGCCAATGAAAATTACTTACATTAATGTTTTGAACTCATATGCCCACAGAAACAGAAAAGAATTAATCGAGTTTTCCTAAAAATCGAATTTTTTGGACTCATATGCCCGCAGAAACAGAAAAGAATTATTCGAGTTTTCAAAAAAAATCGCAGAAAAGATAAACTTTTTTGTCACTTAGTTGCGCGATGAATTGCATACACGGTTTTTATCGAATCTGTTGTCAAATGTTTCAAGCCTTTACACAAAACGGCTAAGAATTATTTTTGTTTAGGTTTTGCTTTCGTGAACTTAATAAGTGTACCACAAACAGCCAGTTGCGATATGATATAAAGTTTCCACATACCGCAAATTATCAAAAGCCGAATTTTCAAATTGGTCCTACCTTGAAAATTCAAAATAAAACATACCCATTTATGGACATCAGCTGGACAAACATGTACAATCAGATTTGGTCATACAACATATCACATGTCTTAATCGGTAAATAGAATGTGCCATTGGATTATTAATCTACAAAACAACGGATCATAATACTCAGTTTTCATCTTCACGCATACTATCATGTAGTAAAGAAGTTTGCATAACTAATTTACTATACTTTTCTTTTTTTTCTATGAGCACGTGAGTCCATGCATATAATTGTCCTTCTTGGACAGTCTACAAAAATAGCAAAACTCACAGACCTGTTAGGGAACAAAATACAATCCTGTTAAAACATGCATATGTACATATTTGTAAATGACGGGTGTTTTGTACTTCAGTCTACACCAGTCTTTTTTTTAAATTTTGTTAAGCAAAGCAGCAAACAAGTTCTAATCTACCCCGTCCAAGATTGAGCCTCTGTAAGTCATGTAAAATGCTCACGACAAGCCATTCCAACCTCTATCTCTCCCATGTCAAATGCCAAGCAAACCCCTAGTCCATCCAATCAAATGCCATCTTCCCTTAAGGTTCCTGTATATACTTCGAAAGTCACAGGATACCGTCTATACAGGTGAGCGATTTTTGAGATAACTACATGCGCAATTGTTCTGATATTTTGCATGTTGTCAGATAATGGTATAAAGGTGTAGAGGCCACTTAAGTTAACCTCATAGACTTTCACAAAAACCCAGCATGAACTAAACAACATAAGCAAAATTTGAAATTCGACTTTGAAATGCAAAAAATGAAACCTCAAATTCCAGAGAAGAACTTTGGAGTTATTGTGCATAAACATTTAGTTTATACATTAATCTAGTGGAAGCTGCCGTTTAAGAGTGCCAACTGTGTTTTAAAAAGAAATGCCAGACTGTTGAAAACACTTCCTGGTTGGAAAACTCAATTTTCCAACCAGGAAGTGTTTTGGATCATCTGGCAGTTCACTCTAAAAGATTGTTGCCACCTGAAACTGGCGGCTTCCACTAGATTAATGTATAATCTAAATGTCTATGCACAAGAACTCCACAGTTCTTTTCTGGAATTTGAGTTTTCATTTTTTTGCTTTTCAATGTCGAATTACAAATTTTGCTTATGTTGTTTGGTTCATGCTTGATTATTATGAAAGTCTACGGGGGTAACTATAGTGGCTTCTACACCCTTATACCATTATCTGACAGCATGCAAAAACTCAGAAACACTGCTCATGTAGTTTTCTCAAAAATTGCTCACCTGTATAGAAGGTCACCTGTGACCTTCGAATTATATACAGGAACCTTAACGCGAAAGCCTCCCGACATTGACTTGACTTACCATTGATATCTGGTCCTGTGTACAATACCTCACCTTACAAGCGATCCTTTATGTATCACAAGTTAAATTATCCAATAAAACTTTCTCTGGAGAAAAAAATGAAATGCAGATGTGTAAAATCACATGACAAAATATTCAAAAACATTAACCCTAACACACTCCCCTAACACACTCAATACCACCTTACCCGAAGCCAACCAAACATGTGTCTCTACCCTTACTCCTCAGAGTTGACTCTACTACCGTAACTCCTTTTCCTGCCATAATATATACCCAGCCTTAATAAGTTATAACCCCACGCTGCCAAAGTCTACCACACACTATCCAATCATAACTCACAATCCTTTCATCATTGGTGTCAATAAACTTTGAGTTTACATGAATAAAATACCCAAATATATAATCGAAACAAAAATAACTTTTACACTTGGTCTGTATTTCCGATGCTTCATGTCACTGAAAAGACCAATTTTACAATATATATCGTATGGTGTGATAAATCTGATCCCTGTCCACAACTTTTTCCAGAGACATCTCAGGAAACTAGGAATGTGTTAAAAGTACACAAATGCTCCCGCCCTTGTCATTTGCCCATATGTCGGTGAATGCATCTTATCTAACCTTAACATTTGTTTGTAATAAACAGGTCTGAGATTTGGTCATTTCTTTAGACAGTCTATAAATGTACAGACTTAACGGGCCTCCGTGGCCTAGTGGATAAGAGCGCTGACTCTTAGTCATTAGGTCTCTCACCGCCGTAGGTTCGAGCCTCGCTCGGGCCACGTGTGAGACGCCAAGTTCTGCAACGGAAGGTCAGGTGGTTTTTCTCCGGGTACTCCGGTTTTCGCCCACCTCTGATTAACGATCGGCTCGATATGAGTGAAATAATCTTGAAAGGGCCGTAAAACCCAAACCAAAAAAAAAAAAAAATGTACAGACTTACGTGTATGTACAAAGCAATGCAAATCATCATAATTTTTCAAAAACTGAAAAATTGTAGTAGATACTTTGCCTATATAGGAAGTATCTTTCAATTGGATTGCCTTGTTTTCGAGTTATTTAGTTAAATAAAAATGGTAAATATAAAGAAAAATGGTATATATTCTTGTTTAGGTATTCTCCCTTTGTGCACTTTACACACGTTATCTACACATAAAGGTAACATATTGCAAGGTTTATGGTGCAAGGGAGAAAACTTGAGATAGACAAAATCATTGGTTTTAGTTCTTCGATTTTTCAACAACAAGTCAACAGAGCAAAATAATTTTTCGGTTGTAGGCAGATTTTGATATAATGAAGTAGTTTGTATAACACATGAACTGCGATTTTTTAGTTTTTGAAAAATTATCATGATATGCATTGATTTCTATGTACCCGCAAGTCTTTAGATTTATGGACTGTCTAAAGATTTACAGACAGTCTAAAGAAATAACTCAAATCTTAGACCTGATAAAAACGAGAAATGCAATAACAAAATGGAGAAGTGTAATTATTCGGTCTTGGTGTAGGTAAGTATCATATCAACTATCAACATTCTATCTTTAGACATGGGCGTCTGGAGAAGCATTTGCGTAAACGAGGACCTAAACTTGAACCTGTTAGGATTTTACCCCCTTTCAGCCTATAGTCCGACCTAAATGTATGATCTTAGAAAAAATTATTACGAATCTAAACTTTTTGTCCTGGGTAAGTACATGTAGAAAACTACTTAATATTAACCTTCTAGTGGGAACCATGCCTGAGAAATAATCCTGGGACATACACAGTTACTGACAAACGGACAAACATTACGGCGAAAGGCTATATGCATCCCTGCCTTGGCAGGCGCGGGCATAGAACTGTATGTAACTAAAGGCTGTCCATCCCACATAGTAAAATGAATGTTTCGCCAAAGCCGGAAGTCAAATTCTACCCTTAAATTCTACCCTTAAATTCTACCCTTAAATGTTTTAAAGATTTTCAATGGTCATCCTACAGATTTAAAATTCTATTCTGGTAAAATACTAATAAATTTTTGCCCTTTGATCTAATATTAACTTTCTCTAGTCTTTCGCATTAAGGAAGATCAGATAAAACATATCATAGACTAAATGGAGAAAATATTTATGAAAAGTTTCTAACCATTTACATGTATGTAGAAAGTATGAAATTGACTTCCGGTTTTTGCGCAACCGTCATTTAATTACGTAGGAATGGTAAATGGACGACCTTTAATCAATAGCTTGCATTCCTATTATTTCAAAATGGCTTATCCAGATCTGTTCATTCACAAAATATATACTAATTGTAAACCTCTTTAAACGTTCGATTAAGTTTGCGAACTTGTCCTGGAGTTTGGAGTATAGAATTTCAATAGTGTGTTGGGTGCTTTGAATTCATATAGAGATACTTATAGGGAATGAATCGAATTTCAAACACCTCAAACGTGAGGACAGTTTCACAGACTTATTCATTTATGCATGGCTCTATCACTATTTAGTATACATTCACTAAAATTTACTGAACAAGAAGGCCTCCCTTCTTAAGTGTCTCCCAGCGCAATCGCATTGCAAAAGATACGCACAAAGAAACTGTTTAGTGCGTCGTCACCAAATTACTATCGGGTTGGTACATGAGCAAGAGATCATACATTCTGTAAAATACCGAAAATGTTCATTCAACAACTGTAAAATATCCACGAAGATCACAAACACAAGTATTCGAGTAAACAGCTTGATTTACACTAGTTTACTCTATGAGGCTAAGAACCACATGCTCTAATGATTTTTGCGTGCCTATCGTAGCTTCGTTTGATTTTAGTACTTCAGTTTGTCGAGTGTCATCATAGGAATACCACACATTCTGACGTTTGAAGAACCCCTTGAAGTGGTCGTGCCTGTTCACGGTAAATCCAAAGAGGTCATACCTGAAATAAACAATACCAGTCAAGAAACAAAAGTTGGTCCTGAATCGCTAATCTGACAAATGATAAACTGTAGAAAAGGTAATATGTTTGAAATATCAGTCCCACAACATTTTAAAACTTTAGCACAATAATCATAAACATTCAACACCGGCTGCCGAGCAAGAAAATAAAAGGTTTATTTAGGGGAATTAGGACGGATTCAGGGGTATGATGCCTTTTTTGAAGTAAAGAGGTGTGGCATATCCCCGGGGAGTCTGTGTGGACCAAAGGTCTATGTCAATGAATGCATCTTACCCGATTAGGAACAAGAATACAATGGTTAAAGGATGGGGATCTACATAGTATATGAGATATTTGGTTTTTATGAAGTTGAAGGGATATGGTATGCCCGGAAGAATCCAGAGGGACACAACGTCTGTGTCAGAGAATGCCTCTTATCATAAGGAACAAGAATATACATGTACACGTACATGTATATGATTTATTGATGGGTATCTAAACGAACGGCTTCTTAGATATTTCATATTTTATGAAATGAAGGGGTAGGACGTATACCCGTGATCCCCAGATGATCCAATATACATGTAAATATCTCTAAATGCGCCTTGTCATAAATAACAAGAACCAGCCTTTGGTCAAAAGTGCACGACCCGCTGCACTTGAGAGCCCAAGATGCAACAGGGTAATACCGTAATAATGTATATAATAAAATGAAAGGGGTTGGCCAAGCCCCCGGGAAAACTGGTGCGGTCCCAAGGCCCATATCACTATTTAAAGGATGCGCCTGATCATATGGAACACGAATATAATATGGTTCATGGAACATATTTGGTTCATCTGAATGGTTTCCGAGAAGAGGTTGGCATGTCATTTGACTTTTTCGCATACAAATGCCCATGTTAGCAAATTTGACCTTGGCATAAAATAGGTCAAGGTCATCCCAGGGTCACCATTTGTATTATTTTTGGTGGGCCCATGTCCCACATGTTACATAATAAGTCTCATGCAAATTGGCCCAGCGGTCCAGGAGAAGATTCAAGAAGATTTTTATTTAATTTTACCCCATATGGGCAAATTTTCGCATTATTTGCCTCGGCGAGGCTATTCAAATTGGAAAGTAATATTTTGCAAGTTCATTGGTTAGATCTCAATGATATCTATAAGTATACGAATTTTATCAAAATATTCCAAGCTGTTTAGTCGCGAGAGCCCATTTTCAAATTTTCGCATTTTTTGTCTCAGCGAGGCTATTCTAATTGGAAAGTAATATTTTGCAAGTTCATTGGTTAGATCTCAATGATATCTATAAGTATGTCAAAATTATCAAAATATTCCAAGCAGTTTAGTCGCGAGAGCCCATTTTCAAATTTTCTCATTTTTTGCCTCGGCGAGGCTATTCTAATTGGAAAGTAATATTTTGCAAGTTCATTGGTTAGATCTCATTGATTTCTATAAGTATGCCAAAATTATCAAAATTTTCCAAGCGGTTTAGTCGCGAGAGCCCATTTTCAAATTTTCGCATTTTTTTTGCCTCGGTGAGGCTATTCTAATTGGAAAGTAATATTTTGCAAGTTCATTGCTTAGATCTCATTTATATCTATAAGTATGCCAAAAATTATCAAAATATTCCAATGGGGTTTAGTCGCGAGAGCCATTTTCAGATGTATGCATTTTTTGCCTCGGCGAGGCTATTCTAATTGGAAAGTAATATTTTGCAAATTCATTAGTTAGATCTCATTGATATCTATAAGTATGCCAAAAATTATCAAAATATTCCAAGCGGTTCAGTCGCGAGAGCCCATTTTAAAGTTTTCTCATTTTTGCCTCTGCGAGGCTATTCAATTTGGAAAGTAATATTTTGCAAGTTCATTGGTTAGATCTCATTGATATCTATAAGTATGCCAAAATTATCAAAATATTCCAAGCGGTTTAGTCGCGAGAGCCCTTTTTCAAATTTTCGCATTGTTTGCCTCAGCGAGGCTATTCTAATTGGAAAGTAATATTTTTCAAGTTCATTGGTTAGATCTCATTGATATCTATATATATGCCAAAAATTATCAAAAGATTCCAAGCCGTTTAGTCGCGAGAGCCCATTTTCAAATTTTTGCATATGTTGCATCGGCGAGGCTATTCTAATTGGAAAGAAATATTTTCAAGTTCATTGGTTAGATCTCATTGATATCTATATATATATGCCAAAAATTATCAAAGATTCCAAGCCGTTTAGTCGCGAGAGCCCATTTTCAAATTTTTGCATTTTTTGCCTTGGCGAGGCTATTCTAATTGGAAAGTTATATTTTGCAAGTTCATTGGATAGATCTCTTTGATATCTATAAGTATGCCAAAAATTATCAAAATATTCCAAACGGTTTAGTTGCGAGAGCCCTTTTTCAAATTTTTGCATTTTTTTGCCTCGGCGAGGCTATTCTAATTGGAAAGTGATATTTTGCAAGTTCATTGGTTAGATCTCATTGATATCTATAAGTATGCCAGAAATTATCAAAATATTCCAAAGGGTTTAGTCGCAAGAGCCCATTTTCAAAATTTTGCATATGTTTCCTCGGCGAGGCTATTCTAATTGGAAAGAAATATTTTGCAAGTTCAATGGTTAGATCTCATTGATATCTATCAGTATGCCAAAAATTATCAAAATATTCCAAGCGGTTTAGTCGCGAGAGCCCATTTCCAAAATTTCGCATTTTTGCCTCGGCGAGGCTAATTGGAAAGTAATATTTTCAAGTTCATTGGTTAGATCTCATTGATATCTATAAGTATGCCAAAAATTATCAAAATATTCCAAGCGGTTTAGTAGCGAGAGCCCATTTTCACAAACGGGTTACCGAAGGACAGTCCGAAGGACAGACAGACAGACTGGCTGACAGACTGGCTGACAGACAGAATTACAGAATGACACAGTGATTTTAGGGCACTCTTAGAAACTTAACCGACGTTACGTCGGTAGTTGTTTCTTCGGGTCGTGCAATATACGATTTTAAGGGTTGTATTCTGAACTGTTTTAAGATACCATGCATTTGAATTTTGTACCATACAAATGCCCCTTTGGCCTAATTTTACCTTGGCCTTTAGGTCACCTCAGGTCACCACCATTTTACCGATTAATGATGGGACGGAAACTCCGATGGTACACATCGAGTTTCGTGATATTTGGCCCAGTTGTTCTGGATAATAATATACTACTCAAAGTTTGATAGGGATCACTTTTTTAATGCAAAATAATTTTTGGATGAATTAATCAGCTGAATCCAAATTTGATCATCATAATGATAGAACACGTATCCTTCACAAAACCTAGTGAATAATTTTGTCAGCTGGTGCTGCATTCAAGCGTGACAACAGCTACCGTCTTGGCACCCCCAAAATTTGCCGTAACACGAAGGGATTTGGAGAACTGATTTTTCACAAATTTCCAAATGTGTTTAGACAAATGTGCCTAATAACGTGTATGGCGTCCACGGGCATCAATTACAGTACGACATCGCCTGCGCATGCTCGTAATCCGAGTCTGTATCCGGTTTTGTTGATTCAGCTTTCATTCAGCAACCATTTCATCTTTGAGCTCCTGTAAAGTCCTCGGATGCACAGGTCGGGCTGACACAGCACGTTGAAGCATGCTTAATCGGATTTAAGTCCGGTGACCGAGTAGGCCAGTCCATACGAACGATTGTCTAACGTTCCATATAGGAATCAGTGACGTTGGCACGGTTGGAACGGGCATTATCGTCCATCAGAATAAAGTCCGGACCGATAGCATCTGCATATGGTCTCACAGACTGATCAAGAATTTCATTACAATACCTCACTGTCATTACAAGTCAGTGTTACCGTTCACGCTTATCCCAGCCCAAACCATGACTGACCCCTTTCTATAGCGATCATGCTCTGCCACATCCAAGTCATCGAATCGCTCTTTAGACATTCGCCACACTAATTGACGTTTATAAGTGAAGTTTAGACAGAATCTGGACTCCTCAGGAAACAGTACTGGCGTCAAGTCATGAACCGTCCACCTGACGTTAGTTCTGGCAAAGTCCAACCGGTCTAGCACGTGCTGTCTCGTCAAAGGAACACGTACAGCAGGCCTCATGGCATTAAGTCCGAACTCGTGGAGCCCGTTTCTGACAGTTTGTGCAGAAATTCGTACTCCAGTTCCGTTCCTAAGCTCATACAAACACGTAGCGTTCAGGGACCGTTGACGTCGAGACTGAATCAACAAGAAACGGCCCCGACGTTGAGTTGAAGCCCTTTTTCGACCCCTCCGTGTCTGTGTGAAGGATTTCCATGGGTAAGATGCCAACTCCACATTCGGGAAACCACGCTCTGAGACACATTCAGAATCCCAGCAACACGACGTTAAAAGACGCCAGATTCCAACATTCCGACGCCACGATTCATTTCTTCGGGGCTCAGACGGTTTCTTAATTGTCCTCTAGGCATTTTATTGTTTCACAAACTCAAATGAAGTCCATTGTAGGCTTGGTAAAGTAACACTGACAAGTTTTATTGGTCTGTTGGAAAGCAGTGCTACGCACGATTTTGGGGGTGCATGAATTCATTTGCGAAGTGTGAGAAGTGTGCGGGTTCAAGGGGCTCAGGATTATAAAGGCTTGTTTTTTGTGATGAAACTACTTGTAAACTGCTTAGAGGATCTAAGCCTGCCCAGGCAGAGTGGCGTGAGTCTGACTGTCCATACATATACACTGGTTTCATTGGATGGCAGGGTTTGACACAATGATTTGTATAGACTTCTGATACATTAGATGCATGCATTGCTGTTATCTATCAAACATGTTTTATTAGCCAGAAAAAAATGGTTAAAGTGCTAGACAGATTCTAAACTCTAGCTCAGGCAAATACTTTAATGCACTTCTAAATGAGAACTTCTAATAAGCAGGGCCTGACAAATCCATTGCCCAGCTGCCATGAGGGCAAGTCCAAATTTTTCAACATAGTCCTGTTTATTTTTATTTTTTTGTTTTTTACTTCATCTGTTCATTACTTTTATAATGCATTTGTATTTCTGTCCCTAAATATTATACCTCGTGGAAAATGAAATACAATGGTCAATAGTTTCGAAAAGCTATCCATTTAATTATTCTGCAACTTTTATGGCATAAGAGTATGGCAAAATATGATCTGTTGATAGTAAGATGGAAAAATATGGTTTTAATTTGTGGATGCGGTGGGGCTTGAGATGGTATTTAATACAAAGATCAGTTAAAAGTCCCACAAAATGTGAATCAACATCTTCAAAATGATGTAAATAATGTATAGCAGGAGATGATTAGTATAAGCATTTATGCTTGTTTTCAAATCCTGTAGAACTTTGTTTTTTCATACAACGTGTAATTGTATTCTTGTAATTCAAAAGAAGTTAATAAATAGTGTTTACACCAAACAGGGACGTAAAGGTAAATTCAAACAAATGAAAAGGTAGCGTTATCTGTCTGGTAATTATTAGCTGTATGATCTTTGTCAGTTTCACCCTGGTTTAGTAAACAAACTGGAGTGTGATAGTTCAGTGGTTAGTGCACTTGCCTCTGATGCTAGAGGTCCCATGTTCCGTCCCCGGCAGCGACTATAAAATGTCAGTGTCCTAACACGCCCCATTGGTAGGGATGAATGTCATAAAGTGCACAATCCTTCGGGTCTGGACGTTAGCTGGAGGCCCTGTGCAGGGAGAGTTATGCCCTGTGCAGGTTAACCTTTTTTGTACCAAATGAAATCTTCCTTCTTATATATTGCAGGATTTCATTTCAAAATTTAGGGGTGTAAGGTTGTGTTTTTATAAAAATGTATTTGGAAAATGACTGTACTTTTAACAAACAGTGGAGACCCTGATCAGTCACCACGTTCTGCAGCGTCTCATCTGGGCCTGCAATGTTTGCCAGGGTACCCATTTTGGGGGTTCCGGTACTAAATGGGTTAAAGACCCATTTAATTACAAGACTACTGTGTAGGCTTTCACCCTGCAAACCTCGGGTGTATGTAAAGTACACCTGAGAGTAATGGTCAGATGTGACCGATCGCAGTTAAAGTAGAAAGAAAGAAAAGAAACTGCTGCATACTTCAAGTATGTGAAATGAACATAAGGTGTAATTTTTGGACGCCTATTTTTGGTATTGAAGTTTTTCTGGGCAGTATGTACAATTGGATAATCTTTGTAAGGAGGCGTATTGAGACCACTTGCACTTCCACATTTCACTTGCGGTTCCCCTTAATAGCGAAAGGGACTACTTTTCGCGAAAAGGACATTACACATTCCCTAAATAGCGGAAAGGACTTCTTTTCATCAAAAAGGCACTTATTAGGGGCAAAAAAGAAACAATTACTTAATTGTTTTCTTTCTGACCAAACAGCTTAATTTTGAATTTGATTAAGTCATTTTCATGCAAAATGTGATTCAAATTAAACCTGGTTTGTCGTGTTTTCGTTCAGCTCACGCTAGAAAAAACTGAAAAGATCAAAAAGAGAGGAAGAATTGAAATCATTTTGTTATTTATATATTTAATCTTTATCCTCACCCCCCCCCCCCCCTTAGTTTTGCAAACAGTGCAGATCCAGATTAGATGATTTCTGAATCTGAGAAAGCTTTTATTTTTATACGACCACGGGAAGTTTTCCTGTTACATGTCAACAGGAAAATAGACAAGGAGAGTTTACATGGCGTTCTAATTTTATACACTTGAGTGACTACATCAACACACACATGCACGCGCGCGCGGACGCGTGGACCTGCGTAAAATTTTAAACTTTGTTTCAAAATCACATGAAATGCTAAACAAAATTATTCATAAAAAAGTGGCCGCTGAAAGATTTTATCTTGTACAGGTTTTTGTTTTGACAGAGCGATAACTATCACTCGGGTAATATCTGTATCTCTTTAATCCCTTTATCATCGGCACGCGCCAAATGTCGTACTTAAATTAATTGAATCTATTTTAAAACCTATACAAAGCAACTATAGTTGGTAAATATCACACAATATTGAAAATTTAACCATACACGATTATTTGATTCCCGGGCACAGCAATTCCAACAATTCACATGTGCATGCAGCAAAGACTCAGATCAGCCTGCACATCTGTGCCATCTGATCAGTCATTACTGATCGTTCTATTGACAGCTATATAAGGACCGCATGCTCTAAGAGACAGCTATACAAGTTAGATACTTTGATGGGGGAAAGTTGGGTTTGTAACAGTGTACACAACTCATCCGACCCCGCCCATCTGGGCTTGGAGAAATAGATTGGCTGCATGATGCCTCTACGCAGAGCTAAAACGCTTAGAGGGTCTAGTCCTGCCCAGGAAAAGTGGTGTGAGTCTGGCCGTTCCTACATATGAACCTTTTTGGTTTTTTGGGGCCACAGGGCTTGAGATGTCATTTCATCCCCATGTCAAGTAAAAGTCCCACAGAATTGGAAGTAACATCTCGAAAATCGCCTCAATAGTATTGACGGGGACGTAAACCTCAACTCAAACAGACAAACAATTCTCATCATATTTATCATCGAAGCGGTGGATTGCCCATGCAAAAAGATAGTTCTAACTCACACCCAGGTTGTTCTAACCAGCATCCACAATCTATGTTTGAATCACAAGGTTTGAAAGCTTTGCTGGCTAAAAGTATTGTTTGCAAGACTGTATATTGTGGGTGGCCATTAGAATCGTCTCATTGAACATACACAATATATTTTATATCTAAACAAGAAAAAACACGGCCCCGCCCATCGGGGCTTGAAGAAATAGATCGACTGCAAGATGCTTCCACGCAGAGCTGAAACCGACCACACACGAGTACTGGTAAACCCGCTTAGAGGACAAGGTGTTCTTTTAAGCCTGCACATGCAAAGCTGTGCGAGTCGGACCGTAAATTTTAATGAAACTATTGGTTTTATTAGCCGACAGGGCTTGAGATGTCATCTCATATCAATGTCGGGTAAAAGTCCCATAAATTTTAAAGCAACATCTCCAAAATTACCTATTCAGTGTTGACGAGGACGTTAGACCTCAAATCAATCAAACAGACAAACAAGAGAAACCAATACATGGAGTCTTTGATTAGATAATGAGTGCGTTGTAACCTTTCAGCATCCACAATCTATGCGGTTTGAATCAAATATATGAAAAGCAGCAGCATAAATGCAACGTTTTATGTCATAGATCGTATGTACTTGTCAGAACCACATCATTAAGCCTGTTATCAATGGTACCCTTTGGAAGAATATGTATGGAAATATTTAAGAAAGCCCCTCTCTCCATTACGATAACATGTCGGTGAAACGAAGGCCCCTCTAAACCCCACTTTATATAGAGAAATGTGGGGTTTACGGGGGTATACATTATCCGCCTTATTTTTTCTCAAATACATAGGTTGTGGGTACTCGTTAGAACCGTCTCATTGAAGCGATTCTAAAGGCACCCACAATCTATGTTGAAAGCAGAAATAAGAAAGATGCTGTCATTTTTGCCCAAAATTTGTAATATCTGACACCATGTTGAACGCCATTATGTCGCGCGGACTTGTTTTCCTAATGCTCTCTCTCTCTCGCCTATCGGGGCTTGGAGAAATAGATTAGACTGCATGATGCTTTCACGCAGAGTTTTACGGGTTAGTGCGAACGTGTGATGAGATATTGTTGAGCTAGAAATCCGTTTGTTCCGTCCACACAAGTCTTCTGATTTTAATTTTGTACATGTCTGTACGAAAAGAGGAGTGTATACATTTCCGTACTAATGTCAGTACTCCCGTCCGCACAAGTTGTCAAATTTTATCACACATTGATACTCGTGCCTATCTTTTTTTTTTTTGTTGTTTTTGGTTGTTTTGTTGTTGTTTTTTTTTGCACAAGAATGTGTTTTTATTTCTGTCCGGAAAACAGGGTATAAACAGTTGACAAGGTGTTCTTCTAAGACTGTCTTGACTGGTTTTCGTTTGTTTGATTTGAGGTTTAACTTTCCCGTCAACACTGTGAAGGTCATTTTGGAGACGTTGCTTCCAATTTTGTGGGACTTTTACCCGACATTGAGATGAAATGACATCTCAAGCCCTGTCGCCCAATAAAACCAATAGGGTTTATAAGCTTGGACGTCCGACTCGCACCGCTTTGCCTTAGATCCTCTAAGCGGTTTACCAGTACTCGTGTGCGATCGGTTTCAGCTCTGCATGGAAGCATCATGCACCCCATCTATTTCTTCAAGCCCCAATGGGCGTGGGGGTGGGGGGAGGGGGGCTAGCGTCATGAAGTAATACAGAATCAAATATTCTGTTGAAGTTGGTTATGTTTATTGTTATTGTTTTGTTGTAAATATATTTTTTTTTCTTTTTTTGTGGTAAATTTTCAATACTTTCTAATTAATGAAAAGGTCATCGAAAAAGTACTTTTATAGTACAAAAGTCTAAAAATAAATTGTTTGTGCAAGACTAAAGCTGAAAATCTTTAAAAAATGTTGAAAAAGTAATTTATATCAATAATATGGATCCTTTTAGAAAAAAAAAGTCTTTTCCGCTATGTAGGGTAAAGTCCTTTTCGCGAAAAGAAGTCCTTTTCGCTATTAAGGGGAACCCTTTAACTTGTGCTGGAATTTATAATGAAAATGGTGGCGTCAATAGAATGTTAGGAATGTAAAGAACTTCAGCAGTTGAACAAGTTATGTGACCTCGAATGCTGCTTTGTTTGAACAAGTGGTACTTTGAAATGAAGCACCAAAATTTGAACAAGATGTCTGCATCACAATTCACCTATTGCTGTGATTCTGGCCATCATGGTGTAGAGTTTTGTTGTTTTCTTCTGGAGCTAGGAGCTGCATGCTTACTACAGCTTAGACTGATCGGTCCTGATTTTCTTCAACTGTAGTGGAAAAATCCTCACTGTCACTGAACAGTGTTTGCTGTATTGTTTTAACAACAGGTACATTGAACTGAAACACCAATTTTTAAGCAAGATGTTTCAAGAAAAATGTACCTACTGTATTATTTTATTCACTCATTTCACAGCAGAAAAACTTTTGTTTACTTCTTCTCGCCAACACTAACGGCTATTAGTTTTGACACGGTCTGTGACACTGTGTGTGTAGTACTACCTCATGCAGTGGAATATACCAGCGAAAGGGTAAAGAAGACACGTTTTTATCGCTGAATTAGATGCAGCTGTTAAACTGGAAAAAGCTGTATTGTGAGTTGATATAGCCATGATAGCGCAACCAAGTTTGTTTATTTCGAAAAGATGAACGTGCGTCCATGGTAACAAGGAAGTTCAAGTTTTATCCAATCAGGCTTGCTTCCGGCAACCAGAAGCTGTAAAACCGGAAGTACGAACAAATTTTTGACCTTACTCCTGTTGGCTTTTGAGGTTTTGAATGGGTGGGGTATGTTCATAAATAAATACACGTGTAACCGTTAAGCAACCAACTCTAGTTGCTATTATGTTTTGAAATCAGAGTTATGAAGAAGCAGATGGCATTTTCTTCATCAGTGCAGTAATAGAGGATCTAACATGAGTGTTCCTGTATTATTGAATTTATTAAACGAGTTGAGGAAAAGGTAGGCTTTGCCGAGCATTTTATCCCTTTTCCTCAACGAGTTAAATAAAACTCAATAATACATGAGCACGAATGCAAGATTCTATTTATCAAATGTCATTTAAAACGTATTTTATTCACGATTGTTTACAAAAATATCAATATTCCGCGAATAGTAATCGCGACGTCGTTAAGGACGTCGTACATGTAACGTTACGAGACTTAATGTCAAATCCTGGATAATATATATTTGTCTGTTACATATACATGTCATTGAAGCAATTAAAATAAAGTTTAAAGCAACGTTACGGGACGTATCTAGCTAATCGAAAATATTACATGGCGTTATTACACTCTCAGACGCGACGTCATATGATAAAAGCTTATCTTCCTCTGCGTCAGTTGACAGTTGATGGAAATCTGGGAGTATTTGTTCAACTAAAATGCACAGAATATTACGCTCTTTGCCATTTACAGTTGTTTTAACTAGCAGTTTTGGTTTCAAGCGGCTTGTCAGGGTTTTTTTTTTGTTGCAGACAGGGCATTTTGCTGTATGCAGCTTCTTATTGCATTCCATTTTGCTGTTGCAGTTACTGCAGATGTTTGTTTTATTTGTTCAACTAAACTGGGCAGAATATTACGATCTCTGTCATTAACAGTTGTTTTAACTAGCAGTGTTGGTTTCAAGCGGCTTGTCAGGGTTTTTTTTTATTTTGTTGAAGACAGGGCATTTTGCTGTATGCAGCTTCATGTTGCATTCCATTTTGCTGTTGCAGTTACTGCAGTTGTTTGTTCTATTTGTTCAACTAAACTGGGTGGAATATTACGATCTCTGCCATTTACAATTGTTTTAACTAGCAGTGTTGGTTTCAAGCGCCTTGTCAAGGTTTTCTTCCAGACAGGCCATTTTACTGTAGGCAGCTGCATGTTGCATTCCATTTTGCTGTTGCAGTTACTGCAGTTGTTTGTTCTGGTAACTTATGCAGCTTCTATGTCACAAAGACTTTATACTGTTGCTGGAGTAGCAATAGCATCATCCAAGTTTTCTATAAGCTGCATTTCTGAGCTGTGTTAACCCTTATCTTGCTGAATATCCATTTAAGTCACACCAATTTCTGTCTATCAACCAATCAAATTACTTGATTTAATTTATTGCTACAAATTCACAAACTGAATGCCAAAGAGTGTAGATCCTGATCAGATGGCTTCCATCTGGTCTGGATCTACACTGTTTGCAAAGAGAGGGGTTGTCGTGAACAGCAAGATAAGGGTTAATTATATTTCTTCTTGGAATGTTCTAACAGTTACATTTTTAAATCTGTAAGAATGTCCCTTCTGAATTTCGGCGATCTGTTCATTCCAATGGTAATTGCTATGCTGTCTGAACTGTCTGTGACAGTTGCTGTTACTTTGGTCAATCCTTTGTTTTCAGTTGTTTGAGGACGTGATAATTCCACAACTTTACATTGCTTCACTTCTATTTTACAGCTTACTGTAACCTGAAAAATAATAATAAAAAATTATTTCTTTCATCATCATCATCATCATCATATTTTGTTATTACCGTAATGATCCTAAGTATTGGGACAGACAGGCCTAAGCAAACCGTTCAGACCCAGATCAGACTGCTTCACAAGGAGCAGTCGGAGCAGGGTCTACACTCTTTGCCATTCCGTCTGCACCTCTTGGATTCCTTGCTGGACCCTGAAAGAAATTTGGCAAGATTTTAGGATAAATACGTAAATCCTTGTGTTCCAATGTTTAGAATTTTTACGGTAATGTGTAGGTATAGGGGCAACATCCATATAAGTGGGCCCCATTCCCCGCAGCTGTCTTGTTGCACACATGAAAAAATCGGACACCAGAAAAAAAAGAAAGAAAATCCACCACCAATACTGAAAATGCTGTTTTAATTGTTTTTTTGCGACCGTAATAAAGCACCTTTTTATGATTTTGATGACTTGTGCCTGGAACAGTCAAAAGGTGCACATTTAGATGCAAGGTTGGAAGCCAAGTGTCCCCCGACATTTGAAATGTCAGTTTGTGTTGAATATGTCTACAACATATATGTCCTAAACTATGTTTTGAGATTTTAAAACCCTTTAACGGACTAATTTTTATATTTTCGCAAATGATGTAAGGAATAGTGATCTCCAAAACTGTAAATGATTATTGTTCATTTAGTGAATGAAGAGTTGCAGAGATATTATAATAACAGTTTCTGTTAGCAACATGCCGAAAACTAACAAAGGGTCGAAAAAGTTGTATAAAGTAGTAAAGTGCATCTTGGTATAACATGAACCTCTTCAGGTCATGGGACCCCCAGGTATTAGACTTCCTGCCTTGTTGCCCTGGGGGCTAAATTCCCACTGGGTACGTTGCTGCAGTGGTCTCTGTGCCAACTGGCAAGAGCTAAAGGAAGTACCACCCGTTTGCCGTGGGTGGCGTCCTGTAAGCCGGAAGAAGGGATCCTGGAGGTTGAGGGTTACCCGAGGTTGCGGTGCTTCAGGTACCCATCACGCCTCTTTGGTCTGGCTTTTTGATGTATTAGGATGGCCGTGCGGTCCAGCTCGGTCAGTCGGCTGGTCGTGTCAAGCCCTGGAAATAACCTTTTACTTTCTCATCCCAGTCTTTTGTATCAACCTGAATACACACCGTTTGCTCATAGTCTTTTCAGAACCTTTCTATTTCTAGGAGGCGGCGGCTAAACGGACCAATCGTGCAGTTTCTTTCTCGCACGAGTACATCTTCTGTGCATCTCTTAACACTTGTGAGGTATTAAACCCACTCACTGAAAGTGTTCCCTAGTAGGGCTCCAAGGAGGGCGGAGAACACGGAAGACGACATTTTGATCATGGCTTCCAAACGAAAAAAAAAAAAATAACGAAGACACATATGACACCGACCTAACGGATGATGACAGAGAATATAACGGAGCAAACGACACCACGACTCAACAATTTCTGCGCTTTCTGATTATAGAAAGCACTGAAGACAACAAAAGGATTTCAGCGCTATCACCGTTCGTCATTCAAAAAGTAACTTGTGGATTAGCCGGTGAACAAAAAACTATAAAAAAAAATGAACAAATCAAACCAGTTACTCATCGAGGTCTCCCAAAAAGCAGATGCTGAGAATCTCCTTCTCACAACTACTTTCCGAGAGTATTTCCACCGGTGCCCTGATTTGAGGAATTGCAGCGAGGAGGAGATTCTCGATGGCACTCACGGCGATTAAACGATTTAAAACCAAACGCAACTGCCAATTCTAACACAGCGCGCCTATATAGTCAATGGAAAATGTTTATCTGTGTTTTATTCTACAACAAATCACGGCAAAGAAGAGCGTGGCGAGTGACGTCATTAAAACTGCAAATTTATGACGTCACTAGTCAATTTCCTTGACGTTGGAGGTGTAACGTCATTTTCTCGCATCGAAAACGTTAGAAAAGGATAAAATTGCATGTGTTTCAGTCGATAATTTTAGCGGGATTTCTTCTAACAATGGCGAAAAGTTGAGAATTTGAAGGAAACAAGAGCATTATTGCCGAGTTTCAGCCTGTTAGAATCGAAATAGATCAGCTCTAGCCAGTGATTTGTTAGGTAATAAATCACAGTTTGGAGGTCAGTTGTAAGTAGACAAATCACGCGCGCTACGCTTTACCTTCAACACACCAATTTTACCGAAAACTATCAAGGTAGCTTACTTTAGAGTAAACGTTGAGATTTACACACAAAATCCGCTGCGATGCCACAGCGAAACCGATACTGACACTTTTAGAAATTTCAAACAGGACCAAGAAAAAAGAAATTTACACTTTAAATCAAAGTTTAATCAAAATCCACGACATGCAACTTGTCACCATACTCATGCATATTGAGATAATTTGCATGTGATGTCAAGTCCTATAAGGAAACCTATTTCCGAATGTCGTCTGCTGAAAAAATACCCAGCATGCAGAGCGTTAGCTTATAATTAGAATTCTGGTGACCGAAGTATAAGCTTTCCACAGCACTTCGAATATGGTTGAAGTAAGCTGTCTGAATTTACAATTTTGTGCTTTAAAATACTCTCAATTTTTCGCCACTTTACCAAAACATGCCCGCTTCCAATCAATATATGTTATTGTTTTTAAAGATACAATTTATAAACCGGAAGTCAATAATTGATAATTAACGATAAAACTATTTTCTAAGTTACTTTTGATGCTGTTGGACATTTAGGGATGGCGGACATTTAGGGATGCTTGGGTCATCCCTGAGGGTCCGACAAAAACAATCCAGTTAAATTTAGAACATTTTTTTTAAAAATCGAATTCGCAAATTTTTCACTAAATATGTCATTATTGATCATTCCCCGCCGTTATCTTCAGCTTCCCGAAAAAAAACTTAGATTTCGTCGGTCACTTAGAGATGTCGGTCGTTTAGGGATCCTACAGACAGGGACATAAAACCTCAAACCAAACAAACAAAACCACTACATTCTAAATGTCCCTCATACATCACACAGTATTGCATGCTGCTGACCTGCATTTCTTACCTATATGATAAACACAATGAAGTGTCATCAGCGTGCACCAGTCTTCCCTCTTGTCTCGTTTTATCAATTTAAAGTTGCATATATAAGGACTAATTATAAAGTTTTACCTGCATGTAACTGTGTGCATCGCACCCCGTATATGCAACATTTGGACGCGCAGGTGTTAACAAGAGATGACAGGTTCGGAGTTTTCTGAAATCACAGGCAGTAGAGGTACGTATTTCATGCGTTTTGTTGTTGTTTTGTTTTTCTCGTGTTATGTATTGCACACCCTCTTATCCCCACTTTATATAGAGAAATCGGGGATTTACTGGGGTATACATTATTTTTCTCATTTCTGCTCAGTGACACAGGTTGTGGGTACTCAATGAGGCGGTTCTAACAAGCACCCACAACCTATGTTTGCCGAATAAATAAGAAAACTATCACGGATTTTCAACAGAAATATAGTCATTTCGGAGATGTGAAAAACAGCACTCTATCACTCGGGTGTGTTATGATACTTATCGTAAGGTTTTTGTTGTTGTTTTTTAAGGTGTATGTCTGAATGGTCAAACCGTTGCTTGCCGTATATCGAACTATTTCTTCTGCAAATATATGAAACTTGAGCAGATCAAATGCTGCATATAACAAACACGTTTACGATAGTCAAGTAAACCGTTTTACGACATTAAGGTGAAGCGACTCTCTTATTTAAACAGTTTTGTCGCCATTACCAACAATGGTAGACTCTGAAAGGAAAATAATGACACACATCGGCAGCTTCTTTCATTCAGACTCGGGCGTATTTTTTTAGCTCACCAGAGCCGAAGGCTCCGGGGGAGCTTATAGGATAGGCACTTGTCCGTCGTCGTCGTATGTCTGGTGTCAACACTTTTAAACATCTTCTCTGAAGCCACTGGGCCGATTCAGCCCAAATTTCATCTGTAGCACCCTTGGGCTGGGGGATTGAAAGTTAATGTTTTAATGAGAATCGACTCATTAGTTTGGTTGCTATGGCAACTTAAGAGTTTCCATAGACTTATAATGGGGAAAATTGAAAAGTGGCATTTACTGCCAAACAATTGCAGATATTTTGACAAAACTTTTATAGAAATATTCCTTAAGTGAACTTCTTTAGCCACAAGCTTTTATGTTAACTTGGGGGTCCCCCAGGGTGTGCCGGGGCCATGCCCCACCCCTCCAGTGCATAAAAGGCCATATATCTCAAAAAACCATTCAGATCCCCACCCCTAAACCATGTATATTCTTTTTTCTTATGATAAGACGCATTCAGTGATGGCAACCTGGGGGTCCCCTGGGATGTGCCGGGCCCATGCCCCACCCCATCAACTTCGTAAAAGGCCCAATATCTCAGAAACCGTTTAGATCCCGCCCCAAAACCATATATGTAGGACTCAGATCGTGGGTTGGTCCCTGATCGTGGGCCGATTGCCAAATGGTGGGTCGATTTCATAACGGGGGCCGATTATAACAATGTAATCCCACAACGACGGCCGATTCACATGCTGAGCTGTTTACCGTATCACATCGGTGTTGACAACTCGCCGTTTTTTCTGTCTACCGGTCGTGTCAATTGGTACTTTGAGAAATAGGTTGGGTTGCATGATGGCTCCGTGTAGAGTCACGGAGATTCGAAACCGACCGCACGTGACTTTGGTTTTACGACCCTTTCAAGACCAAGTTCTACCCAAGACTAGTTCTACTCAAGGCTACTACGACAAACTGCATGCTGGGTAGTTAACCCAATCACGGTTGACAACTTTGCTTCCCTCTTCAATTGCAAGCCGGTGGGTCAGGCCTCAGATTCATGGACTGTTCCAGCGTAAAGGCTTACTGAGAATTAGAGAGAAACTAATTTTATGTAATGTTGGTTGTTGCCTGATGCTCTGTTTCTGGTTGTGCCAATCGGAGTCGAACTGTTGGTTTTCTTTTGCTCAAGCATTTAAATGATTTGCTGTCGAGTCCTCACCGTTGTTTCATCTCTGTGGTTGATTCATTTTTGTGTTCACGGAGATGTTGCACTGATGAGTTAGGAGGCCTTCATGCGGACTGAACAAATTATTTGTCTAAATCGCTACGGAAGTAAGGGCTAAGATTGTGGCCACGTTAAATCGATTTACGCACCCCCCACAAGACCCACCATTGCAATTCGTTTTACTGACCGTTCCAATGCGGTTCTTCTGTCGGGGTTTATTTTTGTTATGGCTTGTCTTTGAGTGTGTGTATCGCTTATATTATTTTACTTTGGATAGCTAATTGGCCATTATGTGGGAAAGTAACTGTCATTTTTGCTTTCGGCTATTGGTGTTTCAATTAGGGTCTAGTTGTTGCATGTTTGTGTTTCGTCCCCTTTGGTGTCTCTGGTGGGAGCTGTGGGTTAGGCCTAATTGTACCGATTCCTGATCATTGCCTTCACTTGTCTCGTAGATTGTGTCAGGCCTTCTGTGGTAAGTTGAGCTTTGCAAAAGCCTCAACGACCGTCTAACAGTATCGGGATCGATTTTACAAAGCCTTCTATCTTTTATTTTTCAGCTTAAACCCTGCGACGCAGGCATCCATTATATCATTTGTTTTGAAATTAACGTTTTGTGACGTCATATTCAAGCGTAACGTTAGCGGGAAACGTAAGCCTAACACCAAGAAGATAGAAATCGGCCCGCGATCTGGGGAAAACAATATCGGCCCTCGATGTGCTATACAATCGGCCCACGATTTGGAGATCGGCCTACGATCTGGGACCGGCCCTCGATCTGAGTCCTACATATATATTCTTGTTTCTTATGATAAGACGCATTCAGTGACACCAACCTGGGGTTCTCCTGAGATGTGCCCGGGCCATGCCCACACCCCTTCACTTTGTAAAAGACCCAATATCTCAGGAACCGTCGAGATCCCCACCCCTTAACCATATATTTTCTCATTCCTTATGATAAAACGCATTCAGTGATACCAACCTATGGGTCTCCCAGGGTGCGCCGGGGCCATGCCCCACCCCTCCACTTCATAAAAGGCGATATATCTTAGAAACCATCCAGATCACCACCCCAAAACCATATATATTCTTGTTTCTTTTGATAAGACGTATTTAATGACACCAACCTGGCGGTACTCTGGAATGTGCCTGAGCCTTGCCCGACCCCCTCCACCCCATAAAAGGCCCAACATCTCAGAAACCATTCAGATCTCCACCCCTAAACCATACATATTATTGTACCTTATGATAAGATGCATTCAGTGATTTCAACCTAGGGGTCACCCGGGGTTAGCGGGGCCATGCGCCACCCCTTCACTTCATAAAAACGCCCCCGCCCATCGGGGCTTGAAGAAATAGATGGGCTGCATGATGGTTCCACGCAGAGCTGAAATCGACCCGCTCACGAGTTCTTGTAAAGTGCTTAAAGGATCTAAGCCTGCCCAGGCAAAGCGGTGCGAGTCGGCCCGTCCATGCTTATAAACCCTATTGGTTTCATTGGGCGACATGGCTTGAGATGTCATTTCATCTCAATGTCGGGTAAAAGTCCCACAAAATCGGAAGCAACGTCTCCAAAATGACCTTTACAGTGTTGACGGGGACGTTAAACCTCAAATCAAACAAAAACAAACAAATTCACTTCACTTCATAAAAGGCGATACATCTCAGAAACCTTTCAGATCCCCACACCAAAGCCATATATATTCTTGTTTCTTATGATAAGACACATTCAGTGACACTAACCTGGGGGTCCCCTGGGATGTACCCAGGCCATGCCCTACCCCCTCCACTTCTTTAAAGGTCCAATATCTCAGAAACCGTTTAGATCCCCACCCCATAACCATATATATTCGTGTTCCTTATGATAAGAGGCATTCAGTGATACCAACCTAAGGGTCTCCCACGGTGCGCTGGGGTCATACCCCACCCCTCCACATCATAAAAGGCGATGTATCTCAGAAACCATTCAGATCCACACCCCAAAACCATATATATTCTTGTTTCTTATGATAAACGCATTCAGTGACACCAACCTTGGGGTCTGTGGGACGTGCCCGGGCCATGCCCCATCCCTCCACCTCATAAAAGGTGATACATGTCAGAAACCATTCAGATCCCCACCCCAAAACCATATATATTCGTGTTCCTAATGATAAGACGCATTCAGACACCAACTTGGGTTTCCCCTTGGATGTGCCCGGGCCATGCCCCACCCCCTCCTCTTTGTAAAAGGCCCAATATCTCTGAAACCATTTAGATCCCATATATACTCTTGTTCATTTCGATAAGACACATTTAGTGATACCAAGTCTCCCAGGGTCCGCTGTGGCCATGCGTCGTATATCTCAGAAACTGTTCAGATCCCCACCCCTAAGGCATGTATATTTAGGTTCCTTTTGATAAGACTCATTCAGTCACATCAACCTTGGGTGTATTTATGCTAGGGTAATGTGTCGATGCCATGGCCTAGCCCTCCACTTCATAAAAGGCCATATATCTCAGACACCATTAAGATCCCCATCTCATAATCATATACATTCTTGTTCCTTGTGATTAGACACATTCAGTCACACCAACTTGTCGGTCCACGGGGGCCATTCCTCTCCTCTTCACTTCATAAGAAGTCCTCATATCTCAGAAACAGTTTAGATCCCCACTCCTAAACAATATACTTTCTTGGTCCTAATGGTAAGACACATTCAATGACAAGAATCTTAGTTTTCCTGGTGTCTGCCAGGCCATGCTCTAACCCCTCCACAGCTTAAAAGGCCTTATATCTCTGGAACTGTACTCATCCTCACCCCTAAACCATATATATATTCGTGTTCCTTATGATAAGATGCATCCAGTGATACCAACCTGGGCTCTGTTGGATCCATGTTCCACTCCTCCACTTCATAAAAGGCCTAATATTTCAGATACAGAGCCCATATGGAATGGGGGTTCGTTTGGGAGACTTTATTATCGATAAATTGAAACCATAAATGGCTGCCAGTGGGAAGTGCCAACCTGAACTCTGGTGAGCAAAATGGCACATTGGCCTCCTGTTTCCTTCATGTGACGTCATTCAGACTTTTTTATTTCACCTTTAAACACTGCTTAAAATATTTTCATTTAAAGGTGAAATGAAACAGTCTGAATTTCCCGTTCAGGCCCATTTTCCAGCCTTGACTCAGAGACAATCGACCAAACAATGTATGATAACACACCGGTGCGCTAAAATGGCGTCTTTCTTATAGCTAGAACTAGCAGTTTTTAGATGGAGAAGTTCGATATTTGTTCTCACCCGTTACGATAACACACCTGTGAGTGCATTTTTGCATCACCAAAATGGCTACTTTTCCGATGAAAATCCATGGTATTTTTCTTGTTTATACTGCAAACATATGTTGTGGGTGCTCGTTAGAACCGCCTCATTGAGGCAATGAGGCGGTACCCATAACCTATGACTTTGAGCAGAAATAAGGAAAATAAGGTATACTCCCGTAAACACCAGTTTTCTCTATACCAACCTATAGGGGGTTTAGTGGGGAAGTTCAATTCACGGACATGTTCACGTGATTACTTGTCCTGTGATAGATTGCTAGTACTCATTAGAACCGCCTCATTAAGATAGATTGTTGGTCATACCGAATATATCAGTGGCCACCTCGATTTCCCGCTATGAGCAATTGAGGACGCAATGGTTATGGTTTTTACCCACCCGGACTGGCCAGCTTAAAGATAGGTGTGTTGGGGGGGGGGGGGGCTTCTACAGGTACTGCCTACGAGTCGAACAAGCGTACCGGATCTAATCCGGGCTGTATACCGTGAGACAATCGACTCAAAAGCTTAATCAGTGCTTTGATTCTTTTATTTCTGTAGAACGATCCGAACTGAGAAAGTCGATTGCTCGTTATCCAACGACGAAGAAGCAATAGCGGCTGGTAAGCGTTTTTTTATGCATTTTGGTATCAAACAGAATACTTTTCGTGGCTCATCTTGACAGACAGACAGAGAGAGAGAGAGAGAGAGAGAGAGAGAGAGAGAGAGGAAATGAAACAAAAACAATGCACAAACGCATGCGGTCAACCTTTGTTCAATAGTCTGGACCCACATGTTAAGGAACAATTAATCACGTTTTTATAACGTTTATACGTCACATCAGCATATAAGGTCACACGGAGACAGGGCCACGGTTTACAGATTCTTCCGAAAGTCAAGACAAGCCCGGAATCGAACCCGTGGCCCTGGTCATGAGGCGAGTAGCTTAACCACTGCACTACGGAGGCTTCTTGGCTGAGTTGATCATACAAAAACAGCGTTTAGCCAAAAAATGTCAGTGCCTCGAAAACTGTCTGTGCCTCGACTTACATTTTCTAAAGGTACTTCAGGTCATTTTCGAGACGTTGCTTCCGATTTTGATGATTTTATCCGACATTGAGATGAAATGACATCTCAAGCCTTGTCGCCAAAGAAAACCCTAGGGTTTAAGGGAGGCTACTTTGCCTGGGCAAGTTTAGACCTTCTAAACGGCTTATCAGTACTTAATTGCTTGGCCGGTTTCAGTTTCTGCGCGGAAGCCCCATGCAGCCAAATCTTTTTCTACAAGCCCCGATGGGCTGAGGCAGTATAGATACATAGATATGGGTAGGTAGGTAGAAAGGTTAGATAGGTAGGCAGGCAGGCGAGGGTACATCCCAAAAGTATTTTTGTCATTCTTTACGGAAACACGCCTTTACAAGTACATTGTAAATTTGACCGTCGAAAAAAAGAAACTCTTTAAGAAAAAAAATGTAATATATTACTTATATCTGCTCAACTTATACATTCTGGGTAAATGTTTGATCAGGGCCCAGGATTAAAATGCGTACTTAAATGTTAAGTACCTACTTAAACTAAGTATTTACTTAACTGTCGTATAAAGTGAACTTCAAAGAATTTCTTTCGTTTAAGTCGATACTTAAACTAAGGAAATACTTAAATATTTAAGGTAACCCAGGTAGGTACCTTAACTTTTAAGATTTGACCTTGGAACATGAATGTAAATATCAACAACGGCAAACATGACATGAGAGGTTTTATTTGCTCGAATTCACCTGTCATGCTTGGTAGCTCAGACGGTAGAGTATGTGCATCCTGTGCGATAGGCCCTGGGTTCGGGTCCCGGTCGAGCTACTTTTTTAGCTCACCTTGGCCGAAGGCTCCATGGGAGCTTATAGTATAGTGGGTCGTCCGTCCGTCCGTCCGTCCGTCCACACTTGAGCAGCTATATCTTTGTATCCTGCAGGCTGATCTCAATCATTTCTCATCTGTAGCATGCCTCTGGTGGGGCATTGATGACAAACTTTTTTTTTAAAATCGCTCAAAAACTTTGGTTCCTATGGTAACCACAAGGTCCCATAGACTTACTATGGCAAAATGCTTGTCATCACCTTAGCGCCTTCAGTTTTGATCGGATCTTTCTGAAACTTATATGTAAGGTGACTGGGGATAAAAACTCGAATGAATTCGAAAACTGGCCAAGTCGGCCCATTTATCATAGAGTTACGTCCCTTTGATTGCTGAAAATGCCCATTTTTCGACCTTGTCATAACCGTAGCCCCTTCAGTTTTGATCGGATCTTTCTGAAACTTATGTGTAATGTGGCTGGGGATAAAACCTCGGATGAGTTCGAAAACCGGCCAAGTCCGCCGATTTATCATAGAGTTACGTCCCTTTGATTGCTGAAAATGCCGATTTTTGACCTTGTCATCACCGTAGTCCCTACAGTTTTGATCGGATCTTTCTGAAACGTATTTGTATGGTGGGTGGGGATGAAATCTCGAATGAGTTCGAAAACCGACCAAGTCGGCCCACTTATCTTAGAGTTAAGTCCCTTTGATTGCTGAAAATGCTGATTTTTGACCTTGTCATCACTGTAGCCCTTTCAGTTTTGATCGAATCTTTCTGAAACTTATATGTAAAGTGGCTAGGGATAAAATCTCGGATGAGTTCGAAAACAAGCCACGTTGGTCCATTTATCACAGAGTAACGTCCCTTTGATTGCAGAAACTGCCGATTTTTGACCTTGTCATCACCGTAGCCCTTTCAGTTTTGATCGGATTTTTCTGAACTTTATATGCAAGGTGGCTGGGGATGAAACCTCGGATGAGTTCGCATACAGGCAAAGGTGGCCTATTTATCATAGAGTTAGGTCCCTTTGGTTGCTGAAAATGTTGATTTTTGACCTTGTCATCACTGTAGCCCCTTCAGTTTTGATCGGATCTTTCTGAAACTTATATGTAAGGTGGCTGGGGATGAAACCTCGGATGAGTTCAAAACCGGCCAAGTTGCCCCATTTACTATATAGTTATGTCCCTTTGATGGCTGAAAATGTCGATTTTTTACCTTGTCATTACTGTAGCCCCTTCAGTTTTGATCGAATCTTTCTGAAACTTATATGTAATGTGACTGGAGATAAAACCTAGGATGAGTTCGAATACCGGCCAAGTTGGCCCATTTATCATAGATTTACGTCCCTTTGATTGCTGAAAATGCCGATTTTCGACCTTGTCATCACCATAGCCCCTTCAGTTTGATCGGATCTTTCTGAAACTTATATGTAAGGTGGCTGGGTATAAAATCTTGGATGAGTTCGAAAACAGGCCAAGTCAGCCCATTTATCGTAGAGTTATGTCCCTTTGATGGCTGTTGATTTTTGACCTTGTCGTTATCTCAGCCCCTTCAGTTTTGATTGGATTTTTCTGAAACTTATATGTAAGGTGGCTAGGGATGAAACCTCGGATGAGTTCGAAAACTGGCCAAGTCGGCTCATTTATTTTAGAGTAACATCCCTTTCATTGCTAAAAATGCCCAATTTTGACCTTGTCATCACCATAGCCCCTTCAGTTTTGATCGGATCTTTCTGAAACTTATATGTGAGGTGGTTGGGAATAAAATCTTGGATGAGTTTGAAACCTGGCCAAGTCTGTTCGGATCTTTCTGAAACTTACATGTAAGGTGGCTGGGAATAAAACCTCAGGTGAGTTCGAATACCGGCCAAGTCGGCACATTTATCATAGCATCACGTGAACAAGTCCGTGAAATGAAGACCCCCCTAAACCCCACTTTATATAGAGAAAACTGGGGTTTACGGGGGTCTTCATTATTTTTCTTATTTCTGCTCCAATACATAGGTTGTGGGTACTCGTTAGAACCGCCTCAATGAGGCGGTTCTAACGAGCACGCACAACCTATGTTATGAGCACTTATAAGAAAATTATGACAGATTCTCATCAGAAAAATAACCATTTTGGAGTTGTGAAAAATGCACTATGTCGTACGGGTGAGTTATCTTAATGGAGTGACGTGCCTTTGATTGCTGAAACTGCCTATTTTCGACATTGTCATCACTGCTGCCCCTTTAGTTTTGAATGGTTCTTCATGAAACTTACAAACAAGGAAGTCAGGCAGAAAGCTTGGAGGTGTTTGAAAACTCTTGTTTTTGAACTTGTCATCACCATAGCCACTTCAATTTAGATCGGATCTTCTTAGCAAGTCAGGAATAAAAGCGTGAATGAGTTTGAAAACCGGTGAGGTCAGCCTGTTTATCATAGAGTTACATTCTACTTGATTTTCAGAAAATGCTTACACTGTCATCACCATGTCCTCCCATAAAGCCTTCAGTAAAGGTTGGCACTTCCTTAAACTTTGAATCTGTTAGCTCAGGTGAGCGATACAGGATCAAGCTTGGTCCTCTCGTTTCTCCCTGTGATGCAAGTCGACATTATACTACTGGGATGTATTTGTCCCTTGGTGTGTCAAAGTTTTCGACGAATAGAGCTGTATAAAAACCTCCCTATACATAATACTGTATAATACTGGGGACAGGGCAACAATTTATTGTTAGGTGTAGGAAGGTTCTTACAAGCGAAAGGGAGTTTTAAACGACTTGTTTGTTTTTGTCAAGGTAGGTGTGTGTATGTTTGATTGATTGATTTGGTGTTTAACGTCCCCGTCAACTGTATGCAGGTCATTTTGGAGACGTTGGACTTTTACTCGACACTGAGATGAAATGACATCTCAAGCCCGTCGCGCAATGAAACCAATAGGGTTTATAGGCATGGACGGTCCGACTCGCTCAGCTTTTCCTGGGCAGGCCTAGATCCTGTAAGTGGGTAACCAGTACTCGTGTGCTCTGCGTGTAAGCGTAATGCAGCCCATTTATTTCTTCAAGCCCCGATGGGTGGGCGGGGGGGCGACAGGTGTGTGTGTGTGGGGGGGGGGGGGGGGGGGGGTAGAGGGAGACTGGCGCATATCACTTTTGTCAGTTATTTAAAAACTGATCCTGTGGCACATCGGGTCCATGTTCCTACGCTTATGCATGTCCTGCTACTTTTACCCATACAATGTTCACAACGTTCATATGTCGTCTTTATATTCAGTGTCATGAAATAGTATGACGCCACGTGCATTTAAGAAATGACTTTTATTTTTCTGCTGTTCATGAAAGTATGAACGAACAGGGTCGCCTGCAAAGTAAATGAACTCCGAAGGGGTTCATATAAACTTTGCTAGCGACCCGCTGTCGTTCATACCTTCATGAACATCGAAAAAAATATTTCTTATATTTACATTCTTGTGTCCTCATCACTGGTCTAAAAAATGCTTATAAGGCAAACTGTTAAAGCTGAAAAACATTTACACGCTGTTTTTCTATAACGAGCGGAACAGCACTGTCGTCGTCAACGCCCAATGGGATCATAGAGAACCATGGTTTAGACTGGCGTCACTTGACGTCATTGAAAATCATGTGGCTCGATGCGAACAGAATTGTTTTCTATAGGTTTACATCAGGCTTTAAACTTGAAATGTAAATACTTACTATTTTGTCGTGAACAATTGTAACGTATGTCATCGGTGTACTTTTGCTGGGCTAATGGTCATGGTAAAGGCTATAAAATCAAATTTAAAATCCAATTCGATTGCCCATTTCTTAACTTTCATATTTTGTCATTTGTGTAAGATTCTCGATATCAAAATTTATGAAATACAAAGAAGTTTTTTTTTTTTTTTTTTTGGATTGATTTGAGATTTAACGTCCTCGCAACACTATTTAGGTTTGATTTTGGAAGTGTTGCTTCCTATTTTGTCGGAATTTTACCCGAAATTGAGATGATATTACATCTCAAGGCCTGTCGTCCAATGAAACCAACAAGATTTATATTCATGGTCGGCCCGACTTGCACCACTTTGCCTGGACAGGCTTAGACCTTCTAAGTGGTTTACCGGAGGCCGCGTGTGGTCGGCTTGTGCTGGTTGGTTGAGGCAAGGTGACGTGTATCTTGCGTCACTGGGGCATCCAACTGATATTGGCCACAACCAATCATATGCTTCTTCTCCCTGCCTTGAAGTGCTCAATAAAAATAAGTTTGAGGCGTACCACCTCCCTTGTAAGCTCGGGCATTGGAGTGTGTTTGTGAGGTGAGTGAGTGAGCGCTCTATATCTCACCAACTGCAAGGTTGTACGAAGATAAGGACCGCACTCATAAAAAAGACGGGGAAATCCAAGATTTTTATATCCCACTTTTTTTTTACTCCGACTGGAGCTACGGGTTTCTCCTTGTTTGTCTGCATTAATGACTATATAAACTACATACCTGTATAATAATGCCATCCGAAAACAATAATGTAGCTGGGGTTAAGTGTGGGGTGGTTTCTGCGTGAGTCTTCCCTGTTCTTCACCATAGTGCAGAATATATTATTTTCTTAATTAACGACTTGAATATTATGCAATAAGCCTAACGGCATGAGAAGGGTTGAATCATGGACAGACTCAATAAAACCGATTCAGCCCCCGCCACTCGGGGCTTGAAGAAACCGATTTAGCTGTATGGTGCTTCCATGCAGAGCTGAAACTGACCATACTAGCACGAGTACTGGTAAACAGCTTAAAAGGACTAAGCCTGCCCAGGCAAAGCGGTGTGAGTCAGACCGTCCATTGCATGGTTGACATGGCTTGAGACGTGATTTCATCTCAAAGTCGGGTAAAAGTCCCACAAAACTGGAAGCAACGTCTCCAAAATGACCTACATAGTGTTGACGGGGACGTTAAACCTCAATTCAAAATTGACTCTATAAAACCGAGTTTTGCATATTCAAATATTGTATGATTTCTTGTTTCTAAAGGGCCCCGTAGAAACAGTGTTTTAAATATGTCGTGGTGCTACATTGTGACCAATGTTTGTCCGCACAATTCGAGATCGAGTGTGATCCTTCAATGAAACACATTTTATAGTGTATAAAACATTTTTCATGGTTTATGTAGTGAAATGGCAATTAAACCATCATATTTCCTATTGTTTCCATTCAATCAAGCAGAAGTGATTTTTGACAGATCGCGGGAAATTTGTGGGCCGCCTACATCAATGTGTAATTGAAACTTACGTGCTAATCTTCGAGAAAATTTCCGTCAAAATTACGACTTCATCCGAAGTTAAATACTTAGCTAAGTAAATCATATAGACGGCTTTCGATTGCACGTTTTAAGGAAATACTTTACTAAGATAATAATTCCTCCTTAAATCGTTAAGTCGACCTTAACTTAAGTAACGATTGTAATCCTGGGCCCAGGTGGTTCAAACGAGTACCCACAGTCTATAGTTTAGAGCAGAAAATGACAAAAAAGTTTTACCCCGGTAAAACCCAGGTATACTATATAAAAGTGGGGATTAAAGGGGTAAGAATTATATAGACGCGTTTTCGTGATGAAAATGTGCCTGTATTGTTCTTTACGGAAGTGGATACAGCATGAAGGGAAGCAACTGTTGCAAATTTGTCTACATCCTTAAATCTTTTTGGAGAGCCTTAGTGACACAGGGGTCATAAATACAATAAACTCCGTATATGGTTTATGGGTTTATGTTGATGGTTGTTCGATGATATATATATATATATGATGAAAATAGAGGGTGCCTGCAACATACAAAAGACAACAATGTGACACCGATCACAGAACAATACACATAACATACAATACAGATAACAGACACAGTTGCAGACGGACGGACGAACAATACAGACAGATCATTCTACAAAGGAAATGCAGAAATATAACACATCTGTTATACCGGGATGCATAGGTGATAAATATCAACTATGGGTAAAACCACGAAAATACATGACAATAGCAATAACCTGTTAAATATTAAATTCCACATAGTATGAGGGACAGTAACGAAGCGGCTGCACATTTATCGGGCCTTCGCTGTTACGTTCTGGTATATATCTACATATATATATGTTACTGGGCTGTAGACAAAGGGCACAGAAGACGATCATACTGGCGACACTTGTTGTTGTTTAACATCGGTTTTGTTGAGAACTGGCATCGCCAGTTTCCAATAAAACCGACGTAATCAAGGTGACACAAATAACAAGGACATACCTGGCTATATATAAAAATAAGCAGTGATTATAAAAACCACTGGTAAAGATGAAAAGACGACATTTTCAGTGTGAAGTTGATGGTGTCTTTCTTGTTCTTTCTCGTGTCGAACCGCGGAAAAGTGCAAAACAGGTGAAAGGTTAAGCTATTGGAAAACCAATCATTCGTCCTCTTACATACAGAATTTTAAAACAACCGTACCGATTGGTTGAAGGGTAATTATGGGTATTTTCCAATGCCAGTACGAAATACCGTAACTACAAACAAGCACCGGAAAACCAACCTCTGTGACATTCTCCCCTGCTTTGAAAAAAATGGCTCCTGACATTTTGAAACATTAAAGTATAACATAGAATAATGATAGCTGAGTTATAGCTGAGTCTCCAACAAACAAAGTCAGAATTATATTCTATCACAGACATGCTTATGCATCAATGGCATCCGGAATACTGGATTGCTGATATTGGAAATCTATCCAAATCAGATACAGCATTATATGCAAACACTGAAACTAATTTCATTACTGACAGTAAATTAGTACTGACAATTATATCTATATAGATAAACATATGCAAGTGAGACAATTAACTTGTATCACAACATTATATGAAACTCAGCAAAACAAAATGTACATATATTTGAAACTCAGCATTTAAAATTTGGTCAGGATTTAAATAATCAAAGCAAGGAGACAAAAACAGAGGAAACTTACTATATGACATTCTCCCCTGTACTGAAAATTAAAAGACATATGACTTGATAAAAACACAGTGTCAGTATAAGAAAATTAAACAAACCATTCCTGGACCGATTGCTGGTTCATTAGCCAGTCGCCGTATCTATTTGGTGGCTGGCGTGTTCTACCTGATCTACGGGGTCCTACATTTTGCTCTACCTGCTCTGTACCTACAACTTGCTGTTCAGTCTGATCCAAAGTTCTACCTAGAGAAGAATGATGGCCACCACTAACTAATGGATCAGACTCCTGACTAATCGCTGTGTCTAACTGACTTCTACCTATGGCTGCTGATGGTCTAACGACTGAACTACCAAATGAATCTTGGAAAGAAGAATCATTGATTGTGATAGACCTTTCAGCACTTTCACGAGATGAAACACCAATAGGTATAGAAGTTTTTCCATTCCTCCTATGTGGAGGAATGTATCTCAGGACATAGTCAGATTGATCTGAATCAGGATCAGAGTCAGAAATAGGTACAGTATTTTGTTTCCTGGTAATTTTCTTAGTTTGAGGACTTACATTTTGATCTGGCTCTATATTTGTCTCTGATATACCCGGTATTACTGAAAATGGTAACAGCATGTTCCTGTGTAAAGTTTTTACTGTTGAATCACCTGATTCTCTCTGAACAGTATACACAGGCACATTTCTATCGGGTATACCAGTAACAACATACGGGTGTTTATCCCACTTGTCTGCCAATTTGTGCTTGCCCCGCAAACCAACATTTCTGGTTAAAACATGGTCCCCTACATCTAGAGTTGCTTCTCTTACTTTAAGATCATAATTGGTCTTACTACGATTGGCACTCTTTTCAGCTTCCCTTGCAGCGACCTTATAAGCAAAGTTCAGCCGCTTCTTCAATTTGGAGACATAGTGCTCCCTTGAAGAATCTGGCTCAACTGGGCTTTGTAGGCCTAAATATGCATCCACTGCAAGACGGGGGTGTCTACCAAACATTAAAAAGAATGGGGAGTATCCAGTGGAATCATGTTTGGTAGCATTATAAGAATGGACCAACGGAGCCACGTAGGATTTCCAATCCTGTTTCTGATTGTCCTGCAGTGTGCCGAGCATGTTCAAAAGTGTCTGATTGAACCTTTCAACCATACCATTCCCCATAGGGTGATATGGTGTGGTTCTGGACTTTTGAACACCCGCCAGACTGCACAACTCACTTATAATAGAAGATTCAAAATTTCTTCCCTGGTCACTATGTAGCCGAGCAGGGAAGCCATAATGAACAATAAACTGTTCAAAAAGAACTTTGGCAACGGTCTTGGCTAACTGGTTTCTCGTTGGAAAGGCCTGGGCATATCTAGTGAAATGATCGGTGATCACTAAAATGTTTTCATGACCACCCTTCGACCTCTCCAACGAAAGAAAATCTATACAAACCAGTTCCATTGGCTGAGTAGTGACAATGTTCACTAGCTCAGCACTTGGTTTTGGAACAGTTTTTCGTTGAATGCAACGAACACAATTTTTGATCTTCTGTTCGACACAACTTTCTAAACCTGGCCAATAGAACCTCTGGCGAACCAAAGACATTGTTCGATCACGACCTTGATGACCTAAGTCATCGTGCAAATGTCTCAAGACAGTATCCCTTAAATGAGCAGGTAATACCAGTTGACGAGTATTCTGTCCATCTAACACTGTGTTTCTGTACAGAATACCATCAACCAGTGAAAATTTCTTCCACTCACGAAGATATTTCAAAACAGTAGGTGTTTCTGTCTTGAGATCACTGTACTCAGGACTAAATCCAGTTTTAAGTAAACTGATAATTCTGGCAATGCTTGGATCCGCAAGCTGTTCCCTTGACCAGTTAATGTCCTTAAACTCAGAAGCTGGAGAAGAACCCGAAGATTGGGTTGAAAGTGTGTCCAATACATCATCATCTTGTGAAACAAGCAATGTTTCAACATATGGACATGTATTTCTTTGGACAGTGTAAGACTGACAAATAGCATTCACTGCCTCAGGAAATAATTGTACTGTTTGCTGAGGTCTTCTGGACAAACCGTCAGCATCTCCAGTGGACTTACCACTCTTATATTTCAACTGGAAGTCATAAGAGCCAAGAGAAGCCAGCCACCTATGACCAGTAGCATCAAGTTTTGCAGAAGTTAACACATAAGTTAAAGGATTATTATCGGTACACACTGTAAAAGTGTTACCATACAAATAATCATGAAACTTATCTGTCACAGCCCATTTGAGACACAAAAATTCCAACTTATGGGCTGGATAGAGTTTTTCACTGTTTCTCAAACCTCTACTGGCATAGGCAATGACTTTCTCAATACCATCATGCTGTTGGTACAATACTGCTCCCAAACCTTCACAAGAAGCATCAGTGTGGAGAATAAAAGGTTTGGTAAAATCGGCATAAGCCAAGACAGGAGGTGAAGATAACTTATCTTTTAAAGTATTAAAAGCTAACTGTTGAGCATTACCCCACTGCCAAGGTGCGATAGACTTCTTCTTCTTCTTCTTCTTCTTTGATTGGTCAGAGATTTTATTAGTAGGATGCCCTATAAGAAGGTCATTCAAAGGCTTCACAATGCGTGCATAGTCTTTGATAAAACGCCTGTAATAACCTGTGAAACCTAAGAATGAACGAAGCTCTTTGATATTGTTAGGTGGAGGCCAAGAGATCAAAGCTTGTATCTTGTCGGGATCGGTTTCAACTCCCTTTTCACTGACAACATGGCCAAGGTATCTAACTGAACTCTTAAAAAACTCACATTTAGATGCTTTTAGTTTTAAACCATGATGATTTAAACGGCTAAAAACAGCTTCAAGCCTAGAAATGTGTTCTTCGAAAGTTTCCGAAAAAATTAAAATATCATCAAGGAATATATGAGTGGGGATTTTGGGTTATGCATGGATGAGTGGGGATTTTGGGTTGTGAATACGCCCTTATAGCCCCCCCCCCCCCCCAAAGCCAGATGTAAGGTTGACAATGAAAATGACAGTTTGGTGGGGAAACTCTGATACATGTGAAGAATTTCATGACAATGAAATTGTAACACAGGCCGAGTACATTGTGATTTATTAAAGCATTCAAGAATATAGCTATAGAATAAGCTAGACAAGCAACCTTCGCAGCTTATTCTGCATTATTTTAAATGCAAGATGGCGGAAAACCAATAGTTGAGCATGAGCAAGAGCAGTAATATGTAGCTAGAGCAAAATGGCAAATTAAGAAATATGCTCAATGTTCAGAATAAAGAACTAAGGAATTAACAATAGAATAAACAAGTTACAGAACAAGAAATTGATACCTGGCTATGACATCTTTAAATTATATCAATATAAGACATTGACTGTCTTTGAGTAGAAAATAATAGTGCCTGAATGGCCTTCTTCAGTCCAAATGATTTCAGGCAGTAAAAGTGGTGGTGCGAAGTGTGCAAAAGGTCACATGCGGGTTAGAGAGTTAGAATAGCCAACCATACAGAAGCATCCACCCTGGCAATGCTCAAAACATTAAAATGATAGGTAAAAACAAGTATTATACCATTAAATGTGGTACGTGTACAGGTGTCAAATTTTTGCAGCAAGGTCACGGACGAAAAAGATAGAATAGTAACCTTACTGCCATGTATCTGAAACACGACAACTAAAAAGCGAACCGTACCGATAAACTACATCTATGACATTGAAAAAATAAAATAAAAGTTACCAATTCTTAACAAAATAAAAGTTAGTAACTTAACAAAATAATAGTTACCAATTCTTCACAAAATTGCAAACGCTTGTTACCAATTCTTCACAGAATAATTTTTATCAATGTAGTGGTTATGCTACTCGCCTTGTAAACCAGGGGTCGTGAGTTCGATCCTCACTGGGGGCTCCAATGACACAGGGGTCATAAATACAATAAACTCCGTATATGGTTTATGGGTTTATGTTGATGGTTGTTCGATGATATATATATATATGATGAAAATAGAGGGTGCCTGCAACATACAAAAGACAACAATGTGACACCGATCACAGAACAATACACATAACATACAATACAGATAACAGACACAGTTGCAGACGGACGGACGAACAATACAGACAGATCATTCTACAAAGGAAATGCAGAAATATAACACATCTGTTATACCGGGATGCATAGGTGATAAATATCAACTATGGGTAAAACCACGAAAATACATGACAATAGCAATAACCTGTTAAATATTAAATTCCACATAGTATGAGGGACAGTAACGAAGCGGCTGCACATTTATCGGGCCTTCGCTGTTACGTTCTGGTATATATCTACATATAAATATGTTACTGGGCTGTAGACAAAGGGCACAGAAGACGATCATACTGGCGACACTTGTTGTTGTTTAACATCGGTTTTGTTGAGAACTGGCATCGCCAGTTTCCAATAAAACCGACGTAATCAAGGTGACACAAATAACAAGGACATACCTGGCTATATATAAAAATAAGCAGTGACTATAAAAACCACTGGTAAAGATGAAAAGACGACATTTTCAGTGTGAAGCTGATGGTGTCTTTCTTGTTCTTTCTCGTGTCGAACCGCGGAAAAGTGCAAAACAGGTGAAAGGTTAAGCTATTGGAAAACCAATCATTCGTCCTCTTACATACAGAATTTTAAAACAACCGTACCGATTGGTTGAAGGGTAATTATGGGTATTTTCCAATGCCAGTACGAAATACCGTAACTACAAACAAGCACCGGAAAACCAACCTCTGTGACATTAGGTTACATAAAAGTCAACAGAAATTCCACAAAAGCATCCCTTGTACAATAAACCAGGTGCAATCGTTCCCCTTACCCTATTGGTTTAGTTTAGTTTATACTAATTTTAGTTCCATTGCGATGAAAGCTTCAAGCTTATTGAATCGCTCTCGAACACTCATTCCGGGTGTTTTCACGCGCGCACGAGAGAGAGGCAGTGGCTTTTACACCACTGCTACCCATTTACACCTGGGTGGAGTGGGGCAGTGTCATTACGTGTCTTGCCCAAGGACACACCTCGATACCGGTGGCCGGATTCGAACGCACAACCTCTCGATCATGAGTCGAATGCGCTAACCACTGCGCTTTCGAGGCTGACATTGGTTTCATTGGGTGACAGGGCTTGAGGTGTCATTTCATCTCGATGTCGGGAAAAACTCCCGCAAAATTGGATGCAATGTCTCCAAAATGACCTTTACAGTGTTGACGGGGACGTTAAACCTCAAATCAAACAAGAAAACAATTTTATGTACCATACAACTTTTATGAGGTAAAGTAGGCCTGTTTTGTATGTCCTGATTGCCATTTTTGTGGTTCAATTCATAAAACTTAGATCACTGTATTTCTGTTACAATGTTACAATAGGACAATAACAAGTCGAACCATAGATAAAAAGTCCTTGTGGCCACGTACAATCAATTTTGAGCACCCCCACCACCACCACCAGCACCACCACCACTATCCCCAATAAAAACACTTTGTACTGACAGTTCAAAGGCGGTTCTTCCCTATTATATTGCTAATGTCTTTGTATTTTGGATAGCCTTTAGACCATTTTGTGGATAGAAACTATCCTTTTGGCTTGCCCCTTGTTAAGTTTTCATTACAGTGGGGTTATTTTATGTTCGTGCTTCTTACCCTTTAGGAGTGTGAGCCTTTACTTCTATTTTTCTCATCATATATCATAACAGATAAAGAAAACATTACACAAACACGCCTATACAAATACATTGCCACTTTTATAGCCGAAAAATGAAAATTTTAAGATGAAAAATTGTGATTTTTTTCTTATTTCTGCTCGAAAATATAGATTGTGGGCACTCGTTAGAACCGCCTCATCGAGGCGGTTCTAACGAGTACCCACAGTCTATATTTTCGAGCAGAAATAAGAAAAATAGGGTATACCCCCTGAAGCCCCAGTTTTACTATATAAACGTGGGATTCATGGGGGTCAAATTTATATAGGCGTGTTTTCGTGATGAAACGCCCTCTCTGTCTCAGAGCCACGATCCCTGCAAGCACGTAACGTTGAATGAGCAATAAAACAACGCATCACGAAAACACGCCTATACGAATACATTGTAATTTTACCGCCGAAAAAAAAAGCGAAAATTTTAAGATGAAAAATTGTATTATTTTTCTTATTTCTGCTCAAAATATAGATTGTGGTTACTCGTTAGAACCGCCTCATCTGTATTTACGATGAGGCGGTTCTAACGAGTAACCACAATTTATATTTTGAGCAGAAATAAGAAAAATAAAGTATACCCCTGTAAACCCCAGTACCACAATCTATATTTTGAGCAGAAATAAGAAAAATAAAGTATACCCCTGTAAACCCCAGTTTTACTTATAAAAGTGGGGTTCAAAGGGTCTAGGCGTGTTTTAGTGATTGTTTTAAACGTTGTTTCAACATTCATTCAACTGAGTGCTTGCTGGTAATCTCAACTCTTGCTTTTCATGTTCCAAATTTATAAGCAATGAAAACGCACATGAACTGGGTACATTCAGATCATATGGGCTGCACATGTGCATTTCAGTGATATCATCGTTATACGGGTAATATCATAAGAAAAATCATCTCTCCGCATAATGTGGTAAACAATATTCTTGCCCACCAGACAAGTTAATCCATAGTTTTAGCTTGGGATAGAATTTCTGTTCTAACCCAGGTGTTCTTACCCAAAATCGAATATTCTCGATTGTTTGATAAATGCACTTATTGAATACGACCTCGTATGCGCCGTCGTTAAGATTGACGTCACAGCACGTTACGTAACGTCACTAAACATCGCTGTTGTGTCATCACAGTATGGCGGACGTCAGCAACCGAAGTGACTGCATCAACGCTAGAAATTGAAGGTATGCAAGAACAAGAATTCTACATAGAAATCCATCCTACCGGATCACTGTCAGGCATCATCCACCCCTCATTCCATGTAAGATTTTTATATTCTGTTCCGATAGAAGATAAAAATCAGCATTGTTCGCATCTGTCAAGTTTGGAGGATTTGTAGAAGCCCAGGTCAAATGATGTAGATCAGGCTATGCTCTAACTGATGGACAGATATCCTGCCGTGTCTGATTTTCTTTCACAACAGTTATGTTATAAAAAAGTTATCCAAATCACACTTCGGAAAAAGCAAATATGACGATCATGTGATCAGCTTGCACAACAGCTTAGAAACGTCCAAGCCGTGGAAGTCCGCATGAAAACTCCATAGACGTTATAGCGTAGAGGCTCTTGAAATTAACCATTCTGCTCGAGAATTAACCGAGTCTGTTCTGCTCGAAAATGTCATTTCGGGTACTTTGCTGTGCCCTGTTCGCAGTTTATGACCTCATTCTCGAGTTTCAAAGGCCTTTTTGTTAAAATCGGGTAATAGTTCAAGGCCCTACAGCATCAGTCATCTTCCCTTGTCACGGCTGCGGTGATTCAAACCTCCCATTTGTTTGATTTGAGGTTAGACGTTCCCGTTAACACCGTAAAGGTCATTTTGGAGACGTTGCTTCCAATTTTGTGGGACTTTTACCCGGCATTGAGATGAAATTACCTCTCAAGCCCCGTCGCCCAATGAAACCAATAGGGTTATAAGCATGGACTGGCCGACTCGTACCGCTTTGCTTGGGCAGGCTTAGATCCTCTAAGCGGTTTACCAGTACTCGTGTGCGGGTCGGTTTCAGCTCTGCTTGGAAGCATCATGCAACCCATATATTTCTTCAAGCCCCGAGGAGCGGGGGCCGTTCAAACCTTCCACCGGAGTCCAACTTTTGCCCCAGCAATTCAGTGGTTACTTGCTGTCGAGTCCTCATCTAGTTTCATCTCTGTGATTGTTTGATTTTTGTGTTCTCGGAGATGTTGCACTGATGAGTTAAGGAGGCCTCCATGCGGACTGAACAAAATATTTGTCTTAATTGCGACGGAAGTAAGGGCTATGTAAAATCGATTTAAGCTCCGGCCCCAGCTGGAACGTTCCAAGGCGGTTCTTCTGTCGCGGTTTATTTTGGTTATGGTTTGTCTCGCTTATATTGTTTTGTTTTGGATAGCCTATCGGCCATATTGGGGGCAAGAAACTGTCCTTTTGGCTTTCCGCTATTGATATTTATATTAGGGTCTGGTTGTTTCGTGTTTGTGGTGTCACTGCTGGGAGCTCGATTCCTGATCATTGCCTTCACTTCTATTTTTTAAGAGAGACAAACCTTAATCCTCTTGTGATTACGGCCAAATACTCAACCTACTACACGATACAGCAAAAATAACTCGATTAAGACCACCTTTGGGACTGTTCAAAAGTGGTCTTTAAAACCACTTTTGAACAGTCCCAAAGGTGGCCGCTGACCAGAGGACATTCTATGTAGAAAACACGGCTACCTACGAAATCAGTTTTTAAAAGCATACTTAGACTTAATTTTAGGTTGTCTTAATAGCGGAATTTCACTGCATGTAGAAAAATGCTATCACGTGAACAAGTCCGTAAATGTACACACCCCTTGTAAACGCCACTTTATATAGAGACAACTGGAGTGTACGGGGTATACATTATTTTTCGTATTTCTTCTGCAAGACATAGGTTGTGGGTCTTTGTTAGAACTGCCTCGCCGCCTCAACGAGGCAGTTCTAACGAGTACACATGATCTATGTTTGCAGTATAATAAAAAACAATGTCACGGATTTTTATCGGAGAAGTAGCCATTTTGGAGATGTGAAAAATGCACTGTTATCTTATTGTTATACATGTCCACTGAAAATCAACAATCAAACATTTCAGGGGCCCCCGCCCATAGGGGCTTGAAGAAATATATGGGCTGCATGATGCGTCCACGCAGAGCTGAATCCAGCCCGTACACTAGTAATGGTAAACCGCTTAGAGGATCTAAGCCTGTCCATGAACCGCGGTGCGAGGCGGACCGTCCATGCTTATAAACCCTATTGATTTCATTGGGCGACAGGGCTTGAGATGTCTTTTCACCTCAATGTCGGGTAAAAGTCCCACAAAATTGGAAGCAACGTCTCCAAAATGACCTTTACAGTGTTGACGGGGACGTTAAACCTCAAATCAAACAAACAAATCAAACATTTCAGTCCATTATTGACACAAATGAGAAACGCAACGATACATGCATACAAAAAAGACGGGTAAGCACCACGAAAACACGCCTATATAATTTTGAACCCCACTTTTATATAGTAAAACTGGGGTTTACAAAGGTATAACTTCTTTTTTCCTTTTTGTTGCTCTAAAATATAGAGTGTGGGTACTCGTTAGAACCGCCTCGATGAGGCGGTTCTAACGAGTACCCACAATCTATATTTTGAGCAGAAATAAGAAAAATATCACAATTTTTCTTCTTAAAATTTCGTTTTTTTCGGCGGTATAGTAGCCGCAGATAAGATTGACAAGGCGGAGCTATCGTTTGTGCCTGCCTCATGAATATTCCATTAACAAAAAGGTAAAGCAAGTCACCCAATTGTGTGAATTCAACTGTAACACAAGCATAGCTGTGGCGTATATGACCATTTCGTCCGCTTGTAGAAAGCGTGCAAAAAGCACTCTACCGAATCATCTGATGGACTCAGCGAATTTGACATCTATTGACAACACTTGAATAACTCCGCCTATAGTTAATCAACGACCTTTGAGATTTCAACGTTCAAGCGTGGCAAGACTATTCCATGTTTTAGGGGAAGCAGGTTTCGCATTTCTTCTTTCACGGGATTTTAAAATTATAAATAAGTTTTTTTTTGATAATGCCAGTATGTAGAAGTCGTGGCCAAGTGGTTAGTATGATGCAGTACGACTCTCAGTTAAACCATATCTCGCAATGTAAAATCCAACTGAAGGCGACTTACCTAATACGCGGACTAAACCAAAATGAAAAGTGCAGTCATGTCTCACTGCGTTTTGAAAGACTATAGTCAATCTGATCTGCGACTACTATAAAGTTTGCAATGTATTTGTATAGTCGTTTTCGTAATGGACTCACAGGAATCAAAGTAGCCATCAAAACAGGAAGAATCAAATCACTAACAACACTGGTGGGTCGATTGTTTGTTTGTTTGTTTGTTTGTTTGTTTGTTTGAATTGAGGTTAATGTCCACGTCAACACTAGGTAATTTTTGAGACGTTGATTTTGTTGGGCTTTTACCCGACACTGAGATGAAATGACATCTCAAGCCCTGTCGCCCAATGAAACAAATAGGGCCTATATGCATTGGGCGGTCCGACTTGCACCGCTTTGCCTGGGCAGGCTTAGTCCTTCTAAGGGGTTTACCAGTACCCATGTGTGGTCAGTGTCAGCTCTGTGTGGAAGCACCATACAGTGCAATCTATTTCTCCGAGCCCCAATGGGTGGGGCCGGGCGGGTATCTGAGTCGGTCCTGAACTGGAACTTAGACTGTTTTGTTTAACCCGTAAATTCCCGGTGTACATTTCAGCAAACAGTGTTGAACCTGATCAGACCTCGGTCTATACTATCTACCAATGACCTAATGCACCAGTCCAGCCGAGATTTTTACAAATAACCAACGGTTATACTCTGTGCTCTGACGTCACAGGTACTATAAATAACGAGTACCTGGATTTTGTACGTGACCAGCGATAGTCACGTGGACAACAGGATGCGGAATGTTTCTGTTGTTAGTAACTTTTGATAAACAATCGACCCAAAAAGTTACAACACACCTTTTCAAATATATTGACAATTTACAACAAAAACAGTGAACATTTTCAGATAAAATATCTGATATTTTTCTTATTTCTTTTCAAGATATAGATGGTGGGTACTCGTTAGAACCGCCTCGACGAGGCGGTACGTCCGAGTACCCACAGTATATGTTTTGAGCCGAAAAGAGCATAAAATATACCCATGCAAACCCCAGTTTTACTATTTAAAAGTGGTATTAAAGTGAGCAAAAAATTATGTTGTGTTTTCGTGATGTTTTATCGTCGTCGACAACAAATCCAATTCTAAAGCACCTACGTATGCAACGCAACGTCTGATTGTATGACGTCAATTTGCGGTAGTTCATTCTTCGATATGGGCCCCTTCAAGCGATTGTGGTACTTATCGCCTATGCGAGCAGCGAAGGTTCAGGCGAGCCTGCGCATCCGCGCAGTCTCGCCAGAACCTTCGCTGCTCGCTCATACAAGCAGTGAATCAAGAGGAACCTTCAGACAGAAAGCCAAATCCCTGGCCCCTCTGAATGGCTGGGCATGTGCAGTTAAAATTTGTCATGACGGAATGCTCGAAGACACAAATTCGCTTGGCGGGGCTCATATAATGTCGGAAATCCAACATCTTCATGTAACGTCCCTTTTTATTGGCTTTTATTTGGTTTTACGTTGATCACTATGCTTACCGTTTTGGACAAAAAGAACATTTTTTAACAAAACAAGTGAAAAAGTTCATTAGAATGGGGATATAGCTAGTACAATTTGACATGAGACTGACAACCTCTATAGTTTATCAACGACCTTTGAGAGTTCAACGTTCAAGCGTGGCAAGACTACTCCATGTTTTAGGGGAAGCAGGTTTCGGATTTCTTTTTAACAGGATTTTAAAACTATAAATACGTTTTTTGATAATGCCATTATGTAGAAGGCATGACCAAGTGGTTAGTATGATGCAGTACGAAGCTCAGTAAAACTATATCTCTGAAAGTAAAATCCCAACTGAAGGCGACTTACCTAAAACACGGACTAGTCCAAAATTAAAAGTGCAGTCACGTCTCACTGCGTTTTGAAAGACTTTATTACCATAATTTCACACCCGACTGAATGTATATATTTTTATCTTCGCCGTGATATTGATATTCAATACCGCTAAATGGTTCGCAATTCACGAGATGCCGAAAAATCACGAGCAGCTTACGAAAACCGACCTATTAGGCGATTACATTGACTTACTTATTCTTTGCATTAAGCTTAGTCTCTTGTCAAATTGCTTCAGCTATATTGTCATTTGAGGAGTTTACGGTGGCAAATGCGTCGTCCTTAAAAGTTTGCGACCGTAACATCACGAAAAACATCACGTGAACAAGTCCGTGAAATGAAGACCCCCCTAAACCCCACTTTATATAGAGCAAACTGGGGTTTAAGGGGGTAAACATTATTTTTCTTATTTTTGCTCCAAGACATAGGTTGTGGGTACTCGTTAGAACCGCCTCATTGAGGCGGTTCTAACGAGCACCCACAACCTATGTTTGCAGTATTTGTTAGAAAAATATCACGGATTTTCTTCAGAAATGTAGCCATTTTGGAGATGTGAAAAATGCACTATGTCGCACGGGTGAGTTATCGTAATGAACACGCCTATATAATTATACAGTAAATCTGAGGTTTGCAGGGGTAAACCTTATTTTTCTTATTTCTGCTCAAAAATATAGAATGTGGACACTCGCTAGAACTGCATCGATGAGGCCGTTCTAATGGGTACCCACAAACTATATTTTGAGCAGAAATAAGAAAAATATCACAATTTTTCATCTTAAAATTTTCCTTTTTTCCTTTTTTCGGCGATAAAGGTTACAATGTATTTTTAAAGGCGTGTTTTCATAAGGAAACCGACGATTAACCTCCCGAAATGAACATTTTGAAAACAGTTATCCACTAAATGACATTGCAAAGGAACGACTGGCTTGGGCCTTCAACACCCTCAATTCCAGTGAAGATTAGTACAAAAAAATAACAACAACCAATTGGTCCGCTCATCTGTGAGCCATTACAGTATATATCATGGAGAATAAAAAACAGACGATAACACGCTTGTATAATTCTTATGCTCTTGAATCCCACTTTTATACAGTAAAACCGGGTTTTACAGGGGTAAACCTTGTTTTTCTTTTCTTATTTCGGCTCTAAAATATTGATTGCGGGTACTCGTTAGAACCGCCGAAGTCGAATACCCCGTGTGGTAATGGGGCTTTGGGAGATCCATTGGGTGTTTTTTTTTTGTGTGTTTGTTTACTTTTGTTTTGACTTCCTTACATTTCACTTTTTACTAGCCGGAATACCCGGAGAAAACCACCAGACATTCAGTTGCAGAAATTGGCGCCTCACATGGGACCAACATTCTGGGATTTTCTTTTTTTTAATTTTTAATTATTTTTTATTTATTATCATTTTACCTATCAAACAGGATTTGACACTTCATGCAACTAGATACAATTTGCACGCCATGTCAGATTCGCGTTTCTGGAAAAAAATATGAAAAAAAAAATGACAACAATTTTTCGTCTGCTAATAACGCCTATATGGAGAGTGGTAAAGAGTCCAAACATCTAACCCATAAGACGCCAATCACGACTAATGCCGTCTGCTGCTTACATGCCTTAAAAGTTTTGTTTTTTTTCGCAAACAGTGTGGACCCGGATTAGACTGCTCCTGTAGGAGCAGTCTTATCTTGGCCCACACTGTTTGCCTGTATGCAGAAATATTTTTAAAAAGTTTGAAAAAAAAAATCAGCAGACTACATAAGCAGATGACATTTTCAGATGTAGTTTCCCACGGCATCTTATGGGTTAAGTTCTCTTTATCGGTGAATCCATAACGTAAACTTCCCATAATTGGAAGAAAAACGCCAAATGGCATTATGGACGGGTTTTTTGAAAAAAAAGTTAACCAAAAAGGTGAACCGGGACGCGGACGCCCGGCCGGCCGCCCGCCCACACGGACATCGCTATTCTAAAGGACGGATTTTTTTTTTCTTGAAAAAAACAAACAAAAAATGTCCAAAAAGCAAGGCACAAACATTACAAAAGTGTAAAAAGTGAACCGACGCTGAACTGCAACAAAACGTATTATTAGGATAAAAAGTAACCAGCTATTTATCATTTTAAAATTGAGGGTCTTCCGATTTCTCAATATATTTGTGTCGTTCACCACAAGGTACATACTGCTTTAAGTATTATTTTCTACCCTTCACGCTGGCAACATGATACCTATTTTTGTTGAATTTAAACAGAACATTACGGTGAGTGTTTACACCTGGCATGTCTGTCAAGGGAGTGAAGTTTTAGAACTTTAATAGCGTCTTGTTTGCGTATCTGTACATCCGGGGCACCTCGGAAAATGTGTTCTTGCACACCAGACAAGGAAATCCGTGATTTTACCCTGGGATAGGAATTTATGTTCTGACCCTGGTGTTCCGACCCTGGCAACTAACATAAATGCGCTTCAATTCTATTCAACTGCCGGAACTACTTCCGCACTACTTTTATTTTGCAAACAATATACATGTGCGAGCTGTCAAAGTGCAAGAAAAATAATCCAATATGGGGTTCTGTTGTAGATGGGCGTTTCCAACCCTCGGGATGACCGGGCTGAGCGGAACCTCGGCGTAGCCTCGGTTCCGCTCAGCGAGGTCACCCCTCGGGTTGGAAACGCTCATCTACAACAGATTCTTATATTCAGATAAGGAAATCCATTGTTTAATTCTGTTCTAACTCTGGTGTTCTTACCCAAAATCGAATATTCTCGCGTAGTTTGATATATGCATTGGTATAATACGACCTCATATGCGCCGTCGTAAAGGTTGACGTCACAACACTGTGGTGTCATCACAATATGGCGGACGTCGGCAACCGAATTGACTGCAGTCATTACGAAATCATGCCTATACAAATACATTGTAAATTTTACCGCCGAAAAAAAATGAAAATTTTGGGATGAAAAATTTTGATATTTTTCCTATTTCTGCTTAAAATATAGATTATTGGTACACGTTAGAACCGCCACATCGAGACCGCCACATCGAGGCGGTTCCAAAGAGTACACACACTATATTTTAGAGCAGAAATAAGAAAAATAAGGTTTCCCCCTGTAAACCCCTGTTATACACGTGGGGTTCAAGGGCATGTTTTCGTGATGTTGGCAAACACTATTGACACACCACATCAGACGCCGTTTTTTGTTTGTATGTAGTTTAACGGCCAAGCTAACACTATTTCGGTCATATCGAGCCGATCAGTTTATCTAACATCACTTCCTGCACGGACACGCTTATACATTAGCGGTTACACTACGAAAATACACCTATACAATTTATCGCCGAACAAAAAAAGTTAGATTAAAAATTGCGATAGTTTTCTTAGTTTTCCTGCAAACAAAGGTTGTGGCTGCTCGTTAGAACCGCCTCATTGGTTCCAACGAGTACCAACAACCTAGGTCTTGGAGCAGAAATAATGTATATCCCCGTAAACCCCTTTTTTCTCTGTATAAAGTGGGGTTTAGGGGTGTTCTTACGACGGTCTTTTTCACGTGTTGACGAGTACAGTTCACATCTCTTCCGCCAGAAACTGACAGCTGCTTTTCTTAAATCAACGGAAGTGAGCGAATGACCCTAGAAAAGATTTCATGATCAATCTCTGCGATAGAATTTTGCCAACCCCGGCAGGTATCGAATCCTACAGTCAGACTCGCTTCCGATTGAGCTACCGAGGCCGGTACACAAGACGTCGTAGAACTTTGCAAAAATACACCCGTTCAGGCTCATTTTCTCAACCAACACTATGCTTTGAATTACATCCGTGTTGCATGCTGCATACTATTATGTAAACGCGCCTTTTCATTTTACCACCACAAAATGAAACTTTCTGGATGAAAAAAAATCTGCTATCTCTAAAAATAGATTGTATAGATCAGGTAAGCGGTTCTAACGAGTAGCTACAACCTGTGTTTGATTGTGGGAACTCGTTAGAACCGCCTCTAGTTCTCTCAACCTATGTTTTTGAGAAGTGTTTACTAATGCAAACCACAGTTTTACAAAATAAAATTTGTACCTGATGCCCCGTCTCTGGTCGGCCCCACCGGAGTCTAACTGTTGGTTTACGTTTGCTCTAGCATTTCAGTTATTTCATTCTATCGAATCCTCATCGTTGTAGTTTGATATCATAGCACTGGTGAGTTTGAAAACCTTCATGCGACTAAAGAAATTATATTTTCACCGCGGGCGGGGATTATGGCCCCGTAAACCAGATTAAAGCACCCCTCCTACCCCCCCCCCCCAACACACACACAAACACACGCACACAGTGAAATAGTTTTAATTGACCGTTCCAACGGCCCCCGCCCATCGGGGCTTAAAGAAATAGATACATGATGCTTCCACGCAGAGCTGACGAGCACTGGTAAACCGCTTAGAGGATCTAAGCCTGCCCAGGCAATGCGGTGCGAGTCGGCCCGTCCATGCGTATAAACCCTATTGGTTTCATTGGACGGCAGGGCTTGAGATGTCATTTTATCTCAATGTCGGGTAAAAGTCCCACAAAATTGGAAACAGCGTCTCCAAAATGACCTTTACAGTGTTGACGGGACGTTAAACTTCAAATCAAACAAACAAACAAAAACTGACCGTTTCAGTGCGAATTTTCTGTGTAGGTCTATTTTTGTTATAGTTTGATAGTTTGTCTTTTGCTTGTATATAATGCTTTTTTGGGCCATTTTGTGGGGAAGTAACTGTCCTTTTGGCAATACCCTTGTGAGGTTTTCATTCGGGCTTAGTTATTTATTGTTCATGTTTCTTTCCCTTTGGTGTCTGTGATAGGTGTTAGGTAGTTGTATCGATTCCTGATCATTGCTTTCACTTCTATTTTAAAGCGGATCAAATTTATATAGGCGTGCTTCGTGATGAATTAATCAATATTGCATGCGGGGAGACCCCAAAAGGGGTACCTTACCAAACAGTGCAGGCTCAGATCTCTGCAGCGTCTGATCAGGGCCTGCACTATTTGCTAACAGAATTTTCCGTCAAAAATAGAATAAAAACGAAAAAATAGGCCTGACAGCCATTATACATGTATGACAAATGGACTTGTTCAACATAAAGCAATGAGAGAGTCCACTAGTATATGGACCCCGTCAAGCGATTTTGGTACTTATCGCCTATGCGAGCAGCGAAGGTTCAGGTGAGCCTGCGCATCCGCGCAATCTCGCCAGAACCTTCGCTGCTCGCTCATACAAGCAGTGAATCAAGAGGAACCTTCGGCCAGAAAGCCATATCCCTCGCCCCTCTGAATGGCTGGGCATGCGCAGTTAAAATTTGTCATGACGGAATGCTCGAAGACACAAATTCGCTTGGTGGGGCTCATATGACAAATGGACTTGTCAAGCATAAAGCAATGAGAGAGTCCACTAGTATATATGTTCTGCGCAAAGTAAGAATTGGTACAAATCTAGAATTGTCCTGCGCAAAGTAAGAATTCTCACTTTGTTGCGCAAAGTGAGAATTCCTACCTTGCGCAATACAATTCCGGAATTGTCTCTGCCCAAAGTGGGAATCGGGACAAAGTGAGAATTCCTACCTTGCGCAATTACAGTATCGGAATTGCCTCTGTGGAAAGTGGGAATCGGGACAAAGTGAGAATAGTAAAATATTATTACGGGATTTTATCACATTCATATGGAAACTGATCCCTGGTGGTAAAAATCACTCTATAAATCTAGTCCAAACTTCGCTTCTATCTAATGGACATTCCATTTTATTTGTCTTAATAGAATATGAGCGGCATCACGCATAAAAAGTCCTTAGATCCTTCGCTGTATGCATGAAGAATATATGGATCTAGAGGAAGGTTCAGACAAAGAATCAAATATCTGACCTAAGTGGGACTTTGCGCATGTGCATTTATGTGACCAACTTACGGATATACGCTAAGTACATTTTATGCGTGACGCCGCTGATATCATAGCCAGATGCTCACTTGTCCAGTGTTGGTAATGATTTCTTGATGGCTGGGTACACTTGAATTTGTTTTGAAATGCATTTTATTTTTGCCGTTATCATTATTATTTTTTATTTTTACTGCAGTTTCTTATGAAATTTTCCAACTTCAGCAGTACAATCAGTTTTGTTTACTTACGACAGCAAGATATCGGTAAAGCAAACACATTTCAGTCAAGTTGAAAGTAGTTGTTGCGACAGTGGGTTGTATATAAAAAAAAAAAACAGACATGCTCAATTTACTTTTATTATGGTGATAAAACAAAACTGTGAGCACATGATGAACGAACATATTAAAGCACATATGAAATTAAAATGTACATTATATTAGCGAGTCTCTGCTGTTCTTGTGGATGACCTCAGACTCAGAAAGGAACCACAAAATACAAACACATCATCTTATAAATCGTAATGATTCTAAAAACTGGGGCAACCAAGTACGTGAGCAAACAGTGTACACTCAGATGAGCATGCATTCTGATCAGGGTGTACAGTGTTTATCATACAGCCTGCACTAAGACCTTTATGCGCGAAACATCAATGTCTGGAAAAGGAAAGGAAAAGATCAAGGTTTCCCACATTTTAGGCACATTACTGTATACTGTGTAAAATGATAAGTACCCCGAGATACAGAACATTCAGCTCCTACAATCGCAAATAATTTTCTACTCACAAAACAATCAAAGTAATGTTACGCAGACTATACAGATGACAAATGCTATTCCCACAGACGAAAATTCGATTGTCACTTTGTCCCAAATACTCCCACTTTGTCCATACGAATGAAACATTCGGTTCTCACTTTGTCCAAAAGATTCCCACTTTGCGCAGAGAGATTTACCTGTTTCATATAACATTCGAATCCCTTGCGCAATTCTAGAATTGTACCGGTACAATTCTAGAATTGCGCAACAAAGTAGGAATTCCTACTTTGCGCAGGACAATTCTAGAATTGTACCGATTCTTACTTTGCGCTGAACATATATAATGGGTTAACACTTTTCTGGTGAAATAAACTGTTCTTATTCTCGCTGCAAACATAGGCTGTTGTTTAAGAAACAGATCAGCTCTAGCTGTGATTTGTTAAGTAATAAATCACAGTTTGGAGGTCAGTTGTAAAGTAGACAAATCACGAGCGCGTAGCGCGCGTGATTTGTCTTCTTACAACTGACCGACAAACTGTGATTTATTACGCAACAAATCACAAACTAGAGCTGATCTATTTCGATTCTAACAGCCGGCAATAATGCTGTTGTTGCCTTCCAAATCTCACATCTTTTCGCCATTGTTAGAAGAAATCCCGCTAAAATTATCGACTGAAACACATTCATTTATATATATCATTTTCTAACGTTTTCGATGCGAGAATATGACGTTACACCGTCTAACGTGACGGAAATTGATTAGTGACGTCATAAAGTTGCAGTTTTAATGACGTCACTCGTCACGCTCTTCTTTGCCGTGATTTGTTGTAGAATAAAACACAGTTGTTTTCCATTGTCTATATAGGCGCACTGTGTTAGAATGCTCGTTCTAACGAGTACTCTTAAAAACCAAGCCAATACGAAAACACATCTGTGTGATATACTTTTATATGTGCGACACCTTTGATATCTCTAAAACGGTCATTTTTCTGATGCAAATTTGTTATTTTTTCCTTATTGATACACCAAACATAGGTTGTGGGTGCTCGTTAGGACCGCCTTATCAAGGCGGTTCTATCGAGTACCCACAACCTATATCTTGGAGCAAATATATATATATATATATAAATAATGCATACCTCTGTAAACACCAGTTGTCTCTTAATGGGGATGTGCAACTCACGTTAACGTGATGTTTGATTGAATTGAGGCAACGTTATTTCGGTCATTTTGGAGACATTGCTTCCAATTTTGTGGAACCTTTTACCCGACCAAGGAAATCAATAGGGTCTTTATGCACTGGACGATCCGACTTGCACCACTTTTCCTGGACAGGCTTAGTCCTTCTTAGCGGTTTACCAGTACTTATATGCGGTAGGTTTCAGATGTTCGTGGAAGCACCATGCAGTCCAATCTTTTTCTCCAAGCCCGGATGTGCGGGGACCTAAACCAAGCTTTAAAGGAACAGAAAGCAAGGAAAATAATGAAACCCTGTTTACTCTAATATAAAGTGGGCTTTTCGAGGATGTTCATTATACATGGTTTGATAAAGACCCTTTTGCAAAAGATTTGTTTTGTTTGTTTGAATTGAGGTTTAACGTCCCCGTCAACACTGTAAAGGTCATTTTGGAGACGTTGCTTCCAATTTGGTGGGACTTTTACCCGACGCTGAGATGAAATGACTTCTCAAGCCCTGTCGCCCAATGAAACCAATAGGGTTTATAATCATGGACGGTCGCACCGCATTGCATGGACAGGCTTAGATCCTCTAAGCGGGTTACCAGTACTCGTGTGCAGGTCGGATTTAGCTCTGCGTGGATGCACCGTGCAGCCCATATATTTCTTCAAGCCCCGATATGCGTGGGCCGGTTATGCAAAAGCGCGAATGCAAAAAGAGCGAATTCGTTTTCTTTCAGGGCATGTAATGGTGACACAGTTTAGAATTCACCCATCTCCCTTAAGCTATCCTATTTCATCTAGTAAAAGGCCGTGGCATATGACTTAAGTCCACAGTTTGCGATGCCTAAGCCACGTCATGAAACAAAAACAAAAAAAAAAAAGACCATGAAACAATTCAGATGAGCATGCGCAAACAAAATCCATCGGGACGATGTAAACCCCGACAAGACAAAACCTGTCTTCTGGGGTTGCGACCAGGGAGGCCACCCACCAGCCTGCTCAGCTACACAGTCTAGCAAGAGTCTTGAGATTTTATTTATAAAAATTAAAAATATTGTACTGTCCTAACGGCGAACACAAAGACGCTGATCAGACTGCGCATGCGCAGTCTGATCAGCGGTTTTGTTGTTCGCGAATGGCACAATTTTTCTCACAACGTGTCTCATCTTACAGGCAAGACTGGAAAGGCCAAAATACACCCGCTAAGTCAAGACTTCTCTATCTGCACATGCGCATTACGGAATCTGCTTCTCCACTGGGAAACTTGATCCTTCTCGGTCCACCAGGCTCCGGGTCAGAACGCTTTTCTTAATTTCATATTGAAAGAAGTCGTTCAAGTGAAAGGATATAAACATTTTGTTAGCGGTGATTCTGTGAGAAAAAAAGTTTTCGCGCCTAACCAGGCCGAGAGGCCGATTAAAGGCGACCTTTTTTTCCAGGTAACTTTAAGCAGCCTTTCATTTCAGAATACTTAATGTAACACGCTTGACATCAGAACCGGAGAGGTTCTTCAGAATGCCGAAATGAGCAAAAATAATACAACAATGATACTTCACGGAATCCAAGAGGGGACATTTCCATTCCAATATTTATAATAAAAAAAAACAGAACGAAAATTAAAACAAAAAAATAGAAAAGAATCAAATTAAGTATGTCGTTTAAACGAGATATTTTAAGAGCAGTTACAGAGAAATTTTAAAAATTCTTAGTATGAGGCAACGTGAAAGCAGACACAAAGAGGGTCATTTTCTGGAAAACCGCATGAAAAAAATTCCAATTCGTTCTAAAGTTATGCTCATTTATATGTGATACATACCTAATTTCCTCTAAGAGTAATCTCCCTTGAATTTTCTTTGATTTTATCCCACCACAATGCAATATTCTGTGATGTCATCGTGGCCTTAAACAAATTTTAAAATAATTTTAAACTAACATATTATCCATTTTGCAATTGCCTAGTGCAGTTTTCTCATGCCCTTTGCATTTCTGGGAATGTTGTTTATAATTTAGGATAGAAATGAGAAATTCAAACTTTAATTTACATTTAAGTATTTCCTAAAACTTTTAAAACTACCATTTAAATCAAAATTTCATTTAGACTAGATAATGTAAGTGTTTTACATGCCTTTTAAACAGACCAGTAAGTTCTATACGTTATTCCATCCACTTACAAATTTAAATTAATTTAAACAAATTTAAATTAATTTAAAAAAAAATTAAAGTTTGAATTTAAGGTTTTGCAGTTGAAAATAGGAGGAAACTGTTTAAGCATGTCATTTGAAATTAGTTTTAATAAGTATAGGGGATTATACAGTTCCTGAGGACTATAATGCACAAGGTATTTCATATTTAAAAATTTGATTGTGCATCTATGACATCATAGAATACATCATGAATATTAATTAGGCAGTCGGAATTTGCTCTGTTTCCAAGGAATATTTCAATATCTTGGAAACTAATAAAGATGATTTGGTGCGGTTTTCAGCCTTTGATTCCTTGAATCAATGTCTTTCTAAATTTAATGGATTTTTGTGTATGACCTTTAAATTGATCAAACGACATCGAGATATTGTGGTTTTAAATTCTCTTCTGTTCTTACAAAAAAAAATAGATAAAAAAGAACAGAAATTGAAAGGAAAGAAAAAACACCACAATGAAATCAAAACAAGTAAGTCGTTTAAACCAGATATCATATTGTTTAAACGAGATTTTTTTTTTAAGTTGAACATTTCCTTTACTCTCCAATACTTATCAGAAAAGAATTAAAAGAATAAGTCGTTACCAGATATTATGTTGTTTAAACGAGATCTTCAAGTCGGACAAATGACATACTAAGTCGACTTACGATTCGGTTTTAATCTAAGACGCTTCCAGCGTAAAAGCTTACTGAGAATTAGAGATAATTTAATTTTATGTAATGTTTGTTGGTGCCTATTGTTCTATCTCTGGTCGGGTGCTTCGGAGTCTAAATGTTGGTTTTCTTTGCACCAGCATTTCAGTGGATTCTTGCTGTCGAGTCCTCACCGTTGTTTCATCTCTTTGGTTGCTTGTGTTCTCGGAGGTGTTGCACTGATGAGTTAGGAGGCCTTCATGCGGACTGAGCAAATTATTTGTCCAAATCGCGACGGAAGTAAGGACGAGGATTGCAGCTGCGTAAAATCGATTTAAGCTTATTCCTGCTCCAAGACATAGGTTGTAGGTACTCGTTAAAACCGCCTCAATGAGGCGCTTCTATCGAACACCCATAACCTATGTTTGAAGTTAAAATAAGAAAAATATCACAATTTTATCAGAAAATTTCTCGTTTTTGATATAAAAGAATACACTTTAACACTGATGTGTTATCGTATTGGCGTTTTACAGGGGCATGTATTATTTTTCAAATTGTTTCTCAGAAACATAGCCTGTTGGTTTTCATTAGAAACGCCTCAAGGAAGCGGTTCTAATGAGTGCATTCAATCCATGTTTGAATCAAAACTATGTTGCAAATGACATTATCCTGTTTATAAATATGATAAAGCAATTCTTGGTATTTTGATATTTATGAACACACAGAAAAACGTCATAACCTGGGACCAGGATGAAATAATTGTGACTTACTCCCTATCATATTGGTGAAGTCTGCATTGACATGAGGCTTATGGGAATACATGGTGCAAAGATTCTGGTCAGACTTCTCAGGAGTCGGCGCATCTCGCACATATCACACGGTACCTTTTCCTGCACCCCACACACTACAACTACTCACCTCATTGAGGCGGTTCTAACGAGTACCTACAACATTTGTCTTGCAGCAGAAAAATAAGTTCTTTACCTGTAATTACCAGTTTTGTCTATGTAATGTGGGGTTCATGGAGGTGTTTATTACACGAACTTCGATGGCTCAAACACCGATGGCTCGTTCACCATGGATGTGTCGAACCCATTCTTGAGTCCCTAGCGAAATCCTCTACATAAGAAATAGTGGAGGATAATTAAGAAGATTTTAGTCTTTTATCTTGCAAATGTATGCTGTGTGTACTCATTAGAATCGCCTCGATGAGGCGATTCTAATGAGTACACAGCATACATTTTCATTATAGAACACAGAAAATGTTTCTCAAATATCCCGTTATTCCTCCTGACAGTAACCTCAGTGGCTCGAACTACTCCTGTCTCGAACAGATTTTCGAGGTCCCAAAGGTGTACGAGCCATTGAAGTTCGACTGTATGTTATTAATAATAGTATCATGCTGATGGGTGGGGGAGGGCTATTTGGCCTTGTGGGTAAGACTTCTGAATCTTAATCATTAGCGCTCTCACCGCTGTGGCTTTGTTTGTTTGAATTGAGGTTTTACGTCCCCATCAATCAATACTATTAAGGTCATTTTGGAGACGTTGCTAGTAATTTTGTGGGATTGTTACCCGAAATTGAGATAAAATGATATCTCTAGCCCTTCCGCCCAAACAAACCAATAAGGTTTATATGCAGGGGCGGTTCGACTCGCATCACTTTGTCTGGGAAGCCTGAGGTCTTCTAAATGGTTTACCAGTTCCCATGTGTGATCGGTTTTAGCTCTGCGTGGAATCACCAATCTGTTTCTCCAAGCGCCGATGGGCGGGGTCTCTTACCGCTGTGGTTCGGGCCTATCTCGCTCGGGTCACATGTGAGACGCCAAGGTCAGGTAGTTTTTCTCCGGATACACCAGTTTTCGCCCACCTCTGATTAACGATCGGCTCGAAATACATGTAAGTATCAAGCTTGGACGCCACGATAGAAGTAAAAGGAAGGAGGTTATTAAAGGTATCATTTCAGTTATTAAAGGTAATTGATAAGTAATAATCATCTTCTTTGCTATAAACGCATTTCCGACGCCCTGGATATTTCAGTTTTATAGTTAGAAATTATAGAGCACTTCAATGTACTTGTCACAACGGAATTCGTGTGCAATAAAAATAAAATGGAGTACAGGTTGAATAAGTCAGATAACTTCATTTCTCACCTACAAACGTTCAAATTCTTTTTTGTGAAATTTCTCTGGTTGTGTAAGTTTGTTGGATGTTAATATGTTTAACTAATAAATGATGAAGTTACGTCGTATTATCAGCACCACCCACAGTGAACAAAGATGGGTGAGTGCATAATTCTTTTGGAGTTGGGTCGATTGTATAATTAGGTCTATTGTTTATCAGTCAACATAAAGTTACTAAGCACAAATGTTCTTCACTGCTGATGTCCACGTGACTAACGCTGATTCGTTAAAAAATCCAGGTAACAGTTATAAATAACCGGGCTATTGCTGTCGCTGTGACGTTAGATCGCTGTGTGAAAGAACGCTTGTTGTAAAACATATGCTCGGCGCAGTTGCAAACAGTTTAGACCCAGATCAGACGCTCAGTATGCTGCGTCTGATGTTTGCTTAAAGTACGGGAATTAAGGGGAACGGGTACACCCTCAGGGGAGGCAACTCTTCAAAAGTATGTTTGTCTCCCATGTCAATAGGGGTCAACTCTTAAAGAAAAGAATTTGCTCCTAAGGAGCAAATTCTTTCCTTTAAGAGTAGACCACTTTTTAGTGGGACAGGGCTTATAGAAGAGCGAACTGGAAGTCCCGAAAGTTGCGTCCCTTTGAAAATTGCGGAAAAATCTGCCAGGCTTATCCATTCCCCATAAAGCAGCCCAGTTCCCCGTTAAGGACCACTTACGTTTGAAACAGTCGAGCCAACAGTGCTCATTTGCACCTTGCTTGCACAAGAGGAGCGATAAAAAGAGATTTGATTTGTTTGTGTTTAGGTTTAACGTCCCCATCAACACTGCACAGGTAATTGTGAAGACGTTGCTGCCAATTTTATGGGACTCTTGAGATGAAATGACATTTCAAGCTCTGTAAAACGTACCACAAACGAAACAAAACCTGTTACCACTATAATTGGAAATGGACCACTCCAAACTTACTAGGTGGAAGATTCCATTGTCATATGGGTTAAAAAGCTCCAAATAAGGAGGAGTATTTTCTCACCTCTTCCGACATTTTCTGGCCACTTGTTAGGAGCGATTCTAACAGGTACTCATAACCTATGTTTCCAAGAAGAAAAAATTAATATTAGTATGCCTCACGTGACTTTCCCATGCAAAACTCCCATAGGTCTTGGGTATATAATATAAGAATCTGATATGGGGTTCTGTTGTAGATGAGCGTTTCCATCCCGAGGGATGACCGTGCTGAGCGGAACCGAGGCTATTGGATTCTTTTTCTTGCACAACACCTCCGGTTAGTTTTGACAGCTCGCACATGTATATTGTTTACAAAATATAAGTAGTGCGGAAGTAGTTCCGGCAGTTGAATAGAATTGAAGCGCATTTATGTTAGTTGCCTGGGTCGGAACACCAGGGTCAGAACATAAATTTCTATCCCAGGGTAAAATCACGGATTTCCTTGTCTGGTGTGCAAGAATGTTTACTATCCCCCTGTGATAATATCTACTATCACGTGCGCGTACGGTTCGGATCTTCAGGAAAGCTGGAGAAAAAGAGTCTAAATCAAAAATTAAAACAAAGTGGACAACTTTTGGTACCAAATTATTTCCTTTGATTTGATTGAGAAGACGGATACATGTACACACACTTCTGAATTTCTGTTTCACCATGCAGCAAACGTCGCTTAGAAAGCCGACGTTATCCGATAATCGGACTAAACAAATCGCATGTGGACTGTCCTATATTTTCATTAGAATCCCTTACCTCAATTAAATATTACTTTTTGTTCAGTATAATAACCCGCGCCTCGGTTGATAATCATATTCCTCAGGGTAACATTTTTCGCTATCACCCCCTCAGGAATGTAATATTTATATATTACCCATCGAGATAACATTTCTGGAGAAAATAAAAGAAAATTATCCCCACATTCACTTCATTAACCATTATCTTGCTGAACAGGACAACCAAGACCAGTGTAGATCCAGATCAGATGGCCGACCCCCGCCCATCGGGGCTTTAAGAAATAGATGGGCTGCATGATGCTTCCACGCAGAGCTGAAACCGACCGCACACGAGGACTGGTAACCCGCTTTGGGGATCTAAGCCTGTCCAGGCAAAGCAGTGCGAGTCGGACCGTCCATGCTTATAAACCGTATTGGTTTCATTGGGCGACAGGGCTTGAGATGTCATTTCACCTCAATGTCGGGTACAAGTCCCCCACAAACTTGGAGCAACGTCTCCAAAATGACCTATACAGTGTTGACGGGGACGTTAAACCTCGAATCGAACAAACAAACAAGATCAGATGGCTTCTGATCTTGGTGTACACTGTGTGACACACAGTTTGTGAATTGAACGAATATATGGTATCAAGTACATGTAGTTTTATTGGTTGATAGACAGAAATCGGTGTCGCTAAATTAATTTATTCATCAGGATAAGGGTTCTTTATCTGGAGGTATTCGGCAGTAGAGAACTCTAATTAAGTGATGATATGCAAACACGACAGTTTATACTTATGTCACAGGGGTGGAAAAGGAATATTGCTCGGCCGAGACTCGAACCCAAGGTTTCTCGCATACCGTGCAAACACTCTACCGACTGAGCCACAAGGCCACACGGTGGACCTATTACATGTACCTGTTCCCCCTGCCTAATGAGATTCTTCCCGAATCTCTAAGTCCTATCCACTACCGCTGCGAGATTTATTTTGCATACTCTTTCATGCTCTCAGACGCGGCGCTAGACCAAAACTGTGCCACCAAATGTCACACGGGATGGAAAAAGAATATGGCTCGATCGGAATTCGAACACAGGGTTTTTCGCATACCATGCGAACACTCTACCGACAGAGCTACCGAGCCACAAGGTCAATTTCTTACACTCATATGATCGTTTACTTTCAGTTAGAATTAACTCCAGTACTACGAGACCTGTAGCCCTCAAAGTCCGTCCTTTATTCTCCGAAACCATTTTCGTCGTTGAATATTGATTTGTGGTTCCTACGCAAGCTTTGGTCCTTGGCGAAGAAACTGTCGTAAAACAGGACAAGATGATAGTTGATGATGACTGGTTGTGGTTGGTTATAATCGGGTTCATTATAGCGTTCATGCTTGCATTTGGACTGGGTGCAAATGACGTTGCGAACTCGTTTGGAACGTCGATAGGGTCTAAAGTATTGACAATAAGACAGGCATGCATTCTCGGGACCATCTTCGAAGTGCTTGGTGCAATACTTGTGGGTAAGTTTGGCTATGGGCTGTACATTTCTCTCTAAGTATAGTCGAACTGCGGTGGCTCGAACACCTTTGGAATCATGAAAATTTGTTCGAGACAGCTGTAGTTCGAGCCACTGAGGGGTACTTTTAGTGCCATACTAGAATGCATACTGAGGATAATTGTGGGATATCTTTTCAGTGCTCTAGATTATGAGTGTTTTGTGTACTCATTAGAATCGCCTCATCGAGGCGATTCTAATGAGTGCATATAACAGACATTTTCAAGATCAAATAAGACAATTATGCCAAATCTGCAGTTATGGAAGTCTTTTCTTAAGGAATGAGGTCGAAAACCGTGGTAAACGAGCCATCGTGGTTCGAGCCTTCTGAGTTCTACTCTACAATGAAAATATCGCCCCACTTAGACAGCGCACCCATGAAATGATAAGATTTCTTTCAAAGCCGTAAAGAATAAAACAGTAATTGCACGACCCGCAGAAAAAGCGACCGACTGAAGTCGGTTGATTTTCTAAGAGTGCCCTAAAATCACCGTGTCATTCTGTCATTCGGTCATTCTGTCAGTCTGTCTGTCCGTCCGTAACCCGTTTGTGAAAATTGGTGATTGTGACTTAACCGCTTGGAATATTTAAACAATTTTTGGCATACTGATAGATATCAATGAGATCTAACCAATGAACTTGCGAAATATTACAATTCATTTAGTATAGCCTCGCCGAGGCGAAAAATGTGAAAATTTTCGAACTGCTTCTCCTCGGAAACCGTTGGGCCGATTGAAGTCAACTTTCATATGGAGCCTCTATGGGATGGGGGGAAAACAATATTTGCTCATGGGGTCTAGGTCACATGACCAAAATGGCCGCCAAGCCATATATGGTCTGTCTGTCTGTCCGTCCGTAACCCGTTTGTGAAAATTGGTGATAGTGACTTAACCGTTTGTTTGTTTTGTTTGTTTGATTTGAGGTTTAACGTCCCCGTCAACACTGTAAAGGATTTTGGAGACGTTGCTTCCAATTTTGTGGGACTTTTACCCGACATTGAGATGAAATGACATCTCAAGCCCTGTCGCCCAATGAAACCAGTAGGGTTTATTAGCATGGACGGTCCGCCTCGCACCGCGGTTCCTGGACAGGCTTAGATCCTCTAAGCGGTTTACCAGTACTAGTGTGCGGGCAGGATTCAGCTCTGCGTGGAAGCATCGTGCAGCCCATATATTTCTTCAAGCCCCTATGGGCGGGGGCGGAGTGACTTAACCGCTTGGAATATTTAAACAATTTTGGCATACTGATAGATATCAATGAGATCTAACCAATGAACTTGCGAAATATTACATTCCATTTAGTATAGCCTCGCCGAGGCGAAAAATGTAAAAATTTTCGAACTGCTTCTCCTCGGAAACCGTTGGGCCGATTGAAGTCAAATTTAATATAGACCTCTATGGGATCATAGTGGGGGAAACCAAAATTTGCTCATGGGGTCCAGGTCACATGACCAAAATGGCCACCAAGCCATATATGGTAAAAACCCTTCAAAAATAGTCTTCTCCAGGACCACTGGGCAGATTTTCACGAAACTTGATAAATAGCATCTGGGACGTAGGCCCATCATAAATTGCTAAAATGGTGACCCTGGGTTGACCTTGACCTTCTTTGTGCCTAGGTCAAACTTTGACACGTATGCTTTTGTATTGGAAAAGTGAGAATGCATTTTATCCTGCAAACGATTCAGAATACAGTACTAAAGTATAAGATATAGTTTTGCTCCTTACGATAAGGCGCATTTATTGGGGGAACCGTTTTAGGTCCAGGTGACATGACCAAAATGGCCGCCATACCCATATATGGTAACACTCATAAAGCTAAAAGCATCCGGCGGGTCGTGCACTTCAGCTGAAGCACTGGTTTGCTGATAATATTTTGTGACATGTTTTCTTAGTTCAAGTTTAAACATACAAGTAGATTGTGTTACTCGTCAGGACTGTTCTAACAAGTACCCACAATAAAGGTTTTGAAGAAGAATATTCTCAATATTCTTACCCTAGAAAACTCCATTTTTCTGTTTATAAAATGGGAGTTTGCTTGTGTGCTCATTACACGGCTTTGTTTATATTGTGTCGTTTATATGAAAATATATGACATTTTTCTTAGTTCGGCTTCAAATATAGAGTGTGGGCGCCTGGTAGAACCGCTCAATGTGGGGGTTCTATCGTGTACCTTTTACATTTATTTTAAACCAAAATAAGGATCGCCCCCGCCCATCGGGACTTGGAGAAACAAAATGGGCTGCATGGTGCTGCAGAGCTGAAACTGTCCACCACACATGATAGTAAACCGCTTAGAACGATTAAGCCTGTCGAGGCAAGGTGATGTGAGTCAGACCGTCCAATGCATATAAGCCTTTTGGTTTCATTGACCGGCAGGGCTTGAGATGTCATTTCATCTCAATGCCGGGTAAAAGTCCCACAAAATTGGAAGCAACGTCTCCAAAATGACCTAAATAGTGTTGACGGGGACGTTAAACCTGAATTCAAACAAACAAACAAAAATACGGAAAATATTAATAATATTAATACGAGTAATTAAAAAAGTACTGACATCATGTTTACAAGTCCGTGTAATGAAACCCCTAAGCCCCATTTTTTATAGAGAAATATGGGGTTTACGGGGGTGGACATTATTTTTATTATTTCTGCTCCAAGACATAGGTTGAAGGTAAGTACTCGTTGAGACGGTTCTAGCGAGCGCCCACAACCTAAGTTTGCGGTGTAAATAAGAAAAATATCACATATTTTCATCAGAAAGGTAGCCATTTTGGAGATGTCAAAAATGCATTATGTTGCACGGGCGTGTTTGTTTGTTTGTTTTGAGGTTTAACGTCCCCGTCAACACTGTATAGGTCATTTTTGAAGACGTTGCTTCCAATTTTTCCGGGACTTTTAGCCGACATTGAGATGAAATTCAATCTCAAACCCTGTTGCCCAATGAAACCAATAGGATTTACCTGGGCATGCTTAGATCCTCTAAGCGGTTTACCAGTACTCATGTGCGGTCGGTTTCAGCTCTGCGTGGAACCATCATGCAGCCCATCTGTTTCTTCAAACCCGGATGGGCGGGGACCTTAAGCACGGGTGTGTTATCGTAATGACCTTCAACATTTATTTTAAATAGAGGATCTTACATGAGTGGTCATGTATTATTGAATTTATTAAACGAGTTGAGGAAAAGGGATAAAATGCGAGGCTTTGCCGAGCATTTTATCCCTTTTCCTCAACGAGTTTAATATATTCAATAATACATGAGCACGAATGCAAGATTCCATTTATCATATGACATTTAAAACGCATTTTATTCACGATTGTGTACAAAAATGTCAACATTCCGCCATTAGTAAACGCGACGTCGTTAAGGACGCCGTACATGTAACGTTACGGGACGTATATACCTAATTAGCATATTTAATCCACTAGTGGATTATCGAAAATATTACATGGCGTTATTTCACTCTCAGACGCGACGTCATATGATAAACAAGAATAAGGAAAATGTAATTAATATTAATACGAGTAATGCGAAAACGTATTACTGATATGTTGCACCTAATACAACACACTCATCAATTAATTCTGAATAAAGATAGTTTACGTTTTACTCCTTACGATCCAATTTGGAACGATATTGTCTAGTCTCTCTGAATGGTATGCTGCATAGAAAGAACTTGAGGCGACAATATAGTCGCATCCTCTTCCATTCGACGAACTGCGCTTGTATACAGTAGAACTTCGATGGCTCGAACACCGATGGCTCGTTTACCATGGATGTGTCGAACCCATTATTGAGCACCTAGTGAAATCCTCTACATAAGAAATAGTGGGGGTAATTATGGAGATTTTAGTCTTTTATCTTGCAAATGTATGCTGTGTGTGCTCATTAGAATCGCCTCGATGAGTCGATTCTAATGAGTACACACACAGCATACATTTTCATTACAGGACACCGAAAATATGTCAAAAAGTACCTCGTTATGCCTCCTGGCAGTCATCTCAGTGGCTCGAACTACCCTTGTCTCCAACAGATTTTCGAGGTGCCAAAAAGGCGTTCGAGCCATTGAAGTTCGACTGTATTTTGATAAACTGTTCGTTGTATCTTTTTTTTCTATTCCAAGTTTACAGCTACAAATTCCGTGGCTTTATGTGAGATTGTTTTTCCTTGATATGAAAACATTCAGGCGTTTCTCTGAAAGGGTTACCTACCAATTTTTTACCAGAAACCCCAAAACGGGTTATTGGCAAACAGTTTAGTCCCAGATCAGACACCACAGAACGCAGCATCTGATCAGGACCTACACTGTTTGCAAAACGTTCAGCCATTTTCCAAAATAAATTTTGAAGAAAACACAGCCTGTCACCCCTAAATTTTGAATTTGTCTCCTGCTATATAAAAGGAGGAAGATTCCATTTGGTTCAAAAAGGGTTAACGTTTCTAACCAGTTTCCCCAAGAAGCAATAATGCATGTGCCAGTGAATATAATATTGTCTTGCAGTTTATTTACAATTACAGTCGAACTTCAATGGCTCGAACACCTTTGGGACCTCGAAAATCTGTTCGAGACAGGGGTAGTTCGAGCCACTGAGGGTTACTGTCAGGAGGCATAACGAGATACTTTTAGACATCTTTTCGGTGTTCTATAATGAAAATGTATGCTGTGTGTACTCATTAGAATCGCCTCATCGAGGCGATTCTAATGAGTACACACAGCATACATTTGCAAGATAAAAGACTAAAATCTCCTTAATTATCCCCCACTATTTCTTATGTAGAGGATTTCGCTGGGGACTCAAGAATGGGTTCGACACATCCATGGTAAACGAGCCATCGGTGTTCGAGCCATCGAAGTTCTACTGTATGTTTTTATGTTCTCTGCAGGTGCCCGTGTTTCCAATACAATACGTAAAGGGATTATATCACCAGACTTGTACCCTAATGGCACAGAAGAGACGTTCATGGCGGGGAATGCCGCCGCACTCTCAGGTATTTATTATGACAACACTCCCATGCGTTAAATAGAGGATCTTACATGAGTGTCCATGTATTATTGAATTTATTAAACGAGTTGAGGAAAAGGGATAAAATGCGAGGCTTGCCGAGCATTTTATGCCTTTTCCTCAACGAGTTTAATAAATTATTGACAAAGAGGTTCTTACATGAGTGCTCATGTATTATTGAATTTATTAAAAGAGTTGAGGAAAAGAGATAAAATGCGAGGCTTTGCCGAGCATTTTATCCCTTTTTCTCAACGAGTTTAATAAATTCAATAATACATGAGCACGAATGTTAGATTCTATTTATCATATGACATTTAAAACGCATTTTATTCACGATTTTTTACAAAAATGTTAATATTCCACCATTAACAAACGCGACGTCGTTAAGGACGCCGTACATGTAACGTTACGGGACGTATCTAGCTAATTTGCATATTTAATCCACTAGTGGATTATCGAAAATATTACATGGCGTTATTACACTCTCAGACGCGACGTCATATGATAAAATATCGTCTTTCTTACCCACAGAAGTAGCATTTTTGCAGATGATTTTTTTGTATTATTTTTCTTATTTCAAGTATGAACACAGATTGTAGGAAATCGTAAAAAAGGTCTCAATGAGGTCGTTCCACCGAGTACCCGCAATGTATATTTATGAAGGCCAAATAAGTTTTGTTTGATTTAAGGTTAGCCGTCCCCGTCAACACTGTATATGTCATTTTGGAGACGTTGCTTCCAATTCTGTAGTACTTTTACCCGACATTGAGATGAAATGACACCTCAAGCCCTTTCGCCCACCAATAGGGTTTATAAGCATGGACGGTCCGACTCGCACTGTTTGGCCTGGGCAGGCTTAGATCCTTTAAGCGGTTTACCAGTACTCGTGTGCGGTTGGTTTCAGCTCTGCGTGGAAGCATCATGCAGCCTGTCTATTTTTTCAAGCCCCGATGTATTTAATGTACAAACATAGGTTGTCGCTAATCGTAAGAAAGGCCTCGATTAGGTGGTTCCACCGAATTTCCGCAATCTATATTTTCGAAGTTCAAATAAGAAAAATAATATATACTTCTATAAACCACACTTTATCTTATGTAAAACTGGGGTTTACACTTTACAGGGTTGTTCCCTGAACGATCTTAATAACCTGATGACAGCTACGCAGTGAATAGGAATTAAGCTATGAGGTTTGCCATCGGAAACAAAAACACACACAAGAATGATATGTCATGTTAACCAACTCCATGAAATGAACATCCCCTAACCCCCAGTTTATATAGAGAAAAATGGGGGTTACAGGGGTATATATAGAGGACCTTTTTACTTTTTTGAGGTGGATACCAAAAATATGTTATCGAGTGTGTTGAAAACATCATAATGTTCACGAGTGCGAAGCACGAGTGAAAATTCGGATGTTTTCAACACACGAGAAGAAATACTTTTAGTATACGCCGGAAAAAATGTTAATGTTCTTTTTATTTTATTATTTATTAGGACATTTACGGTAATTGATCGACCCGAGGCGGTGACGTCACGATTTTGATCAGGTTACATGACGTCACAACTGTCAGTTTCAAAGCATAAACAAATCGCCATTTTGAATTTAGCATAGGCCTAGGCTCACAGGCACTCGGCCCGTTGATTTGTTCGAAAAAAATGTCAAACTATGATTAAAAAAATCCAGATTTTTTTCATGCTGGTATAGAAAGCTAGACTATACCAGTATGATTTTTTTTTACTCATATTTGACTTTAAACACATTCCACATGTTTTTCGGACAAATCAACGGGACAAGCGCCTGTGCCTAGGCTATGTTACAGAATGCTTTGTGCTTATTTGAAGTCCATTTTATGTTTGAAGGCACAGGCACTTGGCCCGTTGATTTGTTCGAAAAAAATGTCAAAATATGAGTAAAAAAATCAAGATTTTTTTCATGCTGGTATAGAATGCTAGACTTGTCTAGCTTTCTATACCAGTATGAATTTTTTTTACTCATATTTGACTTTAAACACATTCCACATGTTTTTCGGACAAATCAACGGGCCAAGCGCCTGTGTTTGAAGGCTCTAAGGGACATGCACCCAGCCATTGCATAATCGATTCCATGTGTAGCAGTCGGTCGCGGTCGGGTTTTTCAAGTTGGAAAAAAATACCCGGATTTCAGCACAGATATCCTCGCACTTGTAAACTCTTACTCAGCCATTCAGTGAACTGGTACGCCTTGTAGACCATTTGTAACAAAGACAGCTAAGCCTACTAAATCTGTGAGGGAGCATTTTAAAAATTGTGCCCGAGATTTGTTTCGGCAAAAGGGAGATTGTTCAAAAATCACAGTGCTGCTGTTGTCAAATATGGCACCTGTTCATTCAATTTTAATGCCACACTTCACAATATATTCTAACGTGATAAGAAATTATTATTCTTAGTAAATAAAAGGAAAATTAACCTTTTTTTCGACCAGAACGTAAACAAAAAAGTAGTTCCGGCACGCTACAGTGAAATGATATAAATAGTGTCAGTCACAAGTGAAATGATACGATATCATTTCACTTGTGATTGGCATCATTTTTATTTGTTTCAGATAGCCTATGCATTGATTTCACTGCTAAGTATAATTTTTTTTTTCCTTGTACAACCTTCAACCTATGTTTGAAGTATAAATAAGAAGTATGTCACATATTTTCATCGGAAAATTAGCCATATAATGCACTATGGCATACAAGTGTGTTATCGTAATTAGAAGTGTCTAGATTTCTTGGTCAGACTAGCTAGTTACGGTCAGCTAGGCCTGACTAGTGACCCTCGTATTAATTTTAAGATCCTAAAAGAAATATTTGCTTCGAGTTCGTGACTTGATCTACTTTGCAACTGACCTCTCCATACTGTGATTTGTTACTCAACAAATCACAGATAAAGGCGATGTATATTTTTTTTCTTTGTTTTTTTCGCGGTTTTCGGCGAAAATTTTATTTTTAATCAACACATGCAGCAAGAGAAGCTACGGCAACTTCTCAAAAAGATTTCATGCCCATAAATTATCAGAGCAGAGCTGTAATCAGTTGAAGACTCCCGGAAATTTCAAGCTTGTGCGAAATTGTCTCTTTCCACTAGTCCCGCTTTGATAGTGTGATTTGAGCCCCGCCAAGCGAATTTGTGTCTTCGAGCATTCCGTCATGACAAATTTTAACTGCGCATGCCCAGCCATTGAGATGGGCCAGGGATATGGCTTTCTGTCTGAAGGTTCCTCTTGATTCACTGCTTGTATGAGCGAGCAGCGAAGGTTCTGGCGAGACTGCGCGGATGCGCAGGCTCGCCTGAACCTACGCTGCTCGCATAGGCGATAAGTACCAAAATCGCTTGACGGGGCCCATTTGATGATTTGTCGTCTGTTTAGTGCTTGACTGAAGGTTAATTATGTTGGTGAGCCCATTGTCCTGCATTTTGACAATGTGCACATTCGAGAGTGAAACAGGAAGGCGCAATGACTGGCTGCACGGGTTTTATCTTTATGTAGATTTCGTCCCAAAGGCTAGCCATTTGTTTTCGATAGCTTAAGTGAATTTGTTGTCGCCGGAAAAATAAATACAAATTTAAAAAATGTAGACATGCCGTCTGATTAGAGCAAAAAGTATATAATTCTGGAGGGTGACTCTTCACGAAAAGTTGGCGAAACTCCTCGGCCACAACTTTCTCATTGGATGTGTTGATAAAAACTCAAGAATCATCACGTTAACACGTCCGTGAAATGAACATCCGTCTGAACCCAACCCTGCAAAGAGAAATCTAGGGTTTACATGGGTATACATTCCGACCCCACACGAGTACTGATGGTCCCCGCCTATCGGGGCTTGAAGAAATAGATGGGCTGCATGATGCTTCCACGCAGAGCTGAAACCGACCTGCACATGAGTACTGTTAAACCGCTCAGAGGATCTAAGCCTGCTCAGGCAAAGCGGCGCAAGTCGGCACACCCATGCTTATAAACTGTATTGGTTTCATTGGGCGGCAGGGCTTGAGATGTCATTTCATCTCAATGTTGGGTAAAAGTCCCACAAAATTGGAAGCAACGTCTCCAAAATGACCTTTAAAGTGTTGACGGGGACGTTAAAGACACATTTTTCGATTACATAACATCCTAATGACCGTTTATTAAAGAATCCAGCATTGAGATAAAATACACTTGGGGTATTCCGGCTGTCATACAGATAGGGGACCAAGAGAGGGATATAAATTACCTAGGGTTATGACTTTGACAAATGACATCTATTCATTTACACCTAAGTCCTTATTTTTATTTGCATGGAAGAAACAACAACACTTTTTTCCGATTTTATATTTAGTAGCCATTATATATAATCGTTACAGAAAATGCCAATTCAAATATATTGGTAAATTTTTTCAACCAAAGATATATTTTTTTTTTTCAGATAAAATCCTGACAACTTTATTATTTCTGCTCACAACATATATTGTGGGTACTCATTAGAACCGCCTCGGCGAAGCGGTTCAGACGAGTACCCACAATTTGTTTTACAGTGTGACTGCTCGTTAGAACTGCTTCCATGAGGTGGTTCTGACGAGGACACACAATATATGTTTTTTGAGGAAAAAGGAACATCCCCTAAACCCCACTTTCTATAGAGAAAATGGGGGTTTAAGGGGGTATACATTATTTTCCTTATTTCTGCTCCAAGTCATAGGTTGCGGGTGCTCGTAAGAATCGTCTCATTGAGTCATAGGTTGTGGGTACTCGTTTGAACCGCCTCAGTGAGGCGGCTCTAACGAGCACACACAACCTATGTTTGCAATATAAATAAGAAAAATAAATTTAATTGTTTTTGTTATTTTAGTTTTAAACTTGAAAAGGTGAAAAATAAAATCTTAAAAAAATATATTTTTTCTCTTTTCTGATATGATTGTGTTTAAAACAAAGAACATATTACGGTTCCATCTTGACTAAAACTATAAAATGCTAATGTTTTAGACATTATATAATTTGTGTATCACATACTTTCAACCAAAATAAAATTGATAAATAAATAAATAAATAAATAAAAAATAAATAAATATAAATAAATAAATAAAGGTTAATTGATTGATTAAATTTTGAGGTTAATCAATTCATTTACCTTTTGTTTGTTTACTTCCTTGCACTTTTGAGTAAAGGAAACAATGAATATCAGTGTTTTTCTTTACTTTATTTTGAAATAAAAAAGAAGTTATTTAAACAATATGTTGTTGGAAACAATCTCAGTAAATTATACTATCACTCAAGTACCCTTATTGAGCCCCCTATTAAACAAGAAATCTGCTCATAATCACCTCATAATCACTTAGATAAGATAAGCCTTTGATGTGCACTATGGTCCGAAGGAAATGTTTATTGGACATCATTAGACAGGCCACCCCTTTTATATAAGGAAAAAAAATGTGTCTTTAAACATCAAATCAAACAAACAAACAAAAAACACGAGTACTGGTAAACTGCATAGAAGTTCTAAGCCTACCCAGGTAAAGTGGTGCGAGTCGGCCCGCCCATGCATAGAAAAACTATTGGTTTCATTAGACGGCAGGGATTGAGACGTCATTTAATCTCAATGTCGGATAAAAGTCCCACAAAATAGGGAGCAACGTCTCCAAAATGACCTAAATAGTCTTGGCGGGGACGTTAAACCTCAAATCAAACAAACAAAAACACGGGTATACATAAGTTAGCTTATTTCTGCTCTAACACATAGATCGTGGGTACTCGTTAGAGAGGCGGTTCTAATGCGCACCCGCAACCTATGTTTTGAGTATAAATAAGAAAAGCATCACAAATGATCGTCGAAAAAGTAGCCACTCTGGAAATATGAAAGAATCCACAATGTCACACCGATTTGTTATCTTAATGAAAAGGTTTTCGCCAAAAACAAAAACAAAACAACCAAAAAAAAAAAAAAAAAAAAAAACGGTAAAAGCTCATTCTTATCTGTGTCTTAACCGTTATCTTGCTGAATATTCATTTAAGCCACACCCATTTCTGTCCGTCAACCAATCAAATTACTTGATGTAATTTATTGCTACAAATTCATAAACTAAATGCCAAACAGTGTAGATCCTGATCAGATGGCTTCTTCAGAAGCCATCTGAGCTGGATCTACACTGTTTGCAAAGATAGGGGTTGTCGTGAACAGCAGGATAAGAGTTAAAACTGCGACAGTCCGTTCCACGATAATTTTATCACGTTACGTCGCTTTTCATTGGCTGTCATTTGTTTTACGCAGCTGGCTGCGCTTGTCAATCACGAAAACACGCCTATACAAATGCATTGTAAACTTTACCACCGAAAAAAAAAAAACAAGAACATTTTAAGATGAAAAATTGTGATATCATTCTTATTTCTGCTCAAAATATAGATTTTGGGTACTCGATAGAACTGCCTCATCGAGGCGGTTCTAACGAGTAACCACAATCTATATTTTTAAGCAGAAATAAGAAAAGTAAGGATTACCCCTTTAAACCCCAGTTACACTAAATAAAAGTGGGGCTCAGCGGGTAAAAATTATATAGGCGTGTTTCCGTGATGGTAATGCGTTTTTTCGAATACGGTAGGTTTAAAAGTAATCTAACGACGAAATGCAGTAAAAGGGGAATGACTCTTCACATGAAAAGTCAGTGAAATGAACATCCTCCTAGAGCACACTTCATATTACAGACAACTGGTGTTTACTGGGGTAGGCATTATTTATCTTATTTCTGCTCCAAGACATAGGTTGTGGGTACTCGTTAGAACCGTCTCATTGAGGCGGTTCTTACGAACACCCACAGCTTATGTTGGCTGTATAAATGAGAAAATATATCGGATATTCATAAGACAAGTAGCCATTTTGGAGATGTGAAAAATGCACTATGTCGCACGCGTGTTCGTTTGATTTGGGGTTTAACGTCCTCGCCAACACTGTGTAGCTCATTTTGGAGACGTTGCTTCCAATTTTGTACGCGTGTGTTATCGTATTGGTACAGAATATTGTAAGTTGAGAAGGCATATTGTCGATTTTGTAGTTGCAAATTGCCCTTTAAAGCTCAAGACATGCGTTGCCATAAAGCAAAATATGCGGCCGTAAATGACATTACAAACAATACGCATATTCTTAAATAAAATCGTGTATATATTCGGATCTGCGTTCTAAATTTCTCTAGTAACTGCCTAACTGGTTCTGTATAATTCAAAGATGTTCGTATGTTTCAGGGTCTTGCTTCTGGCTGCTCGCTGCTACACTCATGAAACTTCCGGTGTCAGGTACCCACAGCATTGTTGGTGCCACTCTCGGATTTTCCATCGTTGTGAACGGCTTGAAGGGAATAGGATGGGTGAAGCTAGCTATGATCGGTATGTACGGTTAACATGCTTTGATTTTGTGTACATCTACCAGTCAACTTTTACATCACGAAAACACGCCTATATAACTTTGACCCCCTTGAACCCCACTTTTATATAGTAAAACTGGGGTTTCCGGGGGTATACCTTATTTTTCTTATTTTTGCTCTAAAATATAGAGTGTGGGTGCTCGTTAGAACCGCCTCGATGAGGCGGTTCTAACGAGTGCCCATAATCTATATCTTGAGCAGAAATAAGAAAAAATATCGGTGGCAATGTATTTGTATAGGCGTGTTTGCGTAATGATGATAAGTGAACAGAAATACATGTATCTCACTGTGATTGGCATTAAGTATTCACATGCATTTGTAAGTAGGTATCACACACTCACAAACTCACTATGCATCAAAATACTCGCTTCATTACGAAAACGTGCCTATATAAATTTATTGTAAACTTTATCGCCGAAAAAATGAAAATTTTAAGATGAAAAATTTTGATATTTAAAGTTGACCCGTGTAAACCCCAGTTTTACTGTATAAAAGTGGGTTCAAGGGGGTCAAAATTATGTAGGCGTGTTTTCGTGATGTAAACTAGTATGTATCACAAACTCGTTTTGACTGGAATATGTCATGCTCTCGCGATACCTGGATCATTGCTTAGGTAATAACCTTCTTTGGATCATAATGAAACGTACAAGATGAATTTTGACATTTCTTTCATTGCAAATTATGATAATTGGACATAGAGATGAAACGATGAGGAATATACACCATGAAATAACTGAGATATACTGAGATACTAAAGCAAAAGAAAACAACAGCTGGACTCCGGTAAGCCCGGCCAGTGATAGAGCATCAGGTACCAAAGTTTTAAGGCCAGATCCGTCATAGAATGTGAGGCCCGACCGGCCGGCGTGCAATTAAACAGGGAAAGCAAAGCTGTCAACCATTATTGGATTGACTACCCTGCATGCTCATTCAGCCTCTCTTATTACATAAATGTTGCACCAGATCCTTTTTATATCGAAAAATAACGATCGTCTCAAAATAAGTGAAATAATCTTGAAAGGGCCGTAAAACCGAAAACCAAAGTACAATATCTAATACAGTGGTATTTTTTCAGCAAAAATATTAGCATATTTGCCATATTAAATGATCAAGATTTTACGCTACGTTAACTATCGACGTCGTTAGTTTTGAACAACTAGTCCCTGTACATATACTTTATGATGGAAACAGAATAGATCCGAATGAGATGTCAGACAAGGGGCAATCTCGTCAGGTTCTACATTGCTTATTATTTCTATCATTTAATCGATCTAAATCACCTATTTATGAGACTGAACGAATTGAAATTAAATCAAAGTACTGACTGTTTCTGACGCCTGCAAGCTGGAAAAAATGGTCACGGAGGGGACGTAGACTTCTTTGTTTAACCTTTAAATTCATGTTCTTCGGTGTCTGATCTGGTGTCTACACTGTTTGTCAAACCCACCACATGAATCTTGTACAGACATTACGATAACTCATCCGTGCGACAAAGTGCATTTTTTACATCTCCAAAATGGCTACTAATCTGATGAAAATCCGTGCTATTTTTCTTATAAATGCTCAAAACATAGGTTGTGGGTGCTTGTTAGAACCGCCTCAATGAGGCGGTTCTAACGAGTACCCACAACCTATGTCTTGCAACAGAAATAAGAAAAATAGTGTTTTCCTCCGTAAACCCCAAATTTCTCTATACAAAGTGGGGTTTAGTGGGGTCTTTATTTCACGGACTTGTTCACGTGATGTTCTATACCCAATATCGTTTCAAACCCGCTAACGCAACAATCTGACCTGGCAACGATAGGAATAGTGCAGCTATTTTCAATCAATAACAGTTAGGTTACGCTGATTTCCTGGAAAAAAGTGATGAACAATGAAAAGCTTATGTGCTAAGTAACTTTGGGTCGATTGGCAAACAATCGACCTTAAAATGAAAGAGGTAACTTTGAAACCTGGCGGGATGTGGGGGTGGGGCGGGGCGTAACAGGGTTGACACAAATAGAGATCATGAAAATTCTAACAGGAGGAAGTCAGTGTCAGAATCTGTAAACAGTAGAACTTCGATCGCTCGAACACTGATGGCTCATTTACCATGGCTGAGTCGAACCCGTTCTTGAGCCCCTAGGGAAATCCTCTACATAAGAAATAGTGGGAGATAATTTAGGAGATTTTCGTCCTTTGTCTTGCAAATGTATGCTATGTGTACTCATTAGAATCGCCTCGATGAGGCGATTCTAATGAGTACACACAGCAGACATTTTTATTACAGAACATCGAAAACATATCAAAAACCATCTCGTATACCTCCTTGCAGTAGGCCCCAGTGGCTCGAACTACCCCTGTTTCGAACAGATTATCAAGGTCCTAAAGGTGTTCGAGCCATTGAAGCTCGACCGTATATACATGTAAACCATTTTCTTGTGTTTCCAGCGGCTTCGTGGTTTATCTCTCCGGTGCTGTCAGGATTGGTGTCTTCCGGTCTGTTTATGACTATTAACCACCTCGTGCTGAGAAAGGTAAGAAGCGAAATCCAACCAAACAGTATGGACCCAGATCAGACTGCTCCTCTAGACTGCTAGCCCCCGCCCATCGGGGCTTGAAGAAATACATGGGCTGCATGATGCTTCCACGCAGAGCTGAAACCGACCTGCACACGACTACTGGTAAACCGCTTAGAGGATCTAAGCCTGCCCAGGCAATGCGGTGCGAGTCGGCCCGTCCATGCTAATAAACCCTATTTGTTTCATTGGGCAGCAGGGCTTGAGATGTCATTTCATCTCAATGTCGGGTAAAAGTCCCACAAAATTGGAAGCAACGTCTCCAAAATGACCTTTATAGTGTTGACGGGGACGTTAAACCTCAATTCAAACAAACAAACAAATCCTCTAGACTGCTCCTAAAGGAGCACATTACGAAAACGCACCTATATAATTATGACCCCGCTGAACCCCACTTTTGTATAGTAAAATTGGGGTTTACAGGGGTAAACCTGATTTTTCTTATTTCTGCTCAAAATATAGATTGAGGGTACTCGTTAGAACCGCCACGCTGCTGTAAAATACAGATTGTGGGTACCCGTTAGAACCGCCACGCCGTGGCGGTTCTAACGAGTACCCTCAATCTATATATGAGCAGAAATAAGCAAAATATCACAATTTTTCATCTGAAAATTTTCGTTTTTGCGCGGTAATATTTATAATGTATTTGTGTAGGCGTGTTTTCGTAATGAGTCTGATCTGGGTCTACACTGTTGCCTACTTCAAATGAAATGGATGTGCCGGGCATTTGTTTTTGCCAATTTTACCAGGGAGATGAGTTCCGGGATTTTGTTTTTGTGTTTTGCTTACCTGTACAATGTACATGTATTTATTGCGCCAAATGTTCTCCTCACTTTTAATAGAAAGTTTACTCACTGGGAACATTAATTTTTGCCTTTAAGAGTAGACCACAACTAGCACAAACAAAACCAAATTAAAAGTCTTGCCTTCTAGTTGAAAACTTATAACGAGAGCTTTATACGGCATCACGAAAACACGCCTATATAATTTTGACCACCTTGAACCCCACTTTTATATAATAAAACTGGGGTTTCCGGGGGTATACCTTATTTTTCTTATTCCTGCTCTAAAATAAAGATTGTGGGTACTCGTTAGAACCGCCTCCATGAGGCGGTTCTAACGAGTGCCCACAATCTATATTTGGAGCAGAAATAAGAAAAATATTGCATTTTTTCATCATAAAATTTTCATTTTTTCGGCGATAAAGGTGGCAATGTATTTGTATAGGCGTGTTTGGGTAATGCTAAATGGAAAAAAGGTTCTCTGTCTGTACTCTAATACTGAGTCGGTAACCTGAGTTAATTCCTGAGTGGAAGTCTTTCTCAAGCACACATTTCATGATGTCTGTCATTGGACTCGAACCAGGTTCCCCTCGGTCACGAGTCAAGTGCTTCACCACTGCGTCAGTGCGCTCGATCAACATTAGTCATTGTGTTATTCCAATCCTTCTTATTTTTTGGTTCGAAAAATAAACCGGCCATTATACAGCCACGGGATGTTTATTTTTGTTCAATTGTATGGCCTAGAAGGCACAGATAGTATAATCATGAGTGCTCGTTTACTAGAATTTTTCGAACTTAGGGTACCGGTATTTAGACGGTATAAGCACCTTGTTGGGCCTGAGACCGTTCTGTAACTTGATGGTAGGCTCAGGGGCCTTTAAAAAATGACGAAGTCTTAAAATCGTATTCGTCGCATCTATGAAAATCACCATTACGATAACACGCCCGTGCGACATAGTTCATTTTTTCACATCCCCAAAAAGTTTACTTATTTTTGTTGCAAACATAGGTTTTGGGTGCTCGTTAGAACCGCCCCATTGAGGCGGTTCTAACGAGTACCCACAACCTATGTCTTGGGTCAGAAATAAGAAAATTAATATATACCCCCGTAAACCCCAGTTTTCTCTATAATAATTGGGGTTTAGAGGGTACTCATTTCACGGACCTGTTCACGTGATGTAACGGTAACACACCCACATGACAAAGTGCATTTTTAGCTCACCTGTCACGTAGTGACGAGGTGAGCTTTTGGGATCACTTTTTTTCCGTCGTCCGTCGTGCGTGCGTGCGTCCGTGCGTCCGTCCGTGCGTCCGTAAACAATTTCAAATAAGTATATCTCCAATACCCCATGGCCAATCTTGATCAAATTTCATTTGAATCATCGTCAGGTAGGGGGAAAGGCTGCATAAGGTTTTTGGGCTGATCAGATTGGAATTCTGGTTGCCATGGCAACATATAGCTCCCATAGACTTGTAATGGGAAAACATTTTAAAATCTTCTTCTCTGAAACCACAGGGCCCAGAGGTAAGATATTAAGCATGTAGCAAGGGCAAGTGGTCAACTACATAATTCCTGCCAATAATGCCCCTCGGTGCCAAATGGGCCACGCCCTAGGGCCCCTTCGCTCCCATAGACTAATAATGGAAAAAAAGCGTCAAAAATCTTCTTCTCTGAAACCACAGGGCCCAGAGCTTAGATATTTAGCATATAGTAATGGCAAGTGGTCACCTACATAATTCCTGCCAATCATGTCCCTGGGTTCAAAAAGGGCCAGGCCCCGGGGCCCCTTCGCTCCCATAGACTCATAATGGAAAAAAAGCTTCAAAAATCTTCTTCTCTGAAACCACAGGGCCCAGAGCTTATATATTTAGCATGTAGCAATGGCAGGTGGTCACCTACATAATTCCTGCCAATCATGCCTCTGGGTTCCAAATGGGCCACGCCCCAGGGCCTCTTCGCTCCCATAGACTCATAATGGAAAAAAGCTTCAAAAATCTTCTTCTCTGAAACCACAGGGCCCAGAGCTTATATATTGAGCATATAGCAATGGAAGGTGGTCACCTACATAATTCCTGCCAATCATGCCCCTGGGTTCCAAATGGGCCACGCCCCGGGGCCCCTTCGCTCCCATAGACTCATTATGGAAAAAAAGCTTAAAAAATCTTCTTCTCTGAAACCACAGGGCCCAGAGCTTATATATTTAGCATGTAGTAACAGCAAGTGGTCACCTACATAATTCCTGCCAATCATGCCCCTGGTGTCCAAACGGACCACGCCCCGGGGCCCATTAGCTCCTATAGACTCATAGTGGAAAAAAGCTTCAAAAATCTTCTTCTCTGAAACCATAGGGCCCAGAGCTTAGATATTTAGCATGTAGGAAGGGCAAGTGGTCAACTACATAATTCCTGCCAATCATGCCCCTGGGTTCCAAATGGTCCACGCCCCGGTGCCCCTTCGCTCCCATTGACTCATAATGGAAAAAGCTTCAAAAATCTTCTTCTCTGAAACCACAGGGCCCAGAGCTTAGATATTAGGCATGTAGCAATGGCAAGTGGTAACCTATATATTTCCTGCCAATCATGTCCCTGGGGTCGAAATTGGCCACACCCCTGGGCCCCTTAGCTCCTATATACTCATAATGGAAAAAAAGGTTCAAAAATCTTCTTCTCTGAAACCACAGGGCGCAGAGCTTAGATATTTAGCATGTAGCAACGGCAAGTGGTCACCAACATAATTCCTGCCAATCATGCCCCTGGGTTCCAAATGGGCTACGCCCCGGGGCCCCTTAGCTCCTATAGACTCATAATGAAAAAAAAAAAGCTTCAAAAATCTTCTTCTCTGAAACCACAGAGCCCAGAGCTTAGAAATTTAGCACGTAGCAACGGCAAGTGGTCACCTACATAATTCCTGCCAATCATGCCCCTGGGTTCCAAATGGGCCACGCCCCCGGGCCCCTTCGCTCCCAAAGACTCAAAATGGAAAAAAGCTTCAAAAATCTTCCACTCTGAAACCGCAGGGCCCAGAGCTTAGGTAATTAGCATGTAGCAACGGTAATAGGTCACCTACATAATTCCTGCCAATCATGCTCCTGGGGTCGAAATTGGCCACGCCCGCGGGCCCCTTAGCTCCCATTGACTCATAATAGAAAAAAGCTTCAAAAATCTTCTTCTCTGAAACCACAGGGCCCAGAGCTTAGATATTAAGCATGTAGCAACAGCAAGTGGTCACCTACATAATTCCTGCCAATCATGCCCCTGTGGTCAAAACGAGCCATGCCCCGGGGCCCCTTAGCTCCTATAGACTCATAATGGAAAAAATGCTTCAAAAATCTTTTTCTCTGAAACCACAGGGCCCAGAGCTTAGATAATTAGCATGTGGCAATGGCAAGTGGTCACCTACATAAATCCTGCCAATCATGCCCCTGGGGTCCAAATGGGCCACGCCCCAGGGCCCCTTAGCTCCCCTTGACTCATAATGGAAAAAAGCTTCAAAAATCTTCTTCTCTGAAACCACAGGGCCCTGAGCTTAGATATTTAGCATGTGGCAATGACAAGTGGTCACCTGGTAAATCCTGCCAATCATGCCCCTCTGGTCCAAATGGGCCACACCCTGGGACCCCCTTAGCTCCCATAGACTCAAAATGGAGAAAAGCCTCAAACATCTTCTTCTCTGAAACCATAGGGTCCAGTGCTTAGATATTTAGCATGTAGCAACGGCCAGTGATCACCTACATATTTCCTGCTAATCATGCCCCTGGGGTCCAAATGGGCCACGCCCCGGTGCCCCTTAGCTCCCATAGACTCTAAATGGAAGAAAGCTTAAAAAATCTTTTTCTCAGAAACTGTGAAGCACAGAACTTAGATATTTAGTCCAAATTGGCCAAATCCTGTGGCCCCTTAACTCCAATAAACTTATAATGGAAAAAAGCTTCAAACATCTTCTTTGAAACCATGAAATACAGACCTTAGATAATTTAGTATATAGCAACACAAAATGGTCACCTACATAAATCCTGCCAACCATGCCCTTTGGGTCCAAATTGGCCAAGCCCCAGGGCTCATTAGCTTCTATAGACTTATAATGGAAAAAAAACTTTAAAAAAATCTTCTTTTCCAAAACCATAAGGCACAGATTTTGTTTGATTTGAGGTTTTACATCCCTGTCAACACTGTATAGGTCATTTTGGAGATGTCTCTTCCAATTTTGTGGGACTTTTTACCCGACATTGAGATGAAATTACATCAAGCCCTGTCGCCCAATGAAACCAATAGGGTTTATACGCATGGACACCGCTTTGCCTGAGCTTAGATATTTAGTATGTAGCAATGTCAAGTGGTCTCCTACACTAATGATTTTCTGGTACACAGGTGAGCGATATAGGGCCATTGGGCCCTCTTGTTCCTATCTCCAAAACGGTTATTTTTATGATGAAAAAATTTTCTTATTTATACTCCAAACATATGTTGTGGGTACTCGTTGGAACCGCCTCCAAACTCCAAACGTATGTTGTGCATGCTCGTTAGAGCAGCCTCATGGAGGCGGTTCTAACGAGTACCCACAAAATATGTCTTTGAACGAGAAAATAGAATATAGTTTACCCCCTGTAAACCCCAGTTTTGCATATACAAACTGGGGTATCCAGAGGCGTTATACGGACTTTACATGGGCCCCGTCAAGCGACTTTGGTACTTATCGCCTGTGCGAGCAGCGAAGGTTCAGGCGAGCCTGCGCATTCGCGCAGTCTCGCCAGAACCTTCGCTGCTCGCTCATACAAGCAGTGAATCAAGAGGAACCTTCAGACAGAAAGCCATATCCCTGCCCCCCCCCCCCCGGCCCCTGAATGGGGCTGGGCATGCGCATTTAAAATTTGTCATGACGGAATGCTCGAAGACACAAATTCGCTTGGCGGGGCTCATATATTTTTGTCTGCCTTCTTTTGACCGTCACCGATAGCTCAATTGGTAGAGTGTCCGCTCCGGGGAACGGGAGGTGACGGGTTCGATCCCGGGCCGCGACATACCAAAGTCGTTAAAAATGGTACTAGCTGCTCCTCGCTTGGCACTCAGATTTACGGGGTAGAGCTACGACTGGTCGACCCAGTGTCAGGATAATGTGACTGGGTGTGGTATCATGTACTGTGTCTGGGACATGATACTTCAGTGAGGCAGCACTATAAAAGTGAGCATTGAGCTCCCTGTCGCAACCAGACACCGTCGTGATATGACTGAACAATTGTTGAAAGCGACGTTAAACCCGAATTCACACACACACTGCCTTCTTTTGCTGACATATACTGTAAAACGTACAGGCAAATTCCGCTATTACGACCACCTAAAATGAAGACTAAATCTGCTTTTAAAACTTTAGTTAGTATTGCTTTGTATTTTCTGCACCCAGAGCATCCTAATAAAAGACCACGTTTGGGACTGTTCAAAAATGATCTTAAGACCACTTTTGAACAGTCCCAAAGATGGTTTTTATATAGGAATTTTACTGTATTTCTAATTTGCTGGACATATGCCCAGTTCTGTTGCAACACTATATATAAACACAAATTCTAATAGTTTTTAGTAATCCCTTACTTTGACACCCCGGCCCTCAAATAAAATAATGTGGTTTTACATAGGTATATACTATTGTTTTCCAGTGTGTAAGGCGTAGGCAAGTTATACCTGTGACAAACATGTCCTTATTTGAGAGGGGAGAAAGGATAATGTTTTTGTTTCGCTTTTGTTTCTCCCCGCTTTCAACCATTTTTCGACATTCTCCCATGTCCCTCTCTTTACTGCTGCCCATGTCCCTCTCTTTACTGCTGTCCCTGCTCTCTCTCTCTCTCTCTCTCTCTCTCTCTCTCTCTCTCTCTCTCTCTCTCTCTCTGTCTCTCTCTCTCTCTGAGACGCCGGCATGTCACCCATTAAGCCATAACACAACAACAAACGAGTCAACCATGGTTCGTTACTGCTGAATCTGCACCCATCCCCATCCCCCTTACTACGGTGATATCCTAGTTTTACTCTTCCCCGGGGGGGGGGGGGGGGGTCTGGAGTGGACCCTGCCACTTCTGAGTTGGGAGCATCCATTTTGTAAATATGAGTTTAGTCAAAATGATCATGAACAGGGTGACAAATAGTGTTGGTCAAGATGAGATGGCTTATTATGAGAAGTCTCATTTTGATCTGCAATTTGTATAGGGATAGAATAGAAGTGAATGCAATGATCAGGAATCGAAGTATTAATCCACACCTCCCATCAGAGACACCAAAGGGAAAGAAACACAAACATGAAATAACCAGACCCTTAATGGAAACATCAATAGCGGAAAGCGAAAAGGACAGTTATATTCCCACAAAATGACCAATTGGCTATTCAAAACAAAAAGATATAAGCGACACACACATACAAAGACATACTATAACAAAAACCAGTGCTTCAGCTGAAGTGCACGACCTGCCGGATGCTTTTAGCTTTATGAGTGTTACCATATATGGGTATGGCGGCTATTTTGGTCATGTGACCTGGACCTATAACGGTTCCCCCAATAAATGCGCCTTATTGTAAGGAGCAAAAACATATCTTATACTTTAGTACTGTATTCTGAATCGTTTGCCGGATAAAATGCATTCTCACTTTTCCAATACAAAAGCATGTGTCAAAGTTTGACCTAGGCACAAAGAAGGTCAAGGTAAACCCAGGGTCACCATTTTAGCAATTTATGATGGGCCTACGTCCCAGATGTTATTTATCAAGTTTCGTGGAAATCTGCCCAGTGGTTCTGGAGAAGACTATTTTTGAAGGGTTTTTACCATATATGGCTTGGCGGCCATATTGGTCATGTGACCTAGACCCCATGAGCAAATTTTGGTTTCCCCCATCCCATAGAGGCTTCATATGAAATTTGACTTCAATCGGCCCAACGGTTTCCGAGGAGAAGTTCGAAAATTTTCACATTTTTCGCCTCGGCGAGGCTATACTAAATGGAATATTATATTTCGCAAGTTCATTGGTTAGATATCATTGATATCTATCAGTATGCCAAAACTTGTTTAAATATTCCAAGCGGTTAAGTCACTATCACCAATTTTCACAAACGGATTACGGACGGACAGACAGACAGACCATATATGGCTTGGCGGCAATTTTGGTCATGTGACCTGGAACCCATGAGCAAATTTTGGTTTCCCCCATCCCATAGAGTCTCCATATGAAATTTGACTTCAATCGGCCCAACGGTTTCCGAGGAGAAGCAGTTCGAAAATTTTAATATTTTTCGCCTCAGCGAGGCTATACTAAATGGAATGTAATATTTCGCAAGTTCGTTGGTTAGATCTCATTGATATCTATCAGTATGCCGAAAACTGTTTAAATATTCCAAGAGGTTAAGTCACTGTCACCAATTTTCACAAACGGGTTACGGACGGACAGACAGACTGACAGAATGACAGGGTGATTTTAGGGCACTCTTAGAAAATCAACCGTCGGTCGCTTTTTCTGCGGGTCGTGCAATAAACCGAAATGGATCAGAAAAATAGCCAAAACTACGACAACAGCCAATGTTTCAAATCTATATATTTTCATCAAATGAACCGCCACATCTGTATCTACACTCGTTGAATGGGTAACTTTACCCGTCAATACACGGTTATAAGCTACAGTAGAACTTCGATGGCTCGAACACCGATGGCTCGTTTAGCATGGATGTGTCGAACCCATTCTTGAGCCCCTAGCGAAATCCTCTACATTAGAAATAGTGGGGGATAATTAAGGAAATTTTAGTCTTTTACCTTGCAAATGTATGCTGTGTGTACTCATTAGAATCGCCTCGATGAGGCGATTCTAATGAGTACACACAGCATACATTTTCATTATAGAGCACTGAAAGGATGTTTAAAAGTATCACGTTATGCCCTCTGGCAGTAATCCTCAGTGGCTCGAACTACCCCTGTCTCGAACAGATTTTCGAGGTCCCAAAGGTGTTCGAGCCATTGAAGTTCCACTGTATATTCAGTGGGGTATAATGTGACAAACAGGCTAAAATATAACTCGCCAAGTATACATGAGATATGTTTTCGTATCGCCGTCATTGAAATATGATTATTTTGATGACACTAAATTGGTAGTGAAATGTGTTTGATTTCAAGATCAAGTTACATTTGAAAACATGTTTTGTTGCAGCCTGTACATTGACCCGGTCTGTTTCATGCACATAAAAAGACACGTGAAACAAGGACTGGTGCACTTTTACACGTGATCATATAACGTCGCTTTTATTTAGTAGATAACGTCATTTATTACATACTTACTATAGGAAAATTACATTAGAATCTTTCAATACAGGCTCATTTTTTCGCTATTTTGATGCCACAGTCACGTGACGGGGCCAAAAAATCCATATATTATGGATTTTTGGCACTGCCTTTCCATATTGGCACTACTCCACTCTGTCACTTTAGCAATAGAACGTTAATGCCGTACTCCATCAGTTTCAAAATGACCGCAGAAAACTCACTTGAAGCAATGTCAACCTGACTTCTGGACCTAGACAGAGCGATAGAAAACAGTGATAACAATAGATTTTGAGAAAAGTCTGAAATTTGTGGCAAGCATGAAAAATGAAAACAAAATACTTCACTGACGTTCACTGACGATTGGGAGGCATTGGGAAGGACGATGCCTTCAAGCACAGCATGGATGTCCCAACATTTGAAACAATAAGGTCTTGTCAACAACCTTAAACGAACAGATCTCTCACTTCTGAAGAGCTGGAAATTGTGCGGAAGAAATCTGTGGGAGGAAATAGTTTCTAGGGAAATATGTCCCCAAAAATTGTCTTGAATTTTAACGAAAACAACCACCGCGATCGACTGCTACACACGGAATCGATTATGCAGTAGCTTGATGAATGACACTAAGAGCCTTTAAAATTAAAATGGTTTTCAAATAAGCACAAAACAATCTGTAAAATACCTTGAAAAGCATTCTTTGAACTGCAGAATTTCTGTATTTAAAATGGCGATTTGTTTTTGTTTTGAAACTTAGAGTTGCGACGTCACTTGTGACGTAATTTGCTGCGCACTACTATGTTACTGTATTACCGTGAGCATGGTTAGTGTAGGCCTACTAATAAGTTATATAATTTAAAAGGAATTTCTTTTTATTTTCGGCGGATACCGAAAATATTTGATCTCGCGGGTATCCTCAACACACTCGACAACCTTTAAAAAGTAAATATTCTCTTTGTCTTCATTTCTTCACGTTGCAATATAACTATGCTATATAAATGATGTAATAAAGAGGTTATGATATGGCGAAGGTTTGTCTCTAAGTCATATTGGCACCGAAGTCATATTGGCCCTCGGGCAAATATGATATACCGGTGCCAATATGACTTAGAGGCACACCTGTACCATATAATAACCACTATTTATCACATGACGTCGTTTATAAGCATTGGATATCGTCGTTTATTAATATCGTATGACTATCTATCTATCTATCTTCTTATACTGAGTCGGTCATATCTGGCCATTACCTCAGTTGATTGGGTGGCTAAATTTAGAATTTAGCTGAAAAAATAAAATAAAAAAGAGAGTCACTGGATGCGTCCTTAAAACTATTTACAATCTGCATAACAGAGGTATCCTAAAACGCATACCTCTGAGTCCCAATCTTACACTGTGCGGGCTTTGAACTCTTCTGCGGACTTGGCATTCGCCGCAGAGGAGGGAAGACTATTCCATTGGGGAATAGTTCTAGGAAAGAACGAGTTCTTCAGGGCATCATTATAAGACTGGTATCTATGATATTGTGAGTCGTTTACTTTTGATGCCCTTGTTTGGGTCGACACTGTTACAGGGGTCAAGTACCTATCTTTATCAATAGACACTGAATCAGAGTGTACACGTGTAATAACATTTTGGCGGGATTAAGTAAAATCATGACGACGTTTATGTCAAGATTGCATTTTTGTGGAAAAAATGTCAAATTCAAAAGCGATAAAATCCAACTTAAAAGGGTCATATGATAAACAATATCTTACACTCGTGGTCATTTTATGAAACTCGCCGAAGGCTCGTTTCATAAATTTCTTATGAAATGACCACTCGTGTAAGATCCTCTATTTATCATATGGCGTCGCGTCTGAGAATGTAATAACGTCATGTAATAAATTCGATAATCAAGTAGCGGATTAAATATGCAAATTAGTTAGATACGCCCCGTAGCGTACACGTTACCCGTACGACGTTCTTAACGACGTCGCGTTTACTAATGGCGGATTCTAGACATTTTTATTAAAGATCATGAATAGAATGCGTTTTAAATATCATATGGGCCCCGTCAAGTGATTTTGGTACTTATCGCCTATGCGAGCAGCGAAGGTTCAGGCGAGCCAGCGCATCCGCGCAGTTTCGCCAGAACCTTCGCCGCTCGCTCATATAAGCAGTGAATCAAGAGGAACCTTCAGACAGAAAGCCATATCCCTGGCCCCTCTGAATGGCTGGGCATGCGCAGTTAAAATTTGTCATGACGGAATGCTCGAAGACACAAATTCGCTTGGCGGGGCTCATATGATAAATATAATCTTGCAGTCGTGCTCATGTATTATTGAATTTATTAAACGAGTTGAGGAAAGGGCATAAAATGCTCGGCAAAGCCTCGCATTTTATTCCTTTTCCTTAACTCGTTTAATAAATTCAATAATTCATGACCACTCATGTGAGATCTTCTATGTCATGAAAATTATATGACCACACGTGTAATAGGAACACATAGTTACTGGCGCGTTACGGCAGGACGCCGTCCGTGGCAATCCAATGTTTTCCCATTGAAGTTCTTATAACACATCTTCCTGTCAAATCTGATTAACAGAATCTTACACTCATGGTTATTTCATATGATAATATGAAACTCGCTGAAGGTTTGTTTTATAAATTTTATTTGAATTTACCACGAGTGTAAGATCCTATGTTTATCATATAACATGGCTGTAATTTAGTGGATAACACATTTTATACCAAATGGTATCGTCCTCATTATATACAGCAAAGGTCCATGTCAAAATTTTGGGGTGCCAGGTTGTGTGTTCTACAAAATTTATTTAGAAAATGGCTGAATATTTTGCGAACAGTACAGGCCCTGATCAGACGCCGTGACTCACATAACTGATAAGGCAAAGAAGCAAGAAAACTCGTACTTATGATACAGTTTTATATGAAACAACAACAACACAACAAACAAACAAACAAACAAACAAAAACATATCGTAGTGCCTTAATTATTAATTAGGTGGGCAGTAATCTATCAACTCTAACCAATAAAGAAATTATAGCAAGTGTATCTTAAGGGGAAATGGGAACACCTTCAGGGGAGGCAACTCCTGCAAAAGTATGTTGTCTCCCATGCCAATAGGGCCAACTCTTAACGGAAAGAATTTGCTCCTGAGGAGCAAATTCTTTCCCGTTAATAGTAGACCCCTTTTTCAGTGGGATATTGCTTAGAGAAAAGCAAACAGGAAGTCCCGAAAGTTGTCTCCCATTGAAAAAATGGCGGAAAAATCAGCCGGGTGTTCCCATTCCCCTTATTTAAATGTACACTTTCAGGAGAAACCTCTGGAGCCCGGCCTACGATTGTTGCCAGTGTTCTACGCTTGTACGATGGCAGTCAATATGTTCTCAGTTTTCTACGAGGGATCAGAACGTACGTCACAACTTTAACGTCAATCGGTAGCGGTTGCGCAGGGGGTACTGAGGTTCACTCGAATCCTTATTTGTATTTTATTTTTATTGGAGATTATGGTTTAAAGGTGCATTATTGAGCTATCTGGAAAAAATGCTTCCAAAAATAAAATACATATAGCCGGTATTTTTCTTTAAAACAATACAAATGAATGCATTTTATGCAAAAATCCGAACAATTATGATGACAGGTAAATGAGTTTGAGAGGGATTCCCAAACTAGGTTTCGAACACTAGTTAGATCCATTTTTAGTTCGTGACAAAAATAGAATCCCCATATATGACGTTATGCGCGTCATTTTTGGCCTTGTTTGCTTAGGCCATGCCTGGATCGGAAGAAATATGACGCTGAATACCATGCCATAAGTAACGACACTCAGAGACGATACTGTCGCCATGTATGTGTAAAATGACAGATTTATTTTTAGAACAAAAATTCCGAACACATGTTCAGAGCTAAGGGTAAACACGAATGAAAACGACCATTTTCCCAAAGTTCTGAAGCTGTATTTGGCCCCAAAAGTGTACACATGACAAAGGAGTATGCATTGAAGATAAAAACCAGAAAAAAAATTGAGACCCGGTAGCTCAATAATGCACCTTTAAGCGAGGCAAATTAGGGAAGTTTATCCAACAATTAGCAGCCAGTGTAAATGCCTAAGCAATCAGAGTATATTCAGGTAGATTCAGACGAGACAGCTCAAAAAGAGCCATCTAATCAGTTTCTACCGAACCGCTTTCTATCATAATATTAAATAAAACGCCTGTTTTGGACAATGGTTCTTTCGTATTAAGGGAAATGGTAACACCTGGTACACTTTCCGCCATTTTTTAAAGGGAGACAACTTTCGGGACTTCCTGTTCGCTTTTCTATAAGCCTTGCCCCACTGAAAAAGTGGTCTACTCTAAAAGGAAAGAATTTGCTCCTCAGGAGCAAATTCTTTCCTTTAAGAGTTGGCAGTACTGTCTTGGGAGACAGGAGTTGCCTCCTCTGAAGGTGTTCCCATTCCCCTTAAAAAGGTTCTAAAGTCTACTTCAGAACCACGGAGCGAATCTGAAGGAATAAAAAATAATCGGTTCGCCGCGACAATTTTATAGGGGCTCGCTAAAGCTCGCCCCTATATGGAATTGTCTCAGGCTCACCGATTATATTTTATTATTAAAGACACTAACCATGTATTTATTATGTATCATTGCCTTATTTATTGCACGACCCGCGGAAAAAGCGACCGACTGAAGTCGGTTGATTTTCTAAGAGTGCCCTAAAATCACCGTGTTATTCTGTCAGTCTGTCCGTCCGTAACCCGTTTGTGAAAATTGGTGATAGTGACTTAACCGATTGGAGTATTTAAATAATTTTTGGCATACTGATAGATATCAATGAGATCTAACCAATGAACTTGCCAAATATTACATTCCATTTAGTATAGCCTCGCCGAGGCGAAAAATGTGAAAATTTTCGAACTGCTTCTCCTCGGAAACCGTTGGGCCGATTGAAGTCAAATTTCATATGGAGCCTCTATGGGATGGGTAAAACCATAATTTGCTCATGGGGTCCAGGTCACATGAACGAAATGGCCGCCAAGCCATATATGGTAAAAACCCTTCAAAAATAGTCTTCTCCGGAACCACTGGGCAGATTTCCAAGAAATTTGATAAATAGCATCTGGGACGTACAATGTAGGCCCATCATAAAGTGCTAAAATGGTGACCCTGGGTTGACCTTGACATTCTTTGTGCCTAGGTCAAACTTTGACACATATGCTTTTGTATTGGAAAAGTAAGAATGCATTTTATCCTGCAAACGATTCAGAATACAGTACTTAAGTATAAGATATATTTTTGCTCCTTACGATAAGGCGCATTTATTGGGGGAACCGTTTTAGGTCCAGGTCACATGACAAAAATGGCCGCCATACCCATATATGGTAACACTCATAAAGCTAAAAGAATCCGGCGAGTCGTGCACTTCAGCTGAAGCACTGGTTTCCTTTGACGTCATCCAGTGGTTATGTTCAAAACCTTCATCTTGAAAGCGGGGTTTAACTTTTATATTGTAGATTGTATTGGGATTTTAGCAGCAAAGCTGTACATGACGAAAACAACCTATATAATTCTGACCCCCGCCCCCCTTGAACCCCAGGTTAACAGGGTTAATTTATTTGTCTTATTTCTGCTCTAAAATATAGATTGTGGGTACTTGTTCTAACGTGTACCAACAATCTATACTTTGAACAGAAATAAGAGTGAGTGTTCTAGTTTTACGTCCCACCAACAGTTAAGGTCATACGGAGAGGGGACCTCGGTTTAAAGACTCATCCGAAAGTCTGGAGAAGTCCGGGATCGATCCTGCGACCCCTGGTTTACAAGGCGAGTAGCGTAACCACTGCACCACGGAGGCTTCTAACAAATAAGAAAATATGATAATTTTTCATCTTATAATTTTCGTGTTTTTTTGTGTTTTTTGTGTGTGTTTGTTTCTTTTTTTTTTCGGTGAAAAAAATACTATGTATTTGTATAAGCATGTTTTCTTAATTAAACGTTTTGTATACCTATGATACAATGTTGTATAACGCCATGTCACAGTCCACGAATTTGTCGAATTAGATTATGAGATGTAGGCCGATTTACATCAACTGAACAAGTCCGTGAAATAAAGACCCCCCCCCCCTAAACCCACTTTGTATAGAGAAAACTTGGGTTTTAGGTGGGTGGGTGGGGGGGGGGTAAACAACATTATTTTCCTTATTTCTGCTCCAAGACATAGGTTGTGGGTACTCGTTAGAACGAGTACCCGCAATCTATATTTTAGAGCAGAAATAAGAAAAATAAGGTTGACCCCTATAAACCCCAGTTTTACTATATAAAAGTGGGGTTCAATGGAGTCAGAATTATATAGGCATGTTCTCATGATGAGGCAAGCAAGAAGTGCTGGCGGAAAAGCTAGGTGTTATAAATTCTAATGCAAAGAACACCACGTATTTCAAAAGGGTAATAAAGCTTTGTATTATTGCCATATTTATTTTCGTTGACGTCATCCAGTGGTTATGTTCAAAAACTTCATCTTGAAAGCAGGGCTTCACTTTTCAATTGTATATTATGTGAGAATTTTAGCAACAGTCTGTGCATGACGAAAACAGCCTTTATAATTCTGACCCCCTTGAAACCAACTTTTATAAAGTTTAACTGGGGTTAACAGGGGTAAATCTATTTGTCAAATATAGATTGTGGGTATTCGTTTGTTTGTTTTGTTTGTTTGAATTGAGGTTTAACGTCCCCGTCAACACTGTAAAGGTCATTTTGGAGACGTTGCTTCCAATTTTGTGGGACTTTTACCCGACATTGAGATGAAATGACATCTCAAGCCCTGTCGCCCAATGAAACCAATAGGGTTTATTAGCATGGACGGTGTGGGTATTCGTTCTAAGGTGTACCCATAATCTATACTTTGAACAGAAATAAGAAATAATAATACATGTTATATAATAAGTTTTCATCTTATAATGTTCGATTTTTTCGGCGGTAAAACTATTTTAGTATGTATTTGTATAAGCATGTTTTCTTAATGAAACGTTTTGTATATCTATGATACAATGATGTCACAGTTTACGAATTTGTTGACAGCCCCCGCCCATAGGGGCTTGAAGAAATAAATGGGCTGCATGATGCTTCCACGCAGAGCTGGATCCGGCCCGCACACTAGTACTGGTAAACCGCTTAGAGGACCTAAGCCTTCCAGGAACCGCGGTGCGAGGCGCACCGTCCATGCTAATAAACCCTATTGGTTTCATTGGGCGACAGGGCTTGAGATGTCATTTCATCTCAGTGTCTGGTAAAATTCCCACAAAATTGGAAGCAACGTCTCCAAAATGACCTTAACAGTGTTGACGGGGACGTTAAACATCAAATCAAACAAACGAATTTGTTGAATTAACCCATTTTGTACCGGAAACCCCAAAAAGGGTACCCTTGCAAATAGTGCCAACCCAGATCAGACGCCGCAAAACGCGGCGGCTGATCAGGTCCTACACTGTTTGCAAACAGTTAAGCCATTTTCCAAACAAATTTTGAACAAAACACAACCTGTTACCTCTAAATTTCGAAATGGACTCCTGCCATATATAAGGTTGGTACAGAAAGGGTATTCTTGCACACCACACAAACAAATCCGTGATTTTACCCTGGGATAGAAATTTATGTTCCGACCCTGGTGTTCCGACCCAAAATGGAATATAATCGCGTGTTTGATAAATGCACTGGTTGATTACGACCTCGTATGCGCCGTCGTTAAGGTTGACGTCACAGCAACGTCACTAAACATTCCTGCAGTGTCAACACAATATGGCGGACGTTGGTAACCGAAGTGACTGCAGCATTAAAAATCCGCGCTAAGAAATGGAAGGTATGCAAGAAAAAGAATCCAATATGGTGTGAGGGGTGGATGGAAAAATCCGTCCCTCGGAATCACTGTCCGGCATCACTCGGCAAGCCTCGTGATGCCGGACAGTGAACCTCGGAACGGATTTTTCCATCCACCCCTCATACCCATATAAGATTTTTATAAGGTTATGAGATGTAGGTTGATTTGTGTCTTCAGTTAGTGCACATGCTCGAACACACCTTTCCTAAATATTGGTTAATAGTATAAGAATCTTATATGGGTGTGAGGGGTGGATGGAAAAATCCGTCCCGAGGGTCACTGTCCGGCATCACAAGGAACACCAGGGTCAGAACATAAATTTCTATCCCAGGGTAAAATCACGGATTTCCTTGTCTGGTGTGCAAGAATGTAAGAATCTTACAAGGATGTTACGGGTGGATAGAAAAAATCGTTCCGAGGGTCACTGTCTTGCCGAGTGATGTTGAGGAACTGATTTTTCTATCCACTCATCACGTGAACTAGTCCGTGACATGAACACCTCCTCAACCCCACTTTATATAAAGAAAACTGGGGTTTACGGGAGTATACATTATTTTTCTTATTTCTTCTCCAAGACACAGGTTGTGGGTACTCGTTACAACCGCCTCAAAGAGGCGATTCGAACGAGCACACACAACCTATCTTCGGAGTATAAATAAGAAAAATATCACGGATTTTCATCGGATAAGTAGCCAATTTGGAGATGTGAAAAATGCACTAAGTCGCACAAGTGTGTTATAGTAATGCCTTCACACTTATGTAACCTTCATTTTTCTGTTATTTTTCAGTGTTACATTTCGACAAGATACCACTCTACGGGACATTTATACTAACCTTTGGTCCAGCCATTATTGTTGCTGTGTTGGTGAGAATTTTCCTTGTCCCCAGACAGAGAGCTAGAATCTTAAGTAAGCATTTAACCACTTCAGCCCACTAGACTGGTTCAGGCACCTATGCAAACAGTGTATATTCAGACGAGACTATGTACATGTATAATGATATCGGCAGTGTTAATGATTTTGAAAAACACCTTTGATAATTTGATATCATATTTTTGCTGAATAATGGAGCATCACTTTTGCAAAATAGCAGAGGCTAAGATATTGTACAGTCGAACTTCAATGGCTCGAACACATTTAGTACCTCGAAAATCTGTTTGAGACAGGGGTAGTTCTAGCCACTGGGGGTAACTGCCAGGGACATAACGAGATACGTTTGGACACATTTTCGGTGTTCTATAATGAAAATGTATGCTGTGTTGCTCATTAGAATCGCCTCAGCAAGGCGATTCAAATGAGTACACACAACATACATTTGCAAGATAGACTACGAAAATCTCCTAAAATATCCCTGTCATTTCTTACGTAGAGGATTTCCCTAGTGATTCAGTAACGGATTGTTTTAACCATGGTAAACGAGCCATCGGTGTTCGACCCATCGAAGTTCTCCTGTACTTCCTAGAACAGTTTACATTCTGACTAATAACGAGCTCATTAAGCTCACGAAGTTTTGAGCAGCTGCGTCCATGTCTTCTCAGAATGCTACTATATTTCAAACGTTTATGGTTGAGTTATTTATTTAGAAGATGACTGAAACTTCTGAAAAGGCCAGAGGTTCTGATCACACACCGCGTTCTGTGGCGTTTGATCTGTGCCTGAACATTTTTCCATTTCCGGTTTTCGTTTCGAGGCCCAAAATGGATTAACCCTTGTTCTGCTGAGCCCGGATATGCCTTTTCTTTGAAACAATGTAGATCCAGATCAGATGGCTTCTGAAGAAGCCATCTGATCAGGATCTACATTGTTTGTCATTCAGATTGTGAATTTGTTGTAATAATTTGCTACAGGTAATCAGCAGGACAAGGGTTAATGAACATACGTTGAGCATGAAATTAGCCGGCTGATGAAAATGACAAATAAGACGCCTTGTTGGTCTGACTTTGGCATCAGAAGCCATATTCGTTAGGAACTTAGTTTAAAGCGGCATAGAAAATTCTATTCTGAATTGAATTTCGAATACAGTTATATAATATTGTTGCCAGAATATGTAATAAGTTAATACAATTAAATGAAATGAAAAAAAACAACAACAACATAAGATAACAATTACTTTGCGTTTCCAAACCAACCGAATATATTAAAGGGAGTTATCATCTATGGACAAGAGGCAAGGCTTTTCGGTCAGAAGTTTACCTTTACGGCATCGCGTTAGCGGAACCCTAAACGACAGATTTAGTACCCAAAATTCTCCAAACATCAATTTAACATATCTGATCCCATTTTAATGCAGTCATTTACTCGTAGCAGTTCTGAAATATATTTCAAAACTCCAAACGTCAATTTAACATATTTGATCCCATTTTAATGCTCTCATTCAGCAGTTCTGAAATATTTTTAAGCTACTTAGTGGTTAACGGAAATGATAAAATCACTAGGCTTCGGAGTCTGACCATGCAGGCGATGAGAGTGGTGAGGTGGTGTATGTTGGGGGTAATTGAGAAACATCGAGTATTCTTGTGAATCCAGGGTTTTATATAAACCATTGTTGTTGTTGTTGTTGTTGAACTAAGGTTTAACGTCCCCGCCAACGCTGTATAGGTCATAATCATTGTTGTGTTATGTGCATATTGTTGATTTCTGTACAGTGGAGGACTGCCCACAGTTTAAATGTCCCTTTGTGAATTATGTCAATGTCCTTTTGAGAATTGTTTGTTTTGTTTGTTAGCTCACCTGTCCCGTAGTGACAAGGTGAGCTTTTGTGATCACATTTTGTCCGTCGTGCGTGCGTGCGTGCGTGCGTCCGTAAACAATTTCAAATAAGTATATCTCTAATACCCCACTGCCAATCTTGATCAAATTTCATGAGAAGTATAATCAGGCAGGGAAAATGGCTGCGTAGGGTTTTTGGGCTGATCAGATTGGAATTCTGGTTGCCATGGAAACAAAAAGGTTCCATAGACTTATAATGGGGAAAACGACGTCTCCACTTTTTCTCGGCTATTTCTGATCTGATCTTCATCAAACTTGCAGATAACCAGGAGGGGCTTACAGTCTACGTCGAGTTCGAGTTGGGCTGCTAGGGACAAACAGGTTTGGAGTTACCTGCCCTTGAGCATAAATATAAGTGAAAAATGGTGTCTCCAGCTTTTCTCAGCCGTTTATGATCTGATCTTTTTGTAACTTTTCATAAACGAAGACAAGCATAAAATCTCGGACGAGTTCGAATTTGGTTTGAATCTGACCAGCAGTTATCCAGTTACATCCCCTTGAGCGTGAAAAATTTTCCCATAGATTTATATTGGGGAAAACGACGTCTCCCCTTTTTCTCAGCCATTTCTGATCCGATCTTCATCAAACTTATAGCTAACCAGGAGGGGCTTACAGTCTACGTCGAGTTTGAATTTGGATGGACGGGACAAACAGGTTTGGAGTTACCTACCCTTGAGCATAAATACAAGTGAAAAATTGTGTCTCCAGCTTTTCACAGCTGTTTATGATCTGATCTTTTTGTAACTTTTCATTAACGAGAACAAGCCTAAAATGTCGAACGAGTCCGAATTTGGTTTGAATCTGACGAGCGGTTTTCCAGTTACCTCCACTTGAGGGTGAAAAATTTCCCAATAGACTTATAATGGGGAAAACGACTTCTCCACTTTTTCTCAGCCATTTCTGATCCGATCTTCATCAAACTTGCAGATAACCAGGAGGGGCTTACAGTCTACGCCGAGTTCGAATTTTGGCTGCACGGGACAAACATGTTTTGAGTTACCTGCCCTTGAGCAAAAAAAATATAAGGGAAAAATGGTGTCTCCAGCTTTTCTCAGCCGTTTATGATCTGATCTTTTTGTACCTTTCCATACACGAGAACAAGCATAACATCTCGGACGAGTTCGAATTTGTTTTGAATCTGACCAGCAGTTATCCAGTTACGTCCCCTTGAGCGTGATAAATTTTCCCATAGACTTATAATGGGGAAAACGACGTCTCCACTTTTTCTCAGCCATTTCTGATCCGATCTTCATTAAACTTGCAGATAACCAGGAGGGGCTTACAGTCTACGTCGAGTTCGAATTTGGGCTGCACAGGATACAAGGTTTAGAGTAAACTGCCCTTGAGCATAAATACAAGTGAAATATGGTGTCTCCAGCGTTTCTCAGCCGTTTATGATCTGATTTTTTTGTTACATTTCATAAACGAGGACAAGCATAAAATCTCGGACAAGTTCGAATTTGGTTTGAATCTGACCAGCGGTTTTCCATTTACGTCCCCTTGAGCGTGAAAAATTTCCCATAAACTTATAATGGGAAAAACGACGTCTCCACTTTTTCTCAGCCATTTCTGTTCCGATCTTCATCAAACTTGCAGATGACCAGAAGGGGCTTACAGTCTACGTCGAGTTCGAATTTGGGATGGACGGCACAAACAGGTTGAGAGTTACCTGCCCTTGAGCATAAATATAAGTGAAAAATGGTGTCTCCAGCTTTTCTCAGCCGTTTATGATCTGATCTTTTTTGTAACTTTTCATAAACGGGAACAAGCATAAAATCTCGAACGAGTCCGAATTTGGTTTGAATCTGACCAGCTGTTTTCCAGTTACCTCCCCTTGAGCGTGAAGAATTTTCCCATAGACTTATAATTGGAAAAACGACGTCTCCACTTTTTCTCAGCCATTTCTGATCCGATCTTCATCAAACTTGCAGATGACAAGGAGGTGCTTACAGTTTACGTCGAGTTCGAATTTGGGCTGCACGGGACAAACAGGTTTGGAGTTACCTGCCCTTGAGCACAAATATAAGTGAAAAATGGTGTCTCAAGCTTTTCTCAGCCGTTTATGATCTGATCTTTTTGTAACTTTTCATAAACAAGGGCAAGCATAAAATCTCAAACGAGTTCGAATTTGGTTTGAATCTGACCAGCAGTTATCCAGTTACATCCCCTTGAGCGTGAAAAAAATTCTCATACACTTATAATGGGGAAAACGGCGTCTCCCCTTTTTCTCAGCCATTTCTGATCCGATCTTCATCAAACTTGCAGATAACCAGAAGGGGCTTACAGTCTACATCGAGTTCGAATTTGGGCTGCACGGGACACAAGGTTTTGAGTTACCTGCCCTTGAGCATAAATATAAGAAAAAAAATGGTGTCTCCAGCTTTTCTCAGCCATTTATGATCTGATCTTTTTGTAACTTTTTATAAACGAGGACAATCATAAAATCTCGGACAAGTTCGAATTTGGTTTGAATCTGACCAGCGGTTTTCCAGTTACGTCCCCTTGAGCGTGAAAAATTTTCCCATAGACTTATAATAGGGAAAACGTCGTCTCCACTTTTTCTCAGCCATTTCTGATCCGATCTTCATCAAACTTGCAGAAAACAAGGAGAGGCTTACAGTCTACGTCGAGTTCGAATTTGGGCTGCTGGGGTCAAAAAGCTTTGAAGTTACCTGCCCTTGAGCATAAATATAAGTGAAAAATGGTGTCTCCAGCTTTTCTCAGCCGTTTATGATCTGATCTTTTTAGCTCATCTGAGCCGAAGGCTCACAAGGTGAGCTTATAGTATAGGTAGGCATCCGGTATCCGTCCATCGTCCGTCCGTTGTCCACACCTTTGAACTTGGATATCTAAGTGATTAGCTGGCCAATCCCAATCAAATTTTATGTGCAGCATCACTGGGTTGGGGGATTGACTGCATTAGGTTTTGGACCAGTTTTGATCAGAACTGTGGTTGCCATGGAAACAAAAAGGTTCCATAGACTTATAATGGGGAAAACGACGTCTCCACTTTTTCTCTGCCATTTCTGATCCGATCTTCCTCAAACTTGCAGATAACCAGGAGGGGCTTACAGTCTACGTCGAGTTCGAATTTGGCCTGCACGGGACAAACAGGTTTGGAGGTACCTGCCCTAGAGTATAAATATAAGTGAAAAATGGTGTCTCCAGCTTTTCTCAGCCGTTTATGATCTGATCTTTTTGTTACTTTTCATAAACGAGCACAAGCATAAAATTTCAGACTAGTTCTAATTTGGTTTGAATCTGACCAGCGGTTTTCCAGTTAAGTCCCCTTGAGCGTGAATTTTTTTGCCATAGACTTATAATGGGGAAAAGGACGTCTCCGTTTTTTCTCGGCCATTTCTGACCCGATCTTCACCAAACTTGCAGATAACAAGGAGGGGCTTAAGTCTACGTTGAGTTCAGATTTGGGCTGCACGGGACAAACATCTTCTGAGTTACCTGCCCTGGAGCATAAATGTAAGTGAAAATGGTGTCTCCAGCTTTTCTCAGCCGTTTTCGATTGGATCATTTTGTAACTTTTGGTAAAGAGGACAAGCATAAAATCTCGAGCGAGTTCGAAGTGGTTTTCCAGTTTCGTCTCCTTAAGTGAGAAAGATTTTCCCATAGACTTATAATGGGAAAAACGATGTCTCCAGCTTTTCTCGACCATTTCAAATCAGATCTTCATCAAACTTGCAGATAATCAGGAGGGGCATACAGTCTATGTCGAGTTTGAATTTGGGCCACGCAGGTCAAATGACTTCTGAGTTACCTGCCCTTGAGCATAAATATTAGCGAAAAATGGTGTACCCAGCTTTCCGCAACTGTTTTTTTCTGATCTTTTTGTTACTTTTTGTAAACGAGGATAAGCATAAAATCTCAAATAAGTTCGATTTTGGCTTGAATCTGACCACCGGATTTCCAGTAACATCCCCTTGAGGGTGAAAAATATCCCCATAGACTTACAATGGGAAAACGATGTCTCCAACTTTTCTTGCTGTTTCTAACGTGACCTTCATCAAACTTCCAAATAACCAGAAGGAGCTTACAGTCTATGTTTAGTTCGAATTTTTGGCCGCATGAGACAAAAGGCTTTCAAATTACCTGCCTTTGAGCATAAATACTAGTGAAAAATAGTGTCTCCACCTTTTCTCAGCCGTTTCTATTCTGATCTTTTTGAAACTTTCAGTAATCGAGAACAAGCATAAAACCTCCGTCCGTTGTCCACACCTTTGAACTTGAATATCTAAGTGACTAACTGACCAATCCCAATGAAATTTTGTGTGCAGCATCACTGGGTTGGGGGATTGACTGCATTAGGTTTTGGACTAGTTTTGATCAAAACTGTGGTTGCCATGGAAACAAAAAGGTTGCATAGATTTATAATGGGGAAAACGATGTCTCCACTTTTTCTCCGCCATTTCAGATCTGATCTTCATCAAACTTGCAGGTAACCAGTAGGGACATACAGTCTACATAGAGTTCGAATTTCGGCTGCATGAGACAAACAACTTTGGAGTTACCTGCCCTTGTTTATTGATCTGAGGTTTAACATCCCTGTCAGCACAGTGTAGGTCATTTTGGAGGCATTGCTGCTAGTTTTGTGGGACTTTTGCCCGACATCGAGATGAAATTATATCTTAAGCCCTTTCCACCCAATTAAACCAATAGGGTCATTATGCATGGACGGTCCAGCTGGCACCACTTTTCCTGGGCAGGCTTAGAACCTGTTCACCAGTACTCAGGTGTGGTCGGTTCCAGCTCTGCATAGAAGCACCATGTAGCCCAGTCTATTTCTTCAAGCTCCAATGGCCATCTTAAAACATCATTAATAATTTTCTGGTACACAGGTGAGCGATATAGGGCCATTTGGCCCTCTTGTTTAATTTGAGGTTTGACGTCCCCAAACACTGTATAGGTCATTTTGAAGTTGCTTCCAATTTTGTGGGACTTATACCCGATATTAAGATGAAATGACATCTCAGGCCCTGTCGCCCAATGAAACCAAGGGTTTATATGCATGAACGGTCCGACTCGCACCGCTTTGCCTGTGCAGGCTTAGATTCTCTAAGCAGTCAGTTTACCAGTACTTTTGTACGGTCGGTTTCAGCTCTGCATGGAAGCATCATGCAGTCTATCTATTTCTTCAAGCCCCGATGGGCGGGGCCGTTTTTGAAAATTGTTCTACGTGTACAACAGAAAAAGCATTATCAGTGACGCAAAAACAAGGGTTCTTAAAAAAAATCGAAGTTATGTTTAAATCACATCAAACTGTACATTCACAAATCAATTAGAAAACTGAATTAACCCACATACAATGGAATATTCCACCTAATGAGTTTGGAGTAGTCCACTTCCAATTATAGGGGTGTCAGGTTAGGTATGTTGGTGTTAAGTGTTTTTCAACAACGTAAGACCTTTAAGCACACAGTGTAGACTCAGATTTGACGCCGCGTCCTGTGGCTTCTGATCTTGGTCTACACTGTTTGCCAATGTCCCAAAAAAGGGCCGATAGGTATATAGGGGTTAACACAGCTGACATGACAATGATGTTTTCATGTTACAGAGAGATGCATGGAAGACGAGGAAGAAATGGGACAAGAGATGGGGACAAACGACACACCTCATGGAATAGAGGATGGTAAGTTCAATTATAAGAAGAACAGCATACAATGTTAAAACTCTTGCAAAACAAACCTTAACAAGTTCATGCAACGAACAAGCTTGGTATATGTTCTATAGAAAGGTAATCCTTTGGAAGCAAATATAAGTGTAAAGTGTCACAGTGCTATTACACTGTTTCGGGTATTTTTGCTTTTTGACATAGTTAGAACCGCTTACGAGCGCACGCAATCAATAAATTTGAAGCGTTAATGAGATATTTATCACGTATTTCCATCAGAAAATGCCATACCGAAAATATTAGATAAAATTATCACATGTGGTTCTGTTAAAACCATTTTCAGACAGAGACAAAACAGGACATTTCTTCATGGTCATGTTGACGCAAAGCTTCATTTTTATATAGTTTTGCATGAACTGGTTGGGTTTACAATGTAGTATCTAACTGCTCTGTAATTTTCGTCTTCACGGACTGAATTTCTTACATAAAATATTGAGCATCGTCTAAATGGCAGGGAAATAATTTGCATGCTTTCATGACTTAATTTAAGTTATTTAATATATTGTCATACGCCTTTCACCCATCATTACATTTGTTCAGAGAATAATGTTAGGTCAGCAGATATGGTAAACTAGAATCCACCACATCAGCTTTTATGCTTCATGCACAAATTGGTTTGCGCAACTCATGCTTAGGCACGTGCTTTCACCTACGGAAATTTCACCAAGATTTAATTTCTTTTACTTGTAACTTCTTTGCTTTATCAAATTAGTGAATACATATTCATATGTGAACCACATTACAGGACAAACGATTCCAGTGCTGACGTACTATCTCGTAAGTATTTTGAAACTTCATTGACTCGAACCTATGTTATGGTTAATTCGAATTCGGTCTTCAGCCTTAGATAATTCTCTTACCTCCACACTTCCTTATATTTAGGATAATTAAGGGAGATTGTTTTCTAATTTATCTTGAAAAGCTATGCTGTGAGTGCCCACTAGAATTGCAACAGTGAGAAGGTTCTTATTAGGGCACTCAACATGCCGTTATTGTGTAGTGGCTAAGCTACTTGCCTTATAAAACAAGGGTCTCGGGTTCGAATCCGGGCTTCTCCAGACTTTTGAATGAGTCATTTAGCGGAAGTCCCATCTACACTTGACCTTTGTTGTTGGTGGAACGTAAAACGCAAACACATGCGTTTAATGTGTAGAAGATAGAAGAAATACTTTTCTCATTATGCCTTCTGATTTTGCGCTTAATATAGCCTCATTGAATCGAATTACTCCTATCTCGAACAAAAGTTCGCGATTCCAAATCAGTTCGAGCCATTGAAGGAGGACTTTACATGTAGTTGATATTGCTTGTATTGTTCATATTGTACGTTTCTATGGTTACAGCCGTCGATCAGGAGGTCGAAGTGAAAATACAACAGAATGGAAACGTCTACTCTGGGGACGAAACGGAACTGCTCCACCCAAATGACACAAGGAATCGAAACTCTCTAAGTTCCGAAAGTAAAGATAACATATATAAAATGTATCTTTGGATTCATTAATATAATCGTCTTCTGTAGTTCCAAACAATGGGCGTTATTATTATTAATATAGTTGTAGAGTACTCTTTGTGTCAACTAACTTTTTATCTGAATAACAATTAACCCATAATTAAAAAAACATGCTAATTTTTATGTTATTAATCAATATTTTCGTATTGGCCAAGCTACAGGTCCTTGGTCTGCTATATTAGCCCACGCCCGAACGTCCTTGTTCAGCTGACCAAGGACCAGTTAGTGGGTCAATACGAAAATTACTTGATAAATGACAATTTTATTAACTGACAATTAAAAAAAAACACGATTATTGATGATGTCTTTTTATTTTTGACAGCCGTTCGGCCAACTTGTGGGAAAGTAACCATTATTTTGACTTTCTGCCTGTGACGTTTTTATTATTGTGAAGTTATTTTATGTTCACATTTCTTTCCCTTTGATTTCATGAATGAGAGGTCTGAGGCAACTGTATCGATTCCTGATCATTGCCTTCGCTTCTATTTTTATAGTCGCCTGAGTAGAAAGCCGCTGTTTTCTGTAATTAAATGTCAAGCATCATCTAGTCGGTGTAGCTTAGTAGACGGTTCTGTGTCTTAGCTTGGCACAACCCCCGAGGACAGTGTCTCTTGGCGGGACTCAAATGCTGTCGAATGTGGCATCTGGTCTTGACCTCAACTTTCTTATTGCTTTCATTAGCCCGAAAAAAAATTAACAGAAAGCCACGTGGGCAGTTGCGCAAAATACTGTCATCATTACGACTGCATTTCTAGTATCAAATTTCTTTAGAAACACAAGCACTTGCTGACCATGCAATAAGGATATCAGAACCATAACTGTATACAGATACAGTTAAGTTCATTTGACAAGAATGGTGATAGAAAAGATCGTATGCAACATACAGCAATGTTTTAGTAGAAAGGAACACAGCCACAGCCACACGGTGGAGAACATTACTTCGCTAAGTTGATGCATGTCGGTTGCCTGGTATGGGCTTGATGGGAGGTGTGGGTTGATTGTATCGAGTCCCGATCATTGCCTTCACTTCTATTTTATAAAAGTCCATCCTCAGTCTTGGAGGAAACACGATGTTTCATATTCTGGTTTCGGCCCCCCGTTTTTGCCTTCTGATCTTACAACGTACTCATGTTGAATATTCAGAATAACGGTGAAGACAATGATCAGGAATTGATACAATTACCTCACACCTCCCATCGAAGACACCAAAGGGAAAGAAACACAAACACAAAATCAATAATGGAAATGCCACAAGCGGAAAACCCAAAAGGACCGTTTCTTTCTCACACAATGGACAAACGGCTATCCTGAATAAAAAAATATTAGCAATACATACATGCAAAGACGAACCATAACGGTATTAAACCACAACGGAATAACCGCCTTGGAACGACGGCCAATACAGTAGAACTTCGATGGCTCGAACACCGATGGTTCGTTTACCATGGCTGAGTCGAACCCGATCTTGAGCCCCTAGGGAAGTCCTCTACATAAGAAATGGTGCGAGATAATTAAGGAGACTTTCGTCTTTTATCTTGCAAATGTATGCTGTGTGCACTCATTAGAATCGCCTCGATGAGGCGATTCTGATGAGTACACACAGCATACATTTTCATTACAGGACACCGAAAATATGTTAAAATGTACCTCGTTATGCCTCCTGGCAGTATGCCTCTGTGGCTCGAACTACCCCTGTCTCGAACAGATTTTCGAGGTCCCAAAGGTGTTCGAGCCATTGAAGTTCGACTGTATTTTTGTTTTACTTGGGGTGGGGGATGGTTGAGGGCTTAAATCGATTTTATGTGGCCAGTCCTCGAAACAATGATGACTCGACAGCATGAAATAACTGAAATGCAGGAGCAAATGAATACCAACTGTTGGTCTGTTTTATAATGTCTTAATGCAGGCGCAGTGGTTTCAGTCTACATTCTGCGATGTGACTCCCTGTTGAGCTCGGATTAAACCATTTGGATCAATGTCTTGTAAACTGTTATTCTCATATGTAAGCTGAAACTGGGGAAGAGGGCTAGA